>OX459203.1:12683333-14025000 GCA_949775195.1 Diarsia dahlii | reverse complement strand
TGTCAATAATGGCTACCGTGTTGTACAGATGCTACGTCAGCTAATTGCGTATCATCTATCTAATCTTTCACTTGTCATACTGCCTTTGTGACGCCCGCGCATGCCTCGTTCACCCTCCGCTGCATGGCCTCGCCGCAATTCGCTTAACCTGCTTTGAAGCGCGGCGAGAGCCCACTATCGCGACATGTGCCGGCTTTTTCTAACCTTTGTGAGCTGCCACGATGGGTGAGTTTCCTTGCTTCCCCTGAAACCACTGCTTGGGCTTATGGCTGGGAAACACACGCATCGTAGGCGCTCACCGATCCTGGCACCACGCTTACGGGCCCACCCTGCCACGTGCCTGATTCCAGGGTTCTACTTGAAGAGTTAAAAACTACTGAGACACCGCTGACGGGCGTCGTAGCTGCCTCCGCGCCCTACTCGCTGAGCGACGATCCCGTCACGGCCTCATACTTCGTGCCTCCGCACACGGCTAGCCGCCTTCCACGTCTGCCACGTGGAGGGTCCCCGCTGCCTAGCACCTGCCGTGCCTACAGCACGCTGCCGGCCGCGATACCGGCCACTTCTCCAGCCACGTGCCTGACACGTGGGCACTAGCCGTGTTCACGCACGCCTGCCAGCTGCCTTCATCACTGCTGCGGCCCCTGCGGTCGGTACTTCGAAGGCCCTCGCCGGCCTCGTGCGTTGTGACCTAAAGCCCAGGGCAGTACCATTCTACCTTATCAGTGAAATGATCAGTGAAGGAAATCCTTAGAGACCCTAGAACCTACCCCCTGCTAATTATTCTGTAAGCTCTTTGTTCTAAAATATATGTATTAAACTATTGTGGTTTCTCTACTTCTCAACCCTACCAAAGTACTACGCCACACACTGTTCACAAGCCTAAAAAAATAATTGTATGTAAGGGAGAAAAGCAGGTTGCTAAAATGACCTCAGGAGAACGAGGAGAGTTAATAACAATGTGTGCTTCTATATATGCACTTGGGAATCACAGTCCACATTATTTTGTTTTCCCCAGAAAAAAACTGGCAGACACGCATGTTAAATAATGCACCTCAGGGTACAGATGGCGCACCCAACCCCAGTGGCTGGATGAATGCACAGATTTTTGTGATTTTTATGAAACATTTTGTCAAGTATTTAAAATCTTCCAAGGTAAGCCTAAACCTTATATTCCTTGACAACCATGAGAGTCATATCAGTCTAGAATCAATTAATTATGTGGATGCGTCATTTGGTGGAGCAACACATGATGCATATATTTGGAGAGAGTCTGACATAAAAAGTCACTTGGAGGGTCTCCTAAATGAAACAGTTTATTACCCGACTGCGGCGAAGCCCAAAAGGAGGGTTATGTGTTTGACGTGTATGTATGTATGTATGGATGTCCGTTTCTTTGTTCCCTCATAACTCCTAAACGAATGAAGGGATTTGAATGAAATATACGTCGTTAGATTCGTCTTGATGGCGCGAGTGTTATAGGTTACATTAAAGTTAAAAAATAAAGAAAAATTACGGATTTTGAGGGCCAAATCACGGAGTTCAAAAAAAAATTTTTTTCCAATACCATCGAGTAGGGTATCAAAATAAAGGGTTTTTAAAGGATATTACAAAAATATATAACACTAATATGTTTAAAAAAAATCAAAGTGACAAATCCTATAAACAAGCACAAAAGTTAAATCATCTGCGAAGAATTTTATGCGACTAACGAAAGAACAAACACAAAAGAACTTAAAAGTTGGAAATAAAAAAAGTAGTTAAAACACCAAAAAACCCGACTGAAAAATCTGAAAAGCAAAAAAACAAGCACATTTTAAATTAAACAAAACTTGGAAGCAGGCGGGGTTCATTTGAATATTAAATTATGAAATGAAAAAAATAGAACTAAAATAGATTTTTCAGTCGGGTTTTTTTTTATTAGGTACGTTTGAATTTATTGCTTGTCTAAAATATAAATTACTTCTTCCTCTTATCGTGTGGGCAGTAAGGTCTAACGACCCCACACACCCTAGTGTCAGAGTAAATAAATATAAATAAATATATTAAATATAATAAATAAATATATATATAATAAATTACTATCTTTGCGCTAAATTTCATTCCATCCTCACAAACTGTAACATTTGTAATATTTTAGGTGATTCTGGTTATGCTCAAAGGGAGCATATGATGACACCATAGATAATGCTGTTGAAGACTCTCCTGAAGGCAGGTACAACAATGTCCAAAAGCGTGCACGCTCCACCATAGAACGCACATTTGGAATATTAAAATTTCGATGGAGATGTCTTTTGGCAGCTCGGGAACTGCATTACTGCCCAGAAACAGCAGGTAAAATTATAATCGCCTGCTGTGTTTTACATAATTTATGTATAAGGGGTGGCATTGATGTTCCCGAGTTGACAGAAGATGAGCTCCAGGCTGAAAGAAGCAGGCAGGATCCATCTCAATCAGCCGCTTCAACAGCTCAAGCTCTACAGACAGGTCGAAGGGCAAGAGCTGTATTAGTGCAACTGTTAGAAAGGAATAGATAGGATGAAGGTAGAACTTTATCCTACCTATTCCTATAAACTAACCATTATAATTTTCATTGTATTTTTCCTTTTTGACTATAATAAAAGAATACAATTTAATGTTTAACAAATAATGTTTTATTTACTTAACTCTATCTAGAAACAAAATTTTTAAAAAGAAACATCAATTAATCTAATAACACATATTACAAACAAATCTTAATTCCTATGGTCTTAACTCTAAACGATTGTCAATTATGCTACACAGCTGTAACAGGGCAGCCTTGATGCCTGCGAGCTCAGCCCTGATGCTTGCGAGCTCGGTGTTCCTCACTATTTCTCTCTCTCCACGTCCTTCTTCATACTGATACAGTCTGCTTCTGACATCAGAGCCAGCAGCAGAATGTCTCCTGGGACGTGTAGGTTGTGAGGCTGCAAGACAACATTACAATTTAAATGGGTACTTACAATAAAAAAAAATAGCCTAATACACTTGAATGGGTTCAGTAAATGGGCACATTTTACTGTGTTAAAGTAAATATAGAAATAACAGTAAAGACTAACTGAACTGACACAAAATAGATAAAATTTACAAGCTAATCTCATTTCCTAGCAGTAAAATTGTTATGTATTATTCAATGCTTTAGTTTCATCTTTGTGGCTTAAAAAAATATGATAACATTATTGAAAATGCCACAGCAACAAATACTTACAAAGTGTGGAAGTCAGGGATGCTTGACTTCTTGTTGGTTGAGTCGCAGGTTCAGGCTGTCTGTCTACAGCTTCTTCATGCAAAGCAAGAGGCTGTGAAAAGCTCGGAGGTTGGCTTGTGTGGCTGGAGGTGGATGCAATTGGTTTATTAGTCTGAAAAAAAAACAGATTAATTAATACCGATTAGAATCATGATATATTGAAATTAAATTAGATTTGATGACTGAAAAAACATATTATTGAAAAAAATATTTATACAACTAAGATACATAATTCAGAATTAAAAGAAATATAACCTCACTCTGTCTTAGGGGCGGCTCACTGAAGGCTGGTGTTATGGCTCCAGTTTGGCGTCCACCAAACCCCTCTCCCATTATGGACAAAATCTTTAACTCCCAATAGGAGAGTGGAGGTGCCATTGATGGACCACCTCCAGTCGCTGAAGCCGACCTCCGAGAATCAGCAGCGGCTTTCTTGGCCAAATGCTTTCTATCAGACCATTCCTGCAAAATATTAAAGCAAGCATGAGATTTTCATGTCAATATATAAAACCGGAGCAAGTCACTAGTTATTAAGAAAACACTAGGTACCCTTTGCCACTGCTGAACTGATTTGGTGCAACCGCCCATGGAATTGAGCATGTTGCACAATTCTTCCCACAGCCTCTTTGCCCGGAGTTTTCCTTCGGCACCCCTCAATAGCCCGCGGGCTAGATCCTTATGCTCGTCTAGGAAATTGAGAAGGGTGTCGATTTGCTCGTGAGTAGCCGAACTAGTATGTGGAGCCATTTTAAACTGAAAAGATGTTGTAAATGGATATTAAGAAGTGGCGATATTTTTAACACCTTCCGGCGCGGTCCTTTATTACGGAAAGACAGTAGAATTTTTCATACAAAATCACAATACTGTCACAACCGTACTTACAATATCACGGAAAATCAAATCGTCTACATAGGGCGGAAGACGGCTACAACCGTATCCGTATATAGCCGTACTGTCAGGGTCGTATGAAATAAAATCTTTGTTATTCGTCAGTACGGGTACAACCGTTTAACGGTTTAAGCCGTACTGACACAACTGTATGCAATATTACATATAGCACGCGCAAGTACGGCACCAGCAGTAACACATCTGTGGCCGTACTGACCATCTCAAGTGACAATCTGCAAATACTAATGACAATACGGCTATGACCGTTAGAGGTTAGACTTTAGTTTTTATGTACTATCTAGCTGCTATGGCATCAAATGGTGTTTATAATTAATAATACATTTCAATTCAATCAAAGGTTTTTTATTATTAGAAGTATGTCATACATAACTTATCAAATTAATAACTAATAAAAATCTTTTACAAAATATTATTTTGTTTTAGCTTGATGCATATAAACCACGTTTTTAACCGTATTGTTTACTTGCCGATAAGAAAAATTAATGCCAAATAGAACCTCCTTTGATTGTTCCTCCGTTGTTTAATCAGTCTCATTTGTTTGGAATCAGTTAAATCAGTGTTATGCAAAATGTTAAATCACAATGTCAATTATCTTTGGCATCCTCTATAGCCATCATGCCACTCTTCGAAGCAATCAGGGCAAAGAGGAGTATTACTTTCACAACCCTTGCACCTATATCTTGTTTCACGTCTAACTTTTTTTTTGGTGCAAAGCTTGCAGTTCAGAAACTTAAACTTTCGTTTAGCGCCTGCAGAGCATGGAATCAGTTCAGGCCAGTGTCCGCCAGAAATGACTTGTGACTCTGCTGAGGTTTCTGGTTGTGCAGTATTTGTTTTTCTGCTAGCATATATACTGCCAAGTCTCACCAAGTCCCTTCCTGAGAGTTTTTGGTCAACTTTGGTCATTTGTTTTATCAAAGCGTCTCGGAAGTCAAGGAATTCGTACCTGCCATCCGGTTTGAAGTATCTATCTATCTATAATATAAAAATGAATCGCAAAATGTGTTGGTAAGCGCATAACTCAACAACGCCTGGATCGATTTGGCTAATTTTGGTCTTGAATTATTTGTGGAAGTCCAGAGAAGGTTTATACGGTGAGAAAGTGGTTGGTAGGTAGGCAGGGTAGTAGGTAGGTAGGGTAGTAAGTAGGTAGGGTAGTAGGTAGGAAAGTAGGTAGGTAGGGTAGTAGGTAGGTAGGGTAGTAGGTAGGTAGGGTAGTAGGTAGGTAGGGTAGTAGGTAGGTAGGGTAGTATAGTAGGTAGGTAGGGTAGTAGGCAGGTAGGGTAGTAGGTAGGTAGTAGGTAAGGTAGTAGGTAGGGTAGTAGGTAGGGTAGTAGGTAGGGTAGTAGGTAGGGTAGTAGGTAGGTAGTAGGTAGGGTAGTAGGTAGGGTAGTAGGTAGGGTAGTAGGTAGGTAGTAGGTAGGGTAGTAGGTAGATAGGTAGGAAAAAAAGCATTGCAACGCATGCGCGGGTTCAGCTAGTTTCTTATAAATATAAAAAGCATTCCACGTTCTCACGTCAAACATGTGAAAAAATACCTTCTTGTACCACCGAATGGTTTTTTGTGGTGACGATTAATAAGAAACCATTTGGTCTTTGCGGTCTATTCCGCCCATGAACTGATTATATTTAGCCACTTCTTTAGGCTTATTTGAATATTTGCCAAATCGGTTGGACACCCATTGCAATTTTGGATGGTTGATGGTAGTAATTACATAAACAGGCCTTTTGTCTTTCCACACAGACACGTAAACATTCCCTTTACGACGCCATAAATGTTCGCCCTTCTTCAATTTAGCATTGGTAAGAACCTTTGGATTAGAAACTCTGCTTTTTCTCAATGTACCGCAAGTATGAGTCCGCAGTCTTAAAAGTTTTTGGCTCAGCTCAACGTCATTATAGAAATTATCCATATAAACGTGATGTCCTTTCATCAGATATGGGTTTAGCAGCTTCATTACTATCTTTTCACATCTGTGTCTTCCTCCTTTTCACTGTACATTACTATGTTCAGAACAAATCCATCTGAAGATGTCAACTCATAAAATTTGATTCCATAACGAGCCTTCTTGTTTTTGATGTACTGACGAAAATCGAGTCTACCTCTGAACAGGACCAGGGACTCGTCTAGGGACAACTCTTTATTTGGTCCATACACCCTGCGAAAGTTGTTACACAATGCCTCGATAAAGTCCACAACTTTCTTCTCCCGCTGTGCGCCAATTTCACCTATGTATACACATCTCAAAATTTGTGCAAACCTCCGTTGAGTCATTGTGTAAGAAAAATACGGATGGTAATATAGGGCATTCGAGTACGAAAACAGGGACCTCATATTCGGAATGCTGCATTGCCCTTGCAAGAGGCATAGACCAAGAAAGGCAAGCATTTCCTCCTTATCTACGTGACGAAAAACTTGTTTTCTACTATTTCTTGTATGCGGTCTTTCCGTGAAAGTCAAGTTTAATCCATAAGAGTTTGTCTGTGGTACCAGATACTCCAGCAGTTCGTCAGAAAACATTAATTTGAACATATCAAGTTCTGAAATATTTTCGTCAATGCCTACGCGAAGACCGGCAGATAAATAGTCAAAATCAAATACTGGAATAGGTTCCGTAGTCTCATGCCATATATCATCTGATAGAAGTATAGGAGATACACCTCTTCTAGTGGCTGGTAGGGCTGCTTCACTTTCTTGTAGACATGTCTGTTTAGACGAAAGTTGGGGCTCATCGAAAACTTCAGCTGCAATTGTAGTAATTTCATCGTGATTAGACGATATTCTGGGATTCTTCTGCAGGTTGATTATCGCTAGTTGTTTTCTCGTACTGAATATCAACTGAGCTACCCAACACATGGACCAAGGTTGGTAACTGCAAATACTTTTCCACACTTTGGCTTGAGGTGGAGTTTTTATTCGGCTCAACATATTCTGGTCTATGTACTTCGGCAATAACTATATTTTGCTGTATATTTGTTGGAGACAATCCAGGAGTAAAATTTGTTTGGTCAAGCGAAGTTTGGCTGTGAGCTGGGCTGTAGTCTGGGATTAGGGTTCTGTCGACAACAGGAATATAGTCATCAAGTAAACCGGTATCAACGTCACTCACCTCGTCTTCCACATCTGTATCAGATTGCCCTGTTATTTCATGTCTGGTTGAATGCTGCACACTCAAATTTGCACGGCGCCGTCTCTTTTGTAGGCCGTCCGAATCGGAAGAAAGCTCGTTGTAATCCGGCTCAAAATCTTTATCAGAGCCATATTCTCCGTCGTCACAATAAGGGTCTTCTTCTGAACAAGATACTTCAGGCGTAGACGTGTCATCTAAAAGCTTCATAATGCGATCATCATCAACTTTGCGCCAACTCATCTATAAAATAACAGATTTCATGTTGAAAATATGCAACACTCACGTAAAATGAAGCATCTAATATCAGATAAAACATAATAATGCAAGTATTTGCCAATGTTTAGGCTAAGAAGTCAATAGTTATCACTTACCGCGAGCTTTGGTTGTCGGTAATTTTCCCGCGCAAACCGACGCCCACACACCCAACTCTGACCGTCGCTAGCGTGACACTGACTTTCCAGTAGAGATGGGTAGCTATTCCAATAACTAGCCAAATAACGGCTATTAATGAAATAACTACGGCTATGATATCCGTCAACACGATAGCTAGCTATTGGCTACTGGCTGGCTACTGGCTAGATGGCACAGCGGATAGTCGCCACAGAGTATATTAAAACTACTACGCGCTACGTTGCCGTAGCCGCTAGCCGGTAGCCGTCCCGATATTCGGTAGCCGGCTAGCTGGAGTAGCCGTTAGCTGACTAGCTGTGTGCGTGCGTGCTCACTGCACTGAGTAGTGTGAGTGTGAGACGCGCGAGTGCGAACTTCACTCGCATCGCACATCTCTTTCTAACAATAGTCACAAAATAGATGAGGGAAAGAGAGGGCATTATACTTAGTAATTTCATAGTTTAGTGTAAAAATTTACGAAATACGATAGTTAGAAAGGTAGTAAGTTAGTCAGATGTAAAGGAAAACAAAAGATACAAACATTTGAAAATTATTTGAAATTAGATAGACTTGGAAATCA
Organism: Diarsia dahlii; assembly: GCA_949775195.1. Lineage (NCBI taxonomy): Eukaryota > Metazoa > Arthropoda > Insecta > Lepidoptera > Noctuidae > Diarsia > Diarsia dahlii. Next base: position 14,016,722 of record OX459203.1, on the reverse strand, counting down.
AATGAACTCCCCTTCATACTTTTTCAGGCTTAGGACTGTCGATGAAACATTGAGTTCCTACATAACAAACAAAATGTTACACCGGCGTATTTAGAAGTTCATTTGATTTTATGTACAAATTTAGAATTTAATATATTTACACTTATTTTGTTTAGGTACCTTCTTAATATTTACACTTTTAGTCAGATATACTTAGCTTTGTAGTTATTTACATTATTATATTTTAGTTTATTTACACTTATATTTATTCTCTTAAGTTTCTTACCAAGTAAACCGTTCTGGGTCCATGTTGACATTTAAAAACATTAACTTTTGCACTTTTAAAGTTGTTAGCCTCGTTCGCCGATCGGTTAAGATTAATCCCGATTTCGAAAACATTCTTTCACAGGGAACTGAGGTGGCGACTATGTTACAATGGGTTTTAAAAATCCATGCTAAATTTGGATAAATTTGGCGATGAATTGCCCACCACTTAAGTGGATCGTTGAACTCACCCGATGGTGCTTTAAGGGGAAGTGGGTCGTCATTTAAAAACATATCAACTTCCTTTATAGCCTTTGATAAAGGAGTTCCAATTGGATGGTTGGTCACAATAATAGTATCCAAAATATTGAATGGCGAGTACTTATCTCTTCCCCCTGTTGTTTCTACCGGAGCCGCACGGTGGGCTGAAAATCGGCTTTCATAGACTTAGGCATTTTATTTTGCAAGTGCCAGTTTTTATGCCGGATATCACTTCTATTAGTTATAACAATATACAAAAATGACACCAGAATTGATTCTGCACAAAAACGAAGGAATTATATTTTTTTTACGAAAATTTTGTATGGAGCTAGTATGAAAAATCGAAATATCTCTAAAACGGCAGGGATAACCGTAATATCCTTATAGGGGGTTATAGTACTAATTATTTATGATTTTTTGACATACGTTACATAATAATTGAAGATGCCGTTTTTTTTTTTAAAAATCGACAAAATATTTTTATTTATTTTTACATATGAAACGTTCCTTTGAGTGTTTAAGTTGAAGAATTCAGAGCTTTAACAACTCTTAACATAAAATAGCATCACCCCTATATACCTGAAGGACTAGACAGAGGTGTGTAGTATCTTGTTGATCTTGTAAGATTTCCAACAATACCAAATAGTTGAATATCAGTGTCAAAGTGCCCATGCTGTCGCTTCTTTTTTCGGACACATAATAATATCGACACAAAAGGAATTTTAAAACCTTGCATACGTTCAAAATACAAAATAACATATTGTGTAGTCATCTAATGAATCTGGTGACAAGTAATTAAGTAATTAGAATGATGGTGGTAGTCTTCTGATTCTAATTCGTCATGATCGTAGAATAATGTCGGTTTTGAAAAAAATACGAAAATCACTTTTTACCATATTTGAATACAACACTGTTTAATTATTATCACTGCATTAAAGAAAAAAATGTATGTATTTTAGTTTCCAAATTTATCAGTCGGTAAACTGACGGATTTGATAGGCGCTCATAGTAAAGTGACGCTTGTGTATACTCGTCCATGTACGACGCGCAGGGATCTCGCACCACCCCCTCCCGCGCCCGACGAATCTGCTCAACCGTCATTATTCGTCGAACTCGCTCATCGCGATGCACTGAATTAGACTATTCATAAACAATTACATTAGTTTATCTTTGTTAGCCTTTTTATTAATTATTTCATGCCTACTTAGTTTATTTTTTACGTATTTTATTAAAAGCTATGCCACAATGAAAACTGGACGATCAAAACTTATGTTAAAACTTGTTGAACAATAAGTAAAACAGAACAAATTACGAGTTGATCTCACCAAGAGTGCATTGATGAGGAAGACTACGTACCAGGGACTCCAGGTAAGTTAGTGATACGTACTTACATTTTTTAATTCATGGATTGATTAGTTTTTTGCAAAGTTAACAATTAAAGCGTCGGTTCTGCCTATCCGTCGGTTTTCTACGGAACGTTAAGAATCAATTTAAAACTTAGTTTACATAAACATAATCATTTGTTATCTGATAGTACTATAACATTATGTTGTGTTGGTGTTAAATTTGACAATTTAAAGTTTCAAGTTGTATATAACTATACTTCATTTTTCTATGGACATGATAGTGTCGCGCGATCTTATCCGACGATATTCTGCGGACACACCTTTTTAACTAACGGTCTTATTTGACGATCCGACTTTGTTCTTAGAACCAAATTCACTACCACCATTTTTCTACTGAAAAACAATCATTATTTGTGTATATTTGATGTATTTTTCTATAAGAATATAATCTAATCTGATTAATAATTATAAAGAAGTAATAAAAAGAAGTAAATTTTATAATTTGTAATCTTTAGAATATTTTTAATGCGCCCGCTTGTGACCTCTCAGGAGTCAAACAGCTGAGAAGACACAGGCGTGCGCGCGCACATGCGCGCGCACGCCTGTGTCTTCTCAGCTGGTAATGCTGTTATGTGTCTTAATACATATTCCAATATTGTTAATATGATAAAAGTGAAAGAGTAAAAATCATTGGGATAGTTGTTTGTTAACATAAGTACAATCACTTGTCTAACTGCCGTACTCAGAGAACGTAAATGATTACTTAGGCCGTTACTTAGTAAAGGTTTTGACAGTTTTTGTATGACTCAGAGAGGTTTAATGATTACTTAGGCCATCACCAAGTCTTTACTTGGTGATGGACACTAAGTGTCGTTCACTAATTACCAGTCAAGATATATTGTATAATTATTTATTACCTTAATTAATTATAATACGAGTATAATTATCTATATCATAATCATATCTTTTCGGAATGCTATTCACCATCACATCATTATCATAATTTTTCTTTCTTTCATTCTATAAGGATGTCTTTTCAGATGACGAAGAACTACAAGGAACAAGAGAAATCATAAAATCTACAGATGAAAATATGAACAAGAATGCATCATCACCTACTTGTGTTCTTGGAGAAGATCCTTTTATGGCTGTGTATCAAAATGAATCCTCACCGTCTTTACTCCCGTCAGAAAATCAGCATGGTGTAGTCTACCTCTTAAATATCAACGTAGCCTTCTTAATCCCTCTAAATACCTCTACCTTGATATCAGATCTGTCACCTTAACCGATTACCCCGGTTGTTGAAAACAATGAACAAACACCTGTGCCATGAAACCCGTTATGAAGTATGTAACGATTTTTGCTGTCCCACTCACGATAGTGCAGACTATAGCAACTGTCCATCAATCAATACAGCTGTGTCTATGGCTAATAATCAATGTTATTGCTATATGTGGATTGAAGGTGTTTCTTAAAATAAAAAAAGTGGGTCTTAAAATGAACATGGATAAAACAAAGGTTATGTTGAATGTTCATGTAACACCCCACTCCTATAAGGATCGGAGACTCCACTCAAAGTTGTGGACAATTTGTCTACTTGGGACAAACGGTCCAGTTGGGTAGGTCTAATTTCAAGAAAGAGGTAAATCGTCGAATACGACTCGGCTGGGCAGCGTTCGGGAAGTTGCGAGGTATCTTCTCGTCTAACTTACCCCAGTTTCTCAAGACGAAAGTCTATGACCAGTGTGTGTTGCCAGTGATTACATACGGGACCGAAACGTGATCGCTCACAATGGGCCTCATCAGGAAGCTTAAAGTCACCCAAAGGGTAATGGAGAGGGATAGCCCTATCGCTCGGAGTCAGAAATGAGGACATCGGCATGAGAACCAAGGTTACCGACGTAGCCCGAAGAATTGCCAGAATTAAGTGTCAATGGGCAGGGCACATTGCTCACAGAACGGATGGCCGATGGGGCCGAAAAGTTCTGAAGTGGCGACCGCGAACTGGAAGACTTTGCATTGGAAGGCCTTCCACTAGGGGGACCGATGACCTGATGAACCCACTGGATGCGAGACGCACGGGACCCGTCAATGCGGCGACACCTGGGGGAGGCCTATGTCCTGCAGTGGACGTCTTTTGGTTGAAATGATGAATTAATTAGGTAGGTTCAAATAGGTTTGGATCCTTTGGGTTTGGTCTTCTTAGTAAATAATGCTGTTGATAATTACTTATTTGGAGCTTAATGTTTATTACATTGATTAAAAAAGGGTCCAAAAACTAAACCAAATATAATGTGTTTTATTTGTGAAACCCTACCAACCGCAACCTACCTATTTACATACAGACCACCTGCCTACCTACTTACTCATGGTTAAAGTAGAATATGACGGAACACACATCCGCCAAAATATTACCCTGTAAGTCAATAGAACATGATCGGAAAGTCACATTCGTCACTCTTTGAACACGAACTTTCCGAAGAACAATGTCGGATAATACTATGTGACTGTGTTGACTCCAACGTAAAATGAAGCATGTGATTTTTCGGGAAAACTGTTCAATTATAAGTTATTATTTTAAATTCATTTTAAAACAAACCCTATTTTTCACTAGTATGCCAATTTTCAAAGTTATAGATTTAAAATTAAAAAAGTTATCTCAAAAAAACGAACATAATTATTTGAAATGGCTGCCCTGGAAAGTTTAATATTTGTCAGATCCGTCACTATTCTACGACTACGACGTAATGAGCCTAATATGTGATTAAATAATTTTAAATTTCTCGCAACAATACCAACTAAGAACTGCATTCACCTTTTTATAATTAGTGAGCTAATGCGATTTGCTAATGTTGATTAGTTGTACTATGGGTTCTACGAAATGTTTTTGACGATTATAAATTTTCATTATAACTTTAACGAGGGTAGTTAACTAATTATTGACTTTATACAATAAAAGGGCTATAATTTTGTTCCATAATTTAGATTGTTCACAACTGTGTAACTGCTAACACTAAAACTATTTGCTTTGCGACTATAAAATCTTAGAATGGAAAGTTTAATCACCAACTTAGACTTGTTTGTTCTTCTAAAAAGTGAGTGTCCTTCATTTAATCATGAAGTATTGTTTAGTGCAATTGTGTCCCGCATAGGCGATTGCCTTTCTGCCGAAGATCAAGTAACTCTTAAAGAATTTTGCCGGAAATTCACGCGAGCTGCTTTAAACAGGTGGCAGAAATCTAAACGATTCTTTGATAACTTTAGAAATACGTACGGAGAGTGGCTGCAAGCAAATATTGATTGGCCGAGTTGCGTGCAAACTTTAATAAATAAAGAACCAACTGTTAATGAGATACCAAGAGCACGCTCAGTCTCTCCAGAACCTTCGACATCATCGACTGTTGGAACAATGACAAAAAGGTCCCGAAAACCATTCAAAGATCTAGGAAGCAAACAGAAAAAGAGGAGATCTAGTGAGCACATAGGCGAGGATTCCTGTGAATTGAAATATGCAGCTGCAGCACGTTTAAAAGAAGAAGGGTATGAAAATGTCGCATCTGTAATCGAATATATGATCAAAAATCCAGAAGCTGCCGTTAAAATCAATGAAAGCATTAAAAAACCAGTGAAAACAGTAATATTTACACCAGAGAAAGCACTTGGATTACTTCTTTCACTTAAGCTTTCAAAGTGGCAATATATTACGTTGCGAGAGACTGCCATTCGGGAAGGTGCTAAGGATATTTACCCATCCTACTATAAACTGCAACAAACTAAGCTCGCATGCTACCCTCCTAATCAATCAATGTCAGTTACGGATACATCAGCTAGAATTACACTTCAAGCTTTACTTGACATCACGGTGAAGCGGATTCTTCAAAGCCTTTCTGATAATGTGGAAAATAAGCAGTTAAAGCTGATATCGAAGTGGGGATTTGATGGTGCTTCCAATCAAAGCCGATACAAGCAGAAAATGGACGGTGAGCATGATGATTCAAGCATTTTCATGACCTCCTTGGTGCCACTGAAACTGACAGATGGAGATAATACTATATGGACAAACCCGAAACCATGCTCAACTTTTTATTGTCGTCCGGTTCAGTTCACTTTTGTAAAAGAAAGCGAGGCAGTTGTCATTGATAACAAAAGAAAAATGGATGAGGAAATTGAGGCCCTTAACCCCACAGAGTGCATTAATAGTAACAGGGTGACTCATAAACTAATGATGACAATGATCGACGCAAAAGTCTGCACGTACCTTTCTGAAGCTAGATCAAATGCATCATGCTACCTGTGCTTAGCAAAACCAACAGAAATGAACCACTTAGATGCTGTAACATCAAAAACTGTGTGTTCTGACATATACGAATTTGGCCTATCATCCCTACATGCCCGTATAAATTGCATGGAATGTTTATTACACATTGCGTACAGACTTGACTTCAAACAGTGGGCAGCAAGAAGTAATGAGCATAAAGAAATGTTACAAAACAGAACAAAAGCATTCAAAATAAATTTAAGGAGGAGCTCAATCTGTTGATTGATATAGTAAAACAAGGCTCGGGAACTACCAATGACGGGAATACCGCTAGGAAGTTTTTCGAGTTTCCCAATAAAACTGCAGCTATTACTGGGTTGGATCAAAACCTGATAAAAAGATTTGCTGTTATTTTGCAAGCAATAACATCTGGTGAGAAGATCGATGTCATCAAATTTAAAGATTTTGCTCGCAAAACAGCAGAAAAGTACGTGGAATTATACGACTGGTACTACATGTCATCAACCGTACATAAACTATTAATACACGGATCTGACATAATCGAAAAAAATGATATTGTCCCGATTGGGACTCTCGGAAGAAGCCTCAGAGTCTCGAAACAAAGATTTTAGGAGGTTCCGGGAACATCATTCGCGGAAAAGAAGCAGGCAAGATTCTAATCAAGATATCCTAAATATGCTTGTTGTTTCTTCGGATCCTTTTCTAAGTGCACAAAGGCCGAAGTTAGATGCCAAAAGGAAGACAACCTTTTTTGCTGAAACTCTCGACCTAATACAGTTTCCGGAAACTGAGTTCGAGTTTGTAGGTATATCCAATCTGGATTCTGACTCGGAATTGGAGTCCGACAACGAAAATTTGTAAAGTTAAATTATTTTTCTTTATGTTCTTTTGTTATTCATGTTAGTTTATTGTACCAATATGTTTAGTTAATAATTTCATAAATTATTGTTTCAAATATTTTGTATAATTGAATTTATAGCACTTAAATATTATTTTTGTTACTTTTGTTTTATTTAAATTACCTATCAATAAAAAGTATATATTATAGTCTATTTTTTTTTTCTGTCTAGTCCTTCAGGTCTATAGGGGTGATGCTATTTTATGTTAAGAGTTGTTAAAGCTCTGAATTCTTCAACTTAAACACTCAAAGGAACGTTTCATATGTAAAAATGAATAAAAATATTTTGACGATTTTTAAAAAAAAACGGCATATTCAATTATTATGTAACGTTTGTCAAAAAATCATAAATAATTAGTACTATAACCCCCTATAAGGATATTACGGTTATCCCTGCCGTTATAGAGATATTTCGATTTTTCATACTAGCTCCATACAAAATTTTCGTAAAAAAATTATAATTCCTTCGTTTTTGTGCAGAATCAATTCTGGTGTCATTTTTGTATATTGTTATAACTAATAGAAGTGATATCCGGCATAAAAACTGGCACTTGCAAAATAAAATGCCTAAGTCTATGAAAGCCGATTTTCAGCCCACCGTGAGCCGGAGGAACTACTTGTAGAGGTCCGGTGGAGGTGTTTTTAGCAATGTGGCATTGCACCATTTCTATTAGCTTAGTTTTGGTCGAAGCGCCCGTTGTTTGGTCTTCAAAAGCCTTTAATTTGAATCTTGGATCCAAAAGAAGGCATAGAGAAAATGTCCCACTTTTCTCAATATTTTTAAATCTTTCCTCCAGTACTTTTTTTAAATTTATCGCAACCAAGAAGACAGCATCACAAAGGACACTGTCACGCATCAATAAATTTAGGCTTTCAGCCAAACATCTGGTATAGACGACCACTGAACCGGCTGTCACATAATTTTCACCACTCACAGTGCGCGTGATTTCCTCGAATGGCCTTAATACAATGCACAGCTCTCTAAATGCCTTCCATTCCTCGGATGTTATAATTGGCAGATCTTTATTTATTACTGCCATGGTGGCACGCAGAGGTTCTTCTAATTCTACAAATCTTTCCAACATGAAAAATATGGAATTCCACCTGGTTGGGCATTCTTGTTTTAATTTTTTCGGCGAGAGTCCTTGGTCCACTAAATATTTGGTTAGTTTATCCGCAGCGGTGGTGCTCTGCTTAAAATAACGCACTATAATCTTGACCTTTGTAATAGACGAGTCCAGCGATTTCAGACCATCTTGCACTATAAGATTTAATGAATGTGCGTAACACCCATAGTGCTTTAACTGCAGGATTTCTTTCATTGCCTTTAGCATGGCAGACGCGTTATCCGTGACGGAAAAGTTAATTTTTCTAAAAATGCCCCATTCATCACAGATACGCTTTATCTCAGCAGCAATATTCTCGGAAGTGTGGTTTCCAAAGAATTTGCAGCAGTCCAGTAATACATTTTGGATTTTCAAGTCATTATTTATGTAATGCCCTGTAACAGCTATATAACTATCCGTAGAGGTGGATGTCCACAAATCGGTAGTTATACAGATAGTTTCGGCTTCTGCAGCTACTTTATTTTGAATTGTCATTTTCCATTTGTGGTACAGTTCCGGGAGCAAGCTGTTACTAATAGTTTTTCGTGTAGGTAAAACATACCCTGGGATCCACCTCGAATACTTCCTAAACGACCTTTCTTCCACAATCGAAAACGGATGGAAAGCGTCAATGAACAGATCCATCAAATCGGCATCTATGAGTTTCTTCTGTTCCGCCGAGATTTTCTTAGGGATGTATGCATCCATTTGACGCTGCCTCTTCATCGGAGGAAAGGTAATGGATGGTGCCGCAGGGCCCGCGGGTGGTAAAACGTTCTGCATGCTCGTAGAGGGTACGGCATCAGCCAGGTGCACATTACTAGGAATTTGAAATTTCCTCATGTTGGATTTTATTGAACAAAGAAACTCCGAGCATAGCTCTCTCCATGGCTCGTTGCGTGACTGTACATGTATCTTCGTGGAACTATGATATATCCACTGTAGAGCAAGGAAACACTTTATTTCACTCGTTGTCACATTACCCACTTAATTCTTTTGAATTGCGTAAATATTTAACCAATAATTCGATAACAGGGTCATCAAACATACAGTCAACGTAATATACACACATCCAAAGTGTCTAAGGATCAACATATATTTTTGCAATAACTTTTCTCCTGATTGATATTAATTAAAATTTTCTTTAAGGATTCATCAAATTAAGTGTTTTCGTTTGTCACAGTAACGATAAACCAAGTCACCTTTGCATTAATAAAGAAATTTGCCATTTTCCTAATAAAGGGATTTTTGACATTTGAACCACTAACATTAAAGTTCGAAAAAAAGACTGAAATAACAGTTTTCTTTAAAATTTTATTGGGTAACTTAAACAATTAATAATCCGTGTTTCTACCGCGAACACTAACAACACAAGAACATCGGTTTGGCATACTCAAAATGAGTTCATCCAAACCACGCTGTGGAATGGCCGCCCATGTTCGTTGCAACAACAAAAAAAGGTCTTCTTGCGACTGGATACCCTCCATATTCGGCAGAGCTCTTCTCTGTAGCATATCCCATGCATGCTCAATCGGGTTCAAGTCTGGCGACTGAGCAGGCCAGGGCAGGACATTGATGTTAGCTGCGGCGAGAGTCTGTCTTACAACTCTTGCGGTGTGCGGTCGTGCATTATCATGCATTAACTGAAATAAGGGACCGATTTGCACTTGTAGAGGAACGATGACGTCTGATACAATCGTCTCAGCATAAATTTGAGCGTTGAGGTTGCCTCTGATCCAAATCAACTCAGTTCTTCCGCCGATCCAAATACCCGCCCATACCATGATGGTTCCACCACTATAAGGATGGACTTCCTGGCAGGATTTTAATCGCTGTTGGCGTCCAGGGGTTCTCCAGTGTCGTATACGTCTTGTATCCGGTCTCATACCAAAACGAGACTCATCAGAAAAGCACACGAAACGCCATTGTTCTTCTGCCCAATTTCTGTGTTCAAGAGCCCATTGATATCGAATCCTACGATTGTGCATTGCTATAGGTGGTACCCGTAGCGGTCTTCGGGAATGAAGGTTCACTTCATGCAAGCGGTTTCTGACTGTTTGGTCGCTAATTAAGTTCCCTGAAGAGTGATGAAGCCTCACGGCTAACATCATGGCGGTTATTGTTGGAGCTCTTCGAGTTAAGATTTGAATGTTTCGGTCTTGTCTCCGTGTGATGCAGCGATACCGTCCTCCATGGCGCTCAGCCACGGTACCAGTGCTTCGGTAACGTGTCCAAAGTCGACTGATAACACTCTGACTTGTATTCAGAGCTAAAGCCACAGTACGTTGCCGGGAACCAGCTTCTATCATTCCCACGGCTCTGAGCATTTCTTCCCTGTTTAAATGACGTCGCCGCTCCATAATAACGTTGGTTTTAATCAGTAGTAGGGAAACAGTAGCACTAATAATGTCTTCAATGCGTTGTATGTTTTTATAGGGAAAATATTGACAGCTGATTTTCATCTTTTACTCGAATTTGATTCACAGTTCCTGATTCAAATTATGAAATGCACCAAAAAGGATCCATATAAATTTATAAAATCATAAATTTATTACAAAGCCACATCTCAATCTCAAGAAATCCGCATAAAAATGCTTGATCCCTAGACACTTTTGATGTGTGTATTTATTTTGTGCATCCGAAAACCGAACGGCGCATTCCAATCATCATACCGTAAAACGCTGTAGATACGTATTTTTTTAAAGGTATGTTTTGTTTGCCCTTGAGTTAATTGGGTAATTGTAATTACTTCCGATAAAATCTGAAGTTTGTTATTGGACAAGTTTTCAGGTCGTCGTAGATTTAACTCGTTTGTGGTAACGATTTTCATGTAAGCACATGCATTTATATTATTTTCAATAATGGAAGGATTCGTTTTGAGGTTTGTTAAATAAGCCACTTGTTGTGATAAAACTCGAAATATGCATAACTCACGGTCTGGGAGTCCCTCCTTACTTTACGTTTCTCAGGGCTGGGTCCACTGCTTGTAGATGAACTGCTATCACCATCTCTTCCACTTGGCGTCGGAGAACGAACTCGTATACACATAATAGTGAACCGTCAGTCTCACTTTCCCGCTCTAAATTATTATTACAATTTTCCATAATCACTCAGCGGAGAGGAAAAAACTAAACTATAAACGTTTTACTAAACTTAATTTGAAAAAATAAGTGGGTTAAGTATTACTTTTTCGCGAAGTTTAACGTGTTTTAACGCTATCAACGAACGGCGCGAAAAACGACGCTATAATGACGGTAAATTGAGCGATCACCCGAGGCGCGCTTGAAATACTTAGTACCAACGGTAAGTAAAGAGGGCGCCACCAGCGGAGAGGCAAAGGAAACGCTGTCAACAGGCTGAAAAACAGGTGTTTGACTCCAGATGGATTCCGGATATTGATACAAAACAAATAATAAGAGTATCATATTCTTATATTGAGTAAAAGTTTTTTAGATTAAGAAAATGTATATCTTAGGTCAAAAATAATGTAACTGTTTTAAAGTAAATATAATATATTCTTGAATGAAAACACCATTATCTTGTTTTGAAAAGTTTTTAAAGTCTTCAGTAAAAACTAGATATTTTCTTCAATTAAGATTGTAATGGTCTTGAATCAAAAATATTTGCTCAAGTCAAGAATTAAAACCAAGTATTTATTATTCTTAATTTGAGTAAACGGGTTTTCTTCGACTGAGTACATTTACTTAAGTTAAGAAAATATTTACTTGGACTGAAACAATTTTTCTGAGAATATTGATATTCTTTGCAGAAGAAATCCTTTTTTTCCGTGGCAGCGGACTCAATAACTGCAACAGCTGTATAACCAAACGTTGGATTTATCTGAAAGAAAAAAGAATGACGTGAAAAGCCTTCTAGATGCTGGTTTGATACCCAATTTTTACAATTCCTACTTTGATAGAGTTTTGAACTAGGTAGGTAGAGTAGTGAGAACGCCTTTAAAAAAAACTGTTGATTTATAATTTGTAAGAAGAAGTTTTCGATAAGTTTGTTTTGTGATTATGTGCGAAAATGTTTTTAAGTTACTGTTAGTTTATTAATATTTTTCTCGGTTCTAGAACTGACGTTAACGACTAAATTGCTAAAAAGCTTTACTGGTTTTTACATAATTCAGTTTTTACAAGATTGTATAGTATGTACAAGATTTTGATACAATATTTTTATAATTACTTACGGTTTTTTGTGAAAAACTATATTTTTAAGTTACTGCAAGATTTTACTGACTCTTATGATAATTAAACCTATAATACGCTGATTTTTACGTAACTGTTACAGTTCCTACTTCGAAAGACTTTTAACCTTAGCAGATAAGTTGAAATACCTCTAATAATTTGTACTGATTTAGTAAGTAGTAAGAACAAGATTTTAATATTAATGTTATTTGATAAAATGACGAAGTTTCTGTTATTTTGATAATACTTTTATCTAGTTTTAAACAGATTTGTTAATTATGAATATGTGTGGTAATTTTGACCCAAAACTGTGAGCATGTGCCAAATAAATATAATTCTTTATTATTTTAGTAGTTATATTGTTTTATTTCTCTCTTTTTTATCATTACAATGTAGGTAAAATAACAATTTAGAGGTCATTAAGCAAAAAGTTTTGAATAACTAGAAAACTATAACCGACACAATGCTAAACTTTTTTTTTAAATGCTTCTCCATTGATAAATAATCAATAATTTTATTGTATGCCACTGGATACTGAAACAGCGTTAGTTAAACTGCTATTTTAAGCCGATCACAAAGCTTTATTTATATTTTTTTAGTTCCATATCACCCATTCAATTCTTAAAAAAACTTAAAACGGCCATACTGTAAAATTGACTTTTTTGTTTAGTGCCATTTATGTTTTAAGGGTGCGATGTTTTACTGGATGTAAATAAAATGAATCTATATTTTTCAGCCATCGTACATCAGCCGACTATAACATCGAAGTTGCCAGCAGCTGCTTCTAAAACATTTATGGAAAAAGTTAAGGCTGGTGAAATAAAATTAACAAGCTTTCTAGCAGAGCATAATTTACCATTTCATATAGCTGGTCATTTAAAAAATTTGGTGCAAACAGTGTGCCCAGATTCCAAAATAGCTGCTGAATTTACTTTAGAGAGAACAAAGGCTCGAGCTATTGTGACCAATGTAACCGGACAAGTAGCTGAAAATGAGCTAGTTGAATGTTTGAAGGAAAATAAATTTGCACTTATAGTAGATGAAAGTACTGATAAGTCTAAAACAAAACACTTAGCATTACTTGTGAGATCTGCTGTTAACTTTAAAATAGAAGACAGGTTTTTGACTCACATACCAGTTGTGGATGGATCAGCTACAACACTTTATAATAAAATTGTGGAATTCTTCAACTCCAAAGATATCCCATATAAAAAAAACCTAATAGGATTTGCTGCAGATGGAGCCAACACAATGTTTGGAGAAAGAAACTCTTTAGCAGTATTATTATCAAAAGACATACCACAACTATTAACAATTAAATGTGTGTGCCATAGCTTTCATCTGTGCTGCTCATATGCCTGCCAAAAACTACCACGAGGTGTGGAAGACTTTGCACGTGATGTGTACAATTATATACAAAATAGTCCCAAACGATCTGGCGACTACAAAGACTTTCAAGATTTTGTTAACTTACAACCATACAAATTACTTCATACATCACAAACAAGATGGCTTTCTCTGTTACCAGTAGTCAGAAGATTATTGGAGCAATTACCAGCCCTCAAATTATACTTTCAGAGTGCTGTTCTCACTGATCGCTTGCTAGCAGCACAGTCAATATTAGATAAATGCTCAGAACCAACAACAGAACTATACTTAGAATTCCTCAGTTTTGTTTTACCTTACTTTCAAGACCTCAACAGGGAAATGCAATCACAGCAGCCAAAACTTCACATGCTTTATGAAAAAGTTTTCATTACTTTTAAAACATTGTTAGAATGTATTAAACCTGAGTGCTTGGAACTGTCAGAAGAAGAAAAAATAAGGACTAATAATGAGGAAGAAACATTAGAAATAAAAATTATAAACATTGATTTTGAAAATGAAATGAATCACCTAGAATTGAAAGATATTTACTTTGGCGGCAACATTTCAGCGACTATTACTATTCGACAAAATATTCTGTCAGAAGAGGGCATCAGATTCTTTAGGACAAAATGGTTAGATTTTTATTAAGAAGCAATTCGGCAACTGAAAGCCAGATTTCCTTTCTCAGAGAGGAAACATCTGAAAAGTCTCAAGTTTTTAAGCCCAGACAGTTTGCTAGACCCCAACTTGAAGAGAAATATTCCATCAATTGCTCAAGTAGCTGTATTATTCCCAGGTAGTTTACATATTATGATATTACAATGAATACAACACAGATTTAAACAAGCTTTGCTAACTTTGCTACACAATTTAAATCATTTTCTATTTTTGTTTCTAGGTCTGGGGTTAAGTCCCGAAAATGGCGAAAATGTCGATATCACTGAACTGGATCGTGAGTGGAGAAAATTGAGAAACACAAAACTTCCATTTTCTCAGGAAAGCAATGTCAATGTGGATGAGTTTTGGCGACACATCTCAAATATTAAGAAAGGGGATGGCACAAAAATGTTCCCTTTACTTTCTTTTTTTATAAACAACCTCCTTTGTCTGCCACACAGTAGTGCAAATGTAGAACGTTTGTTTTCTGCAATTAATCTTATGAAAACAAAAACCAGAAATAAGCTTAGCACAGATTCTATAAACGGACTGCTTCATACAAAAAATGCCATAAAAACTACCTGCTATGAGGTAGAAGCAAAAAGGGAGCATTTTGAATTATTTAATTCTAAAATATATAATTCTAAAAAGGTTACAAATGGTGTGGAAATCGCCCTTTACGTTATCTGTGGAAATCTCTATAGTTTTGTCTATTGAAAAAAAAAAGAGTGGTTTTACTGTGTGCGTTTCGACCGCGCGGCCACGACGTTTTTTTTTTAAAAAAAAATGTACCAAGTTTATGTAAAAGTTTGTAAAAGTTGATACCCAAAACTATAAATTTGTCAAAGTTATGGTTACAAAGTTATAAGGGTTTGAACGTGGCCGCGCCATCGAAACGCGGAGAACCGCGCGGCCACGGAGATCTTTAAAACTAAGCGTTGCAGAGACCTGCAATTTAGGTAAATAACAGATTCAATATGTAAAAAATTTGTAAAAATATAGAAAAAAATCCTAGGTTTATATTTTAGGAGCTGTAACACTAAAACGCCATGGCCGCGCCATTGAAACGGTGAAAACCACGTTATCGCCGATATCTCGCTGAAAAAGCATCGTAGAGGTCTGGAGTTTCTTGTAAAACATAGATTTGAATTTGTCAAATCATGTAAAAATACAAAAAAAACCCTAGGTTTATATTTTAGGTGCTATAAGACTAAAACGCCATGGCCGCGCCATTGAAACGGTGAAAAATACGTTATCGCCGATATCTCGCTGAAAAAGCGTCGTAGAGGTCTGAAGTTTCTTGTAAAACATAGATTTGAATTTGTCAAATCATGTAAAAATACAAAAAAAACCCTAGGTTTATATTTTAGGTGCTATAAGACTAAAACGCCATGGCCGCGCCATTGAAACGGTGAAAAATACGTTATCGCCGATATCTCGCTGAAAAAGCGTCGTAGAGGTCTGAAGTTTCTTGTAAAACATAGATTTGAATTTGTCAAATCATGTAAAAATACAAAAAATAATCCTAGGTTTATATATCAGGAGCTGTAGTACGATATCGTTTAGAACCTTTGTTGTTTCGATAGGGTGACCATGACTTTGTGTTTACAGAAAACTTTCCATCTATTGCATTTCCCTAGAAATTATTTCTCAAGGATTCTAAATTAAATTAAAATGAAACGATAAGATACAAAAACATATAATATGTTTATTTCTTTAAAAATCACATAAATCACAGATTGTTTACTTAAACTAAGATTTTTTTAATTATATAATTATTTAACATCTTAATCATCTATTAGACCATATAACGATAAAATACAAAAATATATATATTTATTTCTTTAAAAATCACATAAATCACAGATTGTTTACTTAAACTAAGATTTTTTTAATTATATAATTATTTAACATCTTAATCATCTATTAGACCATAAAACGATAAAATACAAAAATATATATATTTATTTCTTTAAAAATCACATAAATCACAGATTGTTTACTTAAACTAAGATTTTTCTTAATTATATAATTATTTAACATCTTAATCATCTGTTAGACCATATAACGATAAGATAAAAAAATATATATATATTTACTTCTTTAATAATCACATAAATCACAGATTGTTTACTTACACTAAGATATATATTTCTGACAAAATCACAGATTATTTACTTACTTACACTAAGTTTTTTTTTTAAATTATATAATTATTTGACATCTTAATCGTCTATTAGACCATATGTTAGATTATGTATTGTCATAGGTTGTTCAGAACTATCGTGTATTCCAGTTTTATTATCGTCATAACAGATCATTCTGGAATTACTTAAGCAGTGACACTTGTAATGGCCAATCGGGCCTACGGCCGGGGGAACATATTCCACAGCACCTACCAGTCTATATTTTTTTTGTTTTATTTTGATATAGGTAGGTATTTCTTCGACCACAATTTGGTCTGTGCCATTTAAATCAAATAAAATAACATTACTTAATTCGTATCTGAATCTGGTGGTTTCATTATTACATTTTAAACATTTTTTTAAATTGAAGTCATCGATAATGATGGCTTCTTCCAGTCCACTGATTCCAAATAAATTTATTATTTCTATATTAATAGATAAAAACACTATTGGCCTTCTTGAGTAGTTGGCGCAAGTTTCGGTTAGGCATTCTTTTGTTACATTGGCACTGTACAAATATTCTAAAAGTATATGTTCAAATATGAAAGCCATATTACTTTCGCTCATACTCGAGGGGAAAACGCCACAGGCTTGGTGCAGGGGTGTGGTGGTGCTCTTCTTCAAAAAGGGTGATAATGCCCGGTTGAAGAACTATAGGCCCATCTCACTTCTAAGCCATGTCTACAAGTTGTTTTCAAGAGTCATCACGAATCGTCTCGCACGCAGGTTTGACGATTTCCAGCCTCCCGAACAAGCCGGTGGTGTGGCCGTTCCGTGTGGTGTCGGACGTAAAGAATAGCACCATCCCATATCTTCCCGTGGGTGTCGTAAGAGGCGACTAAGGGACTTACCAGAGAATGGGCAGCAGCGTTCTCTGTGTCTTTGTAACAACCATACTGCGATCGCCAACCCGCCTGCCAAGCGTGGCGATTATGGCAAACCCCCCCAAAAATGCCTGGGGGAGGCCTATGTCCAGCAGTGGACGTCTTTTGGCTGAAATGATGAATGATGATGAACAAGCCGGATTCCGAAAAGGCTTCAGTACCGTAGACCACATACATACGCTGCGGCAGGTTATACAGAAGACCGAAGAGTATAACCTGCCTCTCTGTTTAGCGTTTGTGGACTACGAGAAAGCCTTCGATTCGATCGAGACTTGGGCTGTGCTGCAGTCTCTCCAACGGTGCCAAATCGACTACCGGTACATCGAGGTGTTGAAGTGTTTGTACAAAAACGCCACCATGTCAGTCCGACTTCAGGACCAGACCTCGGAACCTATCCTTCTGCAGCGCGGTGTGAGACAGGGAGACGTCATATCTCCGAAACTGTTTACCGCTGCATTGGAGGATATCTTCAAGGTTCTGGATTGGAGAGGACTTGGCATCAACGTCAACGGCGAGTACATCACTCACCTTCGGTTTGCCGACGATATAGTGGTCATGGCTGAGACCATGGAAGACCTCAGTGCAATGCTCGATGACCTCAGTAGAGCTTCCGAAAGAGTGGGTCTTAAAATGAACATGGACAAAACCAAGGTTATGTTGAATGTTCATGTAACACCCACTCCTATCAAGATCGGAGACTCTACGCTCGAAGTTGTGGACGATTATGTCTACCTGGGACAAACGGTCCAGTTGGGTAGATCTAACTTCGAGAAAGAGGTCAATCGTCGAATCCGACTCGGCTGGGCAGCGTTCGGGAAGTTGCGCGGTATCTTCTCGTCCAACTTACCCCAGTGTCTCAAGACGAAAGTCTATGACCAGTGTGTGTTGCCAGTGATTACATACGGGACCGAAACGTGGTCGCTCACAATGGGCCTCATCAGAAAGCTCAAAGTCACCCAAAGGGCAATGGAGAGGGCTATGCTCGGAGTTTCCTTGCGTGATCGAATCAGAAATGAGGACATCCGCATGAGAACCAAAGTTACCGACGTAGCCCGAAGAATCGCCAGACTTAAGTGGCAATGGGCAGGGCACATTGCTCGCAGAACGGATGGCCGATGGGGCCGAAAAGTTCTGGAATGGCGACCGCGAACCGGAAGACGTTGCGTTGGAAGGCCTCCCACTAGGTGGACCGATGACCTGGTCAAGGTTGCAGGAACCCGCTGGATGAGAGACGCACGGGACCGGTCAATGTGGCGACGCCTGGGGGAGGCCTATGTCCAGCAGTGGACGTCTTTTGGCTGAAATGATGATGATGATTACTTTCGCATCCATATGTATTGTTTTTACTATTGTAATATTTCATAATTATTTCCTCTCGTAGTTTATAAGCACTATTTAAATTCAACGATTCTGCTAATATTTTTATAAATCCGCTGATTAATTTGCTTGTGCATGTACTAAATATTTGTTGGATATGAACGTTTTGTTTGTATGCAAATGCTAACAAAAAGAAAACTGAATCAAACGCACATGTATTGGTAAAGTTCAAACTTTTATTAACAGAATTGACAAAATTTCCATTTCTCAAAAACAATACTGAGATATTCTCCGCATCATATCCCTCTCCCCCCCAGTTCTCAGTAAATGAAGGTTTTTCTGCAAATATGGAATCAGAAGAAAATGATTGTTTTGTGCATGTTTTAATTTTTTTACACTGCGCATTTTTTTTTGTTATGATCTTCCTTTTTCGGCCCTTGTTTATTTGTGATTTTGAATTTCCTTGAGTTATGTTAAGATTTTTGGCAGCTATTTTTGTCTCCCCTAATATAAAATTGTAGTGTATTTTTAAAAATTCATCCACATTGTACTTATTAAGGCGTGTTTCAAATAATAAGTGTTTTAAAGTTTTGAAATAACTTTCTATGGCGGAAGATGTTGGTGACTTGTATTCCGACTTGTAAAAAGGACACATGACATTACTCCACAGGGGCAGTTTGATTATTAACCTTTTAAGAGTTGATACTAAATGGGGTAAGTAATAGAAATTTGGTTTTTCTGTTTTGTGTGTTGTTTGATCCATGATTTTTTCTTTATTGACAAGCTCATCAAACCAATCTAAAATATTGTCATCGTCAGTAATTGTAACATAATCATCAAAAACATCTTTTTTATCGTTTTCTACTACTGGGTCTTCTATCTTGACCAACAAAGATTTGAGGTATTTCATAGAAATTTTACAAGTCTCATTGTTTGTGAATTCATATTTGAACGTACAAATTTTTATAATATGACAAAGCACATATTTTATAATTTCAAAATTTTCGCACTCCTTCACAAATAAAATACTGCGAATGTAAAACATTTTAATATTTATATCAACGTTATTGAAGCATCGCAAGTTGTATACGTTTTTGACGAAGTGACTTGTGTCTAATCTTAAGAATACTTGAGGGATATCGTGACTTTTACTCATTAAAACAAGAAAAGATTGTCGTAGGTAGTCTCGGACTGTTTGAAAAATAGTAAAAGCCTGAACGTTTGCTGCTATTAGCGCTGAAGAGTCATCAGTTACAATCTCGTGAGTGGCAGTACATACTTCGTTGTGCCATTTTTTCAACCATGACAATATAGAATTCGTTGTGTGGTTATCAGTAATCAATTGGGAAATTGCTGTCGACTTAATAGTTGGAGACGTTACCATGGCAACATAGAGAAACATACGTTTCGTGAGCAGAGATCCATCTGGGAGTTTGATCGTTCGGAAGAATGATCCAGTTGCATCTATAGTCATTGTGACATGAGGAATTTTATCCATATACGCCTTGTAGTATTGGATTTGTTGTTCACACCAATAGCACAGATGAAACCTCGGTACCAAAGTGAACTCGCGGACAAAATTTTGGTATGTTGCCATTATCGACATCATGAGAATACTCATGATTGGATCAGAATGCAATCGACCGCTTTGCCTTCTTGTTTGGATTATGAGGCATTCCATTATGGATATTAAATAGAGTGCAGCTAATTGTCACTATTTTGTCAGTTGCTGGATTGCCTGTTATTTCCGAGATACAACTACATTGTGTGCACTTTCCTTTAATCAGAATATTATTGTCTTGGTCGACGCACTTAGTTTTGAAAACCCATGTGCATGGAAGCCTTGTACATTCCCACAGTTTCTCTCGTAGTAAGCAGGCCCACTTGTACTTAGGTAGTGTTTTGTACTTTTTATGTGTTGAGGTAGTATTAGGATCACGTCTAACGTAATTAACTGCTATCGGTTCCACTTTCTTCCAGTCATATACATCCAGTAAAAAAGTGAACTTTTTAACACTTTCAACTTCTATTGAGGTAGATTCCACAGGTGAAGAAAGTGTGCTACGGCACGAAGGAGAAGTTGAGGTGCTATGTGTGAGTGAACTTTCTTCATTATATGGTTTGCCAAAAATCGTCCTGAAATTTCTCTTCAGTCTCATGAACAACGAATACGGCGTCATTTTATTGTTAAGTTCTTGAGCAATAGTTGTAAATATAGGATCTTTGTATGAGATTTTTTCATTTCTGCTTATAGCTGCATATTTGAGAAACTTGTTATTTAGCTGCGTCGCATCAATTTTCAATTTTCTACCTCTAACCATGATTCTGTAACAATATAATAAGAATATAAATATTGACCAACACTTATTGAGGCTGATTAAATCTAATGTCTTCAAAATCTGAGCTGATTACGGGACCACGGTAGCAATCTTGTGATACTTGTGTAAACTGCCGTTTTTTTTGTTTACCTTCTTTTATACAATTATTAATTTTTCTCATGCTTTTTGAATCAGATTTTTTATATCTACGGATTATTTTGTCCTATCTTACTCTGCTAACGAATTTTTCGGAATGACCATATCATTTATTACCTACTTTGAAAGTAACTAACTTTTATCTTTTACCAAAAGTCCACCGACAAGGGCTTTCACTGCTACAGAAATGAATTCTTCTTTAGTTAGGCGTCAATTTCTAAAACATTTTTGAGCACCTGAGAATGTTCAGCCAACAATAACAAGGTAAAACAAAATATCTATTGTTTTACCGGTTTCAAAGACTTGCCGAGTAGCATCGGGCTAATAAAAAGAACAATGAGCAAAACTCGCATGGTAACCACAGCTCGTATAGATTATCTACCTGCGCCCCGCTCGTAAAACAAACAAAAATCATAGTTTTCTATAAAACATGTACCTAAATCGATTAGTAGATGCAATAACTTACTGATAACCCCTTTTGAGGTTGCCGTGTGCTTGGCGGATAATATTATTCTTGGACGACCGGTGTCGACGTGGACGATACCTTGTCGCATCAACATTAACCCATCCTATAATGGGTTAAGGTTGACGCGACAAGCCAGCCAGCGAAATTCGTATTTTCTTACGTTTTTTGCAATTCGCCGGTCAGTGTCAAGTCGTATGTTAAATAAAATAGGATTCGCGGCAGGCGCAGTAACAAAATAATTATATTTTCACTAATACTTATTTTTTATTCTGATACCCGGTTTGGTTATTTTCCTTATCATTTCTATATACTTTAAGTTTAGAACTACAAAGCTTAAGTGACAATATCTTCAAAGCTTATAGGAAAATCAAGCTAGCAACAAGAAGTTTCACACTTAGCGAGTTGGATAAGGATAATTTTGGGTACCAAAGAGTAATTATTTTTAAACAGAAGCATTTTATCAGACTAATTATTATTATTTGAAACATCTAAAAAGAAATACCGAGCTAATGAATTATTTAGACACAAAATACACCTTTCCGCATAAAAAAATCATCACTATTGAGCGAACAATATTTAAAATTGGTATCTATGTAATATCAATTTATCATTCCAAAACTAGGTTTACTAAAAAATGAAAAAGTGTTACGACAGTAACTAGTATGTATTACTTACCTTGGTTATGAAGCATTAATTTGAAATCCAATCGTAAGGCGTAACAAAGTCCAAATTGTAAGAGCAGAACTTAGTTTTCCAAAGATAAAAAAAAATGTCCGAAACAGTGCACAAATCAAAGTCCGTAGGAATGCCAAAATATAAAAACACCAAACAAACACCAACGAGTAGTCCGTACGAATAAACTGAAAGTAAAACGACGACTGCAACAAAAGGCTTTTGGCGGAGACAGTGCGCGACTACGGGTTATCTCGTGCACATATTGGACTGCTGCGATTGGTTAGACTGCCGGTCTTCGTCTCCCGCACTGTACCCGCATTTTGTTCACTCCTTTACTGGTTCATTCAGTGGTTTACTATAGTTTTTTTATAATAAAAAAAGTAAACTAAAATGAAACGATATGAAACAAAAATATAATAATGTTTATAAGAAATTTAATTTTAATTAAAGAACTAACCAATGAAAGAACTTTTCATTTTAATTTAATTTAGAATGCTTGAGAATTAATTTCCAAACATTATGGATAAATAAACACAAAGTCATGGTCACCCTATCGAAACAACAAAGGTTCTAAACGATATCGTACCACAGCTCCTGATATATAAACCTAGGATTATTTTGTGTCTTTTTAAAAAATTTGATAAATTCAAATCTTGGTTTTACAAGAAACTTCAGACCTCTACGATGCTTTTTCAGCCAGATATCGGCGATAATGAGATTTTCGCCGTTTCGGCCATGGAGTTTTAGCCTTACTGCTCCTAAAATATAAACCTAAAATTTTATTGTGTATTTTTCCAATTCTTTACAAATTCAAATCATTGTTTTACAAACAACTTTAGCCCTCTGCGATGCTTTTTCAGCGAGATATCGGCGATAACGTGGTTTTTTACCGTTTTAATGGCGCGGCCATGGCGTTTTAGTCTTATAGCACCTAAAATATAAACCTAGCGTTTTGTATTTTTACATGATTTGACAAATTCAAATCTATGTTTTACAAGAAACTTCAGACCTCTACGACGCTTTTTCAGCGAGATATCGGCGATAACGTATTTTTCACCGTTTCAATGGCGCGGCCATGGCGTTTTAGTCTTATAGCACCTAAAATATAAACCTAGGGTTTTTTTTTTTGTATTTTTACATGATTTGACAAATTCAAATCTATGTTTTACAAGAAACTTATTTATTTATTTTATTTATTTATTTATGTACACACAAAATACAAAAAAGGATAAAAAACATAAAAAAATAGAAGAGCACAAAGGTACTGCTTATTACTGCTTATTAAACTTCAGACCTCTACGACGCTTTTTCAGCGAGATATCGGCGATAACGTATTTTTCACCGTTTCAATGGCGCGGCCATGGCGTTTTAGTCTTATGGCAAAACTGTGTAAATTTGCACTTGGACGTTGCAGTGGTTATAGCACCTAAAATATAAACCTAGGGTTTTTTTTTGTATTTTTACATGATTTGACAAATTCAAATCTATGTTTTACAAGAAACTCCAGACCTCTACGATACTTTTTCAGCGAGATATCGGCGATAACGTGTTTTTCAGCGTTTCAATGGCGCGGCCATGGGGTTTTAGTGTTACAGCTCCTAAAATATAAACCTAGGATTTTTTTCTATATTTTTACAAATTTTTTACATATTGAATCTGTTATTTACCTAAATTGCAGGTCTCTGCAACGCTTAGTTTTAAAGATCTCCGTGGCCGCGCGGTTCTCCGCGTTTCGATGGCGCGGCCACGTTCAAACCCTTATAACTTTGTAACCATAACTTTGACAAATTTATGGTTTTGGGAATCAACTTTTACAAACTTTTACATAAACTTGGTACATTTTTTTTTAAAAAAAAACGTCGTGGCCGCGCGGTCGAAACGGACACGTTTTACTAATCCCATCCCATCCAGAGATTCTTCGGCCAAATAAAAGAACCGGAGGTGTTTCAGCCCCACATTATGGCGACCGTGACAGAGAGTGCCGAA
This sequence comes from Diarsia dahlii, assembly GCA_949775195.1. NCBI lineage: Eukaryota > Metazoa > Arthropoda > Insecta > Lepidoptera > Noctuidae > Diarsia > Diarsia dahlii. The sequence continues at coordinate 13,992,386 of OX459203.1, read as the reverse complement.
GTTATCTGCTGCTGCAAGAGGGAGAGAAAAGTGACCAGAACATTGTTCACAAAGAACGCCAACGTTCTTGAACAGATTTTAGAGCATGATGATAAAGCATCTGCAACAAATATTACGGCTCAATATTTAAAAGTGCAAGAGCTGCAAGATCAGCTTGCCGAATTGGACCGCGAACTCAGAAAATTGTTGCGAGAGAGCGATGAGGTTATGCTAGAAAAAGAAATGGAGAGCGCATTTGAATACAAATCTCGCTGGATCCTGCTTGATGTCAAATACAAGAGTAAGAATAAATCAAGTTCCAATCCCGTCGAAGATAAGAAAGATAAGCGCAACTTTAAACTTCCCAAAATTGAATTTATCACTTTTAGTGGTGATTTGAAAGGTTGGCTTCCATTCTGGGGTCAATTCCAAAAGATAGATGATGATGATCGAACAGACTTACATGACAAGTATCAGTACCTGCTGCAAGCTATGAAAGATGAGTCAGAACCAAAGTCATTGGTACAAAGCTTCGCACCAACTTCCTATAAAGAATGTTTGAGTCAACTCAAGTCAAGATATGCAAGGGAAGAACTTCTGATCCAAGTCTATGTTCGAGAGCTTTTGGGAATGATAAATAAAATAGAGAATGCCAACTTGACTACAGTGTTCGATAAAATCAGTGCTATGTTGAGGGCACTGGAAACCCTTGGTGTGACAAAAGATAAATTTGCTGCATTTTTGCTGCCAATGGTGGAATCGGCACTACCTCAAGAACTTCTGAAATTATGGGAGAGAAATAAAATTAAAAACGATGATATTAGTTTAGAGTTGAATAACTTGTTAACATTTATGAGAAAAGAAGTTGAAAGTGAACAACGAATTTCACTAGCCAAGAAAACCTTTGATGGGGTGAATACCAGCCTTACTACTCCTTCTGTAGAACCAACAGCTGGATGCTTACTGACAGGTACCAACACAAAGAAAACTACATGTGTGTGGTGCGACAAGGAGTCACACAGCAGCCTAGAATGCTATAAAATGCAAAAAATGAATGTGGAAGAGCGAAGAACCCATCTAAAACAAAAAAAGGCCTGCCCTATTTGCTTGAAAATAGGACATCATCCAAAAGTTTGTAAGGCACCGGTAAAATGCATAATATGTACTCAACGTCACTGTAGTTCTCTGCACTGGGCAAAAAGTTAGAGAAAATGCTACAAAGACTAACCAATCTGCTTCGTGATGAAACTACAAGTACCAACATGTCTGCTGCTAAACGCCAAAATACAGGAACAACCTTACTGCAAACGGTGTCCGTCCTGCTCTGCAATGGTGAGAAACAGGTGATGGTTCGAGCTATGTTTGACAACGGTGCACAACGCTCATACATCCGGGAAGATGTTGCACGCAAGCTCAACATTTCTGCTGTGGGTAACGAAACTTTGTCTCACACTCTATTTGGCGGTGTAGAAATAACTTCTAAACAGTACAAAGTATATGATTTAAATGTTAATAGTATAGATAGGAAATTTTCATTCCAGTTAAGGGTAAACAAGCCAACGGCACGAACTAGTTGGTGGGCGGGGCTAAAATGCATGCTATTTCATCCGACATCACGAGCGAAATGCATAGAGCGAAAGAGACACAACTAAAACGGGCGCGCGAAATTTTCTATGCAGACCTTTGGTATATTTGGTTTCATGAAAAATCTATTGAATGTATCTGTTCAAAATCAAATTATTTCAATTTTTTAATAACTAATCTATGTCCGTATGGTTTCACTTTTTTCTTTTTCATACTATATACGTTACTTATTTACGCCCAAAGATGAGTTAAAATCAGTGCTAAAATATGAAAGTTTTTACGTTCATAACTTCCAAATCAATATTTTTTTTCCAATTCTGCTTCCATACAGACCTAGATAATGATAAGACCAGTAGATACAATTTTTAATTTTGAACCTACACCGTCAAACAGAGGAGTAATCACCTTCATAAGTTTGTATGGAAGAATGACTGGCTTGTTCAACCTAAGGTGAATCCTCCAACCAGCCCGCGAAATTAAAATTTTCTTAAGTTTTTTGCAATTTGCAGGCCAGTGATAGGTGGTATGTTGATGAACATTTGATTCGCGGCTGTAAGACGTATATAGTTACAGAATTATAATCATCAAAACGATTAATACAACCCTCCGAGCTCATAAAGGTTTAAAAATGACTTTTTACAAGGTCAAAGCCATTCCGGAACCTTTATGAGCTCAGAGGGTTGTATTAATGGTTTTAATGATTATAATTCTGTAACTATATACGTCTTACAGCCGCGAATCAAATGTTTATCAACATACCACCTATCACTTGTAGGGTTGTATTAAAAGGCTGTAATTTCTCGATTTTCAGACTCCTACGAAGAGAAGGTGCGGCGCCTGCTGGAGAACGAACCCATCGGCGGCCGGAAACCATCATCGTTTTTGAGGCACCTTCGGGCACTTGCAGGCGCAGCATTTCCAGAACAGTTACTCAAGACGATATGGGCAAACAGATTGCCTCGACAAGGGCAGATTGTACTGGCAGCACAGAATCAACAAGAGCTAAGTGAACTCTCTATGCTAGCCGATCAACTCATGGAGATAGCTTCTCAACCAGCTCAGGTATGTGCCATGACACCTTCTGCCAGTGCTGTCTCACCACCAGCTGTTGAAAGCAGTCTCAATTTGCTCCAGAAGCAGGTGGCCGCAATTCGAGCCGCAGTCGTAGCCGCTCTCGATCTCATCAGGGACTCTGCAGGTATCACAACCGCTTCGAAGGAAAAGCTGTTAAATGTATACCACCCTGTGATTGGGAGAAACTGCATCCCTCGGGAAACGAAAACAGCGATCGGTAGAGGCGAGCACCGATCGCCAATCCCCTAGTCGCCGCTTATTCATAACTGACCGGTATACAAACAACAAATTTCTGATTGATACCGGCTCAGATATTTGCTGTTTTCCTCGGCGACTCCTTAACGGCCATTTTAAAAGCAGCAACTATGACCTTAGCGCAGCCTATGGGAGTACCATAAGAACTTATGGTAGCATTAACTTTAATTTGAACTTGGGCCTGCGTAGAGATTTTAAATGGAATTTTGTGATCGCAGATGTCAGTACCCCGATTATCGGCTCTGATTTTCTTAGTTTTTACAATCTTTTACCAGACTGTAAACACAAAACTATAATCGATGGCAACACCCAACTTTCAGTGCCTGTTTCATTAGACTTCTCAAGTCAGTATCAAGGCAGTGACCATTAGAAACTCACCCTATTCAGAACTTCTCGCTGAGTTCCCGGACATCACGCGCCCGCCCGGTTTGTCTCGTGTGATGAAACATTCCACCGTGCATTATATCAACACCACGGAAGGCACGCCAGTTACTTCACGCCCGCGTAGGTTGGCGCCTGACAAACTGCGCGCCGCCCAAAAGGTATTTTCAGAGATGGTACAAGCCGGTACTGCTCGACCTTCCATGAGCCCTTGGGCATCACTTTTGCAAATGGTTCTCAAGAAAGACTTGACCCATCGCCCTTGCGGAGACTACCGAGGCTTAAACGCACGCACCATCTTTGATCGGTACCCTGTGCGGAAAATCGGGGATTTCAACCACAGCCTGGCTGGATCCTCGGTATTCAGTACAGTGGACCTTGTAAAAGCGTATCAACAGATACCGGTACATCCACCAGACATAAGCAAAACAGCCATCATAACCCCATTCGGGTTATATGAGTTTCCCTTCCCTTTATGTATAAAGTCAAATGTCTAAAGCGGAAAGCATTAGAACATCCTTTATGTCAATCATACGTCATAAACAACGAAAAGAAAAAAGGTTTACGACTGATCCAGATACAAGTGTTGGACATCAGTGAGCGGCAAGAACCAAGTGTTGCAAGTTTAAGTGACAATGATAATGCGGTAGTTATGAGTGCGCAATACGTAGTGAGTGAACCAGTGGATTATGTTATGGAAGAGACACAATCATTAATAAACAAAATATCCAAAAAACTTTGTGGGGACAATGTTATCAGTTAGTAATGTAGTTTGTAAGTTTTTTGTATAATTTTTTTTTTTAATAATAAATGTTATGATAAAAAATAAAAAAAATAAAAAATATTTCATGATAGAGATGTATGGAAAGAGAAAGGGGAGGCCTTTGCTCAGCAGTGGGACACAAAGTAGGCTAATAAAAAAAAAAAAAAAAAAAAAATGTTATGTAAGTTTTATTATATTGATTATAAATATTAACTTAAAGTAAATATACTTAATATAAAATAAAATAATTAATGTGTATGTAAGTTGTACATGAATTCCATTTTAATTAAAATATCCATTGTAATAAATACTTGTAGGTGTTTTTAGGGGACGTCACACGTGAAGAGAGACACAGGCGATGTTTTCAGGTGGTCTATATTTTCAGCAGTTTCAGGTTACAGGTTTCAAACTTTTACAGAAGAATGTTATTTGGGATATATGAATAGGAACAGTTCTCACAACCAAGTCCTAGGACGAAGGTCGAAGAATGAAGTCCGTCTATCCAAAAAGTATTCCTGAGGGAATGTAGGGTTTTCCGTGACAACTATCAGGGGTGTCTCACGTAACCTTTCCAAGTAGGACGAGATTCGCAAATGCGCCAACTGGTTAGTTGTCTGAGGAAATTCACTGATCAAGCGAGAGTCACTAAGTGCCGGAGAATCTTAACACCGCGATTCAGAATAACGCGTCATGGGCGCAGCGCCATCTAGTGGAGAGCGGTCGAGCTTTTATGGTCAATTGCTACTTGATCAATGAACTTCTGTTACTTAAGTATCTAATACATGGTAGGGTGTATGAATACATAATAATTGTTAAGTAGACGTGTGTTACATACTATGTGTTTAAGTAGGTAGGTACTTTCATATTCTTAATTGTATAAATAAATAAAATGTAATGTAAGATATTATAAAAATAACCATCACAATGTTTTGTAAGTTATGATAAAATAAATAAATATTATTACGATGTAGCTTTAGGTAATTAGTTTTTATAACTGTAAATATGTGAGGTACTTAATAAATACTATATTTTTTTTATTTTTCACTTAGTTAATTAAAGTAATTGTAAAATAAGACTAAATTTGCAGGTCTCCGTTATCAGTATTCATTCACTATTATTGTAAGTTTACCTCAAATTCTAGATAATTACAGCTAATTTTATATTTCATAGGTTCAAATCAAAACGATAAGAAGTTATTTAGATATTTTTATTAAATGTAGCATAAACACATCAAAATAATTCGAATATACACATATTATTATCAACATACCATTTTCTTATACACACAGCATTATTTAGAGCACAATTCAATTTATTATGATTGACACAATTAAATTCAGTTTTATTTTTTGAATATTTACTTTTTAAGACTGTCCCCAGAAGAGTTCAACAAATTTACGAAAGATGGGTATTTTACAATTCGTAGGACCGATAAATTCTGGTCAGGTATATGGTCAGATGACAATTGAACAAACGTTAATGCGTTCAATGAAAAGTAGCGGAGGATTGACTCGTGGAAGAGGTTTGTCTGATGGGGTCCTAACTAAATGGATTTTAGCTACACCGATTTTGACCAGCGTCACAGCATCAGTAGAAGACTTTGCGGATGGAAAATCCTCAACCACTGAACTGCATGTTGACAACAGAACGTCTAGGTTGAAACGCGATTTACAAGACACAAAGAAATTTGACGACTGGTTTAAGTCACAAAACCCGTTCATAAAACTAGATAAAATAATGTCAATAAGTACTGGCATAACAATAATTAATATAAATTGTTATGAGGCACAGAAAATTGGAATGGGAATTATGTCCAAAACCGAAGGTAAAAATGTTTAGGAAATTTCATATTCAAGGAAAGATAGAGTGCTTCCTCTTGCGGCAGTAAATTCATCTAAAAGTTGGAGACACGTCAGTACCAATTGAGCCTGAAATGATGTTTCGGAGAATAGCTGTTTAGAGCATAAACTAAACATTTTATTGGCAACATTATATTACGAATTTTTGTATTTTTAAATGTCAACACCGTGGCGTCTCCGGTCTCTCTCGAATAATGTCAGTCTTAGCGTATGCACATGTTCTATAGGAATAGCACTAAAACTGTGAATACATATATAATAATTTTGTTTTACTTAAACAAAATGGTGCCGAAACCAAAATAAACATTCAGTGTAATAACATTCAGTGAAAAAGTAAACGTGCATTATTAAATATCAAGCAACAGCAAGCCTTCCGACTGGTTCCCACAAAATAACTAATACCAATAAAATACTACAGTGAAGTGTCTTAGAACAGTACAGTGATCAAAAATTATCATTTGCCGAAATCGCAATAAGCAAACTTCATCAGTACAGTGCAACTCAACACAAAAAGTTTGCCAAGCAAAGGCGGCCATATTTTTTGCAAGTCAAAAAATAAAAACGCCGGTCGGCGCGCGAACTTCCAATCGGCTTATCGGCGGCAAGCTTCGGAAACATTCGGTTATCTTCGGGCATAAAACCGCTCACCGCTTCACCGCACGGTCCTCATTCGTTCCGTGTGACATCATTTCGTGCCGCGAGTGCGAGCAAGATAACCGAAACGTCAAATCGTCGAAACGTCAAATCGTCGCAAACGTCAAATTCAGTTCCTCCCATCCCAAAATCACAAGTAACAATACTACTCAAAAATGGGTGGCACTCAAAAAGACGACATTGATGAGCAGAAGAGAAAAGTCAAAGCACGACTAGCGCAATGCAAAGGATCACTCACAATAGCTGAAAATCTTTACGAACAACAAAAAGGCGCAACTGACAGAAACACGCTGGCTATCTCAACAAGGATACAACAAGTAAAAACAATGTTGCAAACCGCAACCGATCTAGAGCTGCAGTTGTACATGCTGGAGGAAACCTTCGACGAAAAGGAATTGGAGAGAGACGGGCTGGAAGAAAGATGTCTGTCAATTCTAACCAACCTCAGAGCATTGCAGCAGGAGGCTCCACAACGGTTCGATGTCTCCACGGGTCACAAGATGAAGCTGCCAGATATTGAAATTCCAGTGTTCGACGGAAAAGATCTCACGAAGTATCAGGTGTTTATAGAACTTTTCACTGCGGTCATAAAAAAAAGTAATAAGCTAGATGATGTGTAAAAGCTATTCTATTTACTTAAGTACACAAAAGGTGAGGCACACTCCTTGATACAAGGGTTGCCGCTAATCGGTAACTCCTATCAGGAGGCTCTTAAATTGTTAAAAGACCGTTAAGATAATAAGTTTCTGGTAATTTCAAATCATGTACAATCTTTGTTAGATCTTCAACATATTGTTAGTGGTACTGCCAGCAATTTGCACGAAATTGTAGCTTAAGCTCGCCTTTATATAGGCGCTCTGAAAACATTGGGGCAGCCAACAGAACAATGGGATATTATAATGCTAATCATCTTGTTGCGTAAGATTGATAAGTTTTCTTGTAGAGCAGATCACAGCGAAAGGGACAATACCAAGCTACCAACGATAGCAGACTTCTTCCAATTCCTGGAGAAAAGCTCGAAGCTACTAGCCCAGTAGCTTCGAGGAAAGCCAACAAAGTGAAGGTAAGAAAATAAATAATTCTAAAAATTTTGAATGGAATCCAACTTCTGCCGGTCCTCACTACCCCCCCTGCAAAAACCAGATGGGTCGCTGGCTCACTCTGCTACCGAGAAAGCAAATCTATTTGCATCTCTGTTTGCGGGCAATTCACATCTGGATACTGGGTCAAAACAGCCACCAACGATTCCTCGCTGTGATTCACCGATGCCGGAGATCACAATACACATGAAAGAGGTTCGTAAAGTACTTCAATGCCTAGACGTGAATAAAGCTAGCGGTCCGGACGGTATACCAGCAAGGGTCTTAAAGAACTGTGCGCCTGAGTTATCTCCTGTGTTGACACGCTTGTACCGCCTCTCTCTCAAAACTAGAACGGTGCCGGACTCCTGGAAGGTCGCTAATGTTCAACCAGTACCCAAGAAGGGTAGTCGTGCCGACCCTAGTAACTATCGACCAATCGCCATCACCTCCAAATTGAATTAAATTTGCGTCTCAAATACAGTGTTGCTAATACAACTCATGTGAAATCTAATCTTAGCGAGTGGCACGAAAAACTCGCACACCAAAACATTTAACATGTGAAGACGGTGCTTGCAAAGAACAACATTGAAGTAAATGATGATTTCGAAGGTCAATGTCAAGGATGTTTAAAGGGTAAAGCTCACCGCTTACCTTTTAAAACGAGTCAAACGACGACTTCAAGATCGTGCGAAATAATTCACGCTGATGTTTGCGGTCCGATGGAAGAGACATCCAATGGAGGAGCAAGGTATTTTTTGCTATTGAAAGCTGATTTTTCGAACTATAGAAGTGTTTATTTTTTTTTTAAAGGAAAACATGAGGTCATAGATTATGTTATAAAGTTTATAAAAATGAGTGAAAACATAACTGGTAATAAGATAAAGTACTTCCGAAGTGACAATGGTTCGGAGTTTGTGAACAAAGACATGGCAAAACTGCTATCTGACTGTGGGATTTTGCATCAGAGAACAGTAACGTATACTCCAGAACAAAATGGAAAAGCTGAACGTGAAAATCGGACATTAGTGGAAGCGGCTAGATCTCTATTGTATGCCAAAAGATTACCAAAGAAATTGTGGGCAGAAGCTACAAATACTGCATGTTATGTACTGAATAGAACAGCGCTAAGTACTGATAAGGTCAAAACTCCATATGAGGCCTGGACGGGCAAAAGTTTTGATATACAAAATTTAAAGATCTTCGGTACACCCGTGTTTGTACATATTCCGCGTGAAAAGAGAACAAAATGGGATTCAAAAGGCGAAAATGCAATATTAGTTGGTTATGGAGAAGAAACCAAAGGATATAGAGTATATTTTGAAAAGAAGAATATAGTTCAGATAAAAAGAGATATAGTATTTCTTGAGAAGCCAAAAGAAGTATGTAATAATGTCCCACATGTTACGTCGTGGCAGGATAAACAAAAAGAGGTTGAAATACCAAATCAAAGTTTAGAAGATAACAGTCATGAATTGAGTTTAACAAGTTCTAACTCTTCTGAATGTTGCAGTTTATATGAACCATGTGTGATGAATGCAGCAGTGATGAACCAGGTGGAACCTCACAGCCTGAGAAGAGGGAGCCTAGTAAGCGCATAAAAAAGCAAACATCGTTTTATCAATGCAATAATGTAGTCTTAAATGAGGATGAACCTAAGACTTATCAAGAAGCTATGGAAAGAGAAGATGCTTCAAAGTGGAAAGAGGCAATAGATAAAGAGGTAAACACTCTAAAAGAAAACAAGACATGGGAATATTGTGAAAAGCCGGATAACTGTAAGGCAATTACTAGTAAATGGGTATTTAGAATTAAAAATACGAATGGTATAAAGCAGTACAAGGCAAGGTTAGTTGCAAGAGGGTTTGAACAAAATTATGATCTGGATTTAAATGATATTTATGCACCAGTAGTTAAGTTGACCACTTTCAGATTGTTTGTTTCTATTGCAACTATGTTAAAGTTACCTATTCATCAAATGGATGTTACATGAGCCTTCTTATACGGAGAAATTAACGAAAATGTTTATTTACAGTTACCAGAGGGGTTGGATAATGAGAATAGTAATATTGTTAAGTTACAGAAATCTTTGTATGGCTTAAAAAAGTCCCTTATGTACTGGAATGACAAGTTTAATAGAGTAATGTATAAAGATAAATTTATAAAATCAAAATGTGATCCATGTTTGTACATGAAATGTAATGGGGAAGATAAAGTATATGTCTTATTGTATGTCGATGATATTCTAATATTTGGAACAGATGAGAATAATGTTAGTGTTTTTAAAGAAATGTTATGTAAAGAATTTAAAATGAAAAACTTAGGACTTATATCAGACTAGCTTTTGCCCGCGACTTCGTCCGCGTAGAAGTCGAAAATGGTTCTAATGGGATTTTTAATTGTTTTTTTACGTTATTAATTTTGTTATAACCTATAGATTATGAGAAGAGGCCTTTGCCCAGCAGTGGGACAGTAATAGGCTGGTATTAGCAGAAACCGCCATGTAGAGTTTTGTAATATATCTAATGTAAGTACCTATACTCTTCTTTTGTCCCATGATTGTTGCAAGGATGAATTTGATGTTATGTCCCATGACGGTCATTAGACATAACAGCAAATTCAATCCCAATTGTTCGTCACATGACACACAATTTCTTGACGAATATCCATTGAGCGTTCTTGTGTGCCGTACAACAAATAAGAAAGCGAACGGAAAAGGCATGCCCCACTATTGGTACAATAATAAGGTTTATTAATTTCCCATTGATGTTCTCTAACTCTGCTCCCATTTTTAAAAATAGACACAGACACTTCTAAGACAAACTAAAAGAAAACTATAGGTATTAATATACCTACACAACAAATCAAACACAGATAGTTTTACAATTAAAAGTTTTTATGTGAGTTCAACCTTTTTTGAATAAATTCGAATTTGAGTTTTAGACATGTGTCAAAATAAAAAGAAGTAATTTAAATCAAAATCACTATGGAGTATTGATATCAACTTCGAAGCAAATCACCGCCAAAATAAGTTTCTACCCCTTTTTAACCCCGTTAGGGGATGAATTTCAATAAAATACGAAACACGTCTTCCATCAATTCTGTTAAAAAAGGTTTATGCAAAATTTGAAGTAGATTGGACCAAGGAATCACTTTGTCCCATACAAACTTTGCCCCCCGTTTTCACCCCCTTAGGGGTAGAATTTCGAAAAATCCTTTCTTATCGGATGCCTACGTCATACAAAGAACACACCCTCCAAGTTTCAGGTCTCTACGATCAGCGGTTTAGGCTGTGCGTTGATCCGTCAGTCATTCAGGACAAAGCCTTTTATATGTATAGATTTCATTGGCATTAATGTAAAGCAAGATTTAGAGACAGGTGTGACTGAATTGTCTCAGAAAGTTTATTTAGAAAACATATTGAAACGCTTTCATATGGAAAATTGTAAACCAATTTCGTCCCCCATGGATCAAAACTTTAATATAAATGTAATTCAGAGTGGAATTGAAAAGTCAAATAAGGCTGTTGAAAACTTATTTAAACAAATAATAGGTTGTCTAATGTATGCAGTCTGTGGCACAAGGCCTGATTTGTCTGTAGCTGTGTCTATACTGAGTAGATTTCAGAATAAAGCAAATGATGCATTATTGTTAGCATTGAAAAGAGTTTTAAGATACATCAAGCATACTTTACATTATAAACTCGTTTATAAATGTGATGATACTAAATTGATAGGATATTGTGATGCAAATTGGGGTGGAGATGTGTAAGATAGAAAATCTACGACTGGTTTCTGTTTTATGTTTAATAATTGTCTCATTGCATGGTGTTCTAAAAAACAGGGATCTGTTAGTCTGTCTTCAACAGAATCAGAATATATTTCTTTGAGTATGGCTGCTAGTGAGGCATGTTGGTTAGTAAATATTCTGAAAGATTTCTTTCCTTATGAAAACATGTGTCTGCGATTGAAGTAGCCATGACAGATAGTGTTAAGGGGACGGTGAACGAACATTCTCCATACAAACGTAATACCAAAATCATTCGCGATACGAACATAATACCAACTTAAAATTATGTTATTCGGATACAGACGATATTTATCTAGGTTCCTATTAGACTTTTTTTTTTAAACATTTACTATTTACGAAATGCAAGCGAATTGCTATTTACTATTGACGAAATGCAATTCGCGAGAAATGTTCGTTCACCGTCCCCTTAAGAGGCTGAAACACATTGATATAAGGTACCATTTGATAAGAGAGTTAGTTAGGAAAAATTAAATTGTTGTCAAATATATAAAATTAAATTGTTGTCAAATATATAAAAACAGAGGACCAGGTTGCAGATGCCTTAACGAAACCGTTGAATGCGACATTGTTACTGAAATTTGTTATTTATTATCTATGGTTGTATCAAAATAATACCTTGTCCACAGCGCCACCTACTGTTATGTTGTAACTTATCTGTATTAAATAAAGCAGTTAGTACGTTCTTAGCATCCGCTACACGAGTTTTATTTAATAGGTTATTGGCCCAGTACCGCTTAAGTATAATTGTAGTTTTGCACAGTTATAATGTCAGCAAATTATTCCTTGAATGTCCCGAAGCTCAAGGGCTGGGATAATTACGACGATTGGGCAGTCACCGTAGAAAATTACCTGATCCTGGAAGGCATCGATATCCAAAAAAGTGAGGCGTTAAGTAAACCAGACAACAGGAAGGCTAAAGCTAAAATGGTGATGACGGTTGACCCATCACTGTACGTACATATTAAAAATGAAACTACAGTGCATAGCTTGTGGACCAAGTTGAAGGCGTTATTTGACGACTCTGGTTTCACCCGCCGCATCAGTCTACTCAGAAACTTAATCTCCATTCGTCTCGAAAATTGTGACTCAATGACTGCGTACGTGACACAGTTAGTGGATACAGCACAAAAGTTAAAAGGCACAGGATTCGAGATAAACGACGAGTGGGTTGGATCGCTTTTGTTGGCGGGATTGCCAGAAAAGTTCTCTCCTATGATTATGGCGATTGAACACTCCGGGATGAACATTAGTGCAGACGCTATATAGACGAAATTATTGGATATGAGTGCAGATGTCGAAGTCACCAAGTCTGAAAGCGCATTTGTTGCGAAAAATACTCATCAAAATGCGCGCCAAACGAACAAAAGTAAAAATGGCGTCGGCCATGACAGTGAAAATTCTAACAAGCCGGTAAAAAACATCAAATGTTATAAATGTAAAAGAACCGGACACTACAAAAATCAATGTCGTGCACAAAGTGAAAAACAAACGAATGCATTTAGTGCAATGTTCTTGACTGGCGAATTTAGTGAAAAAGACTGGTATGTAGACTCGGGCGCGAGCACTCATTATTATTACATCCCAAACTATAATTAGATTATGCACCGAGGGGCTAAAGTTGTGTCTTATGTCACGGGCGTCATATTGAATCTCGAGCGCAGAGTTATAATACAAGAATCCTGAATGCAGCGAGGCATTCAAGCTAGCCTAAGGCAAATACACCTTTAGCCCAGAGGAGGATACTCTACTTTTTACACCTACTGTGAGAAAATAATAGCCATAGTACGAAAAACAAAGTATTTATTAAATAAACAAACAGTAAGAATAACATTTATTTATAACTAGTTAGTTATATGCACTTACATATTAATTGAAGTTAATGGTAACATTTGAGACATTAGTCCAGTTGTGCAAAGATAAAGTTAAGTTTTTATTTGGTACGTTTATAGATGTTGATGTGGAATTTATTTGAGTATTGCTCGTCAATCTTGTATTTGCAGAGGAGCATTTTGGGTGGTGAAAGTTGGTGAAGGTGGTGCATGAGGCTCAGGGAAAGATGGAATGTGATGGTGTGATGTTGAAGGTTGTGGTGAAAAAGAATCAGATGACGTTTTTAAAGTGATGCTGTTACCATTTGACAGCTTGTTTTACTTTCAATGTAGCCCTCCGCTACTGTATCCGATTTCCAGCCACCATGTCGTTTTATTTGGGTTATATCTGCTCCCGCATCCGCGAACAGTGTAGCCGACGTTCGACGAAAATAATGACCCGTATAGAACTCGATATTTGGTAATCCTAAGTATTTGGCAATTTCCTTCGGCATGGCACTCATTTTGTTCTTCCCAATCACTTGACGGGTGCATTTTCCACTACTGCACGCTACAAAAAATCGGTTAGTGTTTATGTTAGGAGGCCGCAGAGCTTGATACTTTTCCACAACCTTTAAATATGCTCCGCGGATGACAAATTACCTTTCCCTTTTGGTTTTAGTGTCTGGCAACTTAACCAATAACAACTCTTCAGAGTGTTTTTCTATATCTTAGACCTTCATGTTTACCATTTCTTGACAACGACAAGCCCCATTCACTCCAATAATTAAAGACACCTGTAACAAAAATAAAAATAAATTTTACTAACAACATACGTAAATTCAGTAAGATTCTGGCGGAGTGTGTTACTCAGCTCAATGGATGTAGCGGATTTTGACATTCACTTTTTTTACTATACAGGATGTTATAAAAAGTAACTTGAAACTAAATTAAAAACGCAAAAAAAATAAAAACTAATGATTCTCGTTAGGAAAAAGTCTTTGAGGATTTATAAATAACACTTGTTTCGTATTATTAAGAAATTTAATGTAAGGAAATAAGTTAAATAAAGTTTTCACTTTCTTCTAGTGCAACACACTGAAGGTACTCATGTTCTTCAAATTGGTCGTTAGTTTCTTCTACTTCTTTATAATATTTTAAACTTCTCCAATCTTCACCGAAATTCTTCTTTAAAAGGTTTGCTACATCAAGTATTTTTTTAAAGTTCACTTTGTTTCCTCTTCGCAAAATTGCAGGTGCCAAATCAGTGATCTGCTTTCCCCTTTTCGTGACAAATTTTGGCTGCCCAACTTTCTGGTAGTTTTCTTCGCCTTGTATTAGCTAACGTTCTGTCGACCACGGCGCAGTATGAATCGCTTTGATGGATTGAACCTGAAATGTTAGTTTCCTGGAGTTTTAAGCGTTTTAGTGACTTCTTTTTTCCAATCAAACACTTCAACGTTGGCATCGCCTAAATGAAAACAAGTCGCATGTTCCTTGAATAAATTTACATAAATTTGTGGATCGCATATGATCGATTTTTTCTTTGTCTCCCTTTCTATCTTTGCGAATATGCGGTCCGGTGGTAAGAATGAGTGTGCTACCACAGGGAATATAATTTCGAGCTGTTTCACGTGTGATTGTGCTTTAGAAAAAAACCAACTTGGAACACATGCCTAAAAGAGTTGTGTTTTTATTCTGACTATTATGTAATAAAATAGCTACACCATTGTGTGTATTACCTGAATCTAATCTTTTTTTTTTTTTTTATTTAATATGGGCTTACTCTTGACCTCAATCTTGCCCTAATAGACCAGGGCCGAAGCCTTCAAAAATGGTAAAAAATGAAAAAAAATTACAGTAGGATGAAACCCATTAGAAAAGGAGGGGAATATGATCAAAATGAAAGGAAAAATAAGTTACGGTCGATCCGAGTTCGGGAAGTGGGGGTGGGGGGGTTTTAAGGGGGGAAAGCGGTTTATCTCGATTTCCGGCAAAACTACAAGTCCTATGGAAAAAAGTTAAATGGCAAAGTTGTAGGTAATAAAAAGATCTACAACTTTTGTCTTTGTAATTTTTTCACATAACCTCAAAATTTAGGTGAAAAATTCAAAAAACCAAGTTGTTGGTTTTTAATTTTTATCTTTTACAAAAAACATTTTCTTTATCACGAAATTTAGTGAAAACTTACATTTTTATGCCCTTAATACACTGTAATTTTTTTGATGAAAAATATTTATTTTTCACTTTATTATTGACTTAATATCGAAAAATCAGCCTTATTTTCAATCGAAAATTCTGACGTCAAAATATCTGCTTTTTTTATAAAGTTGGTAGGCGTTGTGTTCCTTATAATCTCTACTTTCTGATGATGTATAAAAAATATACATTGCAATGGTAAATTTTCTCAGAAAATGTAAATACAGCTGCAGCGAAATAATATCCACTACCAAATAATAAGGCCTAGTCAAGAAATTATAAGCGTATTTATTGCTGTTTTATGCCTATTTATTGTTATTAAGATAATTTATATATCGTGGAGACCTACGGAAAATTTTGGCCCATCAAAAGGTATTTTACAGAGAAGTGGGGAGGGGCTAGGAGGGTTTGGCCCTTACTACCTGTTATTTTGTAGCAGCTGATTTTGCTTTTTCTGAGAAAATTTACTATTGCAATGTATATTTTTTATACATCCGCGGCTGCCTTTAGGTGGCTCTTGCCCAATCTGGGGGGGCCAAACGCCTCCTGCCGTAGGCTGTATGCGGGGATCGTGCGGTCCATGGCCCTTTACGGGGCCCCGGTGTGGGCGCGTGCCGTGAAAAAGCGGGCCGTCCACTACCTGAACGCGCCCCAAAAGGTCATGGCCGTAAGGCTCGTCCGCGGGTACCGCACGATCTCCCGCGAGGCGGCGATTCTCCTTGCCGGATTGCCGCCGTGGGATCTGGAGGCGATAGTCCTCGCGCGCCTACGTGAGTGGCGCGCGGAGGCGCTTCACCGGGGGGTCACTCTGCTGCCGCGGCACATTGCTGCGCGGCGGACAGACCTCCGGTGCGATCTCATGGCGGCATGGAGACAGCGACTGTCGCAACCCAGCGCAGGGCACGCCACGATAGTGGCGGTAAGTCCCCTCTTTGAGGAGTGGCTGGAGAGGCGCCACGGCGCCCTCACCTACCGTCTGACGCAGGTCCTCACCGGACACGGGTGTTTCGGGAGGTACCTGTACCGAATCAGGCGGGAGGAAACGCCCGGATGCTTCCACTGCGAGGATCGACCGGAGGACACGGTGGAGCACACTGTGGAGGCGTGCCCTGCTTGGGCGGAGCCCCGCCGTGTTCTCGTAGCGGCGATCGGCGGCAGCGACCTCTCGCGCCCGGCCCTGGTGCAAGCCATGGTCCGGGGCGAGGAGGAATGGGACGCCGTCGCCTCCTTCTGCGAAGCAGTGATGCTAGCGAAGGAGGTGGCGGAACGAGAGAGGGAGAGAACCTCTCAACGTCCCAGCCGCCGCGGAAGGCGCTCCGGGCGTCGGGGGTCACGCGATGACCTCCGGCCACCGTAGACGCGGGCCTGTGGACGGTGAGTAACGGGCTAGCTCGCCGTCCGGCCGTCGTAATGACGGCAACAGACCGTGTCGGCGGCGCGTACGTGTTCCACGCGCGCCTCAAAGAGATGTCAGCAAGGAGGGGCCCGCAAGGGCCGACGCCCGTCGGAGCTGTGGATATCGAAAGGTTACCGCGGCTCCGACACAAGGGCGAAGAAGAAGGAACATGGGTTTGGTTTTTAGTCAGTAGAAGTCTGACACTCCCCTTCGCTCTGCCCAAGAGCGGGGGGGGTTATTCGATGATTTTCCACCCACCAAAAAAAAAAAAAAAAAAAAAAAAAGTAGTAGCCCGGAGTTTGGAAGTTGGTGGTTTGGTTGGCCTCATCGCGCCTGATCTATCGCCTGTCATGTCGGATTGCCGTCCCATCGGACTATGAGTGGAAAAAGAAACAAAGAGTGCACCTGTATCTACATCGATTGTCAATCTCCGCTAAGATTGGCCGCCATGACAGAAAATGGACTTCAGGAGGACTATTATTATACTGGTTAATCCCGTGAAGTCTTGCATAGAGCTATGACAACTTCAGCTCCAAGACCTAAGCTATTTACGTAGCCCGTAAAACAGAGGTTTCTGGGTGTATCTTCACCAGCATATGGGAAGCAGTATTTATTAGTCCAGAGACTCCTGCTCGTATAAATAACTTAAATCCCCATTTCTTGGGCTTCTTGGTTAGATACTGGCGCTTACTTACTGCCCGCGTAACATGGCGATTCTAATATCTCTATTCTACCAAGGATAAATAAAGCTTTTCAATAATTCAAATCGACATGAAATCTTTCTAAAATCTGTCATTTTGTCAAATCTTTCCGTCAACAAAACCCGTTTAGTTCTACGGTGGGAGAAAAAACGCTGGAAGTATTCAAGCGCTGGAAGTATTCAAGAGGGTTTTTCAGGCCTACATCAAAAGGCAGATTATATTGTGATAATTCTACTATTGCTGTGTGGTGAAATTTGCCTTTTTTGACTTCGAAGTTTAGGGGTTTTCGACCAAACTCCTTCACCCGTTTTGTCAGATGCCTATGTACAGTGGTTACCTTTCTCTTTGAATGAGTTGTACTTGCTGGTGAATTAGTCAAAAGGGAGAGGATTGATGATACTGAATTTAGCATGAAAGGAAGTTACTCTTGCGGTCGATTTTCATTGTAAGAACCGACATAAAATATATGCAGTACTTGACGAGCAAGAGAGCAGCGTTGTTTCTGTACGACATACAGAAAGTTCGGTAATTTTCTGAGAGCTCCGCAGTGTTGGTCACAAACAACATAACATTTCACAGCCTCATAGGTTGAATATTCATGGTTCAAATAAGATGATTTTTACATTAATCAATAAAGGCGATATTTCTTCAGAAATTTTCCATGATTAATACCCATTATCTAAATGCAAATGTCCAAAATCGAAAATAATTAATCTTAGATCCGCGCATGACAGTTCATCTCGATGACATCTTGGTAAAAAAGAGAGAAAAAAATTGCGCGAATTGACAGTTATATTATTTTTAGGTTGCAAATCATTTTTGCTACATTTTGATTTAAAAAAAAACAAAAACTTATCAGCAGAAAATTAACCAGATTTTTTTGTTTACTATGTCGTTCAGGTACAACACTGCGAATTAAAGGGTTAATAAACTTTCTTTTATTTTGTAATAATTGTTTTACGCCCTTATTGTATTTTTTTTATACTGCTTGAAAGGGGGACATCATGTCTCTATCACCAATCGGGACTGATTCAATACTTTCTAAAAATACAACATATTCAAAATAGCCTCCGGTTTCAGGATATGACCTAATGTAGTCAGGAATCCTGAATCCCCGATACTTATCCTTTTCAACTGATACAGATTCCTCTGAAGAGCTTGAGGCTCCACCGTCGTCTTCAGAGGACATCAATAGTGGAGCAGAAGACGAACTATCTTCTTTTTTTCTTTTCTTGGGATTCCCTTTCTTCCCCATCGTGAGAAAAGCAAGCAAATGAACTTAGGAATTAATAAAACAATTAATCCTTTATTTGCCAACCAGACAACTTCAGAGTTACGATGATGAACCTTATGAACTTCCACTTTGTTTGACTGTCTGGGGCTACTTGTCTGTGTGGAGCGGTTTGGTTGTCTGTAGCTGCTTGACTGTTGTTGTCTTAGACTCGCGTTCCTGTCTTGCATTTACTTGGCCGACTATTGCCGAATCTTGTTAAGATAGCATTACAAGATACGGCTTGTATTTTGGTTGTTTTCACGTATCTAGCTAACTGTACGGCTTCCTCCAATGTTTTCGGTTTTTTTTATTAGGATCCTTTCTTTTATGTAATGGTTTTGGGGGTTGAGATTTCAGCTAAATACATCCCTGGTGAAGCTGTCCTCTAGAGAGTTGAATTCGCATTGTCTGCCGATATTTTTTTAGTCCGTGACGTATAGTCATCGATTGTCTTATCTGCGCCCTGACACCAATTAAATAGTTTGTGGCGTTCCATTCTTACGTTGGTCTGTGGCGTGAAGTGGTTGGTGAATCTTGAGGCGAGATCATCAAACGTGATTACGTCGTTGTCTACGTTGAATGAGTAGAATATTGGTAGGGACTCTGCTCCGATAAAGTGAAGCAAGATGGCCACCTTGCGGGTATTGCTCTCGTTTTCGAGGTTGTTAGTTCGCAAGCAAATTTTTAATTGCGTGATCCAGTTACTCCATGTTACAGCCGTGTTGTGGCTTTTTAGGTCTAGTGGTCCTAGGTGTCCTGAACCTACGGATAATCCCGGTGCTGTGCCGGAACGCGCGCCATCTTGAAGCAGACTTTCTTCTACTCAACCTTTCTGACTGCGTTGTCTTCTTCTTCTGACACCATGTTATATTGAGAACAAACGATCGTTGTATAGCGATGGTTTATTGCGATCAGTGAACACTACTATTAATACTATAAACGGAATATTTACTATGTTCACTTATTGTTTCAAGTTCCCGATATTTTATTACATAATTAATACCAGATATGACATGCCAGCAGGACATCGACAAGTCACCATAGACTACTCAGGCTGGAAGTGTTGCTATATGTAACACTTAATACCGAAGTGAATGTTACTCTTGAAGGTAGAACCAGGCTAGTTAGTTTTTTATATTTTTCCGGACGCGGGCAATAATGAATCACTTTTAGGTATACATTTTTTTATAAATTTTGGTAAGTGGCACTTCGCTGAGAGTGCTGAGCAGTTCGATCTCCCATTTGACAAAGCCGCACACACAGGTGAAGAGTGTGCCTATCAGTAGTTTGCTTAGGGACGAGGAAGCTTCAAGGCTTAGCATCGAGCAGCGTAGGGTTCTGGCCCAGTTCCTTTCTGAAAATAAGGATGTGTTTGAGTTACGGGGCGAACCAACTGCTTTTGCGGAGCATGTTATTGACACTGGTGACCACGCTCCAGTTGCAGTCCCTCCATATCAGCTTATTTCTGCTAAAAAAGAGATCATGCGGTCAGAAATCGAAAAGATGTTGGCTAATGATATTATAGAGGAGCGGGAATCGGCATGGAGATCGCCTGCATTGTTAGTGCCTAATAAGTATGAGCGTTATTTCACGACACTTGATTTGAGTTTCGCGTACAGCCAATCACGCGGTTTTGAAGGCTTCTATTCAGAACCAGGCTAGGAGACACAAAAGAGGAAGGTAATGTACTCACGGGATACTGGGAGCCTGGAGATCACCACACTGTTGACGAGCAGTCGTATTTTCACGGTATTTTTGAGTATAGTCTTCGCGGAGAAGATGGGCTGGCCAGCCGCTCGTTATTTGAGTTCGAACTGAATTTTTTCTTTTCTTCCGTCAGAGGGCGCGAGCGGTCCGACGATATGATGTTTGGATACGCAACGTTTGAATGTCGCGTGTGGCGGCAGATTTAAATTAGGAATACAAGGAAGGAATGAGGATTAACTGGGAAAGCATCCCAAAGCCTGTTCATATCCCCCCATTTGAAATCAACCGGTGATTTCATAAGATAAGATAGATGAAGTTCGAGACTTACGGCCTATGCAGATTCATTTGTCATCATGCTGATAAGATTCTAAGATTAAAGCTAAGCTGATAAGAACAAAATAAGTTTAAATGTAATAGATAAGTCTGATATACATATACTAGATACTTGAAAAATGGTTAAGTGTTTTATGTGCGTTAAATTATAAGTATGAAAATATAATGCAGATAAGTTAATTATTTTGCTCAATTGGAAGAGGACAAATTTTGACAGCAGGTCTTACAAGTAAGCCTTTAGATGTTTTGACTGTCACAACACGAGTAATGTCATCTTTACCCGGATGGAGCTGTACAACGCGGCCCAACCTCCATTCGTTGGCAGGTAAGTTGGGTTCATAAATGGTAACAAGATCGTTCAGTCTTGGCTGATGGTTGCCGTGTTTGAACCATTTCATTCGCTGTTGTAAGGTATGCAAATAATCCCTTTGCCAAGTGCGCCAAAAGCTTTGTGAGAGGCACTGTAATAGCTGCCAACGAGTACGTAAGGTCTCGTTTTCCGCGTACCTTGGTTCAGGAAGAGATACTAAAGGTCGACCGATGAGGAAGTGACCAGCTGTAAGAGCGTCAACCTCGCCGGGATCGGAAGATAGTTCCACTAAGGGTCTTGAGTTTAACATGGCTTCCACCTTCGTTAAGATAGTGTAATATTCTTCAAAGGTAAGAATCTGGGATCCTATGATACGTTTGAGATGGTATTTTGTTGATTTTATACCGCTCTCGAAAATGCCTCCGAAGTGAGGACCGGAAGGAGGATTGAGTTTCCAAGTGATTCCTCGAGAAGCGAGGTGACTGTTAATACTATCGCTTTCGCGGTTGAGCATTTCCCTAACTTCCGACAAGTAACGCCTGGCACCTACGAAGTTAGTGCCACCATCTGTGACTATGGAGTGACAAAGTCCTCTCCGCGATACAAAACGATCTAAGGCCGCTATGAATGCTTCAGATGTGAGCTCAGTAACCAGCTCGAGATGAACGGCCTTGGTCGCGTGGCAGACTATGAAGCAAAGATAAGCTTTGTAAGTTTTAGCGCTACGACGTCTACTTTCTTTTATCATAAAAGGACCTCCGAAGTCGATGCCTATTGTTTGAAAACAATGACCCGGGTGTAGTCGAGAAGGTGGAAGATCACCTTGTAAAGGTTGAAGTGGAATAGGTTTGACTTTAAAACAGGTCACGCATTTAGATAACCGTGATCTGATAAGATTTCTAACGCCGAGTATCCAAAATCGACGCATAATTAAAGATTGGAGTAGGCGAGGCCCACAGTGAAGATAAGTTTTATGATAGCGGTCAATAAGAAGAGTACTCAATCGTGAAATCTTAGGTAAGAGGTATGGATGTTTGACTTGACTTGGTAAGGACGCGTGTTTAAGGCGTCCCCCCACTCGCAAGATTCCGCGAGTGTCAAGAAAAGGAGAGAGTTTAGATAAGTGTTTGGGTAAAGGTTTATTGGATGTTATTAAAGATATGACATCATTAAAACTTTGATGTTGAACATATTTTGTTAAATGATCTAAAGATTGGTTTAATTCAGTGGCTGTCAGATAAGGTAATAAGTTACGCTGAGAACGTTTAGCTTTTGCGTTGTGGATGAAACGGTAGATCCATGCAACCACTCTTTCCACTTGAGAAAGAGAGGAGTGGCGTTCCATGATGGAAGTAAGCAATTCAGCTTCACGTGTCACACCAGTATGACACGCGCGTGATGGAGGCTTAAGTTCTGGTAAGATATCGGACATTTCAACTGCTGAAGCAGGCCAGTTGCAAGTTTCGTTGGACAGCCACTGAGGACCAGACCACCAGAATTGAGATGAAGATAAAGATAGGCATGATAAGCCACGACTACAGATGTCGGCTGGGTTGTCATGGGTGGATACATGTCGCCACTCAGCTGACACAGGACTGTCATTAATTAGGACTACTCTGTGGGCAACGAAAGTTTTAAGCTTGTGTGGCTCAGTGTTCAACCACGACAACACAGTCGAGCTGTCTGTGAACAAGATAGATTTATTTAAGATGATTTTTGAACTAAGCAAAGAATGAATGCGATTTATTACTTTGGACAGTAATACAGCACTGCAAAGCTCTAAGCGGTTGACAGTCAACACTTTTAGAGGTGCTACTTTGGACTTAGCAATCAAAAGATAAACTTGTACGTCGTGAGAGGTAACGACACGAAGGTAAACACAACATCCATATGCTTTAGTGGATCCATCACAAAATCCGATGAGTTGAAATTCCTTAGACTGAGAAGGTATAATCCTACGAGGGATTTCTATCAGTTTTAAGTTATGAAGATCCGCTATAAAGCTTTGCCATTCTATAGCTATGTCTCTGGGCACAGGTTCGTCCCATGAAAGATTAAGACGCCACAAGTCTTGAAGGAGCAATTTGGCTTTTAAGATAAAAGGTGTGAGCCACCCAAGAGGATCGAAAATACGTGCGATGCTAGATAAGATGGAACGCTTAGTACATTCTTTGTCCTCGATTGGGGACTGTGAGTAACTAAAGTTGTCACTCACAGGATCATATTGGACTCCTAAGATTTTTAACGTTGATTTGTCACTTTCTTCAGAGAAAGGTTTAGGTACTTGACAATGATCTGCAGGCAAAGTTTTAATAAAGGATTGTGAATTGCTACTCCATTTTCGGAGCTCTAGTTGAGCACAGCCTAATAAACTGATAAGTTGATCTTTTAGTTCTATGGCTTCGCGTACAGAGGGCGCGCCTGTCGTTATATCATCGACATATGTCTCGTGAAGGAGAGCTTCAGCTGCGCGTGGGTACGCGGCGCCATGGTCGGCTGCTAATTGATGGAGGGTACGGATGGCCAGATAAGGTGAGCTACTAACTCCGTAGGTGACAGTCGCAAGTTCGTACTCTTTTACTGGATCACTAGGAGATTCTCGCCATAGTATGTGTTGAAAGTTCCGATCCTCCGGTCTAATTAAGATTCCTCTATACATCTTTGAGATGTCACAAGTTAAAACTACTGTGTGTAATCTGAAACCGGTTATGATATCTACAATATCCACTTGAAGCTTAGGGCCAGTGAATACAATATTGTTTAAAGATAGACCGTTAGTAGTTTTAGAACTAGCATCGAAGACTACTCTCAATTTAGTTGTCGTGCTCTCTGGGCGAACGACGCAACTGTGAGGGATAAGATAACGATTGAGAGTAGGTACCGTTGGGTTAGGTACCGGATACATATGATTTAAATTCTCGTACTCGCGCATAAAATTAACATAATCGGATTTAAGTTCAGTCTGACGATTAAGTCTCTTTTCTAGATAAGTAAAACGCGACAAGGTACTATTGTAGGATTCACCCAGAGAACGATCGCCATCCTTTAAGAGGATTGGTACGACATATCGTTCGTTAGGTTCGCGATAGGTTAAATCAGTGTACATGCGTTCACAGGTATCATTCTCGGGTACGGTGATAAAAGCGCGCGGTGGTTCCTCCACTTCCCAGAACTTTTGAATTTGTTCGTCTAATTTAAATGTGGTGGCCACTAAAGAGCACGCAGTGTTCAAAGGTGCAGAATTAAAGTTTACTGCCCCTGACAGAATCCACCCGAAAACGCTATGCAGAGCGGTAGGTAAACCGGGCCCCAGATTGATGCGTTGACCGTCATAGATTTCATGGAATAGTTCCGCCCCAATTAATAAGTCGATTTTGGCGGGAACATCGTAGTCGCGATCGGCTAACACTAGATGGTTGCAACGTTCTCTAACGACTGATGGTACCTTCACGCTAGGTATTAGAGCAGTGATGCTATCTAACACGACTGGCTTGATATTAAATTGTGGAGCATCACCATGTACAGGTCGTATAGTGCATTCCGTCACCCCTTTTACTTGTGTGACTGAGTTTTGTCCTAGTCCGGCTATATTAAGATTACAGCGGCGGAGTTTTAACCCGAGTATTCGCGCGCACGCAGCGGTGATAAAACAATCCTGCGCCCCACTGTCTACGAGTGCACGCACGGTATATTGAGTGCCGGCGGCGGTGTTGAACACGCGCGCCTGACACGTCCCTAGTAAAACCATGTCACGGTTGGGAACGGCAGCGTGAGAATGTGCTGTAACGTTCGCTGCAGTGGTAGCGCCGGCGCTAGATGGCGCTGGGTCAATATGCAATAGGGTATGATGACGTAATCCACACACCGTACAAGACATTTTAGATACGCATTTTTCTATGACGTGATTTGTACGCAAACAATTTGTACACATATTGTTTTTACCTTGTACTAACGCGAGTCTAGCACGAGAATCTAAGGTTTGAAAGGTAGGGCACCGATAAATCAAGTGCGGCTCACTGCAATGAGCACAAGCCACATTGGCAGGAGGATTAGATTTTGCGAGATAAGATGAGCGTTTTGAACCGCTGCTATTTTGCCTACTGGTCGCAGGCGAAGGTTTTTTCCCTTCGAGGTTACGAGGGTTAGGATTGTTATTAGATTTAGAAGATAAATGACTAGTTTCTAAGATTTTGACATAATCTTGAAGAAACTTTAACAATTCACAAAAAGTAGGTATTTGTGAAATGTTTTTCTGAGATTCGAAACGATTACGCGTGTCCGAGTCCAGCGCACGTGAAGTTAAACAAAATAAGATAAAATCACCTAAATTTTCAATTTTTAAAGCTTGGAGTGCATGGTATGCCTCATAAATTACGTTTGATAAAGTTTGTAAATCTTGGAAGTTACCCGATTTCAACACTGGCTGGTTAAAGAATTTATCTAAATATGTTAAAGCTATAATACGCTTGTTTTGATAACGCTCGATCAAACTATTATAAACTACTTCGTAATTATCAGCGGTCATCGGAACCCCTTTGACAATAGACAAAGCCGGGCCTTGTAAACAAGACGATAAGTAATGAAATTTTTCTATTTGCGAAATCGAATTGTTATCGTGAATTAAAGTTTTGTAAATATCATAAAATGTTTGCCAGTTTTCTATTTTACTATCGAATTTAGGTAACTCAAGAGTAGGTAGCCTAACGTTACGTCCTGTTTGCATGGAGTCGAGAGCCGCCGGCCCCGTGGGCGGAGCCGCCGGCGCCGCCTGCGACGTCCCGTCGACGTTTTCGCTCTTATCAGCGACCTGTAAGTCAGCCGCTGCACCGATTACGGCATAGTACAAATCATCAAACGAACTCAAAGACTTTTGACACACTTTTGCATCAGGTTTTATGGCTAACTCCAACGCCTGTATTTTACTACACAACGCAACAAATTCTTCGCGAATTGAATGTATCCGCGTATATCTCGCCTTGAACGACGATACCTTTGAACGATCTTGAATCATAGATTTTGATAAGTCATAAAGGATTTGGATATCACGATAGACATATTCGCGTTGAGACTGAAGTAGTTTAAGTTTACCGTCTTCCATTTTGTTTTACGTAGGTAGACTATGAGTATGAAAATACGAACCTAAGTTGAGATTTATTAGGTGTAAATCAATACATATAGGTGAAATAGTTATCTAGTAACGTTTGTTAGTGTATAAATACCGTGAATAGATAAAGTTAATAAGATTGCGCAATGAATTTCGTAAAATAACTACGAATTATTGTGATATAACCCGACTAAATTAAGATGACCTCTGAATCTGCATAGGTTTACCCTGCGAGTATGACAACACAATTTTGTAGGATAATACTTTTATTTTGCGAAATTCTAGGAAATCTCTGAGTTTTCTATTGAAATTGAACCAGAGAATGCCTGAAAAAACTGTAATCTACAGGTAATCGCGCTCGAAATGGACCACAGATATGATTTGAGTTTCGCGTACAGCCAATCACGCGGTTTTGAAGGCTTCTATTCAGAACCAGGCTAGGAGACACAAAAGAGGAAGGTAATGTACTCACGGGATACTGGGAGCCTGGAGATCACCACACTGTTGACGAGCAGTCGTATTTTCACGGTATTTTTGAGTATAGTCTTCGCGGAGAAGATGGGCTGGCCAGCCGCTCGTTATTTGAGTTCGAACTGAATTTTTTCTTTTCTTCCGTCAGAGGGCGCGAGCGGTCCGACGATATGATGTTTGGATACGCAACGTTTGAATGTCGCGTGTGGCGGCAGATTTAAATTAGGAATACAAGGAAGGAATGAGGATTAACTGGGAAAGCATCCCAAAGCCTGTTCAACACTAGTTACGAAAACTGATTAACTAGTGATTCGGTTATATGCCCTTATGGGGCCCATATTGCCCATATTGCATGCCCCATAAGGGCATGTAACCGAATGGGCATGTGCTTTCGAGTCACACATAAACAAGTGATTTTTGTAACTAGTTACATTACCAATGCAGTCATCGAATGAAAAGCGAGACACGAGTACGTTGCAAGCCTAAGTCGTTTCTTTCTCCCGTAATAGTTACTGCTCTGCCTACTTCTTTGTACTGACCGGCAAAGCGAGCCGAGACTTCCCGAAATCACGAGCGATGACACAATGAAATCCGAACATGCACACACCAAGTCGCCAACTACGAAAATGATGCGTATAATTTTCATACGTATTACACCCTAAGCTTAGAGATTAATTTAGATTGGTCATTATTTTTACCTTCGACGGGCGGCGTACGAACACAAATTTGAAATTGTATTAGTATTTTATGAGAAGAGGTTTCAGGGAACGGAAAAACGGTTTAGATTGGAAGTTAATGTTTATTCACAGCTTGACACGTTCACAATTATTATATACAAGAGTTCATAGTGTTATTCGTGGACGACAGGTTTAGGCGCGTGGAGTCGCGAATACACTTGCGCGGGAAATTTTGAGATTATGCGCACACCGTACAAGTGCTTGGCGCGTATGCGTAGGCAGCCGCGGACTGGCGAAGCGCCGCTTGCCGCACGCAACGGCCACGCGGGAAAGAGAGAGATATACACTTTATTCGGTGTATCGCTCAGGCACGCGACCGCGGGACGCTCTGATTAGTCGCGTCGTAGGGCTTTAGGTTGCTATAATTTGTTTATGTTCAATTGGACGAGTAAAGCTTGTTTAGTTCGTTGATGAATATTGCACATGTATGTATGTTGCATTTATTGTGAAAGTGACTTCCATGCAATTTTTTGTAATATTTTTGAATAAATTGTGAATAGCAATAACTTTTTCGTCATGTCTCAATGTAATTCGAGTGTCCTGTGGGAGTTTACCAAAAACTACCAAACGAAAAAAGCTAAATGTAACAAGTGCGGTGAATTATTTATCTTCAAATCCTCAACCGCCCATTTAAAAACGCATTTGAAGATGTAACATCTCAATGCATATGAAAGCGTTTTAACAGTGCAATCAAGTGCAACAAGGACTCAAGAAGCAAGTCCACAAGGGGCCCAAAGCGATGTCCAACCTGGGCTTTCGTCGTCCAGCTCAGATGTTGCGTTAGCCACTACGTCCACCGCACATCAAATACCCAGTTCAGTGAATTTAGGTATAGGTACAATACCCATGCACCGCACTAAGCAACAGCGCATCAATAGTTACAGTACTGCCAAAAAAAATCCCAAATCAAAAAAGGGTAATTGATAGTGAGTGACCTTGCTGAGTTATATAAAGACAGTTATCTCCCATTTTCGTTAGTAGAACAACGGGCTTTTAAAAAACATTCCCGACACATAACAGGATACGTGTTACCATCTCGAAAAACAGTTTCTGACATCTTAATCCCTACACTATGCGACAAAATAGTCCAGCAAAAAACAAAAGAAATAAAGGATATTGAATATAGGTATATCACTAACCACAGACTTATGGACGTCTCGGGTCGACGATGCGTACATTGCCGTAACAGGGCACTATATAACAAAAGACCTAGAATTAAAAACATTTTTACTATAGTGCGCGCGGAACTAGTTGGCCGCGCTTTAGGCATGTTTTTGTTTTTTATTTAAGTATTCTTTTCAATAAATTAAACAATTATTGTTCACGATATCTCGAGATTGGTCATCACTGTCTAATTATAGTCTCGTGTGCATTGCGAGCTGTAGGCAACCCGCCCCCTCACCCCTGTCGCCACCTAAGGCGCGGCCAACTAGTTCCGCGCGCACTATAAAATTTGCTTTCAATTTGCATTCAAGCTGCATTGCTCGAAACCCGTGGGATGTTACAAATAAAAAAAATGATTGTAAGTGACAATGCAGCCAATGTAAATAAAGCCATAGCAGACATAGGGTGGAAGCATTACGGTTGTTTTGCCCATACCCTAAACTTAATAGTTCAGGATGCCCTTCGCCTAGTCCAAGCTAGTTTAGAAAAGGTGAAGACTATCGTCCGGCATTTGAAATCTAGTAGGTACAGTAAGTTGCATTAGAAAAATTATTCAAAGTGCAAACACAGTATAAGCCAGAGGATACACCGAAGCGGTTGATCCAGGGAGTTCCAACGGGATGGAATTCTACGTTTTATATGTTAAAAGATTTACCAGTTTTATCTGTAGAAGAATGGACTATATTCAAAGAACTGTGGAAGGCTTTAAAGCCTTTTGAAGAAGCCACCAAAGCCAGGAGTGGTGAAAATTATATGATCGCCAGTACCATCATCGTCATGACACGCGGTCTTTTCAGGAAACCAGAGACTTCAGGATTTTTTTATTTATTTTTTACATGAAACTTAGGCACCCATGAAAAGGTCATATGAATTTCAAAGAAGTCTGAGTAAATTATTTTCGTCGGGTGTAAAGGGTTGGATTCTTGCGACCAACTGCTCCTGGAGGGCTTTATAGATATAAATTCAAAAATTCAAATTCAAAACATTTAATTCAGACTTTTCGGTCCATAAAGTGTTAGTAGTACAACAAGGTGACTTATAGCTATGTTAGTGATTCACAAAATACAACAAGAGGATAACCAATAATGTAAATATAGAACTTAGGACAGGTTTAGACAGAAGATAAGGTGTCGAGAAAAGCGTCACATTTTCTTTATGTACAATTTAAGATCCAAGGTACAAAATGAATGTATTCTCGGATACAAATAAAGCTGTAAAAGCAAAGAAAACCGTGGAAGAGTTAGTCGTGGCTATTATTAGAAAACGACGTGCTGTTGCGAAAAGGGGGGCGAACGAAATTGGTAGTTGCTTAATTAAGCAGAAATTGCAATAAGGCAGTTTCTACTTAATCAAAAACAAAGAGGCATTAATAACATGTAATTTTACTCCGACGGTTGTTGCGGACAAAACAAAAACAGATTTATATTCGCTCTATATATTTTTGCTGCACAGAAGCTTCAATTGAATATCATCCATAGATTCTTTGAAACCGGCACACGCCTAGTCAGATATACACAACCATAATTAACGCATAGGTACATGGAAGCAAATATCAAGTTAAAGAGATGACGCAAACAGAGTTTTACAATGTAAAGGAGTGTCTATGCAAGAGTTTACAAGACATCCCTGCGAGTGCGACGGGCTAGAGGTGCGCGGCGGCTGTGGCGGCGCGCGGGTGTGCCAGCGGCGGGTGGGAGCGGCGCGGATGAAACCTCGCTCGCGCCGCTGCCCGCTGCTTCACTTCACATCTTACTACGGCGGAGACACCGCATTTTTCCTTTTTTATATTTTGAAATTCTGTTGTTTAACGTAAATACACTATTGTAATCAGTCCAAGAGTTTCATTAGACTGCTCCCGTTTAACTATCGAGTATAACACATCAACAGGAGTTAATAGAGAATAAAAACTGGTTAAAAAATGAGGAGAGCCAAAAAATATCATGGACTCAAATCATGGAAATAAATGCCGCACATTCAAATCCTTCATCTATATAAATAAAAAAAAGAGAAGTCCTGACTGACTGACTGACTCATCAACGCCCAGCCCAAACCCTTGGACCTAGAAAGCTGAAATTTTGCACAGAGGTTCCCTTTATAACGTAGACAAGGAATAAGGAAGGATTTTTCGAAATTCAACCCCTAAGGGAGTTAAATAGGGGATGAAAGTTTGTTTGGAAAATCGTCATTTTCACGCGGGCGAAGCCGCTGGCAAAAGCTAGTATTAAAATATAAAGAGAAATAATAAACCGAGCCACAGTTGTTTTAATTAGCCACGTGATCAAACTACTAATTTTATAACTAAGCAACGGGAAAATGATATAGCCTCTTATATACATACTAATTCGCCTTTTTTACAACGCCCACTAAAATATTTTATAGAAAGCGTCAAGTTTGGCTTTGCCGTAGTCGGATAAAAATCAACAATTATATTAACTTGTCCTTGTTATTTATACATAGGCACTTAATTTACTCAGCCACGGAATTTATATCTCGGCACCATTTTACATTTTACAGCTTCAACATAAGGCCTTCAAAAAATATAATTGAAGCGATCATACTCAACATCATTTATTATACCTTAGCATGTAAAATAATACATCACATTCTTCTATCGTGAAAATAAAGGCTGAAAAGCCGAAACAGTTTTCTGAAGTGTGTCACCCCACTCACTGGCGAGATGTCTACGGAAAGATTAAAGCTGTGGCAAGGTAGTGCATCTTTACCTTACCCATTTGTTCCACCTGCTGAACATCTCCCACCTGGACAAGAGTTGCCGTGGCTGACCTGGAAGTCTTTAAACAGACCCCGGACCCAGGTTGGTCGCAGCAAAGAAAACCTGCTGAGGTGGGGGTACATAGATGACTCTGCACTGGAGTGTAAATGTGGTGCTGTCCCTCAAACAATGGGGCATTTAATATCGTGCCCTGCGTGTCCTGCTGACTGTTCACTCTAGGAGCTGATGGACGCTACCGAAAGCGCCAAACTAGTAGCCCAATTCTGGGCCGACACAATTTAGATTGCCATCAACACGCTAAGAAGAAGAAGAAGCAACAGCAAGATTGTGAGCTCGCGCGTTGTCGTGGAGAAGCAATGGGGAAGAACGATTGACTAGTCTTGGTTGTTTAATTGCGGGCTTCTCCATCATTGTTTGCAATTCTTGATAAGAAAACACCTGAGGAGGGAAGACTTCACGGACTTCTCGGGCATGCTTCGCCTCGCCCGTTCCATTGACATCGAAGTTTCCGAAACGCGTACTCAGACGCAGCCGCAGCCCGGCCCGCCATCCAGCGGCCGCTTCACAAAGTCGGCGAGCAACGGCGGCGGCGCCGGCCCCACCAGCATGGCGCGGGCAACCGCGCCACAGCCGCGCCGCTCCACAGCGCCAGCGACGTCGAGCGCGGGCAGCGTAGCACCAGCAGCGACGTCGAGTACGGTTTCTAACGATCGTGATAGTGCGTCGAATCAACATACGAAACCTAGATGTGTGTATTGTAAACAATATGGACACGTGCGTGACGAGTGTAATAAATGAAGTAATAAGAGCGGTGGTAATGATAAGTCCTTATGTTGTTATGGTTGCGGAGCGAAAGGAGTTATGAGGTCGCAATGTGCTAAATGTAACAATAATCTGTCATTTTCATCTGTTACGATCGAAACTTATTCGTCAGATTTGGTAAGTGACAAACACATTATTCCTCCTACATTCTCTGTTAACACTGCAAGTCATAATATTGCCCGAGATTGTAGTAATAGGGTTCATCTAAATAAACAAAAGCGCGAGGCGCATTCTAGAGGTTATTGTTCATCGCTGTGTTTACAAACTTTACAATCACAACCATGTGAATGCATTATTTAGTACATTGTAATACAAGGGCCTAAAATGACCCATTATATACGAGGTAGTTTTACTACCGAGCTTTAGCGAGGTAGTAAATAGGAACCGAGTTATAATGGGATTTTAGCGCCGTGTGTTACACTGTACTTTTCACTACGATTGCGAGAAAATAAAATAACCATGTTCAATATGAGTTTATTTTATTAAAAATTTAATTCAATTTAATAATACAATTCCAAAAATTTCGGGCCAATGCCTTTTTTTATTTCTTCTGTAGCTGCAATGCAACGCACACATTCTACCAAAGAGTTCGTCATTCAGCGCGTTTAGTTCCATTTTTAAAAATAAAACATTTTTTTTTACTTGAAACTACATCACGCACCAGCTGGCTGAACAAGTTGTCGTACGAGATTTACTTTTAGCCCTAGGGCAAAATATGCAATTTTAGGCCCGCTCTGGTATGCTATTATGACGTTCTTTTTGAGCAAGAGGAGTGAAAAATAATTTATGTTGTGACTGTCAAACATTTGATAGTTTATGTATACAGTCAGGTAATTCTGTTGACTCATCTGTTAGGGTAGATGTGCCGGTTACTGTTCATAATAATAATAGTGACGCACCTGATAGGGTAGATGTGCCGGTTATCGTTCATAATGATAGTCACTCACCTATTAGGGTAAACTCACCTGTTATCGTCTCGACTCGTGGATTGTGCGGCTCAAACGTTGACCAGTTTAACACGCCTTCAGTAGTTTCTCCATTTTGTGCCGACCCTACGGTGACTACTATCTGTGGTGGTGTTACCTCAGCAGTCCCTCTCTCTGCGTCACACGTTCTGCCGACCACGACTGCACGTTCAAAGCAGCAGAGGCCCGTACTCAGTATTCAGGTTCTTGGTTTACGGGGTACGGCTCTCATTGATACAGCTGCTAAGTGCTCCATAGCGGGACATAAACTTTATAAAATACTAGATGACCCACGCAACTTCGTCTGCGTCACATAAATATAGCTATAACCTTTCTCGATATATCGACTATCCGACATAAATTAAGCTAAATCGTAACAAACAAAAAATCTTATCTTTCCTCTTTATTAAAATAGTTTAGATGGTTTAGATTAGCTTAGATTATATTAAAATGTGAATTACTATAGGTATCTCTTACTGTTAAATATACTATAACACTCTGTACTTGTAAACATTATGATGCAGTAAATATTTTGAATTTGAATTTCCCGGAGGCCAGCCAGAATCCCCCGTTCCTACAATGCGACGCGCGAATTATTTTGCCGCGCGGATATTTTTACATTGCGATATCTTCTAAGATATTTATTTAAACTGTATAGAGTAAAGGGCACAAATATTCTATATTAAATTTCCGTTCTGACAAACACATTTATTTAGATATAGATTAATACCATATGGGTTAATAAGCTTCGCAAAAAATAATTCTTTTTAACCTAAAAGTTTAACAGTAAAAAAAGGTTACAGTGAGTCAATCTTAAAAGATAGATATATGCTGTCGCGGACTTTTTTTTAGAACTTTTAAAGAGGACCAATTCTTTCATACATGATATTTGCGTAACTTAAACCGTTTTCGCAGCGCACGCAGCGGAAGCTCTCAAAAAGGAAATACCTTTTCCCGTTTTTGTAACATTTTTCATTTATGCTCCGCTCCTATTAGCCGTAGCGTGATGTTATATAGCCTATAGCTTTCCTCGATAAATGGACTATCCAACACAAAAATAATTTTTCAATTCCAACCAGCAGTTCCAGAGTTTACCGCGTTCAAACAAACAAACAAACAAACTCTTCAGCTTTATAATATTAGTATAGATTTAAAGAAAATGGACTTACCTTTGGTTCCAAGCAGGTTAACGTGAAGTTGGCTGATGGTATTGTTCGTTCATGTGAAGTGCTGGTGGCAAGCGTGGATGTCATTGTCTCTGTGGACAAAAGTGTTCGAGTGGACTTCGTGATTTTTCCGGATGCTGATAACAATGACACTCTTCTTGGTATCGACTTCCTCAACGCTACAGGTATGGTTATTGATTTTTCTGCTTCCTCCTGGCACTTTTCTGGGTGCACGCAGACTTACCCGCTTGAGTATGAGGGTGAACCAACGTCACAGCCCAACCCAATCTCAGTGTCTTCTACGAGTATGTTGTTAAGGGTTGACGAAGGTTTGTTGCTTACCTGTGAGGAACGCCAGCAGCTCACTGATTTACTTAAACGCCATGAAGATGCCTTCCGTCTAGGAGGAGAGGCTACTAGCTATGCCGTGCATCATATTGATACGGAAGGTCACGCGCCTATAGCCATGCCACCTTACCGCCTTACGCCCGCGATGGAGGCCGAGATCAACAAGATGCTGAAGGATGGGGTTATTGAGGAGTGTGAGTCGGCGTGGGCCGCACCCGCTCTTCTCATCCCTAAGAAGGATGGCTCTACTAGGTTCTGCGTCGACTATCGTCGACTTAATGCCGTTACTAATAGCGATACTTACCCTTTGCCGGTCATCGAGGATCTTCTTCACGCTACCAGGAGGGAAGGGTACATGAGTACCATAGATCTCCGGTCAGGCTACTGGCAAGTGATCGTATCACCAGCAGACAGGGACAAGACAGCGTTCGTGTCACCATTTGGTACGTACCGTTTTATTCGCATGCCGTTCGGCCTTAAGAACGCTCCCGCCACTTTCCAGAGGTTAATGGACCGATTTCGATCTGGTAGTGCCTTGAAGGACGTTACATTATTAGTCTATTTAGATGATCTGCTGGTCCTGTCGGATGGGCCGTTCCAGAAGCACCTGGAAGACCTGGATGCTGTGTTCAACCGCCTACGTGTTTTTGGGTTGCGTGCAAACAGGGACAAGTGCAATTTTGCCTGTAACCAAGTTAAGTACTTAGGCCATCTTATTACTCCCAAGGGTATAATGCCTGTTGAATCCAAGGTGCAAACACCTGAAATCCTTCCTACTAACCTGTTCGTGGTTCAGGAAGTTTGTGCCAGGGTTTTCTGAAATAGCTCAACCGCTCACCAAGCTAACCAAGAAAAATGAACCATGGGCTTGGAACGAGGACCAGCGGCGAGCTTTCAATGAGCTAAAGAAGAGGCTCATTACAGCACCAGTCCTCGTACAGGCAGACCACAGTAAACCTTTTATTATTCATACAGATGCCAGTAATTACGCTTTGGGTGCCGTCCTCCTGCAAGGTGAAGGTAACGACTTGCACCCTATTGAGTACTCCAGTCGTTTGCTGACTTCTGCTGAACGTAAGTACTCAACTACCGAACGAGAAGCCCTCGCTGTGGTCTGGGCCGTAGAAAAATATCGCCCATACATTGAGGGTCACCCAGTGATCCTGCGCAGTGACCATCAACCACTGAGGTGGTTACTGACCTTAAAGTCTCCCAGTGGCAGGTTAATGCGCTGGGCCCTTAAATTACAAGCTTTTGACATAAAATACGAGTATACCCCTGGAAAGGTAAATGTCATAGCCGATGCACTTAGCCGACCTAACTGCAATGAGTCATCTCAAGAAGGCTGCGGGGTTTGTTCGGTGATCA
The DNA here is from genome assembly GCA_949775195.1 of Diarsia dahlii. Classification (NCBI taxonomy): domain Eukaryota; kingdom Metazoa; phylum Arthropoda; class Insecta; order Lepidoptera; family Noctuidae; genus Diarsia; species Diarsia dahlii. The sequence continues at coordinate 13,956,342 of OX459203.1, read as the reverse complement.
TAGATGTACCACGCAAGAGTCCAGCTGATTTGCGAGCTGCTCAGCTAGATGATCCTGAGGTGAGTAAGATCATCAATGATATAGAAAAGACCACTGACCTTCTGTCTTCGACTCGCTGGTTAGAGCGCGGCTACCTTATGGACCAGGGTGTCCTCTATCGTCTCGCTCCTGGCTCAGAATCTGAGGAGCCGCAATTGGTAATTCCCGTATCCATGCTTAATGATGTTATGGATGAGTTCCATAACGCCCCTACTGCTGGCCACCAAGGAGTAGATCGTACAATTGATCGTATCAGACAGCGATACTACTTTACAGGTATGCGTAAGTACGTTACAGACTACTTAAAGAATTGTGTCGACTGCCAGAGGTACAAGTTCTCCAATCAAAAGCCCGCCGGTCTTTTGCAGACACCTATTCTACAGCAAAGGGGTGAAGTACTGGCTGTTGATCTGTTCGGCCCCCTACCAGAAGCTGAAACAGGCGAAAAGTGGGTATTCCTTATTGAGGATACTGCAACTCGGTGGGTGGAGTTATACGCCCTCAAGGAGGCTACAGCCGAGGTATGTGCCAAAATCATGATCGAAGAGTATTTTCTTAGATATGGTTTTCCCAGGCGTGTCATTTCTGACAATGGAGTGCAGTTCATATCTGCAGTGATGCAACAATGCATGTTTCTATTCGGTGTCAAGCAGAACCTGATACCACTCTATCATCCTGAGGCCAACCCGGCCGAAAGGAAGAACCGGGACCTGAAGATCCAACTGGCAATGCTGGTCAAGAATGAGCATCGCGTTTGGCCCCAATTCTTATCACAGGTACGGTTCGCCCTCAACACTGCTACTTGTTCGACCACGGGACTAACACCAGCGTACATGACGTATGGCCGCGAAATGCGGACACCCTTTGATGCACAGCATGATATGCGTGCAATCCTGGATAAGGAGACGTATGTACCCCAGGCTACCCCATACTTGTCAAAATTTATAGACTCTTTGAAGGAAATACGAGATCGGGTCGAAAGACGCCAAGACCTTAGAAAAGAGTATGCCGACGCCAATCTCCAGTTTTTCAGGTTGGTGACCAAGTTTTACTAACCACTCATTCTCTTAGTAATGCGCCCAAAGGTTTAGCCCGAAAGTTTATGCTCAAACTCAAACTCAAACTCAAATTCTTTATTTCAATTAAGCCATTACAGGCACTTTTGAATGTCAGAAGAACATTTCACAAAAAAAAAACGAAACTACGAGTGCAATACGTCATTCCGAAAGCCACCACGCCGAACCACACGCCACCGAATGCCCGCAACAACGAACACTGCAAGCACGAAAGCACGCAGCGACGCAAACCGCAACAACGAATGCTCGAGACCCCGAATCACGGAACAACAACGTGCAACCGCCGCTCCGCGACCCGGAACCCCGCGCACCCGCCGCCACGGCACGCGCTACCGCGCGCCCCCGCACCCACAGCACTCGCCGGCGGTAACATCCGGCGCCGCACAGCCCGACGCAGCAACTCCCGAAACGACGCATTGCACTCCTACGCTACAGTCACAATCGCAAGGCATAATAACTTGTGAAAGTACTGCAGTTGCCTGCCTGAGAGAGATGGACCGTACACCGTTCATAAGGCCATTAGCCCCACGACCTACGAGTTGGTCGATAGTCAGGGTCAGTTGTTAGGCCGTTACCATGTTTCTGACCTTACATCACTAGTTAGTAACCAAACTGACACTATAGAGCCGATCCAACCTCGCCGCCTACGAGGTCGGCCGCGTAAATCAAAAGGGAAGGCGCGCTCTTAGTTTTTTATGCCAAATCACTCTCGAGCCGATGTCGTGACTTGGAGGAGGAGGATGTAACGCGTGTGCGGACAATTTCCTTTAAAGAACCCCACATGGTCTAATTTTTTTGGCTTAAGCCTGTTCCTCCTTTGGTTTGTAACCAAACCAGCCTTAGAAAAAAGTCGCTCTGATGGGACAGAGGAAGCCGGTATGCACAAATACTTAAAGGCTATCCGATAAAGTGTTGGAAAAATATGTTTTCGCTGTTCCCAAAATTGTAGCGGATTTTGTTTTCTGTCTAAGTAAGGCAAATCCAAATATTGTTTCAAAATTATTGCAGCGGACGATATTGGTGTTTGTTGTGTTACAGTTTCATTTAGTTTTTTGTCAAAATAATCCCAGATTTCATCATCTGTAGAAGTTTGCGCCGTAGATGCAGTCGGCAACCGATTTTCTTCTTCAACTGGTTGGTGTTGAGCCAGGTATTGAGCAAATTCCTCAAGGACAAATTTAACCGCATTTTCGGCATTGCTTTCTACACCAAAACCTTTTTTTTTAAAGCGTGGATCCAATAAGGTGGCCTTTGCTGCTGTTCTGTTGGACTCATAGACACTTAATCTTCTATCAATGACTTCCAGCAGCGACCGCTGAACATGTCTTCCAGCTTCGGTTTTTGGAGACTTATTGTGAACCGAATTTTGTAGTCCTCTGACAATTGGAATAATACACGATAGCTCGGATACGAGTCGCCAGATAACACGGACGTGACTTTTTCCATAGGCTGTAAAAGAGCAACACAGTCTTCTATTATCAACCAGTCCTCTGCATTCAAGCTTGGTGGACTGGAGGTGACGTAAGCAGAGGTAATGTTGCATTTGGTTCTTAGCAATCTCTGCTACATACAAAAACTTGAATTCCACCTCGTTTGTACGTCTTGTTTAAGTTTTATTACATCTAAATTCATTTGGCTTTGCATTTCCCTCAGTGCACTGGACGATTTTATGCTCTACATAAAATGAGTAACTATGGCACGACTTTTTGAAATTACCTCTAACACAGCGCTATTTTTTAAGTGTGGGTATGCGTCATTTTCGGTTTGAATGCAGTCGTTGACGGCTAAATTTATGGTGTGTGCAACACAGAAATGATTACTTTTATTTATAAAATCTTTTACAGCCTTTTTCATGCTCGAGGCATTGTCGGTCATAATAGTAACTATTTTGTCGAAAATGTTCCATTCTGTTAAAATAGCTCGCAAAGCGTTTGCTATATTTAACGACGTACGCTGGTCGGCCAGTTCAGATGTTGATTTATCAAGTGATTGTAATTTAGAATTTTGGATGAAGTGAGCAGTAACACTAATATAACTTTTTTGGCTATCTAAACTCCAAATGTCTGTTGTTAGGGCAATATTATCTACATGTAATTTTTATTTATTTATTTATTTATTTTACAATTTATGTACACACAGTAGACGGCACAGGAAATTAACATTAACATAATACTTGAGTACAAAGGTACTGCTTATTTCTTTTTTTATTTTTCTTTTACTTCAGAACTGTGAGTACACACATCACACACACACTACATATACTTGTGATGTGTGTACGCATTTTCAACAAAATTCCGAAAGAACTTTAATGTATAAATAATTATAATTCATTTAAAAATAAGCTGTATAAGTGGCTGATTGGACATAATTTCTATGACATTAAAGATTTCTTTGACATTTTATAACATTATATCCATCTAATAATTTGAATGATTTAATTGATATTTAGTGTTGTTTTGACATGATTATTATTTTGCATGCAATTGATATTCTGTATAGCTAAGCATGTGGACATTGTATAGGACTGTAACACCATTATACCATGTTTAAAGCAAATAAAGACCTATCTTATCTTGTCTTTGCGTCATTTTTTTCTTGATGGCAATACATAATCAGGATTTTATTTCTGGGAATATAGTTGAAATCCCTCGTTTTCAACTATTTGTAGGGGTTGCATATCAATTGTGATTCGGTTTAGTAAGGCTTCATCACCAGTTTTTTGATTCATTTTGTATGGAACAGTTAAGCGCATCTGTCGCGCCCGCTTTGGAGGTGGCTGAGGAGGCTCAGGAACAGAACCGCCAACGGTATTACTCTCCTCCCGATTCTCCGACACACAAACACCGGACACACTTGGCACTGGCAAGTTAATTCCCGAAACCTCACGCTCACTACTTGCACATTCGTTTCTGGGTAAATTTGCGCCAACGGTTTCACTGTATTGAACAATAATTATGTTCTTTTTTTATGTGGTTCACTAAAGTAGTGGTATTTCCACTATATTAATAATAATAATATTCCACAACTATCACACAACGCCATCTAGTCCCAAGCTAAGCAGAGCTTGTGTTATGGGTACTAGACAACTGATAAACATACTTATATATTTCTAAATACATACATATTATAGATAAATTAATAATTGACAAGAGCATAACTTGCAAACTACTTTAGAATTGTCATTTGTTTTCGTAAAAAACTCCCACGCAACACTTTTTTTACTTCCAAGAGCCATTTTAAACTTGAAAGAGTCAACAAACAACACTTAAACTAATAAAACTACAACAAAACAATAAACAACGAACGAATTAACAATAACAAAAAAGTAAACAAAACAAATAAACGTCAAAACTCTCTCATCAGTTCTGTCTGACTAACCGTCTAATATGAAACCGAACGTCTAATATGAACGAGAACTATCTCTTTCACTCGCGGACGTTCGGTCACAGATTACCAGATACCTGGTAATCTGTGGTTCGGTCGTCTATCGTCGGGCTGATTCGGGCTCGCTCGGAGCGGGCCGCGGCGCCGCGCGCCGCGGCCCGACAACGCTAACCAGGGTTGTCAACTTTTTTACAAGAAATAAAGTTTAAACAGTATTTTAGAAGAAAAAACAGTATTTTATTTATTTATTGTTTAAAATACATATTTTTTAGAGCTTCTCGCACAACTTACCAATTTACAATCTTTTTTAAAAACTTCACAATTATTAAAGTGAAATTAAAATAAATGAGGAGCTCATTTTTTTTAAATTAATAGATGCTCTATTTCTATCCTCCCGCCACTTAGCATTCATTACGGAAAAAACTCTTTCAGTAAATGCTGAGGTGGCGGGAACAGAAAGTAGATATGAGACAATTTTAGTTGTTTTTAAATTCTTCTGAAGTGTTTACTAATAAATGGCTCCACTTTTGGCCAGTACTCATTTCAAGAAAATCTTTGTCTTCTGATATTTTTTCATAAATTAGTTTGAAATTTGTTAATTCTGAATATAATTCATCCATACCAATATTGAGTCTATGCAAATTAAGATTATCTATAATTTTCTCAAAATGATCAAATGTGACCGAAGACTTCAATGACTAACAGCTAATAAAAGAAAGCCAGTTAGTCTGATTAAAATCGAACCATTTCTCTAAATACAAATTAGCCTTATCAATAAAAAGTATGAAATTATTAATAGTTAATGCGTTAAGTGCGGCGCTAACCCATCGCACCGCCCGCCGCGCGCGCTCTCCGAGTCAACTCGGTTTGCAGATATTTTGACTCGGGCTGACTCGCTTACGGTCTGACCCGAGTTACTCGAGTTAGATAACTCGAGTCGCCCATCACTAGTACAGGATCCACTTTTCATCGCAGGTAACAATTTGATAAGAATTTCATCGTTTCTATGCCGATTCAATACTGCTATGCATGCTTCGACGCGTAAATCTCGCTGTTGGTCGCTTAGTTCGCGTGGCACGCACTTATCTAGGTTTTTTATCTTTCCAATTTGACGCAAGTGCCTCAATGTTGTTTTGACACTAACTCCAAGGCCTGCAGTCAGCTCAGCCTTAGATTGAGTTGGATCCGCTTCCACTATCGCCTTCAATTCGTCGTTGCCGACAATGTTTACCGACCAACCGCGAGGCTCGTTCTTCGACTCAAAATTTCCAGATTGAAAACGATTGAACCAGTAATGGACCGTGTTTATTAATGTTTCGAGTGGTTTGCGCAACGGTATTTCCACGTATGAACTCATATTCGAAAATTGTACGAATTTGCAGTTTATCCATTGTAGCGTAGTGGTTTTCGTGGTAGATAAATGAGACACTATAGACTTAGCCATACATTTATTTAAGCACTACACTTACAAATAGATTCTAGGGTCTAGGGTTCTAGTGTCTCTAAGGTCACGCACTGTCACTGAAGGTAGGTATACGGTACTGCCCTGAGCAACCAGAAGACGTCGATCGCCACGCACGGTAGGTAGGCCGGGTCAGGCGGCCTCACGCGTCGGTAGGGACGCGCGGCAGGGCGGTCGACCAGGTGGGCAGCGGGCTCAGGGCAACTAGCCCGAGGCAGCGTTGGTGGTAGGCCGGTAGCGGCAGCGCAGGCGGCCAGTAGGTAGCGGCGGCAGGCCACTGTCTACACGGCCACGCCGTCGTCTGGTGCTGGACGCGTAGGCGTCGCAGTTTAAAGGCGGCTCGCGGTAGGGCGGCCGTGCAGATGCGCGCTTCTCACCGCGTTGGTAGAACGCGGGAGCACAGCAGCAGAGCAGTGCAGCGTGAGCGAAGCAGCAGGTTTGTTAGCCAGCGATAGGAACCCTGAAACAGCGCCAAGGGGGGCGCTTGAGCTCCAAGATGGTTCCTGTAAGCCCCTACGATGTGCGTGTCCCAGCCATGCGTTAAGTGCGGCAAGCTCAAGGCAGTGAAGAAGATGGAAGATGGGTACTCACACATCGCAGTGGTTTACAGTGATTAGATGATAGGTGAATAGATGGTAGACTAAAGGCGAGGCGTGGCGTCACATCGCCACGGGGTTCTCATTGACCGCCGACTCGCGTCGCAGGTTTATGATACAACATGGATGAGCATGATTTAGTTTATAGAGAATAGAATAGGATGCATGCCATGCGGAGAACCATATAACCAATTAGAGCACATGTGCATAGTGAATAGCTAGGTGCTAATTAATATTAAATACAGAATACATTGCCGGCAGCCATTTAAATAGACACAGAGATTACAAATAGTTCTGGCTTGCCGGGACATAAATTTAGCAGCAAAAGAACACAATGGCGGAGTTCACTTACCCAATAACTGGGGACTTATCTAGTAGGCTGCTCGCTTGATGTAAAAAGGACAGAGCCTATGCGCGCAGCCGTTTATAAAGGAGGTCCTGAGTGACGTTCTCCCTCCATTGTGACATTTTAGAACATTTAGGGCTGTACCTATAATTTAGTGAGGTGACAACTTTTTAGAATTAGTCGGTTTTTAGGGAATCGACTAATTTATGCTACACCATGGCGCCAAAAACTACAAGAATGTCACAAAAACAAAAAACTATCAAAAAACAAATGACTGAATTTGAAATTAAATTAACACGTCTTTCGAATAAAATTTACTTGAATTTCGAATTACGCGCCAATCCACAGATAATTAAATCTGAAAACGCCGGTTATAGAATCTCCAATTACATAGGATAAAACCTATTATTTGATGACAATTTTATTTAAATTTTGATGCTCAGTTAATGTGGCATGAGTTACAATTTAAACGAACCGAGTTAATAAATTAGAAGCTAATAGAATTTTTTTTTGATGCTATATATAATATTAATATTTTAGAAGTTTACTGTTTAAATCCATGTTAAAAAAGGTGCTAAAAAATAACCACGATGCTGAGTTGTATTTAGAGTGGCTTCAGAAAAGATAAGTTGGGGCCAAGATAGTATTATTTAGATGCTCGTTAATTGTGGCTGACTTAGTAATTTAGAAGGCAATGTAGATTTTTAGATGCAAATAATGCTATTAAAAAAAAGAAGCCGGTTTAATTAGCACCCAAATATAAATACAACTTTGATTCCGAATTTTCCCAATTAAATACAGAGTCTCTCAGAAGGATAAGAGGCAGGCGGGCTTGGTAACTGGCCAGTACGGCCAGTTACCAAGCCCTAGTTCAGGTTATGGGGAGGTGTCTAAAATGACTACACGCTCTTCTGCGCTAGATGGTGAAAGCGTCATGCCTTCATCATCAGCCCCGGATTCCGTAGCGAATGCCGCCGGGCCGTCAAATGTGGTCACTGTACCAGAGGCAAATGTTGTGATGAACAGTGCTCAACTTAATATTTCGAAATTGGAAGTAGCGAAAAATTACGCCACATGGGCTTTCCAAATGAAATTACTTCTGATTGATTGTCTCTGGTGTTGCTTGCAGAGCAAGAAAGGGCCGCCGCCTGCTTCTGATCAAAGAGCTTATGCAAAAATATGCCTTAATGTTAGCCACATGTGAAAATGTGTAAAACTGCAGCTGAGGCGTGGAAAAATTTAGGGGATGCTTACAAAAACAGCGGTATCAGTAGAGGGCTCCTATTAAAAATACAGTTGGCTAAGATTTTATACAATGAATTTGGTGACATGGAAAACTATCTTACAGAAATTAAAAGTCTAACGCAAGAACTTACAGAACTAGGAGATGTTTTAGAAGACAGAGAAGTGGCTGAGATAATGCTGATTGGTCTTCCAGATAATTGTGACCCACTGGTTATGGCTCTAGAGGGTCTGCAATGTGATTTAACAGCAGAAATAGTCAAAAGTAGGTTAATACAAGGCTCAAGAAGGCATGAACTAATAGTGAGTGAAACAGCGCTGGTATCTAAGACAAGACCTCTTCATCATCATTTTCACCAAAAGACGTCCACTGCTGGACATAGGCCTCCCCCAGGTGTCGCCACATTGACCGGTCCCGTGCGTCTCTCATCCAGCGGGTCCCCGCAACCTTCACCAGGTCATCGGTCCACCTAGTGCGAGGCCTTCTAACGCAACGTCTTCCGGTTCGCGGTCGCCACTCCAGAACCTTTTGGCCCCATCGGCCATCCGTTCTGCGAGCAATGTGCCCTGCCTATTGCCACTTAAGTCTGGCGATTCTTAGACAAGACCTAAAAGAAAAATAATATGCTATAACTGCAAGAAAGAAGGCCATATAAATCCAAACTGCCCAGATCTCAAGTCGATGAGACCTGTGAGTGATGCTGCATTAGTTTCATCGGGAACCATGAATGACATTGCTATGGCTTCAGCCTTTGCTACTGGAGGTGGCTCTGACTGGTTAGTGGATTCAGGTTGTACTAAACATATGACTATGATAAGAGACTGGATAAATGACTATACTGATGCCAATAAAACCTGCATAACAGTGGCCAACAATGCTGAGATTTATGGTTCTGGTAACATTAATGTAACTCTACAAGGCAATAAAACATGTCCAATATTGCTATGTGCCGGAGTCAGGAATCAGGTATAAAATATTCCTCTTCCTCTTCCACATCCTCATTCATTAAGAGGAATTTATGAGGAAGTGTTGTGGACGTATTCAATGTAAATAAAGTAATCTCCGTCTTTTGCTCGCTGCATTAGGTACTTTGTACTTTGCGATCAGGCTCGAACGTGTTTCAACGTGTTTTAGAAATATAATGCAGCACGCTATTGTGTGTGTGTAGTACTGTAGCCAGCATCCTCGTCCTCATCCTCATATCTTCATCCTTCTCCTCTTCCTCAAAACATATTTCTAATAGTTCCATCCTCTTGCTTGCTTGCTTGAAACGTACATGCTCGCCATAACAAGATCGAGCTTGACGTATTTGGTACGTTCCCAAGGCGAATAATATCAAATCATTATATTCTAGACGGGGTGTCGGGGTTTACCCTTCGTATTGCGGCCGCCACACTATGCTCCTCGCGGTGCTCATCGCTATGCTCCTCGAGCTGCCGCTATTTGCCGTGATGTTGCTCGCTCTGCCCACACTGCTCTACTCGCGCAATTAATCGCGACGCTCCTCACTTGTTATTTGCCCTTGGTGGACGATGAAACTGTGGCAGCGTGCGCGCTATGAATTTTTAGTATAGTTAATTATAGCAATGTAATATAAAGAAATATACATCGTCGTCATCGTCCTCGCCAACGGAGATGGTGGATCACATATATTCATCGCGCGATCATCGCGGAGCGGTGGGCAGGACGAGGAGCATGACGAGTAACGTTGCCACACTATGTCCCTGCCTCCTTTCCTCGCTACTTCCCATGCCACTCGTCGAGTGTGTGGCGACCGCATATTATATAGTGGAGGCTGTAGCCAGCTCGAAGATTCGTGGTAGGATTGAAACCTCACTCACTTGCACAATCAATTAATATTTATTGCAAAGTTGCACACAGAACACGTCGTTACAGTTAGATTATTTGGAGGCAAGAGAAACAGAGTTGCCATGAACAAATTAAAATAAAATAGAAATCAGTGTTGTCAATTAACGAAATTAATATTCTGAATGTAACTAACTTACTATTCTTAACATATTGGGGGCCGAGAAATGCAAACCTCAGTTCTAGAAATTATAATTACATAGCAAGTTGTATTTAAACGTTTTAAACAATAAAAATGGCAGTAAGTATATTTTTTTAAGTATACAATTTTATAAAACTTACATCTTATAACTTCAAGATAATACACCGTTTTAATTATACACACAATTAAAACTAATCTCCAGTATGATTCATATGTATTTTTTTTTTATGTATCTTAGCATTATGTATTTATTTAAGTATATATCTATATTTATTTATTTATAGGTATGAGTATTTTATAATTTTAGGTTAAGTTAGTTAAGGAACATATTATACACATTATTCTTTTCCTATTCTCACACACTATCGTCTACATTTCTTCATCATTTCTCCTTTAGCAGGTCTGTTGGCAGAAATTTCTAGAGAAATAAGCAGTACCTTTGTACTCAATTATTATTTTATGTTTATTTCCTGTAAAGTCTACTGTGTGTACATAAATTGTTAAATAAATAAACTATCTATGATGGCCTACGAACTTATGACATTATCATCATCTATGCTATATCATTAATATTTAAGAGAAACAAACAAACCTTGGTAATTGACCTAGTATGTTTTCGGTTAATTGATGTCATTGCCTCAAATACTCTTATTTTATTATCCCTTCCACCCGGACCACGATAGTGAATAGACGTGTGCACGTACAAGTTTTTATTTTAATAAATCTCGTAATATTTAACAAAAATAGTTTCATAAAATCAAGTAAAGTACCAGGCGCGCATAACTTGACAAGAAAACCCGTATGGAGCTGTGAAAGAGATAGCAACAATTGAAACGGAGACAGTCGGTGAGCTACGCTGTCCTGTCATCTGTCATCTGTCGCAGAGAACTGTCATATGTCACGGTTTGTCAAAACTGCTGTCATACGATTTGCCATACTGGTCAAATACAAACGGAGTTGCCATCCTTGAAAAATCTAAAGATTAGTGGGAGAATCTTCCAACAGTGGATTGTCGGCACAACTATCTGTAAGTAAGCCATACTGTATCAAAATTTCGACATATTCTCACACGTGGAAGTTTATTTACAAGTCAGAAAATGTCTCTGTCACAGCAACGATCTCCTACCACTTCTACACCTGCTAAAAATATATCATCCAACACAAACAGTCCAAACATACCTAATATAACCCAAAGACCTCTAAAACGGAGGCAAGGAGATGACCTGGAATTTTTTATGTCAAAAATGGAATCAATGTTTAATGATTGGGCCGAAAAGCAAGAACGAAAATACCAAAAACTGTTGGATTCAGTCGAAGCAATTAAAGTTCAAAACACGGAAATGAAAGTTAGCATGGACTTAATTTCTAATAAATATGATGAAATCAATTTGAAAATTGAGAAATTGGAGAAAGAGAAAAAGTCTGATCAATCTTACATTCAAACCCTTGAACATAGGATTGAACACCTGGATAAGATCACTAAAAGCTCCAGTGTTGAATTGAGAAACGTTCCGCTATCTAAGAATGAAAATATTGATAATCTGCAGACCTTAGTATCCAACTTATGTAAGACTCTGGATGTCCCTATAGGGCCCTCAGACATTAGAAACATTTACAGGGGTTACGCAAAAAATGTCTCGAAAAAACCAATAATCATTGACTTCGCCTCGGTTATGTTAAAGAATAAAGTAATCTCCTCCTTCAAGGTCTATAATAAGGAACACAGCACTGGGAGGCTCAACACAACTCATATTCAACTGGATGGACCATCTGCAGTTATATACGTGTCCGACTACCTTTCACCTAAAATGAAGCGACTACATTTCCTTGCAAGAGATTTTGCATCTACATACGCATTTAAATATTGCTGGTCGACGCCCGGGACAATATATCTTAAGAAAACCGAAGGTGACCCATCTATTAAACTTAAAAATGAACAAGATTTACTTCGTTTGAAAAGCCAAATGTGACTATGTATTCTCTTTTTTCTGAAATTATTTTTAAAAATAGTCAATATAATTATTATTTTTAAATGTATAACTAAACATAGTTTCTGCATGTTATTTAGAGTAAGTACTGCCGCACACACATATACAACACCCACTCACCCCCATATTATCACTAACACTTCAACCACAACCACAAAACCTCTACTAGATTGTCAGTCTGCTCGACTATGGAATAATCTTGTCTCGTTTTCCTTTAAATATAATTTCGATCTATGTCTTTACTCTTCAATGTTCTTAGTTATGTTATTATCCCTTTATTACGTATTCTCTAATTGGTCAAATAATAAAATTCTCAGATATTAACAATCTAATTAATGAACTAGACAGATACAATGTTAGTGAATCATTCAGCTGTGATCCCGAGCACTGTGAACATGTTATTACCAATCCACAGTCTTATCTCAAAATTCTGCACCAGAACATTCGTAGCATCAATAAAAATTATAATAACTTCTGTATTCTGTTACAACAATTAAAGATAGAATGTGACGTTTTAATACTGACGGAATGCTGGCTGTCCCATGTTTCAAACTTGCCTGCCCTGAATGGCTACTACACATACAGCAGTTCGGCACATTACAATCAAAATGATGGAGTAGTGTTATTCATTAATAAATCTTTGACACATAAGGTAGAAGAGCCCACATTCCACGATGCGAATTGTCTACTTATTAAGATCGGTACTAACACGGTAATTATTTCAATCTATAGACCCCCCAGCTTCAATAATATCGACGTCTTTCTAAATTCATTGAGTAACATTCTAAACAACCTATCCACTTTTAGGAATATCTGTATAATTGGAGATATTAATCTCAATATTCTCGACTCGAACTCTCACACATCACGCTACTTAGAATTGTTATCATTTCATGGCCTTATTCCAGCATACAACTTTGCAACAAGGGGAAAAAGTTGTATTGATCACGTAATTTTAAAAACGAATCAATCGTCAGTGTCATTTGTGCTTAACACAACTATAACCGATCACGCATCGACATTATTCTGCCTTAAAAATAAAAAAGATAACTTTACTAAAAATAGAACTGTGGATAAAATCAATTTTGAAAATATTGTTTTGGAATGCAAAAATACTAACTTTTATGAACTTTTGTGCAACCGAGATCCAAACTCAGCAACCAATATTTTTGTGAATTATCTACAAAATTTAGTAATACGTAACACGTTAAAAATAAAAATTCCGCAAAATAAATTAACACTTAAGCCTTGGATTACTGTAGGATTATTAAGATGTATAAGAAATAGGGATCGAATGCATCAAAAACTTAAACGTGATTCAAAAAATACCATACTTGTCTCAACCTATAAGAGATACAGAAATTTTTGTAACGGCATAATTAAAAAGTGTAAAATAAAATACGAACGAACTGAATTAGAAAAGGCAAAAAATAATAGTAAGATGCTTTGGCATAGTATTAAGAATATTACTAATTCACACAAAACTAAACGTAAAAGTTGTGAATTACTATCTATTGAGGGAACACCGGCTGACGCTGTTAATGTAGTCAATGAGTTTTTTGCTAGTGTTGGTGCAAATCTGGCTAGTAAAATAATTCCTATTTCGCGGACATCAGACTCAGACACAAACTATGTTGGAACCTCTGCGGCGTCCTTTGTTTTGCTTGAGACAGATTGTGATGAGGTTAGGAGTGTCATTGCCAACTTAAAGTTAAACAGTAGTACTGGACTTGACGGTATCTCTAGCCAACTGCTTAAATTGATCCAAGAGTACAGTGTACCCCCTCTGACTAATATCTTCAACAGCTGCTTTGACCTTGGCGTATTTCCCGATGCTTTCAAGCAATCGATTGTGGTACCCATTCATAAGAGTGGCGAGAGAGACTGTGTCAATAATTACCGTCCGATATCTTTACTACCCTCGTTATCAAAGGTATTAAAGACGATTATAAACAAGAGGCTCGTTAAATTTTTAGAATCTAAAAAATTACTTTCTGATGCACAATACGGCTTTAGACAAGGTAGATCAACTGATGATGCAGTACACACATTTACTGATTTTGTCACGAGAAACCTTGACGACAAAAACAAATGCCTTACAAAATTTTTAGACCTTGCTAAGGCCTTTGACACGGTCTCTCTCTCCAAGCTTCTGGTGAAACTTGAAGGCCTCGGTATCAGAGACAAACAACTTTCGTTATTTAGAAGCTACTTGTCAGGTCGTTCGCAGCGGGTCAGGATAGGCGACACATTGAGCGCGGAAAGTCCGGTTGACTTTGGAGTGCCCCAGGGCAGTATATTGGGCCCTACCCTATTTTTATGCTACATCAACGAACTGTGTAAACTTGATCTTATAAATTGTAAAATAATTTCATACGCTGATGACACAACTCTCACCTTTTTTGGGGAGTCTTGGACAAAAGTATTTAAATATGCTCAAGAAGGCCTCAATAGAGTATGTCATTGGTTAACTAACAACTCACTTACATTAAATGCAACTAAAACTAATTTTATAACTTTTTCTTTACGAAAATCCGTTTCTTCATCACACCAAATCATAGCACATTCTTGTAATTTATCTGTCAACTCAAAATGTAGCTGTCCAAATATTCAGAAAGTCCAATCTGCAAAATGTTTGGGGGTAACCATAGATCAAAATCTGAGTTTTGCTGAACACATAAGCAATGTTGCTCAGAGAGTTCGTAAATTGACATATATATTTAAACAGCTCAGACATGTGGCAGACTCCAAAGTCATGAAAATGGTCTATTTGGCCCTCTGTCAATCTGTACTTGCGTACTGTATTTCTTCTTGGGGTGGAGCAGCTAAGAGCTACCTTATAGAATTAGAGAGAGCTCAAAGATTGATACTCAAGGTGAGTCTATTCAAACCAAGACTATTCTCTACGTCGGAACTATATCAATTAGCTGAGGTACTAACGGTAAGGCAACTTTACATTCTTGCTGTCGTACATAGGCAACATAGGCTTCTAAAATTCAACCCAAATAACCCAACATTAGCCCGGCGTCGTAATTTTCAAATTTGCCCTACAGAACCATCCAGAACAGCTTTTAGCGACAAATTTTTTCATGTCACAAGGTGCTCATCTTTATAACCTTATTAATAAGAAACTTTCTGTTTACGCTAATTCGAAACAGGATTGCAAGAAAAAGGTCATCAAATGGCTTCTGACACTTAAGTACGAGGAGACAGAGAAACTTCTCTGTAGACACCGAAACATCTAACACATATACAAACACACATAAACACACGCACAAACACACACACAAACACACCCCCCCACACACACACAAACACACACCCCCCCACACACACACAAACACACACCCCCCCACACACACACAAACACACCCCCCCCACACACACACAAACACACACCCCCCCACACACACACACCTATACACATGCATGATTACTTCTTATTATGCATGCACATTCTCACTCCCTCAGCAACAAACTACTCATTTAGCTCATGCACGTATAACTGTCCGGGTTAAGGAGGCCAGGAGACCCATGACACAAGTTTTTTACTTAGTTTGGGCTCCTGTCTCCCTTTCATATATAAGCATTGTAAATTTTATTGATTGTATGTATCTTGTGGGAGAAAATAAACGAAAATTTATTATTATTCCCTTTATTCATTATATAAACAAATTTCATACATTTTTAAATATTTCCTATAAAAACAATAAAAAAAAACATTTAAAAATATAAAAAATTGTAACCCACCGGTATCGGGAACAGGGTCCAAGCTACCGGCGGTCAGGGCTCCAGAGAAAGGAACCTCCTAACAATGCGAGCCGTGTCCAGGAGTACCGCTCTCTGCATCAAGCCCTTGATCCAGCCGCCTAACGAGAGCCTCCTCAGATGTTGGTCGAGGCTGTTGGCAATTAAGCCATTGGCTGTGATGACTATCGGCACAATGATCGCTGAGTCCACATCCCACATGTCGACAACCTCGCGAGCCAAGTCAAGATACTTGATTTGTTTATCTTTCTCGGCTTTCACGAGGTTCTCGTCATGCGGGACGGTTATGTCAACAATCATTGCGCGCCGCTCTGATCGATCCACCACCACTATATCAGGCTTATTAGCTATAATAGTCCTGTCAGTGATGATGGATTGATCCCAGTACAGTGTGATACTGCCATTATCGAGAACTGGGTCGGGCACATACCTGTAGTACGGCACTTCCGATTCCACAAGGTTGTATTTCAGAGCAAGTTGCTGATGGATAATCCTGGCTACAAGGTTGTGTCTATGCAAGTATTCTCCGTTAGCTAGACGAGAACACCCGGAGATAATGTGACGGATTGATTCGCCCGGACGGTGGCATGCCCGACATATGTCAACCGTACCGTCCTTCACAATAAATCTCCGGTAGTTATTATTATTATTATCATTTCCAGGGAACACTTGAGTTATATGACCCATAGGCAACGAGAGAGGTGGTGTATTGTCATCATGAAGCAATACTAAAACACCAACTTTAACATTAGAACATTCATCTCTCCACTTTGGGTCTGGACTGCAAGTTGTAGAGATAGTATTTATGCCATGTTTTCCAAAAGGATTCTACCACTTTGTTTGTGATATTCCACAGTCTAAGCCTAGAGATTGGAACTTCAGAGATATCCTGCTCAGGGTACTCGTATTAAACTAGCGCCTTACCCACTAAAAAATGACCTGGGGTGAGGTACGTGAAATCATCAATGTTTGTTGATTGAGGTACTAAGGGTCTAGAATTTAAAATCGCTTCTATTTGCGTGAGGACAGTACACATCTCCTCATAAGTAAGTACAGTATTTCCTATTGATTTCTTTAGGTGATGCTTAGTGCTTTTAACAGCCGCCTCCCAAAGCCCGCCAAACACAGGTAATAACTGATTGGTATAAATTGAAAATTAATGTTGTTTTGCAAGCCATAACCATTCACCTTCACCCGTACTTGACGGTCTTGAGAGCTTATAAGCCTATACAAATTAGTCAAGTGGTTCCTTGAACACTTTTTTTTTTTGTGGGTGGAAAATCATCAAATAACCCGCTCTTGGGCAGAGCGGAAGGGAGTGTCAGACTTCTACTTCTACCGCGTTATCTCTTTCGATAATCCGCAGCCCCGACAGGCGTCGGCCATTGCCTTGCGGGGCCTCTTTGCTGACATCTCTTTGAGTCGCGCGTGGAACACGAACGCGCCGTCGACACGGTTTGTTGTCGTCATAAGACGACCAGACGGCGAGCTAGCCCATTACTCACCGTCCACAGGCTCGCGTCTACGGTGGTCGGAAGCCATCATGTGGCCCCCGACGCCCGGAACGCCTCCCGCGGTGGCTGGGGTTCCTTACACCCTTGAAATTACTTCTATTATCACAAAATACGTCATGAGGGAGACCCCTCCGCGATGCTCCATCAGCCACCAACAAGACTATTAGAGATCATCTTCCTCTTGTTTGGTAAAACCTGAATCCTGTAGTCTTCTAACATTGTCAATCCCTATTCTGTACTTTCTGCTCCAAAATGGTTTATAGACATCTGTTGGAGTCCTAAAGTAGTACTTCTTACCCGACTACGGCAAAGCCAAAGGAGGGTTATGATTTTGACTGGCTATGTATGTATGTATGTATGTTTTTATGTATGTATGTATGTTTGTATGTATGTATGTGTGTATCTTCATCTGTTCCCTCATAGCTTCTAATCTACTTAACGGAACTCGACGTATGAGGTATCGTTAGAACCGTCTTAATTTTCCGCTGAACATAGGCTACGTGACGTGTCACAAAAAGCGATTTTCGCCCTCCAGCGGACAAAAAGTAAGGCTTAAAAAATAAAAATGGAGATAAATACGCCGTGTTTGGTATCATTTGAAAGGGCCTCACTTGTACATTTCCAAAATATTGCTCAAATTTAAAATCACGCCCTCTAGCGGACAAAAAGTCAAAAAAATGTTTAACACCAAAATTGTTTAAATAAAAAAAACTAAAAAACTAAAACCCGACTACGACAAAAAAAAACGACTCTGAAAAAGTATGAAACAAGATTTTCAGGATAGAACAAAAAGAAAAGCCGTAGTCACACGTTATAGGTACCAACCTAAACACTTTATTACCGTGTGACTACGGCTTTTCTTTTTGTTCTATCCTGAAAATCTTGTTTCATACTTTTTCAGAGTCGTTTTTTTTTGTCGTAGTCGGGTTTTAGTTTTTTACTTTTTTTTATTACCTATGAGTTTAAGAGCCCTTCTATCAATTTCTATCGCGTTCAACTAATCTGTTGAATTCCCCGCCACAAACAATGACATGCTGTCATCTGATGATCGAAGGGTAGTCACTGAACGAAGATTTTACTAAAACGTTGATATTTTTATTATTAAATAGGCGTTTTTCAAGCTGTTTTCAGCGGGAATCGACAGGAGTGGTGCTCCGCCGGCTCCCTGACCATTTTAAATTGACCAGACGCACCACCACCAGACAACCGAATTTTTTTTCTCCCTCCTACACTTAGCAAAATTTTCCAAATTTTTTACATAGTTTCAGGCACACTTACCCACCATCCCTGCGCTTTTGGCCGCGTTCCGTGGTCCTGGGTTCAGATTGGGGGTGGTTTTTCTAAATTTTTTACCCCAAAAACTGGTTTTTGTGGGAAAATCCAAAAGTTTTCTTCCTGAGTACCTACTTTTTATTCTGTAAACGGCTAGCCCACGCGGAGCCCGTTCTCTGGACGTATCGCACGTGCGGCTAGCTCGCAAAAAATTTTGCTTACACTCCCACCCTCTGTTCTATACTCATAGGTGGGGAAAACGGAGATAGGTCGGCAAAATCTTCAAAATTTTATTTTTTTTATTCGTGTTGTTCTTGTTTTGGTAGTGAGTTTTTTTTATTTTTATAAAAATTGACAAAAAATTGTTGTTGTGACAGTCGTTCTAGTGAACGACTATAATTAAATGTCTGACTATTTTATCTATATTTATTTGATTTTATTGTTTATTTAATTTATGTGTTCCCTCTTTACAGGGACACATAATAAGAATATCCCAGTGTCCACTTATCTCCCCTCTCAAATCGTGAAGTAGTCCTGACCCCTCTTTACAGGGGGGTCTGTTCTTACTTTACTTGTACCTAGACCGAAAAATGTTCCGCACCCCATCCAGCACCGTGAGGTCTCAGGGCTCCAGTGGCTCGTCGCGACGAGGAGGAAGATAGTGTTCGGAAACGATACACCCCTTACGTCTAAGGAGAGCCTTCAGCTCCGATGACGCGCCGAGCCCCTGTCGACGACCCAGAACCGCTCATGAAGTCGGACGCCGGGTACCGCAGTCGCATTGCGGAAGCGAGAGCTTAATTTGGGCAACTCTCGCAACTTCAAAGCCGAAAAAAGGCAGCGGTGCTCGAATCCCTAAACCGGCTCTATGAGCTGGTGAAGGAGTCGAAGCTCGATAAGGCACCTCCCGCACCCGTAGCCGTACCGGTACCCGCGCCCACTGCCGACTGCGGTCCCCAACCCATTTCAGTGGGGGTTCTTGCTGGTCAGACTGAGCTCCTTAACACCCTAAAGGAGCACATCTCGGAGTTGAAAGGCAACTCCGAGAAACTCGAGAGACTCCGAGACAGTCTGGCCGGCAAGGACAGTGTGGGGGAGACGACCTACGCAAGTGTAGCGGCCGTCAGTAAGTGCCACACCGGGGCACAGGCCCCGGAGCGAACGACGCTGCACATCCTTGGTCGTCTCCTCGACACAGGAGGTCGATACGGGGGCCGCAGTACTTGAAAGAATTAGAAAGGCAGTGGACGCGAAGGAGGGCTGGGTTCGCGTGGAGAAGGTCCGAAAAGCTAAAGACCACAAGGTCATAATGGGGTGCGCAACAAGAGAGGATAGAGAAAAATTGACTTGAGTCAGCCGGAGATAACCTCGTCGTCGAGGCCGAGAAGAATAGAGACCCGCTTCTGGTTCTTAGGGACGTGCTTTTAGTACACAGTGACGAAGACGTTTTGCGAGCCCTTAGGAACCAGACCCGGGTAATCTTTCACGACCTCGAAGACGAGGAACAGAAAATAGCGATTAAGTGCCGTAAACGGTCACGCAACCCACATTTGAACAGCATTGTGCTGAGTGTGACCCCAGCAATCTGGAGGCCAGTCGATGAACAGACACCTCTGGTGCAGTGTACCCGCTGCTTGGCATACGGGCACGGCAAACGCCTGTGCACGGAGCCAGCTGATCTGTGCAGTCACTGCGGTGTTCCGCACCTTAGGTCGGACTGCCCAGACAAGCAGACCGACAACGCAGCGGTGTGCGTCAACTGCACCAGAGCTTTTATTTTTGTGTTTTAATGACCTGGTTACTTGGACCTTTAAGCCAAGTCTTATTTTATTTTCCAAAACACTTCACTTTGTATCACTTCACTTTTTATATTGATTTAATCGTGTTTTTAATATATTTATAGGTTTGAAAGTGTTTTTATCTTTCAATAATTGTTCAAGTGGCGGCGGGCGGGATGAAGAATCACACATAATGTTCACATCACTGAGTTCACTAGCCAACACTAATCTGTCAAGTAGGAAGTTTTGACAGTCAAAAATAAGATGCTCCATGGTTCCTTCTTGGGATTCACAATTTGGGCATATATTACTTGTTATAATACCAAGTCTAGCAAGGTGTGACGGTGCAGCATTATGGCCAAAGCGCAATCTATTCATTATAGTGATAAAGTCTCGGCTGGCTTCCTTCAAATTATTGTACCAGGGTCTAACAGGTAGTATTTCTTGAATACTTCCATACCACTTTCCTTTTGATGTCTTGGTCTTTCTTCCACATTTCTAACCATAACTTACATATCGTCCACTTGCGACGACAGTGTGATATCTCGAATTATTGTTTTACTGATATTCTGAATCGCGATCTCGCGTTCTATTATCTTCATAAAACGGGATATTTTTTACTACAAAAACAACTAAGTAAATGAGAGAAAGAGACAAAATATCACAGTGTAGCGCTGTCTCGTTTGTTGATCTAGTTGGCTTCGACACAGTGACAGTTCAGTTGTCACTTGAGCTTCGAGATGTAAAGTGCTCTCGGTTTTCGGAAAAAACGTGACATCACGAGAATACCACGATTTAGGTGATAAAGGTGAGTCTTTTTTATTAATTTTCTTTTATTCGTCAATGTGGCACGTCATACTTATCACAGTGTTCTTGTAAAACATCGAGCGAAGTGAACGAGATAAGTTTTTGATGTCACGTTGTTCTTGTAAGAAACTCACAGTATCACCGCGTCATTTTGAATTGTAACGTTGTAGATGATAATTGTTTCTCTTAAACTGGAAATATGTTGTGGGTCATTTGTTGATGTTCTGTTGTTGCAGAGAACATATTGATAAAATTGTATGGTATGTTCACTTGTCACGTTGTACATACTAAACAGCAATATAAAACTCCAGTTATCTTTACAGATGGGGACAAGGTCTAAACTAATATTGCAATTAGCGCAAAACAAAATGGACGAGGCTTTGCCCAGTAGCAACCTAGTGGCTCGTAACAACCCGAGTTCAAAAACTGTTTACCACGATGAAACAGTTGATGACCAACAAACGACACAAACTCATCTCCACCGCAGTGTATCGCCGAGTTCATCTCTTTCAAGTACCTCAGTTGCTAGTAATAACCCAGGTTTAAAAATTGTTAACGACGATGAAACATTAGATGATCAAAAAACTACACAAACACATCGCTATCGCAGTGTATCGATGAGTTCATCTTCTTCAAGTGAATCGTGTAGCAGCGCTTCAAGTTCTTCATCTTTCTCCGAGGACAGCGATGACTCTGTAAAAGATCCCGACTATAAAGAGATTCAAGAAAAACGCCGACCTGTATTTTCACTCAATGATGTGAGCGATTATGTTCCGACAGCTGCGACTAGTCAGCAAACGACAAACCAAGAAGGAAGGTCAGACATCGACTCAGTAATTTTAACCGTTAATGAAAATCCAATCGATGCACCTAATACTATGAGTACCGAAAATCAATCGCCTCCAATAGGGGATCGGACAAAAAAAACTAATTAGTCCGTCAGATAGATTTCCAAAAATTATTGGACACGTATTTTTTCTTTTTTCACGTAAACTTAAAATGAAGACGATACAGTGCTTCGAAAACTCGTGTGACGTCATATGATAGTACATTTTGACGACACAAGTGACGTTTCAAGCCCCACTCCAAGATCTTTGACGCGTTTTATCTTCGTCATTTTTTATTGATTTGATAAAACAAAAAACACGTATTCAATATTTTTAGATAATCTAACTTACGGACTAAACAGAATCAAATTATTTTGACCCAGTCCGATCCCCTATTGAACCTAGCGACGTCACCGCAAAAAATCTGAAAATCCTTCTACTACTGTTGAAACTCCTACTAAAAAAGGGAAAAAAAGGCCAAGACAAGAAGAAAAATGGAAGAAGAATATTGCAAAGAAATTGAGAAATAGTGGGAAACCTTATACATCAGCAAAAACTCAAAAGAATATTCCAGAACGAAGAATTAAACCCCCCTGTAAAGAAACCTGTAAATTTAAATGTCACGCAAATATAACTGAAATTCAACGGCAACAACTTTTGAAAGAGTACTGGGATTTGGGTAAAATTGAAAGACAGTGGTCATTTATAATTCAGTCCTTAGAAGAGGTGAAACCAGCCCAGCGATATGTCAGAATTGATTCTGACGGAACAATAGCACCAAAGCGAGAAAACAACAATGCTTACTATTTTACAGTGTCTGGGGTTAAGATCAGAGTTTGTAAAACGTTTTTTAAAAACACTTTGGACATCAACAATAGACCTATAGAAACCGCACAAAAAAAAAAGAATAAAAATACAAACATTTCTTTGATAAAAGACAATCGTGGATGTCACAAAAATCATGCCCATGTTGACGAAACAATAAAAACTGGAGTTAAAGCTTTTATCGAAGCCATACCAAAAATAGAGTCGCATTACATTCGAGCAAATTCCAAGCGGCATTACATTGATGGGAGTAAAACTATTTCCGATATACACCGAGACTACGTTGAGAATTGCAAGACCAAAAATATTCCCTACGCAAATTACATCATGTTCTATCGCATCTTTACTCAGGACTTTAATATATCTTTTTTTATTCCCAAAAAAGATGCGTGCGAACTTTGCGAAGCTTATAAACTAAGTATAGACTGATGAAGAAAAGGAAAATAAAAAGGAGCAATTTCTATCTCACCTAGAAGAAAAACGGATGTCGCGAATTGAGAAGGAGAAAGATAAAAAAGACAAGGACATTTTTGTGGCCGTTTTTGATCTTCAAGCTGTGTTTCAGTGCCCGAAAGGAGACACGTCCGTTTTCTATTATAAATCAAAACTGAACGTATTGAACCTGACAATTTATGATCTCAAAACAAACTCCGTTGAAAGTTACGTGTTGGATGAAGCACAGGCCCATAGGGGTGTGAACGAAATTGCCACCTGCGTTTTCCAATACTTAAAGAAGATTTCTGAAGGGCAAAATTCAATGGACGTTATTTTTTACTCCGACAACTGTGCTGGCCAGCAGAAGAATAAATTCATGATGGCTATGTATCTCTATGCTGCTCAGAACCTTCCAAACATAAACTCCATTACACACAAATTTCTCATTAAGGGACACACACAGAATGAGGGAGACTCAGCCCACTCCCAAATAGAACGCCAGGTAAAAAGGCAGTTGAGATGTGGACCTATTTTTACCCCTGAAGTATTTATTGGGGCGATTAAAGCTGCAAGAAAAAAAGTCAGAGCCAATACATGTAAATGAATTATGTTACAGTGACATTTATGATTGGAAGGCTGTTCTCAATCAAATGAATTTTGCAATTCACAAGGATGAAGATCAAAATGTCGTTAAAACTTCTGAATTAAAAGGAATTCGAGTGCTAAAAGATGATCCCCATGCGATCTACTATCGTACGTCTTACGCGGATGAAATGAAGAGAGCAGTGGTAATAAAAAAGATGCCTGTTAATGCAATTGTGAAATTTAGTGTATTTCTTAATAAGAAGCTGAAGCATTTTAGATTACCTTTTAATATATCTTAGTACAATAAATATGTTTGACACACAAGTTTTTATTTCAAGAATATAATTACCATGGCAACGATTGCCATAGAGGATTAGTTCTAAACAGAATAAGAAGGTATGTATAAGTAGAACATACTTCACACCCTCGAAAGTTTTAAGAATTTTTGATTAAATTCTTAAGTCCCATTCTGGAACTTAATTCCTTTAGTCTGGGCCCGAATAGTGGCTTTAGTGGTGTGACGTCTCCATCTTCATTGTCGACAAGCTGTATTGCTACTTGCTTACGTTGTAGTCTTGACGGTTTTGAAGATTCAGGAGATTCGAAGAAACTATCATTGTTGAAAATATCGGTGATGTTGTTTTTGTTTGTATTGTCGTAAAACATGGATTTCATCACACGGATATCCTTCGATATTACCACTTTGTTTTTGGATGGTAGAAGAATCTTGAATGCTTTTGATGTTTCAGAGTAGCCAACAAACATGCCAGGAATAGCTTTTGGTGCAAATTTGTGACCATTAGTGCCTTTGATGAGAACAAAAGTTTTAGAGCCAAATATATACAGGTGGTGAATGATAGGTTTTCTACCAACCCATAGTTCAAATGGTGTTTTGTTTTCTATTGCACTGTTTAAGTTCCTGTTAGACAAGTAGTTCGCTGTCATTATTGCTTCTCCCCAGCACTTTAGTGGCGCGTTTGCGTCAATCATTAGGGCTCTTGCTTTTTCAACTAGGGTACGATTTTTCCTTTCTGCTAGTCCATTTTGGTGCGCTGTGTGCGGGGCACCAAGTCTTCTTTGTATCCCGCAGCGTTTCAGATAAGCGTCGAAGTCCCTGTTGATATATTCGGTGCCATTATCGGATTGTAGTACCTTGAGTTTGTTCCCCGTGTACGTTTCTGCTAATTCTTTGAACTCTTTGAATTTTTCTAAGACTTCGCTCTTGCATTTCAGCAGGTAAACTCGACTATAACGGGAGTAATCGTCGATAAATGTGACGAAGTACTTATTTCCGCTTATTGTGGGCGTTCGAATAGGTCCACAAACGTCAGAGTGAACAATTTGTAAGCGTTCTGTCGTTCTTTGAGTTGTTTTCTCGCGAGGAGCTGGAACTCGATGCAATTTCGCTTGAATGCACGCTTCACATTCCGGTAATGTTTCTTTAGGATTAAAATGCAAGCCAATTATGTTTTGATTCTGAAGTGCTAATTTCAAGTCTTTAGGGTTCATGTGCCCCAATTTCTTATGACAATCTTCGATGTTAGATGATTCCGTTTTTGTGGTGATTGGAAGTGTTTCATCATCATCAGTGGTCAGGTTGTAGCACTCATGCTTGCTAGGTTTTAGATAAAAGAGACCGTTTTCTTTGTAGGCAGTGAGAGTAATCTTATCCTTTGGGTTGTTAATTATCGCCTTATTTTTTGTGAATAGAACTGTACATCCAGCGTCCGTTATTTTGCTGACAGATAGTAGATTGGTGCATAGGCAAGGTACGTATAGTGTTTCTTTCAGGTGTGTGAGTGCATCACC
Organism: Diarsia dahlii; assembly: GCA_949775195.1. Taxonomy (NCBI): domain Eukaryota; kingdom Metazoa; phylum Arthropoda; class Insecta; order Lepidoptera; family Noctuidae; genus Diarsia; species Diarsia dahlii. The sequence continues at coordinate 13,930,580 of OX459203.1, read as the reverse complement.
GCTGCCATTTTTTGTAGTAAAAGAAACTGTACCTTTCCCTTCAATCTCTGCAGTGTAGTCTTCAGTTGCGAAGTTGAGTTGTCTGGATGTTTTCTCAATGTTCTTAAACAGGTCTCGTTGGAAAGTCATGTTTGAGGTGCAGCCGCTGTCCGCAATCCAAGTGCTGTCTTCAATCTTCTTATTTTTTGTTAGAAGACACTGCTGCGTAGCAATGTGGTTTTGATGAGATGTAGAATTTTGTTTTTGTTGTTGCGGTTTCCCATTATTTTTCTTCCAGCAGCTTGTACATATTTTGTGTGTTTTGTGTTTGAAGATGTTACCTCTTCGTTTGCAGATTCGACAGAACGCGTATAAAGCTTCTTCTTGATATGAGGATCCAGGTTCGTCGTCATTGGTCAAGTTATGGTTATGACGGGCTTCAAACTCTTCAAGTTTTTTTGTTTTAAGCTCATCTGGCTTAGGAAGAGTGTCACGCGTTTCAATTGCGACTCTGAAGTTCTCATATTCGGGGGAGAGACTGTATAACATCATGATGGTTAACAAGTCTTCATTTATAGTAACGTCCATATCAGCCAGCTTGTTAACTGTGTCCATAAACTTGTTCAAGTGTGCTCGTACATCTTGGTTGTCTAATTTAGTTAGGATCAGCTGTTTAAGTAGGGTCGCTTTGCGGGCAGGTCCCTTACTGGCATAAGTGTTCTTTAATTTGTCCCATACTTCTTTTGCAGTGCCGCAGTTTTTAATTTGTTTAGGCTCGGACGGAGCGATAATAAGGATGAGCTCTGATTTCGCTAATCGATCCTTTTCTTTTTCATCCGCATTTGCATCTGCAGTCAAGGCTTTCTCAACATATTTAAATAATTTATGTCGTACTAGGACGGCTTCGGCTTGAAATACCCAAGTGTCGTAATTATCCTTCGTGAGTGGATCGATTTTTATGTTCGACATTTTGACTTGGTATTCGTACTTACAGTTTCACCTCTGCTTGTGAAGTTCTGTTTAACGCTCTGCTACCATGTGAAATTTAGTGTATTTCTTAATAAGAAGCTGAAGCATTTTAGATTACCGTTTAATATATCTTAGTACAATAAATATGTTTGACACACAAGTTTTTATTTCAAGAATATAATTACCATGGCAACGATTGCCATAGAGGATTAGTTCTAAACAGAATAAGAAGGTATGTATAAGTAGAACATACTTCACAGCAATCCAACTAAAGAACGCTTTCAATAGAAAACCGGGGTTGGCCGAAAAGAAAAAACAGGATCTTCCTTCACTGCTAAATGGTAACCACATTCCTGGCTATTACAGGGCATTTTTCGAAACTTTGTAGTTCTTTTGATTTGATAAAATATAACGTTACTTATAAGACTGATTTTATATGACTGATTAATCTCACTAATGTTCCTATGTTTGTTATTGTGTATTGATAATGTTCCTATGAGTACCTAACTGTTATTTAGTTATTATCTATAAAGTTGCTAGCTCTTAAGTCTCTACTTAGATTCTACTTAGACTCTACTTTATATTTTGGTTTGGTTTCGGTTTTACGTTATATTTTGTTTTTGTAATAGTTTACGAAATTGTTTTTTGCAGTCTAGTATGTTACGTTTTCACGTGTGCTTTGATACGAATTATTTTTTAGAATATGTAAAAGAAATGTGAGCATAGTACAAGATACCTCCTACACATATATCTAAGACAATACTAGTCAATCATACCTAATAGTTTACATAAGTGCCTAATTAAATAGCTAATAATGCCTTTACTTACAGAAAACTCATTTTTTCTGTCACTCTTGTTTTAATTTTATAAAGTTGTGAAAAAAAACAGTAGGTAGTGTCTTAATAATTATAACTTTTTTATAAGTCAAAGTGTAATTTAACGTAAAAAATGGTACGATTAAAATAGTTACCACTATGTTGAATGATTCTATTATTCCTACTATAAAAAACTAATTTTCAAGAATAATGTTTTATTTTTATATAACTTAGATAAATGTTAATTTTTACGTCATCTTCAACGTGACAACTAAACTTACCACCTTGTAAACTTTCTTTTTTTCTGGAACAAAGTGATAAGTTTTCCTTTTTTTTTTTCAAACTCAATAATAAAGTTAATTTGGTTCCAAATGTGTTTTATCTATTTGATATTTAATTTTAGTATTAGTTATACTCTATTCACCTCATACATAATAAGGCTGTCTTGACAACAATTTAAGAGCTATGCTCATTTTAAAGTTCAAAAGTCGTTTTCTGTAAAATTACGGTTTTTGAGATGTCACACTGTCGTCGCAAGTGGACGATATATTTTCATTAATACATTGCAGGAAGTCAGTCATAGGATTAGGAATGTCGGTTACATTTTTAACACCAACAGCATTATTACCTTCATATGCGGTTTTATCAACTGCTTCATTACCAGAGATACCCCGGTGAGAAGGAACCCACAGGAAAGCAATTTGGATGTGCCTAAGGTAATATTGATGAATTATTTCCTTGATAAAATACAGAATATAATTTGACCTGAATGAAACTGTAAGGTTAGTTAAGGCTTTTAACAAACTTAGTGAATCAGAAACTATCAAAAAGTATTTACAATTGTTAATTTGGAGAATATGTAATAATGCCTGATAAACCGCATATGCCTCTGCAGTGAATATAGTACATGTATTGTGCAGAACAAAGCTTTGTAAGAATTTACCATGTGGATCATATATACTTAGCAGCATGTACATAATCACTACCCTTACTGCCATCAGTGTAAATAACATAATAATTTGCATTATCTGCCAAAAACTGTAACATATCCAAATTATTATTAATAGTATTTTGCAATACATTTACAGGATGTGAAATACATTGATAAGAGAAGGAGTAACATGGCCATGGGCACTGTTTTCTAATACCAGTAAAACTATTTTCAGTTTCTAACAATATTTTGGATAATGTTGGAGATTTGCCATTCAAGAGATCCTCTCCTGTTGTTGGCCCAGCAGTTCTATTTACAGAAGGTACAATTTTGTTTATTATTTTCCTGTTATTTGCAGCAATTAGTTTAAGACAGAATCTCCCTGCAAGTAGAATACGTCTCAAAATTAAGGGCATAATTTTAGTCTCCACTTCCATTGCCCTTATGGGAGTAGAGCACATTGCACCAGAAATTGTTCTCAAAGCCCTGTTCTGCAATATATCTAATTAATTTACATACATGAGTACTATTTATTTACACCAGTGAACTATAATCAAAATGACTTCTTACTATACTTTTATACAAAATTGACAATATTTTCGGGTCTGCTCCCCATGAGACACCTGCAAGACATTTAATTACATTTATACCTTTTAGAGCATTCTTTGATATATATTTAATATGTTCCTCAAAAGTTAATTTCCTATCTATTACTATTTCTAAAAATTTCTTTGAATTTACTGGATTTATAAATTCTCCATTATTAACTACTTTTGAATTAGTGTTTTCATTTCCAAATATCATAACACTACTTTTGGAGGGATTAATTTTTAAATGTAGTACATCATTATAATAGTGAAATAGTTGGGACAAAGCTCTATTAATATTGTCAATTGCAATTTCTACATTATAATTACTACTGTACAAAACAATATCATCAGCAAACTGCAAAATATCTACATTACTATTTACAAATCTCACTTGTGTAAATATTATATAGCAAAGGAGATAGGGTAGCACCCTGCATTGTACCGCTAGATGCACATTTTGGACCATGCAATGTATTATTATGTCTTACATAGAGTGTTCTTTTATTCAAAAAAGTGAAAAATCTACGGAATTTTCGGCGGCCACGTCACGACGCGACGCGATCGAGCTTCTCTGAAGCCGTCATCGGAGCCCGAGTGCAACATCTGCGTAGTTTTCGGCGGGAACGACGCGACACGACGCGATCGAGTTCCCCCGAGGCCGTCTTCGGAGCCCTAGTGGAAAATTGGGACTATTGGACGCGTACAAACGAACTGTACGACACGTAAGTGTGCTGGTGCATCCCCCAATTTCCCTTCCTTTACCAGGTATCTATTCTCCACTTACAAATGTAAATTAACTTTGTTTAAAAAATTTGTCACAACTTTGCCCTTACCTACTATTTCTGGTGAACAGCTCATTCAATTAGAAATACGAACCCAGTCTATGGCTGAGGTTTTCAAATCCTTTGAACAAATTCAAGATAAGATTGAGTTGTTGTGCACTGATTTAGGGGAGCAAGAAAAAGAAAGAGAGTCATTCGAGACCTCTTATTTTGATTTGATATCTAAAGCAACAAATACTATCCAAACAAATAAACCAGTAGTTGTTGTACCTAAAAATGATGTTCCATCTGATAGTAACGATTGTGTAAAATTTCCTGAAATCTCTTTACCTAAATTTTGTGGGGATTTTAAAGACTGGCTTGAGTTTAAAGAAACATTCCATGCCCTAATTCACCAGAGTTCACTCAAGCCAATTCAGAAGTATAAATACTTAAAAAGTTGTTTACAGGATGGAGCGCTAGAAGTTGTCAACTCTCTCGAGTACTCCGCTGACAATTATACTATTGCTTGGAAGGTACTATGTGAGCGGTATAGCAATCCAAATCTGCTTGCCACAAACCATATTAAATGTCTCTTTGATTTGAGTCCATTTGAGGACACAGCAAGCGCTCTCAGATCGTTGATGGATAACATAACCCGTCACTTACGAGGTCTGCGAGCTTTAGAGGTTCCTAATGCCGATTGGGGTCCTATTATTATTCATTTTATGTCTATGAGACTTCCCCTTCATCTACAAGATAAGTGGGTAGAGCGAAATAACACAAGAGAACTGGCTTCTTTGCAGGTTTTCATTAATTTCATCCGTGCCCGAGCAGACTATAATGAAAGTTTGATGGCTAAGCGGCCACCGGAGTCAAGCACTTCTAACAAGGCTTTGGTAACTACGACCTCCAACAACAACAACAGTAATAGTAAAAAAACCCTGCCAACCGAACGGTAAGCTGTCCACTTTGTAAAGATAAACACTATATCAATCAATGTACCAAGTTTTTGGCTCTGGAGCCTGTGCAACGATTGCACACGGTCAAACGACATAAGTTATGTACTAACTGCCTCAGTTCTAACCATGCAGTACCGAATTGCAAAGCTAGTGTTTGTAAACATTGCAAGGGTAAGCACCACTCACTGCTTCACATGGAAAAACAGTTGCATGACACATCCACTGCTACTCCTACAACACTTTTAAACTCACATACTGTTGAGTCATCCGAACAGGCTAGATCCAGGACAAATGCTGTCCCTAGCACCTCGCGACCAACCGAACAAACTATACCTACTCAAAATACACACACTTCTTGCTTTGGTGTGACAATTTTAACATTAAGTCTATAAAGCCCACCGAGCTTTCTTCGCTTTCCGTTCACTATTTCTTTACCATTTACCTTCAATGTACATGATTCTGTGCGGGATTCGAATGTACTATTCTGTAGTTTGTCTTGAGCAGCAAGAACTGAAAATAAATTTCTTTGTAATGCTGGAATATACCATACATACATCTTTTAAAAGAAGCGATTCGACTCGTCCATTTACAACAGCATTGAGACGTATAGATCCTTTGCCAATAGCATTGATTCTCTGTCCAGATGCTGTAGTGACAGTGTGATTATTTTGAAAATATTCAAAGCTTTCAAATAAGTCCGACCTGTTTGTGACATGACTAGTTGCACGATTGTCTTTGTACCAACTATTTTTATCTGCTTCTGTTGTATCTTCAACTGACAAAACTGTTAAGTTCATGTTGTTCACACTACACTGGTCGAATTCTTTGGTGGTCTCCCATCGGAAATCCATTTTTGACATTTCTTGACAATGTGACCGACCTGTCCGCAATATTTGCACTTTAATTCCTTTTTCTTAAAGTTGTTCTTACTCTTCTCAGATTTTACTACAAAAGCTTTCACGTTATTACTACATTCTGCTTTATTTATTATCGCTCTTTCATAGGCACATAACTGTATCGTCAGATTCTCAATGTTTCTATCCTGTTTTGCCATCAAAAGCCAACTTGACTTAAATGCAAAAAAAACTGTTCCGGAAGTGTATCCAGTATCTTGCAAATTACTAGAATTACTGGTAAATCGTTTCCTTCTAATTCAGTATTCAGGTCGTAGAACAAAGATTTTACTGCAGATATATGTGTGGTCATATCATGCTCAGGATCTTTTTGGTAGCTGAAGAACTTCATGCATAAGTCGTAGCTCTTATCTTCTGTAGCTCCGTCATATAGCCTGACAAGTTCATCCCACATGTCCTTTGCTGTGCTGAATCTCATCACCTTGTGCAGCATATCCTCAGTCATATTTGCTGAAAGTACTCGTTGTGCAGTGTTATCTAACATTTCAAAATTGTTCGACTCCTTTTGACGTGACAACGTCTTATAAATTGGTTTGCCGGGTGACACTTCAAGAAACTGCGTTACGCTCCGCTCACGTTATGCGCTCACAATGAGAGCGAGTGAGAGGCACGCGTCCCTTCCACTCGGGCATGGTTAGCCCGCCTAAGAGCGAGAGAGACAGACATAAAAAGTGAAAGGCACGCGTCCCGTCCACTCGAGCACAGTTAGCCCGCCTAAGAGCGAGAGAGACAGAGCGAGAGAGAGAGAGTGAGAGAGATAGGCATACACACCGGTTCATGTCATTTTTTCATTTTTCTACTACGTTAAAAGGAACAACCATTGACTTGACATTTTCTAGGCACATTACAGCAGAAACACTTCCTTTCATTTCATATTTCTCCTATCATCGCCCTATCCTCAACAAAATCACTCAGATAGGAACAAGTTAAGTTGTAGTAAACGCTGTTTCATTGTACGCAAATGTATTGCAAGTTATTGTATGTATATTTGTATATAAATACGTATGTATGTGTAAAGGTAAAAATAAAATTTTGTTAATATGAAATTCAGTGCGAGATTCTTTGTATAAATTAATGTTTTAAATATAATTCTTTGTATAAATAAATGTTTTAAATTGTTACTATTATTTCATCCTTCTTCCTACTATACGAATGAATATTCACATTAAAATTATTTTACCACTCAAAGTCGTTGTCACGTAAAACTTTCGCCCGTATACCGACTTTACAGGCAACCAATTTTTTAAATTTGTCCGTTATTTCGGGTGTGGCCAATGCTCCTGGATGAGTGGGCATTTTAATTTTACCCTTTATGGCATCCGTTGTACCAGGATAACTTTTAAGTAATCTAGTAATCATGAATTTCCACGTTTGCCAATTCTGTCCATCCAATTTGTTTATTTCGATCTTTGCCCCAGCTACAGACTGCATGATGGCGATCGTAAATTTTACTTATCGTAGGTACAGTTCGACTTTCATGTAAAAATAAATTCAAGTTTCTTACTTTTATTTTTTGTTATCCACCCATGTAATTTAGCCTCAGGCAACTCAACGCTCTGCTACCATGTTAAAGTTAATTAAATAAGGCATAAATATCATATGTTTAATTATATACTAACAGACAAATACAATTTTAAAACAGAAGTGACATCCTCGTAACTATGGAGATTCCATAGCTTCACCTGCAAAGAGTTTTGATATGCAAACTCTAATAGTTTTATCTTTTCTACTTGAACTATCGAGAATATCCGCCTTAAAAAAATGCAACACTGGCCGTCTGTCATCTGTCTGTGGTTATGAAATTAATTGTCAAAGTCATTCTGTGAATACGCGACGCCACGAGAATTGTGTGTTCCAGACTAAAATCGTATTTTTGAAATGGGTGAGTATTTTTGAGTAAATTACTGATATAATGGTTAATTATAACATAGGTAATGTGTGTGCAACGGGGTTTTACACAGAGGTAAGTATATTTCAAATTCTGTGTGATTTACGTTGCCGTGTAAGTCGCAACGGACTTTTGTCGGAATGATTTCGTAGTGTTTTTGATAATTTTGACCAATTCTGTGTAAAAAGTAACAACTATCGCATTGAATAGTTACTCGATAATAGTTTTCAAGCAAAACATATACGCAATCGACAAAATTATGATAAGATTCATAGTTTTTGTTCAACGGTTCGGCGAAAAACCTAAATTCAATGAACTGTCAAGATGGCCGCCACCGTAAGACTAGGATCACACGTCCGGAGAAAGGACATCATCCACATTTCATACAGTTTTGGTCCAAAAGTAAAAGTGCCGGCCAAATAAAAAAAGTGTTTTATTCTGATAGAACTCGTCCGCCTTAGAATTTCTTTATATGACACTAAAGCTGTAGCATCACTATACTTGGTATTATTTGAGTTCTAAAAATACTATATAAATAATAATAATAATATAATAATAATATTCCACAACTATCACACAACGCCATCTAGTCCCAAGCTAAGCAGAGCTTGTGTTATGGGTACTAGACAACTGATAAACATACTTATATATTTCTAAATACATACATATTATAGATAAATTACACCCAGACACAGAACAAATGATCGTGCTCATCACACTAACATTTGTCCTGGGTGGGAATCGAACCCACGACCTCCGGCATAGCAGTTAGGGTCACTAACCACTAGACCAACAGGCCAGTCAAAGCTCAATTACCACTGCCACTGACTCACTGATTGACAGAATAGGGGATCGGACAGGGTCAAAATAATATGATTCTGTTTAGTCCGTAAGTTAGATTATCGAAAAATATTGAATACGTATTTTTTGTTTTATCAAATCAATAAAAAATGACGAAGATATAACGCGTCAAAGATCTTGGAGTGGGGCTTGAAACGTCACTTGTGTCGTCAAAATGTACTATCATATGACGTCACACGAGTTTTCGAAGCACTGTATCGTCTTCATTTTAAGTTTACGTGAAAAAAGAAAAAATACGTGTTCAATAATTTTTGGAAATCTATCTGACGGACTAATTAGTTTTTTTTTGACCGATCCCCTTGGTGGATGGGGAGGTGGGTATATTTTGACAGATTCGTGAACAAGTAACTCTCGTGAGTATGGAAAAAGTGCCAAACCCCCCTTTTCCCCCCTTTCTCGCCCCTCCCTATCGTATCTCGGAAACAAAGAGACTTTACGTGTTTTTTTTAGGGATTCGTATAGAGGAAGCTCGGGGAAGTAAAAACCATTTTTCAATGTTGACCCCCTTGCCCCCCTTCACCCCCCCCCCCTTTAGGCGGATCTCGGAAGTTAAGACTAGGAACATTTTTTTTTCAGATTTATTAAAAGGGGCCATGCGTTAGCTGAAATCATTTTTCAAAGCTCCCCTCTCCCCCCCTTCACCCCCCCCCTCTTCACCCCTTTTTTTTTACTTAAAAATTGAAAATTGACCCCCTTGCCCCCCTTTTGGCGGATCTCGGAAGTTAAGAGACTTGGAACATATGTTTTTTCAGATTCATTGAAAGGAAAAATGTATGAAAAATCAGGTTTTTTTAACATGAATACCACCAAGTATATTGGTGCTACAGCTTTGGTGTAATATAAAAAAATGCTAAGGCGAACGAGTTCTTTCAGAATAAAGCACTTTTTTTTATTGGCCGGCCACTTTGACATTTGGACCAAAATGGATGATGTCCTTTCGTAACGGTCATCCGACGATATTTTTTTTTTGTTTTGTTGTTTTTTATTAATTTCTTATTTTGAACTATGTTTGTTTGTTTTGAAGATGTTGTTGGAATGTTTTTTGAATATTTTTTTTTTGTTTTTTCTTTATTTTTGCTTACTTTGCTTTGCTTTCAATTTAGAAATGGGTGATGATACCGGTATGGATGGTGGTGAAGGTCGTGGGCGTAAACGCGGCACGCGTGGGAGTAGGAGAGGTGAAGGTCGTGGGCGTCCACGCGTACCGCGTGGACGGTGCGCAAGCGCTTGCCGTCGCTCCCTGGAGTTCAGCGGACTGTTTGTGCTTTTTTCTGTTTTTTATTTATTTATTATATTTGGTTACCTATTTTAGATCCTTACCAAAATGTTATCTTTTACAGCGAGTCGGAAGTAATAATACAACAGGATGAGCCGACGCAGTAAGTAAACGTTTATTTAAATTTGATCATGCTTTTTTTTTTCATTTAATATTTTTCTTCTAGGCTTTTTGGTGTGGTCACCACACCAGCAGCAGGAGCTGCTGATGCGGGGCCCTCTCAGCCACCTGTGTAAGTATTTGAAATTTAATTATTATTTGAAAGCAATACCATGTTTTTTTAAATATTTTTTTTTATCTTCAAGGCCGCCTGAAGAGTACCGCCAATTGCTGGTACGGATGGCGGCACTGGTGAAAAGTCAAGAAGAGCTTAGGCGAGCGGCTCTTGAGGAACCACCAACAACTGCAGCAGCTGGTGCTGCTGCTTCTGCTGCTGCAGTTGTTGCTGAAGCGGGTGCTCCAGAGTCACCTGTGTAAGTAAACATTTATTTGAAATTGAATAATCAGTCATATGTCTTTTTTTTTCATTCAATATTTTTTTCTTCTAGGCTCTTTGCTGTGGTTCCTCCTCCTGAAGAGGCTGCTGCTGCAGAGGCAGAACCGAGGCCGTATGTAAACATTAATTTGAAATTTAATCACATATGTTTTTTCTTCATTCAATATTTTTCTACTTCTAGGTGGTTTGATATTTCCGGCGATGTGCAAGCAGGACCGTCACAACTGGCGGGTACCTCACTTGTGTAAGTAAACATTTATTTGAAATTTAATCATTATTTGAAGGCAATACCATGTGTTTCTTTTAATTGTTGATTTTTTTATTTTCAAGGTACTCGCCGGAATATCACAAGGCATTGAAGAAGAAGGCAGCGCAGGAGAAAAAGTGGGAGGCAAAGCTGAGCCCGGCACAGAGGGGCAAGCTTTACCCTGCGAGGAGGCAGCGGGAGACAGGTAAATTTGCCTGTCCGGACGCTCTGCCTCCTCCTCCCAAGTCGCGAAAGTAAGAAAAATATTTAGAAAAATAATAATTATGCTTTTCACTGTCACAAATGTTTAAATAATTTATATGTTTCCAGAAAACTGTCGCCTGAGCGCGAAGTACAGTGCCCTCTAGTGCCGGGCACGCCAGCCGTCCCGCAAAAGTGGGAGCTGCCCAAATCAAGTGTGTAAATAGGGGATCGGACAAAAAAAAAACTAATTAGTCCGTCAGATAGATTTCCAAAAAATATTGACCGCATATTTTTTCTTTTTTCACGTAAACAAAAAATGAAGACGATACAGTGCTTCGAAAACTCGTGTGACGTCATCTGATAGTACATTTTGTACCTTCATGTGACGTTTCAAGCCCCACTCCATGATCTTTAACGCGCTTTATCTTCGTCAATTTTTATTGATTTGATAAAACAAAAAACACGTATCCAATATTTTTCGATAATCTAACTGACGGACTAAATAGAATCATATTTTTTTGAGTCAGTCCGATCCCCTAATGTCTGCCTACATATTTTAATACTTTTCCAACCTAACATATTTTAATACTTTTCTATACAGGACTGGATGACGCTGGGCCCTCGAGGGTTGAGGAGGAGCTGCCAGCTGCCGGCTGCCGAGGACGTGGAGCTGCCGCCTCACCCGCAGTAAGTTTGAACTTAATCTCTATTGAAGAATTTGAAACATTCTTCAAAGGAAGCCGACTTAGTATATTTTTTATTTCACAGGGAAATTCAGCCACTTCTATTAACCCCGTCCACGGGGGTTATATTGGTGGGTGAAGGCCATGAGGTAGACGAGAGCCTCATGGTCTCAGCGGAGTTTGAGATGGTGTCATTGTCGCCGAGCACATCATCCTCTGCAGTGCGTTCTGGTGCCACACTGCAGCATTCGTCTCCAGGTCCTTCGACGTCTTCGGCAAGGCGAGGTATTTATTTGTTTATTTCTCCTTTGTGATGATAATCTGGTTGCATCAGGGACCTAGGGGTTATATAGTATTATTTGTTTCAGAACCCTTGATTTTCGAAAGTGGCCTGGATGATGAATGTCTGCAGTGGGAACGCTTTGCAGGTCTTCTGAATCCTGGCAGCGATGTCGAGGAGGAGGAAGATTGCCCGGACCCACCTCAAAGGAGGCACGCTGGTGAGTTTCCTGTGGAAAGCTTGCCAGCCGAGCTCCGCGAGGTCTTAGTGTCCATGGACAGGCAGGATGACCTAGCTCTGCAACAGTCTTGCCAGGAGGACTTGCTGGACTTCACTTGGTCTCACGACCCAAGCGTTTTTACCGGGGCGCGGGAAAGGTTTACCGGGCCGGCTGGACCAACTTTCCCCACTGCTGAGGGTTTGTTTTGTTTTTGTGTAACTGATTGTAATGCAGTACGTTACGCACTAACAAAAAAAGATGTAATTCCCAGAATATCTCGTTGGGTTTTGTCTACACAAGAGTATTCATTTGACGTTATTCATAGAGAAGGTAGTCGGATGCAGCATGTTGACGCTCTGAGCAGGAATCCATTGGATTCTGGGGAAAAATCCGAGGCTGAGATAGTTATGTCCATAACCGAAACCGACTGGTTGCTATCTGTTCAGTTGCAAGACTCTCATATATTGAAAACATTCGAAGAATCTTAACGCTAGGTGAAGCGTACAAAAACAAAGAAATATTTGATAAATATGAACTTCTAGGTAACAAAGTGTACCGACGTACCACCCGAGGTCGTCGTTGGGTCGTGCCTAAAAAGTGTATATGGCAAGTAATTAAATACAACCACGATGACCTTGGTCATTTTTCAGTTGACAAGACGGTAGAAAGAATATCATGTAGGTATTGGTTTAAAAGGTTACGACGTATAGTAAAAAAATACATTAAAAATTGTTTGTACTGTGTCTACTATAAGTGTAAGGGCGGGCCAAAAGAAGGCGAGTTATATTCGATACCAAAATATGCGCAGCCGTTCCACACCCTACATTTAGACCATCTGGGACCTTTTGTCACCACTCAATCTAATAATAAATATTTGCTAGTTATAGTAGACTCTTTTACAAAATTTGTATTTATTACGGCGGTACCCAATACAGAATCTAGTAATGTAATCAATGAACTAGGAAATATTTCCAAAATATTTGGTAACCCTCGGAGAGTTATCACGGATGCTGGATCGGTTTTTTTTCTGAATACCTGATCTTCCCCTCTTTGGTATGGGATACAAAGACAAAAGTGGATATAGAGAACTTTACCTGCAACCCTTTCGGAGAAGGTAGAGAGACTCTCCCTACTAGAATTAAAATAGACATACCGTTCCACAACAATATCTTAATGAGTGGATACTTCTGCAAAAAGTCCGACACCGTAATCACCTGTAAAACTGGGTACTCAGGACTCGGGATAAATAGTGTCCAAAAACCTGCAAAGATTACTAAAGAAGAATGTAGGAAGGCCATTTCAGAACTCTATTCAGGAAAGATAAAACCCATAGAAACAAATTACCCGAAATGTCAAATTAACTCAGAATACTCTGCTCACAATACCATCATCCAGCTGGAACATGACATCCTCAAGGTAAATGTCAGGACTGGGGCACTCAATCACCACTTCTTTCATAAAGGCTCATGCATCAAACAGTATTGCCCGACAGTTCACCCAAACATCTACTGGGGAGGAGATCAAGTCCCTGGAAAGCAGTGTCGGGAATTAGAGACATCCTTCGCCGACTATTACCCTGATGAATATGGGAGGATCCTCCGACCGGACGGGTGTTGTGTCCGGCGGGCTAACTGCCCTACAGTTGTAAGTCGGAAACTCCTATATAGGCTTATGTCGCGGATAATGTTGATAGCGCGATGTAGAACTTCTGTCGATCGTTTGTTAGTACGCAGGTGTTGCGATAGATGTCGCTAGTCGCCACATCACTCCCCTCCGAGACCGGAGGTCGAAAGCAGGTTAAGTCTTGGCGCTTGTCAGCCATTGGAAGGTTCCAGTGAGTCGGAACCGGATGCCGCATAGTTCACGGTGAGTCGGAACTGTCTGCGGTGATACCCCAGTGAGTCGGGGTGATGCTGCATATTAGCTCCAGTGAGTCGTAGTGATGCAGTGCTTGCCGTGATGCTGCATACTAGCTCCAGTGAGTCGGAGTGATGCAGTGCTGCGTTGTGGCTGGCTGCTGCGTCGACCAGGAGAGAAGTGCGTATCGGCTTGCTGACCGGCCGAAGTGCAGTGTGCTGTGCCAAAGTCGCTGATAAGGCTGGGGGTGATGTCCAGGAATGCGCTTCCGCTGCATGCTGGTGGACAGGATACCCCATGAAGCCGCGGCTGCTGGCTGACGGTATGACTCGCTGCTCGAAGGCGAAGGGGAAGTGGTGACGACGTATGAAGTGCTTGCACGAAGGCTGCGCTGACGATCACGTCGGGGTCACCAGTTTTGGGGGGTAGTGGAACAGGGTGTAAAGCTCCTCATCCCCCATAGAAAAGGGAGGATCCTCCGACCGGACGGGTGTTGTGTCCGGCGGGCTAACTGCCCTACAGTTGTAAGTCGGGAACTCCTATATAGGCTTATGTCGCGGATAATGTTGATAGCGCGATGTAGAACTTCTGTCGATCGTTTGTTAGTACGCAGGTGTTGCGATAGATGTTGCTAGTCGCCACATACATCTAAAATCTTTGATGAATATTGCATTTCTAAGAATATTAGGTTACACACGATCGCTACGGGCATGCCCCGTTCTAACGGTCAAGTCGAAAGATTTAATAAGACTATATTAGAAGCTATGAAAACTATGGGAGCTGATTTAGATGAGGACAATTGGGATGAATGTATACCTCCATTGCAACAAGCTATAAATAGTACTTACCACAAAACAATAAAGGCCGTTCCTTGTAAAGTGTTCTTGGGCTATAGACTGCGTACAGATCAGGGATGTTGCGAATATTCGAATCCGCATCCGCAAATGCGGAACTTCCGCATAGATTTGAACATCCGCATCCGCAATAATCAATGCGGATATTCATGCGGATGCGAATGTCATACAAGTTGCGGCAAGAAAGAAATTGGGCGCGGCTGGTCGGCGAATGGTTTCCCTTGTGACAAATGACAATGACCAATGGGAGCGAAGGAATTGGTGACAAGATCCGACGCGTTTGTTGTGGTGCATCTTTTGTTACTTGTAAATAAATAAATCATTATTACGTGTTTGTTTGCGCTGTTGATTACTTATCGTATAGTATATCATGTGGCGACTAGCGACATCTATCGCAACACCTGCGTACTAACAACGATCGACAAAAATCCTACATCGCGCTATCAACATTATCCGCGACATAAGCCTATATAGGAGCTTTACACCCTGTTCCTCATACCCCCAAACTGGTGACCCCGAGCATGAACGTCAGCGCAGCCTTCGTGCAACTACTTCAGACGTCGTCACCACTTCCCCTTCGCCGTCGAGCAGCGAGTCATACCGTCAGCCAGCAGCCACGGCTTCATGGGGTATCCTGTCCACCAGCATGCAGCGGAAGCGCATTCCTGGACATCACCCCCAGCCTCATCAGCGACTTTGGCACAGCACACTGCACTTCGGCCGGTCAGCAAGCAGAGACGCACTTCTCTCCTGGTCGACGCAGCAGCCAGCCACTACGCAGCACTGCACACTCCGACTCACTGAAGCATACGCAGCATCACCCCGACTCACTGGGGCATCACGGCAAGCACTGCATCACTCCGACTCACTGGAGCTAATATGCAGCATCACCCCGACTCACTGGGGTATCACCGCAGACAGTTCCGACTCACCGTGAACTATGCGGCATCCGGTTCCGGTTCCGACTCACTGGAACCTTCCACTGGCTGACAAGCGCCAAGACTTAACCTACTGCTTTCGACCTCCGGTCTCGGAGGGGAGTGATGTGGCGACTAGCGACATCTATCGCAACACCTGCGTACTAACAACGATCGACAGAAATCCTACATCGCGCTATCAACATTATCCGCGACTTAAGCCTATATAGGAGTTCCCGACTTACAACTGTCGGGCAGTTAGCCCGCCGGACACAACACCCGTCCGGTCGGAGGATCCTCCCTTTTCTATGGGGGATGAGGAACTTTACACCCTGTTCCTCCTACCCCCCAAAATCATATTTCGAGTGTTGTCGTGAGTTGTGATTGTGATAATTGTGTGTAAATAATTGTATAATAGTTACACTAATCTAAGACTACTTTAGTCCTAGCTTAGCTTATTTCAATCGTCAGGTCAATTCCATTATGTTACACCGGTAATACGTTTTATTGTAGCTAAACTTTATTATTATTATAACAAAATTCTTTATTCACCACCGATACAAAGTACCTAATCTAAATCTTATAATATTAATAAATCTTTATTCATATACCTAGGTACTTCATTTTTATTTTACTTCATTTTTTTTTTTACTTCATTTTTAAAATATCTTAAACATTCGCATACGCATCCGCGGATGTGAGCCTTCAAAACTCCGCATCCGCATCCGCGGATGTCAAAAAATCGGCATCCGCAACATCCCTGGTACAGATAGTGACAGTTTGGGACCTGAGCTAGGAGACGTTGATGGGCTTACTATTGACGTGACCAAATTACGTAAAGATGCATCTGAGAATCTAAATAAGAATGCAATATCGCAGAAGAAACGATTCGATCAAAGCCGCACCAAAGCAAAACTATAATTATAATGAGGGTGATCTAGTACTTGTTAAAATCCAAAGTCAAACTAATGATGGGCGAAGCAAGAAGCTACTACCAACATTCAAGGGTCCGTTTCAAATAAAGAAATATTTAGGACAAGACAGGTAACAAATAGAAGATTTAAGAGGAAGTGAAGGGTCTAAAAAAAATATGAAGGAGTGGCCGCTGCGGAGAATATTAAACCATGGAACAAAATCGATAATTGGTATATATAGTAGCACATGTGTTGGCAAGGTAAATTAATTAATTTACTTACAGGATACTTTTAATTTTTTTTTTTTATTATTTTAAAAGCCTATGCAACGCGATTATAGCCATTTATTTGAAATCTAAGATAAAAAGCCTCTGTGTTCATAGTTACAACCAATAATATAAATAAATACAGTCAGGCATTCCAACGAAATGGGACAATATTAATAAATCTCTGTTGGTGTTGAGTTGTCGACACGCACAATGGTCCACTTTAGGGATCAAGTGCGTAAACCAAACCCTTAACATAGAACAAGGTCTGTTCCTCCACTCAAACGTCCAGGCAACCATGGTGGCCTAAAACTTTTTCCGGTCAAACGTCCAGGCAACCATGGTTGCCCAGGCGCACTGTACTATTCAAACGCATTTTTATCAATGAACAAGTTCAAAAGGCTCGGTGCTATATTTTTTTGATGGAGCTAGGTAGGAGATGGAGTAGATTACGCGTCCATTGGTACTAGCAACACTAGTGATTGAACCATAGAGGAATAAAAAAAAAACGAACAAAAAAAGTGTCGAACTGTCAACATTTTTCGTTTATGTGTTCGCGAATAACTTTGTCGTTTATGAACCAATTTTGATGATTTTTTTTATTGGAAAGGAGATATTTCAAGGGTGGTACCATGATATGGAAACCAGGACCTGGTGATGGGATCACAGTGAAATCGAGAGCAACCCTCGAATTTCAGGCGCGGAATCAAAGTTACGATTACATTCTAGGTCTGAAAACCAATCATCCTACCCTGAGGGCTGTGGTGGAGGCCGTGGTAGTGCGCCGCCAGGCGAACCGTAAGTATGCAATATTAATATTTTATTTCTTGAAAATGGAATGGTTAAAGTACTAAAATTTACTAAAATTTATTTTAGAAGTACAACCAGCGTGTTGAATATAAATTTAAATTAATTAAAAAAATATAAATTGTTTTTCAGAAAACAATCTCCAGAACGGCAGCCATGTGTTATGGTTGCCGTTGCTCCCCCGCGAGAGCTTAACGTGGCTACGTCCGCAGCACCGCTCTGTCCCGGTAAGATCGTTATTTGACAGTATCGTCTTTTATTTTGTTAAATTAGAATGGTTTAGTACTTTTCTGTTTTATCTATGCTATATCATGACTTGTTTGTTACAGAGCTTAACGCGGGCCAAAGTACGGCTACGCCAGCAGCGCCGCTCTCTCCCGGTAAGATCGTTATTTGACAGTATCGTCTTTTATTTTGTTAAATTAGAATGGTTTAGTACTTTTCTGTTTTATCTATGCTATATCATGACTTGTTTGTTACAGAGCTTAACGCGGGCCAAAGTACGGCTACGCCAGCAGCGCCGCTCTCTCCCGGTAAGATCGTTATTTGACAGTATCGTCTTTTATTTTGTTAATTTAGAATGGTTTAGTACGTTTCTGTTTTATCTATGCTATATCATGACTTGTTTGTTACAGAGCTTAACGCGGGCCAAAGTACGGCTACGCCCGCAGCGCCGCTCTCTCCCGGTAAGATCGTTATTTGCCAGTATCGTCTTTTATTTTGTTAATTTAGAATGGTTTAGTACTTTTCTGTTTTATCTATGCTATATCATGACTTGTTTGTTACAGAGCTTAACGCGGGCCAAGCTGCGACTCTGACGACTGTTGATGCAGTCATAGATTATGGTAAGTTATGGTTTTGTCGGTGTGTTATAGTATAAAAATAATTGTTTGCAATACAATCGTTTTTTTTTTTGTTTCAGTTGGCGATTGGCCCACAATGCCTGACCCTGAGATAGGTACGTCAGATATAGTTCCCAATTCGCCGTCCCCTCCCCTAGTCGATAATCGACACTAAATAATTTTCTTCTTCTTTTTTCTTCAGAAGTTGGTGCGGAGATCGTGCTCGCCTCATCATCAAACGTAGGGCCATCGCAAATAGGTAATTATTAATGACTGGTATACAGAAAACTTCATACAGTACTGAATGATATCATATAAAATGATGTGTGTCGCATTTTTCGCAGGTGTCAATGACGACCGTTTCGGCGTGGTGTTGGAGGACTGGTTGTTGGCTGCGTCCCAGGGTAGTGACGACGACGATGACGACGCCGATGGTACCCAGAACTTGGCAGGGCAACACCGTGATGCTGCGGCTGAACCCGCATGTCCGACCGACCTGACTTCATTCCAAACGGAAGTCTTACAGAGGGAGGATGTTGCCAATGACCTAGCGTTACGCAACATTCTACCCGAGGACAGTTTCTCTTTCGCTTGGAATAAAGACAGGCGGACATTCGGTGGTCAGCGCGAGTCATTCACAGCTCTGTCGGGACCAACATTCGACGTCACAGACTGTACTCCCACTGACGTTTATGACAAAGTAATAGACTGTAGCTTTATAGACTTGTTAGTTTTAGAAACGAACAGGTATGCGGATCAAAAGATTGGCTTGCTCAGAGAGCAAAACAAGCTAGGTCCGCATTCCCGTTTAAACAGATGGACTCCGACTAATAGGGACGAAATGGGGACTTTTTTAACAATAACCATTCTGCAAGGACTATACCCAGTACCGGAGGAAGAGGCATAAAAAACCGCCGTAAAATCTCATTGACTCTTATAATTAGCTCTAATTCCTCAGCCGATTTTAGACCTAAAATGTTGTAACAATCCAAATCTACTACCATAAAGTCAATATTATAAGACTTTCCTTTATACAAACAAGCCAAAGTACATTGTCCAATAATATTCAATTTATCTCCAGTAAATGATGTTATACTAGTCTTTACTGGTCTTAAACTCTTCAATTTCAGATTCATTTGACGGTATTGTTTTGCGCTTAAGACATTGCACTGCGCTCCAGTATCCACTTTAATTTCCATGTCCACTCCTTGACACTTCAAGATCACTGTGTACCACCCTGTTCTTCCTTCTCCCAATGCTCCTACAAACCAATCCTCATCTTCCACTCCATCATCCAACAAATTAACTTTTTTAACCTTTGAGAAACACACTGATGCAAAATGATTAATTTTCCCACATATTTTGCAGTTTTTCCCATAAGCTGGACATTTTCCATATTCATGTTTGTACCCACAGAATTTGCAATCTGTTTCCTTTTTGTTGTTTAACTTTTTCTCCAATTTCTCTTTTTTAACTAAATCAATATTAATTTCTTCCATAGCTCCTTTATTTTCTTTATTGATATTTTCCACTTGCTTTAATACCGATATCTGTGTTTTGCAAAATTTTAGCACCTCTTCCCCTGTCTTGTCCGGCATTCTCAGTAAAGCTTGTTGTAAAGACACATCCCTCAGACCACAAATAAACACATCTTTTACAAGACTGTCAGTTAATTTCCCAAACTCACATTTCTTTGCTAGATTCTTTAGCACTGTCATGAATTGCTCGCAGGCTTCATCGTTTTGTTTTCGAGTTAAGAATAAATATCTTTGGTATGTAATGTTCACTTTTGGCTGAAAGTGTGCATCTAATCTTTCCACCAATTTGGAAAGTTCTTCATCCTCAATCTTTGGCAATGATAGTATTACTTCTCTTAGAGTCTCTCCTCCATGGAACGTCAAAATTGCCACTTTTCTTTTTTCTGACGCTTCTTCATAGTATGCATCAATGTAACTGGTTATATTAGCTCTGATTTTTTTCCAATTTTCCGCCATGTCGCTTCCACTCTCTAACCTCTCCACTCCAGCATTTGTATGAAGCCCCGCCATTATGCAAATTTCTCAAACTTCAAATTACTAAATTGATTTTCCGCTGTCACCATGTTGTATCTCGAACCGTGTTAATTAAATAAAACGTCCATTTGCAAAGTATTATGTTTTTTATAATTCACCTTCCAAGACCACCTCTCCAAGTACATCCCAGAGTCCACAGATAATCCTCATGCTCTATTTAATTACCACAGATGAATAATAGTTTAACTTAAGAACTACCATACAACAACGCCGATTCCGTATAGTTTGTTAAGTAGAATATTGTATAGTACCTTATCATAAGCCTTTGTCATGTCAAGTAAGATTCCAATAGCGTATTTTTTATTATTTAAAACGTCCAGTATTTGTTGTGTAAATTTATAAGTTGCTAAAACTGTAGATCGTTTTTCCCGAAAACCATTTTGAGCTTCATCGAATATATTAAATTTTTCGCAGAAATTATAGACGCGTTTACACATTGCCTTTTCGAAGATTTTTGATGATGTCGGTAGTAGTGCAATAGGTCGATAATTATTTGGGTCAGACTTCGAGTTTTTCTTATGAATAGGTTTTATTGCTAACTGTTAGCTGTTAGCTATTATTCCGTAGCTGCCTACAAATATGTAAGACAGATATTTAATGGATCTTTACCACATCCTCGCGTCATAGGGAGATGGTACGAAAACAGCTCAGGTGATCCTGGGTTTAATAAACAAGCGTTAGATGTTTTAGAACAGAAGTATAAACATAGTGGCCAGCGAATATTGTGCACCTTAATTGCAGACGAGATGGCTCTTCGTCACCAAACTACGTGGACAGGAAAAAAGACTGTAGGTGTCGTAGACTTTGGTGCTGGATCAGAAAAATCGTGTGAAATAGCGACTCAGGCATATGTTTTTATATTAGTCTGTATGAACGAAAGTTGGAAAATCCCGGTAGCATATTTTCTTGTTCACGGACTGTCGGCTGAAACTCGGGCAAATTTACTGAAAACATGCCTTAGTGAATGCTACCGTGTGGGAGTTGACATTGTAGCCATAACATTTGATGGCTGTGCATCTAATATAAATGCAGCTAATTTATTAGGTTGTGATCTTAAACAACCATCACACCTAAAAACAACATTCAAACACCCTGAATGTGATTTAGATGTTGCAATTATGTTTGACCCTTGTCACATGATTAAATTAGTAAGAAATTCATTTGAATCTAAAAGACAATTTTTTGACGGGAGTGGAAGGAAGATTCGCTGGCATTAGAAAATTTAGTTAAGCTTCAAAAAAATGTTGGACTTCATTTTGCTAACAAAATCACCCCTCGTCACATTTACTTTAGAAATGAAGTGATGAAAGTCAAATTGGCAACACAACTCATGAGCATCAGTGTTGCAAATGCTCTCAAATTGTGTGATGAGATTTTAACGTCTTCTCTTTTCGTGGACACTAAAGGAACGATAGATTTTTCTAATATTTTAGGAATAAAACACACGTTTTTAATGTAAGAGTTTTTTCTATTACTTGTCAAAGTCAAGTGGAGACAATACTTAGAAAAAAGATCTGTATTTGGAACACTATACAGCCAGGATGATTCTTTATTGAATTTAAACCAAATAGGTTCAACACCTCCCCGTAATGGAGCATCCTGTATCTGTTGCTAGCAACACAAGCTGTCTATGATAGGGGGTAATCACTATGGGTTCTAAACCACTCATAGTGAATGAATTGCTGGCTTTCCTAGTCCATGCTATTGACTACATGGACGAGGTGAGCATCCTGCAGATATGCCGGTCTAATTTCAAGGAGGATGACGTCAGCAGTGGGAAACTGCTACTGTTCCAGTCACTTGGAAAGTTGGACCAGATGCCGTCTCGCCGCAGGGATGGTACTGAGAAGAGCCTTCAAGATGTCATTGATATGTTGAAGAGGACTGACCCGGACGACGTGCCTGATTTCGTGGCGAAGGAGCTAAGTAAACTGCCCCCCGTCACGTTTGATCACGTCGATGTTACGAGGCTGCTAAAGGACATCACTACCCTGAAAGTGGAGGTGACCAAGATGCAGTCCAGAATGGAGGTTTCAGAAAAAACCAACGCTGAGCTACGTGCAGAAATAGAATTATTGCGCAACGTTGGCTTAGTAACTGGGTCACCTGAGGCCTCTAAGGTGAACACACGTCGAGCGGCGCAAAATGCATCCATCGGCAGTTTTGAATCGGCGAACACTAGTGCGTCACAAGCTGCTGATAATGCTGAGCAAGCACCGCCCACCGCCGCCTCCCGCGCCACAACACCGGCTGCGGAAACGTCACGCGTAGGTACGTCGACCCCAAAATGTGCCTACGCTGCTTCTGTCATTAATGGCAAATCGGATGCGTCGCCACATAAGCGACAAACCAACATTGGGGAAAAAAAGGGCACTCAACCTGCCCCGCCTGCGGCCAGTAACAGCATGCCAAGTACGGACCAGGTTGATGACGAGGGCTTCACTAAGGTGGTGAAGAAGAAGAAGAAGAAGAAGCCCTGTTCCCGGAACTTGTGCGGTACCGCACCGACTGGGCCCAACATGCTGCTGCGCCCTGCTGTGCCTACGACGCAGCTGTACATTTCGCGTCTGCATCACACCACAAAGATTGAGGAAGTGGTGCAGTACCTCAAAGTGAAGACCAACTGGACTCTGAGGGTCGAAAGGTTGGAATCGCGCCACAACATCAACTTCAAGTCATTTGTGGTGCGTGTTCCTACCCAACATCTCCAGACCTGTTTGCAGGAAGACTTTTGGCCGAAAGGTGTCGTTTTCCGTCGTTTCCGAGGACGGCTACGCGACACCTCGCAGCGAAACACGACGCCGACGTTACGTGTTTAGTTAAATTTTTTTTTTAGTTATGGTTTTACTGTTTTATATGTATTAGTTTGTTATTATTGTTTTAAATCATTGTGTGTATTTTATGTATGGGCCTTATAGATGCCTGAAATAAAATGATTATTATTATTATTATTATTATAGTATAATATGTATTAATAGTCTGTATTGAAGACTTTTCTTTTGTCTTTGTTTAGTTCACTCTCTCTTCCAAAAACGCTGCAAAAGCTAAGACGTGTGTCCGTGTAATTTGTGTTGAAATTGTTATAATTATATAGTTTTGACTGTGCCAAACTTGGACTCTTTATTTAAACCGACCTACTACCTTTTATAGACGAATATATAGAGCTTGGTCATGGGCACTATGTAGACATTGCCTCATACAATTTCAATGATGATCCAATTTATTTTATGCCGCATCATGCTGTAATAAATGAACACAGCAAAAGTACACGAACAAGGGTAGTGTATGATGCCTCTATGAAAACGACTAATAAGGTCTCATTGAACGGTATTTTGCTAAATGGGCCAATGGTTCAGAAAGAATTATTTGATATTGTCTTGCTGTTCAGAACTGGTAAATATACATTAAATGCTGATATAAAAAAAATGTTTCGCAATATATGGGTAAACCCGCAACACACTTCACTCCAGAATATTTTATGGCGTGAGAGCCCTCATCAAGCTGTAAAATGCATGCGTCTTGATACTGTGACGTATGGCGTTAAGTCATCGACTTACTTGGCAACACGCTGTTTATTGGAGCTTGCAAATATATATGAGCATGACTTTCCTTTAGCTTCGTACATAATTAAAAATTGCACATAATGTCGATGACATATTATATGCATGTGCCGATTTGAATACATTATTTAATGCAAAAAATGAATTGCGTGAAATGCTAAGTCATGCAAGCTTTGAACTGCACAAATGGGCTTCTAATACACCTGGGGTTCTGTCAGACATACCTGAAAGAGACCAGCAATTCACTGAGCTTGATTTGCTGCAAGATAATTTAAGCATGAAGGCTTTAGGGCTTACATTTGATGTTAAAAAAGACTGTTTCATAATCAGCAGTCCTACAGCTTTCAATAACTATCAAATCACAAAAAGGAAAGTGCTAAGTTACATAGCTAGATTCTATGATCCAATGGGATTTGCTGGGCCTGTTATCATAAAAGCAAAGAGTTTTATGCAGAGGTTGTGGTCGCTTACTATAGGGTGGGATGATTCCTTGCCTGACGATTTGGCCGATGACTGGTTAGAGTTTTCCAGAGGTCTAGGCTACGATGCAACCAATCTATTTAGATCGACACATTCCAACAGCTGATGCAGCTGAAGTGCAGCTGATAGGTTTCGCCGACGCGTCAATGACAACGGGGTACGGTTGCTGTGTCTATCTGCGTGTGGTCGACAAAACAGGTAAGCCTGAGTTATACTTACTCTGTTCAAAGTCGCGAGTTAACCCACGCTCAAACCCTCAAAGCATCCCACGATTAGAGCTCAATGCTGCCTTGCTTTTATCAACACTCATGGAAAGGGTGCATGACACCTTATACAAAACTTTCATGATTGATAGAGTCTATTTGTTTACAGATTCAAAAATAACTTTAGCTTGGATAAATACTCATGCTACTAAACTACAAGCTTATGTATCAAACAGAGTGAGTGTAATTCAGCAAAAAACTGGCAAATGGGCATGGTGTTAGGTACCATCGGTAGATAATCCTGCTGACATTATTAGTAGGGGTATTACCCCACAGGAGCTTTCGGCTAGCGACCTCTGGTGGTAGGGGCCAAAGTTTCTGCAAGGTAAATATGTCTTCAATAAAATTGAAAAATTAGACTTGCCTGCTGAGTTACCCGAAATGAAAAATAAGGCTGATAATAAGGTAGTACTTACCACTGTCGACTCACACGAATTTCTTCAAAATTTACTAGAAAGGTATTCAAATATAGAAAAGATGATACGGGTTCTAGGATACGTTTTTAGGTTCTGTTATAATGTGAGAAGTTGCACAAAAAATACAAATAAGGTGCTTAGTGCTGATGAGTTGGAGCAAGTCTTGCACACCATATTAAAGCACGAGCAGGCTATTCATTTTAAAGATGAATTGCAATTATTGCGTAAAGGCGACTGTGTGCAGGGTCCCCTGAAATCTCTACATCCTTTCTTAGACGAGAAGGGATTGCTCAGGGTAGGTGGGCGATTAGATAACTCTGATATACCGCTAGCTCAAAAACACCCTATCATTTTGCCCAAGACATCTAGGATAACTAGTCTTATAATATTAAATGAGCATATTAAGCTATTACACGCTGGGCCGAAGTTATTATTTGCTAACTTGAACCAAAAATATTGGTTAATAAATGGGATAAGACAGGTTAAAAAAATTACTCACAAATGTTTGGTATGTTTCAGAATGAAAGCTGGTGCAGCGAGGCAGCTAATGGGTTCCTTGCCTCAGGACAGAGTAACTGCATGCCGACCATTCCAAAAGATAGGCATCGACTTCGCTGGGCCAGTCAAAGTTAAAAATTCAAGAATCCGGAAAGCCATAATCACGAAGGGCTATGTGTGCGTATATGTTTGCTTTGTCACCAAAGCAATTCATTTAGAATTAACTTCAGACATTTCCACAGAGGCTTTTTTGGCGAGCTTTAAACGATTTGTAAGCAGACGTGGCTTGCCCAGTGACGTCTATTGTGACAATGGTGGATGTTTCCGGGGGGCAAGGAACCAGCTAGCTGAGCTGTACAATTTATTAAATTCTGCCAATCATCAGACGCCTGTGCAAGCTTATGCAGCTAAGCAAGGTATAAAGTTTCATTTCACTCCAAGTTACAGTCCAGTATTCGCTGGACTTGCGGAGGCGTCGGTGAAAGGCATGAAATTCCATTTAAAACGAATCATATTAGATGCTCAATTAACATATATGAACAATTAAGTACCGTATTATGTCAAATTGAGGCGGTCCTTAACTCGCGTCCAATGTTGCCTCTCTCTCAGGATGTAAACGACTACTGCTATCTTCAAACACTGTTTTAAGCTTTCACGGTTCATAACTATATTTAAAATGTCACTTACGGGATATCTTCCGTGATTTTTAACATCATCATCCCGTCCCCACCCGCCACCGCACCCGTCCCCACCCGTCACCATCCCGTCCCCACCCGTCACCGCGACCATTGCACCAGAACCTCTCTTTAGTATACTGACTACCTTAGGTATACTTAAACACGGAGATGAGATTTATCTTCCTGTTATGTCAAAAGATGAGACTGATGAAAGAGGACACCTCATACCATCTCCACTTGTAGTGACACTCTCAAATCTTCGAGCCGTCGTAGTAGCCCTACAAGACGTTAGGACGCCAAGAGATATTAGAGATGAATTCATTCGTAATAACCCAATACCTGGATGCCGATTTGCAGGACGCCTGTTAATGAACGCGGATGATGTAATACCGCAGAACTACTCCTCTATTGATTTATTTAGAGATATAGCAGATGTATCTAATGTCCTGCACTTCGTGGAGAAACACATTCCAAAATTGATTGGCGGACAAATAGACTACGACGCTCCTGGCACCATTGCAATGCTGTTGAGCAACAACATGGGCAATCTGAGATGTCCACCCCTTGTGGGTGCACTAGACGAATACACCAGAAACTGTCATCCATCTGGTGATGTAAAAGAGTTTTGGACTACTCTTCATTTAGACCCAAGTTCAGTTTGCCTTGGCGTGATCAGTCTTCTGGGAGAGACGCCTTTATCTCTCAGAGCCGGACACCGGACCCCCGCCCGGCCCGGCCGGGCCCGGGGCCCGGGCCGGCCGGGCCGGACGGCCCGTCTCAGAGACGGGTGGGGTGCGGTGGGGGGGTTTCCGTCATTTTTTTTTTTTCATGGCGCTTGCAACAGCGTCGAAATATCGGGAACTCAAAACAAATTAAAAATCACGGAAGATATCCCGTAAGTGACATTTTAAATACTGCTATCTTACTCCGGGGCATTTTTTAATAGGATCAGCCTTAACAATGTATCCAGAAACTAACATTTCAGAAACTAAAGTCAATAGGGTTTCATTTTGGCAGCAAAGTATTCAATTAAAGCAAAGATTCTGGAATGCTTGGTATAAATATTATTTAAACACTTTACAAAATAGAAATAAGTGGTGTCATGCTATGCCTAATTTAACTGTAGGTAGTTTAGTACTCATGAGGGAGCCGAATGCTCCACCATTGGTGTGGCCCATGGCACGGGTCGTGAAAGTTTTTCCCGGAAAGGATGGGAAAGTTAGGGCCTTTCAGCTTAGGACAGCTGATGGAAAATTGTACACAAGGTCATTGCAGTGCATAAGTGTATTACCTGTAGATAACTAATAAGTTTTTATGGTCATAGTTTTGTTAATAAAATATTGTTGTTTCATTGCAGGGCACAAGTTTAGTGTATGTATTACCTATAGATAGCTAGGTAATAAGTTCATATCATTATAGTTTATAGTAACTAAAAAGTTCTTTTGTTTAATATGACGTGTTATGATACATAATGTTATTGCTATCAAGCAACCTCTCTTGGTGTCACAAACAGTCCGAACAGTATAAGTTAAGCTAGTTTAAGATAAAGCATGTCAAAGGTTAGATATTTAAGATATTGTTTAAAAATATTTAGTTTATATAAAGGCGCAGATTCATTTATGTAATTGTAACTAAATTAACTTCATAAAATGTATCCCATATTCAAAAATGCGGTTATGCCTTTCTATATGGGCTATTGTATGTAGCTACTTACCTTAATTATATAGGTACTTTATGTTGTAGCAAATTCCTAATACTTATATAATTATAGTAAATAAGAAAACATTTCGCTCTAGTGATTATATTGTGTAAAGTATTGTCAAGAATATTGGTTAATAATTATTGTAATATTCTTGAAAAAAAAAAAAAAAAACCAAACTTAGTTAGTTGTAATTTTTCTGGCCGGCAGTATGTTGCTAGCAACACAAGCTGTCTATGATAGACATAGTATAATATGTATTAATAGTCTGTATTGAAGACTTTTCTTTTGTCTTTGTTTAGTTCACTCTCTCTTCCAAAAACGCTGCAAAAGCTAAGACGTGTGTCCGTGTAATTTGTGTTGAAATTGTTATAATTATATAGTTTTGACTGTGCCAAACTTGGACTCCTTATTTAAACCGACCTACTACAGTCCGCAACCATCGAAGAATCTAACAGTATCAAAGATATTCCATAGGTACAAACAAAAAATAAGATCAACCTGTATATAAAAAATACAATCCGAATGAATGGTAATGGGCTGAATGACGTCGAAAACTTCTTTAATGAGTGATCTCATGTAAATGGCTTCCTTACATGCTTCAGTAAGTGCCATGTACTCAGCCTCAGTGGTGGATAGTGCAGGTGTGCGCTGCTTGCGCGATTCCCAAGATATGCACGCACCACTCATTTTAAAGGCGTATCCTGTGTATGATCGTCTGTCTATGACATTACTGCCGTAGTCAGCGTCTACGTATCCGATAGGATAGCTTTCTTCCTTTTTATCAAAACAAAGTTTTAAGTCTTTTGTTGCCTTCAGGTATCTGAGTACCCGTTTAGCAGCTTTCCAATGCACCTCCCCGTAATGTACATTGAACTGGCTCAGATAAGACACTGTATGCGATATGTCAGGCCTTGTTCCTATTGAAATGTACATTAGAGATCCGATAAGCTGTTGGTACGGTAAATCAGGTCTCTCAAGGTCTCTCATCTTCCTTGGCAGGAATGGTGAGCTTCATACCAGCTTCCATTGGAGTGGAGATTGGAATTGAATCTTTCATTCCAAACTTTTCAACGATTTTTTCGATGTACTTGGTTTGGTCAAGTGTGATGTTATCAACATTTTGAATAACTCGCATGCCTAAGCAGTCTTTCAGAAGACCAAGATCCTTCACGATGAAAAGTTTTTTGAGTGAATTCTTGAAGGTCTCTTTCATACATTCATTATTACAGAGGATGAAAAAATCGTCCACGAATACGGAAACTACAAGTATGTTGTTACCGTCTCGTCTGTAATAAACGCAATGCTCGTTTGCTGCTTGTGTCATCGATAAGCTATTCATGGCTTCGCAGATTTTTATATTTGGGATTGCTTTAGGCCATATAGCGATTTTTTAAGTAAGCAAACTTTTCCTTTTCGGTCAATTTCAAAGCCTGGCGGCTGTTCCATGAAGATTTCCTCTTCTAAATCGCCATTTAAGAAAGCGGTTTCTACATCAAGGTGATCTAACTGGACGTTAAGTTGTACGGAAAACGCAAGAAGCAGTCTAACTGTCGACAGTCGTGCTACAGGAGAAAAAGTCTCTCCGTAATCGATACCATGTACTTGGGTAAAGCCTTTTGCTACTAATCTTGCTTTAAATTTAACAACTTCGCCGTTAGTATTCTTTTTTATTTTATAGACCCATTTATTTTTAATAATCTTTCCGTCTGTGGGTCTCTCTACTAATTGCCATGTCCCGTGTTTCATAAAACAATCGTACTCATTTTTCATAGCTTTTTGCCATTCAGAACTGTGAACATCTTCTACGGCTTGTTTGTAGGTTTCCGGTTCATAGTCTGACACCATAAACATCGACGGACTATATCTGTCAGGTGGTCGTCGTTGTCGTTGCGGATATCTGGGTTCATTGATCGTGCTGTCTGTTTCTAGAGAACTTGGTGCTGATTCACTGGATTCGTTATCTGCAGTCAAATACTCCTGTGATGTTTCTGCTTCAGAAACTTCAGGCAGACTTTCAATTCGTTCAGTATCTGTAAATAATTCTGGTGTTACTGGTTTTAAAGTTTCGACAGTCAAGTACTCCTGTGATGTTTCTGCTTCTGAAACTTCAGGCTGGCTTTCAATTCGTTCAGTATCTGTAAACGATTCTGGTGTTACTGGTTGTGAATTTTCTATCCTTATTTGGTCGTAAATGAGGGTACTGTCGGCAGTAGTAGTGGTAGGTTCCACTGCTGTAGCAGGGTTTCCCACTTTATCTTCTATGAAGATGACATCACGTGCGACAATGATCGATCTGGGATTATGAGGATCTATAAGGCGATAGCCTTTACTCTCACTTGAGTAACCAACAAAGATACAAGCTTTTGTTTTAGAATCTAACTTAGTGCGCTTCTCTTTAGGAATTAAAGCATGCGCTTCGCAACCAAAAACACGAAGATGTGATAGATTAATCGGTTTTTCATACCATAATTCGTCAGGAATTTTATTGTTCAACGCTTGAGTTGGTGTTACGTTTTTTAAATAGATAGCTGTATTCACAGCTTCACCCCAGTAAGCTTTTGGTAGCTTGGAGTCATGAAGCATTGTTCTTGCTTTTTCAATTACAGTTCTATTAACTCGTTCTGAAGTTCCATTTTGCTGTGCATTATATGGGACTGTTTTCTGATGAACTATTCCATTTTCCTGCAAAAAAGTAGACATCGGTCCGTTTACGAATTCTCCGCCATTGTCTGATCGTAAAGTTTTAATTTTAAGACCAGTTTGGTTTTCAACATGATGTTTGAATTCGACAAACTTCGAAAAAACTTCACTTTTAGACTTTAATAAAAAACCAAAAGTTTTTCGAGTAAAATCGTCCGTAAATGTAAGCAAATATAGGGCACCACCCCATGAATGCATACTCATTGGTCCGCATAGATCTGTATGGATCAATTCGAGTTTATTTTTTGTCTTACTTTTGGACTTTTTAAACGGCCTTTTTGCTAATTTTCCTTGTACACAAGGAATGCAGGTTTCATTCAACGTGTCATTATAGTTTATGCCTGACGTAGAATACTTTTTTTAAATATTCATCGCTTTGAAGTTGATATGTCCAAGACGTCTATGCCATAACACAGCTGGTAGCTTTCTGTCAGTAATCAGCTGAGCTTGATTTTCGGAAATGTCTAGCTTGTACATGCCTTGTTTATTTGAAGCAGTAGCAACTGTTATTCCGGAAACTTTGCATTCTTGTCTGAGAAGGATAGTCGCACCTTTTGGCGAGAATATAACTACAAAACCTTTTTGAACTAGGCTACTGACTGATAATAAGTTAGCAGCTAGTTTGGGGACAAAGAGAACGTTAGATATGGAATGAACACTATTAGATACATTTAATTGAACTGTACCCGTACCTTTACATGCCATTTTTTCATTGTTGGCTGCAATGACATAGCTTGAGCTGTGCACAAAGTCACTGAGCATGCGTATGTCGTTGCACATGTGTGCGGTTGCACCAGAATCTAAGTACCAAGGTGAGATGGATGTGGGAAGCTGAAAAGGAGGTGTAGTGAAAGATAATAAAAGTGTAACATCAGTAATATTAGAAACTAAGTTAGTCACATTCTTCTTGTACTTCCTTTTACGACATTCTGAGACGAGGTGTCCTTTCTTCTTGCAGTATGTGCAAACTGGTGGGCGAAGGCTTGAGTTCTTAGTAGAATTAACGGTCAACGCAGCATCTGGCTCTTTCGATGGGGAATAACGTAGATCTTCTTTTAATAGGATCGCAGCTACAGAGTCCGACGTA
Source organism: Diarsia dahlii (assembly GCA_949775195.1). Taxonomy (NCBI): domain Eukaryota; kingdom Metazoa; phylum Arthropoda; class Insecta; order Lepidoptera; family Noctuidae; genus Diarsia; species Diarsia dahlii. Next base: position 13,898,592 of record OX459203.1, on the reverse strand, counting down.
AGTTTCGTTCCAGAGTTTTCGATCGCCATGACCATTGGATTAAACTTCTCGGTCAGTCCTGTCAGCATAATCAGTCCTACGAACTCGTCATCTACTGGTTGGTTAACTTCGATGAGCTGTTGCTGTGTTGCTCGTATCTGGCTCACATAAGCTTCCATACTCTTAAATGAGGAGAGCTTGTAGTTAAATAGTCTGCGCAAGAGGTTCAGTCGTCGCAGTAAGTCGCTGTCTGCATATGCAGCTTGTAGCTTCTTCCACATTCCTTCTGCTGTCGTGGCACTCATCACGGTTGGATATACTCATGGTGTCAACGAGAGGCAAATTTTCGCCATAGCTTTCGCATCCTAGACGTTTAAAGGTATCGTCGTCTCCTACCTGTGTTTTATATTCAGCAGGGCTGTTTGCGCAGTCCCAGAGGTCGCACACAATGAGAGTATTCTTCATTGCGAAACTCCATGAAGTATAGTTCTTTGCTCCCTCCAGTTTCTCGATATTTGGAACAGCGGCAGTGGTTCCAAAAATCATTGCATTTGGTGCCGACGCCTTCGTGGTCGTCGATGGTGACGAGGAATCTCCGCTCGCTGCCATAGCACTAGCAAGGGGCCATAACCTTCTAATATTTTAGGAATAAAACGCACGTTTTTAATGTAAGAGTTTTTTCTATTACTTGTCAAAGTCAAGTGGAGACAATACTTAGAAAAAAGATCTGTATTTGGAACACTATACAGCCAGGATGATTCTTTATTGAATTTAAACCAAATAGGTTCAACAGATTTTATAGAAATTTTTAATCATTTATTTGATGTTTTTAACTCCACATCATCCGGTTTGTACGGCATGAAAAAACCGCTTTCTCTAAAAAACGCCAATGACATCATAGCTTTTCTAGAAAAAGCGAAACAATATATACTAAATCTTTATATTTTTATTAGGTATAGACGCGAGGATCGTAAACGAATCACAATAAAAATAATTAAGAAAAAATTGTGGAATCTAAAAATAAAACAGGCTTTTTGGGCTTCCTTATTTGTATAGAAAGTTTAAAGCATCTATAAACAACGTTGGTCGAAGGACAACGTTTGCAATGTATCGCAACTTACAGGTTGTCCCAAGATCACATTGAAATGTTGTTCGGTGTTATCCGGCGACATGGAGGTTATAACAATAATCCAAACGTTATCCAGTTTAAGGGAATTTTCAAAAAAATCCTTCAACACCTTGAAATGAAATCTTCGTTTTTAGGAAACTGCCTACCGTTAGAAGACATACAGACATCAGTCCGTGCGCATGCGCCGTACCGTGCGGTTGTGAATATACCTACGTAAATAAAATGTCGAGTTCAAAAGTCGTAAAGTGTAAATCATGTAATATCGTGATTAACGAGTTGTTGGCATTTGTACAAAACAAACTGGATGTGATGGACAATGAAAGCCTCATTAATATTTGTGCAACGGGTTTCTCCAGTGAAGATATAAACGAAGCAAAGTCGTTATTATTTGAATCCTTGTCGTCGAGTAAACGTAAAATATCCAGACGTAAAGAAAAGCAGCAAAAGGATCTGGAGGACATTATAACGCTGTTTAAGAATACAGATCCCGAGCTTATCCCCATATTTGTGGCCAGAGAACTGAGCAAATTGCCGCCCGTAACGTTTGACCACATCGATGTTACTTGTTTACTTAAGGATTTGGTGCTGCTTAAAAGTGAATTAAAGCTTATTAAGAAGAATTACGCAACTGTTGAGCAGTTCCAAGAAATAAAAAGTGAACTGCATCATTGCAAATATGGTTCAATTGTGGGGATAGATGACTACAACGTTAACGCGCGTAAGCGGGGTGCATTTTGCATGGATAGTGGGCCGGTGGGAATATCACCCATGATAAATAGAGTAAAGGAGCCGACTTGGAGACATCGTAGCATTGACAGGTCGCCACAACAAGTGCCGTCCCCGTCACACCTGTGCGCTGTGAATAATACAGCGAGTGAGACCGGTGTAACCGAGTGCGACACAGATAGACACAGTGTCGTTTTTGTTGGAAATCAACGTGATGCCTCATCGGACAAATTGTTATCACAAACAGCTGTGAAGGAAGTAATTTCAACTTTGCCTGCACCAATTGAAGTGTCTGAGAAACCATTAAGTATGGCGGAAATGGTAAAAACAGACGGGGATTTCAAGACAAATAAACCTGACCCGGGTTGGACACTCGTTCAAAGAAATCGGCTGCGAAACCGTTTTGTGAGTCAGTTGGGTAAAGCAACCACGGAACCGCTTAGTAATTTTAAAGCGGCAGACACCAAAATACCCTTGTTTGTCTCTAATGTACATAAAGACACCGTGGAAGCTGATATAACCCAATACATTTATAATAAAACGCAGGAAAAAGTGACACTTGCAAAATTAAGAATGAAATATGATAGAGGGTATAACTCTTTTAAATTGTTTGTATCTAAATGTAAAATGCATTTGTTCCTTGACGACAAACTGTGGCCGGATGGAATAACATTTCGCCGTTTTGTGAACATGAAAAAGGGGCCAGATGATCAAACCGATAATGGAACACAACCGTAACAGCACATTGGTTACTTTTAACTGCAAAAATGTGAAAAGGAGTGTGGAATGTGTGCGGTCACTGTGTAAGCGTGCGGACCTGGTAGCACTTCAGGAGACCTGGCTAGTGGCGCAAGACCTGCCCTTCCTCGGAAACATCGATGATGACTTTAGTTATACCGGAAAGTCGGCGATTGACTTATCATCCGGTGTGCGGCGAGGCAGACCGTTTGGTGGCGTCGCTATTCTGTGGCGTAAAAGTGTGTTTACTAAGGTGACAGTTGTGCATAGTGAAAGTGATCGTATTACGGCAATTAGAGCGGATACAGGTACCAATCGTGAAGTTGTATTTATTTGTGTGTATATGCCTACCGACCAGTCTGACAACCTACCTTTGTTTACAAATTGTCTGGGGGATATTAGTGCTATTGTGGAACAAAATAACGTAGAATCGGTATTTATTCTGGGCGATTTTAATGCGCATCCGTCTGCTCCTTTTTATGACGAATTACTGGAATTTTGTAATGATAATAAATGGATTTGCGCTGACATAGATAAGCTTGGTAGATTGTCAGATACCCACACGTTCTATAGTGATGCACATCATTGTAAGCGCTGGTTGGATCATTGTTTAGTCACGGAATCAGCCTGGCAAACCGTAACTAGCATTCATGTTGACTATGGAACGTACTGGTCGGACCATTTACCTTTAATTGTTAATTGTAATCTTGACGTAATTAAAACTAAGTATATAATGGATAATTGGGTGTCTAATGATATTGTGTGGGGTGAGAGGGACAGTAGCGAGATAAGAAGTTTTTCTGACATTTGTAATAATAGGCTAAAAGACCTTGACTTTCCGATTGAATTTTGTGGTTGTTCTGACAGTATGTGTAGTAATTTTGGACATAGATATATTATTGACAATTTATACGATGACATTGTAAACATTTTATGTGAAGCTTCTGTGCAAAGCAAAAGGGGAAGAAAGCTCAAGAAGGGCAAAACGGTTGTGGGGTGGAATAAACATGTCAAAGAGGCGCATAAACAGGCCAGGGAGGCATACCAAAGGTATTTAGTACATGGTAAGCCGGAATGTGGGCCTGTACATGATGAGATGTATCTTAAGCGTAAAATATTCAAATCTAGACTGAAGTATTGTCAAAATCACCAAGACCAACTTAAAATGGACGTATTAGCCTCCCATGTTACAGCTAAAGATTTTAGAGCTTTCTGGAAATGTACTAAGAGGATGAGTGGTAGGGTAAGTTTACCAGTGAGTGTGGACGGTTGTAGTGAGCCTGAAGGTATAGCCAACATTTTTAAAAACCATTTTAAAGTTGAGGCTCCTCTTACCAGCAGTGTTGTGGTGCCCAAGGTTGAGTCCCTGGCTGACTGTGAGAACCCAATTGGGTTTTCTGCTCAGGATGTTAAACGTATTATAGGTAACATGAAACGTGGTAAATCTCCGGGCAGTGACGGGCTCAGCATTGAGCACCTGCAGCACGCAAGTACTCATTTGTTTAGAGTGTTGGCAATGCTATTTACTTTCTGCATACGTCACTCGTACTTACCACCTAAGATGACGAAAACTATTGTTGTGCCTATAGCAAAAAATCGCACGGGTGATCTGACAGATAAATGTAACTATAGACCTATCTCCCTGGCTACTGTGATGGCGAAGGTTTTCGATGGTCTTCTAGATGCTCAGCTCGGCAAGTATGTCAAGCTTCATGATGCTCAGTTTGGATTTCGTGAGAATTTGTCAACGGAAAGTGCGATCTTGACTCTAAAACATACAGTTTCCTATTATGTTGATCGTAAAACACCCATTTATGCTTGCTTTCTGGACCTGTCGAAGGCTTTCGACCTAGTCGATTATAATAGACTCTGGTCTAAGCTTGGGGAGGTCGGGGCCCCTACTGAACTCATTAATATATTCTCGTTCTGGTATAACCAACAGAAAAACGTTGTCAAGTGGGGGAACGCATATTCTGATGAATATAAACTTGAGTGCGGAGTGAGGCAGGGGGGGCTGACCTCTCCAAGGCTTTTTAATCTCTATGTCAATCAGCTGATTGATGAACTCAGCAACAGCCATGTCGGTTGTCACATAGATAACGTGTGCGTCAATAATATTAGTTACGCGGACGATATGGTGTTGCTGAGTCCATCTGTCGGGGGCCTAAGGAAACTGCTCGGTTTGTGTGAAGCTTATGCTGAGAGTCACGGTTTAAAATACAACGATAGAAAGAGTGAGTATATGCTTATCAGAGGTAAGATTAAACAACCTGAACATGTACCACCTGTGTATCTTAACGGAGTATCGTTGAGTCGTGTCTCTCAGTTTAGGTATCTAGGGCATGTTGTGACCGAAACCCTACACGATGACACGGATATTGAGAGAGAACGGAGAGCATTGTCGGTGCGAGCTAATATGTTGGTGCATAGGTTTGCGCGGTGTACAGCACAGGTAAAGGTAACATTGTTTAGAGCCTACTGCCAGAGCTTTTACACCAGCGCCCTATGGACCAACTACACGCAACGGGCCTACAATGCTCTCAGAGTTCAATATAACAACGCCTTCAGGATTCTGGTGCGGCTACCTCGTTTTTGTAGTGCTTCGGGCATGTTTGCCGATGCGAGGGTGGATGACTTTTATGCCATAATGCGCAAAAAGTCAGCCTCACTAATTCGCAGAATGAGGGGTAGTGGCAACGGAATCCTGAGGATGATTGCTGATCGACCAGTATCGCCAGTTGTGGGAAGGTTCATTAGGCTGCACGTCTTTTCATGAATGTAGGTAATGGTTAATTAATTTATTAGTTAATCTGGTTATTTATTTTTTATTCTATATTTTATTATCAATTTAACTTGACATGATTTCTCAATTCAATTCAATTTAATTTATTTTAAATCAATTTACCTATTTTTTTTTTATTCTAATTATTATAAATCTGGACCACCTACAGTACATACTACATTGCTACTAACATAGTCCTAAGTTTAATTAAGTTGTTACTAACAAAATTATGGACATTACCTAGTCTGAAATAAACACATTTTATTTTTATTTTATTTTATTTTTTTATTTTTTTATAACTGTATTAACGTGTTCGTCTGCAGTTCACAACATTAATTCTACAGTAAGTAGAAGAAATATGGATGAGGAGATTGACTCGATCGAGAATGACTCTCGGTTAATAAATGCAACTGCTGTAGAAAATGATATTATCACATATTATATTATTAATGTCGAAGTGTTTTAGAATTAGAATTAGAATTTTATTTATTTGTAAGAATGCAGTTGTACATTGTATGGTGTTAGGTTCACTTGCACATCAGAAACCGATTTATTCGGTGTTTCTCTCAACAAGTTTAGAAGATCAGTCTCTGAGGTACGGGAGTCCACTAATTTACCTTCAAACAATTATATTTTGTAAATTCGATCCTGTATTTGCTAGAAGCATTAGTATGTAGTTAGTTATAAGTATCATCATTATTCATAATTATCATTTCATTTAGTTTTAAATAAAATTCACAATTGTGTATTCAAATTGTATTATTTTATTACTATTTTTTTTTTATATTTTGTTGTCATTGTGGTGAATGCTGTGTATACCTATTATGGGCTTACATACCAACACTTTTGTATTGTAATATTTTATATTTAACTCTTTAGTATGTATTGCTGTTGGTGTACCTAATAAATAAATAAATAAAATTATATGGTTTTCGACTATGTTAAATCAAGAAGGCGTTAAAAAAACCACTGAGCAGATTGTCGGTTATATTTAAGGATGGGTATCCAGAAAACTGGCTACAGTATTGAATTTTTCGACATGCACCCATAGTCTGTATTGTAATAACAAATTGTGGTTTCACAAACTGATTATTTAATAAAATATGGGTGGACTATGTTTCCCGAGTGAGGATGTTCCAAATCTGTCTTAAGTCAGAATCTATAACTAAACACCACATTAAAGAAATGGGTCACATTATCCTTCCCGATCACAAAGATATCCAAATTTTAAAAAACCGTATTTTAAAGTCGTTTATCAGCTGCAATGACGTATTTGGTTCTTTACATCAACATTCTTTAGAGCAACATCCCACATTTGATCACAGAGTGCAGCTTATTCGCGCGGTCATTGAGAAATTTATTAATGTTCGCCTACATTTCGCACACAAAAGCTCTGAATCAAATTATAAGAGGCAAAAAAGAAATAAATTAAGTTTGTTTGAAGGAATTTAAAAATATGTATCTACAACATAAGTCGATAATATCTGACTTCGATTACCATAGTGTTTGATTGCCTATCAATATGTTAATATTTTTTACATTATTAAATAAAGGTTTTTTTATGTTTATAAAGATATTTTGTTTTATTTTTAAATTTAATATGTAACAATAATTACTGTTGCGGAATACTCCATTAATATTTAAAAGATATAATATTGGTATTACTTTATTCGTAAAGTAGGTAACACGGTACAATTATCAATTATTTTATTAACTCTAGAAAATCGAGTGTCCTTTTTTCTTCATATGCCTCTGATAGCTACGTCACTCATGCGCTCGACCAATGAGCATGTAGTTTGACTATTACTTATCCTGTGACGTAACTGAAGATGTCTATTTATCTCCCTCTAGCAACAGGCATCCCGCCGTACGGTGTCATATTTTCTTTCCCTTTCTTTACGCGTATAGGTAGTTATCTAGTATATTCGCCGTTTTTAAGCGCCGAGATGTTGGTTGATAACGTGTCTATATATAATACGTCATTGCGTATGTCAGTAGTTGTTGTCAACAAGTTTGACGTTTTCACCGTTCCATCTGCCAATTTGATGTCTTTTACTTGCTGGTCAAACTGTGTTCCGGTACGTAACAACAACTTATAAAGTTGCATACTGGCAATACTACGGCGAGCAGCAGTGTCTATATATCAGGGGTGGCCAACAGGTCGATCGCGACTGTTAGTCCAGTCGATCGTGGCAAGGCAAAAAATATAAATACGTAGACCAGACTGCCCAACGTAATCACCTACTGCTGGACGCATCATCTTATATAATTTTTCAATCGATGTTCCGTCCGGAAAAACATCCCACCTACAATTTCATTTCTGAGAAATATACGACAGAAATTAGGGCAGTGGTAGTGGTAGCAGACTTCGAAATTCGCTTTGGTGATTTTAGAAAAATTGAGAACTTGGTTCAATTCATCAGTTATCCGTTCATTGATTCCATTGATCATAGTGATATCTATGTATTGGCTAAAAAATTTGCAGATACATTTCAAATGGAGCACATGATGTTACAAAACGAAATTATTACTCTGCGCTGCGACATATTTCTTTAAGCAAGGTCATCCTCTGGTCAAGATTTCTGGGCATTGGTTTCCAACGAAAAATATCCAAATTTGAAGAATGTGTTGAACAACTTCATTCGTTTTTTGGTTCAACATATTTAAGTGAGTCAGCATTTTCCTACTTAAAGCAAACAAAAAGTAAACACTGTTCTCGCTTGACAGACGCTCATACATTGGATTCATTAAGGCTGGCAATCTCCAACTACAAACCTGATAGTTAAGTACTAAGTATAATTTACACATTTGTTTTTTCTCTTAATAAAAAAAAAAATGCTACATGATTGTGTACTGAACTATGCTGTTTCATTTAAGATTTCTAGATGTATGTAATTGGTAGATAGCACAGGGTCTCGTCAGTGAACAAGAGATCTTGGATCCAATCAAGTTGGCCACCCCTGCTATATATGCATAGCCGTCTTCCCCTTTTATACTGACCTGTATCGTCGGTATTTTTGCTTGAATTTGTAGGCTGCTTTGTACCTTATAAAATGCGACGGGCTTTGGTGGCGTTTCCTTTGCTTTACAGGTACCGCAACTGCTCCTGTATACCCCTGGTGCTCCACAACCATGGCATGTTATGACGGGTTTCTTATCGGTTGTCGGTTCTTCCTTATCTTTTGCTTGTGCCAACCTTTTGCGACACAATTCATTAGAGTGGCCCTTCTTGCCACAAAAGGAGCATCTTAGGGCCGGCTTCCATCCAGACTTAGTTTTTGTCGGCTCTTCCTCTTTTTGTCGTTTTGCTGGCAATTGCGCGAGCAAGGCACGTTTTTCACAGACAAACGCATCAATTTTCTCCGTGGTTTGCTTTTTAGAGTAAAGCTCAACATTAATTTCATGTGGCTGCATTTTCGGCGCAAACGCTGATTTGATGGCGTCGAGCGCTTGTGACCACTTTTTAATGTCGCCTTTAACTCCGTTCCACCACGTAGCGGCGGTGCCAGACAATAACAATGTTAACCCTTCTAAGGCGTCTTCGTCACTGATTTTCTCAATCTTCTTATAAACTGAGATACCAATAATAAATTCTTCAACTTTATTAAAATTCCTTTCACCGTCGTAACGTTTTGTGCACGCAGCAAAACTTTTATGACTTCTGTTTTCACTGGCGTGTGCTTCTGTCACTTTTGTAATGAGTGCAGTGAACTGTTCCTGCGTCATCACCACCATCTCAGGTTTTTTCTCTGACATTTTGCTGTCAAAATAATATAAATTATCTTGAAGGTAGTCTTCTGTTTATCCGCCAATATGTGGGTACACCGACAAAATTGTCGGAATTTCTCCAAAATTGTAGGTAGAAGAAGATTTTTACGTTGGGCGCCAATATAACAGTTAGGGGTTTATTCAATACACATCAAATACTTTACAGATTTTAGCATTAAAAAGTTAGACAAAGGTTATCTATTCGTGGTCCTAGGGATGGACTGCGGGGCTATCGCATCCCTCAACCTCCTAGCTCGGCTAATGCTGAGGGCGACGGGGCCTCCGCTCAGGTTAGGTTTGTTGACAAAGTAAGGACTGCGGGGCTATCGCTCACTTTGCCGTCTAAGCTGCGAGTGAGTCGTTCCTTCCGAAGTTCCGACGTTCTGGTTTATATAGCCGGTTGGACGTTCTCTTCACACGTTGAATGGTAGATGGCGCTAGTAGGCTGTAGATACTGTTGCTGCCATCGTCTTATTGATGATTGATCTTCATCTACTCGGGTGGCGTATGGTTGTGCACACATCCCGGTAGATGGCGTAAGGCTTCGTGTTACACAGTTACATTAATTTTATTTTCGTTTTATTTTCTGAAAAGGGGTTTGAACTTTTTGTATGGGAGCTGGCATATCGACCCACCGCCATTTTTTTTCGAAATCGCGGCCCACGATGAAAGTGGTATGTATGAATAGAGGACATTTAGACGAACAAAAAATTGTCATGAAACTTGGTACCTAAAGTGTCACGTTATCGAGATATTTGAAGGTAAAGATCGACATTTGAGTACAATGACCACATCAAAAATAGACCATTTTCGGGAGTATTCCACATTGGGCACCCGCTTTAACGGCACCTGAGGTAATGGCACCTGAGGTATTCCACATACGGCACCTGTCAATATTTTTCGCAGGTGCCATTAGTGGAATAGTTTATTATTTAAAATTTTATTCCACATACGGCACCTACGGATCAGTACGTACCTACTACTAGTGTTGGGGGGTGGTTTGTCTGAACGGACCGCTGTCAATTCTTTCTTTTCTTTCTTTAAATAAATAAATAAATAATATCCTGAGAATTTTCTTTAGCTGGTATAATCCAAACCCAAGTTGTAAGGGTTTAAAATACAAGTTTTTAATGGAAGTTTTTTACTTTAAACTCCTCCACGACCCCCGTAATATTCAATCTATCCATCAGCACAATATTTCGAGTACGTTACATTGAGTTTTACCACAAAACATGATTTTTCACCCCAAAAAAAAAAGTAGTTTCCCAGCAATATTTTTTGCGTAAAGCTACTTAGTTTGATGTACAGAATATTTTGTTAAAAAAACGACGAAGCGCGTCGAAAAAAGGTAGATAATGCCCTTGCACTTCGCTTGGCTCGTCTTGGCGGGGGTACTTCCGTGCCCCCAGATTTGATTGACATAAATGTTTGTCGTTATAATTTGAATATGTTTTGTTTTGTGCCAGACATTTCAAAACTTAAATCTCTTTGTGTAAAGCAAAGAGGTTATATACCTACTTTTTCGCCGGTGATCAAGATTGTCTCAGTTTGAAAAATAATTATCTCCCAGTGTTGTTTTACCAATATACTGTGTTTTTTAAATGCCTGGGATAGATATATATACACATCAAACATAGGTCACATAGAAAGCAAACAACAAACTTTAATACAGCCCTAGATTCGATTGTTGTACGTTAAGCACTTATCAATAAATTATAATTATTGTTGTTATTTTTACCAAAACCTATCAACCTACAGAACCCTGGGTGGGCGAGTCCGACTCGCACTATTGTCCGGTTTTATTTTTTCTGGACCTTTTAGTTACGGAGAAGTTCGAACGGTTTCGTAAGATTTTTTTCAAACAAAAAATCTATGGCTATTATTAACCATAGAAACGACACCCATGACGAGAAACGAAACCTGAAAAGTATTTGTTTTTAAATTCTATTGTAAGTCAAGGCTGATTTTACAACACATTTGTGATTAAGGAAACTGACTGTGATATTAAAACCATGAAAACGATACCCATGATGGAAAAACCATAAAATTTCGTTGCACCATCTTGGATTTTCATTTTGACCTCATTAGTTATCAGGGACCCCAAAAACCATAAAAACGACACCCATGATGGAAAATCCAAAAAAAAAAATCCATTGCTGCAATCCATGCTATTTCAGTCGCGCAAGTGTCCATTCGCGCAAGAATGTCCTTTCGCGCAAAAATCTATCCGCGCAAGATAAGAAGTGTCCTGGCGCGCCAAAGTCTATTCGAGCAAGTGTCTTGGCGCGCAGAAATCTGTTCGCGTAAAAGTCCAATCAACTCGTCCCAAATGGGCCGTGGGCATGTGGGACGAGTTGATGAATTACTCCATTGAATGGGACTGCCGCTTTAAACTTATTATTGTTTATTCATTTGTTTTTTTTTTACACCGGTCCGTTCGGATGTACACATTTTTTGTCTACGTCTGAACGGACCAGAAAGAATTGACAGCGGTCCGTTCAGACAAACCACCACCCAACACTAGTAGTACCTACTGATCCGTAGGTGCCGTATGTGGAATAAAATTTTAAATAATAAACTATTCCACTAATGGCACCTGCGAAAAATATTGACAGGTGCCGTATGTGGAATACCTCAGGTGCCATTACCTCAGGTGCCGTTAAAGCGGGTGCCCAATGTGGAATACTCCCATTTTCGTATAGGGGTTGATTATTATTATTACAGTTTCATCATTCATCATCATTTCAGCCAAAAGACGTCCACTGCACTGTATTACAGTTTAGTTTTATAAAATAGATAAAATAAGAAATATATAGATTTTTGAACTTATTTTTTTTTTGCAGAATATCTTAAGCAAAAATAGCGAAAGAAATTAGCGTTTTGTTGTACTGATCACTTTGATCTGAAATATCTCCTCTTTGGTTAAGAATTCCAAATTCTAATTTATAAATTCATTTAGCTGGTCTATTATGGAAGTGGATCCATCACAAAGCACTTCAGAGATAGCTGCAGGTTTTGGGGTAAGTGATAAAACTGTATTAATCCACTTGAAGAAAAAAGGAAATTCTATCAATAAAAAACTTGATGCGCCTCTTGATGATAAACAGGAAAAGTTCATTGACTTGAAAAGAAAAACAAAAGAAAATTTACACAGTGTGAATTGCCAAAAAAACTAAATATGAAAGAAGGATAAAACAACTAGGCAACAAAATTGGCAAACTTCGAAAGCAAAACTAACGATTGACCCAAAAAAATCTATTACAGAATCTTTTGCAACTTCAATCAGAAGAAAAAAACACAACTCCAAAAATAAATCAAAATGTAACACCTTTATCTAAAACTTGCTCATTTATAGAAGACAATTTACCAAATATTACAAATGAAGAAAAAGTTAAAAGTGAAAAGGGTTCTTTTAGAGCACAATATTTTAACAAATGTGATACAGAATGCTTATAAAGACACAAAAAGAAAAATGGTTGTGTCATCCAAATAAAACAGTACAAAGTTGTTTTCATCAGATTCAGAATAGATAATCTGATAATTCATTTAAAAAAAAAAGATGTTCCAAAAAAATAATGTAAAGAACACTATTAAAGCGGTTAAGCGGTTTTAATAGATTATCCTTTTAATTGCAGAGCACATAAAAATAAATTAAAAGAATATTTTACTGAAATGACAATAATTGTTATGTTACATAATTGGTGGTGATCTATTAATCGTATTTTAGCGGGTAAATTGACTTACGATGGTGACGATATAATTATTATATTCTATGCATTACAAGGAACGCACGTATTTACAGTCTATCCAGCGACGTAACGATGAACTAGTCTACGTCTGTGACGAGCTTCAAGCAAGAACAATCAACTTGCGGTGCCTAACACCGGGGGTGCTTCGTCAAGTAGGACGCAACTTCCGGTGACGCCAAGAGAGATTCGTCGCCGCCCAAGCAGGACGCATTTGATTGGCTCGTCATATCACTCCACTCTAAAGAGCCAATAAACGATGGGCGAGTTCATCGAGTTCGAGAAGCACGCGCCGACAAGCCGCCGCGCCGCCGCACAGTGATCAATTCCTAAAAGTGTCACTAAATTATTTTTGGTCAAGGTGTCGAAATTTCAAATATTTTTTTTTTTCAGACTTGGTGGTAAGTGTTGTACATTATTCTAAAACATGAACATTATGCAGATAGTAGTTAAATAGATATGTCATTTCAAAGTTGTCTCGAATGCTAAATTATTGTAACAAGACTGATTCATCGATGTTTTTGCGCTTCTATTCAAGTTAACTAAGTAGGTACATATTCAGATAAAAGTTTATATTTTTCAGTTTTTAGTGGTTCACATGTTCATGGGTCAGAATGTGGACAATGTAGCTTTTTTTTTAGTTTAGTTGATTTTTCAAAAACTGCTTGTCCGATTTCGATAAAAAAAATATGGGACCATTTGGACAGTATACCCTTTCCAACAAAAAAAAAAAATTTCAAATCGGTCATGCGACGGAGTTATGCCCGAACAATCATAAAAAAAAACATCCGAATTGAAAACCTCCTTCTTTTTGAAGTCGGTTAAAAATAAATAAAAGATTCCCAGTAATAAAGCCCACTGTCGCAGCAGCACTATTGGATAACCGCTTCATGAGTCTGTCAGAAATAGATTCATATCTTGAAAACCGGAATATGACCAGAACGTCATTTCGTTCCTCGTACATCAGGGAAATCATAAATATTAATAACGAGCCAGAAGCTTAAGCCAAAAACGCAGGCAATACAAGCACCAGCAATGTAATTGACACAACATCATTATTGCACAAACTGTCAAGGAAACATAGTATGAGTTCATGCCAAAGCATTCAAGGTGATCCAGTAGAGCAAGAATGTTGGCGTTACATTGCTGGTGCTGTTCCTACAGAGCCCAAAAGATGGTGATTTATTATCCTATTGGAATAATAAAAAAGAAGCATTTCATCATCTTGCTGCTCTTGCTAGAGCTTTAATCTGTATACCTGCCACTAGCATTCCGAGTAAGAGGGTATTCTCGGTAGCTGGGCTAACAGTTACGGCCAAAAGATCTCGCTTGAGCTCGATTAGGGTTAATAAAGTCATATTTATTCATGATAATTATAAAATATGTAACACAAACTTTAATTAGCATTTATGCTTTGATTATTATTGTGTCTATGTTGGAATTTTTTTTTCGAGGCTATTAAAGTGTCCCTTTGGAAAACTGTTTTTTTTTTGTACCTGATCTGGTCAAGGTATTTACTGTACTGTCTATGACTGACATTTTACTGTCGTCCGCCTGAAACGATATTAAGGAGGCGGTCGGCTTAAAGAAGATAGGAAGTAGATTGCGAGTTTTAGTTGTAGGTAATAGAAAACTACGCCGCCGCTGATTGAAATTAGCCTGCGCGCCGGCGCCCACGTTTAGTATGATCATTCTTCAGAATATAAGAAAGTAAATGTACTTGGTAGAGGTCGCAGAAGAACAGCTGCCAGTCTAGTTTTGAACCCTGCATATTCTGGCCTACTGCCAATATCTAATGCAAAGAAAGCAGACTTAGTTAAACTTGTGAATGCTGGTACGTACCAGAAGAACTTCATCCTTGTTATAAGAATTACCTGCAATAGAACTTAATGGTCCGGAGCGCTTGCCAAAACCAGATGAAAATGAAAGTGGAGATGAATTTAATTTTCATATCCTCTTTCATTTTTAATCCAAAAACATAATTTTTTTTTAAAGATATTAACTTTTTTTTTCAATTATATTTCTATAGAATTTAAATCAAGTTTTTCATTAAATACACTATTTTACTATGCCATGAAAATAGTGGACTTATTAACAGAGGATTTAAGTAGAGATTCTCGGGGATGTTCGTGTCTCCGAAATACAAGTGGTTTGCGCATTACGAAGCTGGGCACGACATGAAGTAAGCAGATTCAAAGCTTTTATTGCATTTATCAAAACATTGGTAACAATTTATACTAAATTAGGTCCTTATTATATTGTGTTATGTAATATGATGTGCAAGCTTGCAGTAATAGCTTGCAAGTAGTTTACGTAGAATAGCAAATAAGTATTATGTGTAAGCAGTCAATAAATGGATCCCACGACACGACATTTCCTTATAAGCTCTGCCTTACTGGCCTAACCCTCAGCCCAATCCTACATGGCGACCTTGATCGACCAGGATCTTGGCAATAGAAGATGCCAGGATTTCAACCACGTTTCGGCGTTATCTAAATATCTACATGGACAATTATTAACGTACCTACATCAAAATGTGTCGCTTAGATATCAAGAAGGACGAAGTATTTATCACTCAGAGTGCTTCCGGAGAATCAAACAGCAGCGCGGAATATCACCTTTCAAACATAAGCGTCGTGATGTTCGTCATCTGCACAATACTGTGTATTGCAGGACTATACGTTTTGTACAAAGTGTCATCAGAATTGGATCAGCAGTGAAGTTATGACGCAAAACTTAAGACGGTCCTTTCGCCGCGTGACCACTAGATCCGGAGAAGGACCTACCTGCGTTTCTTGCGCCTGCCGTAAATAAAACGAAAAATAAATAAATAATGAAGAAGTGAAGAAAGAAGATAAAATTATAGAAGAACGAAGAACAGTTATTGAAGAAAGAAAATAAAAATTACAGAAGAGAGAAGAAAAATTATAGAAAAAATAAGAAGAGAAGATTGAAGAAATAAAATTTATTTTGTTGGAGGAGTCCAGGGTATTCCCGATTCAGTTACCTGTGGTGTCCAGGGTATAGCGGGGCCCAAGCTGCCATTCCAGAGGATGAGCCAAGCAGTCACTTCAGAGGACAAGCCAAGCAGCCCTTCCAGAGGAAAAGCCTAGCAGCCCATCGAGACGGACCAACTCAATGAAAGGTATGAGTGTGGTACTCATGAAGTGTAAAAATAGACTTTATAATTATTCATGGAAAGACTTAGTGAAATATATGAAAGTTTACTAGATTTACGTGTTAGTATTAGAAAATTAGGCCCTAAACGGCGAGCCGAAAAAGTAGGACAGCAAAAGTTTCAGGAGGCTGATAATTTGTATAATGAGTTTACATTATTAATTGAATACGGACGTATACGTAAAAGGGAATTAAATTTAGATCCGTCAATATCAAACGAAATTGAGAAAATTTATACAAAAATCTTGGGTTTTAAAGAGGTAACAGCAGATATTTCAGAAAGTTCGTCCGACGAATTTTTAGATTTCGAAGAAAATAAGACAACATACAAAATGGTTAGTTTTAGTTTCAAAGATAGTTTTAAAGATATTCAAACTTATCTTCTGACAAAAAAATCCTCCAACTCAATAATGACACAGATTAATAATATTAGTCAGAACAACTTGACAATAGGCGAATACGGAGAGAAACTAGGAGATTTGTACCTCCCTTACCATAGCGCAAGCAGACGGAAACCAGGCAGCCGCCGAGTATATAAAAATAAGTCGGGTTTTCCTTCCTGACGCTATAACTCCAGAACGCACGAACCGATTTCCACGGTTTTGCATTCGTTGGAAAGGTCTCGGGCTCAGTGGGGTTTAGCAAAGAAAATTCAGGAAAAATTTCAACAGAAAAGCGGGAAAATCTTTTTTCACATACAGCGATATCTCTGATACAAAGCATGTACCGTGATACATTGTTTGAATATATATATATATATAAAGAGCATCGGTGGCCCAGTGGTGGCGGCCCCGACTTACGAACAGTAGGTCGTGGGTTCGAACCCAGGCAGGCACATTACTTTGTGTAATTTATTTCATCACCGCTGCTCTCAAAACGGTGAAGGAAAACATCGTGAGGAAACCGGCATGTCTTAGAACCAAAAATTCGAAGGCATGTGACATCTACCAATCCGCACTGGGCCCGCGTGGTATATTATAGCCCATTCCCTCTCAAAGAAAGGAGGCCTGTGTCCCAGCAGTGGGAACATTAATAGGCTGTTGATGATGATGATATATATATTATTAGGAATCAGAAGTGAAATACGTGAACAAAATAAACAATGTTTAATATCTTTTAAATCACACTTTTACAAAAATATCACGACAAACATTTTAAACAATAATCAAATAGAAATAGCACTAGCAAAATGGAATAATCAGTACACGAGCAAAAACATAAACCAAAAATAGCGAAGCACACGATAATAGTCGGGTAGCAAGTCCTTTCCGAGCGCCGTCCAAGCAAAAAGTGACCGTTGCAACGCCGCTCGCCTCGTTTTATGAACTTCTGTCGGTTGCCGCACGTCGACCGTACGCTAACCGGACGGCTACTGGCTGATGGCGTGACTTTGAGCCAACAATATATATATACTAGCAGTTGCCCGCGACTTCGTTCGCGTAGAAATTTTAACTCTCTTGTCTGGACTGCCTGTGGATGGTACTATGTCAAATCGAATGCCAAATGCCAATCGAAGCGATTATATTCCCTTAAACCAGCCCTGTCGTAAAATCTATTCCTACCTGAAATGTCTTAATATATATTCTATCTCTCTGCCAATTTTCAGGTACAAAAAGCCAAGGAATTCATATGGACTTACGGGAGCCCTTAGTCCAGGTCTTCCTTACAAACTTAGCTTAGATCTCCTACTCCTAAACTCTAGACTTGTTAAATTTCAGGTTGTTAGTACAAAAAAAAAAACAGTACATTTTTACAAACATGTGAAAGCCCTCAGACCTCCTTATTCTGGCCATGTTGCTAAACTCGCTAAATCCGTTCTTAGTCAACGTCTACTAACTATAAAGTACCTTCCTGCCAAAATTGTAGCACAAAAAAGGAAGGACTGTCATACAAACTCGCGTGAGCCCTTAGACCTCCCTAGTCCGGCCCTGTCGCAAAATCGGTTCTTAGCAAACTTCTACTCACCTACTACGTCCCTGCCAAAATTCAAGTTAGTAGCACACAAAATGATGGACTTTTAAACAAACTTGCGAGCGCCCTGAAACCTCTCTAATCCGGCCCTGCCATAAAACCTGTACTTAGCAGAGTTCTTCTAACTATAAACTACGTGCCTGCCAAAAATCAAGTTTGTAGCACAAAAAATTAAGGATTTTCTTAAGAACTTGCAAGAACCCTTAGACCTCCCTAATCCGGCCCTGTCACAAAATCTGTTCTTACCAGACGTCTACTAACTATAAACTACGTCCGTCTCAAAAATCAACTTTGTAGCTCAAAAAATGAAGGACTTTCAACAAACTGGCGAAAGCCCTTAGACCTCCCTAATCCGGCCCTGTCTCAAAATCTGTTCTAAGCAGACGTCTACTAACTTTAAACTACGTCCCTGCCAAAAATGAAGATTGTGGCAAAAAAAATTAAAGACTTTCATACAAACTGGCGAGAGCCCTTAGACCTCCCTAATCCGGCCCTGTCACAAAATCGGTTCTAAGCAGACGTCTACTGCCTATTAACTACGTCTCTGCCAAAAATCAAGATTGTAGCACAAAAAATGAAGGACTTTCAAACAAACTTGCGAGGGCCCTTAGACCACCCTAATCCGGCCCTGTCGCAAAACTAATTTATAGCGGATGCCTACTGACTATAAACTACGCCTCTGCCAAAAATCAAGATTATAGCACAAAAAATGAAGGAGTTTCATACAAACTTGCGAGGGCCCTTAGACCACCCTAATCCGGCCCTGTCGCAAAATCCGTTCTTAGCGGACGTCTACTAACCATAAACTACCTCCCTGCCAAAAATCATCTTTGTACGTCCAGCGGTTTTCGAGATTTCGTGATGAATCAGTGAGTGACCTTTCGCTTTTATAGATATAGATTCAATGCACCCACCGTTAATGATGTTGCTGCAATTATTGTTGGCGATCCAACTAAATCGCGAGACATTGTCGTTCAGCGAAGAAGCAATATCATGCATCGTGTAAACGAGACACATCGTTTGTACGATGCGTTACAATATCCAATCATTTATTGGCAAGGGCAAGACGGATACGACATCACGTTGAAGATGGTCGATCCAATTACAGGTACAATATTCATACACTAATTATTGCTATTATTGGTTTCCATTAACAATTAATTTAATTCTGCATTTTCAGGCGTATCAACGAATAAAAATCTAAGCGCAATGAATTACTATGCGTATCGTATGATGATTCGTACACATGAGGAGAATGTCATTCTGAAGTGCCGTCGGCTATTCCAGCAATTCGCTGTCGACATGTATGTCAAAGTCGAGACCGAACGTTTAGCGTTCATCCGATTCAATCAGGCAAAGCTACGATCTGAGGACTATATACACTTGCGTGATGCTATTCATTCAGATGGTGATGTTCAGAATATTGGACGTCTGACGATTCTCCCATCATCTTATATCGGAAGCCCGCGCCACATGCACGAATACGCTCAAGACGCTATGACGTACGTGCGAAATTATGGAACTCTGGATTTATTACGTTCACATGCAATCCGAAGTGGACGGAAATTTAACGTGAGTTGGAACCGGGCCAAAAACCGCAAGATCGCCATGACATAATCGCCAGAGTATTTCAGCAAAAACTCAAGGTTATGATGAATGTGCTTACTAAGTATCGAGTTTTTGGTGACACACGTTGTTATATATTACTCGGTGGAATGGCCAGAAGCGTGGAACAAATTACATTCAAATGAAGTGGATGACATCATATCAGCTGAAATTCCTGATCCAGTCACTGATCCCCATCTACACGACATTGTGACGACACAAATGGTGCATGGACCGTGCGGACCGTGCGGTGCTTTAAATCCATTATCGCCTTGCATGGCTGATGGAAAGTGCACAAAACGATATCCGCGACCGTTAGTTGCTGAAACAGTCACAGGAAACGATGGATATCCAGTTTATCGTCGGCGTTCAAAAGAAGATAATGGTCGAACTATCAAAGTTAAAGTTCAAAATCAAGAGATTGAGATCGGAAATGAATTCATTGTACCATATTGCCCGCTGCTATCACGAATTTTCGAAACACATGCAAACGTTGAGAGTTGTCATTCGGCCAAATCAATCAAATATTTGTGCAAGTACGTCACAAAAGGCAGCGACATGGCTGTGTTTGGTATTGCGTCGGAAAATGCGAATGTTGAAATCAGCAACTTCCAAATGGGCAGATACGTCAGTACTAATGAAGCACTGTGGTGATTATTGTCATTTCAAATTCATGAAAGATATCCCATAGTTGTACATTTAGCAGTGCATTTGGAAAATGGCCAAAGAGTTTACTTCACTGAGGCTAATGCGGCACAACGAGCTGAGAGACCACCATCGACAACATAGACTAGCTTCTTTGCAATGTGTGAAGCAGATCCATTCGCAGCGACGCTGATGTACGTTGAAATGCCCAAGTATTACACTTGGAATCAATCAACAAAGAAATTACAACGTCGCAAACAAGGAACCCAAGTTCCAGATTGGCCACAGGTGTTTTCCACTGATGCACTAGGTCGCATGTATACTGTTCATCCTAGAAATGATAAATGTTTTTATTTGCGACTGCTGTCCGTGGACCAAAATCATTTGCGCATTTGAAAACTGTGAATGGCCACCAATGCCAAACATATCGAGAAGCATGTCAACTATTGGGTTTGCTGGAGAACGATTCTCATTGGGATTTAACACTTGCGGATTCAGTTGTTTCATCAAATGCGTACCAAATACGAACGCTGTTCGCAATTATCATCACCACATGTTTTCCTTCACAACCAATTCAGTTATGGAACAAATACAAAGACGACATATGTGAAGATATCTTGCATCGCTTGCGCATTCAAACGAATAATTCTGACATCCAAATAACCGATGAAATCTACAATGAAGGATTGATTCTGATTGAGGATCAATGCTTGACTATTGCAAACAAGCTACTGATTGAAGTAGGAATGATTGCGCCAAATCAATCGATGCACGATGCATTCAACCAAGAATTAAATCGAGAGCTGCAATACAATGTTGATACATTGCAGGAATTCGTTCGAAATAATGTGCCGTTACTGAATGAACAGCAAGTGGACAATAATACTGGTGGTCTATTCTTCCTGGACGCACCTGGAGGAACAGGGAAAACATTTGTCATTTCATTGATTTTGGCCACTATTCGATCAAGATGTGACATAGCTTTGGCGTTAGCATCATCTGGAATTGCGGCGACTCTTCTAGATAGCGGTCGTACTGCACATTCTGCGCTTAAGTTGCCACTCAATTTAAACACAATTGATACTCCAACATGCAATATTTCCCGATCGCATTTCGTAGGCAATCTCTCATTACGTTAAATTTTAGTTCAGTCATAGATTGATACTCGGTGTAGAACCAAATCTGTGATTATTGTTTTTTTATATAAGTTGATTTCGCATCTAGATTGACTTATGTTATTAAAAAAATAAAACTTGTCATCGAAATAGTCAAATCGAACTGTGATTTTTCTTAAATTTTTTGAAAGTTATTTGTACACCCCACTTTTTATTTCTGTTTTTAAATATCAATATGTGTAAATGGCATACGTACACATAATCCGACTATTGTACCTGTGATTAAAAATATTTAACAAAATAAATGACAATGTTATCATTAGTTTCGTTTTTCTTTTTTTACTTGACTGTACCCATTTCATCTGAAAGTTTACCAAATGGGATATAACACAAAAAAATATTGAAATGTTTTCGAAATGGGACTAAATGTATGAAATGTATAATGTTTACCAAACGCAACTTTTTAGTAGGTACAGTTTGAGGTTTACGAAATGGGAAGTTTACCAAATGGGAAGTAGCCAAATAAACTCTTCAAATAGACATTAATAATTAGTACCTACGAGTACCTAGTCGAGTACGTCGTGTTTGTTTAGTATTCATTGTTAATGCAGGTACTTAACCCTCTACTGCATATGAACCCATATATGGTTCACCAGATTTAATTTTTTTTTTTTCACTTTATATTGCACAAGCAAAAACTATACGCATAGTAAACATTTTGATTACTATGTTGGCAATACGAAAATATATTTTGCTGTCTGTGGTCTAACGTCATTTTGGTTATAATGTCACTTTACTTGGCGCTTGTGTGAAGTTCAACTCGGTGTCTGTAAACACATTTTTCAAAAAACATTTTCTACGTGATAAAGGTAAGTTTTTTTTCATAAAAAAACGAAATATGGTGCTGTTAATGTTCTATTTTATATAATTGTGATTTAATGTTTACTTTTTTGCATATTTCACTCATATTGGGGGGCTTTTGTGATGAAACCATATATGGTTTCGTATGCATTCTAATCAAACTCAACCATTTATCCGCGGTACCATATATGGTTTCGTATGCGCTATTAATTTTTTGCGTGAATGGCATGACATTTTTTTTCGTTGCTTGCAGAATGGATTCTGCTCGTTTTTATGTCACTCAGAAGCATGTTAATACTATTCCTGGTGATGGCTCGCTTAGTGATGATGAATTAGCTTCCGATTTTGACAGTGTACAAAACCGTAATGGCAAGAAAAAGAGGGCGTCCTGCAAATCACGTAAGAGATAGAACGCCTGATTCTAGGCACGGAAGTCCTGCTTTATCCAATCCAGGCACATCAACTATACCAAAGAAAATAAGGAAAGTACCTACCAGACATCAAGATGTACCTTTAAACTCCGTGAGAACTGACAAAGTAGACCATATACCTGAATGGATGAAAAACCGTCAAAAATGACAATTTTGTGACCAAAAAACTTACACAAAGTGTAAAAAATGCATGGTATTCTTGTGTTATAATGACAAAAGAAACTGTTTATCCGCGTTTCATGATTAAAATTGCTGTACTTTTTATTTTATATTAAACACTCAAATTTATATTTGTTCCTTTATTCTTCATACGAACCCATATATGTCTGTACTTTTTTTATTAAAATTTGTTTGAGTGCATACGAACCCATATATGACCTCCTTATTTTTTTCAGTTTATGTAATTAGATTTTTTTAATATTCATTTTTGTCATATTTTTTATCCCCAAATAAAGCCTAAACAACCATCAAATATTTTTTTTTCATGTTTTTCATAATTCATGCAGTAGAGGGTTAATTTGATTTTTTCGTTGTGTTAGTAATAACAATATTTAACCAGAACAATGTTTTGTTTCAGATAATAATATGACCTTCAAAATTGTACAAACTTTAGAAAGGGGAAAGTTAGTTTTATCTGCGGTGCCTGAAAAATGGGAACAGAATGGTATCCTGTATTGGCCAAGAAGAAAAGTGGAGGATTTATTAAAGAACCCCTCTTCATGTCCCGAATCATCTTGGTCATCAATTCAGTGTGTCGTCAAAAGAAGTGGAATTAGTTCACTCGAAAGTGCTGAGATAGAGATCACTCAAATGTCAAGCGTGAGTGATACAGAAGAGGAACAAAATGAAGATTTAAATCGACGCGGAGTTACTTCAATAGAAAATATGTATTGCCGTTTAAGAGTGTTTCAATGACCTGGCAAGTGCTTGTGTTGTAAGTAAAATATAATTACTTACCTATAATCTCAGAATACACATATTTGTGAAGAAATGTATTATCTCTTGTTTTGCTTGTCAAAAAAACCACTAAGTATCCCGCGAAGGGGCTTGAAAAGTACACCGCGCAGTGTTATTCTAGTCGGTTAGAGTGAGGCCACATGATGCGTTAACGGTGCGGTACGGCGCCGGAGTGACCGCACACCGCCACCGTAGTATTGTTAGTGTATCGAACGTGTTTATTCATGTTGTGTGATACAATAGGGGATCGGACAGGGTCAAAATAATATGATTCTGTTTAGTCCGTAAGTTAGATTATCGAAAAATATTGAATACGTGTTTTTTGTTTTATCAAATCAATAAAAAATTACGAAGATAAAACGCGTCAAAGATCTTGGAGTGGGGCTTGAAACGTCACTTGTGTCGTCAAAATGTACTATCATATGACGTCACACGAGTTTTCGAAGCACTGTATCGTCTTCATTTTAAGTTTACGTGAAAAAAGAAAAAATACGTGTCCAATATTTTTTGGAAATCTATCTGACGGACTAATTAGTTTTTTTTTGTCCGATCCCCTATTTATTAAAATGAATATTTATCTTTCTTACTATGAGTACCGATAGTATTGCTACTGATTTCTTTATATCTTTTGTACAAGAAAGACCTGCATTATGGGATGATCTCCGGTGCGGTGCCGCACCGCCCGTGTGGCACCCTATAGCTCAAATTAATAGCGGTGCGGTGCCGCACCGCACCGCTGAACTAGATCATCAAAATATGTCTCAAAAACTTGATAATTTGTTACAAATCACCGGAACCATTCAAGAAAATCAAAAAGTTTTATTTGAATACGTGCAAAATGTGGAAAGCAAATTAGTGATGAATCGTCAGAGTTAAGTACTCAGCTCGATGAGTATATACAACGCACGACAGAAATAAACATTCAGGAAGCTAACGCCTTTAAGCCCATATCGACCAAAGAAGAACTTGACGCATTTGAGGAACTCCTCAAAGATCCGACCATGATGTCATCAGTCAAAAATAAACTGGCAGTAGTTTGTGGAAATGGAAAAGGACGAGGGAGCAACAACGCTTACGCATTAGTGGACATAATGTTTACAAGATTATGACAACATGCTCTTGGGCTGGAGGCTCTAAAAAGTTAACGTCGAAAATTTGTTTTAAAGTCTACACTCGAACGTTCAATTTATTTTTTGAACTTGTAAATGAATCAGACAAAACCTATACTAAGATAGAATGCGAAAATTTCTTTAAAAATATTATGCGCCATGCCGAAACCAGAAATAAAATAACGTTGTTGCGTGCTTCATCTAGCAAATCTAGACCCAAACGTCTGCCTAAGAAAAACATTACCGAAAGACAGGTACTTCAAGAAATTCAACAAAACTTTCAGTCCCTAGATCAAAATTCACAAATAGTCAATAATGATCCTGATTCACAAGAAACAGTCGAATTCCGTTCTTAGGAATTGGTATTATTTGAGTATTTTTAAGCTTTTTTTAAATTAAATAAGTTATACCTAAGTGCCAATAGTTCCTACTTATGCAACCAGGGTATTTAGAATATAATTAGATGTTTAGATTTAGGTTGATCTAACGATAACATTTTAAAGAGATTTTGATCATTACATTGATTTGTCAATTCCAGACTACAGTTAGTCTCAAAAACGCGGTTTGGTAGTTTCCGTTCGATTGCTGTTGTTGAAAATACTATGTTGATTTGATTTTGGTTTTATCAGCTGTTATATAAGGATGCAATAATTACATACTTAATGTATCTTAAGTACTTACATACATAATATCAATAATACTGTTGAGGCAACTACTCAAAAGAAGGTAAAACCAAATGAATAATTTTTCTGAATTGCTATTGATGAATCTTTTTTGATGATTTTTCTGAACGCTACCGGGTAACACGGGATGTATAGAAACGCAGGGGTGAATAGAGACAAAACTTTGAAAGGGATTTTAACGTAGAATTGATATTATATGTTACTAAAAATTATTTAGAGACATAGTTGGCAGCATACTATTATGCTGCCAACTATGTAACTACGTTTTCGTTTAAGTGAATTCTCCCCGGCACACATTGCCGACATTAATTTTTACTATGGAGTGGGACGAGGAAGTGCCAGAGCTGCGCGCGCAGCTTACATAGCTGCGTTTCCTAACAGGCAACCAGTGCCATCTGCCCGCAACTTCCAGGAAGTTCACAGAAGGTTGTCGATCACTGGACTTGGATCAAGTAGTGATCGTCGGGAGCCGCCTCAAGTAATTATTAATGTGGCTATTGAACAAGCAGTTCTGAGTGATTTGTTTGCTGATCCATCCCTAAGTACTAGACGACTGGCTCTTCGTCACGGAATATCCCAAAAATCAGTGTGGTGCATTTTAAAGAAAGAAGGATTGCATCCTTATCACTACCAAAGGGTGCAACATCTACATGAAGACGTAGACTGGCGTCCAAGGTGTGTGATGTCCACTTGGATTCAAAGAAAAACCAGAGCAAACCCAAACTTTCCGAGAACCATACTATGGATGGACGAAGCGACATTCACTAGAGACGGTATAACTAACTGTCGAAAACACAGATGGTGCCGTGCAGGTGAAAACCCGAAACTGAAACGTTCATCGACTTTTCAAGTACGATTTTTAATAAATGTTTGGGCTGGTCTTATCGATGACATGTTGATTGGACCAGTCATATTGCCGAGAACATTGACAAGTGAAAGATTTTTAAGTTTATTGACAAATGAACTACCTGAGTTATTGGAGGATGTACCACTGGCTTTACGCCGAAGGATGTTTCTGCAGATGGACGGATGCCCTGCCCATTACGCTAGAAATGTGAGATCATTTTTAAACGATAATTATCGGGATAAATGGATCGGCCGGCAAGGACCGGTAGGGTGGCCTGCGCGTTCACCCGATTTGACGCCCCTTGATTACTTCCTATGGGGGACCATGAAGCAACGCGTCTACAGTGTCCCCATCAACAGTGAGGCCGATTTGCGTGACCGTATAATAAACTGTGCGAATGGTATTCGTAATGATCCAGCAATGATAAGGAGAGCGACACACCAAATTTTAATTCGCGCGGCTTTCTGCCTACAACAACAAGGTGGACATTTCGAGAACCTGATGCATTAAATTTTGTGTAAAATAATAAATGGTTTTAATTGAACTCTTTTGTATTAATTATCATCCCAAATAAACCATCCCTAAGAGAACAATAAATTGCGCGTTCGGAGTGCCATCTTTTAACACTTGATAGAAAATGTTCTGTTTGAGTTATAAACATGCAATTTTTACTATTGGGTAAGCTAATACGACGAAGATTAATTTAAAGTAATAAAAAAGGTAGGTAATGGGGGCGTCTTATTGAGTTTTACGATTATTGTGAAAATTGATGAAAAAGAAACCGATTTTTGCTAAACAAAACATGTTTGTTTTCAATTGAGGGCAGTTTTTATTTTATGAGGACGCCTAAGTACTTGCAATCATTAGAGAGTTTGTTTCATCGTGATATATCATTTAGTTTAAAAGTTACACCGTTTTGTTTACACTGGGTTGACAGTAGCGATATTTTTTTTTTTAAATTCCATAAAAAAAATCAATTTTTTTTTAGATTTTTTTTAATATTTTAGCCGTCGATAAAATTAAGCATAGATTCCCTCATTTCGATATGTGCACATTACACATTGCATAGTATAGGCCATGCTTGTTCTCTGGAGCTCTTATATATTGGCAATCCATCAATGTTTATATTTAACGATATACTTTCTGGTATGAGGGTAAGATGTTCTAAATATTTTTTAAGTGTTTTAAGCTTTCACGGTTCATAACTATATTTAAAATGTTACTTACGGGATATCTTCCGTGATTGTTATTTGTTTTGAGTTCCCGATATTTCGACGCTGTTGCAAGCGCCATGATCGCGGGTTGAGAAGATATCCCGTAAGTGACATTTTAAATATATTTCCTAAGTGGTTCAGTTACACCATTGTGCCAATAGTAGCCTTTATCTAATCATTAGATAAAGGCTACTATTGGCTATCATTAATTCCATTAGATTCTAATGGAATTAATGATACAGTTTTAGTTTGAAGAAGCGTTCTTGGATCTTTGGGGAGAACATGAGGTAATCTTCTAATAATTATTTCACTAACTTTTTTTAATGTTTCATGAGGAACATTACAACTGATTGCCCATTTTTTTAAATCTTGCCGCAATTGATCATCTTTATCAAGTTATTCACAACTTTCGTCACTCATTTCCATGGAGCTGTCTTCTTCAGAGAAATCGGAATTATTTAATTCGTCTACAAAAAAAAAAAATAAGATTCGGGTAATATAAACTTACGAATGAATCTGATAAAGGAGCTTTTTATATAATAACTTACTTTCGCTATCTTGTGTGCTTTCTGGTAAAAGAACATGAGCGGAACAAAGATTTGTCGAACATCTGCCCTGACTGGATCCAACATTTATCGCATTAAATGTTGAAAAATGTACGGAACCACTTTCATTTTTAGCACTTTCTGCTTGACTGGGCACAGTTTCTTCAAGATTAAATGTAGGTATCGTTGCTGTATTTAACAATAATAATTGTAATTTTTATTTGTTTTTATTTTTTATGGCAAGAGACCGGATGGTATGAGTTTGATTCCATGGAAGATGGGCCGGGTGCTGGTATGGGATGCAACCTGTTCAGACACGCTGGCCCCTTCCCATCTACTTGGAACCAGCATCAGAGCTGGTGCGGCTTGTGAAGCGGCTGAAAAAGGTAAATTATCAAAATACAGGGGTCTAGGCTCCGAATATGATTTTGTCCCTTTCGGTGTCGAGACACTTGGTCCGTGGGGTCCTACCGCTATAAGGCTTTTTAAGGACATTACGAAAAGGTTGGTCGACGTCACAGGAGACCGAAGAGCTGGCAGCTACCTCGGACAAAGAATTAGTCTAGCTATCCAAAGGGGGAACGCTGCCAGTATCTTCGGAACCTTGCCTAAAGGGACTCCTTTTAATAATATATTTTAGTTACTATGGTTTTTATTTTTAGGTTCTTTGTTCTAGTATATATTTTGTTGTAAGTCCTCATTATAAAGTATTTTTATTTACTTTTCTTCTGAAACCACCACTTCGTTTAATTCTTTTCCACTTTTTTAAATCCATAATTAAAATTAAGATACAATGAAAGATGGCGAACGAGTTATATAAAAGATTCTAATTAATGTTTAAATAATCAATTGACTTATATAAGTTTTATAAGAATAACGTTTAACCTGAAAGTTACTTAGAGGTGGAATTATACGACGTAATATTATGACGATTTTCTAATAGTTAACTATAAAATCATTACATAACTGTTTGTTATGTAAGTGTTGAATTAAAGGTTTTTAATTTACAAAACATGGCGAATCATCACTATTTTCTGACTGAAACGTTTACTCGACTTAACGTTATATGAATGTCATGTAAAATGATTGAGATGACGTTTACCAGACACATAAATACGACTTAAATTATATATAACTAATGCGTCGAACTGAATACTACTTTACAACTGTTTAGTTGCTGCAAATCTGTTATAACACCCTTACATATCTGATAGTTGTATAGTTCTAATATTATACAACGTTTTTGCTACTTGGGAAGTGGTTAGTATCACCTGCGATGGTCTGGCTGGTAACTTTAGCATGTCCACATCTTTGGGGTGGAACGTTCTGAAGGACCAAACAACGACCAAACTTGAAAGCCACGACAGCTTTATCCATACATTCATTGACCCATGTCATGCTACAAAAAACTATTAATTAAAGCAGAAATTCGAGATGGTGGAGTTGGTAATTGCACTCCTCTAGAGCAAATTAGTAAATTGACGTGCTCAAGCAAAAACTCAGTTAATTCTATTAACGAGTTGACATCTAGAAATGATTTGTCAAAATATCTGAAGACCATAGTGATATCTACGATTCTTATATTGAGTATTTAGGAATGAACGTCGATGAATACACTGAAAGTGTAGAATATGTGTCAGAATATATTGCGGGTTTTGTAACACGAAAGTTGTCACGGCAGATAAAATGTGACTTATGTTAATCGCTGCTAATTGGGGAGAAAACAATAACAGCTTGATCTTCCAGAAGTCTCGAGGTGGCCTTCAGTACGCCTCTATCGAAGTCATAAATATTAGAAAGAAAACTGAAAATTTAATTAAACCTCATCTGACGAACCAGGAGAAAATTATTATTTATATATTTTCAAGTTTCTAACGGAGTAATATGACAGTGAAAAAATATTATATTTGCCGCTCAATATGGAGCATAACACCAACCACAGGCTGTTGCTTGTTAAATCAATAATAAAAGCCTAATTGACATACGATTCCGTTTACTATTTTAATATGTTAATTTTGTTTAGAAATGAATAAATGTCTTTTTTATGTATAACGTTGTTATTATTTTACATAAATTAAATTGATCGAAAAGTAGAAAAATAAAAAAAAACTACCCCGTTGGCCTATGTCCAGTGACTGCGGTAGGCTGATTTGATACAAAAATAAACATAATTTAGTTTTGAATAGTTAAGGTACATATGTCATGGACCAAGTGATTAATCAGTGCACTTTGTATAATGCCTGCCGCAAAGCACCAGAGCCAGTGTAAGAACAGGCTATGATAACCCAGAACTTCAAAAAATTAACGAGGCTAATTTAAAAAAAATTAAACAAATTCATGAAAATTAATATCGATATCAACTGCACATTTTGCTCGCAGTTAGTTACACAACCCTACGAAAGGCAGCCATCTTTATTGCCCGATTTTTGTAGGTATGCACGCTAAATTCGTAGGTATGGCAAGTCCATAGGTTTTTAAGTCAGTGTGAAAAAGACTTATTTGACAATAACAGTTCGTCAATGTTGCAAAGAGGCTTATTCAAATTTCCTTAAATATTTGATAATTTATTTCAATTATTAAATGTTTTTAGTTTTATTTTAGTTTTCATAGAAAATTACTTTCGAGTTTTCGCAAAAAATTGTTTAATACATATAAGCTTAATATAGTGTCAGTTAAAATCAATTATTTATACGAACCATTTTCTCCAATTTACCTACCCCATAATCCAGGAAATTTTTAAAATGTATATGGAAAGGCCGATCATCAAAGGGTTGCGATATCGTTAGCTAATTATGTAGAGACTGCAGCCGCGGCAATTCACAATATCCACGCGGCGGCGCGCATCTACAAAGCAAAACTCACTTTACGTTTGTAAGGTTAGGTACATTTTCGTTCACAGCGTCAATCGACTTAAAAGTGTAAGCTATTATAGCTGTAGGTATTGAATATTTTGTATGGAGTGTAGTATCTGGTTACCTGTGGTTATGGTTTCTGGTAATCTGTGGAATGTTACGTTTCGTTACAAGTACTTAGATGTATTATTAGAAATTTATACGACATTAAGGGCCGATTTTACCAGTTGCCCATTAAACGGAGTTCGATTAAACTACGTTCAAATTAATCACGTTTACATAAGCGTTCGATCTTGGTTCAAGCACAGATTGATTTTACCGGCCACATTTTGATCGCGTTTACGAAAACCAAGTTTACTTTCAACATAGAACGTAACTCGCAAATAATTGCATTATCCATAGACAAAACATGAAATGACAGTTGGTAAAATAACCGTCAATAGTTAAACAATTAGAATTTATTACAAGATTACAAAATTCTTCCTCAACAAAATGGAAAATTATTTATGTGTTATAATAATTTTCAATTGAATTATATTATTCCATCGCTATAATAGTAAATTGTAATACATGGGCCTAAAATGACCCATTATATACGAGGTAGTTTTACTACCGAGCTTTAGCGAGGTAGTAAATAGGAACCGAGTTTTAATGGGATTTTAGCGCCGTGTGTTACACTGTACTTTTCACTACGATTGCGAGAAAATAAAATAACCATGTTCACTAAGAGTTTATTTTATTAAAAACTAGCTGATGCCCGCGGCTTCACCCGCGTGGATGTCGTTCAAATTACACACATCAAAAGTGTCTAGGGATCAACATATATTTTTGCAATAACTTTTCTCCTGATTGATATTAATTAAAATTTTCTTTAAGGATTCATCAAATAAAGTGTTTTCGTTTGTCACAGTAACGATAAACCAAGTCACCTTTGCATTAATAAAGAAATTTGCCATTTTCCTAATAAAGGGATTTTTGACATTTGAACCACTAACATTAAAGTTCGAGAAAAAGACTGAAATAACAGTTTTCTTTAAAATTTTATTGGGTAACTTAAACAATTAATAATCCGTGTTTCTACCGCGAACACTAACAACACAAGAACATCGGTTTGGCATACTCAAAATGAGTTCATCCAAATCACGCTGTGGAATGGCCGCCCATGTTCGTTGCAACAACAAAAAAAGGTCTTCTTGCGACTGGATACCCTCCATATTCGGCAGAGCTCTTCTCTGTAGCATATCCCATGCATGCTCAATCGGGTTCAAGTCTGGCGACTGAGCAGGCCAGGGCAGGACATTGATGTTAGCTGCGGCGAGAGTCTGTCTTACAACTCTTGCGCGTGTGCGGTCGTGCATTATCATGCATTAACTGAAATAAGGGACCGATTTGCACTTGTAGAGGAACGATGACGTCTGATACAATCGTCTCAGCATAAATTTGAGCGTTGAGGTTGCCTCTGATCCAAATCAACTCAGTTCTTCCGCCGATCCAAATACCCGCCCATACCATGATGGTTCCACCACTATAAGGATGGACTTCCTGGCAGGATTTTAATCGCTGTTGGTGTCCAGGGGTTCTCCAGTGTCGTATACGTCTTGTATCCGGTCTCATACCAAAACGAGACTCATCAGAAAAGCACACGAAACGCCATTGTTCTTCTGCCCAATTTCTGTGTTCAAGAGCCCATTGATATCGAATCCTACGATTGTGCATTGCTATAGGTGGTACCCGTAGCGGTCTTCGGGAATGAAGGTTCACTTCATGCAAGCGGTTTCTGACTGTTTGGTCGCTAATTAAGTTCCCTGAAGAGTGATGAAGCCTCACGGCTAACATCATGGCGGTTATTGTTGGAGCTCTTCGAGTTAAGATTTGAATGTATCGGTCTTGTCTCCGTGTGGTGCAGCGATATCGTCCTCCATGGCGCTCAGCCACGGTACCAGTGCTTCGGCAACGTGTCCAAAGTCGACTGATAACACTCTGACTTGTATTCAGAGCTAAAGCCACAGTACGTTGCCGGGAACCAGCTTCTATCATTCCCACGGCTCTGAGCATTTCTTCCCTGCTTAAATGACGTCGCCGCTCCATAATAACGTTGGTTTTAATCAGAAAAATGTGTTATTTCAGTCTTTTTTTCGAATTTTAATGTTAGTGGTTCAAATGTCAAAAATCCCTTTATTAGGAAAATGGCAAATTTCTTTATTAATGCAAAGGTGACTTGGTTTATCGTTACTGTGACAAACGAAAACACTTTATTTGATGAATCCTTAAAGAAAATTTTAATTAATATCAATCAGTAGAAAAGTTATTGCAAAAATATATGTTGATCCCTAGACACTTTTGATGTGTGTATATACTAAAACCTTCCTCTTGAATCACTCTATCTATTAAAAACCGCATCAAAATCCGTTGCGTAGTTTTAAAGATTTAAGCATACAGACAAACAAACAGACAAAAATAGCGACTTTGTTTTATACTATGTAAGGATTAAATTCAATTTAATAATACAATTCCAAAAATTTCGCGCCAATGCCTTTTTTTTATTTTTTCTGTAGCTGCAATGCAACGCACACATTCTATCAAAGAGTTCGGCATTCAGCACGTTTAGTTCCATTTTTAAAAATAAAACATTTTTTTTACTTGAAACTAAATCACGAACCAGCTGGCTGAACAAGTTGTCGTACGAGATTTACTTTTAGCCCTAGGGCAATATGTGCAATTTTACGCCCGCTCTGGTATGCTATTATGACGTTCTTTTTGAGCAAGAGGAGTGAAAATATATTTATTATTGGTAATTAAAGTATAGAATAACTGTATTATACCTACTTAAATACTGTACACTTGAAGTTTTAAATAATGAAATCATATTTTGTTCCGAAAATGTAATTCTTAACTGGCAATACTAACCTCACTTCTCGGGAAATTTGGTAAGGTTTGTTTGACACCCACGCCCTACGTCACAAGAAAAACATTTACCGGCGCGAGCGCATGTTGATGTTTTTTCTTGTAAATTCACATCTTCACTAGTTTCTTTTTGCAACGACGCGACGTCGAGTAGAGCAGTGTAATGGCATCAAAACGAAAAGACAGACAATGTTACAATGAACATGAAAAATCTACAGTAGCAAAAAATTGCGACTGAGTTCAACGCCAGTTCGAATCTCCATCCCAGTGATTCCGGAGCATTAAAAACATGCTGGGAGAATATGAAAAAAAGGGCGAAGCAACTGAACACCATGCGTAACCAACATCATTTGGGAACAGGTGAGTGCATACAAACTACTTGATATCCATAGATACCTATGTACTTAGAAACTTTGAGGTAGATATTTACTTTCTTTTTATGTTATAGGTGGAGGTCCTCCAAAAAAGTTTGTGGAAGATCCGGCCACTGAACGTGCTCTGCAATTAATTCAAACAAGAGTGACTGGCTATGTCAATCAATTTGATTCAGACGGGACTCAAGTTCTAGGTTGGTATTAATTTTTATTTAATAAATTGGCATAATTTATATTAGTAATACATAATAGATGTTGTGCTTATGTGCATTGGTGCCGATTCTCTTGTGCACCGAACTAACCTAAACTATAACTAAAATTTCTTATTTTTAGTTAGTTTGTTTTGGTAAGTTATTCTGAAAACAAGATTCTCTAAACTTAGAAACAGTTTTGACACAACTAAAATCGAGTTTGACATTCGCTAAGTTGAGTAGACCATAGACCAAGATTTGTCGGAAATTAAAATAAAAGTTGAATGAAAGTGAATGAAATGATCTGAATTGCAAAAAAATACATGAGTAAAATCAAATAATTATTTAAAATTGTTTATCAATAATCATTAATGAAGTACAGGGAGTATAATGACGGCGTAAAACTTTATTGTCTTTTATATTTATTTTTTAGTTTTTACTATCTGTGACCATAGTAATCCTGCTAGGGTTGTAAATCTAAAATGATTTAGAACTTTGGCGATACTTTTTCGGTTTTCAATAAGAAAAATACCTGTAATTTTATTAAAATTGACAAAATTGCCGTATTAAAAAAAAAAACAGGTAGCATGATTTATCCTGCTATTTATTTTAGTTTATTAAAGCTAGTTAACTAATAAAAATGTGATCTTGAGAAAAGAAAGTCCGGTTTTTGGTTTAGTAAGTTGAAAATCTCCGGTATTATCGTCGCCGTTGGAAATCCCTATCAAGGACATCTTGAATTCTTGACTGCATCAGACATCTTGTCTCGAGTTTGTCAACAATCAATTAATATCAATTGATATTTGATTTGCCTTGTGTTAAAAAATCTGGAGATTATACTCTCGCCGCTCGCACATTCATATAGAGATGCAGGCTTCAAATAGAAAACGAGCCAATAAGAGGCAGCAGGAGCTGCTCGTGGAGCGGTTACATAGCAACCGGCAAATGGCCAGAGGTAAGAAAATTTCGCGGACAACCTGAGAGCATTAATTTACTTAGAAGTACCTGCGGTGTTTATCAGTGTTTATGTCTATTATTATAATTATGTCATCTTTAACTTCACCGGTCTACCATTGTCATAATTATTTCTTCTTTTTTTTTAGAAAATCAAGCTGATGCCGAGGTTGTACAATTTTAGGCAAACCTCAGTAGTGAACTGAACCAACTGGGCTGCAATAGGACTGTAGAGCAGTGGCAACATGTAAGTTGTTTCGTATATAGCATAGTCGGATGAAATATTAAACTGGATTGGATAAGTACATGCATATTTGACTGGCCTGTTGGTCTAGTGGTTAGTGACCCTAACTGCTATGCCGGAGGTCGTGGGTTCGATTCCCACCCAGGACAAATGTTTGTGTGATGAGCACGATCATTTGTTCTGTGTCTGGGTGTAATTTATCTATAATATGTATGTATTTAGAAATATATAAGTATGTTTATCAGTTGTCTAGTACCCATAACACAAGCTCTGCTAGCTTGGGACTAGATGGCGTTGTGTGATAGTTGTGGAATATTATTATTATTATTATAATAATTTTTATGTGTTCTAAACTAATTTAATTTCAACAGATTTGGAATGTGTGGGTGACAAAGGTCAAAACCAAGGCAAGGAAAGTGCGGGAGTCAATCAGGGCCACCGGTGGAGGACCAGCAGGGGCAGATCTCAATGATATTGAGAAAAAAATTCTCGATATCATTGGTTCTGCTTCTGTAGATGGTTTTGCCAATTTGGAAATGGTAATTTATTTCATAATAATATATATTACTAAGACTGGTTTTCAAAAATTTAGTATTAACCTTTCAAGCTTCGATATAGTTCTTGTCATGTAAGTTTGCCGCTCTGAAATGGGCTACAAATGACTAGTCTCAATTATCCATTCTAAAAAAGCAGCCATGCCATGTGCATCGAAAATCTTGGTTTCAGAGCGAAAATTAATAATTATCTATTGTTTTTGGAGCTCAATGAATTAACTTTTTTTTTTTTTATTCCAGGGTGTACCTGTCTCTTCCCCACTGCCTATGTCACCTGCCCCAAATGCCAATATATCGCCCTCTCTACAGCCAGTACTGGAAGAGCAGCCGGTGGAAACCGACGGCGGGATGCGTCAGCGCCAGTCAAGCGGCCGAATTTCGCGTCGTCGAAGACTGCCGAGGACTCCCCGCCCGCCAGTGCACCACAATTTGGTACAAGCACTGAATGAAAATAGCCGGTTACTCCGGGAGAGCATTGTGCAGGCTGCAGAAATTTTGGCAGCTGCCATTCGCTCTTCCGGTATTCCATACTTGGTGGGACATGCCCAAGACGAAGATAATGGGAATGAAACCTGATGGGTTTCATGTTCATTACTTTGTCTTGGAGCTTACAACTCCATGTAACCGGCTAGTCTCATTAGTGCTTGTTCCAAAGATCTCTGTTTGCTACTGACATTAGCCCAAATTTTCATCCTTCTTATTTAAATATTTTTAATTATTATACTAAATTATTATGTTGATTTTTATATTTTGTTGATTTTTACATTTTGTTGATTATTGTAATTTGATGATTATTTTATTTTGTTAATTATTTTTTAATAACTACTAATTTGTGATATCTAATCGCCACTCTTTTTTATTTAGGCTTAAGGATAGGTTTAAGGATAAGAAAATTAAAATTTTAATAGTAAAGAAGTAAAATGTTTAATTTAATTAAAATAATTGACAAGTGATTGCCGAATTTCTCTTGCTTCAGCAAGGAAATCTGTGTTGGTATCCTCCACAATAGCACTCTGCTCGCTATCCTCGGTGACATTGATATCTTCTTCATCTGCAAAGATAGACTTATTTTGCAAACAAATAAAACTGAAGAAGAATTACATAATAATATTAATAAGTAAAATAGGTACACTTACCATCAAATGTTTCCAAAAACATATTGTACAGGATGCAACATGCCAGAATAATTTTTGCAGCCTTTTCTGGTTGGTAGTGTAAACAGCGATGCCTGTGTAGGCACCTAAATTTGTTCTTTAGGCGCCCATTACACATTTCCACTACATTTCTTGCCCTTGTGTGGCGCTCATTATATGAAGCTTCTGCTTCAGTGGTTGGCACCATAATGGGAGTCATGAGCCATGGCTGTAATGGGTATCCCTTATCTCCTAAAATAAATAACTTTATATTGTACTTGGCTAAACCATGGTTGGTTGTACCGTATGGTGTCGGA
This sequence comes from Diarsia dahlii, assembly GCA_949775195.1. NCBI lineage: Eukaryota > Metazoa > Arthropoda > Insecta > Lepidoptera > Noctuidae > Diarsia > Diarsia dahlii. Next base: position 13,861,041 of record OX459203.1, on the reverse strand, counting down.
GTACCGTATGGTGTCGGACGCAAAGAATAGCACCATCCCATATCTTCCCGTGGGTGTCGTAAGAGGCGACTAAGGGATGTACCAGAGAATGGGCAGCAGCGTTCTCTGTGCTTTTTGTATCGACCGTACTGCGATCGACAACCCGCCTGCCAAGCGTGGCGATTATGGCAAACCCCCTCTAAGCAAAAATTACACTTAGGGGAGGCCTATGTCCAGCAGTGGACGTCTTTCGGCTGAAATGATGATGATGTACTTGGCTAATAGATATACCCAGTAGGTATAAAAATTTACTAGTAACTTACCCAGAAGCCACTGAGATCTTTCCCCAAGTACAAACTCATTTCTCAGGACTGTATGAATGTTTGATGCTCTCCATATTGCAGCATCGTGGGTGGAGCCTGGAAAATTTGGGTTTAACCCAATAATCTTCCCCCTCGCACTGCATACCTGAAAGATTTTTTTTTTTAAATCAAGATTTCAAGATAATTGTGTTAATATTATAATGTAGTTTATATACTCACAATCTGGCAGTTGATGCTATAATAGCCCTTTCGATTGTAGAATAAGTTGCCAGGGGCAGTAGGGTGATTCAGAGGAGGTTTCGCTATTGAAACATGGGTCCCATCTACTGCACCTAATGTGTTGGGCATATTATATAGGTCTAGAAAACTGAAACAAGCAAAGTGTTACGTGAATGAGAGTGGTGCAGTTTTGTTGGAATGTTTTATTTTATCTTAAAATCTTCTTGGGTTTAAAAAAATAAATTTACTCTGTCTTGGCCGCCACCTTTTCTTCAGGGGTTACAGGAAATCTCAAGTATTGAGACGATAAAACACTCAAAATTTCCTCTGCTGTAAGAGTCAGGCACCTGCTCACTGACGGCTGGCTGAGGCCAAGTAAGTTGTCTTGCCCAACAGCTGTTTGATAACTGCCTTGGGCAAAGAAATTTAGTGCAGCTAAAATCTGAATATAAGTTCTATTATCATACACTTTTCAGTGGGTCGTACAAATGTTTATAAAGAAATTTAAGTGGAGGGGCGTGCAGTTTTTGTCTGAAAGATCTCTATTAAGTAATGCCCATAAATATAATAAAAGTGAGATACCACTCACTATGACAAAAAAATCACAAAATCCAGGAACTATAATTCTTATAAACTTGTTTTAGCAAGTGAATTACTGCACACTATACATAAAGGACACAAGACTGTTCTAACCTTTATGTGTTTGGGGATAAATCCTTTATCCAACCGAGGATTCCTTAACTTATCCACCAAATAAAGTGCTCCTGATCTAGGGAGTCTAAAATTTTTTTTAAATTTCTCCTCTTCCATTTGGAATGGGTTGGATTGGTCTCGCAATCTTTCCAACTGAATTCTTTCTCGATAGTTTCTAAAAAATAGTTATTTCATATTAGTTATTACACAGAACCTGGAAGTGGCTTTTGATTATGAGAAGTGGATTTATCCACTTCTTTTCCAACTAATAATGTAGCAAGTGCATTAGATGTTAGTACATAAATCCCTTGTAAGTTTTCATGAATGCATTTCGTATTGTATCCTACTAAAATAACACTAAATTTACCTTTCTGCCGAATCGAACACAGCTGCAATCACATAGGCTTCCATAATTAACCCAAAACCATCCAAACTTTTAAGAAACACGAGAGAAATGTGCTTTGTAAGTTTTAGTTCATGACAACTAATTTTATTCTACACCTTTTTAATCGCCACTAAAAATAGTCTGATTTAGTTTGACAATCAAAATTTTAGGCGAAAAACGTCAATTTCAGAATAGCAAAATTGCCATTTTCACTAAATTGAATAACTTAGTGCTGTCAAACTATAATTTAGTTAAGTTACGTCACTTTAGTCAATTTCAGAATGGGAAATGTCGTTTGACAGGAACAAACTAAATTTTAGTGATTTTTAGTCTAGTTTAGAGGCATTTGTGACAAGAGAATCGGCACCATTATTTTATACAGTAGCTGGTACCAGCACTGCAGAAGCTGGTAGCAGTACAGCAGACGCTGGTATCGGTACTGCAGAAGCGGAAGCCGAGGTTACTTATACTAGTGGTAGTTTCCTAATTCTAAAATATTAGGTAGCTACATTTCTTGTTTTTATCTAGGAGGTTCATAACTATATTTAAAATGTCACTTACGGGATATCTTCCGTGATTATTATTTGTTTTGAGTTCCCGATATTTCGACGCTGTTGCAAGCGCCAACCCGCGATCATGGCGCTTGCAACAGCGTGACATTTTAAATATTGAGGTACAACTTGATAACTTTATTTTACTTCAATAGGAGTACAGATCACACCTTTCATTACAATTAATTAGCATGCTTTGTTTGTACCTATGCAATAGACTGAAAGTAATACATAATATAGTTGAAATGTTAAAAGATGAATATTTATTTCATTTTATTTTTTCAGATTATCAATTTGAAACAGAAGTTGTTGTGGGTAGTGGTGTTACGGAGAGTGCTGATGCTGCTGTTATCGCTGTAAGTATGCAATCATGACTAAAAATATTTAGGTGTTTAAATTATAATTGATCGCATCTACATAAATACTGTGAATAATAAAAATAAATAATATTCGGAAAAGCAATATTAAAAGATACAATAACAAACCACCAACTGTGTAGGGTCAGGGAGGAAACAGTGACTCAGGCGGCTACAGTGACTCATTACTACTTCGGCTAGAATAAGACTTACACAGTATTTGTCTCCCTCCCTCGTTTGAAGCTAACGGTCCTCGGACTTGTACAAACCAGTCAGCCGGCGTCTCAAGCGCCGAACAGTGGTGCCACCACGTGTTTTTGTTTTAGTGCTCACAAAATTATATTTCAACGTAAGTTTGATTGATTTTAATATCTAAAGTATATAATAAATGTTGTAATCATTTTTTTCTGTCTTATAGTTATGTTTATGCAGATTGCCTTTGTGTGTTTAATTCAGTTTATTGATTGATTTCTCGATCCATTTGAATATGAAATAATCAAAATGGCGGAGTTGTGTACAGTGACTCAATTTGAAGCGGTACACAGTGACTCGTGAGCCACTGTGTACCTACTTCAGTTTATATTTTGCAGTTCTATGTCTTCCTTTTGATTTTTTTGGTAATTTGTTTAATTATTATATTTTGTTGATAGAATGCCACGGCAAAAATCTACAGAACGAAAAATTGGAAAAGCAACACAAGAAAACATTAAAGAAGGGTTGTTATTAATAAGAAATGGAGACTCGATAAGACAAGCATCTAAGAAGGTCGGTGTTGCATTTGGTACGCTTAAAAGATATTATTGGAAGACAAAAAACTGTGAAACTCTTGACGATCAACAGTTGGAGCCAAATTACGCGATTAATAAAATTTTCACAGCGGCACAAGAACAAGTTCTCAAAGAGTACTTTACTCATTGTTCTCTTTTGTTTTATGGGCTGACTGATTATATTAATTCATATATTGAAGTTCCTACATTTGTATTAGTCATTTTATGAAAGATAATAAAGAATTTTGATTAAGTATATCTTTTTTATTTTCACTGAGCCACTGTATACTATTAGAGTCACTGTGTACTACACTATTGAGTCACTGTATACATCCACCGGTTTTCAGTGACTCAAATCTATTTTTTTATATTTTATTTTTTAGTTTAATTAATTTAAAGTGTAATGAAAATATAATGACACAATAGTGAAATGTAGTAACCTGACTTCAAGATCTAAAAAAATCACTTTGTTTATATATTATTTACTATATTTTTGAGCGTATCGAAAAAATCCGAGTCACTGTTTCCTCCCTGACCTACTTAAATGTTAATAATATTACTCTTCTATTCAGGATTGGTCACAGTATGATCAAAACATGTTGACGGAGCCAAGAAACCCAGTTATGGGCCGGAGTCCCTCACCTGACGTGGGGCCAAGAGAACCTGAGGCTCAAAATCTGCTACCCACAGTGCCGACTCCATTAAGGTTAGTAAATCTCAATCTCTAATTCTCTACATCTATACTACTATAAAGCTGAAGAGTTTGTTTGTTTGTTTGTTTGTTTGAACGCGGTAAACTCAGGAACTACGGGTTGCAATTGAAAAATTATTTTTGTGTTAGATAGTCCATTTATCGAGGAAGGCTTAGGCTATATAACATCACGCTATGGCTAATAGGAGCGGAGCATAAATGAAAAATGTTACAAGAACGGGAAAAGGTATTTCCTTTTTGAGAGCTTCCGCTGCGTGCGCTGCGAAAACGGTTAAAGTTGCGTAAATATCATGTAGGAAGGAATTGTTTCTCCTCAAAAGTTCAAAAAAAAAGTTTACGACAGCATATCTTTTAAGATTGTCTCACTGTAACCCTTTTTTACTATTAAAATGTTAGGTTAAAATGAATTATTTTTTGCGAAGCTTATATAACCCATATGGTATTAATCTATATCCAAATAAATGTGTTTGTGGAACGGAAATTTATTATAAAATATTTGTGTCCTTTACTCTATACAGTTTAAATAAATATCTTAGAAGATATCGCAATGTAAAAATATCCGCGCGGCAAAATAATTCGCGCGTCGCAATGTAGGTACGGGGGATCTGGCTGGCCTACGGGAAATTCAAATTCAAAATATTTACTGCATCATAATGTTTACAAGTACAGGGTGTTATTGTATATTTAACAGTTAGAGATACCTATTATTAATTCTCACTTTAATATAATCTAAGCTAATCTAAGCCATCTAAACTAATATTATAAAGAGGAAAGATAAGATTTTTTGTTAGTTACGATTTAGCTTAATTTCTGTTGGATAGTCGATTTATCGAGAAAGGTTATAAGCTATATTCATGTGACGCAGACGAAGTTGCGTGGGTCAGCTAGTAATTATTATAAAAACAAATTCCCCCGAGAGCAGCGAAAATCAGTGAAAGTCTGTCTGTATTTTCGTTTTGTTTTGGATAACCCTTTAGGTATTGAGAATTAACTGTAGTAACAGAAACATACAAAAGGAATGTGTCCTGAGTAATAAAAAAATAAAAAAAATATGATTCCGTTTAGTCTGTCAGTTAGGTAAAAAATTTTGAGTACGTTTTTTGTTTTATCAAATTAATAAAAATTTACGAAGATAAAACGCGTCAAAGATCACGAGTGGGGGCTTTTGACGTCACTACGTGGTAAAAAATGTAGTGCAATGTGAAGTCGTATTGTCTTCTTTTTTGGTTTTGGAAATCTATCTGACGGACTAATTCGATTTTTTTCTCAACTTAGCCTATTATTGTTCACAGATTTGTCTGGTTTTCTCAGATTTATTTATCCTGATTATATTTTCAGTGCCCCACGCTCTGCAACAATTATCTCTGCCAGGACCAGCCGTCGGAGGCCGGTTTTACGGCGGGACCAGGAGCAAAGTTTAAATGCAGAACGCATTAAAACTCTGCTGACTACAAATACCTATGCCGAAGAGGAGCATAAGATGAACTTAAGAATTTTACAGCTCCAAGAAGAATCAGAGAAAGAAAGACTGAACCAAGAAAAATATAAAACGGAGCAAGAGGCCACTCCGGCGCAAACCGGTCACGAATCAGCCATGCCGTTTTGACAGCCCGCGCGCCACCTGGTTACTATCGAGCCCTTTGTACTTTTTCGCAACATGGCGTCGGAAAGTACCCATTTAATTCTATCACGTGACGTTTCAATCGTTTTGCTCACTTTTAGTCGATTCTTTAGTAAGTTCTGCATACTAAAAACACGGCAACACTATACCACTATGGTCAATTCGATTTAAAAAAAAAGTTGAATGTCAGTCGTTGAATCTCTCCAGCGTGTCAAAGTGTGGTTAGCGATCGGCGATTATTTTAATTACTTTTGGTGAGTATTTTTGAATAAACTACTGATAAAATGGTATTTATTGGTTAATTAGAATACAGACTTCATGTGTGCAACCGGGTTTTAACCTGAAGTTACGTATATTTCAAAATATGAGTGTTTTTCCGTGTGCTTGTTGGTACTTGTACCGGTGTCAGAATTTTGTCGGAATGCTTTCGTAATTTATTAAATTTTAAGACCTGTTCCGTATCGAAAGTAATAGTTATCGCATTGAATATGTACTTGACAACAGTTTTCAGCCAAAACATATAGAAAAGATAGTAGATTGAAGTCAACATTACATGCTTTGTTCAAGTTAACCTCGAAAAAAACACACCATGATGGCGGTTGACGTAGTTCAGAGGTATAGCTTGGTATACACAGTTATTTAATTAGTTTTTGTTATTTGTTAATTATTAATAACAAGTTATTAATAATTTTCATTTTGAATGATTTTTCGAGACAGTTTTTTTTAAATTTCGTTTACTTTATTGATTTTTAGAAAAAAACGGATACGTATACGGATTCTTACGATGCAAGGCTTGGGTGATGGGCATGATGGTGGTGCTGGCGATGGTGACCGTGGTCGTGGGCGGGGACGAGGACGTGGACGACCACGTGCCCAACCGGTCCAACCGGTGGTTGACCCGGATGATGCTGGTGCACGACGTGCGCGTGGGCGTGGGCGTGGGCGAAGGCGTGGGCGGGGGCGTGGCCGCACCGTCGCACGCGCGCTCAACCTCGCGATGTTTGTTCCTTTTTCATACTTTTTCCATTATATTTTTTTTATAGACTGGGTTATTTTAGATCCTTTCCAAAATGTTGCTTAATTTTGAAGGGGTCAGTCAACGGCCGCCGTCGAGCCGGAAATCCCGGGACCCTCCTCCTCTGCCGTTGCGGGGCCGTCGCAACCGACGACGTAAGTAAACATGTAGGTATTTTAAATTTAATCAATTTTACGTCAATACTTTGTTTTTTTTTTTCACTTTTCTTTTAGGGTCGACATTGCAGAGGAGCGAAAAAAAATTAAGAAGATGCGGGCGCTCGACAGGCGCAACATCGCCCGGTTGAGCACCGAGCAGAGGGCACAGCTCACTGAGATGCGCAGTAGGAAGGAGGTTGGGCAGTTTTTATTGCCCGATGCCCCTCCTTCCAAAAAGCGGAGGTAAAAAATATTTAGCTACCACTAATACATTTTACGGTCACAAATATTTTATTTATTTCTGTATTTCCAGAATTTCACCTTTGAGAGTGCCGTGCCCTCTGGTGCCGGGCACGCCTGAAGTGCCGCCCCCTAGAATTATCCAGCAGTGGGAACTGGACAGGCAAGGTTTGTAAATTTTCTGCTGGATATCGTTAGCCATATGAACTGATCCAACCCAACTAAAAACACGTGAAATAACATATTTTTTCTTTCTATCTAGCGCTGCAGGGAAGTGGGCCATCCAGGGTGGTGTTGGACGTGGATGATGATGATGATGGTCATGCAGCCACGCCGCCTCCCTCGATGTAAGTTTGAACTTAATCTCTGTCTTAAAGATACAAAAACATACAAAAGAAATCCAAATGTTAATGTATATGTTATTTCACAGGGCACATGCAGCTACGCCGCCTCCCTCGATGGACCTGCCGGGAGTCGCCGACGTCGCCACGCCGCCTCAGGCGTCAACCAGCGCCTTCGTCGTGTTTACCCCCTCAACGGGGATTGTGCAAGAGCGGGAGCTAGACACAAGTGTGCTCGTGGAAGCGAGTGTCGAGCTGGTTGGGTTTTCGCCGAGCACGTCGTTCTCTGCAGAGCGTTCACCACGTCCGTCGACCTCCTCAAGACCAGGTATTTTTTTATGCGAGAATGCAGTCAGGAGGATCAGCTGCATTTTGATTGGTCTCACGACCCTCAGGTATTCAAGGGCGAGCGGAAAGTTTTTACGGGCGCAGCGGGGCCCACTTTTAATGTGGAGGGGATGTCTCCGTTCCAAATCTTTTCGAAGATTTGGGACGAAGACATTATGAACCTGATGGTCACAGAGACCAACAAATATGCAGCGATCCTCATGACCTCATCGCTGGCTCGTCACTCGCGTCTGCGGAAGTGGGTGCCGTTGACCGTCGACGAGTCGTGGACGTTCTTCGGCATCCTAATGCTGCAAAGCATTACCCCAATCCCTGTGGAGAAAGAATATTGGAACCCTTGTTTGCCTTATTTGAAGTTGGGCAGATTCAGCGACATTATGTCATTCCACAGATTTGCCGTTATAAAACGTTGTCTACATTTTGTAGACAGCGTCTTATCTGCTAGAGGGATCCCGTCGAAGCTCTGTAAAATCCAGCCGATAGTCGACCACCTGAAACAGAAATTTAGCTCTTTATACCTACCTGCGCAGGAAATTGCTATTGACGAGTCGCTATTGCTGTGGAAGGGGAGGCTGACCTTTTCACAGTTAATAGCGACGAAAGCTGCTCAGGTAGGTATAAAGAGCTATGAGCTGTGCGAGTCGAAGACGGGATACCTTTGGCAGATGATCATTTATCGGTATAAATGATCATCTGCCAAAGGTATTTGCCGGTGCAAAGGTGAACATCATAATGTCGAGGCCGAAAACCCGGCTGAGCCTGAAGGTGCGACATCAAGGACTGTTCTAAAGTTAGTCCGTCCCTTGTTAAACAAGGGACATACATTAGTTATGGACAACTTTTATAACAGTCCTTTGTTGACCCGCACCCTCAAGGCTCAGAAGACAGACGTGGTGGGGACTCTGCGTCTGAACCGGGAGTTCGTGCCTGAGAGTTTGCGCCACAAAAATAAAGCAAACATGCGGACTGGGGAAGTGGTATTTAGCCAGACCCGTGACATGACCATAAGCGTGTGGAAGGACGCGAATGTGGTGTCCCTTATTTTTACATACCACAAAGTGGAAGTCGGCGGAAAGGAAAAGTACGGCTACTTTCGGCACAAACCGAAAGTAGTGCTGGATTATAACCTTTCTATGGGAGGCGTCGACAAAAAAGACCAACTTTTGCAGGCGTTTCCCATAGAAAGGATTCGGAATCCGGTATGGTACAAAAAGCTTTTCCGCCGGCTTCTCAACGTGTCCGTCCACAACGCGTTCGTCATGTCCGCGATGTCAGGGTCGGCTAAAATGGCGCAGCGGCAGTTCCGGGTGCTATTAGCGGACGAAATCGTCAAAAGATTTAGTCCGCTACAAATAGCACCCCCGATCGCCACCGGCCACTTCCCCACTAAAAACAATTTCAAGAAATCACGTTGCAAGTGGTGCTCACTTAAAAAAGTTGTTGCTTGCACAGCTTATAAGTGCGACACTTGCGACGTGAGCCTGTGCATAATCGGTTGCTTTAGAGACTATCACATGGCTGGGGGACAGGTCAACTGATAATCTCTAAAGCAACCATTTTTTTTCCCCGACTGCCAATAATCCATTTAATTTGATACCAAACTCGATAGGTTCTGTTTTTTTTTAGCTCTCTATGCGGCGCCTAAATTCTGCCATATTGTTTTTCATTTTACTTCAGTGACCGTTATTGTTGTTGAGTCAACAGCAAAAACTTGTCATTGGACGTCAATAGTGACTTATATTATAACAATGTTAAAAATTGAGTTAGAAAAATTAAAACAATAGATTTTACAAAGTATGTTGTTTTATTGTTATCAATCATTCATAAAAAAATTTATTTTTAACTAAACTAATGCTCAGAACTTATAACATCAGACAATTTCTACATTTAAATGTTTAAACAATAAACCAATTTTTTTTTTGGTGGTTGGAAAATCATCAATAGTTGATTTGTGTAGTATACTATACACTACAATAAAATAAAAATCTGGGAAACCAAACAGTTTGAACTGAAATTTTCTTACCAAAAAGTAATTTTAGAAGGAACCTCTTTTAAAAAATAAATAAATGAAAAAAAATATGTAAAGTAAAGACAGTTGTGACGTAAATACGAAACCATGCAGAGTGATCAGGTTTACGTCAAGGTAAAATTTATTATAATTTCTTATTTACAAAAAAATCTATTATGTGTGTTGTGGATTCAAATAAGAAATGCATTGAGCTGAAGCTAATGCTAAATTAGCTACGTAATTCATGTATTTTCATCACATTTTACGTACATAATCTTGGGTGTATAGCATACCATACATTGCGACCAATTGCTCAAAGAACATCTTACTTGTGATGTATATTATTCTATACACTGCCAACTAATGGGTGGTGGTGATGTCAGTATTATAATTTGAGTTTGATAATATTACGTTTACGTTTTTTACTTTTTAGGCATTCGTTTATTATTTTTTCTTGCATGGTGTGGCTCCTACTAGTTTGCATGCTTGCTTTTAACTTTGTTCTAGCCTGGAAAGCGCAGTCAGTGTAGACGTATACTAGCACTCGTTCCTAAATAAAATGTTGGAAGTAGCCGACGTTGTGATGCAACAAGCAATGAAGAAGAAGTGGACAGTTGCGACTCCATCTATAAATTCATCGTTAGAAATACTAAACTGCATTAGCCTAGAACCAATTGTTATGATTCCGATACAAAAAACTCAGATGAAGATTCTCTATAGAATTCCAGGTGTGGATCCTGGAATTCACAGATTTTCGAAGCCATGAAACTGTACCCGATACCTGTTAGATCCACCACCACACCTGTTCTTTTCTTTTTGGAAAGTCAATAAAAGCATCTAAAGAATATATAATTGACTTGATTGAAATTGCTATCATGAAGTTGTTTGACAACAGGACCAGTTCAGCAAACTGCCGAGCAGCTAGTGCCCGATGCTGGTTTTCAACTGGCCCTGAGATGGTGACGTAACGAACGTAAAACAGTTTAGCCCTTTGTGTGTATATTAATATGTGTGTGTCTAAGAAGGTACTTACATTATGTGAAATAGGTGTGTAATAACATAAATAAGAATACTTAGAGGTAATTAAAAATAAAAATATTAAGAAAACAAACATGATAAAAAAAAAAAGTGCAAGACAGAACAAAACGAAAAACTATGGTATCTAAAATTAAATGAAACGGGCGGATTGAAACTTAAAACCTGTTTCGCATGACCGCTATCAACCTCCAAACGCACCATTTCGAATCCATGCACTTCGACGCTCAATACGCTGCATGGAGCAAAATAACCAGTGAAGAAAAGATAGAGAATTGTGAGACATTATCATAAGCACATGGGTGGCGTAGACCTAGCTGCTATGCAGCATGCTTATTGCCTTGGATCGGACTAGAATGAAGATACATCGTCGGTACCTGAACATATTTTCTCCATTATTTGACATATGTATCAACAACGGCTTCTTCGCCGCCACTATCACCGATCAAGCAACGTTAATGAAAATGATGACAATCCCAAACAATTTCGATATACGAGGTGTATGCTGGCCTTACAGGAAGCAACCGACAAATGGCAAAAAATTCAGTACAGAATTTGGTGACTTAAGAGAAAAAGTAAGGAAACCAACTACTGAAAGGCCCATAGATGCTTTCAGGAATGGCGTTGTAGATCACTGGCCGAAACACCGAATATCATAGGTGCAAATAATGCAAAAATGGTCAAGCATATACTCGTTACCAAGTACAAAATCAACCTTTGTTACGTAGCTAATAGAAATTGTTTTGCAGCTTATCAAGCGATAGGGTCGTCACCATCTTGGTTCGGTGGTAGAGGGTTCATTTTGTAGGTGTCGTTGAATTATAACACAACGTGTAAATATAACCCCACTTTTAATCAGATACTTCAGACACAAATAATCTAAAAATAACACACTTAATAAACAGTACCAAGTGATAAAAATAATTTCACTAGGCAAACCGACAGTTTCGTTTTGGAGAAGTGACTCGGTCCGTGTCTCGATGCGAAGTGACCGTTCGACAACCCCCACTTACCAAAACGACTCTGTCCACGTGCCGCCATTACAAAAATAACGTCACGGCGCGGCGTTTGCCCCTCTACTACAATACTCAATTGAGCAACTTTTATTAAAACGATATCGTTATCCACGACATATGTAATATTATGTTAACATTTACGTAAAATAATTGCAAAATAAAATAAGGTGAAAAAAAAGTTCTCTGCTAAAAGTACAGGAGAGGATATAAAGATCAAAGGACTACATAATTCTGCATGCTCTTATATGTATTTGATGATAAATGATGAAAATTTTTGCAAAAAGATAGACTATGGAGACTGCCAGTATCTATTTGTAATTATGAATGGCATCTTCAGTTCACAAAATTTTGGTTCAACGAAAAAGTGTCATAAAGCGTTTTGCAGTTCTTCCCATGGTAAACATTAAGGATTATGAAAATTTTTGTCTACATCATACTAAAAAAGGCTCTCAACCAGCTGATCGGCCTGTTTCATACTTGTTGTGTCAGTCTGTGGACGACTAGGTAGTCTGTGGGGTCTATGGTTTTGGGCTCTCTGCTTTTTTTGGTGTGTTTGCCGCGTCATGGCGTGCAAAGTGATTGTTTGTTGTAAAACTAAATAAAGAATCGTCTTCTAAGTAAACCATCTTTTATTCAAATAAAACATGGTGGCAGCGGTGGCGCAAGGTTGTAAGATGCTACCTCCGGCGCCATTTGATTTCAATCCAAAGAATTGGAAAAAATGGAGGAGCCGCTTTGAGCGGTACTTGGCAGTAAGTCAGGTGGAAAATGAAGAAGATGAGGAAAATACTTCGCAGGTGGATATTTTACTTTATTGTATGGGCGACAGTGGCGTGCGCCCTATTAAGGCTCTTAGGCTTAGCCTACCTTACCAACTGAGCATTTTTTTTAACTAATTAACCATGTAATAAAATAACACCATGTACAAAATAATAATAAAAAAGTTCAAACTCCTGTTAAAATACTTAGAGCAATTTTTCGCGTACGAATCCTATATATTTACAGGCTTGCTTAGGCTAGCATTCAAGTAGCCTAAATTCATAATTTTACGCACACAGCGTCACATCGGTGAATGATCGGTGCATATTTCCGTGTCTATGAACCGCACACATGCATGTCAGCTCCTGCGAGTGGAGCTGGCCTGTGATTGGCTGCAACAACACAAGGCTACGATTGGATGCGTCATGCGTGGCCATCTTTAGCCCGCGAATTCCGGCGCGAAGTTCAAATTTGTTTTTTACGTTTTTTTGCAATTTGCAGGCCAGTGCTAGCTTGAATACTGACTACATACGTCTAACAGTCGCGAATCATATTTTATTAATCAACATACACCTAGCACTGGCCTGCAAATTGCAAAAATGTAAGGAAATTTGAATTTCGCGCTTAGCGGTCTTCGCTCTTCCGTCACACGTCTACAGATAGAGTGCAGCACTGACAACACATTTCATTGATTGATTTCGTATAATGCTGCAAAATGTTGTTGACCGTTGTTGTGAACAAACTCGATATGAAAATGATGCAATTTTATTTGGTAGTATTTTTCTATCGGCAAATTAGAAATTATATTTTACATAGGAGGAAGCCATTATTGTTTCATTGTTGTGACAAGCAATTTATAGCGCGATTTGTTTTGAAACCGAAAACGTACAGATATTGTCAGTTATTAGTTATCATTATTAACAGTAGTGTAAATATTAGCTTTGTTGTGTATTATTTGTTTATTCCCCTAACAAATAATAACAATGGTATTTACTTGCGAAGTTTGTGCTGATAATGTGTGTTTGCTAGATGATAAAGGTAATAAGTTTTCTCAATTATCGTATAAGTAATGATAGGGTGCAAGTTGTATTTAAAGGTAGAGTGTGAAAGCCGCTTCGGATATTATCTTGCAAGTGACGTGTTTTGTACTTTTGTAACTATCACCCACTCACTTGGATGAGATATTTGAGGTGGCCGAATCTTAATTTCTTCTGTTTGCATCGTTGCGTTTCGTTGTTTGCGTTCTTGCATAATGTGGTGAGTTTTTGAATTGTATTTAGGTATAACTTTTACAGGCTTATTTAAATTTTATAAATGTGACAATTTTTTTTTTGCTGTTAATATTTCGTGGCCTACCCATCGTACTGCACGCCACTGATGGGCGATAGGGCCGAAGAATTAGCCCTCCAATGGGATTTGAAAGGAAAACGCCTCAAAAAGGTTATGTTGCAGCACTTGCAGCTTGATGAATATTTTGTTCCCAAAACAAATCCTGTGTATTTGAGGTATGAATTTGAGGTATGAAGAGACAGGGTGGTGGTTGGCATTGCGACCCAGCGGGCTAGAGAGCAGATGCTGCTTAACCCGAGCCTAAATTTAGAACAGGCAAAATTAATCGGAAAAAACGTGGAAATCTATGAAACACAAGGACATCTAGGGAGGGAGGAATTGAACAGAATACAGAAGAAAGAATTCATGGAAAAGAGCGTGGAAGAGTGCTGGTTTTGTGGCAGGGAGCGTCACAAGAGCCGTCAATCTTGTCCAGCATTTAAAGCAACATGTCACAAGTGCGGCAGAAATGGTCATTTTGCCAGACGGTGCAAAGGTGTAAGAAACATTGAAAGCAACCGATGTGAGGTAAAGTACAAAATCAATAACATGAGTGATAGTAATTATCGAAAGAAAATATAAGTTTTTGTGAACACAAGTTACAAATGTGATTTGGATTTTCTTACAGATACCGGAGCAGATATAGTGGCTGTGCCAGAATCATGTATTAGTGAAACTACAAAAAAAATATGTGAAAAAATCTGATGTAGTGATAAATGGACCGGATGAGAAGCAGATAATGGTGATTGGTACGTTGTTTATTACATTAAAATACAAAAATAGATGTTATACTGATAAAGTTTATGTAATACGTAATTTAAAAAATCCCATACTTGGGGTTCCTGCCATAGAATCTATGCAAATATTAAAACTGTGTTTCATGATGATAACTAAAGTATCAGTCGGTGTCTAAAATAAATGTAGAGAAAGAATATCCTAATATTTTTAACAGTTTAGGTGTTTTCAAAGAACCATTTGAAATTTAACTTGTTGACCCGAGCAAAAGTTACATACAGTGTGTACCTAGAGTAGTACCCATACCATTGCTAGAAAAACTAAAAATTGAGTTACAGAGACTTAGTGATCTGGGAGTTATAACTAAAGTTGAAGAACCTGCCAATACAGAATTACCAATTGTAGTTGTGCCTAAAGAAGATACTGTAAGAATTTGTGGGGATTATACTGAACTTAATAAAAATATTCTTAGACCAATATTTTCTATACCCAAAGTTGAAGTTACATTAGCTAGATTAAATGGTTCTAAATTTTACTCTAAAATTGATGCTACATCGGGATTTCATCAAATTCCATTAAGGAACTGTGCTGAGTTGACAACAATAATTACCCCTTTTGGAAGATATATGTATGACGGATTCTCGAGCGGCTGAGACACCACGTGTCGCTGTTTATCGTCATCTGATGGTCCTCCATTATGGACGTGTAGGTGCAGGTAGTTGTAAAATAATACTCACAAAATATCTCACTTAATTTAACTTTTAACATTCTAATAAAACTTCACCAAAATCACTAATGATTACAATAATAATTACTGATTTAAATACGGGAAGGAAAATAATTAAACTTTACTTTAGAGCCAATGGGTTTGTGCATGTGCCTCGGCTCACGGTCGCATCAAAAGTGACCGTCACCACCGCCATGACATTGACAACTCCATTCGGTGTTACCCGCTCTAAATTAAAATTACCAATACAGAAATAATTGTTACACCACAGAGTAAAAATAATCGATTACAACTCATAAAAAATGTTAAAATAAATCAACTAATTTATCACGCGCCGTTATGTATAATAGACTACCATTTGGTTTAAATTGTGCTCCAGAGTATTTTTCTATGAAATTCTCCGAATTGTTTCACGATATAGAAGGAGTTGTTATTCATGTTGATGATATTTTGATATTTGCAAGTTCAATGGACAGTCATGACAAGATTTTAAGAAAGGTTTTAGACAGATTACTAGAAAGAGGCATTAAAATAAATTTAAAAAAAGTGTTTTTGGAGTGCAGGAAATAAAATATTTAGGCCATATTATAAGTTCAGATGGTATTAAGTTAGATCCAGAGCGAGTAGAAGCAATAAACAAATTTGAGGTACCAAAGAATAAAAAGCAAGTTATGCAGTTTTTAGGGATGGTCAATTTTGTAGGGAGGTATGTAGAAAATAAAACAGAGCTTTTACATCCTTTAAATTCTTTGTTGAAATCGGATTCAGAGTTTGTATGGAATATTCATCATCAAGATTCTTTTGATAAGGTCAAAGTTGCACTCCAAAAAGCTCCAATGTTGGCACATTATGATCCATCATGTAATAGGTATAATAATATCAGCGGACAGTAGTTCATATGGTTTGGGTGCAACAATAATGCAAGAAGTCACAGAAGGGGCAAGGCAAGTAGTTGCCTATGCCAGTAGGACTCTGACAGATACAGAAAAGCGGTACTCACAGATAGAAAAAGAATGTCTAGCGTTGACATGGGCTGTAGAGAGATTTAAAGATTATATCTATGGTATTAAAGTAGCATTAGAAACAGATCACAAACCCTTGTTGCACATTTTGCAAACCAAACCCATTGATGAGTTAACGCCTCGCTTGATGGGATTTAGAATGAGGTTAACAAAATATAACTACCGGGAACTCAAAACAAATAACAATTACGGAAGATATCCCGTAAGTGACACTTTAAAAATATAACTACTTTGTAATATATATACCTGGGAAATAATTAGTTATTCCTGATACTCTGTCCAGAAATCCAATAAGTAGCAATGAGAGCAAAATTAGTAACAATAGTGAAGTTTTTGTTAATTCATTAATTGAATGTACAGCTTTAGAAGATAAACTAATAAAAAAAATAGAGAAAAACAAAAAAAAAATGGAATAATATTAATTTTGAAACAGTACACCCTTCAAGGTTGGCCATCCTATGGTAAATTGTCAGACAAGCTTAAACAATATCATCAGTATCGATCTGATTTATCTATTGTGAAAGAATTGTTATTGTATAATTTATCTGGGTATACTAACGCTTGGTGGTGTGGTGTGTAATATAATAACGCTTTTATTTTTTTACCTTTTTCAGATATATTTTTAAATATGTCAAGATTTTATAGAAGCAAAAAACTAATATCTTTATGTAGAGAAGATGAACGACAGGAATCAATTAATCGGTTGGCCAGAGAGCTCAAAAGAGAATCAGCTTTACTGTTCCAACCTTCTGAAATATTGCCATCCAACAGTGAGGACCAAGATACAATCGACATTACTAGTGTGCATACTGAACAACCAATTTATATTTCAACGGCTGGAGTGGAAATTATTAATAACAATCAACAATCTATAATAACTACAACAGTTGATGTTAATGCGATTGTAAACCCCTGCTTGATAACTCAAAACGATTTTGAAATTCCCAGCAATAGTATTCTAAGTCCACGTGATTCGAATGAAGTATCTTATCAGTTAAATGATCAAACTGGTTGCTTAGAGCCAATAGTTCTCGAAAAATAAAATATTTCTAGTAATATACCTGAAGAAGAGGCATTTAACAGTGAGACAAGAAAGAGGAAGAAAAATCATAAGATGAGGCTCTTGGGAAAACATTATACGGGACATCAGGTCAATATAGTTGGTAGCGTTACAAAATTAGAAGAAATTTCAAAAAGCGCCAGGACACTTAGAGAAAAGCCATGTACTTACGGGGCAAAAAAGAAATCAGACAGGAGTTATTTGTGTGCTGCAATAAACGATGAAATCAGAAACGATTGTTTCAGATATTTTTGGCAACTACCAACATGGGACGCTAAAAAATCGTACATAAACGGAATGATTCAGGCAAGAAAGATATTACGACGACGAAAAACTTCTACAGATGTACAAAGAAAATCTTTTTGGGTTTGATTGCTATTTACCAGGAGTTAACGGTGACAAGTTTCGTGTTTGTAAGGAATTGTTTCTGGCGACGTTTGATTTGAAAAAAGATATGTTTCAGCTTTGGATTAGATCTAATATAAATATTTCTGAAAGTAGTGAAGGAACACCTGTTCGAAGAATAAATAAGGTCCCTAACACATCAGAAACTACAACTAGGGCGCTCAAATCTGATTCTGTTCATAAGTGGCTTGAATGTGTACCGAAAGTTCCAAGCCACTACTGCCGAGCAAACAGTTCCAGGATATATGTTGAAGAGTCTTTGGAATCTTTTAGCCACATGCATTTAGTGTATACTTCTTGGTGCCAGACTAATAATGTGGATGCAGTGAGAAGAAAAAAGTTTCAGGAGATTTTAAAAGAGAAGAAAATTTCTATATTTAAGCCGCGTAAAGACCAGTGTGACATTTGTGTTGGCCACAAACAAGGGAACATTCCTGACGACGTATATCAGCTTCATATTAAAAAAAAGATGAAGCTCGAGCAGCCAAAACAGAAGCTATTAACAAAATTTCAGATGATGTGATTGTAGTATCAATAATGGATATGCAAAGTGTTTTATTATGTCCTAAGCTACTTGTTTCTGAGCAGTATTATAAAATGAAACTATCGCTACATAATTATACTTTTCATGTTAAAAACAACAAAAACGTTTATTTATATGTGTGGCATGAAGGCGATGGAGGAGTAACCGCAAACAATGTCACTAGTTGCATAATTAATTTCATAGAAAAATATTGTTGTCAGTACAAAAAAAGTGATTTTGATATCCGACGGATGTGCCTACCAAAATAAAAATAAAACACTTTGCAATTCATTATCTAACCTCAGCACTGCGAAGGGCATTATGATAGAGCAAATTAACCTAGAAAAAGGGCACACGATGATGGAGGTGGACAGCGTACATTCAACTTTAGAAAAAAAGTTTAAAGGCCCCATCTACTCTCCATCTGACTATATATCGCGGATGAGAGATGCCAAGACCATCACAACCTTACATTGTCCATCATCTAGAGTACACATTTTTTTTTAATTATGAGGATGTACCCGGAGGTTTTTCAAGTATAAGACCTGGAAGAAAAACTGGCGCTGCAACGGTAACAGACATTAGAGGACTTCTCTATTTCAACGGTGATGTGAAGTATAAACTACGCCACACAGATGAGTGGACCAATTTGCCGCAGAGGAGGACAAACACGGCACCCATAAGGGAACCTATAAGCCTTTGTGATTGCCCACTAAAAATTGATTCTACCAAATTTAGTCACTTACAAAGTCTAAAGCAATACATGCACCGCGATTACCACCTATTCTACGAAAATTTAAGCCATTAATAATGTTCCACATTTTGATCTCATTATAATTGATTTGTTTGATTGAATAAAGTGATAATGTCATTTGAAAATAAAATTTATTGGTTTTTCATTTATTTATTTTGAATTATTTCTTTCTAAAAAATAGCTATGTATCACCGCATGTATCAATGCACATAGCTTGTATTTACGACCCAAATAAATAACGATATGTGTCAAATTTGCCTATTATGTTTAATTTTGGCATTATAAATAATGTTATATATCCAAAACTTATCTAAAACTACGTAAATGACATTGGAAACTTTCTGCCCCGCTTTTCGAAAAGTAGCGGACACAAACAAAACCTATCACAAATGATAGATACTGTTATCCACTTTATTGCCGTGCATTTCATTTTTCTGTTACATATGGGAATATTCAGAAAATAAGGTTTCAACACTTTGATACTTTTACTTGTAGGTACACTTCACATTACCCACACCGTTTTTTTTTTGGGTCTGTGAAATCATCAAATGACTTCTCCCGCTCTGACCAGGCGGTATGGAGTGTCAGACTTCTACTGACTAAAAACCACCCATGTTCTTTCATAGCCCTTGTGCCGAGGCCAAGCCCGACGGGCGTTCGGCCCTTGCGGGCCCAAAGCTAAAAAATAGCTATGATAATGCGCGCTACGGAACATCGCGCGTTTACTGAACGGCGCTGCTCAAGCTAGTTATTCTGCGATGCAAAATAACATAAAATGTAAAAAAAAAAAAACAAATCATTTAAGACAAAAATATTTCCAACTTAGACTCGTCCTACCTCAGAATTCCCATATGTCACAACATAGCGCTTTAAATAAACATACCTACAGGTCTAAAACTTTTAAATAAATTCCGTTTCATCTCTGTCCGCCGTGGGGATTTTTCCCATAGTAAAGTTCCCAATGTCCTTTGCTATAAGTATTAAAATAAAAATAAATTATTTGAATACTCCGGGTATTTTCCGAGAAAATCAGTTTTTTGCGTCTCCTGTAAAGTACGCAAAAAACACATAGCGATTATGGAAAGCGCAGCGACGATATGTAAGTATTAACTTTTAGTTTACATTTTTAGCATCTATTGTACATAATTTAAAAACAGTTACATTATTTAAGGAGATAGATCAAAGGTTGAGGTTTGTTGATTTGGCTATGATAGTAAAGGTGTTTGTTCTCGCGAAGAAGTCCGGAGTCAGAACTTTAGGGCCACGCGTGCATTACATATATGGAAAAATGTCACGTGGATCCCGGCTATTTAAACACTGGAGAGTGAATTAGGTGCATCACTTCAGTGTCAGGAGCTCCAGATTAACAGCAAGTACTTACCGAGAATCAACCTGCAATAAATAAGGAATAAAACACCGGCAAAATTAGAGGAACACAAAAAAAAGGTGCCTTTTTCTAAAAACTGGTGGTTATTTCGACACGTGGTGTCGCTATTTTAATGAGTACCCTTTTTCAACATAACATTATGGGCCCTTTTGACATTTTTTAACTTTCTTACAGAAATTGTACCCTCTTAAGTGTTTATTGACGATTAAAAAACGATTTCTCAAAGTTTGCACCCTTATAAAACGGTTGTCTACGGCACTGGTTGCACGATTTCTGCCTTGCCCTCGCCTGCGCACGTAAGATCCTGTATTTCTGAATCGTTGCATAGTACGGTAGATCACGGATACTGCCACACCCAACGTTCGACTGGCTGAACGGTAAGTGTGACCTTCCTCTATCATTGTTGCAGCCCTGGCGTCTTCAGTTGCTGGCAAATCACTCATTCTGTATGCAATACAATGTTAACTCTCAAAGCAAAACAAACAAACTGAGCTAGGGCCACCATTGACCGCATAAAACAAATTCCTTATCAAAAACACTCGGAAGCGTCAATTGTCAACGAACACATAAGAGGGTACAATTTCTGTAAGAAGGTTAAAAAATGTCAAAAGGGCCCATAATGTTATGTTGAAAATGGCTACTCATTAAAATAGCGACACCACGTGTCAAAATAACCACCAGTTTTTTAAAAAAGGCACCTTTTTTGTGTTCCTCTAATTTTGCCGGTGTGTCTAGTTCAGTGGGCACATGATAATGGCGTTATAATTAACATCAGCAAAACTAAGTGCTTGCTGATTCACTCACCATTTCATAAAAATAAAAATAATCTGTGGACAGTGGGAGTCTAAGGTCATTCGTACGAATGTCTGCATGACAACAAGCTGAATTGTCAATGCTCTTATTTAGAAACAGTAACTTCATACAAATACCTAGGATTAGTCATAGATAACAAATTCACTTGGAATCTGCATGTCAACAGCGTCTGCAATAAACTACGATCCATTTTGGGTAAATTAAAGACTCGTAAACATGCTGTCAATCGAAAAGTATTGTATTTATACTATGCACTGGCTGACTCAGTTATTGAATACGGGTTGGGTGGATATGGCCTTACGTACCCCACATTTAAATAAAATCAAAACCTTGCAGATACGGCTACTTTAACTACTTGTAGATAAAAAAACAAAAAAGTCCCTAAATAAAAACTATGAAAAGCTGTTTAAAATTTGTAAAGTACTTCCGGTCCATATGAAAATTAAGGTAAATATTTTGTCTGAACAATTTAATGACGATTATCATAAGAGGGAGCGTAGGCATATGTACCCGACTCGCTTATCTAAAACGAAGACACTTGCTGTTCCTACAGTGACAAACTACTTTGGTAAGCGTACAAGAAAATATGTAGTACCCTCGTTAGTGAACGAGCTACCCCCACAATTGATATCGCATGTCAAATCTAAAGGTCAACTTAAAAATGTTGTTAAAAACACTTCCTCTCTATTATTCTGACCAGGGCGTGCAGGTCTGCGTGTAGGACTGCCATCGTTGATTAGGCAAAGGTTGAGATCATCCAACATGTCAAGTAAACCTATGCCAAAGTTATCGCAGGTATCCGACCCCCATCAATAATGGTGACAATTAAAATCACCCATGACGAGTATTGGACCACTAATACTGCATAATAAATTTCTAATTAAACAAAAAAAACAAACAACAGACGAACAAACCTCAGGCACCGTGCTACAACCTATCAAGTTTGGTATGTTTTTGATGATAAACAACGTAAATAACATACATCTCGATGGGATCAAACGTATGGCAGAAATCGTCTGTCAGTTGAGTTCAAGTCGCACCAGGATGGAAACAGTTTCCTTAACAATAAAATGTTATCCCAACACAATTATATAGCTGCCATTCCACAATTCAACATCACAAGAATGGGTATTGTAAGGGATTATACCAGTTGAGTGGTCAGAAGAGGAAATAATTAAAAATATTCAGGTCCCTGAGGGATGTGGCTCTGTTATTAAAGCCAGAAGGATGAGCCGTAGGGTGTCCTCTTCTGTTGTGACCGAGTGGAGGCCTACACAGACTGTTGTGTTAACTTTTGACGGACAAGTCCTACCTAAGCGCGTGTACAGCTTCTACACGGCTCTCCAGTTGAGCGTTACACTTACCCGACGGTTCAATGCTACCATTGTTGTCGATTTGGCCATACCCGCACACTTTGCAGATCGAAACCTAGGTGCTTTAAGTGTGGTGAAGATGATCCAGGTGATGTAATTAAAAAAAAAACATTTCCGCTCATTGTGTCCCTAACTAATGCTGTATCTGTTCATAATAGTAATTTTCCTTAGGTTTAAAATCTGTTTCACTGTTGTTGTTGTTAGTTTAGTTTATGAGTTTAAATGTATATTTTGTTGATATTTTGTTTAAGCAATTATGTCAACGATAAGACACTTAGTAGTAGGTATAATTTAATTGTGTAAAATCACCTTCCCTAGTTGTAAGTTATTTTTTAAAATCAAAATTTGTAAGAATTAGATTGTGAAACGAGGACGACTGCCGACAAACTGTTTTGCAGTTTGGCAGACTTTTTGTATGTTACTATTGTAAAGATTTTGAATAAACATATTAAAAAAAAAACAATCTAAACTTATTTTTCTATAGCAGTAGTACCAATGTATTGTAAGTAGTTCCAGCAACAGTTAAGTGTCAAGGGGTTCGATTCCCCTAATCGAGCAATGAGTTATTATTCCTTATAGCAATAAATCTGCTCTTCTATTTAATGTTGTGGTTAAATAGAGTATTTTTTCTGTGATGCAGCCATCTTATTATAATTATTGATCATGCAATAATTCTGCTCTTCTATTTAGTGTTGTGGTTAAATAGAGTATTTTTTCTGTGATGCAGCCATCTTATTATAATTATTGATCATATGCTTCAGTGTTCCCCTGTGTGTACCTTTTTCAATATTAGGTGTAAAAAGACAATAAATAATTATTCAGTATAGTAGTGTACCTACCTACCTGACATGTCAAAGTGATTGTATTAATATTTATTTGTGTCTCTCCATTTCAGGTCGTACGAAAACGCCGAGACCCTTTTTCCCTCCGACGTCGACGAGGAACCTCAGGTTCCAAAAAAGAAGCACGACGGACGAAAAAGGAAGCACGCATCAACTCGAACGACGGAGCCGGCACAAAGGTCGTGGTCGTCGCCATCGAGAGCAAGTCCGATCCGGCCGTCCACATCTGCGACGCCTGTCGAGCCGTCGCCGGTGCCACCGCCGTCCCGTCCATCAGCTTTAAAGAAGCCGCATCAAACCCGTATTGCACATCCCTCCGAAGAAGTGCACAGTATATGATCTGTTTGGAACCGATAGTGAGGACGATGAGAAAGAGGTCCCTGCAGTTACTGGTAAAACACCGTTAGCTTCATATATAACTCGACGTCTTGCAAACGGCCATTCGCACCAAATCTATGAAAAAAAGCCGGGAACGCACTATATTGATTTAAAAATATACCGGTGCGATGAAATAGAAAAAGTTCCGCCAATGAATAGATGGCGCCAAGCAATTGTCACGGTTAAAAATCAGACCTTCGACAATACAGATGCTTGGCAACATTTGTAAGTAACTATTATTAAATTTGTACTTAATTACGTAGTTACTTATCCGGTAAAAACGTAGCCCCCAAATATAACACAATGTGTTAGGCATGTCATACCTATTCACTTAGACCATTGACATAATTATAAACAAGGCAAATCGCGATTTCATTATTATAGATAGACACTATTGCTTTACTTATTAAACATTTTTTTTTGTAATCAATAAGAATAAATAGATTTATAATGTAATCACATGTAATCGTTTATAGAAATTAAGTAATTCAAATTACATCAAATTTGATTTAATGTTCCTTGTTTTTTTTCTTTCTTACAGTTACACCTAGACCCAGAATCAGAAAAAATAAAAACGATATAATAGAAAGAAGAGTCCGTTTCTAGCCGTCACACGGTGCGCACGCGATGTCGCGATTTCGTTAAATTCTCGCGAAGTTGTCGTCTTGTTACCGGTCTGTGTTGTGTTGTGCTCTGCCAATACAAAACTGTTGTGCGCTATGTCGCTCATTACTGTGAAGTGTAACAACTGCAATGTTGTTATTAACGAGTTGTTAGCGTTTCCTACGCAACGTCTTAGACTTTAGACTTTATGGACGAAGAGAGTGTGCATTAGTTGTGTACCTCGTCTTTCTCTGCGGAAGAGATAGTGAAAGCTAAGACTTTGTTGTTTGAGTCGATGCCTACTGGAAAGAAAGAAGATGCCTCTTCGAAGAAAGGATGGCAAAAAGAAAATGTCAAGAGATCTCGATGATATGATTTGTCTGCTATAAGGATCTAATGCAGAGCTTTTTCCAATATTTGTGGCGAGTTATCTACACAGGCCCCTCCAGTCTCCTTCGATCATGTGGATGTCACCCGACTCCTAAAGGACATAGTGAATCTACAGAACAAATTAGGGTGTTAGAAGAAAAAGTTGTCACAACGGAACAATTTGAACACTTAAAGTTGAAAATTTAAAACTCATCGTTAGCAGACACTTTCACGATGGATCGAAACATCAACAATAACAAAAGGAGAGGAGCATGTTTGAAAAACAGTATAACTCTGGACAGTGGCCCTATAAAAAGGATAT
Organism: Diarsia dahlii; assembly: GCA_949775195.1. Lineage (NCBI taxonomy): Eukaryota > Metazoa > Arthropoda > Insecta > Lepidoptera > Noctuidae > Diarsia > Diarsia dahlii. Next base: position 13,835,873 of record OX459203.1, on the reverse strand, counting down.
GTAACACATATAAGGCGGCTCGTCTGGAACTCAAGGCCATGGAAAATGTGACCGACACGGAAGAAGAAGTCACTCAAGTCATTCAACTTCAACAAGAAAATGATGTTGTTTTGAATTTAAACCACATAATGCAAGTTGATGACAATATAGTGACACCAATTACTGTGACCACAAGTGACAATGCGATGGTAAGCTTTTCATTAACTTTACAAGAATTTTTACATGGGTTGCATTTCTAGATGAATATCAAAATGGCTGCAGAAAAAAAGGTCAATTCAATCACTGGTGCTAATAGGTATAAATGCCATGCTGACATTGTTTTTTATTTTTCAGACGGACCTTTCCTTCAATGATGTCAACACTTCATTTTTACAAAAAAATGATAACGATGAAGTGGTGAAAAATCAAAAAAAAATTATAGAAATGCTTCAAGATGTGCAAAACACCCAAAAAAAAATATTGCAACAACTCGCTAAACACGATGTACACACGGCTACACATCAAGCTATACAAAACCAGTTAATCTTGGCCTCACTTTACTAGATCTTTTCGCACAATGAACGATCAGATTATACTGGTTTTGTATAGCTTGATGTGTAGCCGTGTGGACAGTACAACGAATCTATATATATAAATAAAAAGAGAAGTCCTGACTGACTGACTGACTGACTGACTCATCAACGCCCAGCCCAAACCGTTGGACCTAGAAAGCTGAAATTTTGCACAGAGGTTCCCTTTATAATGTAGACAAGGAATAAGGAAGGATTTTTCGAAATTCAACCCCTAAGGGAGTTAAATAGGGGATGAAAGTTTGTATGGAAAATCGCCATTTTCACGCGGGCGAAGCCGCTGGCAAAAGCTAGTTCTTGAATAAAATGGCAGACTATAGTGTCACAACAACAGGAACCAACCGCGAGTGCTCTGTGGAAGAACGTATTCCTCCTTTCAAAACAGTGGAAGAACTATTTCAGATGGAAGATAATTTAAAGAATCCAGAATTTCGAAGCAAATATTTCAAAATCATGTCCACTTTATGCTCTCCCGGCTTAGGAGCAAAAGGGACCAACGTGTGCTACAAAATAATAGATTATTTTTTTACTAGAGAGCTCTTAACTTTGGTCTCTTGGAGTGGCAACTCTAGAGACCAAAATGAAAAAGTAGCATTTAAGTTCTTTGCACAGACTCGTCAGATGTTTTTTTTATGTCATACACAATGCTGATCCAACTAAGTCAGTTAGAGACTGACAATTTTATTAAGGCAATAATCAAAAATTCCAGACAACGTTTCCAGGCGACCATAAAGCCTGTATCAGTTAGCACGCCAAAAAATCGCTAAATCACAAAATGATGCTGGAGAATCAAACATAGAATGATCAAAGTCTGATAGTTCGTAAGGATAGATTAGATAGATACCTATTATTTTATTTAATCTTAAGCTAATACTTTAATTTTTAAGATTAAAAATCCAATAAATATTGATTCTGAAACCATTTTTTTTTATTTTAACAGTTGTTTGTTCATAATATAACTCAGTTATATTATATTTATAACCAAAGTAATATCATCAAAACCGTGACAATTTAGTTTGTAACACTTATCTTACGAAATATTTGCAAGAACAATGTGACATGTTTTCGCCTTTTTCGTAAATATAGGCAATTTCTTGTTAAACTTCTAAATTAACAGTATTTCGATAAGTTTCCACATAGTTTATTTGTTATTTTTTACCATACATCGTAGATTTACATTTAAAAATATTCGTTTCGAATCAATTATTTTTTGAAATTTTAAAACGCTCTCTTCTAAAATTTCAAACACATTGAAGTAAAGAGGCGATTTGGTGTCATAAAAGATAAAAAACCGGCCAAGAGCGTGTCAGGCCACGCTCAGTGTAGGGTTCCGTAGTTTCCCGTCCGTCACAATAAGTGTTCCCACTTATGAGTTTAAAGGTGGGTATCCATTATGTTTTTTTTTTTTTATATATAGGATATATATTTTTTTTTACTTTCAAAATGATTTTCCTAGAAAGTCCTTTTTCCTTTTTTTCAGATTTTTTTCATATTTTCTAAACTTACGGTTCAAAAATTAGAGGGGGGGACACATTGTTTTTTACTTTTGGAGCGATTTTATCCGAAATTATTGACATTATCAAAAATGATTTTAGTACATCCCTATTATCATATAACAATATATCACACGTTAGGGTTGAAATTTAAAAAAAAACACTTCCCACTTTACATAGTTGCATAGCTGTTTTATTAGGGTAGCCCCCCTAGGCTACCCTAATAAAACATTTTTTTCCAATTTTTATTTTACCACTTTGTCGGCGTGATTGATACACATATTGGTACCAAATTTCAGCTTTCTAGTGCGGTCACAGAGATTAAGCGAGGACGGACAGACGAACGGACAGACAGACATGGCGAAACTATAAGGGTTCCTAGTTGACTACGGAACCCTAAAAAAGAGCAAATGATTACGTTCTCATTCAATCGCCAAAAGAATTTGGTACTTCCAAAAGTATCCGACCAAAGTTGTTACTACAGCAGACAGCTGTATCTGTATAATTTTACAGTAGTCCAGGGTTCATTGAAAGATCCCTTGAATGAAAACACCACATTTGCATACATCTGGACAAATAGCTTCCGCTGTATACGATAGGCTCAACAAAACCCTCATGTAATGAACGTCCCACCCCTTATTTCATTGCCTATCGGAAAAAAACAACAAACGATGTGTAAGAACAAGAGAAGGGGACACGTAGGAAACGTTCAAGGGACGGAAGCAAATTGAAACAAAAATCAGATACTGAAACAGATGAAGCTGGCCAAGAAAAAGTCGAAGAGTTAAAACTCTAGGAGCTTCTGCATCTTCTCACAATCACCAGTTAAGAACTGCTCGTGACTTGTGTTAAATGCTGAGTGTAAAAATGCCTATTGAGGAGCAGCTTTCGACAATCTATATAAATAAAAAGAGAAGTCCTGACTGACTGACTGATTGACTGAATGACTCATCAACGCCCAGCCCAAACCCTTGGACCTAGAAAGCTGAAATTTCGCACAGAGGTTCCCTTTGTAAGGTAGACAAGGAATAAGGAAGGATTTTTCAAAATTCAACCCCTAAGGGAGTTAAATAGGGGATGAAAGTTTGTATGGAAAATCGACATTTACACGCGGGCGAAGCCGCTGGCAAAAGCTAGTGTTGAATGAAAATGATGATGGTGCGCGAGAAAATAACGCAAGTGACCAATTTCAGGCGCAACAACTTTCGGATCAACAACTTCTTATGACCGAATAAGAATAATAATATACTTGAAGCTTCTGATGATATAACTAGTGATGGCGAGTGTTTAAATTGACCAGACCAAACATATCCCAAAGATATTGCTTTTAAAGGAAATCCAATAGGATTAAACATACCACTAGAAGCAACTGAACCAATCAACTTGTTTAACTTAATTATGACTGACTTAATTATGATTTATTCAGGATATAATTGAAAAACCAATCGTAATGCAATCAATATACTTGCAAAAAGCTAACCAGGGAGTCGAATACAATATTGAAAAACAGTCCCATCAAAGAGGCAATGCCTGTAAATCGATTTGAAAAAATGCGAAAGTCACTGCACTTCAATAATAATGATGATCGTCTACCAGTAGACCACGCGCAGCATGACAGGCTTCATAAGTTACGTCCCATAATCACCCATTTAAATGAGAAGTTCTCTAGCGTGACCATCGAGCAGCGATTATCCATAGATGAACAGATGTCCAACTACAAATGTTGTTTTAAACTATTTGTTTTATGCAATTTGGGCGGTTTTGCTCATAAATTCATTATCTACTCTGGGAAAGAAGCTAATAAAGGATCCTCAAAGGATCAAAACCTGGGAGTTGTGGGACAAACAGTTATGAATTTGCTGAGTGTGGTACCCAGGGTAAGAAATCATGTCTATTTCGACAATTACTACACGTCTTTGCCATTGATGTATATAATAGCCAAGCAAGGTATACATTCCCTAGGCACCATTCAAAGAAACCGACTGGACTGGACGAAGAACTTGCAAGTTGCCAACTAAGCAAGATGTTATGAAGAGTTAAATTCCAAGAGGGTCTTATGAAGAGTATGTTACAAATTTTGAAGGCATTGACATGACAACAGTAAGTTGGAAGGACAATAAGAGAGTCGGCTTAGCTTCGACATAATTATGTTGGAGCATGCCCCGTGGAGAATATCGAACGATTTGATAAAAAAGAAAAGAGGATTACTATCACATGCTCGAAATTAATCAAGGAATATAAAATGCATATGGTGATGATGGTATAACAATATTATTTAATGTAATGCACTTATCATATTTGCAATTGTTTATTTCGATAATAATAATATCAAAAAGGGGGCTACTTTTTTATGGGTTCCCTAATCTCAAAAATACAACTTAAGTACTTATATTTTTCCACAAAGATGCAAAAGTCCATGCAGTAAGGGGTATAATTACCCATAGTAAGTACATAACCCTCCTTTTGGGCTTCGCCGCAGTCGGGTAAAAATAAACATAAGTATTTAACTTTTGTTACCAAAACTGAAAAAATGGACTAAGCCATCTCTCGATTTGAAGCACGACCAAGACCGACAAAGACGACCAACGGACCAAATGTACATTTAACTGCCTAGCACAACCTATCAAGCCAATATTGAAAATCATACGCAACGACCAGAGAAAGCGTATTCTGCCCACCAGAGACTAAAGAGCAGTAACAGCCCTTTTGTGATTTTAAAAAATTAAAATTAACAATTTGGCGTGATTTCCCAACTAAAATACAGTATAAATTATACTGCAGATTAAATTTTAAGGTTTCATAACTAAAATGCAGTAAGCAATATAATTTTACAGTTCTTTAGATAGTTTTATATTTCTGGAAAAAAATTAAAAAAAAAATTAATACGCAGTAAAATTTACAGCCATACAAGCTATTTTTACTGCAAATTAAGAAAATACAATTTATTGTCACGAACTCCCAACTAAAATGCAGTAAAATCAAAGCTTGTCGCATTTTAGTTGTGAATACTTAACATTCTTTTATCATTATAAACTGACTAACACGCAGTAAAATACAGCATTACTGCAGATTAGTTTGGATAGCATAATGACACAGATATGATTATTCCTAGCTAAAGTGCAGTTAATGTTTTAAATACTGCATTTTAATTGGGATCAAGTTTAACAAATTATATAATAATAATAATAATAATAATAATTTATTTCTCTAAAAACTTAGTAATATTGTACAGAAAATATTTTGGCAGGAGTAATGTCTAATAAATGGATGTAGCCACTGTAACCGAACTAGGCAATGCCTGTATTTCGGTTTCCAGTGCCGTTACCCTCGATATTTAAAAAGTATGCCAACAAAACAAAAAATATGGTTGGTTCTAAGTAATAGTGAATGACTGACTTAAAACTAACTTAATGATACATTTTAAATTGATTATGTTTATTAAGTGTGTGAATTGTTTATGAACATGTGTGTACTGTGTAGTAGGTGGTGTAATGATGTGTGTGTGTCTTTGTGTGTGTGTGTGTGGAGGTATGTGAGGGTTTGCAAGTGTAGGGATGTGTGTGTGCGTGATTGTGAGTGCATGAGCATGTTTTTCTAAGATTATTTTGGCTAATTGAAATACCAAACATTCCAATTACTGTACAACGTGTAATAATAACTCCGTCTCTTCATAATTTAGTTGTTGCAGGTATTCAATTACTCTTTGTCTACATTTAGATTTCGTAAGAGGATAAATGTTTATTTTTTTATTAATTTTATTATAAAGAAACGGACCAAGAAATTCTATAAATCTCTCACTGAATTTGGTTTTGCTAGTGGTTCGTTCCAGACAAACTTTTTTATTTCGACGTTTTTGGGAAAGGGGGTCATAAGGTAATCTTATATGTTGTTTTAGGATAATGTTGAGGATGAAAAGTTGTCTTACGGTCAGAACTCCACAAATCTGATATAGAGATACAGTAGGAAACAGGATGGGTTTAAAAATACACACCTTTAGAATTGCGCGCTGAGCGATTTCAATGGTCTTTATAGTAGTTTTACAAGTACCCCCCCAGGATGAAATGCAGTAGTTTAATATTGACTGACCTAGGGCATAATAAACTTGTTTAAGGAGGTAAGGCTCAGCAGCGTGCCGCAAGTTCTTAAAAACATATATGAGTTTGCGCACTCGTGCACTAAGCCGCTTGACATGTTCTTTAAAATTTAGATTTCTATCTATAGTAACACCTAAGTACGTGATGGCGTCGACACGTTCCAGTGATGGACATGCGCAGTTGGCTTTCAGGGTGCAGTCATGAGAGATTATTTTATGGTTGTTACTGAGACTTGAATTGTTTTTTATGCTAAATGAAATATATTTAGTTTTTGTCACATTTAAAGTCAAAATATTTGCCTGAAGCCAACTTTTAGTGATATTATATCCCCGCTGAGCAGCATCAAATACCTCATCCCACGTATTGGCAGCAAAAACCAATGCTGTGTCATCTGCGAAGGAGATGATTTCACCTTGGGTGAGTTTAAGATTCGTCAGTTGGTTTATGTACACTAGAAATAAGGTGGGTCCTAAGATGCTGCCCTGCGGCACGCCATGCGTAACTGGAAGGTGGGTACTTTTGTATTTACCTACACGGACACATTGATTTCGCCCAGACAAATAACTCCTAAACAGTTTAAGTTGAGTACCTCTGATTCCAATCTTTTCGAGTTTAGCCAATAAGAGGGAGACAGAAATCGTATCGAATGCCTTGGCGAGATCGAGAAATATTGAAAGACATTTTTTACCTTTATCTAAATTTGAGGCAACAAAGCTGGTGAGTTTGTTCACTGCTTGTTCTGTGGACTTTCCATGCCGAAAACCAAACTGATTTTCAGACAGTAGGTTATTTTTCTCGAGATAATTTACCAGGCGGGTGTTGATGATTTTTTCCAATATTTTTGATACCGCCGGTAGTATGGATATTGGCCTATAGTTATTCATTTGATTTCTGTCCCCACTCTTATAGATTGGGCATACTTCGGACTTTTTCAGGGAATCAGGGAATACCCCGGAATGTAAGCTATCATTGATTATTTTAGTAATAGGTGGTATAAGAATATTTTTGTATAATTTTAGAAATTTACTACTAATTTTATCACAACCTGATGCACAATCTGTTTTGAGACCATTTATAATTCTTTCAACTTCTTGCTCATCAGTATCCATCAAAACAAATGAATTACTCTGCTGGTTACACTCGTCTACGTGATATTGAGAATGTGCAACAGATGTGCTTGTTTTTTGACAAATTTTATCTGCTAGAGAGGCTCCAACATTAATGAAATAATTATTGATTTTATCTAAAGATTGCTCCGGAGAAGTAGAGAATGTTAGGAGTTCTTTTGTGTGTTGTGTTGGTTTTGTTGTGTTAGTGATGTTTCGAATGGCTTTCCATAACTTTTTACTGTCTGTCTGTGCATCACTAATTAGGGTTTTCTCGTACTCTCTTTTAATTTTCCGTAACAAAGCGTTACAAAAATTCCTGTAACGTCTGTAAGTTATTTGAAAGTTTTCGTTATTTGGTGATAATTTAGCTTTTCTGTGTAACTTATCCCTGTTTCGCATGCATCGCAGTAAACCCTGAGTAATCCAGGGCTTTATTACTTTTGAACGTCTTGGTAAATTTTTTGTTTCTGTATATTTATTAATTATAGTAAATTAAACTAATTTAAACGCAGTATCAAGCTGATACTGCATTTTAGTCGGTTTGAATAGATAAAACTTTATTTGTGAGACAGAGTGTGCAAAGGATTTACTGCTAGATTGCATGCGATTTGACTTAATTAATCAGTCGCTCCAGTGAACCGTGCCAGTGTGGACGTGCCCGTCGGCGTCGCTCGCACTGCTTACGTTTTTTTGGCGACAGGATTTGGCGGGTAAGATTACATAATTATATTACTTAAGTTTATTATGATTAATAAAACTTTTATAGTATTAAGACGTACTTTAAACAGATACTTTAACTAATAGGTTATTTTCTATCCTTACATAAAATGTTTCGTGTGTTGAATAACTATCATTTGTTTGTGTTTGGATGGTTTTCTATTTATGTATTATAAGTATTTATTGACTTTAAAAAGTAGTATCTATGTACCTATATCAATCAGTAGGCCAATTATTCTCGTAACTCGTAACTAATGGTAATAATGGTAACCTATGGTTTGACTTTTAACGAACTGAGTTAGAATTGAGATTATATTTTGAATAGACTAAAAATAGATAGGGTAGGTATTCACCTAACCATACATTAATACAGTTCAGTGTCGCTATGATCTCATTCTAAATTCAAATTATTCTAGGTACCTGTCTACAATCTCATTGCAAACTTAACGGCCATACACTTGCGTCAAATTTATGTTTGGTTGATATACCGTTTTGCCGTTTTAGCATTTTAATCAAGTTTCAGTCCATTTTCGATTTCAAAATAATTTAAAACTTTAGTATAAATGTAAATTAAAATTAGTTTTAATGTACCTATACTAGTCAGTAAGTACTTACCAATTCTCGTTTATCTTTCTGTGCAGGTTCATCAATATGAATGTGAGATCAAAACAAATTATGTCACTGCTAAGCAATTTGGAAAATGACGTCTTACCACCGGATAGAATGATATCGCAGCTACCTCATCACGATAACAATGACTCGCCTCCAAAAGCAATATTAAGGGATGTGCATAAAAACAACGACTCTGTCGTCCAAAATATTGATTTGAGCAAAATCTCTGAAGCAACACAACACCACTCCATAAATCTGCCAGAAGCTCACCAGGACAGCTTAATTAGTAATCTCGTGGATACAGCGACCTTTGATCTTTTATGTAATGAAACGCTGCCTTCAACATCATTCTGTGATTCATTCATAGAAGATTCAGATGATTCTGTAAAAGATAAAAACTATGTTCCTGAGCCATCTTCAACATCGTCGAGTTTAAGAGATTTAGATATCACAAACGATCCAGCAGAAATTCAGGTCAACAATGTCAATACCCAGCCAGCACAATTACCTGTTGTGAAAATACGGAATAAGTCATGTAGGAAACGTAAAAGTGAACTTCAATATGCCAAAAACATACAGAAATATCCGGTGCGAGAACCCTGTCAAAATTTATGTAAAAAACTATGTACTATACATTTTACTGAAGAAGATAGAAAAAAAATTAACAAATATTATTGGTCTTTGAATTGGGAACATCAAGGAATATTTATCAAAAATCTTGTGACGGAGGAGGCTTGCAAGAAAAGTACAAAGAATTTGAAACGACCACGAAACGTAACTTACAAGTACAGTTTAACAAAAAGAGATACAGAAGAACTATCGCATGAGGTATGCAAAGTATTTTTTTTAGGCACTTTAGGATATGACAAAAAAAATGACAGGCGTGTAAATTCTGTCCTGAAAAAGTCAATTTTAGAGCAAAAGGATAATAGGGATGGCCGTAATTTGACAAATTGTCATGCTATAGATCGTACTTTGATCACAGCTCATATTGAATCGTTCAATCCATGTGTGCATCATTATAGACGAGTGCATGCACCCAATAAGAGATACTTGCCCAGTGACCTTACAATTGTTGATATGTATGGAAACTTCCAAGAGAAGTACCCCGAATTCAAATGCAGTCTTGAAACTTACAGAGATCACTTGACAAACAAAATGAACATTTCTTTTGCTAAGCTCGGCCATGAACAATGCGAGACATGTGAAACCTTCAACCTCCATAACCTTGATCATGTAAAAGAACCGTGTACTGATTGCCAAATTTGTAAGACCTACGCTCATCATAAAATTAAGTATACACTAGCCCGAGAGATGTACGATGCAGATACAAAGGCTAATAGTCAGCGTAATACTGTAATTGTTTCTGTGGACCTCCAAAAAGTAATAATGTTACCTCGCATTGATACCTTTAAAGCAGCTCTGTTTTGCCCCAGGCTTGTGGCGTACAATGAAACCTTTGTACCTCTAGGAAACTTCAAGAAAGGTCACGTATTTGCAGCAGTTTGGCATGAAGGAGTGGCAGGGAGAAAGCAAGAAGACATCACTAGTACATTTAAAGCATTCTTACTAAATAATCGTGATGCAGAGCACATCGTTTTATGGCTTGATAATTGCTCGGCACAAAATAAAAACTGGTGTTTTTTTACTTTCTTGATAAGTATAATTAACAACTTAGAGATTTCTGCCACAACAATTGAACTCAAGTTTTTTGAACCGGGCCATACTTTTATGTCCGCCGATTCCTTCCACCATTTTGTAGAGCAGTCGATGGACAAAAAGGGTAAGCTGTACGATTATCAAGACTTTTTAGAAGCTGTTGAAACATCATTGAAATCGGGGAAGGTAGAAGTCAAAAGTATGGAAATAATAGATTTTGTTAATTTTAAATCTCATATTTCGGTCAGTGGGTCGTCTTTTCACATAAAAAAAACAAAGATATAGATGGAAACCGGGTATACATCAAAGATATTGTACATCTTATGGTAAAAAGGGGAAGTCATAGTTTCTTTTACAAAAAGAACTTTGATGATATAGAATTCAAAGAACTATATTGTCTCAAATCAAAGAACTTGCCTAATTTTACTGTAAAAACTGTTCCTAAAGGCATTGATAGGGAAAGGAAGCGAAACATCTTAAACGTATTAGGGCCGCTTATTCCACCAAATAGATTAATCTTCTGGAAAAATCTTTCTGTTGGTTCTACGTCACAAGAACCAGAAGAATTTAATTTTGATATTGATGAATAATCTTAAACTGTTAATGTGTTTTGAATTTATTTTTAATAGTCTGTATTTTTTATCTTCAAATTCTAAGAAACAATGTGCCTTAAAGTTAACTTAAGACTGATTATTAATAAGTACAACAAAAGAACTAAGTAAATATTTTTCTGATCTGTTTTGATAATTGTATGATACATACATTTTTATTATTTTAAATCTAGTAGTAAGAATAATAAGAGGCTTCAAAAGCTAAACTAAACCAATGTTATTTTTAAAGCGCGTTAGTATACTGTTAAAAATTACTTTTAGAAACTAATTATGTACCTACCTAATAACCAAGGCTTGTAATGCTTTGTGTGTGATGATTGTTTTACTTTAATGTTGATCTCAAGATTATGTCTAGTAGTAAGAATAATAAGAGGCTTCAAAAGCTAAACTAAACCAATGTTATTTTAAAGCGCGTTATACTGTTAAAAATTACTTTTAGAAACTAATTATGTACCTACCTAAGACTTACCAAGGCTTGTAATGCTTTGTGTGTGATGATTGTTTTACTGTAATGTTGATCTCAAGTTTATGTCCACCTTTATAATACTCACCTACATTTACTATCTATATTTTATTGTTAAACATAAAGATACATTATGTTATATATGTTAATATTAAGAGAAAACTGTCAAAGGAGGTTGTGCATTCTGCGCAGGGTCCTTTATTAATTAGATGTTTTTTTTTTATTTTTGATATGTAAATTTTACATAAGTGAGTTGAATTATTGTGATTAAATAATAAGAAATAAACGGTCTTTAAAATGTGAACTAGCTATTTTTCTTACTGCACTAGTAAATTGAACACTTTTTTCTTAAAAAACTAACTAAAATGCAGTATTTTTTTGACCTTACTGCATGTTAGTTGGGTTTCTTGACAAAATAACTGATCCAAACGCAGTAATAGGGCTTTTTGCTGCATTTTACTAAGTTTAAAATGGTATTTTTTACAAAAAAGGCTATGCAGTAATAGGCACCAAAAAGAATAAATGGCCATAATAAATTCAGTTATTAAGATATATTTTTTTTTATTGCTTTAACGTGTGAACCTATGCCTTTACAACCTTTCTGCATTCAAATTTTTTTGCTTATACATTCTGTTAATTTTTTAAAATCAATTCTTAACTTTAAATGCGTTTTACTCGAAATCGTGATTTTGCTGTTACTGCACTTTAGTGTATGGTGGGCAGTATTGGCGGGGCTTTCACTTCACTGGACGAACGTTTTGGCAACAGAAGAGACTATTAACCTAACTAAGACTGCCTCCACCGTTATGCGATTCAGACTACACTACTACTTGTACTGGGGTACTTGGTACACGAAAGCACTGAGTAGCGCTGGTATTTCATACAGTGAACACTTCTTGCCAGGCTAGTTGGGTAATCAACAGCGAATGTGGTCCTTTAGCAATCCAAAATTCGTAAGTATAGATTTCACGAAACAAATCAATGTCAGAGCCAGACACTACAAACAAACAGTTAATTAACTTGCTTGCTAGTTGCTTGGGCATAGAGACAGACACCACAGACAGAATGACAGAACATAAACAGTAAACTCTAGCGAGGATAGAGTCAATAGAGTGACACACTGCCATTATTTTTATCTCTTTGGCACCATAGGCAATACAGGGTTGCCATATCCGATTTCTGAATTTACCCCAACTTCAATATTTACACCTACTTTTAAGTCCCGCGGACAGTGGAACTAAAGAACAATGGCGAAATCTTAGCTGAATTGAATTTGAGCGACTAAAAGTGACTTATATACGAAAGCAGTTCTGTTATTTTTCTACGTTTTTTCAAAGTATCACACTAACCAGTTAACTCCGGATAAAAAAAATGTTTTAAATATAAAGTTATTTGATTTTTTCATTCATGTTTAGTGTCGCCATTTTGTATTTATTCTGTCAAGTGATAATAAGTACAGTGTTACAAGTATATACCTAAATGAAAAACGTCGCAAGAGGGACCGGGACATTTGAGTGGATAATTAGTTTTAGTTTGTTACTGTAACAAAACGGAGTGAAATTAATTAACAATAATGTTTATTTCTATTTCAAAGTGTTTCTTGCAGGGAGGTAAAAATGTTGGAGTATAAAAATAAATGAATTACTTCCAATCAATGACTGGCAAAAAGACTATTACCCCAAATCTAAAAAAATAAGTTGTTTTGACAGCTGTCTATAGATTGGTGAAACTCATGTCACAGACTTTTCTAGGTTATGTTTACAAAAGTTCATGATTGAATTTCTATTATTCTCGGATTTTTCGAACATATATTCTTGCACAAACTAATTCATAAATTGACGCCGAGTTAAACAAGATATTTTTCATGTAAAGACGCATGAATTTAATCTCAGCTAATTTAATGTATGGGGAGCTGCCATTGTTCTTTGACAGTTATGGAGATATGGGGAGAGAGAGAGAGATAGCAACATTATGTCGCGCGAATACAGCGCTGTGTCTGCGGGACTTCTTTCGTGAAATGGACTTTTTTTATAATAATTGTGAGAAACTATAGAAATATTTTCAAAAAAAAAAAAAAACCCATTATCTAACAACAGTGAAAACAGCGGCGGCTATTTTTTTTAAAGTTTGTTGTAAAATTCAGAAATCAGGAAACGAAAGGAAATCGGCAGGGTTCCATACATCGTTGGGCCAAATATGTACAGTAATAATTTATGTGTTATCTGTACTAATATTATAAAGCTGAAGAGTTTGTTTGTTTGTTTGTTTGAACGCGGTAAACTCAGGAACTGCTGGTTGGATTTGGAAAATTCTTTTTGTGTTGGATAGTCCATTTATCGAGGAAGGCTATAGGCTATATAACATCACGCTACGGCTAATGGCAGCGGAGCATAAATGAAAAATGTTTCAAAAACGGGAAAAGGTATTTCCTTTTTGAGAGCTTCCGCTGCGTGCGCTGCGAAAACGGTTTAAGTTACGCAAATATCATGAATGAAGAAATTGTTCCTCTTTAAAAGTTCTAAAAGAAAGTCCGCGACAGCATATATCTATCTTTTAAGATTGACTCACTGTAACCCTTTTTTACTATTAAACTGTTAGGTTAAAAAGAATTATTTTTTGCGTAGCTTTTTTAACCCATATGGTATTAATCTATATCTAAATAAATGTGTTTGTTAGAAGGGAAATTTAATATAGAATATTTGTGCCCTTTACTCTATTCAGTTTAAACAAAAACCTTAGAAGATATCGCAATGTAAAAATATCCGCGCGGCAAAATAATTCGCGCGTCGCAAATAGTCGCAATGTGGGGAGATTCTTTCCGGGAAATTCAAATTCAAAATATTTACTGCATCATAATGTTTACAAGTACAGAGTGTTATCGTATATTTAACAGTAAGAGATACCTATAGTAATTCACACTTTAATATAATCTAAGCTAATCTAAACCATCTAAATTATTATAATAAAGAGGAAAGATACGATTTTTTGTTTGTTACGATTTAGCTTAATTTATGTCGGATAGTCGATATATCGAGAAAGGTTATAAGCTATATTTATGTGACGCAGACGAAGTTGCGTGGGTCAGCTAGTTTAATAGATAAAACACATACATACTCCTTGTATGTATGTGTTTTATCTATTTAATAATATTCAATTCCCAAGGAGGTTAGGTTAGTCGACAAATGGTAAGAATTGTAGTTATATAATGCCAAAATGTATTGTAAATACCATAATCAAATAAACACATTGATTTAATTGTTTGAAAACACATTTGTATGTTACTATTAGAATATTATTGCATAGATAGCACTATAAAAGAAAACGAAGGACGGGACATTGAGGTATAACGTGCTAGAGAAGCTATTTCAAACAAAAAATGTGCGCGCACTTGATGACAGCGGGGCAGGCGGGGGGTGTCATGTTCTCATAGATTACTATCAATACGTGCAGATGCGACATAATTTTATTATTCTGCCTACTTGATATTGTACGTATGTACTTAGAAAATAAATAAAAATTTACTTAAACTGTAACAATAATTTTTATTTTATCTGTGATTGAATGTTGATGGCTGATTCAGTAAATGTTGATTCAAATTTGCAAATACTTCTTTCCTAATTAAATGCTTTACGGTGTTTACGGACATATAACTAAAATCACATTTCAGGACAAGACCACTTTGCCGTATTAAATTACGTACCTTTGATAGATGTGTGAAGTGGAAGTTTAGTATAGTCAAACTATCAATGCAATCTTCACATTTTAACTTTTTTATTAATTGTCTTGATACATAAGCAAATATTATACAACCTACTATCAATTTTGACTCGCATGTAGAGGATTCGTGGCCAAGCATTGAATACGTCGATAGTGTCTGGTCTGAGCATTTTATTCTTTGACATTCACGTAAAAATGGCCGCCGCGATGACATATTGCAACGGAAAAAATATAATTAAATAATGTGTGTTTTAAAGATAATAGTTATATTTACTGGTGAAAAGTCACTCCTTGACTTTTACTTATATTTATTGAATTATTTCTACAGTATCTAAATGCACACGAAGGCATAATTTAGACAAGAAAACTTTACTCAAATATGTCATGTCGCAGCAACCGCTCGGCATAGACTAAATGAGGTTCAGTGCACGAACCGAAACGTGTGTTACAAAAAATCTAGTTGAGGCGTCTCCTCTAGTGCGTAGTACATTATACCTCAATGGGACGGGACTTGACGGGAGTGACGTGATCACGTGACATTGACATTAGTGATGGGCGACTCGATCACTCGAGTTATCTAACTCGAGTAACTCGAGTCAGACCGTAAGCGAGTCAGCCCGAGTCAAAATATCTGCAAACCGAGTTGACTCGGAGAGCGCGCGCGACGGGCGGTGCGGTGGGTTAGCGGCCCGCGGCGCACGGCTAGCCGCCTAGCCCGCGAGTCACAACTTCGCGAGTCACAACTTCGCGAGGCCCGTACGACACCGAGCGAGCCTGAATCAGCCCTAAGATAGACGACCGCACGTCCGCGAGTGAAAGAGATAGTTCTCGTTATTTTGGTTTTATATCAGACGGTTAGTCAGACAGAACTGATGAGAGAGTTTTGACGTAGAAATTCTCGTTTATCTACAAGGTATTTTTTGAACTTAAGACTGGACATTCAGAAATAAGTGCCATTACTTAGATGTTGATTAACTTTTTTACAGGTGTTAGTTGATAGATAGATGACCAAATACCAAACGTGTGCTGTGTTTAATTTAAGAAATAAGTATGTAGTATGTGTGTATTAGCTTAAGTAGTTCGTTTTGTGACGTGATGTTTGTAAACACTATGAATAACAATAAACGTCTCATTTTTGAACGGGCTCAATTTTATTTGAATACCATTAACTCGACGCCACGTAGCCCGCCAGACCCGACCTTGCGAACCGTGAACGTAGCAAACTAGCAACCCGAACGATGTCAACGTTGAATCCCGAGTTGGTAAGCGAGTCAACTCGAGTTACTCGAGTTACCAAAAAATCGATTCGGCCCATCGTTAAATTATTGACATTTTGACAAACATCAAACGATTTGAACGATGTAATTGTTAAATAAAGAAATAAACAACTATTACTAATACAATAATTTCATCAAATGTCCTTTTTTCTTTCATAAATGATTGTATGTTCATGACAAATGCTAAAACAAAATAAATATCGTTTTTTAATAATTATCTTCTATAGCTTCTAGTTTTAGAACGAACTTATAATGACCTGACAGCTTGTTTACGGAGCTAGGTTTAGAACTAAAACCATATTTCAAATTATAATTTTTAGCTGATTCCGGTGGAAAGTTACTTTTGTTACATGTTATTTTTAATCAGTAAAAAATCTAGTCTTTTGTGATATAAGTACATATCGTTTCTGTACATACTTTAGTCCAAATATTTCGATCTTAAAAAAAAATATTTAGGGCCAAATATTTAGGGCTGAGCTACATTCAGATAAAAATGTATCGGGAATGGATGATTTGTTTATATTTCCAAATTCAATTTATTGTTCTGCAGTGGGAACATTATAGGCTGATTTATGAACTAATTTATTTGTAATATTACAAAAAAACGGTAAAGAATTACACTTAGTATATTTATTTCCATGCACAACTGCTACAATGAAGAGTTATCTATGGTGAAAATGAAGTCAATAAGTGTCAAATGTCATGAATGTCACGGTTAACAGTGTCAGAACTGTCAGATTACGAATCCAGGAATGCTGCTTGTGGGTGCGTTCCGAGTTACGCTGTAATCGATTTGAGCGTCCATAAACCCGTTCCGAATTAATGTGAGCGCGATATCGATGTCCCTTGAATCGTCATAGATGACGTCATGACATGCGCCATCTTGCGATTACACCGACCATGCCCCAAATAAATATCACCGTGAGCGTGAATTGTGTTCTCAGCTGTAAAACGACTTGACTGAAATATATACTAAAAACCTTCCTCGAGAACTACTTTATCCATTGGTGAAAACAGCATGAAAATCGGTGAAGTAGTTTTTGAGTTTTTGAAGCGTTCACAAACCAAAACATAACATTTTTATAAATATAGATATAAGAAGAAAGAAGATAGTTGTATCTATATAGTTCGTAATTCGTGGTATTTTATGTCGGAGTAAATCTTTGCCGGGAGTAAAATACGCTAAAATAAACAGTTCGACGTAATCCTCTTCATCACTGGACGAATCGTCGTTCTCTACCTCAAAATCTGAGTTATCCGAGTCGGTAGAGTCAACCAACACTTCCATTTCAAAAATAGGATAGAATGCTCTGTGAAAATTAGGTCTTGTGAAAGGTTATGTTTTTGTTATCGAGTGACGAGTGAGCACTGTAAACGCGTTTACGAGCGTTCCGAATTGATGACAGCTCTTAGCTGTCATAATTGTGTTATCTAAGTCGGAACGCAAAATATAGACATGAGCGCTGTGAACGATTATTTTGTAATACGGAACGCGGCCTGTATGGCTCTGTGCTGCCAGCCGTACGATTTTATACGACCGGCTCTTGTACGCATGGACCTATAATTTTATAGGTCCATGCTTGCACGATGTACGATCGAGTAATCGAATCAGTAGGTACGCAAAATATACGATTATTGTTGTGTAAATACCTATAAACGGGGGATCATTTTTAGTTGACAACACAGCACATGTTTAAAAATTAATTTGTACTTAATCATTTTGTAACCAATTTTAGTGCTTCGATTAGTATTAATGATTTCCCACCCACGAAAAAAAAAGGCTAACATGATAATTTTTGCTATTTAAGTTTGAATGCCAAATAGGGGTGTAAAAAAACCCATTACGAAGCCGTCACCCAAGCTGTACATCTAACTCAGTATTATTACGCAAAAAATATTGTTAGGAAATTACTTTTTTTGGGGTGAATAATCACATTTTACGGTAAAACTCAATGTAGCACTCTTATAAAATCTGTTTGAATGGGGTACACACATGAAGATGAAGTTATAGATAAATATGGAGGCCACACTTAGAACAAAAGTTTGAGTCAAATACCTACGATTCTCTATCTCTCTCTCTGTGGGCTGACCTCTCTTTCTAAGGTGGACGATAGTATTGCTATCTCGTTATTAAAATCTCCTTATTCATTTTTAAAAAGAGTCACCACACAAATGTAATCAGAAGTTAAATACTGTCAAATAATGTGCTAATAAATAAAAAGCTAAACTAAGATTACTGAAATTAAAATTCCAAAATAGTATGTCACGAATGCTTGACAAGGTTGGCGAATCAGTGAATTATTTTCCCATTTCCTAAGGATGTGGTAATGTGGCAACATTGGCCCCACATGTCAACATAAATCGTACCAATAAGGCGGTTGTTTACTTTGCGGTTCACAGTTTCGTTTGAGATATTTGCCTGTAATCAAAGTTATAATTGAGAAAATGGTGCAAACTTGTGTAGTGCGTGGTTGTGGTAGTACGTGGTGTCCAGGAGGTGATATAAGATTTCACGCGTAAGTGTTTAAATCGGGATTTTTGACACTGAATAATTGTAAACATATTTCTGCATATTTCTTTGTATTTTCAATTAATTACTTCATATAAGCTTGACCTATGATTTAGTCAGTGATAACTTAGATAACTATGTAAAGACCAAATAGTTTTACATTGAATTTCATGGACTCTCTGCAATTTATTTGTTTTTGTTTTTATGGAGTCATACTGAAGTAGTGTGACCATATTGGGGATATATCTGGGACTTTCCGTGGGACCTTCATTAATTATATAGTCATTATCATACTCGCTTTATTACATTTTATTACTTTTTTCACACACCGTGTTATTTCTGTTAGTTCTTTGAAATAACATAACATTTTTATGATAACATTTTTTGATTTCACACTCTTCTGGTTTTAGGTCAACAGCGAAGCCCAGGTCTCTACGAAGATTGATAGGGGCGTACAGGTGTAAATAAAATCAACTGAAGAAAAAATACTGCAGAAGAAATCTAAGATTCTTATGCAAAGAGTTTTACGACAGACTAAAAAAATCAGGACATATCTTCGTAATATAATAGAAAATATATAATAAAATGATTTTAATTTAGAAAGTGTTTTTGTTTCTTTTTGAGGTTTTATACATATGTATTACCGTTCCTATTATAGCCCCGTATTTAGATGAAAATACATAATATTAAGGACGCTAAAACATTTTTCTACAAATAACAGTGGTTTTCAGGTACCATTTTATCGTATAAGCAATCATAAATGTGAAGATATCATGGTCTTAATTTAAAGATAATTTATTCGTCTCCAGATTGGCATCAGAAAAATTGTATGACGTCATACAAAAAAATCGCACAAATACGTTTTTTCCATCACAATAATCGCAGAAAATGTAAAAAAGTAGGGTCCGAATAGGTACCCATTATAGGTAAATTTACAGTATATTATATATCCAAAATTATTATAAATTGCGGTACATATAGTCCTTTAGATGTTGAGATATATTTTTTTTGTTTATATAATTTTTTTTATTCAATTATTAGCTATAATAAAAACATTTGCCAATTTCTTCATACATTTTTTGCTCCCGGTTCATCATTCCGCGCTCAGCAGCGCTAGTGGAAGGACGGGTGTATCGCTCTCTCGCGAAAAATACGTACGATAAACGTGATAGAAAAAGATTTTAGTGTACGGTTACCACGGCAACCGACGACCGGAAGGAGTTGATACTTTTTAGGACTGAGATAAAAGTAAGTACGAGTTTCATACTTTTATTATTAGAATGTGATTTAGAAATTATGTTGGGTACGACCGGGATTTGGATGGGTGGGGTTAAGCAGTTTGTTGACAAGGTTCAGAAATGGATGGGTCAGGTCAAGCTGTCGACGGTGAGGTTTGGAAGTGGATGGGTAAGGTCAAGCTGTCGGGGGTGAGGTTTGGAAATGGATGGGTAAGGTCAAGCTGTCGGCGGTGAGGTTTGGAAATGGATGGGTCAGGTCAAGCTGTCGACGGTGAGGTTTGGAAGTGGATGGGTAAGGTCAAGCTGTCGGGGGTGAGGTTTGGAAATGGATGGGTAAGGTCAAGCTGTCGGCGGTGAGGTTTGGAAATGGATGGGTCAGGTCAAGCTGTCGACGGTGAGGTTTGGAAGTGGATGGGAAAGGTCAAGCTGTCGGCGGTGAGGTTTGGAAATGGATGGGTAAGGTCAAGCTGTCGGCGGTGAGGTTTGGAAATGGATGGGTCAGGTCAAGCTGTCGACGGTGAGGTTCGGAAGTGGATGGGAAAAGTCAAGCTGTCGGCGGTGAGGTTTGGAAATGGATGGGTAAGGTCAAGCTGTCGGAGGTGAGGTTTGGAAATGGATGGGTCAGGTCAAGCTGTCGGCGGTGAGGTTTGGAAATGGATGGGTCAGGTCAAGCTGTCGGCGGTGAGGTTTGGAAATGGATGGGTAAGGTCAAGCTGTCGGCGATGAGGTTTGGAAATGGATGGGTAAGGTCAAGCTGTCGGCGGTGAGGTTTGAAAATGGATGGGTCAGGTCAAGCTGTCGGCGGTGAGGTTTGGAAATGGATAGGTAAGGTCAAGCTGTCGGCGGTGAGGTTTGGAAATGGATGGGTCAGGTCAAGCTTTCGACGGAGAGGTTTGGAATTGAAATTCCTATTTCATTTTAAGTACCTACTTATTTCACATGGTTATTTCACGTAGGTAGCGTATTTTTCTTTTCGGAAGTCGCTGTCGGTACCGGTTGTTCTTTTTCATTAAGTTTGGTTGGTAGGTACCCCATATTGGGTGTACATCTGTTTGCCCCTTAAACCCGAACAAGCGTGATATTATATTATGAAATGGCGAAAACACTACATAAACATACGATCACAGCTATCGTGAGTCATTTGCTGTCTATATTATTGAAGAGTTCCATCTTATTTATTTATTTAAACTTCATGCACAAACGTGGTACATAGGCGGACTTAATGCCACAAGGCATTCTCTACCAGTCAACCTTCCATCTTCTACTTCGGAAGATCTCCAATCCTGGTGACCTGTAATACAGGTTTTTTTGAAACCTACTTCAGGCACCAGCTCTCACAATGTGAATATTATAGTGTTCAAAACGTGCTACAAAACCATTGTGAGAGAAATAAATAAACTTATTATTATTATTATATTATAATCATATTTTACAGTAAAACCTTCCTTAAAAACACAATATGCATTTATCAACGAAAATCCGATTGATATCGGATCAGTAGCTTTTGGGAAAATCGCGGATACATACAAATACAGCACCTTCTTTTTTTTCGACTCGGTTGAAAATACTAACCTACTTATCATGACGACGATACTAATAATTAACAATTACCAAATGCGTTTTCAAAGTTCCAAGTTAGTAATCTACCAAATTCTATTTCAATACAATTAAAAAATAATATCAAAGATCAAGATTATTTATAGGAGGTTTAAAACCGAGCGCTATTGTGAGACCTTGCTTTGAGCGACTTTAGTTACCTAAACATGAGTTGATCGAAAATGTAACAGCGTCCTTAAAAAATTCCACAGTGGTAAAAAACCTTAACACTGACTTACCCAGAAATCTTTAAAAAAAAATCATCTTATATTTGTATCATTTTCATTAGTCTACAAAATAAAAGAAACATCTAATTTCTTTTTTGCGATTTCATGATTTTATAGTAAGAGTTGTACTGGGCAAAAATCTCTCCCAAATCCTTCCAAATTCATTATCTTGAGCCACCCCACCAGCCCTTGCGGTAGGCAACCACCGTGGTCGTGTCATCACCTCTTCTGTCATTATGATTTACTAGCTTTTGCCAGCGGCTTCGCCCGCGTGAAAATGGCGATTTTCCATACAAACTTTCATCCCCTATTTAACTCCCTTAGGGGTTGAATTTCAAAAAATCCTTCCTTATTCCTTGTCTAGATTATAAAGGGAACCTCTGTGCAAAATTTCATTTTTCTAGGTCCAAGGGTTTGGGCTGGGCGTTGATGAGTCAGTCTGTCAGGACTTCTCTTTTTATTTATATAGATAGATAGAAGATCATTAATTTCGTATTGCTACAGGAACTAGACTTTTATACTGGCCATGGCCTATATTCTATTTCTGTGCGAAATTACGTACGTATACGACCTAAGACTTTTTTGCGTGATTGAAAATGACAAACTGCTAAAAAAATCAGGAACTTTCACACTGTAAGCAAACAGCTTCTTTCGTAATTTATCATTGGCATCTTTCATCAATCTAGAAGTGAACAGAGATGTGGATATATTAATTTAATCAAACACAAGTTATGAAAAGGAACTATGTAATGTCCTAGCCGTCCTAGGTCATCATCATCAACAGCCTATCAATGTTCCTACTGCTGGGACACAGGCCTCCTCTGTTTGAGAGGGAATGGGCTGTAATCTACCACGCGGGCCCAATGCGGAATGCGGATTGGTAGACGTCACATGTCTTCGAATGTCCTAGGTAAAATAAAATAAAGGTTACCCTACTTAGAAAGAGAGGGTCAGCCCACAGAGAGCGAGATAGCGATGCATAAGTTTTGCTTCAAGCAGGTATTCGAAGTGTGGTCTCCATATTTATCTATAACTTCATGGGTACACATTATTCACGGTTTCATCTGAGTTTTAGAATTTATACCTATAATAGAAAAAAAAAAAAAATTCATCATTCCCTATAAGATAAATTGATTCAAAAATTAATTATATTCCGTTTTGGAATTTTAATCTAAACTTTGTTCCTGCACTACTTTTTTTTTTTGAAATTTAATGTTGACAATCAAAATACGATCTTCCACTTCCATGGCGTCGTACGATCTATCTTCTAAAAAATAAAGTTGGCAACACTGGCTTTGGTTTGGGATTGGGACTACTCTGTGGATTGGGATTTTGGGAATTCGTTCGTTAATCGTTATTGTTTTTGGTATGGCATCCATGTCTTTAATAGTCTGTGATCCATTATCTTAGCTTGCCTTTTCGTTTCTTCAATCAAATTCTTTAATGCGAAACAAGTGCACGTAATTTTGTAGGTGTTAAAAATAGATTAGTTCTCATATCGATCAGAGTTTTATTATCTAGGTATTCACAACTGAAGGTAACTTATTGGGATAATTTCCTGAACTTGAGTTTTCTTGATGTTGCCCAAAGTTATTCAAGGAACGATATCGAAAATCGTTAAAATATTGGTATTCAGCTGCATTGCACCCGATAAATACTGAAAGAAATGCGACTTGTAGTTTGGGTAAGGCTCAGCATCAGTAAGTGATTAAACATGTCATCAAAATAATACGTTTTTAATCGAACAGTCTTGATAATAATGGTCGTTCAGTGAGAGGAAGTTCAATCGTTGTTTGTCATCAAAACGTGTACCTATGCCTAAATCATTGCGTAGTTTTACTTACTAGACATGAAAAAGAGCTTCACATTTTTTTAAGGTCTAATGTTAGGTTATGCAGCAGATCAAAACATAAATACTAATCATAAAATGTGGTCCCATTCAAATACTGCAAAATATAGAAATTTCAAGTTATTGTGTCACTATTGTCTGAAGCTAGCGGGAAAAGAGGAAGTTTTATTGTCTAAAATGTGTTTTTTTGGTCTTGGGAATATGTTTGCAAATTAAAGGTTGGTCATGTTAAAAATAGAGATTTGAATTTTAAGCCTGCAATACATGTTGGCTGAGCTTAGACCAACGCGAGCCTAGACAAATTGACACAAGGCAAGCGCTACTGTCTAGACGTTCGGCAAGTTTGAATGAAGCCAATGCATAGCGCTCGGACATGTGAATTGGCTGAGCGCACGCGAGTGCCTTTGATTTGTGCAGAAAAACCGACACCGCTCCGAAGTGAGGCAAGTGATCGCGAGCGACTGCAAGTTATGACAAGCTACGCCAAATGAGGTCTATACACGTTGGCGTTCGTCTTCCACCAACCAACTAGGCGAGTGACACCAAGCGATAGCAAGACAAGGCAAATGTACCGTCTACATGTTGGTATTGGCCTTCACTCGACAACGCTCGGCCAACATGTATTACAGGCTGTAGTAAGGATGTGGTCAGTAGGTCATCTTAGGGGTTGTTGTTTCCTACACAATAAAAAAAAAATGCTCTTAAGAAACACAGATCTTGGTTTTGAAGTTCGGCAAAAGTCTTGATGTTTGTTGATGATAGATCTGCAGTTCCTGTATTTAAGAAGGGTCGTATTCTAACATAGTCTGGGTGTGTGTTGTTATTATGAAGCTAAAGCTTTCCTGCTTTATATAATCTGATTAGATACCCTGTAAATTAGACTGTAATGTTGTTTCCTCCGTGCCTTAAAAAGCATGTTAAGCTGTTGGTCCCGGCTGCCATATATAGATCTTTAGCAGTCATTACAGGTAGTCAGTGACCTGAAAGTCTGACAATCAGTCTTCAAAGGGTACCCAGTAATAACTGGGTTGTGGAGGTCAGATAGGCAGTCTCTTCATGAAAAATTCTGGTACTCAGCTGCATCTGGTTAGACTGGAAGCTGATCCCAACATAATTGAGAAAAGGCTCGGCAGATGATGCAGAATTTATAAATTCATGTCTAAAATGAAAGTACAAAATCTTAATAAGTTAAAATGTTTGAGATGGAACAGTTTGAATTGTTTTGAAGCAGTTTTTAGCACACAACTACTTTACAGGTATAAAAGTGGTGCATTTTGATATTGTTTCATGCTAACAAAGGTTGCAGGATACAGCTAGTTAATTGTGTAAATAGTTTTAGATGCAATTCTGGTTGTGAGTGAGTCACCCTTTTAAGAAGCAGTTTATGCGAGACTTAACATCCTAGTTTTTAATTCCTGCAATTTTTGGTCCATTTATTTGTTTATTTCATTAAAACTTTATGCTTTGGGTATTTTCTATCGGTCTACCTTAGGGATAATTGGAGGTGTAAGGTTAATTTTAGATAACAGCCTCACTAAGTCTGAATTAAATAAAACACAAGGAATTTTGAGTTGATATATTTCTTCATCTCCATGAATAGTCGCACTACCAGTCAATAAAATTGTGTTTATTTTGCTGTTGGCAAAATTGATTTTTATGTCCACTCCACTGACTCTCTATGTGGTGTGACTGGTGTGTCCCGTCCCATTTGGTGCCACAATTTTTTTTTTGGGTCAGTCTGATTTACTCTTTTATGTATATAACCATGGTCAGGAAGGCTCGTATATGCTCTCCAATAATCAGTTTGAATGATGGAGCCTTCCTCGACATGTTTCTGTATTAGTGTTACCTGCTTAAATAAATAAATAATAAATGTCCGCAGACCTTTCATTGTCAGGAGACATCTCCAGCCGCAGATCATCGTTGCCGTCTGCAATCATCCCGATCTGATAAGGGACTCTCAGCACGTTCAACCTCTGAAGAAGGAATAGTAGATTCTCACTAAGGTGAAGTTCATCAGGAGCAGTAGCTGTAGAATGAGATGGCCCTGTTTGTTCTCCGTCGGTTACCAATGACAGCATTAAGTCGATTTCTGTAAAAATATCTAGGTCGTACGGAAAAACTCCGCATTTTTTGAAAGCTGATTTAATATTAACTTTTGCGTATACCTGACCGACGCACTCAGCGACATACAGTCATTTGCTTACCAGGATGCCTCATCAGGCACAAATCCACGGCTCTATTATAACAACCTATAAAGAGGGCATTTAAACCCACATCAAGAGGCTGCATCTTGGATGCAGTGTAAGCACGGTTACTCTAGCTTGTTTGACTAAATTTAAGGCTTCAATACTAAGTGCTGGGGACTTTGTTCCGCCACTTCTTCTTTCCAGCTAAACACTAGGAAGTGTCGATGGGTGGGCGTTTTGGGGGACTGTCTTTTATTAATGTAAATAAGTAAAGTGAATTTTAACGTTCGAAAAGTGCTGATTAGCAGCCTAGTTTAAATAAATTACTTTTGTTTTTTTTTTTTTTGGATTTTTAAGGTGAGACTCGTGGTTATCGATTATTAATAGAA
Organism: Diarsia dahlii; assembly: GCA_949775195.1. Classification (NCBI taxonomy): domain Eukaryota; kingdom Metazoa; phylum Arthropoda; class Insecta; order Lepidoptera; family Noctuidae; genus Diarsia; species Diarsia dahlii. The sequence continues at coordinate 13,809,555 of OX459203.1, read as the reverse complement.
CAGGGTTTTCTGGGCTCGCAGACGTGTGTTTAATAAAATGCTCCGCATTCATCCCACCGGTTGGAGCTGCTAGTCCAAGAGATCCTGGTGGAGCGCCATTCATCATAAATTATTTAAAAAATTTCGTTGGGAAAACAAGGGCTGGAGCAACGCTTCATCTGATGCACATACAATTGCACATAATGTCACTAATATTCTCCGTTCACCGCTAGTTATCTTACAAATATTGTGTTTGCCTTTGGGCGCCATAACTTTTTGCGACTTTTGAACGGTTGTTGTGGCAGTTTCGTAAGTTGTAGATTTTACAACCGTTACCAAAGGAAGGATGACGCTCCATGACATTTTTCAGCTATCAAAAATATGCTCGAAGCAAATTTTCCCCTGTATGATTGCCTTTCTTACGTTTTAGAGCTGTACAACGCGCCATCTTAAATAAAAGAAAAACAAATATCAAAAATCGTCGACCTAATTCGTTAACCTGCTAAGTCCATTTTTTCATAGTTTACAGGACGAAGAAAAAACTGAATAATTTCTTAATTAATTTAGCAATCAAAATTCTGAAAATCCCGTTGGTTTCTATAATTTTTCTTGTAATTTTAACACTAAAATTAGTATCATAACTTATACACATCTTATAAAATTCAGAAAAACACTTATTTAGCAGTTTTTCGAGGAGAAGTTTCAATTTGATTGAGGACTTAGCACTTTTTGAGTTAAATTTAGTATGGTGTATTGATTAATTAATTGTACAGTGAAACGAATGCAATCAGTAATCAAAATATTTATTATTAACAATTAAATATTCAGTCTTCTTTAATAGGAAACAGTGTTAAAATTTCTAATTTAATAGAGACTTAACCTAAAAAAAAACAGAAACAATTCTCCAAAAATCTTAAATTGGATAACAATATTTAGAAATCAAAAATCAAAAAATTAAAATTAAATAAAATCAGAAATCTGTAATCATGGTTCTTCTCATTCTACTCATGAGGCAAGTCGTCATAATATTTATGATAGTCAGAAGGAAGGGTCTTTTTTATTTGCTGCAAGTCTTCAAATTTTCGTGCAGTAATTTTACGTCGGTTCTGGTGCAATTGAGATAGTTCAGTAATCTCGCAAGGATTACATAGCAAAGATCGCCTTTGTGGTAAACTTTGCCATTCATCCTTAAGGCAAGTTTTATAAAGAATTGATCCATTGCTTTCGTAACGTAGTGCACGAATGTCGGTCACTTTGAGATCCCCTTTGGATCTTCCTGGACGAATACTTTTATAAAACTGAATTTTGTCGAATTTTTTGAAGTAAGTGTGGTCCAAATATGTTACAGAGTACGGTACTGGGCATTTACGAGCATGCTTAGCAATAGATATGTATTCAGCTGGCACATTTATGACTTTGTTCTTTAGGTGACGTTCTATAGTGGAATGCATTGAATCGGCCTCCATTTGGGTGTGACCCACCTCTAAAAATTTTTGTTCGATAGCTATATTCTTGTGCCTCATGACAATATTCAAAAGAGCGTTAGATAAAATACAATTTCTATTTTGATAAGTGCAACCGTCACTATAAATTATGATTGTTTTTTTCTCATCTTCAGCATTAACTTCAGGACGTATTATTTTGTTATCTAAAAAGTCGACCCAAATGGAGGCAAATTCTTCAGCATTAAGTCCACCTTCTACTTCATTCCATATGAAACAGAAGCCATCTTTATTTTTTATATTGAAAAAGCAAAGGTTGTGAACTTGCAGCTTCGTTTTATAGTAAAGCGTACTAACATTCGATTTTGGTGCCATTAGTACCGCCTGTAAGTCCACTGTGAAAACGTAATTGTCTCCTTTCTTATCCGCATCTTTTTCTTCTCTTGCTTGTTTACTTCTCTCAATATGTTCTTTGTATTCTTCTTCTGTAACTGTTCCTACTTTATAACAGGCGTATTTTTCGCATTGATCTTTTTTCGGCTTAAATAGGGCCAAATTTTTGTCTTCGAATAAATTCGAAAACAAACTTATGGATAGAGCTTTTATATTTCGCTCTTTGCACCAATCGTCAACGTAAAATTTGTAGAGGCTTTCTTTAGAATTCCATTCTGGCAATAAATATAACTTTTGTGACGTGGCTCGACAATAATGGGATTCCATTACGGGAAGAGAATCCAGAAACTGAATAAGTGATTGTTTCGGCTTCGAAGCAGTTTCAGATAATCGTGTTGGACGTCTCAATGTACACACGGCTACACATCAACCTAGACTGATTGGACTTTGGACTACTAGAAGTTGAACGCTGCGAATCGTGCGAGAGGGTGCGATATATTTTTGTAATTTCGTCTCACTTACGCAAGTCAGGAATGCGGGAGCGCGTGCCGCTCCATACTATACTATGCCTATAGATGCGTAACATGTATAAGTAAACGTTAAAAGTTATTTTGTTAACAAGTTGAGCTCGTATTATTGCGAGTTATTTTTTTCGATTTACGCTGCGCTTCTGTGTCCACTAATACATTCATTAGGCTCTTAATATTATCATTTTTATTTCGTGGTGATCTTCAAATAATTATTATTGACATAGGTAGTTAAGTCAGTGAGAGCAGTGGCTTAATAGTAACTGCTACTCGGATCAATCTTTAGGTTAAGCCGCGCTTGCCTAGGTTGGTCTGTGGATGGGTGACCGCCCATTTCATACCGAGTTTTCTCCGTGCCTCGGAAAGCACGTTAAGCTGTTGTTCCCGGCTGTCATATCTAGATCTTTGGCAGCCGTAACAGGTAGTCAGGGTACCGAAAATCTGACAACCAGTCTTACAAAAGGGTATAGTATTACCCCGTGCGAACTGGTAGGCAGTTGCTGCATGTAAAATACTAGTTTTCAGTCATCTGATCCATTTAGTCTGAAAGCCGACCCCATCGTGGTTGGGAAAAGGCTACGCAGATGATGATGAGTCAGTGGGAGCAGTGGTGGCCCAGCGGTAACGGCGGCCCCGACTAAAGAGTTGTAGGACGTGGGATCGAATGAAAGCAGGCGCATTATTTTGTGTAAAAATAAAATCTGTCAACCCGCACTGGGCCAGCGATGGATTACAGCCCACTCCGTCTCACAGAGAAGAGGCCTGTATCCCAGCAGTGAGAACATTCATGGCTGATTCTAAAATATAGATATAATTATTATACCTACTTTGCGCTTGCGGTTCGCATGCGGATTGGTAGGCAATTCGGAAATCTACAGCATGTCGGGTCTTCATCAAATTTTTTACCAACACCACCATCCACCCATACCATTTCAATTAATTTGTATAACAAAATGTTTCATAGATTAAACTTTAAAACGATGTATTTTTACCGCTACTACTGCACTGCTTTTATAAAATCAAAGAAACATTAATTTCTTTATTTTTGAGGTGATTGCGTAGATTGAGACCCGCGTAATTCAAATTTTGATTAATTGGAATAGTTCTTACTTACCGAGGTGTATCAATGATATTATTCATGGCTATAACTATATTAATACATATTTTTTTAAAGTCGTGGATCATATTTTGTTCAATATACAACATAAACATGACCTGCAAATTGTAAAAAAACTTAAAAAGCGGGCACGAAAACTCCTATCATCACTATCACTACTCACTACATAGAATAAAACAAAATCGCTTCCCGCTGTCTATCCCTATCCCTGCTTTGATATTTTAAAACTACGCAAATGCGGGTTTTTTTAATAGATACATTCAATCATTCATGGCAATCATTACATTTATCAACCTTTTGCTCTGTCAATAAGATATGTATAATAAAGCAATCAATACATCAACGTGATTCTGCACAGAGGTCGGAAGCCTGGAAAATATTAAAATATGTATCTTTGCCTGTAAACCTATATTAGCACGGACGACCGTCAAAAACATACCGTTTAATTTTCGACTCTCGGAGCTAGGCAGAGCGTTGAAAATCCATTGCGCGAAAATCGTCCGTGCGAACGTGGGCTTAGTTTAGTGTATGATGCACTTTCACAGCAAAGCTATAGAATCGCTTAGCTTGAACCAACCGGATTTTTTTAAGTCATTAGAAAGTAAATCTGTGGTAGAACTTTTCAAAGGTTATACTAAAACAACGTTATAAAAATCGAATCTTTATTTTAATAAAATCACAAGTAATCACAATAGTCCGGTCAAATTAGACCAAAAAATAGGAGTAAGGTTACATTAATTCCCACCCGGCTGAAAATTGGTAAGATTGTTCAAAACACCATTATAAATGAAATGTAAAAAGTCCCCATCGATCGACTTGGAAAAAAGTTATTCGAGGTCAAAAGTCACAAAAAAGGGTTTTTTGCAATTTTCAGCAAAACGGTAAGTTTTATCATAAAATTTGCAAAGACAAAATTATAGATCAGATAATAATCTATAAAAATGTCTTTAAACCCTTTTACTTCTAAAAGCCACCGTTTTTGAGATATAACAATTCAAAAAGTTGAAAGAGTTGTAATCTAAGCACGTAGTTTATACACGTGGCGTAAATATAGGTATCTTGTTTTCATGCCCAGCCTGCAATCTGCGTCGGATAGTTTGAGTTGATACCTGAAACAATAGTAAAAAGAAACATGGAAAACAATTTTTAAAACTATCATTTACGTAAATCTAAAAATAACCTTTGTTTTTTTTTTCAAACCATGCCCCACCCTAGGAATTTTTCCTGTGTCGTGAGTGCGTTTACAAACATTTAAACTCACATACACAAAAACCCAGACCCGGAACAGGCATACAAATATTTGTTCCGTTCGGGAATGGAACCCGCGACACACTGCGCAGCAGTGGATCACTCAGCCAATGCAAAAAAAAATACTATGAAAATGATAATAAAATTATCGGTCTAATTGGAGAGTCTGCTACACGATTGTTCGAATTGAATTGAATTTTAAAACAACCTTTTATCGCTAAACGGCAAATAAATACCCTATAATATATTCATTGTTGGAGTACTCTTTCGAATGAGTTTTAGTTATTTTTATCGCCAATCTGGATGCGCTAACATTGATTTGTTAGCAGTGTTAAATCATCATTATAATCATTTCACCCTAAGATCAGCCACTGTATAGGTAGTTGTTTAAATAAAAAAACCAACACTCCTGTATCGATGGTGCGTTTACATCAATTAAAACTCACATACCTACACAAACACCCAGACCCCGGAATAACTATTTTATTTTGTAGATCAAAACATTTGTTCCGTGCGTAACTCGAACCCCCAGCGCAGCGGCAGTCTATCAGTCACTGCGCCAACGCGTGTTGTCAAACGTTTACCATTGGAGGACGTGTTCTTATTTTACAGATCTTATTTAAACTAATATTATAAAGCTGAAGAGTTTGTTTGTTTGAACGCGCTAAACTCAGGAACAACAGCGGTTGGAATTGAAAAATTATTTTTGTAGTCTATGTATCGAGGAAGGCTATATAACATCACGCTACGACCAATAAGAGCGGAGCATAAATGAAAAATGTTGCAAAAACGGTAAAAAATATTCCTTTTTGAGAGCTTCCGTTGCGTGCGTTTACGAAAAATTACTGAACGGATTTCTATGAAATTTTGCACACCAATAGTTTATAACCTGGATTAACACATAGGTTACTTTTTATCCAGGGAATATCATACCGTAGGACCATAAGCTAGTATATTATATTTGTTTCAAAATAATTAACAAAAAAAAAAAAACAATTAAGAAATTGAATGCTGAAGAGTTTGTTTGTTTGGTTGAACGCGCTAATCTCAGAAACTAGCTACTAGTTGGAATTAATAAAATATTTTTATGTTGGATAGTCGATTTATCGAGGAAGTTTATAGCTATTGTGACGCAGACGAAGTTGCGTGGGTCAGCTAGTATAATTATAAAAAAAATGTTCAACTTACGCTATATTCTGTAGCTGTGGTTTGCGTATTTAAAAACGGGTTGCTAGTATGCCCCGAAACAATGGCAGCATCTTGCTCAGCGGTGGTGGCACGCTGGTAGAGCTGCCGGTGGTGAGCCGATAGGTCACCCCCAGTCTGCTCATTTCGTCGCAGCCAAAAGTTGATTGTAGTCCTCTAAAACAACGATGCTTAACTTAATTTACATCAATAGATACCTATATATTGTTACGACTAGCTGCTCGTCTAAATGGTGACACACAATTTTCTCTAAATCTATTTATATAAAGAGAGAAGTCCTGACTGACTGACTGACTGAGCTTTTGCCAGCGGCTTCGCCCCGTAAAAAAAACGACTCTCCATACAAATTTTCATCCCCTATTTAACTCCCTTAGGGGTTGAATTTAAAAAATCCTTCCTTATTCCTTGTCTACATTATAAAGGGAACCTCTGTGCAAAATTTCAGCTTTCTAGGTCCAAGGGTTTGGGCTGGGCGTTGATGAGTCAGTCAGGACTTCTCTTTTTATTTATATAGAAGATAGAATAGATATTCTTATAATTATAATTGTGTGAATACATACTTATTATTTTCGAGAATCATATTTTGATAAAAAAAAAAATGCAAAAAAACGTAAATAAAAATTGAATTTCGCGAGCTACCCTTACGCTATCACCTTGTGTCTGACGTGTTGACGTCATGACGGCCGGGGCTGCAGTCTCTACACTAATAACGACGCTACGAATGTCGCTAAGTCGTAAAATCGTAAAATTTATTTAATACATTTTCAGCTTTATGTCAACAGCATAAGGTTGAAAGTCTATTAAAGAAAGTTTACGATTTTTCGACTTAACGACATTCGTAGCGTCGTTATTAGTGTAGAGACTGCCGGCTCAGACGTGATAGCACGGTAATATTATAATATTACACCTATGTAAATACTGTGGTGATAGTAATTAGTATTTGCATCTTTAAATCATGTTCTGATGATATTTTGAATCAGTAAAGTTATAGGTTGTCTGATACTTCCGCACCTCCACCGCTCTGAAGTGATCGACAACATATCGCAACTCACAAATAGAAATAATTATTAATCTCACCGTGCTAAGTGTATGCAGAGACCGATACCGTTCTGATCCGACACAACACAAGTCGTTTGACAAAATGTATTTATGGTTTTAAGGATATAATTGTTATTATTGGTAGCTTGCGCGGCCGCACGTTTTATATTGGCAGCACCTTTATGTCGTGGTAGTAAAGATCATTTTCATTTGTTGTTGGTCGAATTGCATCGCATCGCGTCATGAGCAAACCCGCTAAATGTAAATAAATACTTTTCAAGCGATAATTAGCTAATGAGAAACAATTAACTAATTACATATTTATCTATTGTTATACGCCGGTCGGCGCAGCCTTTTGAAATAATTATGTTGGAAATAGTATTACTTACCTATTAGATACTTGGAAGTACTGAGTTTCTTTCTGACTAAATAGGTATTATTAAAAATTCGTTGCAAATACATAATATAATAATATTAAAGCTTCACTTACCGTTATCCCCGTCCTCCTTTCTATTTCTTTAATGGTGTAACCACCATCTCGTAATACCACAATCAGCTGCCGCTGTTGTGGGGTTAATTGTGGCGCCATAATAAAAAAAACACAAATTCACAAATTCACTACAGTGTCGCACGAATCCCGAGCAATGTTATGGAACGGACTGGCGGTATAGAGAACATAGAATTCAATACGAGGGAAACTAGCGAATGTGTGTCCCAAAAAAGTGCATCTGTGTGCGTAGGTGCAAAGGAGCAAATGCTATGATTGGCCGATGGCACAATGCGCAGTCCCTTTCCTACAATTCTCTGTATTGTTGGTAGCGTAGTTATGGGTATATAGGGTGTCTAACCTGATGTGTTGCCGACTGTACTAGGAGGCCGCATTGAAAACTCTTGCTTCCAATTTTGAACCGTCCATCTTCCTAAATCCAAAGTGTTCAAAAACATCTTTCGACATACTTTGAGACTTTGATCATTTACTTTTAAATGATAAACAAAGGTGTTAGCCCTCTTGGTTGTCCCTTCGGTGTTTCGATTTCGTGGTCGGACAATTGGAATAGTTGTTACCCATTCGTTAACAAGGGTCTTTTTTTCGCCCCAAGTAAGACTCCAAAATCGATTAAAAATACTTCTCCTTACATCTTCATCTACTGTTTCACATTTTAAAGTACTGTACTTCCCAATCTTACACGAGCATCTTGGTTTAATGGAACGTGCTTCTTTAGTTTTATTATAATTCCAACAGTCTTGTTTTTTCTCTCTTCCAAAATATGTTTTACCTTCTTGTCTTCTTTGTTTATTCTTTTCACTAACCCATTCTTTTTTATCAACTTTAAAACGTTTCTTTCGTTTCTTACTCTTTTTGATTTTAGCAAGTGAATCTGAGTCGGAATCAGAATAAGGCACAAGCTTTTTCTCTTTATCACTATCATCCGATATCGGCGGATTAGGTATAACATGATGTGTGTTTTCAACATGAGGTATAATTTCTACAGGGCTGATACTTAATTCATGAGCAAACACTTGTTCATAACCTAATGTTTGAATAGTATGCGTATCGGAACTATTTACGTTATCTGAGATCAAAATATTCGTTGCCTGTGAATCTATTTCAATGTGTGATGGTACAATTATCAAATTATTGTCTGTGATGAAAGTATTATTAACATCATAAACCGTTGACAAAATGTTACCGTCTGAAGGTACGTCATTGAATGTAGTATTGGGAAATGTAATGTCAGAACAAATTGTATGATCTATCTTTTCTGGAATAAAAGTACTTGGTAGATCGAGATCAGTCAGTGATGTTATATTGACATCGTCGTTTATCTCATAAGTTTTGTCTGAAGGTCCTGGTATAAACTTTCTTGATTCTGAATATTGTAACTGAATATCTTCTAAAACGTGTATTACTTTATTTGGATCATAATCTGACTTCTTAGCTACATTTTCCGGTCTATCCCGTAGGTTACATGCCTCAGAAACCAAAGCCACAATTTTTTTTCCCCGATGCATTCTGAAAATATTGAAAAAATATATAAATTTAATTTAATGAAATTAAAGAAGAAGAAGAATAAAAATTACGACAAAATAAATGAATTTTAACATTTTTACATATTATCTAAAACAGATTTTAACTTAACTGTTTATTTGTAAATAAATACTTAGTTTTAAAATATATTTAATGAGTAACATCTTCGATATAATCTTGAATAAAGCAATAAATTAATAAAAACTATTAAATTGATACACTGCTAAATCCGTGTCCAAATAAGATAATATAGTGCGTAAACCTGCTAAGTCCCTAATGTTTAGGTTAGGAGTTAAATGTGATTAAAAACAGTTGATCTATGCACTAAACGAAAAGAAAACTTACAGATAATACAATAAAAACTTACCTAGTTTATAATTAGTGGTTTACATCCTCAAATATTTGACACAAACACAACAAAATTTGACGCGCCGCGAACGGTCCGTGGGTTTGGGAACGTTGTCAGTGCAAAACTGAGGCCCCAACAGGATTTAACAGGTTTTCGCTGTGGAGATTGGGTGGTGGTTATAAAGCAGTTTTTCGGGCATAGCATTTGTCACTTTTATAAGCTAATATCGCTGTTATTCCTTATGTGTTACGGTAGATATTTGACTGAATTTTTTGATTATTATAAAAAGTAAATTTTGCCAAAAAATGGACTTAGCAGGTTAACGAAATATGTCGACGAAATTATATTATTACAAGGAAAGCAGGGAAAGTACATGATACTTATGGTACACAATGAAACAAGATAGTACACAATGTTTCATTGCTAGGATCTGTCAATCATGAAAAATAATATGAAGTTTTCAACCATAATATAATAAAAAATCTTAAAAGAATTCTGAAAATACTTACTAAGTCGAAAAGTTTTAAAAAAATCCGCAGACACGTGGCCTCCCACGCGGCGCCGCCGCGCGCCGGTGCAAACTGGGGTAGGGCGGGGGTTGACTTGAGTGACCTAACGCGACATAATGCACGATCTGGCAACGCAGCATTTTAGAAATATTACAGTGTTTTATTGTGCACCACTGTTTCAATGTTAGCCATCTGAGTGATAAAAACCGGCCAAGAACGTGTCGGGCCACGCTCAGTGTAGGGTTCCGTAGTTTCCCGTCCGTCACAATAAATAAATGTTCCCACTTATGAGTTTAAAGGTGGGTATCCATTAAGTTTTTTTTATATATATTTTTATTTTTTTTTTCACTTTCTAAATGATTTTTCTAGAAAGTCCTTATAAAGTTCTACTTTCAGATTTTTTTCATATTTTCTAAACTTATGGTTCAAAAGTTAGAGGGCCCCATTGTTTTTTACTTTTGGAGCGATTATTTCCGAAATTATTGACATCAAAAAATGATTTTAGTAAACTCCTATTCATTTTTAAATACCTTTCCAACAATATATCACACGTTAATTTTTATTTTACCACTTTGTCGGGGTGATTGATACACATATTGGTACCAAAGAAGATTGGGTATTTTTGTATAGACCTCGTCCCTTTCCTTGTAACACTTTATCCTATATATCAAATGAAAGAGCGTTAAAAATACATCATTTTATTGTATGACAGTAAATGTGTGAATAATGGGGGAAAAAAGTTATTCACCGATAAAGAAAGAAAAAAAATTTTTTTTTTTTCGTAGAACCTGCTTGAGTGTGGTGTCTATTGATAGGTCTTTTAAAATGACACTGAGGTTACTAAAACCATTTCTTCTCAAAGTCAATCGTTTGAAAGATAGACACTTCCAAAGTGCAAAAATGTGCCCCCACCCCCTCTAACTTTTAAACTAACTAGGTGAAAAATCTAATAAAAATATATGCTGTAGATCGCAATGAAAACTCACAACCGAAATTAGTTTGAACGAGATATAGTCAGCAGTTTTTGAGATATAGCTCATTTAAAAAACCGCAAATATAACTTTGTCATTCATACAAACACCATGAAAAACAAACTTATCACAAAATATGTATTTATGTTGCCGCTTTAACAACAAATAATACAAATTAAAGGGGACTTCCCTTCTACGATGATGCAGAACCTTTCATGTGCGAGTCCGACTCACACTTAGCAAGTTTTTTTTACCCAATTCATTTTTTTTACAATTATTCACACGGTTACTGAACCGTGTGAATAATTGAAGAATTGAATTGAGGAAATGGAATACTTCTATGGTGTATACACCATAGAAGTATGTCTAAATTAAAGTCCAAGAATGACTGACTAAGAAATCAGAATCGACGGATCCGTGTTGCTGAGAGGCCGCATTTTATCGTGGCACATATAAAAAAAAAACTTATATTTTGTTCAATCCTAACACAGAGTGTAGTTAGCTTGGGGCAGTTTTCAGCAATAGACAGTGATTCAAGAGGAAGGTTTATATGTAGCACATTGCACCCGTGCGTAGCCGGAGCGGGTCGTTAACTAGTAAAAAAATAAAGAATAAATTCAATTCTTTATCGGTGAATAACTTTTTTCCCCAATTATTCACACAGTAACCTTGTGAATAATTAGAAAAAAATGAATTGGATTAAAACTTTGCCTAGTCGGACTCGTACATGAAAGGTTCCGTACCATAGGGCACGCCACGATAGCGGCGGTAAGTCCGCTCATTGAGGAGTGGCTGAAGAGGCACCACGGGCGCCCTCTTCAGCGGACACGGTTGTTTCGGGAGGTACCTGCACCGAATCAGGCGGGTGGAAACACCTGAATGCTACTATTGCGAGGATCAGCCGGAGGATACGGTGGAGCACAACGTGGAGGTCTGCCCCGCTTGGGCGGAGCCCCGCCGTGATCAGCGATTGGCGGCGGTGACCTCTCGCGTCCAAGCTCTGGTGCAAGCCATGGTCCGGGGCGAGAGGGAATGGGAAGCCGTCGCCTACTTCTGCGAAGCAGTGATACTAGCGAAGGAGGTGGTAGAACGTGAGAGGAAGAGAACCTCTCGTCGCAGCCGCCGCGGGAGACGCTCCGGGCGTCGGGGGCCACGTGATGGCTTCCAACAACTATAGACGCGGACCTGAGGACGTTGAGTAATGGGCTAGCTCGCCGCCGCGCCGTCCGTCTTAGGAGGACGACAGGCGTGTCGACGTCGAGTTCGTGTTCCACGCGCGCCTCAAAGAGATGTCAGCAATATGGAAGGGGCCCGCAAGGGTCGACGCCCGTCGGGGCTGCGGGTTGTTCGAAAGAGATAGAGCGGCCTCGACATAAAGGGCTAAGAAGGAACATGGGTGGTTTTTAGTCAGTACAAGTCTGACTAAAATCTGGGTTTTAAAAAAAAAAATCCGTACCATCGTCGTAGGGTCTGCCCTTTAATTTGTATTATTTGTTGTTAAAGCGGCAACAGATATACACACTTTGTGATAAGTTTGTTTTTCATAGTGTTTGTATGAATGACAAAGTTATATTTTCGGTTTTTTGAATGTTCTCTATCTCAAAAACTGCTAACTATATCTCGTTCAAACTAATTTTAGTTGTAAGTTTTTATTGCGATCTAGAGCATATATTTTTATTAGATTTTTCACTCCCTTATTTTAAAAGTTAGAGGGGTTGGGGGACACCTTTTAGCACTTTGGAAGTGTCTATCTTTCAAACAATTGACTTTGAGAAAAAATGGTTTTAGAAACCTCAGTTTCATTTTAAAATACCTATCAATAGACACCCCACTCAAGTAAGTTCGATGAAAAAAAAAAATATTTTTTTCTATCTTTATCGGTGAATAACTTTTTTCTCCCATTATTTACACATTTACTGTCATACAATAAAATGATATACTTTTAACGCTCTTTCATTTGATATATAGTAGAAAGTGTTACAAGGGTAGGGACGTTTTGCCCCTTCTTCTTTCAGCTTTCTAGTGCTAACGGTCACAGAGATTAAGCGAGGACGGACAGACGGACGGACAGACAGACATGGCGACATTTTGACGACACGGTTGGCGCAGTGACTGAGCGATTGGACTGCTGCGCTGCGTGTCGCGGGTTCGATCCCCGCACGGAACAAATATTTGTATGGCCTACAGATAGTTGTTCCGGGTCTGGGTATTTGTATAGGTGAGTTTAAATGTTTGTAAACGCACCCACGATACAGGAGAAATTCCTAGTGTGGGGCAACGTTTCAAAAAAAAAAAAAAATGGCGAAACTATAAGGGTTCCTAGTTGACTACGGAACCCTAAAAATGGCCATTACAAGGACGTAGAAATAAAACGAAAATTATTTTAATAAACATATTATATTTTATGTACATATTTTATAACTTTTATAAGTTCCATAAAAGGGTCACGTTTATGTTTTACATTTTGCTCTCCTCTGCATATAGGTACTCGACTATTGTGTCGCAAAAATTTTCAGGATTATTGTAATTGCTTTTATAAAATATTCTTTTACCCACTCTCCACTGGGACCAGGGTTGGCATGTTTAAAACAAGTTGTTTAAAACATGTGTTTTAAACAGTGTTTAAAACAGTTTCAAATAAAACATAGTTTTTTATTAGGTGTTTGAAAACATTGTTTAATAACAAAAATAAATGAATACTAAGTAGTTATTTTTTTCCTTATTTCCTTTATTTAATCAACTTTAAACAATTTTTATAAAATAATTAAAGTGGCTTTTTAACTTGACATTTAAACAGTTTTTAATATTTAAAATCCTTAATGAAGAAATAGTTAACAATATTTATTATAAAACAACCATGTACAATCATAATTGTTCGTTAGCAGATTAGACAACATTTATTATTTTTTATTTAGGTATTTAAAAACTGTGACAAGTTTTGCAGCTTTCTCGTTACCAAGTTTGATTCGTACATCGGTTTGAATAAGTCCAAAGGTTTTTGTGTTATTGTGAAATGAAAAATCAGAAAGAAAGTCCGCTCTATTCTCCATCGGTAAAGTCCCCCGGGGAATTCCCAGAACTTCCGTAATTCGTGAACGTGATTATTTAAAATATGTTTTGGGTATTTCCCTTATTTTAAGAAAAAATTAGGAGATTTCCCTACTAAAAATGAACGTAGGAACACACAGAATGTATTGAATTATGATAAATTTTTGTCATGCAGTTTTTAAAATAGTATATAAGTGATATATATCAGGCTTAATCAATTAAAAATGGATGATAACTAACTTAGGAGAAAAAAAACAAAAAAAACACCTGTTTAAAACATTTTAAACTGTTTGTTTTATAAAATGTAAAAAAAACTGTTTTTTTTCCAACCCTGACTGGGACTCATTTCTTTGCGTATGAGTCCCGTCCTCGGCCACAAATGGATTGTCGGGAGTTCGGGACCACTATGGTTCACCTTTTTATGGCTGTAAATGGTTACATTTCTATCAACTGATCCAGATAATCATAGGCCCTCCAATGGTCGGTATGTATGAGTATGAGCACCTCCGCTGACCTTATTTTATCAGCTGACCTTTTATTATCAGGGCACACTTCCAGTCGCAGATCCTCGCTCCCATCTTCAATGAAACCGAGGACCCAGTGCCCCTCATCTCTGTGACGTTTATTATATTTTCATTTTCCAAATTTGCTTTCATCAATCTGAACAATTTTTCCTGGTCCAGTATAATCAACAATGCGACAAAGGTTTTCTAGTAGTTTGTTGATCCAAGCAAAACTCTCTGAATATTTTGACACTGTTTAGAAGAAACTTCTTCACGTGGTGTCGCAGTTAGATAATTGTGAATATCATCATCAAAATCGTTAGGAGTAGAGTTCCGCACAAACATAATCTACATTAGGTCGATTCTCAACAAAGTCGGTGTCAACATTATTATCAGAATTAGGATGTAATTATGCAATAAAAGATGAAAGCCCTTATGTTGGTTACGCCCTTATTCGTACGATACGACGATAAGAAATATAAGAATGCCCAAGAAGCATGTTATTTCAGTAGCGATTACATTGCCCACTTTATTCTTCTGTCCTGCATAGATATGTGTGTAACGCACTAGTAAATCGATAGTACTGTCGTTAATCATGCAATTGAAATAGTATAAAGCTCGCTGTAAGTTTTTTGGATCGTGTTCGTTATTCCATTGGATATACTTATTTGGAGTGTGACGATTTCTCCATTTATAAGTTTGGTTTCGCGGTACAATCGGCTGCACAAACCTGGAAATAGGTGACGCGCCTGAAATAGAAGAAACAGACGTAGAAGGCACTGAAACTTCGCTATCTTCACCGATCGTGTCAATTGTGCGTCTTCTCTTACCGCAACCTCGGCAAAGGCACGTCATCTTCCTCGTCAGAAATCTGAGAGAACGTTACCTCAGCAGGAGCTCTTAGCCAGCTTAAATACCATACCACAGACATGATACGAGTACAGCAACCTACACTTCTTCGGCCGACTATGCAGTTGCAGCAATAATGTTTAATAGCTTGGATGCCTGAAAAATAAAGCTGCTAACATGAATGAATAAAAAAAATTTAAAAAAAAATGAAAAAAAAAAAAATGCAGAGGCATCATGAGACCAACAACCACTGCGACAGAAAATCACTAGATCAAGCCGTACCGTCAATTTACTTTGAACTTGTTAAAAAATATGGAAAAAAATAAATACACAAAAAAAATCGGTTTACTGACGATAGTAAATCGGTTTACTGACGATAGTAAATCGGTTTACTGACGATAGTAAATCAGTTTACTGACGATAGTTGAACGTGACAACGTTATAAGAAAATAAAACAAAATAACCCTCCTTTTGGGCTTCGCCGCAGTCGGGTAACAATTGACACGCCGTTGCTTTCGTGCGTGCAGCCGGCCATCGAATTATAAGACGTTATCACGTCAAAAAAAAATGAGCGCTGCAAGGTCTAGAGAACAAAACATAACAAAGTGGATGAACAACTTCACAATTCGCAGTCCATGAAACGAACAAAGGTGTGGTACAAAAAATATATACAAATATATAGATACATACAAAGAAATATATATTTATAAAATATACTTTACATAAATTATTTAGTATGAAGGGCGAGGAAACAGGGTTCTAAGCAGATAGTTTTGTCGCAACCCACACAGAACATGTTCGACATTTCTTTGCTCACGACACACCGCCGCCTGATCCGCTGTCTGCCATTCCCATAAAAAGGTAAATAGGCCGTGCGGTGTGTCACGTCGTGAGTCATGTTCTGTGGGATTGGACGCGGAAGAACAGTAGGGGGAGAGTGCTTGGAAATAATAGAATTTATTAGAGAAATACGGAATTGGCGATGAGAAAGCGGAGAATTTGAATTTTGGCGATGAATAATGAGGAAATTTAAAACAGAGACATTGAGCAGTCGTCTGAAGAGTTTTTTGTACCAGACCTTTGTTCGTTTCCGCTCAATTGGGTACATGGCAAGTATCTGGTCTTTTTTATCCACCCCACCCATCATGATATTGTAATCATAAATCAGGATGGGTTTGATGGATCCCTCGAGTTCTTGGACCTCGTTGCCATGGTACGTAGAGATGGTAGCCACTCGGTTAGCATCTCTCCATACCATGACATCGACGTCCCCCGAGGTAAGACCAGATACGTCACCCTGGCGCATGCGTCGCTTGGTTAGACGGTGTAGGGCCTCCGGAAGATACTGGCGATCCGTCCGGAGGGTTCCTACACAGTCAAACCCCACGGACTTGAGGTGCCGAGCGAGTACTGGCGAATTATAAAAGTTGTCCATCCATAGTGTGTACCGTTTGTACTCCAGACCTTGTACTAACTTTAAAACAATTGACGGTACAACCCTCTCGAGTGGATTATCCGTCTCCAGCGGTCTGGGATCTGACTTCCCATGAGAGTGAACCTCGAACCGCCATAAATAGCCGGTCCGAGATTCACAAATCTCATAGGTTTTGATGCCTCTGGTAGCAGCTTTATTTGGGATCAGCTGGCCGAGAGTCACCGTCTAGTGCAATGTTTTGGTCAAGAACATATAAAGATTGGAATTTCTCGTTCAGGTGTGACAACAATGGCCGTATCTTGAAAAGTCGTGCCTCGGAGACTTCCAGGTTTAGCTCACACATGGCATCATTGTTTACAAAGTGTAAACACTTGTTAAGCAAGAGGAATCTGTTGATGCTCATGTGTGCGCTAAAACATGGAGTATAGAAAATGTCAGGGTTGGACCACTTGGAACCCCAGTACTCCGCGACCTGGGACTTCACCACAACCCCCATCGCCAGAATAATAGCAAAATATACATATAGCTCATCGGCGGTGGTGCCTTGACCCCACCGCGCGATGCGGCTATTGGGATGGAGGCCGTGATGTTCCCACTGCTGGGATGCCAACTGCTGAGCATACCTATTAGTCTCCGAGGCAATGTACTCCATAATTTGCCGATCCCATATGGCAACGAAAATGTCTTAGGGGTCAACATCTGGAATTGTCGGACCTACATTATTCTGGGAAAACGTTTCCTTCCTCGATTCAGGTGGAATCGGGGGGCTCGGAAACTCTCTCCACTCGAAGTCAAATAGACTGTTTGGTCCGTTTATTGCGCCTCCGGCAGGCACGGCGTCTCCGACAGGCGCGGCGTCAGCGTCACCAGCAGGCGCGGCGTCAACGTCACCAGCAGGCGCGGCGTCAGCGTCACCAGCAGGCTCGGCGCCACCCTCTTCGTCGTCCTCCGGAACCCAGGGTGTCATCATGGGCCTTAACACCCTGGGCACCATAGGCATTACCCCGACATCCTCCTCGTCACTGCCATTAGAATTTGCGTCGCTACCTATAGCAAATGATACATTGGTTTCAATTCCAGAAGAAAGAAACCAGAAGTTTGGCCATAGTCCCAAACCAGACTATAATCATCAGGTACTTACCAATGTTGAGTAGCCCTCCACCTCCACATCTCGCAGATTCTGACGGCGACGAGGTGGTGGCCGCATGCTGGACGAGGTGGTGGCCGCATGCTGGACGAGGTGGACGGCGAAGCGAGTGGCGAGTGGCTGCCCAATTCCAAGTATCTGGAACAAAAGAAGTGTTGAAGTACCTGTGAATGTCATGAATAGAAAAGATTAAATTTGAGGAATAGAAAAGTCCGTAAGCAACTTACGCGGCAGGTGAAGGCACCGCGTATGCTGCTGAAGACTCCGCATAGGGTGCAGGCGACGGCGCGGGCGCAGTCTCCACGTCCCTGAAACTAAAGCAATGTTGTAGTACCTATATCTTTAGCAATTAAATGATTAGAAAAGACCGTTGGCGACTTACATAGCTGCAGCGGGCGACAGCGCAGTCTCCACGTCCCTGAAACAAAAACAATGTTGTAGTACCTATATCTTTAGCAATTAAAAATGATTTGTAACGACAGTGGTAAAAAATAAACAGGAACTGATTTATAACTTTATTCGGGCAGAGCTTCCCCTTACAACTTATTACAATCGAGTGCGACAAGACCGCGAAAATGAGCTTGCAGGGCATTATAAAGCTTTATCCCCACCGGAGGCGTCCGGTAGTTATGGCTGTTAGTGGCTTGGCTATGGTTGGCATGGCTATCGTTGGCTTGTCGCTGGAGTGGCTTGCTGTCAGGTGGCTGTCAGATGGCTGTCAGATGACTGTCAGTGGGCTGTTGTAACATTCGGCCGTCCTGAAACAATTGCTCCCGCAATGGGAACCACAAAACAACGATTACAAGTCAGCTCAAAAAAACCAAGTTAAAATGGGGCAATAAACTTTGATCTCTCAAGAAGATTTATGAAATCTTCGGTGTTCAATTGTTCATCCACACTACTGGTGCTCTCAGACATTTAAGCATCGCTACGATATAGTCATAGGGAATCAACGGATACTAAGCCTGTAAACCCGTTGTATCATAATTATTTTATGACCTTTTGTACTTCTTAGTTTATGTCAATCATTACCTAACTCCTCAATATCACTTAATGTGGACCAGAATATAAATCCTCTAACATACAAGAATTAACTTGGCAACAGGCTCGCCCCCTATTGCATGGGACTTAAACTTTACTGTATACTACTATGTGTGTGTACTCATGGGTACACCTCTACCTAACCCTTCGGACATTACAAGCGTGATGTTATCAGCATTGACCTTGTTGCTGCTGGTAGTCAGCGCCTGGCGCCAATGTGCGTAATCACTATTATCAGCTATTATTATTTTTCGCCTTGTATCTAATTAGTTACGTCTCATTTTCTTTCCAGCTTTTCTAATTCGAGTAGTAGATAACCCTATCGCTTCTAAATTGCACTGGATCAGAAACTCGGTCTAGGATAAATCGTAAGGCTCATAGGCTTATAGGTACCCTGTTGTATTATTAACAGTATTATTAAAACTCCAAATTATGTTTGGTAACCTATTGTCCCCATAATGAGATGCTTCCATATGTTCCGTGAATTGTGCGATTAGTGCCTTCCACACTTCGACCTACTCATTAAACGTAGAATCAGAGACATTAAAAACATGAAACACTTTTCATATAAGAAAAGATAACTAAAAAAACTAAGTTTGCCAAACTATCGTATAAAGAAACTGAAGAAACAATTTAAGTTAACTATAAACCTGGATACCAATATGACACACGCACACACACATGTAGGTACTAACACACATGCTTCTTAGCGTGTCGATGGCAAAACTTCATTACTTTTACACACAACACCATTTAACCCCATCAACACCATGAATACTTTTTTTTTTTTTTTAGCTATTAACACTAATGCTAAGATAATGATACTCGGGCCCCCAAGATACCTACAAGCGTAGTCTAATTTCGAGACCTCGGTTCTATCACCATATTCAAATTAAAATTTAACTTGCTACATGTATTTTTAGCGCGAAGTTATATTAACAAAAATGATTGTAAATAGACTTAATTAATATTATTCTTCTTAGCAAACCTATGACACGCAATAGCTGTTAACAGTTAACGTATTTTTAAACTGCTGTTCCGTTACAAACTTCTTGAAATATCTACTCGTAAAGACCTTGCCATGGTCGGAAACAATGTGATCTGAAAAAATAATTGCGATCTAAACTAATTGTCACCACAGAATTATTGACAGTACGCGTTGGTTCAGAAACAACGAATTTAGTGAAAGCATGTATCAATATAAACATGTACCCACTGGTACTCCTTTTTTTGTTTAGCCAGAAGGGCTCAAACTATCGATATTTACCATTTTCATTGGTTCAGTAGATTTAGGAATTGAATGTCATTGACCCTCTTTCCTACCGTATCCGCTTTCCCGTAAGCACAATGTAAACATGACGTCACTTATTAATGTTTACGTATAAATCGGGTAATTTATAAATGGAAACCAGAAATTTTGTTCTTATATATAAGTTCAGAACTTCGTTCTTTACGAACTTTACGCCTTGGCCAACATCGTCATGATGCATTTTGTAATATTTTCCATCGCGCGAAGTTTGACACAACTAATCGGGTACCGTAAAGATTTGTTTACGTTATAGACTACTATCAATACTACAATTATTCACTATAGGTATAACTATCTGTACATCCACTTTGCAGCAAAACAATACAACTTTTTGGCTTTTCATCTTGTCATTGCACTGTACTGAACTAATCGTTAACCTCTAAATGGTACACATTAAACGGCATTCATCAAACGATCTACTTACTTAAGGCTGAAGCAAAGGCAGGCATAGGCATAGAATTTAACTTTAGCTTCGGTTTTAGCTTGCTGGATTTTGCTTGGCTTTTGTTTGTAATATCGAGCAATGCATGGCAAAAGATCACGTTTAGTCATTGTATCGCGCACTGCAGTACAGTCCGAAATTACATGGACATTTTTACATAACACATATATACGATAATATTATCTTCGCAACAACTTCATTACTGCAAGGGATTAAAGCCCAAAATCATGATTAACACTCTTTCCGACTGGTAACGCGACTAAACTAAAGGACAGGGTGCAACTACCGTCAATCTGCATTTATAAAAGATACCTTGCTGCATACGTGTGAATTTCTGTTGGGAATCTCCATATAAGATTTATGTGACTTGCCTCTTATTCATACCCACATCGTATTATTTTTTTTGTTAGTTTGTTATCCAATCGAGATATTATTGCAAAGTTATGAATGGACTTTCCTAAGAGCCTATACTACCTCAAATTAGCAACTGTATTTGTGGTGGTTCAAACTTCGTTTGAAATACTGTTAGAATAAAGTTCTAATCAGCTTGCACTACAAAGCGGTTGTTACGTCTTTCGCTGCGGGCGAATAGTGCGAAATTAGTGATATTTTGCGATTTACAACAAAACTATTGATTGAACTAAAAAAGTAAAACACTATGATTTTAGTATGTTGCTTGTAGAATTATTTGGCAAAAAACTATCGAGCAAAGTTGTAGTATGTTTTCACAACACTATGTTACTAGCATATCAAGTTACAAGAATATCATATTTTTCTGATTTTGTTTGCTGCAGTGAATCATATACTTTTACGCATTAGAAAACTCGCGTTTTACTCCTGTTGGCCTCATAAATAACTACATAGAATAAATTGACGCACTTTGTTTACATTACTCGAGACGGGAAATAAAGACACATGTATCAACTTAAATTCAACCGGTTGAATGCCATCACATGATATTTTACCTAAATTAGAAATATGTAAAAATTAACGGTTTCTCATAATTAATTTTAAGTTCCTCGTTTGCAATTTGTCAAGAACTTTATCCAATAAGTTTATACCTGTTTGAATATCGACTGACGGTAGCAAGAGATCGCCTAGGAATGCTATATACCACTGACAATAGTGTGATGAAATAATTGTAGTTATTTATATCTAAATGATTTACTTATCGGGCCTACCAAATTACCTAATTTTGTCTACGATTGGCATAATTATCAACACATGGGGCACTTCATGGTAAAACACATTTGGCTAATATATTTGGCTAATGGCATTTGGCTAATATTTTGCAAATATTGGCATGTTAACTGACCTTGTTATTTATGCATGGTTCCTGGCAGCTCTCAGCGTGAAGTAGGACGGTTCCTCCCTTCCATGTCCTTGGGCCCGCTGTTGACGACCTTGAGGTAGCCTTCATTTACCGTAGAAGCGTTACTGGCAGAGAAATGGATATTTCTTGTAACTCGAAGTGTCTCACAGGTGGTTATTGGCCGCAGTCTTCGTTTTCAGGGTCAAATTATGGAATTAATGATGCGGTACTGAGGGCAGGCGCTTAGTGTTCCATCCAGATCGTCGACTGCTTCTTCAATTTGTACCTTGTGATTCTGGGATGGGCGATTCTTCAATATTTTCCTTGCAGGCGGTGTGCTTCAACGTTCTTCGTTTGAATTTTCAGACCTCGTCCTTTGTACTAGGTGACCGTTGACTTTTAAATGTATCAGAACGTCGTTTAATCGTAGGTTTTTTGTTTTCGATCCCACTTCTGAGTGTAACGACAGTGGTAAAAAATAAACAGGAACTGATTTATAACTTTATTCGGGCAGAGCTTCCCCTTACAACTTATTACAATCGAGTGCGACAAGACCGCGAAAATGAGCTTGCAGGGCATTATAAAGCTTTATCCCCACCGGAGGCGTCCGGTAGTTATGGCTGTTAGTGGCTTGGCTATGGTTGGCATGGCTATCGTTGGCTTGTCGCTGGAGTGGCTTGCTGTCAGGTGGCTGTCAGATGGCTGTCAGATGACTGTCAGTGGGCTGTTGTAACAGATTAGAAAAGACCGTTGGCGACTTAAATAGCTGCTGCAGCACTTAAACAAGTAGAACTACTTACGGTTGTCACATGCGCCTCCGCTTCACATGGAGGGGGTTCTCCGAGTGACGGCCATGTGGCATATCTGAGCTGGTATGTACCACCATTCTAAAATAAAAATGATTCAATTGTAAAAAAACAAAACTCTCCGCCGCGGGGTACTGGCCGCATGCCGCCGTAAACAGCGCGGCCGCGTCCGCGCCGGCTCCCCTGTCCCTTTCTCCTGTCACCCCCCGCCGGTACTATATAACCCGATCCTCCAGTATTACCACCCGCGGTGACGGAGGTCGTGGTACTGGAGGATCAGGTGTCGGCGAAGGTGATGCCGGTGGTGAAGGCGCTGGTCCCAGCACCCGGACACTCCCACGGCGTAAGCCACCGCGGGTGCGAGGTCCTCTTGTCGCTCTTAAAACATACATGCAAATGCAAGTCATGCACCACCACAAAAAAAAAAAACATTTTGATGCAAGTCATGCACACAGAAAACCACCACCACCAAACAAAAACAACATCTTGAGAATCGGTTCTTAAATGGGGAGAAATCGATAAAAGAAAAAATACATCATCCTTTTTTTTAAGTCGGTTAAGTCAAAAACATAGTCACCAAAAAAGAACATTTTGAGAATCGGTTCACAAATGGGGAGAAATCGGCGAAGATAAAATACATCCTTTTTTTAAGTCGGTTAAGTCAAAAACAGTCACCAAAAAATAATATTTTGGGAATCGGTTCACAAATGGGTGAAAAAAGAAAACATACATACTTCTTTTTTTATAGTCGGTTAAATCTTATCCATACTTTTCGAACGTCCGAGAAATCCACACAAAAACCGTTATGACGTCACGAATCCTTGACTGTCAAGCACGCTTAATAAGCGCGTTTTGGCGTGCGTGTTTTGTTTTCAATTAAATTCAAATTTCTGACGATATTACATAGTTAGAATGCATTACAGACGTTGTTAATTAACTTAGAATTGATAATAACGACAGTTTTATAAACATTAGGCATATTTTCTAGTCATACGACGAACATCGTCCTCCGTAATAAATAAGCATAGGCCGTAGGCATGGAGGACGATGTTCGTTGAACTAGGTATTTCTGCCGAAATTCATGCCAAATACACAATCAAGCTATTAAAAACAGTTCAGTACTTACCGGTTC
Organism: Diarsia dahlii; assembly: GCA_949775195.1. Taxonomy (NCBI): domain Eukaryota; kingdom Metazoa; phylum Arthropoda; class Insecta; order Lepidoptera; family Noctuidae; genus Diarsia; species Diarsia dahlii. The sequence continues at coordinate 13,785,723 of OX459203.1, read as the reverse complement.
ATTGTTTTTTAACACTATTAACACAAAAATTCACTCAAATCCACACAAAATGTTCAAAAGTTCGTAGCCCTGCTCGCGTGCTCGCCACTTGTGAATGCGCAGGGAACAAGACTGGTTTTGACACGTTTCCCGTTGGCGGGGGAATAATTTAGAGACGTCCTGAGTAACCAATTGTCATCCTTGTCTGTTCCACTACACGTTGGGCAAATATGAGCTAGACAGGCATAGTTTTAACACACTTTTAACGGTTTTTAGAAAACGCGGGAACAAGCATCATTATTAATGATGCTTGACAGATGGCCATTTTTTGACATGATGGTTAATGATGATGGTTTTGCATGATGCTTGACAGTCGAGTGGACGGCAATTTACTAGTGGGGCCATGTTACAGCTTGTCCAGAGACAGTGGCATCATGTGATTTTTCCTTTTAGTAAAAATTATAAGACTCGCATAATTCACACTCCTCATTGCCGAGGTCGCTAACGGATATGATCATTTTTACCCGACTGCGGCGAAGCCCAAAAGGAGGGTTATTATTACACAATTTATATAAGCTGTTCGAAATATAAAAACTTCCGAAACTGTATTTTCCTGTCGGTGACTCGCTTTATTTTATGGGCCAGTAGGGACTGCTCAGTAAAACAATGGTTACGTGAATGGTAAATGGTTTATTGTCACACGATATTTATACAAAATAACTTAAAACATACTTAAATACTATTGGTTAAAAGCGAACACAAAGCTACAGAGAGCCAATCAGGAATCGACTTGGCTTGATATAAATACCGCTGGTCCGCGAGCAGCTTTAGTAAATAGATGACACTCGGCGCGGGCGCACGTCCAATTCTGCCAGCTCCGCCGAGGACACCGTTGCTGCAAACACATAAATACGACCGCGTCGGCTAGCGGTGCTCAGTAGCGATCCGACCGCGGCGCGCGTCGGATGGTCACGAGCGCTTGATGTTTTCTGCATGACTCCCACAGTACCCCCCTTCAAGAAAACCGTACTCTTGCTGTAGGTTTAACGATCCTGCCAGAACGAGTGACGTATGGGCTGTCTTCAATCTTTTCCTCTGTGGCTGCTGGCAGTATGTAGGCAGGCTTCAGGCGATCTAACGACACCACTGCTTCTCGATTGGGCAATCGAATCTTGAAGTGTTTGTCGTGTCTCTCAATGACTTCATACGGGCCTTCATACGGCGGTGTGAGTGATTTTCTGACGCAGTCTACACGTATAAATACATGCGTACATGTCAACAGATGTTTCGGTACGTAGGACTTGGTTTGTGGTCGCACCGGTGCACGTGCGCAGTGCTCATTGAGTAATGCCATTGATTCCGTTAGATGACGTAAGAATAACGGGTCTTCGTCGCTTATCTTCACAGGTGCGAAAACATCTGCCGGTATTCTTAATGAGCTGCCGTAAATCATCGTAGCCGGACTGTAGTTGGTTTCTTTATGAATTGATGTGCGTAATCCAAATAATATTGTTGATAATTCTTGAACCCATTGTTGTTTATTTCCTCTTGCGATTATTGCTGTCTTGAGAGTACGATGAAATCTTTCTACAAGCCCATTAGACTGCGGGTGGTAGGCAGTGGTGCGGATTCTTGATATACCCAGTTTGTTCATCAGTTTGTTGAACAATGTTGACTCAAACTGCCGTCCTTGGTCTGTAGTAATGCGAAGTGGGCAACCGAAGCGAGTTATCCATGTATCGTATATCACTCGAGCGACGGTTTCCGCGCTTATATCGCTGACTGGTACTGCTTCGGGCCACCTGGAGCAGCGATCGATCATCGTGACTAAGTATCGGTATCCTTCTGATGGAGTAAGAGGTCCAACGATGTCAACATGTATGTGTTCAAATCTTCTTGACTCAGGAAACTGTACCAGCGGAGTAATTGTATGTCGATTGATTTTAGCACGTTGACATGAAGTGCAGCATCGCGTCCAGGTAGTAATATCTTTGTTCATTCCGGCCCAGAAGTATTTCTCCGTTATAATTTTTCTTGTCGTGCGGATACCGGGATGACTCATTTCGTGTAGTGCTTTGAAGGCAGTTTCACGAAATGATTTTGGTAGGTACGGACGTGGAGATTTGGTTGAGTTCTCACAGTAAACTTGTTTCTTCGATCCTGGGGGGAATATCTGAATGAAGTGGAGATTGTTTTGCTTCAACAGGCGATTTAAATCTTCGTCACGTGATTGTTCTTCAGCCAGTTGGTTGAAATCGATGACGGAAGGACAGTCGATGGCAGTGATGCGAGACAATGCATCAGCAACTATGTTGTCCCTTCCGTGGATGTATTCTATTTTGCTGCAGAACTGACTAATGAAATGGAGTTGTCTTTCACGTTTCGGTGTGTCGCTTGGGCTTCCTGATTTATTTAAGGCGTAAGTCAGGGGCTTGTGGTCTGTATAAACCACAACTTCATTACCTTCTATGAGTCGTCTAAAATGTTTGACAGCCATATATATCGCTAGTAATTCGCGATCATATACGCTGTATCTCGACTGTGTGTCACTGAGCTTCTTTGAGAAGAAAGAAAGCGGTCTCCATTTGTTCTTTATCTTCTGTTGTAGGACGGCGCCGACACTCAAGCTAGAAGCGTCGGTCATAATGCATAATGGGGCACCTTGAACTGGATGTGTTAGCTGGACAGCCTCAGATATGCTTTGGCGGCATTTATTGAAGGCATCTTCTGCTTCCGGGTTCCAGATAATGGGGGTTTTGTCGTTCTTCTTCTTATTATGCAAGAGTTTATTCAGTTCGATTTGGATCTCGGCTTGCTTCGGTAAACAATCGTGATAAAAGTTTACCATTCCAAGAAAACGTCGTAAGTCTTGAATAGTTGACGGTTTCGGGTAGTTCATAATTGTTTCGATGCGCTCCGCAGTTGGCGAAATACCCTCTTGTGTGACTTCGTAACCGAGAAATATTAGTTTCGTTTCACCAAATACGCACTTGTCTAAATTGATTCCGATGCCGTAGTCAGACAGACGTTTTAGCACAAGCCGTAGATGTTCTTCATGTTTTTCTGGTGTTTCGGAGTATATGAGGAGATCATCGATGAAACAGTAGCAACAATAATCCAGGCTTCTCAGAACTTCATGCATGAATCGTTGGAAGGTTTGTGGTGCGTTGCGTAATCCGAAGGGCATGCCACAAAATTCATAAAGACCGAATGGTGTCGTGATTGCTGTCTTTTCTACGTCATTTTCAGCAATAGGAATCCAGAAGAATGCTTTCTTCAGGTCTATCTTCGAGAAGATTTTCATGCCATCTAATTGGTAGGTGAAGTCTTGAATCCTCGGTATTGGGTAACGGTCGGGAAGCGTTACTGAGTTCAAACGACGATAATCACCACAAATGCGAAGGGTTCCGTCTTTCTTTGACACCACATGCATTGGACTAGCCCACGGACTCTTTGAAGGTTGACATATTCCCATTGCCATCATTGATTCAAATTCGGCTTTAGCTGCCTTGTATTTATTCGGTGATAGTGGGCGAGGTCTTGAAAAGAGTGGGGGTCCAGTTGTCTCAATATAGTGCTTCACATTGTGTTTGATTTCCTTGGTAGGTGTCATGGGCTTTAACAGGTCACTGAAGTCTTGAAGAAGTGCACGGTAACGGTGGCTCGGTTCAACTACGTAAAGTGTGGTATCTTGAGAACTTCGTATCGCCATTGTATTGACTGAGAGTTCGGTCAATGTGTCAATAAGTCTCTTGCTATGTAGGTCCACCAGTAGTCTGTGATGTCTGAGAAAGTCAGCACCGAGAATTGACATCTTTACATCCGCCAGTATGAATGTCCACCTGAAGTTGCGTCGTAGTCCAAGGTTCAGTTGTAAACTTTGTTCGCCATATGTCTGGATTGGTGTATTGTTTGCGGCGAATAATTTGAAAGGCGAGTTTATCGGTGTTCGCTTTTTCTTTACGGCTAGCACTGATAAGTCTGCACCCGTGTCGACAAGGAATCGTACTCGTGAATTGATGTCTGTTATACATAGGCGGTTGTTCGTTTTCGTTCCATCGACGTCCGCCACAGTCGATGTAGTGCTTAGTTTTCCGATGGTTTCCTGGAACATGGTGATTCACACTTTTTAGCCTTGTTTCCGTATCGATGATGATAATAACATTCCCAGTCTGGATCTCCAGGCTTCTTCCCAGTTCTTGAACTTGAGCGGGACCTTGATCTTGATCGGAAATTACCTCGGCGATATGAACGACGATGAACACTGTGCACTTTCTTGAGTGAAGCGATTTCAAGAGTGAGCTTCTCGATTTGTTTCGTCAGTACTTGAAACTGCAAATCTTGACTGCTGCTTGATTGAGTGCTGGTACTTGGTGAAGGTGTAGCTGGGATGACTTCTGCTATTGTGTGCTCCGTATGCTCCATCATCTTATCAGCCATCATTGCCAGAATATCGAGGGTAGATTCTGAGTTCACCGATAGTACCGCACGGACTTGTGAGGGTAGATGGCCCATCCATAATATTTTGAGCGCGTCGTCGGGAACTTTTTCGCCAGCCAGTTCTCGCATAATTCTCAGGAGTTGAGTAGGCTTCTGGTCACCAAGCTCTAATCCACTCAGAAGCTTCACACGTCACGTCACGTCACGTCACGCCACGCGTCGTCGTCGTCATAGACGTAGGAATTATGAAAAAAAAATTGAATCGTTTCAAACGTTTAATGCTTACATTTACGAATACAAATCTATCTATCTATCTATATAAATAAAAAGAGAAGTCCTTACTGACTGACTGACTCATCAACGCCCAGCCCAAACTCGGACCTAGAAAGCTGTTTCTAGGTCCAAAAATTCAACCCCTAAGGGATTTAAATAGGGGATGAAAGTTTGTATGGAAAATCGTCATTTGCACGCGGGCGAAGCCGCTGGCAAAAGCTAGTATGTAATAAAAAATATGCTGCGAAAAGGAAACAACGTCCTTTCCCAAGTTGCTAGTACCGTCTGGTACGTGACGCCTCCACCGCTCCGGGCTGCAGTGTAATCACTACAGCGGTGCCTTCTTGGCCTCTTCCGCTTCTTTATGCGGGCTTCGACCGTCTCCCAGTCACCGTTCGTTGTAAAACGGTCGTTCTGCCTATTGGCACAGGATTCCACAGGATTATTTGCCTGCAAGGGCTTTTTTAGTCCAAGACATTCTCAAACTTCGCTTGGGTCCTGTTTGGAGAGAAACAAACTCCAAAGAAAATTATGCCCCCCAGGTGGCCGCAAAAAATCCTCGACTCTTCTCTCTGATGGAAAGTGGCGCCGAAGAGCTTGATAATAGCGACAGAGCCGTCCATGTCGCCTACCCCAGCCTAGGCGGTCCGGGACGAAATACGGCTCCGCATTACAGCCACACTTATTGACCGCTCCGCCATGGTTTGCAGAACCAGGTCCTGCCCACCGGTCGCAGTGGTTCAGGTTCGCCTGGAGGAGAGAGTGAGCACGGGCCGGGTCCATAATTAGTCCGTTATCATTATCTCCCCTGTGACGGCTCCTCCAATCGCACCGCGCCGGAAGCGGTTTTGCAGTCAGTGTCGTCAAACCATCCCTGCCAGAACGGATTGGCAGCCTGCAGTCATTTCTGCCAACGGGGTGGCTAGCCGGTCGTCCCGCTCGTGCACGTGGTTGCCACATGCCCCGGCTCACCGCAGCGGAAGCAGTGACTGCTCACGTCAGAGTCAGAGTCGAACCTCCGCCGAACGCGACCTAACCCCCAGTACCTGTAGCACCTCAAGAGCCGAGCGTCCAGAACCAAGACTTTAGTACATCTGAAACTAACCAGGAGCCGGGCGCCTTCAGCCAAGTTCTTGGCCACTGCGGTAGGGCACTGGTCCCAGATGGAGCCAGCACCTCCCGGACCGGGTTGAATCGAACCGACTCGGACCACGTCCGAAGGGCAGCGCAATTGCGTCCTGTCACAAAGTCGTCAAGGCTCGAGACACGCAGTTCAGCGCACTTCGTAGGCCTGGAGACCGTGACCGCGAAGCTTTTCTGCAACGCGGTCCGCCCCAGCAGTGCCATCAGCTCCTAAGAACTCCAGCATGCGGGCCGCTAAGGACTGTCGGAACCTCACATCAGTTATGCCAAGTTCCTCAAGGTTCACGAACGGCCGCATACGTGACGATCCTAACTAATTCTTTTTTAAATTTTTAAATTTGTTATGTGGGGCTTGCACCCACTAAAAACACCGCCGTGAACCTACTGTCGCGTTGTTGGATGGCTGATGATTGGATACTTGGCTCGAATTTTGCTCAAATCATCGGAAAGTCTCATGGTGAGTAAAACTGCCTCCTCCAGTTGAACACTTCTTGCCAGACTAGTTGGGTAATCTTGGAGAACAGAGAGATTTTCTGTTTGGCATTGCTCGTAAACCCTTGATATTGCAGGCTGCTGCACAGCCTGCACTGGTCTACGAGCTGGCAGCCTTCTTATGGGTCCACGAGTCCGTAATTGTGTTGCTGGTGGTGGTGGTGGAGGAGGATTTCCTTTTATGTAGAAAAATAAGACATCAATAAATTTGCAATGAATAATTATTAAAAATGTTCTTATTATATTGTAAAATGACATTGCACACCCTGTTACAATATATGTACGAACGACATAGTATGACATCGAGGCTTCCTATATCACAGCAGAATGACACAAAACACCGCTAGAGGGCGCCAAATCGCTTTTTGTGACACGTCACGTAACCGATGTTCAGCGGAAAAATACGACGGTTCTAACGATACCTCATAATTATGTCAAGTTCCGATAAGTAGATTAGAAGCTATGAGGGAACAGATGAAGATACACACATACATACATACATACAAACATACATACATATATACATGATACATACATAGCCAGTCAAAATCATAACCCTCCTTTGGCTTTGCCGTAGTCGGGTAAAAATAAATGAATAGTTTTGTCATTTAAATAGTCACTCACAGAGATCCACGGTCTTGTTCGGGCCAAGGTTTGCAAGCTCTTCCGCCAATTTGGCCCACTTTCCATTTTGCTGGACCACGCCCATTGGTCCTGTTAAGGTCCCGAGGGCGAGGTCCTTATTGGCGAGCATGTAATTGACCAATGCAGTTTTTTGGTTTATGTTACAGCGCCGTCTATAAGTAAACATTAAAGAGATTAGTGCCAGAAACCATAGACATCATTAACCTTTTTATTGAGAAAGAGCTAATACTGTATCACTCTTTTGTTAGAAACCAAGGTTGGAGTGAAGCCTTAGGGGCGCTACGGCGCGAGCACTTTTTTTTGCCAAAAAAGTGTTATTTTCGCAAATCGTTTATTACCCGACTGCGGCGAAGCCCAAAAGGAGGGTTATGTGTTTGACGTGTATGTATGTATGTAAGTATGTATGTATGTATGTCCGTTTCTTTGTTCCCTCATAACTCCTAAACGGATTAAGGGATTTGATTAAGACTGACAAAGATTGACCTCCAACAAGGTGAAGAAATGGCAAAACTTTTCATAATAGTCCATTATTGTTGCGTCGGTTTGGTATAAAAAACCCTTCCGTCGACTGTACAATGAACCAAACATAGTCCTCGACTATAACAAGAACATGGGAGGAGTTGGAAAGACCAATTCTTGGCAGCTCAACCCTTGGAACGAGTGTGCAACGACTCACAGGAGACACAGACAAATTGATTTAACGACTGAAGCCGTAAACCTGATGACGGTGCCAAGTGGGCCAATTTTAGTAAGCAGAACTGGCGCTGTGGGATGAACCAAACGTAGTGTTAAGGCGCCTACAAAAAGCTCATGGGACACCATGAAACTAAAAAAAAACCGCAGGGTTGCGGACTGGTGAAACCTTTAAGGTATAATACAACCCTCTCAGTTCATATAATGTCCTTGAATGCCTAGTCAACTCAAGGAAGTTAAACGAACTGAGAGTTGTCTTGGTGATGTTAATCATTATTACTCAGTAGAGTCACAGTAAAGAAAGGTTTTCAACTATAAAAACCTGTTATATGACATCACCCTGGAGAAATAAGGCATAGTTCCGAAGCTGTTAAACCCGAAATATGCCTCTTCCTCCGGCAGGAATTCAAATAAAATGAAGGCCAATTATACATATAAAACTTTAAAAAAACCGCAGGGTTGCGGACCTTGTCCTTGAATGCCTAGTCAACTCAAGGAAGTTAAACGAACCGAGAGTTGTCTTGGTGATGTTAATCATTATTACTCAGTAAAGTCACAGTAAAGAAAGGTTTTTAACAATAAAAACCTGTTATATGACATCACCCTGGAGAAACAAGGCATAGTTCCAAAAAACATACAAAACTAAGAAATAAGGCATAGTTCCGAAGCTGTTAAACCCGAAACATGCCTCTTCCTCGAAAAATTCGAAGACATGTGACATCTACCAATCCGCACTGGGCCAATAAAAACCTGTTATATGACATCACCCTGGAGAAATAAGGCATAGTTCCGAAGCTGTTAAACCCGAAATATGCCTCTTCCTCGAAAAATTCGAAGACATGTGACATCTACCAATCCGCACAGGGCCAATAAAAACCTGTTATATGACATCACCCTGGAGAAATAAGGCATAGTTCCGAAGCTGTTAAACCCGAAATATGCCTCTTCCTCCGGCAGGAATTCAAATAAAATGAAGCTAAGCCAATTATACAATAAAACTTTAAAAAAACCGCAGGGTTGCGGACTTAAAAGGTGAAGCCTTCAAGATCTTACTAAACTTACAAAAAAAAGTGAACACAAGCAACTGCTTTAAAAATTATCACAAGCCTTAGCTTGTTACGGCTTGTGATAATTTTTAAAGCATTTCTCAATGCACAAATTGACGTTGCATTCCTCGCACTTCCATATTGTCCGTGTCTTTTTAATACACATGCAACAAACGGTGCTTTTCGACCCCGTACGGATTGGGAAATGATTGCTCTGAACATCAGGTCTAGCCTGCGTCCTGGGCCGAGTGTTGTGACGTTGAATTGTAGTCACCTGTCCAGTGTTCCGTTTTATCAGGTCTTCTGTTAGCACAGTGCGGAACTGGCGATGTGATATACCCCGGTGTAAAGTGGAGAATATCACAAATGCGTTAAAATGTCTGTTGTTTTTTCAGGCTTCGAAACAATGGACTATTATAAAAATTGTCCATTATCACTGTGTGCCCACGGTAATGTAGCGGCTCGATTAAGTCGAAAACTATTTTGGCAGTAGCGTTCGTGGGACGGTCACCGCTATTACCAGTCACTCTCGAAGCTTCCTCCGTTCTATCATTGACGGGTTCGTCAATGGTCTCGTCGTCAACAGCTCTATCGGCAGTCTGGGTATCGGGGGTGTCGGTCGACGAGCTAGCTTTTCCAGCGTATACAAAAAACTTCCAGAGATAGCCACTGGATGACTCGCACAGCTCATAGGTTTTGACACCAACTTGTGCGGCCTTTGTTGCAATTTTTTGAGCGAAGTTAAGCCGCCCGTGCCACTTCAAAAGAGATTCATCAATGGCTATCTCTTGAGAGCCTTGTATAGGCTGGAAAATTTCTGGTTGAAATAGTCTATTATGGGTCGTATTTTGTTGAGTCGAGTCCTGTCCTGTGTAGTCTGGTTGTCGACGAAATGGAGAAAGGTTTTTATTAACAATAAAAACCTGTTATAGGACATCACCCTCGAGAAATAAGGCATAGTTCCGAAGCTGTTAAACCCGAAATATGCCTCTTCCTCGGGTAATGGGTAAAGTCCCTGCAGAATATTTATTGTTAAAAACGTCCCCATTTCGGCCCTATTTGTCGGAGTCCACCTGTTGTATCTGGAATGCGGACCTAGCTTGTTTTGCTCCCGGAGCAAACCAATCTTCTGGTCCGCATATCTGTTGGTTTCCAGACACAACAAGTCTAAGAAGTTATTGTCAATAACTTTGTCGTAAATGTCGAGAGGTCGAGTCAAGTTTGTGATGTCAAATGTTGGTCCCGATAGAGCTGTGAACGTCTCGCGCTTGCCCCGGAATGTCTGCCTGTCTTTACTCCAATCGAAAGCGTAACTGTCATCGGGCACGATGTGGCGTAACGCTAGGTCATTAGCCACATCCTCCCTCTGTAAGACTTCCGATTCGAACAAAGACAAGTCGGTCGGACATGCGGGTTCAGCCACAGCATTACGATGCTGGGCCCCTGTCAAGCCCTGTAGACCATCGGTTTCGTCGTCGTCGTCGTCACTGGACGCAGCCAGCCAATCCTCCATGACTCCGTCAAATCGGTCGTCGTTGACACCTGCGAAAAATGCGACACACATTATTTTATATGATATCATTCAGTACTGTATGAAGTTTTCTGTATACCAGTCATTAATAATTACCTATTTGAGATGGCCCTACGTATGACGACGAGGATGAGGCGACGACGATCTCCGCACCCGAGGATGAGGCGACGACGACCTCCGCACCAACAGCTGAAGAAAAAAGAAGAAGAAAATTATTAAGTGTCGATTATCGACTAGGGGAGGGGACGTATCTGACGTACCTATCTCAGGGTCAGGCATAGCAGGCCAAACTCCAACTGAAAAAAAAAACAATTGTATTGCAAACAAGTATTTAATACTTATTATCACACCGACAAAGCCATAACTTACCATAATCTATGATGGCGTCAACCGTCGTAAAATTTATGGGAGAGAGCGGCGCTGCGGACGCATTAGCCGCAACTTGGCCCGCGTTAAGCTCTGTAACAAACAAGTCATGATATAGCATAGATAAAACAGAAAAGTAATAAAACATTCTACATTAACAAAATAAAAGACGATACTCTAACGATCTTACCGGAAGAGAGCGGCGCTGCGGACGTATCAGCCGCAACTTGGCCCGCGTTAACCTCTGTAACAAACAAGCCATGATATAGCATAGATAAAACAAAAGTAATAAACCATTCTACTTTAACAAAATAAAAGACAATACTCTCAAATAACGATCTTACCGGAAGAGAGCGGCGCTGCAGACGGAGCAACGGCAACCATTACACATGGCTGCCGTTCTGGTGATTGTTTTCTGAAAAACAATTTATATTTTTAATTAATTTAAATTTATATTCAAAGAATGTTGGCAAAGAAAATTGTTACGTGGATGTCCGTGATTGGAAGAACCTAGCTGGAAATATTTACCTTGAATGGCGTTTGCGCGGTGGTGCGTCCGGCAAGAGCATTCGCTCGAGATTGGCAGTGCGCTTCCGCGTGATGAGCTCTTGCCGGACTGCTGGTGCCAGTGCGGCCACTCGCCTTTGCGTCGTCTGCCTCTCGACCCGAACTTGAGCGAGTGGATCTTGCAAAGCGGCACTGGAAACAATTATTTATTTGTAAAATATTTAAGATTTTTCTATTTATAAACTAGAATATCAAATGAAGTAACAATTTGGTGGCTATGACAAAAAAGACACGTACGTTTGTTCAGCCCCTCGTCCACGCCCACGCCCACGTCCACGTCCACGCCCACGCCCACGTCCGCGACCACCCACGCTACTTGTAATTCTAAAATAAATTTTAGTAAATTTTAGTACTTAAACCATTCCATTTTCAAGAAATAAAATATTAATATTGCACACTTACGGTTCGCCTGGCGGCGCACTACCACGGCCTCCACAGAATTGATTTTCAGACCTAGAATGTAATCGTAACTTTGATTCCGCGCTTTAATATGCAGCTAAAGCTATTTGAGGTGTAGTATCTTCCATTATCAGCTCATCAACATGAGGCTAGATGCGATTAATGAATAGCGTCAGAAAAAGTACAAAACACGTAATACGTGCCTATGAAATTCGAGGGTTGAGCTGTTTAATTAATTGTTAAGCTGTTTGTTGTTATTTGTTTATATTTGTGCTGCTCTTTTGTGTTGCTGCTGTCCATTAGCGAATAAATACATATTCTATATTCTATTCTATTTCTCTGTGATCCCACCACCAGGTCCTGGCTTCCATATCATGGTACCACCATTGAAATATCTCCTTTCCAATAAAAAAAAATCATCAAAATTGGTTCATAAACGACAAAGTTATTCGCGAACACACATAAACGAAAAATGTACATAAAAAAAATATCACGTAACTCGGATCATTAATATCGGCGTAATCGGTGTACATAAATAGAAAAAAAAAACACAACAATCGAATTGAGAACCCAAACCCAAAAAAGAGAACCCAAGAGAAGCATTCACCTTAATAAAATAAATAAATAAATAATTTTGAAAAATTGAAATAAATGGTTTGATTTCGATTCTTGGCTACCCCCTGAAGCATTCACCTTAAATTAAACCATCACAAAAATTTGTTTTAAAATTAATGTAATTATTTTCACAACTGTTGAAAAAAGAAGAATAATATCATAAATTTACACTATACATTTATACCTAAAAAAACCAACCGAATACGCATATAAAAGAAGCCACAACAAATAAAATAATTGCCTAGTTTGGTCTGTGGATGGGTGAAGACCCGTCACATACTGAGTTTCCTCCGTGCCTCGGAATGAAAGTTAAGCAGTTGGTCCCGGCTGCCATGTACAGATCTTTGGCACTCCATGTACAATACTGATATTAAGCTGCATCCAATTAGACTGGAAGCAGACCCCCAACTTAATTGTGTAAAGGCTAGGCAGATGATGTCAAATAAAATAACAAATAAAATAACAAAAAAATAAAACACCCGGCTAAACAAAAACTGAAACGCAAAAAACAATCATCATCATTGCTCCTAAATGGCTGGACGGATTTAGATGAAACTTTCTGAGGATATTTCAATGGTTTCTTGGGTGGTTTGAAAACACAATTGGACCCAGTAGGTGGGGTCACAAAGTGAGTTTTCTCCGTGCCTCTGAAAGAAAGTTAAGCTGTTGGTCCCGGCTAAACAGCTGGACCAATTTGGATGAAATTTTGTGGGGATATTTCAATGGGTTCTTGGATGGTTTGAAAACACAATTGGACCCGGTAGGTGGCGCTGCTGCCAGCTCAGCTAGTCTTTACATAAATAATTCTACTGTATGTGTATGTCACTGAACTGCTCCTAAATGGCTGTACCAATTTGGATGAAATTTTCTGGGGATATTTCAATGGGTTCTTGGATGGATTGAAAACACATTTGGACCATTGGTAAGGTAAGAAAAAACAATTTACACTTAACGCAATTTTCGTTGTTTTTTTTTATTTTGATTTAGCCAGTGATACTCGCGACCACTAGACTAATCTAACAACGTTTATTTCATCCAAATCCGTTCATCCGTTGACGAGTTATGAGGAAATAATAAGTAAAAAATAAAAGTAAAAAAATACAGGTCAAACACATAACCCTCTTTAAGCCGCCGACTTAGCCGTAGTCGGGTAGAAAAACAGCCCAAGCATGAATTTTCGTTTGTGTGAACCCTTATTTCGATACTTTTCATGAAGTTCTCGGGTGACAGTTTTACAACTCGTGGAAGAAAAAACAAAAACGCGTCATCTTAGCTATTGACATCATTTTCTTTGAGGATCAGTCTTCCTAAATATTGTTAATTAACTGTTCTTTCAATTACAACACATAATTCACTAAAATATTAACTAAAACTTATAAAAAATTAATGGAAAACCGGGAAAAATTGGCGTCATTTTTGCTCTTCGACGTTCTACACATGTAAAATCAACTTTACAGACTTTGGATGGATAGAAATAGTAGATATTCGGAAATAATGGTTCTTTGGCATTATTTTAAGATATAACACTATTAAATTTGGGTAATAAATACATTAAAATACTTACATTATAAATTCTTCTATCTTCGGAAGTTTACTGCCGCAACTGACAGTTCGATACTTTTTTTGTTCGTTTTTTTTTTATTCCTCTATGGTTCAATCACTAGTGTTGCTAGTACCAATAGACGCGTAATTTCGAGTTCCAGCAAAAAAATATAGCACCGAGCCTTTTGAACTTTTTCATGGATAAAAATGCGTTTGAATGGTACAGTGCGCCTGGGTCGCTCTAGTTAAAAAAAAGGAAAAAGTTTTAGGTTGCTCTAGTTACCTGAACGGCCGAGTGTAGTCGTTAGATTCGTCTTGATGGCGCGAGTGTTATAGGCTACATTAAAATTAAAAACATAGAAAAATTGCGGATTTTGGGGGCCAAATCATGGAGTTCAAAAACATTTTTTTTTCCAATACCATCGAGTAGGGTATCAAAATAAAGGGTTTTAAATGGAGATTACAACGATATACAACACTTATATGTTTAAAAGAAATTCAAAGTGACAAATCCTTTAAACAAGCACAAAAATTAAATCATCTGCGAAGAATTTTACGCGACCAACGGAAGAACAAACACAAAAGAACTAAAAAGTTGGAAATAAAAAAAGTAGTTAAAAAACTCCGCCTGCTTCCAAGTTTTGTTTAATTTAAAATGTGCTTGTTATTTGCTTTTCAGTTTTTTCAGTCGGCTTTTTTAGTTTTTTAACTACTTTTTTTTTCTCGATTCTATCGTATAAAACACCTTAATATAAGGCTAAAAGTGTCTTGATGTTGTTTTGTCTCCGACTACCCGTTTGACGTCAAAACGATGTCGAAGGGATCCATAGGTTAGGTTAGGTTAGAACTGTAACCAACTACGCGCGAGCCGAGCGAGCGAAGCGAGTGTTGCCGCGGCAGCGGCCGGCGAGCCCTACCTCAAAATTGGTTGCGGAAAGTCGTTTTCATCCCTTCAATTCGAAAAGTGTCGTTTTGTTCCTCTTTAAGTGCGAGCAAAGTAGCTCTTTTCTCCATTAGACTTTTTAGCGGGCAGTAATGAGATTTGAATTTAGAACATGAATCGTTCATTGAAATCGAAAGCAATTTGTATTTTACTGGCTGTAAGTGTTGGCTGTACGGTGCGAGAAGACGCGGTAACTAAATAAAAAAAAAAACAAAAGCGCGTGATTTACTTCCCTGTTATGATAATCGGTACGGACTTTATTGTATTTTGTGCAAAAAAGATGAGTTCTACGTCGAGTTCTGAAAGTGATAGTGCATTAACTCCTGAAACAATAAAAATAGAAGCTAATAACGTCATACAAAACTTAATCCCTACGAAATCCCGGGAGAAATATTTAAAGGCATACGACAATTTCTTAATATGGAGTAGAAGGTTGTTTAGTAACGTGTTGTCTTAATAAGGACGTAAAACTGGACACATATTCGTAATTAATATGTCTGATGGATTTAAACGTGTCGTCACTCTATTTTTATTAAATAATAATATTACAATAAAATATGAGGCGCCTTTTATTTTCTCATAGAGGGTGATGAAAAGTCGAGTGTATCACTCGGGTGCAAAATATATTTTGGGCTCGGGCGACGTACTTTGAATCCCTCGCTACGTTCAGGATTCTACTAAAGAATCCCTCACTACGTTCGGGATTCTACTCTAGAATCCCTCACTTCGCTCTGGATTCAAAAAAGCGCCCTCGCCGTAAAAATATTATTTTGCTCCCTTATGATACAATCTACTATTTTTCATAGCGCCCAGACTACACGCTGTCCAAAACCAATTTCCAGTAGCGAACATACCACTGTGATGTGGAATGCTAAAAGATGATAATAAAATATTGTAGTTGGTTGAATTGAATATAGCACTGGAATCCTTGATTTGCTGGTTTTTCAGCCAAAATAACTAACCTATGAATGACGGTTTTCTTAGTTACAGAGTAGTCCCAAGATTTTAATGACAAATCTAGGGAGAAACCTGAATCTTATTGAATGAACCTATAAAAATACGTACCTTGCTGATTCAGCCATCTCGGAGAATGAATTTGGTGATAAAACTTGACAGGGCTTTTCTTTCCATATCTTGGGAGGTGGGCCAGCTTCCGCAGTTGATGTCGAACGTGGACGGCCCCTAGGTATTGGTGTGGAATATTTGCAGAGTGTCTGCTAATTCCGATCTAAAGTCTGCAAGATTCATAATTTCTTTGCTGGCTTTACCTCTTTGACCCATTACTTTTCGATAAAGAATCCATGCTTTGATGATGGATAGGTCCAATAGATGGTAAAATATTCTCATGTACTTACCATTTTCTGCTTTTGATGCGAATCCGGTGCCTGCCAAGGTGATAATCCATCAAGTCGACCCCTCCCATATGTGCATTATACTCTTTTATGAGTTTGGGGCACATTATTTCCAATTTTCGTTTGAATTTTTTGGTCATACCTGTGGATTGTTTCCACAGGTTCTGCACCTACGTAAGTGCATGCCAGGAGAACTTGTTTGTTGTCCTTTCACGAAACTGCAGATATGTCCACATCATCAAAATTCGTGACATATTCTTCATTGTGTTCCTCGAGGTACATTATTTTTCATTACATCTTGTTTTCGAGGCAATTTACAACTTTTCCCCAAACGATTTCGCTGTATGGTTCCTAAGGAATGGATTCCTTCAGTGGCCAAATGATACATTAGGGGCAAAGAAGTATAATAATTATCGAAATATACGATTTCTTTGCCTTGGAACCACTCTTATCAACCTCATGACAGTTTGTCCAACTCCTATTTCAGGTTCACTGGGTACTCTGGGTAGTCTCTCGTTATCTTTTTCTTTACCCGCTACACAGGACAAATAATTTAAAACCCCACTTGTGAGGCTTATTTGGCATATATTGCTTCAAAAAGTGACCGACTTTTGTTGCGCACATCTGCTCATCGATTGACAGGCGTTGGTCAATCGTAACACTAGAAAATCTTTTGTTCAAATGTGTTATCACAGGCCGCAATTTGTGTAACTTGTCGTGATCTGGATGGTCGACTGGGAGATGTTTTGAGTTGTCGTTGAAATGTAATATCAACACAAAGCAAATGTGTCTACTTTACCGTTTGGTCCCGATAGTGTCACTGGCACTACTTCCAGCAAAAAATGGCTGTACGCGCGCGGCGTGCTCGTGTTATTGATGACGGCGCGCAGCGCGATGTCACCGCATATCGCTGAGTCGTCCCGCGACGCTACGTGGCCGGTCGCTGTGACACGAGGACGCTCTTCTGGGTCGTTTGCGGTGCACGTTCCCTGTCTACTGCCACTGTGCAGTACACTGAGAAAAATTTCCTCTGCCGCGCTACGTAAAATAAGGACAAAAATCGACCACAATGACGTGTGTAACCCGCTCCGTTACGCGTAAGTAGTCAGTCATACGTAGTCGGCGCTGACGCTTTGATGAGCGTCAGTATGCCGTTGGAGCGGGTTACGTAATTTACTCGGTGTCGATTTTTGTACGTACGTACGTAGCCCGACATCCGGCTACGTAATGCGTAGTGCGCAAGTCGCACTGAATACTCCTGAAACTACGACTGCAACACCCGTATACATCCACAGTGTGCTCCACCGTGTCCTCCGGTCGATCCTCGCAATGGAAGCATCCGGGCGTTTCCTCCCGCCTGATTCGGTGCAGGTACCTCCCGAAACATCCGTGTCCGGTGAGGACCTGCGTCAGACGGAAGGTGAGGACGCCGTGGCTCCTCTCTAGCCACTCCTCAAATAGGGGACTTACCGCCACTATCGTGGCGTGCCCTGCACGGGGTTGCGACAGTCGCTGTCTCCATGCCGCCATGAGATCGCACCGGAGGTCTGTCCGCCGCGCAGCAATGTGCCGCGGCAGCAGAGTGACCCCCCGGTGTAGCGCCCCTTTGCGCCACTCATGTAGGCGCGCGAGGACTATCGCGTCCAGATCCCACGGTGGCAATCCGACAAGGAGATTCGCCGCCTCGCGGGAGATCGTGCGGTACCCGCGGACTAGCCTTACGGCCATGACCTTTTGGGGCGCGTTCCTTAATTGCTAATAGAAAAGCCTTTGCTGGAGCATCACAAACAAAACCTTTGACAATAACTTTAATATTTTTTCCATTGACATCTAAGCCATTGTTAATCAAATGAACTGCCTCAGTCACAAATTCCTGTAGGAATGAAGTGCAGCTAATAGGCTTCTTTGTGCCACAATAAACGCCAATAGAAGACTATTGACTTTATTGAAAGAATATTAGAAACCAAGCCTAAAATTGGCCAGAACTCAGTAGAACTGCTTTTGAACAAAGGTAAACCTTCAATGTTAATTAATAAACACAACTCATTTACAAATTCAGTAACATTTACTGGAGTTTTAAGTAAAGTTCTGGCATCAGTTGGCAACTCTAAAGAGGCATGGCTTTTCAATATAAGTAACAATGCAGATATTGTCACATGAGTTACTTGGTAAGAGCCCAATTTCTTAAATGATCTACAAATAAATGTCATTGTCATGAGTATGACATTCTTTATGATCAGAATCTGACTGAGGATCTTCACGGATGATATTATGAAAAACAGATATATTATTATTTTCAGCATAACATGGCAGTTGAGTTTTAGGAGAATCGGATCTATGAGATTCTCCACGGTCAGAATCTGACATATTTTCATGGATGGTGTTACGAAAAACAGGATTATTAATATCTGCATGACATGAAATTTGTGTTGGAGGTGAATTGGAGCTGTGAGGAACAATAGGGGAGGGCAGATTTTGTCCCAGCAGCTTCTTCTTCTGATTGGTTGTCACCTCTAGTTGCTGAAGCAATTGACATATTTTCTCTTTTAATTCTCTTTAACCGGCCTTGTCTCGACATTTGTACAAATGGTTTTCGAGACATTTTTGCCTAGTACAAAATTAAGAGATGTATGATTTTAAAAACTAATTTCACACAAATATGGGTGAATTTATAATAGATATTGTTTAATTACTGTTGAAATAATTATACATTAAAATAAACTAACTTAAACTATAAACTTAAAAAATGGCGTCAAAAAACTTATCCTCAACGCTGTCAACTGGTAAGTGAATGGAGCAGATTTACGTGGAAATTATTAACAACACTGTTAGCAACAGCCCACAGCTTGCTAAAAGTGAAGAAAAACTTGAGGAAACTAGGAAACCCTAGTACCTGAGGTGTTTATAGAATAGAATATTCTTTATTGTAATAAAAAAGTCCCAACCTGACCCACCAACCAAAATTATACAATGTAACATACATTGTTACAGTGCTTGAAATCTCAAAACGGTGGCAGTAGGCACACAGTAATTTCCCTCTCTCTTAGAGGCCCTTTCCCTTCATTGGGATTTGTGTGTATGTGTGTATTAGAAGGAATATTAAATTATGTTAAGTTGGGAATTTTTCGAGGTTATGTGACTATAGAATGTTAAAGGGGATCTGCATTAGCTCTTGATTAAAATCATCACCACACTTTAAAGCCAGGTCCGCTGCGGTATGATTTCGTGTTTTTGATTTCCAGTAACACAGCCAAAGTCAAACGTAAGAGAAATCCAAAAACACAGCCAGGGTCGTCGTTATTCGCAATCACAAACAACACGGCCACTTTTTGACAGGTACGTTTAGTTTCACACGACACGCGTCTCTCCGGAAGGCTCCGTTTAGAGATTACTACTATTGTTATCTTTGATAATGTTTGAATAATAAATACTTTAAATACGTCACTTCCGTGAGATCTTTTTTATTGGTTAATAATTATTGATGATTGGAGATCGTTTAACGTGTCAAGTTTACAGTAATATTGGATCAAACTTGACAGATCATGCTTACCTTGTGCTTACTTAACAAGATTGCAACAGTATCTAAACAAACTTGCCATATCATTTTATTATTCACAAGTTTACAGCTAATTTGAAATTAAATTTGCCACAACAAGTTTGCCGTAACAACTAAATATCAAATAAAAAACAAACTTGCAGCAAAATGCTATCTGGGGATGGGTTTCGTTGACCTCCACTATGTCGTGGTCCCCGCCGATTCTTCTTCTTATCGTGTGGGCAGTAAGAGTAAGATCTAACGATCCTACACACCCTAGTGTCAGAGTTTCTATACTGCCGTAAGGGCCTCTGACATGGTTTGACGAACGCCATTTGGCGGTCGGGACCACCGGCTTATACGTGCCTTCCGAAGCACGGAACCATTTTTTTATCAGACAATCAGGTGATTCAAGCCTGCAATGTCCTAACCAAACTAGAAACAACTTCACAAAGTATGCTTCCCGTGGGAATCGAACCCACGACCACCGGGTCACAAGGCAAACGCCTAAACAACTCGACCACGGAGGCAGTTAATATTACATTAATATAAAAAAGCTAAAACAAATTAAATAAAAAACGCTCATTGAATAGCAATGTCAACATGATTTAATGATTAACTTAATTGATTTGCCTACGAAGATCAGAGGTAAACAGTTTTAGACTTATTCAGGCAGCTCTAAATTTAATTTTTACTGAGTTATAATGAATTTACATTAATTAATTTATAGGAGCTCCGGTATTATTACATTTTTCGCGTACGATTTGCCATCTAAAACCCGATCTTTATGAATTAAATTTTTTACGTTCTCTTTTTTGGTTGCTCGACCTAGCGCGACGTACAATTGCCCGTGACTAAACATATCCGACCTAAGATCTACTCCGACCCGGCTCAGGGTTTGGCCCTGACTTTTGTGAATAGTGATCGCGTAAGACAATTACTGTAAAGGAAATTGATTGCGGCACATTTCAAATGGACTTTTGGGATCAATAGGACCCTCAAAAATAATACGCGGAATTAAATATTCATCTGTACCCGACGATTTTTGAACTGTAATTAATCGCGGCGACGTACCTGTTACAATTACTTTAGTTCCGTTTACCAATCCGTCGTTAAAATACATCCTATTTTGAGCTTAAGATCGTGCTCTGGAATACCTCTTGGTTGCATTATGTTAAGTGCATCTGGCCCTAAAAATAATTCGTCTGCATTTTCATTTTCGACTTTATCAATGGAATAGAAATGCAGCGTTTCGTGTGCATAAAATTGCTCTATGTATGCCAGTTGCCAGCACACGGTTCTATATTTAGAACGGAAAACAAAGTCAATCAAGTCATCTAATTCTGATACAATTTCAATACCACCTAAATCAACTAAATTTTGAATATTTTTGCCAATTCGAAAAGGATGAGATGGTAATTTATTTGAGCCTAAATTTAATAAAAAATCTGCAAACTCTACGTCATCCCTGCATCTTTGCGAAGTAGCTAGGGAGAAAGATTTTATACTTTGCCAGATGCGCGATGTTTTTACTGATGAATTTAATATATCTGCATTAGTTTTTGCATTTGTAACTACAGGGGGAATTTGTCTAAAATCCCCTGCAAAGATAATAATTTTGCCTCCAAAAATTTTATCATTACGCATGAGATCACGCAACGACCTATCCAGTAGATGAATCAAAAATTTATGTGCCATAGGGGCTTCGTCGTATATTATAACGTCTGCGTGCGATATTAATTCCGCTCTTTGCGTGCCGTTTGTGATATTCCAGAAGTCATTGTCGTCTACCAGATCTATGGGGAATTTAAACATGCTATGCGCCGTGGTCCCTCCTTCGTAGTTTTGCGCCGCGATGGCAGAACTCGCAGTACATAGAACTACTCCGTTTAAGTTACCGCGTACGTAAGCAGAAACAACTTTTAACAATAACGATTTACCGGTACCCGCGGGACCATCAACGAAAATCGCGGTATCATTAATGTCACGGAAATCAGTATCGTTACAAAGTTTTACAATGTAATCAAAAATATTTTTTTGCTCTCGAGACAAGCGAGGAATCCACTCGTCTGCAAAATGTTCCAATGATTCGCGGTTGTGTTCTACGCGTTCCCTGCCTAACTCGGTAGTGGTATCTTCGATTTCTGGCAAACCGTGTTGTTTCAACGTGGATCCGTGTTTCCGAAGCAACCTATTTATTTGAATGAGACACAAAGTGTGTACTCTTTCGGTGTCCGCATCACCACCTAACCTATGTGAAATATCTTCACTGAGTTGATTTTTAAAAGTGTCCCAGAAAGACGCGACTGGCACACCGTTTACAGCCAAACAAACGAAGAAGCTACGCAGGCGTGGTCCCGTTAAAAAGTTTGATGCTTCCAACATAGCTCTTTCGTATTCGACTTCGTCATCGGCAAGACCAACTATTTTAGCAGCTTCCTGAAAAGTTTTACAATCGGGACCACCAAGAGATTTAAGATCGGTGTAACTACGACACGGGAATGTTTTCAATAGAATTCTAAGATAAAACTGTTCACCTCTGTTAGGTGCGACCCAAAATAGACGCGCGACAAGCTCACCCCTTTGTCTTTTGGTAATGAATTTATGATTTAAAGTTTCAATAATTTCCGTATTTTTTGTTGAGGGACGCTTGGAATGGACAATGTATTGTTCGTAAAAGTCCAAGTAAGTTAACGAGTTAAATTCGTCTCTTAATGGTCGGTTAAAATATGTAATAAGGTCCGAACCAGCTTGTTGCGCGGCTTCTACTTCAGTGCCTGGTTTAAAATAAACGGTTTGCTGATTTTCTAAATGAACCGACAGTTGTTTAACGTTGGGTTCCCTCGCGGTCACATCGAATTCTAACGTCCTCCACGCGGCGTCGCTGGAGCCTATATAACGTTTTGTGACATACTGTTCTATTTCGTTATTTTCATGTTCTTCCGGTACGACAGCTACGCGCGATTCGTCAGGACCCTTAGTAATATATTTAAACAAATACTTGACAACCGTGCGTTGCGAGGACACTTCCAAGTTGATGTGAGCATCGTATTTTAAAAGAAGACTTGCGTTATAAGGGACTACCCAAGTATCGTTTACAATTACATCGTTACCGCGATATTTTATAATTGCTTCGTTCTTACTGTCTCTACACAAGTTAATAAAACCTTTTTCATCAGAAAAAGTGGTGGCTGTCTCACGTTTTGGAAAAAATTTTGAACATTTACTTTTCTCACTGTCCCAACAAGGTAAATTAGTTCTGTGCGAGGGACCGCAAGGACCGTGAATCATGTGATTCAAAACAGCTTTGCGTAATCTTCCCTCTGCCTCTGATGCATCAGGAATGTCTGCTCTAACAAATTTATCAATATCTATATTTTGGACAGGCCCGCCACCTTCAACCCTAAAACAAATGTGAGCGTGTGGTAAACCTCGCTTTTGAAATTCTATTACGTGCATCATATAAATACATTTACCAAACCAATTACCACTTCGGATATCTCTTAATAATTCTGTTAGCTTTAAATTAAAAACTCGAGCACACACAGAAGGATTTACATGGCTGCCTTGAGTGGATTCTTGAATTTCAGGCCACTTGGGATTACAGGTAAACGCCAAGAAAAATGATGGGTTCCCTAATCTGCTTACTATGGCAATAGCATCACTATATTTGCCTTTCATGTATCGCGGCCCCCCCGTAAAAGTGCTGGGCAAATAAACGCGACCTGGTACGAATCCCTCTCCCTGAATAGTTTCATCCTGACGAATTTGACGCGCGACTTCGATGCTCATTTCAACTTCTTGAAGTGGAGCGGACCTCAGTGCACTATTCGAGTTATGTTTTTGTAAATTTGCTAAAAAACGTAGGCGTTCTTCTAAAATTCGGCAATGCATGTCAACTTACCATTCTTCCGACAGCCTGCCTGTGTCAGAAAATCGGGGCTCCGACAATAACAAGCAGCGAACGTATTTTGCCTGAGTTAATTTATTTCCGTTATTATCTACTTTGTTCGGATACCAACCCGCATTACCCTCGGGATAAAGTAACGGATACTGAAAACTTTCATACAACGGATGCATTATATCTAAAGTGTGTGGTTTCCTATCACCGATTTTCCAAACTGCTATGCAATGAGGTATAAAATTTTCGCGTTCTGTACTAATAATAGCCGCAACTTCTTTACCAACAGGTAAATCTCCTAAAATGTTACCGTGGGTTGAGCGAGACGTGTGCTGAAATTTAATAAAAGCCTGATCGGATGGTTCCCCACTTAATCGTTTAAAACATTCGATAAACGGATTGACGTTATGTAAAAAGTTAGTTATGCAAATAATTACCTGCCTATCAAGGTTCATATTTGCGGCTATTTGTTCGCGTTCGTTTGTATCGTTAATGTATAGTCCTAAATTATTTACGCTACCAGTGTAAGCTAAATCAAAAACTCTATGATAGACTCGACCTTGAATTTTCAGAAAAGATATTCCCGTTGGTTGTTGGTACCCGTGAGAAACGCCTAAGGCACTGAAGGCAAATAAATTATTGTACGCTCGCGGCCTACTCAGAAACGACGGGTGAGAGTAAAACTCCTCGGTTAACGGCATGAAATTTTGTATGTTGTTGGCGCCCGATCCACAACACCATTGTTTTCTAGGTTTTTCTTCTTCAAACAGACGCGCATTACAAGTTGGACACCTAAAAGTGTCTGAAGAAGGCAAGGACGTTTTTTTTAAAGAAAATAATTTTATTACGTTTAATTCAGCGTCCCTCTTCTGTGCTATTAAGTTTTTAGATTGACGTAGCGGTATGTCAATATGGCGGCTGTTTTTATTATATTTATCAGCGGCCATTTGATTTATTTCAGGGTTCTGCTTGGTATAACGGTCTACAGAAGCGCGATTAATTTCTGGATTTTCCGTTGTGTATTTTTTTACGGCATCGCGATTAATTTCTGGATTTTTTTATTATATTTTTTAACGGCATCGCGATTAATTTCTGGATTTTCCGTTGTGTATTTTTTAACGGCATCGCGATAAATTTGTGTTTTTTTTTAGTATATTTTTTAACCGCATCCAAATGGGCGTTTTCTTTAGTAGATTTCCTGCCACGTTTTAGTTTTTTGGGTCGACCCGTCTTTGTTGACGCCACATGGGTGTCAACATTATCCACGATCAGTTCTGAAAACATGTTTTGTAGAACGACAACTGGTTTTTCGATTACGTCTGTTGCCACAGCCACCGGTATTTTACAAGACTTTGTTATTTTTGTATTTTCTACTACCGGTTCAGGGGTTTTTTGATATCCAAGCAATATAGATTGTGATTCTAATTCTGATAATTGACTATATTCTGTTGATGGCATTCGAAGGCGATTATGGACTCGACTAAATTCATAAAGGGGTTTTTTGATATCCAAGCAATATAGATTGTGATTCTAATTCTGATAATTGACGGGCATTCGAAGGCGATTATGGTCTCGACTAAATTCAATTTAGGGGTTTTTTGATATCCAAGCAATATAGATTGTGATTCTAATTCTGATAATTGACTATATTCTGTTGATGGACATTCGAAGGCGATTATGGACTCTACTAAATTTTCTGTTGTATTATGATTGATAACGCGCGATCCCACCGATCATGTCGCGGTCCTGAGCTTCGGCCACCTCGCAGACCTCGCGTAGGTAGTGGTACACTTGTATGACCGTTTTACGTGTAACCCCTACGTCTCTAGCAGCCTGTGACACTTTGTCCTTCCGGAACAAATGGAGCAAAAGCCTGAGCGTATTTAATATTAATAATAATAATAATAATAATGTATTTATTTCCAAGTATATGGTATTTTGAGATCTTACACTAATAATGTTCCACATATACTACCATTGCTGGCGTAGAGATATAAAAAAAAAGTTAAGCACATTCAAAATTCAAATCATCACTAAATTAATTAAAATGTCAAAAAGTAAAATAAAGATTAATTTGCCATGTCCAAAATACAAGTTCTAAAGTCAAAGTAATACATATATTAAGATTAATTGCAATGTCAGAAAATATAAGCTCTATAGTAAAGTAATAATGCCAAAATACTAATAACATAGAATATTCATTACAATGTCAAAAATTATGATTTAAAAATTCATTAACTGAATAAAAGCACATCTCTAATAGCCAAGCAAACATTTTACATTTAAATTTATCTATTGGTAACATTCTGAACGCAGATGGTAATTTATTATAAATTTTGATCGTCATACAACTGGCATTTCTACTATAGAGATGCAGTCTCTGAGGAGGAACTAACAGTTTGCCAGCATTTTTTTTATTTAATCTTTCCTATTGAAACATTACTGCGTTCAAAAAAGGCGCCTTTAAAGGAGACTTAATGACATTGCAGCCTGCCCTTCTGCAACGCCATCTAAACCCCATCTTGTAATTAACATTGCGTTCCGCATTCATAGGACGCATGCATGTTGGGCAGCGCGGTGTCTGCGACGGAATAAGGCGCACCGTTTTGCTGCCTCTTTATGATTAAAAAAACCTAACAAGCACGCACTCTCTGGAGGAAATGAAGGAGGAGGTTTAGAATGTAGTATTTGGAAAAGCGTCAGGCTAGGAAACCCTGCAGGCGACGGGCCAGGGCTGCTCTATCGACGTGAAGATTCCGCAGATTAAACTTGAGAATCAGCTTAGTAGTGTGGACGTGGAGATCAGCTCAGTGATGTGGACGTGTAGATATCAGCTCCGACACCGTAGTTCAGTAGTCAAGGTGTTGCCGTAGCTCTGTAGTTAAGGCTTCAGCATAAGTCCAAAGTGTTAAAAGAGGACTTCAGAATAATGAAGGGACACGTCAGTGTCAGTATCTTTCTTATTGTTTAATTTCAATATGGAGAAACTCGTAGTCCATTAAAATCTGGACGTAAACTTTGGTAGCAGATGGTTCATCATCAGAACCCAGACGTAGACTGCTGGGATTGCGTCCGTCACCTCTTTTATAACGAAAATGTTCAGATTTTATCCAAAAATTTCTCTTCCAAAATCCTTTTTGACTTCATTCTGACATCTCAATTGCCAGTCATTAAACCAGCCAAGACATATTAAAACCTCCACAATCGAAACTGAGAGAGTGCAAAATAGTTTTATAAATGTAAGTTAGGATACCGTTATTCTGGAAAGAATCGTAACAATCTATAAAATACAATATTTTAGCTACCAACATATTGATAAATATATTTTTTAAATTATATAAACCAAAAGTAACCTTCATAGACTAAGCCAGTAGATAATTCATCATCATCATCATTAGCCTATAATGTTCCCACTGCAGGGACTCGGGCCTTCTCTCTAGGAGAGGGATGGGCTATAATCTACCACGCGGGCCCAGTGCGGATTGGTAGATGTCACATATCTTCGAATTTTTTGGTTCTAAGATGCCGGTTTCCTCACAATGTTTTCCTTCGCCGTTTTGAGAACAGTGGTGATGAAATAAATTACACAAAGTAATATGCCTGACGGGGTTCGAACCCACGACTCACTGTTCGTAAGTCGGGGCCGCCACCACTGGGCCACCACTGCTCTCCAGCCAGTAGATAATTCACCTAATGGTATTTCAAACTACGAGCTTAATAACGTGCTTGAAATTAAATTAAAAAAGAAACTGAGATTATACAGAAAAAAAAATTGGCAAAGAATAATTATTAGTCAACACAGCAAAGTTAGGGACAATTAAATAAAAATAATTGTGTAGTTATTCTAAAAAGCTTTAAAACTGAGACGATTCATTAATCTTATATTAATGACGAATACATCACAAGAAACTGATTTTGAAATAACCTTATTAATTACAAGAAAAAAATTCGCATATTGATGAACATAATTCTCGCGTGGTAATTAAAACAAACAAACACGTCATAGGTACAGAGTAGTACATCCATCGCTTTACATCCCAAGAAAATAGCCATTGAATGAATGAACAAATGACTACCTACGAAAAAGGTACTGAGACATTTGGTATCTGATATTTAAACCCACGCCTTTGTACCACAACACAACATTATTTTTTACTTTTTAGTAAAAAGTAACTAAGACATTTGGTATCTGCCATACAACTCATATCATAACTCCATAACATATAACTCATTCAAGCAATACAATGACTCACTCACACTTTTGCACACTACGACTCATTACTGATAAGACAACTTTTACCCACGTAAACGGACATACCATCTCTCCCTACCGATCCACCACAACTCAGATAAAATAAAATACCCCACTGAATTAATGAATGAACCAATGCGACTAAGTATCTACACCTTTGCCAATGCGATTTATTACTGATAAGACTACAATCGTGCGAACAGCAAGGTGGACTGCGATATAACAATAATTGCGGAATAACGACATTATTTACAAGAGGTTTATTATTTATAACACGATTTTTACTAAGCAATAGCTTTAAATCCCGTCGGTTGCGAACCCTACCTAACGCGACGTACAACTGTATAATATGTTTTATCTTTTCTTTTCATACGTTTGACACCGCATATGAATAAAAAAGTTATTAAATAAAAAATACATTCTGCCAGCACCAAAACCCTATAAAAAGGTTGGTCGGTCCGCAACAACTACTGTAATCTTTTTACTTTTAGGACTGCCTCAAGCACACCGATATTTAAAAAAAGGGAGCGATTCCTTCAGTTTTCGCTTGGAACAAAGCAACTACTTCTACTGCAACTGCTAGGGCTCAGCGGTTTTTGCAACGTTCTTCTAGAAAAGAATTGTTTCCATCTACTTCACAACAACTATCTTTAGATGATGCTATTCAAGTTATACCTAAAGAAGTAGAACACTTACCTGAAGTTCCCGACTTTCAACATGAAATGGAAGTAACAACTGCAGATCTTAGTGCACCAACTTCAGCTCAAAATACAACTTCAACCCAAACAACTCACATACTCAGACTATTTTCTTTTCAGGATATGTTGTCTGATGATAGATCAGTATTATTTTACACAGGATTAGAAAACATTAATAAATTTATCTTAATATTATATACAGTATTATCCATGGCAAATCATTTACATTATAGAGGCAGTCAAGTTATTAATGTAACTGTTGAAGATCAGTTACTTTTAATGTTAATTAAATTAAGAAGAAACAAACAAGATTTTGAACTTTCTAAAATATTTGGCATTAGTACCACAGAAGTTGGCAATATTTTTATAACATGGGTAAATTTTGTGTATGAGTTATGATCTCAAATAAATATCTGGCCTAGCCGGGCTCTCGTAGACTACTACATGCCAAAATCATTTAAACAGCATCATCCAAATACAAGATTAATTGTTGATGGCACTGAGATATTTATTGCAAAACCCAATAATTCGATCACTCAGCAAGCTACATTTAGTAGTTATAAGCATCACAACACCATAAAGTTTCTAGTGGGTGCTACACCTGGAGGCCTTATATCCTTTTGCTCAGAGGGTTATGCTGGTGCTACAAGTGATCGTCAAATAACAGAACGCAGTTCACTTTTGACCTTATGTGATTAGAAAGATGCAATAATGGCAGATAGAGGATTCAATGTTCAAGATTTATTTGAACACAAAAATATATCAATTTACACCAACATTTTTGAAAACTCAACTGCCTGGAATAAAATTAAAGCATGATCGCCAATTAGCTAAAAACCGCATTCATATTGAACGTCTGATTGGATTAACAAAAACCTTCAAAATATTGAAATCTAATGTGAATGCTTACTATGTGCCATTGCTGTCCAGAATATTTTTCATATGTGTAATGCTATGTAATTTTAAAGGAATTGTTAAATAAAAAAAATAAATCTTGAGTTGTTTTCTTTATTATTTTTCATAGTTTTTGTAAACATATTTATTTAAAATAGCTTTCATAAAAAACTGAATATAAAAAGCATCTATGATTGTTAACATTTCATTAATGAAATCATTATCTCTTACCACAAAAATTACTTTCATATCTACAAAAGTAAATATTATTAAATTGCAATAATTTCTTCCCGTGCAATATATCTGGCCTTGTACTTGGTAGTAGCATGGGGACCCCTTTTTAATATCAAACCATTATTACCATCTTGCACTAAATATGGCACAGTCACATGACTTATTTGTTGATGTCTACTGCTGTATGGACACTTAATTTCAATTATTGTTTCATCACCGAGGAGGCCATCGGGTGATGCACCAAGGTATGGACGTTCAATTGAAATAAACAATCCACATCCATTCACTTGCAACTCCATATCTTCCATGTACTTTTGAAGAGCAACTTTTTCATTAATAATGCCATGATTGGTAGCTCTTGAAGAAAACTTATGTGGACTCAATAATTGGCTAGCAAACTTCTCTTGATTTATGTGTCTGAGTTGACATACTATATGAAGTTTACTAGCTGTAATCCTCACCTCACGATGATTGGTCCACTTGGGATTGTTTACCTGACCTCGAGTCTCAAGCTCAATGGCAGCGGCTTGCTCTGGGGTTATTGACGAAAGATTTAACAATTCCAATAACTTTGTTTCAGTGCTAACATTGCTGTAGCAGTGGTCCAATTCTAATGCATATGGGTTTGCTGGTTCATATAACTGCTTGATGGGCATGCTTGACGATACATAGTTTGTTACCAAACTCCTGAATCTATTATTGTATTCTAATGTATCTATTTTTAATGCACATGGGGAAAATATAATATTGTCTCTTCATAGGTAGTTTCGAAGTTTTGAAAGGTGTAGAGCTAAACACCTTTTTGGGTACATGAAACTTTTGCAGTTTTTCTGTAAGTACTTGGTGTTAAATTATAATTTTTTCACGTACCATATGGTCGACAGCATAAAGCACCATACCTACATGTTTACAGTGGGCAGTTATTCCACTGCCAGCCACACATTCACATGAAGTCTCTTCAATTTGGCCACTTGCATGTAATTTTACATTACCTACATGTTCAGTCGGAGAGTCAGGTTCGGGGCGGTCTCCTGGTTTTCAACAAAAAAAAAACACCTTTTTAATAAAAAACTGAACCGACGAAAAAGTAACAAATAAGCAAAAAATAAAAAAATAACGTTTTAGTCCAGCTAAGCTCCACATTAATTTCGAGTCGGCGCCAAAGTTTGTATGGCGCCGCCTGTACACTGTTGAGGACCTCTTGGAACTGACTTCACTACAACATAACAGGGATCTGGAGTTGATCTAATGATGGAGACGCATCGTCAGATCCGTGAGTTGTGGTGTCATCATACACCATAAATGTTTGGTTAATTTCAACAGAATCGGTTCACAATTGAAAATTTAGTAGGAAAATTATCAATAATCAATAAAAACAAAAGAAAGAAAGAAAAAGTGTTTATTGGTTTCCCAACAGGACAAAACAAATTGACAAAAAATTAAACGTTAACAAAGTAAACATTTAAAATAAGGACTACATCAATCAATCAATAAGCCCTTTATCCTGAACTATCGGTTCACAATTGAAAATTTAGTAGGAAAATTATCAATAATCAATAAAAACAAAAGAAAGAAGAAAGAAAGAAAGAAAAAGTGTTTATTGGTTTCCCAACAGGACAAAACCAATTGACAAAAAATTAAACGTTAACAAAGTAAACATTATGACAAACATTTAAAATAAGGACTACATCAATCAATCAATAAGCCCTTTACCCTGAACTTCCGTCTGTTTTAAGTGTTTGTTTTCCTCTTTTAGAGAATATCTCTAAGTTCAGTGTGCCTCTTGGCAAAGGCCTCCTCTAACAATTTCCATTGTGTTCTATCTCGTGCAACCCTTCTCCAGTAAGGGCCCGCTGTAAGCTTCAACTCATCTTCCCATCTCTTTTTTCCATCTCTGGGATACCAGTCCGTCACAATTTTACTCCACTTTTCTTGAGTACTCCTTAACATGTGGCCTGTCCATCTCCATTTTAGTTGATCTATCTTCGTAAGTACATCCATAATCCTTGTTTTGGCTCTTGTATAGGTGTTTCGTTTCCTGTCTTGTTTCTTGATGCCCAGCATGCTTCTCTCCATCGCTCTTTGACAGTATTGCAGCTTGTCTCGGTGGTGTTTTGAAAGAGACCATGTGGCCTCCACCTAAAAATAATAAGTTTAACTTGTTTACAATTGTCTCTTTTGGATGAGAATGTGAATCTCACTCTCCGAAAGAATTAATGTCATGAACTTACGATTTTAATCAGTATTGATTGATAGGCAGCTTATAAAACACCCATAAATGGAAAAACACAACACTACTATGATATTTTATATGTACCTGTTCCCATCACAACCTTCTTATACTTGGCTTCTTCGTTTTTCAATTCGACTTGCAAACTGTCGAAGCTTTCCTGGCAAACCTCAATAGGCCTATTCATTGTGGAGGCGATCGCTTCCCAGTCTTAGCCATTTTCCTCTAAGGCACTTAAAAAAGCCTGTTTTTGATCTGGATCTGTAACATAAATAGACATCTGTGTTATATTTTAGCAAATACCAGAGGTACTACGGTTAATAAAAGACATTACTGAGTAGTATATACAAGGGTGCTTCTGAATGCTTTTTTTTCAATTTGCTTTTAATGTTTCTATAACAACTTAAAAGGTTTTCGGCACTTCTTGAAACACCTTTTGTGTTGGCATTAAAAACATGAGCGATTTTGACCCAGGCATTTTGCTTTTCAGTCTGTTTAATTTGATCGGTCTTTTTGCACTCAATAATATGGGTATATGGTTCCATCGCTGCAATCAGCAATATCTGTTCTTCTTTTGTAAAATTAGGCCCCCAGGCCCTAGAAGAAACACTTTTGTTTGCCATGGTAATTATCACTGAACTCAACTAAAACAATTATCTAATGAAGGGCACAGGGAGGGAAAGAAGGGGCTCATCAACAATTAACACAAATTGAATAAAACGCTAATTTATACTAAAAATCTACATGGTGTGTATGGATACTCATTTTTAACGATGTTATTTACATGTTTTGGACATTACGTAGTCCAACTACCTATTTTTGAGGATTCCGTTTTAATTGACCTATTCAATCAAAAGTTAAACAGACTTTTCTGACCTAAGCCAGAAATGTACAGAGCAAAAAGGGGTTGATTGTAATAATGAGCTCCTTCTTTCCTTTTTGGAAAAGTAAATGTAGGCAAATGGTTTTGAAAGAATAATAAGCAATATTTCTGTTAAATTCAATGTATATTTCAGTATGAATTAGTTATGTTGAACATTTGTAAAATATTCTTGAGCTTCAGGGGAACAGAACTTCTTCAATTCCTGTAGGTCTTTATATTTTTCGTCTGAAATAGGCAGTTCTGCCTCATAGCGTAAACCAGGTAATAGGAACTCTTGGTTCTGGAGATTTCTCAGACTTTTATTTCGCCCTGCTATTGATGCTTCTTCCCATGGACCATTGTATGTTGTACGGAATAATATTTTCTTATTTGGTTGTTCTATTTTTAATTCCTTTATAGGACGTGATGGAAATGTGAATTTTTTAGCATAGATTTGATCGAGATGGGCTGTCCAGGATTTAAAATATGTTCTATCAACCTTCACAACATTAAATGAAGATGGTTTTTGACGGGCATTTTCAAAAACATCAATCCACTCATCGGGAACTTCTACCCTGGATTTTGAATTAATTAATCCCATGTTTTTGTCACATTCCATATAGGAATGTCCTCGGACTGGAAAAGTAATCATAACTGATTCAAGTTTTCTCTCAATATGCACCATATGATATAAGAAACGGAACACAGTGTTATTTTGTCCACTGCAAGAGTCACAAAAGATCTGCAAATGTTTAGTATTATTCTTTGCAAAATTGTAAACATAGTGGTGAATAAGGGAACAAACATCGTCACTCCCTTTTTTTCCTTCTGTCTCAGGATAAAGGTAAAAAACACTTTTACTTGAATTCAGAACATGAACATTAAACGCATACACAGACAGCTGTCTTTTGTAATAAACATCATTTGTCTGTATATTTGGGCAAGATAAGTTTTTACCATAATCTATGCACACCGCTTCCATAGCATGAGTAGAATCTCTACAATGGATTCGAGCTATCCGTTTTCGGTTATAAAAAGTCTCAGCTTTTAGTAAGTGCAATTTCTTCTCAGTGTTAAGTTTCAGAATATTCTTATTGAGGACTGATACACGCTGTGAATCAGCAATTGCTTTTTCAGTTTCCATGGCTTCTAGATTTACCTTGAACTGATCGCATGCACTACAAGTGTCAGTGCGAGGATAGCCGAATGCAACATTAAAATCATTATTAAATATAGTTCTCTTATATGTCTCATAGCAAACCTTCACACTTTCGTCATCCTTGTGTAACTCCATAAACATGCTATGCATTTTTTTAATGTTCAGCTCCTCTGATAAATAAAGGCATGGGTACGAAATATGACAAGTCTCAGGGCGAACTTATGCTTAAGTTTGAAGAATTTTTTTTACGAAAGTTCGGATTTGACGAGGAATTTTTAAAGGCATGGGTAGTCTCTCATGAACGAACAGTACTTTTTGATCAGAATAATAAGGTGTCTTGTGAGGTCAGCTATCAGAGAAAATCTGGTGATGCTAGTACCTTTACTATGAACACTTTTTATTTGATGGCAATGTTAACGACACTTTTACCGATTGAAACAGCAAAGTTGGCGTGTTTTGGTTGACAGTTTAATTCTGGGTGATGAGAGTTTCAATATAAATCTTGGGAATATTACTGCACTGTTGTTTAACATGGAATCAAAATACTTTAAGCACTATAAATATAATTATTTTTGTTCGAAATTTGTGTTGCAGGATAACTTCGGTAACGTTAGATTGATTCCGGATCCTGTAAAGCTTGTAACAAAGTTGGGTAGACATGATCTTGCAAACTATGACCATATGGAGGAGTACCGAACGTCTTTGGAAGATCTGACCATCGCGTATTCAAACGCTCTGTTCTATCCGTTATTGTCTCAGGCCGTGATGGATCGTTATAAGGTTGATGGGGGAGTGGGTACGCGTTTCACGTGATTTATAACTTCGCAAGATCAAAGGAGTTGTTCGGGACACTTTTTTATACTCGACCTGAGGATAACTTGTGTCTTGATCCGTCCCTAGCAAAATTTAAATAACACACGAGAGATAAACAGTTATTCAAGATATATTATCTAAATGACTTCATTGTTGTTCTTTCAATTATTGAGGTTTAGTCCGGGGGATCCTGTGGATAGAACTATATTGCACGGTCTTCTTCAGAAGCTACCATTAGACTCCAATCTTTATATAGAATTGATTGTTCCGTTTTTCCGTAGGGATGTTGAACTTTGGTTCGAACGTATAAATTCACATTTGTTGACTTTGGTGGGTTCAGATGCCTAAACTAAGGGCTGCAACAGACGCACAAACAACAAGACCGGCTTCTTTGCTTCCGCAAGAAACTTGTTTCGGAACGGATAGAACAGAGCGTTTGAATACGCGATGGTCAGATCTTCCAAAGACGTTCGGTACTCCTCCATATGGTCATAGTTTGCAAGATCATGTCTACCCAACTTTGTTACAAGCTTTACAGGATCCGGAATCAATCTAACGTTACCGAAGTTATCCTGCAACACAAATTTCGAACAAAAATAATTATATTTATAGTGCTTAAAGTATTTTGATTCCATGTTAAACAACAGTGCAGTAATATTCCCAAGATTTATATTGAAACTCTCATCACCCAGAATTAAACTGTCAACCAAAACACGCCAACTTTGCTGTTTCAATCGGTAAAAGTGTCGTTAACATTGCCATCAAATAAAAAGTGTTCATAGTAAAGGTACTAGCATCACCAGATTTTCTCTGATAGCTGACCTCACAAGACACCTTATTATTCTGATCAAAAAGTACTGTTCGTTCATGAGAGACTACCCATGCCTTTAAAAATTCCTCGTCAAATCCGAACTTTCGTAAAAAAAATTCTTCAAACTTAAGCATAAGTTCGCCCTGAGACTTGTCATATTTCGTACCCATGCCTTTAAAAATTCCTCGTCAAATCCGAACTTTCGTAAAAAAAAATCTTCAAACTTAAGCATAAGTTCGCCCTGAGACTTGTCATATTTCGACATATCTACCTCCAAGGCAACGGAATCATGAATATCAAGATTACTTGACCTACATATATTTGTTAACAATTGATCTAACTGAGCCGGTGCCAATCCGGTATTTACTACAATATGATCTCTAAGAATGGGTACAACTCTATCGACAACCTCTCTAAACATTGGACAAAAGTTTACGTTCACATCCTTCTCGCTATATGCTATCGTTTGCAAGGCTGAATATACTGACGGTGCTCCTGTGTCCAGTTGTGGTTTGACAGTTGACTTAATCATGAATTTATATCTACTTAATTGCCTATTCAATATATCATCCTCCTGTTCAATCAAATCCAGTGCCGTTCCCGGTTGCGTAAGTAACCAGTTCTTTACGGAAACTGAGTTTGGTACTATTTTACTTTTCTTATATTCCTCTAGAATATGCAAACACTCCGGTTTAATCAAGTCCAAAAACCTTGACAACATGATATCAGACATTCCGTCTACATCAATCTTTCCTCCTAACTCCGGAACTGATTGATTTCTCTTTACCATAGCCAGTAAAGATTCTATTTGCACGTTTGGTCTATTAATAGGGACAGCAGTCCGTAACAGGCCTTAATTTATCAAAATGTTTACACTTATAATCATTAAATTTATAATCTGGATTAAATTTTGAATCTTCCAGATTCAATCGACAATCCGACGTCTGTACAACGTATGGATCAAATCTATAATCGTAAATCGAATTTCCCGGAAGAACCTGATCGTAAAATGTCTGCAACAGTGTTATATCAGTCAAATTTAAATTTGGTTGTATCACTGGACTATCGTAGTTATTATTACTTTGTTTCATTTTAAATTCAAACACTGGAATCAAAGTTGGTAAGTCATAATCCCTATATTTTCTAGTTACAGAATATTTTTTTTCCGATACACCCTGATTAAAATTTTTTAAAGGCTGTGAAACCATTCTTAAATATCCACCTTCTATTCCCAAAAACTCTCTTTGAACGTTCGTTAATTTGTTCACGGTAACATTAGTACACGATTTAATTTGTGAAAGCCTTTGTCTCGAAATCTCAATGTCAGGTTCCAAGTCCTTAATTACAGGAGACTTAACCTCCTCCATATTTCTAATAAAGTCTCTAAGTTGAGACTTACTTAGTGACTTCGCGCGTCTAATAAATCCTGACAGAACATCAGAAGACAGCGGTGTATAATAAGTAAGCGTCTTCTTATGTCTTGAAAAGGCAACGAGCGCATGAGGAACCGAGTTATAAATCTCGTCAGCCTTAGAACTAATTCTGATCATAACTACATTATCCTGCTGCTTGCCCTGAAATTCGTGCACGGTGTAGACAGGCTCAAACCCA
The DNA here is from genome assembly GCA_949775195.1 of Diarsia dahlii. Taxonomy (NCBI): domain Eukaryota; kingdom Metazoa; phylum Arthropoda; class Insecta; order Lepidoptera; family Noctuidae; genus Diarsia; species Diarsia dahlii. The sequence goes on along the minus strand of OX459203.1, from coordinate 13,748,697 downwards.
GCCTTCACCAGTTCGTCCTTCTCCGACTGCTTAAAAGTCAAGTAAACAACGTCATACTTAGGCTTCTGTACAGAAGACAGTCCCGAAAAATTTTTAAGTACGCATTCACCCGACACCCTACTAATGGAATACATTCCGGTTGAATACTCCTTCGATAGCACAGCTGCTACAGAAGTTGTACACCGAAAAGTGGTATCTAAAACTATTGTCTGTCTATTACTGAATATTTTTAAAGGGCCTGCGTACTTTAAATTACAGTGTCCCATTCGGTTAATAAAGGGAATCTGTTTTTCATCACCGATAAACAAAAGTGACCTTGCACCCGTCAGCATCAACGCTAAGTTAATCTGACCAGCGTGCAACATTAAACCCTCCTCGACTATAAGAGTGTCATAACGTTGTTCCCCTCTATTTGAAAAATTTATGAAAAAGGAGTCTATCGTATTAACGAACTTCTTTACTTGATGATCTGAAAGTTCTCTGTTCTTCTTGAGGCGTTCTCTGATCTCATTACAGCTCTCCTTAGTAGGTGTGAGGACCAAACAAGATTGTATTGTTACGTGTTCCTGTTCGTCCTTCACCTTTAGTTTCTTTACAAGGTCCTTAGGTATATTTTCAACTATACAGTGTGTCTTTCCGCAACCCGGAACGCCCTGAACGAAAAACACCTTCACGTCTGTTGGGTCATAAGAGTCAATAGGAATATAATATTTCATTCGCAATGGACTGTGAGCAAACCAATTTCGGGTTTCCCTAAATAAATATTCCAGACAAGATGGTAATTCAGTGCACGCTTTGGATGCACACAAACTAAGGGAGTGGCACACGCACTTCAACAACTGCAAATGGGGTATGTCTGCTTTTAAAAGAGTGAAAAGGGAGTGATTTTTGCCACAAAGATTACTAGCTCCATCAGTTCCTATTGCGATGAGATTCTGAATATTTAAGCCCATATCAGATAAAAATCTCTTAAAGGATGTATACAGGGCATCAGCTGTTGCTTCGTACACTTCTTGAAAGCCTAAAAAATCTACAACAATTTTTTCTAGTTTTTTATTGTAGTATCGGATGCAATACGCCATGTACTTTACTGTTGCTACATCAGTGGATTCGTCCAGTATTATAGAATAACTTTGCCCACCAAGTTCTTCTAACAGTTCTTTTAGCATGGCTGGTTCCACAACATTCTTTATAATGGCAGAGCACTTTGTTCTGTGTAATTGTATATTTTCAAGAGGGCCTATACCACAGGTTTTCAAAACTTCTGTCAAATGACCTATGCTACGGATGGAGCTATGAGCAGCGATATAAGTAGAAATTTTTATGTCCATTATTTTTTCTTTTGTTGAAGTGTCTTTAACTGAGGAGTAGCCAAATGATGCAAGCTTGGGTTGTGTTTTTGCAAATCTTAATTCCTTGTCTTTATGTGTTTTACTTTTCATGTGCTTTTCAAAACAGTTTTGTGTGCACGGAGTGGTGAAACACATAATTTACAATATGCCTCACCTTTTCCACTATCTGTCAGTTCCACGGGTGCTCGAGTTAGCCAACCTGTAAAATAAAAGTGTGGGTTAGTTGGAGATTATTAATATTATCATATTAATAAACCCTTCGCCTAGAGGTTTCGCCCGCGTTTGAAATAACATATTTTTCCCGTGGGATCTTTAAAGCTTTAAAATGAGTTATTTAATCATTAATGGAGCAAAAAACACCCCTCCATGGCCTCCATCCATCCATCCTCACAAACTTTCACATATAAACAATGCTTAGAAATAATATTAAATATAGTCAGAAATAAAGAAAAAACATATCGTAAGTATGTAAGTACTTACTTTTAAATGCTGGAATTTTTTCCCATTCGTCACGATAATGCTTCACGTATTTTCCGTGCTTTCCCATTTTTTGTCACAATCACAACTACAATACAAAATCAGACGACGAAAGAACAGTGAACTGACTGAAAACGCACAGCACAGGTTAGGTTAGGTGACTAAAATTTACTGAAGTTTTCCCAAACTATTTAGTAGTCGTTTAGTATAATACGTATAATTACAATGGTTATCAACAGCCAAGCGAATACTTTATCTTGGTTGCATCATAAATTTGGTTACGTTATAGCTACGACAAATACGGGGTATTCCCCGACACTAACGAAGGGCGAAGGGTGTTGCCATCTTTTTATCTTGATTTCCTACACTTTTTGCTATTGCGTGGGTATATATATTTTTTTCTTTTGCTTATGCTCATTTGTGTTCAGATTCGATCATTCAACTAAAAGAACTTTTCATCTTTTTCGAGTAGCCTAAAAGGCGACCAGTCGCCTTTAAGATTTTTTTGTAGCCGATTTCCAATCAGAGTAGCCTAAATGGCGAAAAATCGCCTTCGTTGGCAACACTGGCGCTAGGCGCGGCAGTGAGCAAATGAGGCAACTTTTGACTGGCCAATGAGAGGCAACCATTCATGATGTATATGTGTGCATGAGCTGTAAACGCATGGCTGTATATGTGTGTAAAGCAACTTTATTTATTGTACATAAGGAACAATTTGAAATATGCAGTTATATACTTGCTAATGGTAAAATCTAGTACATATGAGGTTGAAGCTTGACATACAAGGTTAAAACTTTATATATCTAGGTTATATGTATACAATTTCTACGTTTTAGATGTACATAACGAGTTAAACATTGAAAACTTATGTGTTAGGCACTAAACAGTAAACAAAAGTAGTTCTTTACATTAATACGTAAGCAATAAGATTCTTATATGCCTTACAAGTGGATAAAACTATTCCAACAAGGACTAATAACAAAAATAACAAGTTTACATGGCTATATTTTACATGTATCTAGTCTTATATCTAAGCTGTTATTTACAAGTAGGTAGAATATTATTCCTACAAACAATAAAAAAATCAAACTGTTCATACGCATGCACTGGTTTCCCTACTACATAAATAGAATAGAATAATTTATTTAAGAAAAAAGATAATAATAATGGATAATGATAATGATGGCATGCAGTATTTATTCTTCCCTAACTCTTATCATAAATGACTATTCAACTAAAAAAAGAACAAAAACCTGTACATGATTATGACGCGAACGCAACAAGGTCTTAACAAATAACGTGAACGCGCCTAATAAATTTGGGAAAAATATTTACATGAAAATGCGCAAGGTTCTAACTATCGGAGTTCTGCAAACTGGACAACTATGCTCGTTAAATTCCAGGTGTTGTGCCTGCTGTAATGAATTAAAACAATCTGTACAAATTAAATGCCCACAGGGAATTAATGCGGTATTTGGGGCAGACTTCCAACAAATGCGACATGATATAACTGCAGGTTTAGCAGCAGGCTCTACAGGCGAGGGTGGGGGAGGGGCGGCTGCTGGGGCGAAAAGATGGTCTTCGCCCAGGACGACTTCATTGGCTACTTCGGGTACGTCCTCTACAGCCGGGAGTGGGGGAACCAAAAGCTCTACAGGCGGGGGTGGGGAAACCAAAATCTCTACAGGCGGGGGTGGGGGAACCAAAGACTCTACAGGTGGGGGTGGGGGAACCAAAATCTCTACAGGCAGGGGTGGGGGAGGAGCGGCTGCTGGGGCGAAAAGATGGTCTTCGCCCAGGATGACTTCAACAGCTACTTCGGGTACATCCTCTGCAGCCACAACCTCTATGTTTACGTCCAATAGTTGGGACGTTGCCGTCAAAAATTGTCGCAAAGAAACAAGACCCAAGGGATCTGTTATTGCCATTTAAAATAGTATTGTTTATGTAAGACCTTTCGCGGTTACGTCTTACCAGTCGACCTAAGCGCTGAGCCTCGAAGCGTGCCGCAGTCACTGCCATCTTCTGCTGAATGATCTCTAAACAGACAGATAATTTCTATGGGACCATCGGAAAGCATATCTTTCAAATAAATACAATTTTTTTTCCAAATCGGTTGATAAATGACGGAGTTATGAGGAAACATACTTACGAAAACAAAACATACAGTCGAATAGAGATCCTTCTCCTCCCTGGTAATAATTTCACAAAATTATATTATTATTGTTCGTATTCTAAAAGCACTTTCGAATATCGCTAATTAGTCCGTCGTATTTTATATTTATAAATCTACTGTTTAGAAAAATTAGACAGTAGGTACAGGTACCTATCATGAAATATAAGCTAAAACTTCATGAAAAAAAAATTAAAGCGGACACTGATAATTAATGTCAAAAATAATCAAGGTACCAGAGAAAGATTAATAGGTATGCAAAACATTACCTACACATTTCACAGACATCTTTGTTCATCACTCAAATATAACCCACGACTTTATGGAGCCCAAGGCAAACATTTCAACTATCGAATCAGTCTTAAATACGAGCCTTTGAACCTTTGAACACTCATGCAATTGTGATTTTTGAAATTGGGAAATATTACTCCTTGGGAAAAAAAATAGTACCCATTAAACTTACCTTCATTAATGGGGTATTTGGTAGAGTAAATCTAGCTGCGCTACGTACGTAAATATATCTGAAACATACATTTTATCAATCGTAAAAATACATACAGATAATACTCTACTTATCTTATACATGCGTAAATAAACAATAATATAACAAGAATAACTGAAAGTTGATTCATTTGAAAGTAACATTAGAAGTAGTTACTTTAGTTAAAAGTAGGGTATTGATTGACTGGTATTCTCATAGTAAGTGAGACTCGGACACGAAAGGATCGGGACCCCCGTACAATGATAATAGAAACTGAAAAAAAAAAAACACTTATTTTCGTTACTGGTAGTGGCCGTAATAATAATTAAGACTGAAAGTCTACCTATTATGGTGCAAAAGAAACAGCCCTGTGACTGAAGGATAGGAAAACAGCAGAGTTTCATTGCATAGTGTTTCATTGACACCCATTATGTACGAAAATGGAACAGTGCTATTATAAATCTATGAATGAAACACTTAAAATGAGTCAACATCCCTTTTTATAAAATGGAGAAGATTCCAATTATTTTTTTCAATTAAATTTGAAAATATACGTAAAATTAAACATAAGTGTAAAAGATTCATGAAAATATCTCTACAAATAGAGAAATTAAAGGGCCTTAAAATTGTGCTTGCTAAATAATAACCAACTATATATAAAATAATAAACTTCTAATAAATAATAATAAACTTCTCCGTTAAAAATATTCCATTTACTACTTTCTAGACAATACTATTTTGCTTTACTACAATACATTTAGTAAAAAAACCTACAGCTTGTTATGTAACGATTACGTAGGTAAACATTTATATGTTCGTTTCGAAAAAAACTTCGGTAACACCATATTGAATCACTGAATAGAATTTGACAAATAACTAGTTACTAAAATAACTAGTTTTCGAAACAGGTTACGCCTTCAAAGTAGTTACGTTACGTATCGCGAAAATCACGTAACGACCCATCATACCTAAGACTGAGATCCTCTCGGGTCCCTCCTGTAAAATAAAAATTACATTTTCTGTCTGCAACAACCTCAAAGCGGCAGGTTTGAAACAATAATATGTCAGGCCTTTGCTGGGTGGCGGCTTGAGTAATCGTTGGATATCTCTGAGTGCCGCAGTTAGTTTAATTCGACTATTCAAAAGTGCCTGTAACGGCCTACTTGAAATAAATGCTTAGATTTTGATTTTTTGATTTTAATACAAAAATAATATGTTTAGCTTACCCTGACCATCCATTGTGTAATGAAGTAATTGTGAAATTCTTCATTGTGTGGCAGACCTCTTTCTGCCGAGATAGTTGGCACTTCTGCCAGCTCGAGCGCAATGCGATCAGCTGGCAGATATGCCAGCGCGGCGTATAGCTGTACCAGCTGGTAGCCAGCAGTGTTGCGGTGGGCCGCCGGGATGCCCTGTCGTCTCGCTTGTCTAAGAAGCGCCTGAAAGAGATGGAAAAGGCACCCTGATACTGGCACATTTGTAACAGACTGGAGCGCTCTCTGAAGAGCCTGCTCATAGTCTGTTACAATGTGCACCGGCCTAAGGTTTTCGGCAGCCTGCCAAACGCGCAAAAGGACCGCTTCGTAAAGCAGCCTGCGACGATTCTGCATCAAGACTACGACTGGATGAAATGCGTGACCAGCGATCACCGCGTGCAAGGTCAAAATTTGGGCTGCTGGTAACCCAGCCGGCACCGTTAAAAATATGCCATCCACAACCACCGTTACAGAGGCTTGGAGGCACGCAATAAAATTGGGCATTATCAAAATGATAGCCGAGGCGCCGCCCGCGGAAACAGTCCATAATAGCAAATTGCTATAGGTGTGATGCTCCGCGAGCGCCACCCCGTATGCCTCAAGGGTCCTGGGTAGTTGAGGGACGACTGATCGCCGCCAGGTACGCATCGACGACACCACTGACTCGTAGAGCAGATATGTTACGGGTTAAGTAAATTACGTATGCTGCTCTGTGTGGAATCAATGAACCGCATACGTAAATGTCAAGAGTGCGCCACAGTAATTTCATGATGCGGCTGACGTCATAAAGATTATACGCACCGAACACAGTCAGTAAGTAAACAGAGTTCGTAAAATGAGCCAGGATACGTAATAACTGATGATGTAGGTGGAGACGTTATTAATTATCCAGTGTGCGTAAAATGTATCGGCATATTACTCTGCTCGAACATTATGAGTACGTGGGCCATTTTCAAATTCTTTGCAGGGAAATGCTTATTAAATTTCTAGAAATTTAAATATTACAAACTCTTTAAATATTATTTTTTACTAAATGTATACCCGTAATAACTATCGAATTTTGAAATCCTGTCATTGGTCGTGATGTTTTACTAATAATTGTAGGCTTTTTTTTCAGATTTACAGTATCAAGGTGTAAATAAATACCATTCTGTTACCAATGCGAAATATTTTTTTATTTTAATACAGACAAAATGTATCACAAATGTTTTGGTATCATTATTAATTACAGTCTTTTCTCTCTTATGAACATGCAGAATCACAATATTAAATATTAATAATACGTATTAAAATAAATTCATAAACAACTATGTTACTTTAAATATCATATTAAACCTTAAATTCTATCTAAATTCTGAAAACTCTATAATTTAACATCAATTATCACTATATTGCACAAACATTTAACTTATAAATTGGTTTATAGCCAATTTAGAATATTTTACTTAACAGTTTAACAAAAAAAAAATATTTTGTGCCTTATATTTTGGGGACAGAAAAGTAACATAGTTGTAACACAGTAACAAAGTTGTTTGTTGTACTAGTATACTCGTATACCTAGCTTAACTATTAATTACATGTTATTTCTTTAAATTGCAATAATGAGATCTCGTATAGTATATAGCATATAGACTTAAAAAATATATGTAGGAATGAAAAACATCTTAAAAATAATCATAACATTTTCAACAACATTAATCAACAGCGCACTACTGCTTCTCAAATATTTCTAATGGAGTATCAAACTGATAGTATACTCTTTTGCCTTTGTTTACTTTATTGGGTTCCGCGACAATAGCCAGTATATTTTCAAAAGGCTCATAAGACAAATAAGTCTCAACTAATCTGATTTTTTTGCATTATCGTCCACTGATTTGAAAAACATAATTTTTACCACGTCATCATCTTCTACTTATGTTAAATCTCTGACTAAACGTTTCTTTGCATGGTATCTCTCAAGGTCCTTTTTTTTAGATGCCGCTTCTTTTTCAGGGTTTTTTTTTGCATCGTTCCCATTGATATAATAAAACCCAAGATACACACTCCGCGTCTCAAAACCGTCCGCATAAAATGAGTTCACAATGAACTCACTGCACGGTCGTACAAAATGCTTTTTATATTGCTTTATATAACTGCATTGTAAAAACAACTTTAAGGAATCTGCGTAAGGTTGAATTTGCAAAAAAAAAATGTTTATAGTGTAACGATAATAGTGCGTGTCAAGTGAGTGTTTGGCGACAGCTTCGACTGTTTGTTTTGTTCGAGACTGTGCATCTAGGGTTTTATTATATCAATGGTCATTCCCTATAACGTCGCTGCTTTTCTGCAGGCGTTAGAGCCATCTTCAAACGACGTCAGTCATACAAAATGTCCTGAAACAATTAATTTATTATCATTTAGTATACATTTTTTTAAGGTTACATTATTAAAAAGCGTGTGACACAAATTAATATACAAATTCGGGCCAAAACCAATAAAATACCACTCTGTTACTCAGTTTACAACTCTGTTACCACGTGCTAAGTAACAGAGTTGTTCGTAACAGAGTGGTAAATTTAACATTCCCTATACAATCAATCACAAAATACACTACTTCAGAAAAATAACACTTCTGATTTAAAATATAAACTCCATGTACTATATAAATATTGTTAAATCATATAAGAAATACTAATTACTTACGCAAAAATATCAGTAACAGTGTGGTAGATGAATAAACACACGTGACTCTTTCCACGCAACGCGGCCGACTGACTGACGCTGCGTCCCTCCCCAGGCCCCGTGAACTACCTAGAAAGATCCCTGACACCGCGCCGAAGCTACTGCTAGGAAAACAGTAGCGCTATCTGTATTTTTTAATCTAAATTACTATGGTAACAGAGCGTTGCTTTGATTTTCAATAAATCCGAGGACAAAGTTAAAAAATTAAAGAAAATTACACTTTATCAATCTGCTTGTCTTTTAACGCATTTAATGTGATTCAACAATGTCTCTATTTAGTTATTCTATTTATTTTAATTTATCAGTTTCCCAGTAAAACAATTTATCAATGAATATTTGTATTGTAGTTCTGTCTGGGACACGATCATTTAATATAGAAAACAACTCTGTTACCAAGAATGACCGTTATGTTACCCTAAAAAAGAGGAAAAAATAATGAAATTTGATAGTGATTATTATCTAAGATGCTATAAGTTACAATCTATTTTAAGTTTACTCACTTTTTATTGGAAGATTTTTTGTTATTTGTTATTAAAAAATATTCTTTCTTGAGGGACACAGTTACCTGCGATGAATTTGAAATTGGCCCACGTAACCGGGACCATTACCTAGTGAGACGGATTCAGTACAATGATTTGGCAAGCAGTTACTGTTTTAAAGAGCCTGGATATACTGAAATAAGGCGGCTGTATAACGTCGTACGTATAGTGCATACATATTTTATGTTACGGGTTAAGTAAATTACGTATGCTGCTCTGTTTATACATATGCGGCATCATTAAACCGCATACGTAAACGTTAATAATGCGGGCACAGTAATTTCATGATGCATTCATTTGATTTCATTGTCTTTACAGAGCATTATGCCGCATACTTACTTAACATGGTGTCGTTTCATTATAAGTATGGCTCTTCTAATTTTCATGTGAAAAGCACATTATACGTATCTGGCTGCCAGTACATTACAAATTTGCCAATTTTAAGTAGCCCGTTTTTCTCAGTGTAGCCTGTGATGATAATGCTTGCAGTCTTGCTCTTCACACTGCTTGCTTTTGCATCTATGCTTCCACGTCCGTCGGTTCAGGCACCTGAAACATAATTTATTTTTACGTGCAGTTTCCCATCTATCAGTTATCAACATTTTCCTAAAGCCACGCTACTACCCGTTGCATATCACACACGGTGTTTTATCTGTCTCTACTATTTTAAACGTCTTGTGAGCCAGTCGTGGGCGGTCTCGTTTATGTCCCACCTCTGCTGAGGCGTGACGTGCATTGAGATCGGCCTCTCTATTGAGAAATCGTCCCAACACTACAAGGCCCGGCTCTGCGTCACCGGCAGCCATCTCATAATCGTACCACCGGCTCCTTAGCGTTACTGACAACTTTTCTGAAATTGCGGAAATCATCTCCGGGCTATATAAATATTCTGTTCTTTCCAGAGCTTGCACCGCGGCAATGGCGTTTGTAAACCTTTGATGCAAACACACATATATCTGTAGGGTTATCTGATACTTTGAGTAACTGACGTAATTTATTTAATTCGTAAGTTATTAATGCGTTAGGTCGTCCAAATCGAGATTCTAACCTTTACATAATTTGAATGGCTGAGGCTCCTAGGAATAGGCATTTAACTGCCTGTAGTGCTGTCCCTTTCAAGGATTTTCTGAGACGGTTTAAATTCCCTGCCTCTGCATGAACCGACGCAGACTCATTAAACGCTGCTTTAAAATGCAGCCATTCGCCGGTATGGCCACTATAGATAGGTAAATCAAATTCATACCTGCTGGCAGCGGGTTTGCCCCGCGCTACCTCTAACAATGCCTGAGTCAGTCCTTGCAGCAGGCTCCCCTCGTCGCCACGTTGCGGCAAGGACGGTAGCGCGTCACTTGGCGGCCTGGGTTGTGACTGTGGCTAGCGGATGTGGTCGCGGTGTTCACTAAGTGTGTCCGCGGCGTCAGATTTTATGATATTAATGTAGTCATCAGGTACGTACATAGGACCTGAACGTAAACGTTTTTTTACAGCTTTTTCGATGACTGAATGAACTGAATCATTTTCGTTCTGCGTATGCCCACTAATTAGAAACTTATGCGTGATAGACTTAATTTTATAAGCTGATACGGCATACATATACATCGCAAACATAAATTGATTCTTTTGCTGTCCGCAACAATTGTCCAAGTAAAATGTGACTTGTAACTCATCATTATTAATTTCAGATACTCGTTTTGTTAAATATTTGAATACGCATGTTGCGATTTCATTGGCTCCCCTCAACGCATCCACTTCACTCCACACAAAACAATCACAATAATCGTTAACTAATTCACTTATGGTGAAATCAAAAACATTAAGTTTACACTTATAATATAAAGTCGATACCTCACCCTTAGGAAGGGGAAGCACAGCTTGCAGATCATAACAAGCAACAATGTAGTTGGTATTTACCACAGACTTATCATTTGCCTTTTCTTTGCGGCTCAGTTCTTTTTCCATCTGATGTTGTTCATACTTTGCTTGTAATTCTGTATTATGGGCTACGTCATTTTTATAAGATGTGCATAACTCACATTGATCTTTTTTAGGTTTAAAGAAACTAATATTATAATCTTCATCAAAAAATTTTCTATAAATGTGAATTTTAGCAGCTTCTTCACCATTACTAGTGCATTCTGTTTTGTAGTCTTTATATAAATCCGTCAGATTTTTTCCACCCTCTATATATTCGTGTGTTGTTTGTTGTCTCAAGTAATGTGACTCTATTCTAGGTATACTATCAATATGTCTTCTAATGCCTTGTTTAATTTTGGAATCAATTTCATTATACTTGCCATGCTTGCTTCTTTTTTCTTTTTCGACAATACCAGATTTATTTATTTTTGCAATGACAGTTGCTATTGGTCTATTATTTATAGCTAAAGTACTTTTAATAAATAACTTACAGACACGAATTTTAACATTATTAACTTCGAAGCAAAAAGAATGTTTAGGCCCCCTATTACTATTATGTACTTTATACTGATATCTAGGAGTAATCACTGAAATACACTTTGCTAAGAAATCCCGCTGTCTCGTCAAATCACCAAGTTTCCAATACTCTTCAAATAAAAACTCTCTCTCCTGTTGCGTAACTTTCTCAGTGCACTTTAATCAGCATTTATCTCCACACGGAGTTCCTATCTCTCTTTGAGGAATAATCCTTTTTGACTTGGATAATGAAGTGTATTGTTGCCCACTGTTACGAAGCATTTTAGCTTCCTTAATTTTAGAAATGTTTCTTTTGCGTTTACGTGTGCAAGAGGTACTCACACTTGGCTGCTGGATTGGATCAACTTCTTGCACTACCTCGTGAATCATTGGCTGCTGAATTGAATCAACTTCTTGCACTACCTCGTGAATCATTGGCTGCTGAATTGAATCAACTTCTTGAACTATCTCGTGAATTGAATCAATTTCTTGCATTACCTCGTGACTCAAAGCTTCGATATGTACTTGTTGCATACCATTATTATGTTGAAGAGAAGAACTAGATGAAGATGTTGAAACACGTCGTGTAGGCACCAGATCGTTATCTGCTTCATCGGGGGAAAAGTCCTTACCTGAACGAAAAAGAAATCAAAAACATTTACAACACAGTCAAGCGCACGACAAGAATAAATTAGGTATATCTTTAGGTACCTACCTGAAGATGTACTAGATGTTGACGATGAAGATCTGCTACTTGACGAAGATGAACCAGAGCTAGAAGAATCAGACCTTGGTCTCTTACTAGGTTGACAATTTTCTGTAGCTATCTCGAACAAACCAGTACCACTCATAGATGTCACCGGCATCATCTCATTTACTGGATGTACATCATTAGTACCCACTAATTCTTTATAAGATCTTATTAAAGGTGCGGCTGCAGTAGATGATCCCAGTTCTTCAGGAACAGCATAATTTATCAACAGTGGTTGCATCTCAAGAGGAGATTTGTTAGTTTGCATAGTAGGTTCAGAAGTACACAAGCAATTTGTTGATTTAGTTTCTAAGCAAGATGTCATTTCAGGAGCCGTTTCACGACTAAGCGAATTTTCATTTACGACAATATGAAGGGGATCATCTAAGCAAAGATTTTCATCCTGTGGTGAAGCTTCTTCGGCTTGCATTGCAGCCACAATACGTTGTATGCGTGGATTTCTTAGATATGACATTATCTGAAGCAAAAAATATTCTAAGCGTTACTTTTAGAGAACATTGTCCTATTAAATACACTGCCACCTAATGTTAATTGTCACCGCGTTAAATAGAAAACTGAGTCTAACCTAAAAGTCACACTTTTTTAATAATCGAAACAATAAACTCTAGAATTTATTTAGTCAAAAATTCTACCAAGCAAATAATCACTATTTTATGTTAAACAATAATGTCATAATTTTATCCAGAATATAAGTTAAACGGATTATACAAAAAGTAGCTGTTTATCGTACAACATTTGAAGAATAAAAGTATACATTTTAAGATAAAAACTGTGACTAAACCAAAAACCACACTTTATCAAATAAAAATAAGTAAATAACTTACCTTAATGACAAAATCAGCCGTACTTAAACAAATAGTTACACTTTTATAAAAAGTTGTATGTCGACTCCATAAGTGACAAGTGACAACTGGTGTAGTAACGGTTTCGTCTATATTTAGGTTTTAAATTTCAGTTTAGTACCGTTTTAATTTAACGCCATCTACCAAAATACTGGGGAACTAAAGATACCTGTCAGATTCATTCTATAGATTTTGCTGATGTAAGTAAGATAGCCTGCTCCGCTTGTAATCTTGCACCGCGTCCTACATGTGACGTCAGGTGGCGTGATCTTTTGTTCCTCCTTTTTAAAGGGTTAGTAAGATTTCGTCCAGATTTAAGCGCACTAGGTTAATACCTAGTGCGCTTAAATCTGGACGAAATCTTACTAACGCTATTAATATAGCGTTCTACTTCTTTAAGTAATAGTTACGCTCTATAAAGCTTGCCAGGGCATTCCGCCGGTTACCAGCTGGGCCCCTCGACACGAACCTTGATATACGCACCTCCGGGTAATGAAGTGCAGTACCGGTCCGTAAGCTCCATTCATTTCAAAATTAGGTATCATTACAGTTGGCAGCCCACCCACCTGGCGTCGCTCCAGCTACGGACGCGTAAAAGTACACTCATCTGTCCACAGAATGTTGGCGTTACGATTATTCAGCAACCACCGGCAAAATAAAATTCGTGGTTCATGATCATTGTCGCACAGCTCTTGGGCACGTCGGAAATGGTAAGGATATTGTCCATCATCGTGCAGCGTGCGCCATGCGTAGGTCTGGCTGACGTTAAACATCCTGCCAGCCTTTGTTGTGCTGCTCTCGGGATCGTTGGCTATGTAGTCCAAAATTCCTTCTTGAACTCAAGTAGGTATTCGACTCACTCCTCTATCTACGGCTGTCTGAGGCCGAAACGTACCATAGTCCCTTGATCTTTGAGTGGCGGAAAGCATTGTGTTCCACGACACTCGGATACCAAATTGTTCCTCGTATCGCCGCACTGCCAGGGATACGTTATTACCACAAACCGCTAGTGTACGCACCATTTCGGTGTACTGGGCATTTGAGTACGCAAACGACATTAAACTATTTCGCGTCTCGCGTTATGTCGCTGAGCGCAAGTGTTACGAGCGTATGCGACTGTTGCAACGTTGTTGTGCAACGGGGCGACTGAAGGGGTTGGGGGAGCGATAGCTCCGCCCCGCTGCCTGTGCGCCGGTGCCGCGCCGGTTGTTATGACCTGTCGTAACCTTTTCACATATGATTGCGGATAGGTGTCCAACTCGTATCCTTTTTTATAACATGGTATAAAAATTATTGGAATCGATTCAGTTACTGATTCTGAACAAACTATATTCAGGTTTCGCATATACTAAAAATAATGTTGTGTAAGCTTCATATTATTATGCATTGTGGCTGTCAGCGTTTACAATACCAAACGTTCCCGAAGCACCATCAATTGGACCCTGAATTATTGCGATTTGGGGTAAATTTAATTAAGCTCGATGCCAGTTTGGGTTAGTGTGTTACTAATGTGGCTGATATAATCGATCACGACTTTAGGCAGACATTAGTAATCAGGGAGAGCATGCCTGAAGTCCGTTCTCTGCTGTAAAATCGGCTGTCCATTCTGCCTAGCTACTTCTGCTAACTGTAGGTTCAGATGGTTAGCGCACACATGTTGGAAAAGCGAAATAGGAAGTCGTTCTAATAGACTTGGGTTGATAGTCCTCAACTTCTCACGATGTTTTCCTTCACCGTTTTGAGAGCAGCGATGATGATATAAATTACACAAAGTAATGCGCCTGCCTGGGTTCGAACCCACGACCTACTGTTCGTAAGTCGGGGCCGACACCACTGGGCCACCGGTGCTCTTTGATGTCATAAAGGGGTTCATCCATTGGAGATTGTTCTACAGTAGATTTCTGAAGGCGTGAGGCATTAATCTTCTCAGCCTTATGATCCTCCACTCTCTTCTTAAAGCCCTGAGAACGGGCATTTGGATTGCCGGGTCTGCGTTCTCTAGAAGAGTCATAGGGGGGCGGTTCATATGCCCAGTCCCTAACTTGCTCCCTATCAGTCATGTGACGATAGGCGCGTTAAGCGTCTCGTTGCCCACGGCGGTTACCACCGGATTGTCCCGAGTTGTTGTTATTTTGGCGTCTGCCTGTCTGCCATCCATATTGGAAGAAAACAGTTTTGTTTTAAAACATCAAACAAAAACTTGGATCCATGCTTCCCTGTGTAGGGGCTCCTCCTGCAGGGTTGCCAGCTTTACCGTGAACATACCATTACATTTTCTTAAAAAAAAATTAACCTCTTGGTTATCACGTCGGGGTCACCAATGAAGAGGTATGCCAACTGTTTTAACACTGTTACAATTAAACTAAAGCACAACTAGGTAAAGAAACTAAAACGAGAGGGAATGAATATAAAGCTAAGTAATAAGCGCGTGCTGAGACTACGATCCACGGTCGAGTGTCGTGGCAGCCGCCGGCCGCCGCGCCCGCTCCTCGCCGCGCCGGAACATTCTTGAAGGAAGGCGGTCCTTGCGCGTCGAAATAAAAAATCACGCTACCTAACGTCACATGTAGGACGCGGTGTAACATTACAAGCGGAGCGGGCTATCTAGTGCGTTGACGGTGACTACAGTATCATTAATGATTTAGCTTCTATTGAGCAGAAAATCAATATTTTAAGGTCACCATCGTAATAATCTGGCAATATAAAATTCCTAAATGTGGCACTTCAACTTGTTCTAGAATTTTTCAACATGTCTTATTGACTTCAAGTGTCCGAATATCGCTATCAGTTTTTCAGAAACTAAATCAAGCCCTTGATTTCTTATTGATATCATACTTCTTTTCTATACACTTGGAGCACATTCTGATCCTTTTGCAGCGTCTTCACAAGTTTGACTTATTTTCTTATCAGTCAACCCTTTCAGACCTGATTTTTTTTATTTTCGCTAATCGATCTGAAAAAAATGCCTGCAACTAGGCTATTGTAAATAGATCTAAGGAAAAATAAATAAAAACATCCTGATTACAAGCTTTTCAAGAAAAACAGGTTTTTCTTTTTGTGTACACATCCGTCCAACGTGATGAAAATATTAGTGTTAAGGGATGTTTATCTATAATGATAAAAACATTTATTTTACAACTTTTTATTAGGAAATACGAAGCAATATGAAATAACAAATATAAATAATAGTATTTTCTTTATAAAAATTACCAAAAAATGGCTTTTTCTTTGGGCAGATTTAACAAATTGCACCTAAATCAGTCAAAATTAAAATTAAAATCTAAGGCATCAATATAGCATCCTATGTATGAAATTCTAAGAAGCAATTCTTATCCTTAGATAGGCTTATGTGAACCTTGCATTTTATGCATTTGATTTGGGTTCTACCCTTGCATCCCATCATTTTACACCGTGTCCCAAACCCCTCATAGTGTGCAGGAAAATGCCCAAAACCGTCTCGAGTTATTTCAGCTTCAGGGCGTGTCTCTCCTGGTCTCCTAGGTACAATTTGAAGTGTTGGGCTACTGCCACTTGGACGGCCTCTTTTACCCATCGGAATTTTATTTTGCAACACCAGACTTTCAGCCAACCGATGCCGAAAGTGAAGCAATGTCAGTTGTTTGTTTTTAGGTATGCTAAGCGCCTCTGTTATCGACTTGGTATTCACGGTATGCTTGAACTACTGCTAAATCTGATACATGGAATATCATGCGTAAGGTCCATTTTTTGGATTTTATAAACGTCCTATAGTAACTCATGAGTTGATCTAGCAAATCTACTCCTCCCATCGCATGATTGTACTTCCTTACAACTTCAGGACGTTCCACTTCAATAAAGTGCTTATCTTTTTTACACCACCTCCTAAATTGTGTTTACTATTTCCTTGTGTCTCCACCTAATACTATGCTTCAGCGTAATATTCTGTAAAAGCGTATCTTCAGAGACGGTAGGCACTTCTGGTAAAAAGTTTTCACTCATTTCAACCCACGATGAGCCAGCGTCTTCATCATCATCATTGTTAGCGACGCGCTCAATAGACTTTAAAAATTAACGTAAATATGTATGTATTTAGTAAGTAAGTAGCATCACTAGGAAAGCTAAGGGCTGGGACACGCTGACATGCCTGTCAAATTGTGAACCCCCCGCCAGTCTGCCACCGATCGTGAATCAATGCGCACGCCCGAATGTTATAATTTTGCGCAAGCGGCCATCTTTTTCTTTGTTCTAAAGTAATAAACGTGTTTTCAAAGTTTGCCTGTATTTTCGTTGCGACAAACCCGGTTCCTGCAGCACCACCCCTAACAAAGTGGTACTTCGAGCGGATCTACAATGAGCCACGCTCCAGGCGTTAAAACACGGCGAGCAAAAATGCTGCAGGAGCAACGTGGTTCGCAACAGAACAAGTCTGCAGAAAACACTCAAGCTGAGCACCTCAAGCATGTGTCGCAACGTTTGTTTTCCGATGTGCCGGAAAGCAGCATGAAGTCAGAACCGCTTCCTCACGTCGCGAAAACGCCGGTAAAATCTGTTGCGTCATTGAGCAAATCTACGCGAGAGAGCAAGAAAAAACTGTTGCAGCTGGAAGCCGCTAAAGAAAAAGCTGCTATTCGTATCGAGCTCATTGATCAAAACCTGGAGGCCCAAATGGCAGCACTCGACGACGAGGAAGAACAGTTGGAATACAGTTCACTAGTTGATAGGAAGGAATTTCCTCGCAGAGACCTGGAGGATTGGGTGATCCATCAAAGTAACCACGAGGAACCCCTACTGGAACAGCAAGCCCCCGACAAAGAAATTGTAACGGGCGAGCTGTACGCACGACCGCCGTCGCCATGCGCCGAGTACGTGGTCGGCCGGCCGCTCGCCGCAGTGGCCCCGCCAGCGCCACCGCCACCGCCGGGCGACTCCGTGACCGTGCTCAACAACGCGGTTCACATGTTGGCAAGTGCTTTGAAGGATATTTCTGCTAACTGTGCAAACAACGTGCCTCAGGCCAGTTTGCTCAGCCGCATGAGCACACCGAGAGATTTACCTGAATTTTCTGGTGACCAGTTGGATTGGCTTCAATTCAAACAAGCCTACGACGAGTCGACGGCGTTGTGTAAATTCACGCCGAAAGAAAACCTATGGAGGCTTCGGAAATGCCTACGAGGGCAAGCAAAAGATGCAGTCGCCGCATTGTTCATAAGCGCCACGTCACCTGACAAAGTAATATCGACATTGGAGCTACGGTTTGGTAACCCCGACTGCATTATTTCCAGAATACTCCAAGACATAAAGAAGCTTCAGTTCCTACAACAGGACTATCAGAAAGATATCGTCGCGTTTTCTGTGAAAGTGCAAAATGTAGTGGAGGCAGTACGAGCAGTCGGACGCCAGGAGTACCTGTACGGTGTCAATATCGTCTCGATGATTCTGTCCAAGCTCCCCGCAGTGCTTATCTCCAAGTGGTCCGACTACAGCTATAAAATGATCACCGAAGGAAAGAAGCCAAGGTTGGTGATTTTATCTGATTTTTTGTATGAAGAAGCTGTAAAGATTTCCACCACTGCAAGTATTTTTACTACTTTGCGAAGTGACCAGCAGCAACTGAAGAATAAGACAAGTACATGCACACGCACACAGACCGTGTTGGTTCAAGACGAAGAACGTAACGCTAATTGTTTGTTTTGCCGCGCAGCGGTACATGATCTCAGCGAATGCAAACAATTTAAGAAAGCACTACGTAAAGTACGGTGGCAGTATGTGAAAAAACACGGCCTGTGCTACAAGTGTTTAATATCCAAACACGATAGAAAAACGTGTTCAGCTCCCGTGTGCGACAAGGACGGCTGTAATGAAGAACATCATCGTCTCTTGCACTATTCTACGAGTAAACAACATGAGCGCACTAGCGCTGATAACAACAACGCGTCGAGCACGAGTACTACGACGTCAGCTGACGTGCAACGAGCCGAGCCTACCGCTTCTTCGGAAACAATAACGTACATTAACGCGAGTGATAAATGTGACAATAAAGTGTTATTGAAAGTGTTACCAATTCGTGTGCACGGCCCTAACGGTATCGTAAACACCACCGCGCTACTCGATGACGGATCGAGTGTGTCGCTGATAAGTGCGGGCCTCGCCGAGCGCGTCGGGCTGCGCGGCCGTCGCGAGATGCTGTCAGTGCGCGGAGCGTGGACTAATGACGCGATGGTATGCGAATCTACGGTTGTGAATGTGGACATTGCTGGATATGATGATAGGTTACATAATAATGTAAGAATGCGTTGTGTTAAGGAATTAGGTTTGCCTGTCCAAAAGTTATCTGTTATAGATTGCAATAAGTATTCTCACCTAAAGAAAATTAAAGATAAATTGTGTACATCAGATACAAAACCTGATATATTAATTGGTCAAGATAATTATAACTTAATTGTACCTTTGAAAATAAAGTTAGGTAGTGTAAATGAGCCGTCCGCTACACTCACCCCCCTAGGTTGGTGTGTACATGGAAAGGTGCGCGTGGCGCGGGGTGGCGCCGCCGCGCGGGCCGCCTGCGCTGAGGCCACCCTGACCATCACGGAGAACGAAGAGGTAAGTGACATTTCATCGCATGATAGTCTACTTCAAGAAATACATGATGAAGTTCGACGTTCGTTTGCATTGGATGCCATGGGTGTGTCCGGTAAGCCGCGCCAGAATGTTGACGATTTGCGCGCCATCGATCAGCTGGAGCGATCAGCGGTGCTCGTTGACGGACGCTGGCATGTTAGCTTACCTTGGAAGGAGCCAGGTCGCGCGATGCCGGACTCGTACCCCAACGCACTAAGAAGGTTGAAAGGTATCGAAAGGAAAATGGAAAAGGATACAGGTTTTGCTAAAAGGTATGAAGAACGCGTTCATCATTTGTTAGAAAATGATCGCGCGGGAACTGGTGGTAAATGACGTCACATCGCGTACGTGGTACCTACCTCATTTCGGTGTTGACAACCCAAACAAAAGCAAGCTTCGGCTGGTCTTCGATGCTGCAGGTAAGGTAGGTGGTTCCTGCCTTAATGACTACTTACTGACAGGACCCGATCTTCTGTCATCACTGCTTGGAATAATGCTGCGCTTCAGGGAAAATAAAGTCGCAGTAACAGGTGACATAAAAGACATGTTTCTTAGGGTTAAAATTCATGCCGAGGATCAGCATGCACTAAGGTTTCTGTGGAGAAGCAACCCTACAGAAAACATCAAAACGTATGTCATGTCATCCTTAATTTTTGGAGCTAAATGTTCACCATTTGTAGCTCAGTTCATTAAAAACAAAAACGCACGCCGCTATGAGACATCCTTGCCGACCGCAGTCGAAGCTATCTGCCGTTCACATTACATGGACGACTACATAGATAGTTTGCCGGACGAAAGTACTGCCATTGATATGGTGAGTAATATCAGTGACATTCACAGGGCCGGTGGGTTTGAAATACGAGGCTGGACGAGTAACAGCGTCGCGGTTTTAAACAGCATACCAAAGGAGACCTTAGGTTCTGCTGCAGTAAAGTTCAAAATCGGTCAGCAATATGGAGGTGAGCGAACGCTGGGACTTATTTGGTTTCCTGGAGATGATATGCTTGGGTTTGACGTGTCACTAAAACGCATACCAAAGGATATCGCTCAGGGCAACGAACGACCCACAAAAAGGATAATGCTAAGGGTTATTATGTCTATTTTTGATGTCTTAGGATTTCTCGCCCCCTTTACTATTCAGGGCAAAATCCTGCTTCAGGATACCTGGCGCCTGAATATTGGATGGGACGATTATGTTCCTGATAACATTTACGAAAGGTGGGTGAAATGGATTGACCTAATTAACGTTATTGACACACTTCGCATTCCAAGGTGCCACGCGATGACTGCATGCACTACGACGGTAGTGTGTGCGAGCGAGATGGAAGTTTCCACTCCCGCGCCGTCGCCGCCGCCGCCGCCACAAGCGCGGCACGCATTACACAATGCTACGCCGTCTTGTGCTACGGGCTACGAAAGCGTAGCGGCCGATAGTCGTGCTACGAGTTCGGCTACAAGCGAGTCTGTTTATAGCAACTTACATCTTCACGTATTTAGTGACGCATCTACTAAAGCGCTGTGTACGGTGGCATATTGGCGCTGGGAATCGCAAGGTAAAATACGTGTTTCTTTTATTGCCAGTAAATGCAGAGTGGTACCTGTGAAACCTATGACAGTGCCTAGATGCGAGCTTCAAGCGGCATTGTTGGCGGCAAGGTTAGCTAACACTATAGGTAAGGAACATAGATTATCTCCAGTACGTCGATTCTTTTGGTGCGACTCCACTACGGTTCTCCATTGGATTCGTAACAATACGCGTAGCTATAAAGCGTTCGAAGCGAACCGTCTTGGGGAGATCGACGAATTGACACGTATTGACGAATGGAGATACGTTCCTACGAAGCTTAACGTAGCTGACTTAGCTACACGGGAAACTTTCAATCCTACTTTGTATGCTGAGTGGCTAGCCGGTCCAACTTTCCTGCACTTTGATGACGCGTCATGGCCTAGGGATGTCATCCAACCGGAAACCAACGCAGCATGCGAGGAGGTAACAACTGTTGTTCAGGAACACTCAGCTTATTCACCGGTTCCAGATCCGGAACGGTTTTCTTCTTGGCTACGCCTTCTACGGGCGTCAGCTGCTGTTTTCAAATTTGTTGACAGGCTAAAAGGTCTTCCTTGCAGCGGCTATAGTGTGCAGACGATGGAGCGCGCAGAGCGGCAGCTGTTGAAACACGCACAAGGGGAGTCATTTGCTGAGGATTTAGCTGCAATTAGCAATGGTAAGGCGTTGTCTAAAAATAGTCGGTTACTTACACTCTCACCGTTTTTAGACTAGCATGGCTTGCTTCGCGTGGGCGGTCGGATTGATGCTGCTGCAGATGTCGCCATGGAGGTAAAGAGGCCTGTAATATTGGACGGCCGGCACCCTGTGGCTCGGCTGATTGTTCGGCACTACCACGTGAAGGCAGCTCATGGAAATCAGGAAACAGTAGTCAACCTGCTGAGGGAAAAATATTGGTTAGTGAGACTAAGACCTACCGTGAAGACTGTGGTGTCACAATGCATGTTGTGCCGCATCAAGAAGTGCAGGCCGCTAGTTCCTCGCATGGGTGACTTACCTCAGTCTCGTGTGGCACATCATCAGCGACCCTTCTCTCACTGTGGGCTGGACTTGTTTGGACCTATGGAGGTAACAGTCGGCAGACGCAGAGAAAAAAGGTACGGTGTCCTTTTTACCTGCTTGACGTTGCGTGCTATTCACGTTGAGACTGTTGCTTCTCTCACGACGGACTCGTTGATCATGGCACTGCGTCGGATGGCAGCGAGGCGAGGCTGGCCACGTCACTTGTACTCCGACAATGGCACAAATCTAAGAGGCGCTGAAAAGGAACTCCAACGGTCCATGCAGGACCTGGATCAAGAAGTACTGAAAGACGTAGGTGTCAACAATGGGATGGACTGGACTTTCATCCCTCCCGCCAGTCCCCATTGGGGTGGGGCATGGGAGCGACTGATTCGCAGCGTCAAGTCATCACTCAAAGTTGTTTTGCTCGAACAGGCACCAAGGGACGAAGTGTTGAGCACACTTCTAGCAGAAGTTGAAAATATAGTGAACAGTCGTCCCTTGATGCACGTTTCGGTAGACCCGGAGGGCGTAGAATCCCTCACCCCCAACCACTTTTTGCTGGGTACGTCATCGAACTTACCTGTAGTTGGAGCGTTTGACAGTTCTGACCTGTACTTACGCAGGCATTGGCGTACAAGTCAACGTTTGGCCGACATGTTCTGGCACAGGTGGGTAAAGGAAATTTTACCTGACCTTCTACCTAGGCGAAAGTGGAAAACAGAGCAGCCACCGCTACGAGTGGGCGACCTCGTATTGGTTGTGGACCCGAACTCTCCCCGCAATTCGTGGCCAAAGGGACTAGTCACTGAGGTGTTCCCAGGTAAGGACGGTCGTATCAGACTTGTGGAAGTGAAGGTGGGCTGCCGGACGTGGCGCCGCTCCGCGGCACGCGTCGCTCCTATCACTCTAGTTGATGAGTGCTGTGACAGCACTGGGGTGGGGAATGTTAGCGACGCGCTCAATAGACTTTAAAAATTAACGTAAATATGTATGTATTTAGTAAGTAAGTAGCATCACTAGGAAAGCTAAGGGCTGGGACACGCTGACATGCCTGTCAAATTGTGAACCCCCCGCCAGTCTGCCACCGATCGTGAATCAATGCGCACGCCCGAATGTTATAATTTTGCGCAAGCGGCCATCTTTTTCTTTGTTCTAAAGTAATAAACGTGTTTTCAAAGTTTGCCTGTATTTTCGTTGCGACAAACCCGGTTCCTGCAGCACCACCCCTAACAATCATCATCATCCAAAGCTGGGGGGAATATTTCTCGTTAGTTCCGGCTGATGACATCTGCTCCCACTCGGACACATCGTAGCTCCCGTTCAGACGCAGGTCCAACTGGTCCTTCGTCTTCAGAAGATTCTAAATCAGAAAGGCAACCTTCTTCTAGTGCTGTAATAGCGTCGCGCGAAAACATTTTGGTAATTTCTAATCTGAAAATAGTATTAACACAATTGTAACATCAAAAGCAACAAAATTAACCATTCAATAACAATTATAATTTATTTTAGTAATACCTACGATGTACAACAACAAATCAGAAATACATCGCATGCGCCTGATGTGTACATTTAAGTACAAATATAAAAATCACGAAAATTTGTACAAAAATGAACTAAAACCAACAACATGTACAAAAAATATGACGACAACAATATAACACATCGACCTATAAATATTTATTTATATTATTCTTTGATATTTTCTACTTTTTAGAAATAAAATAATGAACTTACCTGCACAATGCAAACTTCGGTCGACTACAGGTCATAACTTGCCAAAAACTGTCATTAAATGCCAAGAGATGGCGTTGGGAGTATCGTTTTCGGTAGTTTATTATGTGAACTAATGAACACAACCGTTTTTAGTTGCAAATAATGTGAAATTAATACTTAAATTTATTTTTATATTATATGTGTACAATTGTGTACACCAGGTCTGAAAGGGTTAAGTTTTGAGTTTCATCTGAGACACAGGTGATGTGGTGATCTTTCATTAACAAAATTGTTTTTTGGTCCCAAAAAAAGTAGAGTGCCTTAAAAAACATCATCATTGTATAAAAAATGACAATAGGGGATCGGACTGGGTCAAAATAATATGATTCTGTTTAGTCCGTAAGTTAGATTATCGAAAAATAATGAATACGTGTTTTTTGTTTTATCAAATCAATAAAAAATGACGAAGATAAAACGCGTCAAAGATCACGGAGTGGGGCTTGAAATGTCACTTGTAGGTACAAAATGTACTATCATATGACGTCACACGAGTTTTCGAAGCACTGTATCGTCTTCATTTTTTGTTTACGTGAAAAAAGAAAAAATACGTGTCCAATAATTTTTGGAAATCTATCTGACGGACTAATTAGTTTTTTTATGTCCGATCCCCTATTATGGATCCAGCACGGCACAGCCTAATAGTTGGTATTACCAACGTGTTATTATAAACTATCATCATCATAAATCATATATAAAATCGGTCTACATATTTGCCCCCTGCAGAGCTATGCACAATCTACACTAATCTACACTAATATTATAAAGAGGAAAGATTTGTACCTATTTTTGTATGTTTGTAATGAATAGGCTCAAAAAGTAATGGGCCCATTTCAAAAATTCTTTCACCCTTGGAAAGCTACATTCACCCTGAGTAACATAGGCTACTTTTTATCCCTGTATTCCCACGGGAACGGGATCTACGCGGGTGAAACCGCGGGACGTCCGCTAGTATTAAATAAAGCTACAAACACCAGAACCACGGGAAACTATGTGCATAAAAATACAAATAAATGCCAATGCTGGTCATTGCTAGGTATCGAACCTAGAAACGTCTAATATTAGACCGGCGTAAATTGTGGTAAATTTTGTGATCATCTATACTTCTATACTATCTATATCTATACTAATATTATAAAGAGGTAAAGTTTGTGTGTTTGTATATTTGTTAAATTGTAAGGGGTAATCTCGGGATCTACTGAACCGATTTTAAAAATTCTTTCACCAATAGAAAGCCATATTATTGCTGAGTGTCATAGGCTAGATCTACGCGGGTGAAACCGCGGGACGTCCGCTAGTGTCTTATAAAGTTGTATTCTCACCGGAATGTCCACCAGGAGTTCCTGTTTGCTTCTCCTCATCAATTCTATTCTTTCCCTCTTAAATAAATTAATGTAAATGCTTAAAGCAATCGGGTAGTTGACTGACTTAAAAAAAACATGATTCTGTTTAGTTATCCAATATTTTTGATAATCTAACAGACGGATCTGTTAGATTATCGAAAAATATTGGATAGGTACGTATTTTTTGTTTTATCTAATTAATAAAAAAATACGAAAATAAAATGAGTCAAAGATCGTGAGTGGGCTGGTGACGTCACTCTCTGGTAAAAAATGTACCAAACTATGAGGTCGCGCGTCTTTTCGAAGCACTGTATCGTCTTCATTTTTACCCGACTGCGGCGAAGCCCATAAGGAGGGTTATGTGTTTGACGCTTGTTTGACGTGTATGTATGTATGTCCGTTTCTTTGTTCCCTCATAACTCCTAAACGGATGAAGGGATTTGAATGAAATATACGTCGTTAGATTCGTCTTGATGGCGCGAGTGTTAAAGGCCACATTTAAATTAAAAAACAAAGAAAAATTGCGGATTTTGGGGACCAAAACGCAGAGTTAAAAAAAAAATCCAATACCGTCGAGTAGGGGTATCAAAATAAAGGGTTTTAAAAGGAGATTACAAAAATATAAAACACTTATATGTTTAAAAAAAAATCGAAGTGACAAATCCTATAAACAAGCACAAAAGTTATATCATCTGTGACCAACGAAAGAAAAAACACAAAAGAACTAAAAAGTTGGAAATAAAAAATTTAGTTAAAAACCAAAAAACCCGACTGAAAAAACTGAAAAACAAAAAACAAGTACATTTCAAATTAAACAAAACTTGGAAGCAGGCGGGGTTCATTTGAATATTAAATTATGAAATGAAATAAATGGTTTACCCTTGTTTCGCCGAACAACTTTTGATATAATGTTACTTGTTCGAACAACGTTTAAGAAAATAATCATTTTGTATAATATCGGTTAACATAATTTTCATTTCATCGAATATTTATTTGCGATAACAACGTTTGCGCTATTGATCAAAATGTATAATGTTCATTTGGGTTCACCCTTGTTTCGCCGAACAACTTTTGATCTAATGTTACTTGTTCGAAATTTGCGATAACATTTGCGCTATAGATCAAAAGGTATAAGGATAGAATTGGTTTGGTTAGGTTAGGTTCCCGCTAAGTTTTTTCTTCGTGTTCCTATAATACGACAGTCTCGCGACAGTATCCTTTATGGGCGGCATGGGCACCGGGCCGTAGGCCGGCGGAGGCCCGGCACTTCGGGGACAGAAGATATTAGTGTTATTTAATATGCGAGCGCAGCAAGCGCGCGTCATGGAGTACATGTATGAGTGACGTCATTATTATTATTACTAGACATTGGGGTGATTCATCCACTTAGCGGACATGCAACGCATGTACTCCATGACGCGCGCTCGCTTCGCTCGCATATAAAATAACACTAATATCTTCTGTAAAATTAGTGCATTTGAAAATTCGGTCAAATGATATTATTTCAAATAAATAAATATGCTAAATAAAAATCGACCAATTAATTATTCGGTCAAATGAATAATTTTACGAACTGACTTTATGGTAACTGAAATTAGTCGAAGTGATTTTCGACGAAACGTTGTTATACCAAACAACCGAAATAAATTAGTTGTAGAACTAAGTTAGTTAGGTTTTCCTTTCATTTAATTTATCATGTTTGTTAGAGAGATTTCATCCCTATAATTGACCCTAACGATCGATGCAATAAAAGTACAGGGTATAATTTTTTCAGATTTTAGCCGGTTCGATTCCCGGGTGTGGGAGAAGAGAATTATCGAAAATCTTTAATGATTTATTTCATTTGATGATTTTCCACCCACCAAAAAAAAAAAGACCATTTTTTTTATTTATACTTTAATGTAGAAAGTTCCTCTTTTTACATACTACATTAGAGGTTCTGCCCTCAGGTGCTAACGCAACCAGGCTGCTAGATGAGCTCACTCTCGAGCAAGCCACGTAAAACTGGCCGTGCGAGAAGCAAGCCCCTCTAAGATCAATCCCCGCTGTTTTCAGTGACTGACCCTGAGACTTTTTAATCGTCATATAATGGCCTCTACCACGTTTTTATTAGGGTTCCGTAGTCAACTAGGAACCCTTATAGTTACGCCATGTCTGTCTGTCCGTCCGTCCGTCCGTCCGTCCGTCCGTCCGTCCGTCCGTCCGTCCTCGCTTAATCTCTGTGACCGTTAGCACTAGAAAGCTGAAATTTGGTACCAATATGTGTATCAATCACGCAGACAAAGTGGTAAAATAAAAATTGGAAAAAAATGTTTTATTAGGGTAGCCCTCCTATATGTAAAGTGGGAAGTGATTTTTTTTTTAATTTCAACCCTAACGTGTGATATATTGTTGGAAAGGTATTTAAAAAAATGAATAGGGGTTTACTAAAATCATTTTTTGATAATGTCAATAATTTCGGAAATAATCGCTCCAAAAGTAAAAAACAATGTGTCTCCTCTAACTTTTGAACCATAAGTTTAGAAAATATGAAAAAAATCTGAAACGTAAAACTTTATAAGATTTTTCTAGGAAAATCATTTTCAACTTGGATGGAAACAACAGATGGAAACAGCAATTAACCAATATAATTTGGTCCCTGAATCGTATGAGCGCCTATACAATCCAGAGGTCAAGTTTCATTGGCCCGTTGAAGAAATTGTATAAATTATAGCATACCGTTTTGGTACGGAACCCTTCATGTGCGAGTCCGACTCGCTCTTGGCCAGTTTTTTTATGGTAAGACTTTTACACGCAACCTGGTTCCATTGCACAACTTGGGCGGATTGAGATTTCGTAGTAGCATTACTGGAGCATTTAAGAACTCCACAGGATAGTGATTTCAAATAAATAAATATGCTAAATAAAAATCGACCAATTAATAATTCGGTCAAATGAATAATTTTACGAACTGACTTTATGGTAACTGAAATTAGTCGAAGTGTTTTTCGACGAAACGTTATTAAACCAAACAACCGAAATAAATTAGTTGTAGAACTAAGTTAGTTAGGTTTTTCTTTTTGTTCAGGATCTGAACGAAGAGCAGAATCGAGCGTGCCAAGGTCATAACCTTGAAAGAGTTGAAGAGGCGGACTCCTGACGTATACCTCAATAGGATCTTGAACGTCAGTTTGAGATGTGTCATCACTTGGCTGAAAACAGTCAATATCAGGAGCAGTAGAAACAGTAGATGACGACGGAGTAACCTCTAAACCAAGGCGTCGTTTAATCTTAGCCTGGATGTCGTGTTGCTTGATATCATTAGCGATACTCCTTAAATTTTCTGATTTCTTCTTCCTCAATTGACTCTTGCTTTGTCCACTCATAGCCTTCCCGGAAAGTGGATTACAACCATGATTGGCGTAGTAAACTGTAGGGTGGATGCCAGGCAATTGATATGCGAAATCAATATTGGATGTAAGCATAATATCTTCTGGTTCTTGTCTATATAAATAAAGAGAGAAGTCCTGACTGACTGACTGACTGATTGACTGACTGACTCATCAACGCCCAGCCCAAACCCTTGGACCTAGAAAGCTGAAATTTTGCACAGAGGTTCCCTTTATAACGTAGACAAGGAATAAGGAAGGATTTTTCGAAATTCAACCCCTAAGGGATTTAAAAAGGGGATGAAAGTTTGTATGAAAAAGCTTCATTTTCACGCGGGCGAAGCCGCTGGTGATAAATAAACTGGACAAATAATTCCAGTCTGCTGCGGTTGGTAGATCATTCGTGCAGGGCTTGTATAATGCAGCACCTACTAAACAGCAAGCAATGTTTCTTCTGCAAAGCTGACATCGAATCAGTACACGAAATAGAACCCACAAACGCCTGACGCCATCTTGTGACGTCATCAACAGTAATGGCGGCCGTACTTCAAGTTACATTTTGTAAATCTATGGAAATCATAGCGATCCTACGTTGTTTTTATAAAATAAAGTATGGAGACAATTTCTTGTATTTAGAGACGATATATATTTTTATGTTTTGGTGTTTTGATTAAATTATTTTTTTATTTAATCGTTGAACGTTTTGTTGTTTTGTTCCTACTATCGTCATCATTTCAGCCGAAAGAAGTCTATTACTGGATTAGACTCCTCCAAGTGTCGCCACATTGACCCGTCCCGTGCCTCTCGCATCCAGCGGATCCTGAAAACCTTCAGCAGGTCATCGGCCACCTAATGGGAGGCCATCCAACGCAACGTCTTCCGGTTTGCGGTAGCCACTCCAGAACTTTTCAACCCTATCGGTTACTCGTTCTCCGAGCAATGTGCCCACTGCCACTTAAGTTTGGCAGTTCGTCAGGTTACGTTGCACATAACCTAATACGAATTTAAAATGGAAAAAAAAACGCAAAAAGTTTCGTGCCATATCTAAAATATCACCATCCAAACCATTCAACCTTTTAAGCCAACCATGAGCGAAGAGATTAACGAGAGTGACGTTAAACAGTGTCCACGAAGACGGATCCTGAGTAGCAGTTGTGTAGCTTCCAGGTGCATAATGACTCCTTGATGCTGTTAAGCTTCCTTGACATATTTCCCATGCAGTTTGAATGCGGGATCTCATGTGATGTGAGTTGATGGTAAGTGCTGGAGGCATATTTCCGATGCGTGAGCGAGTAGTCCTCTTCTTAATCGCTAATGAGAAAGTTGCTCCAAGCTTGATGCTATAATCATCGACGGGTATCATCGTAAACCACTGAGTGGAACGAGTGACATCCCAATTCAACGTTTGGACGAGTTGACTTTGGCTGCCAAGGCCATGCGATAAGTCTAGAGCGACATTAAAGTCTCTTTTCGAATCTAGACTCTGAACGATCTGTTTGTAAACGCGATAGTCAGCGTCAGTCCAACGGATTGCATCTTGATTGAGCCAGAACTCGGTGGATGCGTTAGTCATCCTCACCATATTAGGTGGTGCGTCAGCGGGGAGGCCTGGTCCAATATCAGGAGCAGTAGAAACAGTAGTTACAGTGGGTAGAAAGTGTATGTAAATCTATATGTATATGTATTAATATCCACCAATTAATAAACTGAGTGTCAAGATGATTACTCGTAATTTAATGTGTTTGAAAGTATCTCTAAATAAGTGTGTAGGGAACAGGGTTGTTATGAAATAAAACCACAATAGACAAGACCATTAATTTTATTTATTTAGGTCTTGTCAAACTCAAACTCGAAACTCTATTCCATTCACTAAGTCCCTAGGTCTTCGTGGAGAAGAATGGACAAGAAACTCCACGGGAACATCTTTTAAAGTATTTTACAAGGACAACCTGACGTTGTCCTTGACTGTCTCAAGTTATAGCAATTTATCAGTGTACATAAATAATAAGCAATATAAACCATATTATGGTACATATTTCTAAGACATAGTAATCAGGAATATTCATAGAATAATATCAAATAACTTACATAAACATTATGGATCCTTTAGAGTAATACAAAAAAAAAACCCTAACGGGCACCATCCCGTTTTTAGGCCTTACTAACACACTAGCCAAGAAAACGCCTTTCCGCAATTCTTTCCTAATCAGCACACAATCTTCCGCTCTGTTAACGGGGTAATACCTAACCACCTCACAACGCGGTGGAATAGTCAATAAGTAATCATAGGACTTAAGTGGCATCGAAACCACCCGCCGTTCACGATCCCTAAGAGAGAACCTATTCGCCGAAAAATCTATAATACCACCATACTTCTGCAAGAAATCCTGACCCAATATACCAACCGACTTACATGGCAAATCATCAAATATATAAAACTTATGCGCGAAAGAACACCGTCCATATT
Organism: Diarsia dahlii; assembly: GCA_949775195.1. Lineage (NCBI taxonomy): Eukaryota > Metazoa > Arthropoda > Insecta > Lepidoptera > Noctuidae > Diarsia > Diarsia dahlii. The sequence continues at coordinate 13,717,537 of OX459203.1, read as the reverse complement.
CCAACGTTAAATATACATAACCTATAGCCCTCAAACTACCTCCTACACCATTAATCACTAATTCCTCCTTAACTACCTTACAGCACAAAGCATTGTTCAACAAGAAACCACTCTTTACAGCCGATATCGACGCGCCCGTATCCACTAACCACTCCGCATCTATATTATTCACTAGAAAATTAACCCAATTAATACTATCGCAAGCTAAAATACGCTTAGTCTCGAAAAACTGCACCTGGTGGTCAGTTGCTTCATTACATCGTGACATTGACGTTTCGCCTGAGTCAGCATCACTACGCGCATGCTCGAAATACGCTACACGCCTCCGACCTTGCTGAGTCGAATGACCACGATAAGCATTATTGCTACGTCCCCGCATTCCACGATTATGCCATACGGTGGCATTTTTGCGCGTACGCTCAACAGCTGTTTTATGTTGCGCGTATCCACTTCCTACTGTAGACCGCCTATAACCACTTCCGCGACCTCTATTATCAAAACCACCCCTTGCGGGCCAACGCTGATACGCCATAACCTGTGCCGACGATGCACAACCTTCGTCTTCTGCTACCCTGATCGCATCCTTCAAACAAGTCAAATTCCGCGCCGTAATGATCGTACCTAAACGCTGATTGCGAAGCCCGTCAGCAAACTTCCTGATCGCGTACTTTTCGTTCAACGGCCGCAAAATCTCATATGCTTCCGAACTTTCCCCGGCTTGAGAAATAGTCAAATTAACCATCAACTTCTCTATCTCAGCCCCAAAATCCGCGACCGACCTATCATTCTGCCTAGCGCGAGCAAGTTTCGCTTGTACAGCTACGTCCGACTCTACTGTTAACAAATGCTTCTTCATATCAGCTAACAGACAATCTACCGTTGCGTAACTAGAGGACAACCGAATCCTAGCACCCTGGGTAAGTCGTGTAGTCAAAACAAATTTAATTAAAAGAGCATTATCTGCTTCCACTAACATAGAACTATATAATCCTATGGCATCAATTATGTCTTGCGTAACTTGTTCATCACCACTCATCTTTGGGAGTAGGCCAACTGCCGTTCTCAAAGAAAACTTTTCCGCCGCCATGTTTTGTTCCGTTCCGGTTTCGCTCTCAAACTTAACAGTGTCGACGTATAATGCTTCTATCTTACATACCAACTGAGCCAATTCTTCCGAGAACTTACTATATCCTGAAACTATACACTTAAATTTACAATAAAGCGCTTTCACCTCACTAATCTTACTATCAAAATTTCCGCCTTTCCGCCTACTAGGGCCTAACTTGACAATAGATTCCCTTAATAACTTAAGTTGTACAAATAGCGACGTTAACTCCACTTCCATTTAAATTAATGTCTCTAAATTTAACGATGAACACAAGCACCGAAACACCCTTATTAACTTCCACTTAAGAAACACTTACTTCGTTCCTCCGACGGCTCCTGGTCAAACCATCTGTACAGCCTTCTGGACTTCCCGCTGTCTCATCTTTTCTTCAATCCAGTTGTGGTGACATCTCCGATACATGCGAACCGCCAACCCTATGATGACAACTGCCATACACACAGCCACAAACAGCAACACGGTCTTGATAGCCGCCAGCTGCTCCTGAGTAGCCGTTGCGGTATTTGCACCACTCGTAGACGTCTGGGCGATAATCACCTCTTCCTTGGACGTCGTGCTTCCCATGGCCTGCGACGTGACGCGACTGACGTGATACTCAATGAAGACAACCAAACCGCCAACCACGAACCGTGACTAGCTCCTGGTCGGGCAACTATAACGCCGTCCAGCCGACTGGCAGGGTCGCCATGCGATGCGAGGGGATGGAGGGGTCAAAGTAAACTACATGTTAGTTACTACTCCAAGAGTCGATTACTCTTCCACCTTTAATTAGCAACATTGTATACATAGCTACGACGTGATGTTATGTCGATAATCTACAATCACGTATTCACATACTCTCTACCTTAGCATATTATACTACGTGCTGTACGTGACGTGCTGACATCACACCACAGTTACAGTGGGTAGAAAGTGTATGTAAATCTATATGTATATGTATTAATATCCACCAATTAATAAACTGAGTGTCAAGATGATTACTCGTAATTTAATGTGTTTGAAAGTATCTCTAAATAAGTGTGTAGGGAACAGGGTTGTTATGAAATAAAACCACAATAGACAAGACCATTAATTTTATTTATTTAGGTCTTGTCAAACTCAAACTCGAAACTCTATTCCATTCACTAAGTCCCTAGGTCTTCGTGGAGAAGAATGGACAAGAAACTCCACGGGAACATCTTTTAAAGTATTTTACAAGGACAACCTGACGTTGTCCTTGACTGTCTCAAGTTATAGCAATTTATCAGTGTACATAAATAATAAGCAATATAAACCATATTATGGTACATATTTCTAAGACATAGTAATCAGGAATATTCATAGAATAATATCAAATAACTTACATAAACATTATGGATCCTTTAGAGTAATACAAATAGGTTTCCGCTTTTACACATTTGGTATCTTCATAACTAGGCCACAATATGTAAACTTAATTCTCTCACAATTACACAATGATACACAAATGGAATACACTTTGGGTCTGTCTTTACCCTTCAACAGTTGCAGCGTAATTTATCATGTTTGTTAGAGAGATTTCATCCTTATAATTGACCCTAACGATCGATGCAATAAAAGTACAGGGTATAATTTTTTCAGATTTTAGCCGGTTCGATTCCCGGGTGTGGGAGAAGAGAATTATCGAAAATCTTTAATGATTTATTTCATTTGATGATTTTCCACCCACCAAAAAAAAAAAGACTATTTTTTTTATTTATACTTTAATGTAGAAAGTTCCTCTTTTTACATACTACATTAGAGGTTCTGCCCTCAGGTGCTAACGCAACCAGGCTGCTAGATGAGCTCACTCTCGAGCAAGCCACGTAAAACTGGCCGTGCGAGAAGCAGGCCCCTCTAAGATCAATCCCCGCTGTTTTCAGTGACTGACCCTGAGACTTTTTAATCGTCATATAATGGCCTCTACCACGTTTTTATTATGGTAAGGCTTTTACACGCAACCTGGTTCCATTGCACAACTTGGGCGGATTGAGATTTCGTAGTAGCATTACTGGAGCATTTAAGAACTCCACAGGATAGTGTACAGCGTCATTTTTATGCACTACAGTGTCCACAGATTTGCATTGGTATTCTGCACCTTCGAATGACTTCAACAAAGTGTCATTAATCACGGAAGCCTGATCGTTCTTAGGTGTCAGAATCGCATGTTCGTTCGCACAGCCACTCCATTCATTTGCTTTTTAGATTTTGGACATCTGAATATACAATATATCTCGTATTCGTGCTACTATTTAGTCAACGGTGGACACAACTGTGGCAAGATCTGATGGAATTATAATCTTGCCCTCATATTCTCAGTTTCCTATTTTAAAGAGGAGATCGGAGAATTGACTAGCGCAAAAATCACCCTTCAAGTGCACTCGCGTGTTTTTTTTAAGGTGGAGTTTTGTTATTAATGGCCAAAGATTTGACGCCTTAATGCAAGCCTTAACTTCGTCAGCTCGAGTTCCCCTCGGCACTACCGGCAGAGTCTGACGGAAGTCTCCAGCTGAAGTGAAGCTAAATTAAATGTACACTTTGTCACTGACTTGGCGACTTGTTTATATCTAAGGCTGTCAAGAGAATTATCATCATTATTAACATCATATAAAGATGAAAAAACTTTTACCAATGACAGTGAGCAAAGCATGGTCAACTTTGTCATTAAGAAACAACGCCGTTCCACTCGCTAACTTTGGATGTTCTCCACGATTTTCAGATTTGTTTAACCCATATTGAGCAGCTGAAGTAGTGTCATATCCTGATAAAGTATGGAGAAATAGCAAGTTATCCGCAATGACGTCGTCGTACATTGAACCTGACGGACAATAAAAAATTGTTCTCCTGTTCGTCCTTTTGATGGTTTAAAAAAAAATACACTTTATGTCGATATCTTTAGCTACAATAGTACCTGAGTCAAACCATTGAGATGCAGCAAAAGCAGAGCGAACGATGAGGGTGTCTGCGTCAGATTCTGCTTTGTCGACACTAAAACCCACCACAGAGAACGAAGTTTTGAAAAGTACAATGAAATTAGCTTTGTTATTCTCATTACTAAGAAATTTATCTTGTGATAATGTCGGTACGGTATCCTTGTCGAATTTTACTTCTGTCGACTGGTATTTTTTCGCGCGGCGCAAACGCTCCGTTTTTAATTTGTGAGACCTATAGTTCGTCACATAAAGCATATAAAAATCATTTCAAGATGATTCACTGCTTTTTCCAAGATGGCGGCTTGGGGACAAGGGTTGCAACCCCATAAACTTGGATTTAACTTTAAACTTGACTCCTTCATATCTAAAAAATCCGGAATCCATTTTCTTCAAACTCTCTTATCAAGGTTTGACGCTGTAATGTGTTTACGAACCCTGGTCTACCAGTTCTTTGATAATATTGCAAAGAACGGTCCTCTTCAAATCGTCGTACCCATAGAACAACTGGTTTTCTCTGCAATTAAAGTGTGAAAAGAAAACTACTTACATCGATCTCTGATAAGTTTTTTCCTCGATTATGCAAAGCAATTATTTGAACCCTTGTAACGGAAATCGATGACTAGTTTACGCTAGATGGCGTCATTTCTCGCTTCATACGATTTTATTTCTGTACTATCCATGTTAGTTTTCAACCATAACTACTTTTCAATGCAATTTCTTATTCGGATATGCGCTTCATCGTATAATATTTGACTATGTTTTTGCGGGTTTAGTAGCGGTGCTAAACGGTGAGGCTTCAGAGGATATGCACTATCTCCGAGCAATCATTTGTTGTCAAATAATCCACTCTCAAAAAATAAAAAAATGCTTTATTTTTATCTATAATTATGTATGTATTTAGAAATATATAAGTATGTTTATCAGTTGTCTAGTACCCATAACACAAGCTCTGCTTAGCTTGGGACTAGATGGCGTTGTGTGATAGTTGTAGAATATTATTATAATTATTTCAAAGTGTTGAAGTTTATTGCTAAGCATTGTGTATGTTATGAGCCATACACTCAAAAGTATTCGTACTTTCTACGATGACATCGTACCAAGCACTAGCGGGGCCAACGAAGTTTTGCAAATGGAGGCCGATCCAAAATACTAAATGATACTTACAGTGTGATCACAAGCTCGTTGTAATAAGCTTGCGTTGGGCTAAACAAAATATAAGAATAATATAATTTTTTTAATACGTGCCGTGTGTTTTAAAATGCACCCTCTCAGCAACATGCATCCGTCGATTCCATACTCCAAAGTCCATACTCCAAAATTCTTGGACTTTCATTTAGACATATTTCTATGGTGTATTTAAACACATTATGTTACCATATTATGTTACCATACATGTTACACCACCACATGTTACCATTTGCAAGAGATCTGGCTATTGGGCAGAGCCAGCTCACGAAACTGAAGACCGACGATGGCAGGATCGTGTCCGCCAAACCGGAGCTTCTGAGAGAGATCGAGAGTTTTTATGGGCAGCTGTACACGTCAACTAGTCAACCCGTCGAAAATCTAGCGAAAGACCCCAGAGCTAGATTGACCCGACACTATACCGAAGACATCCCGGACGTCAGGCTGTACGAGATTAGGATGGCTCTGAAACAGCTTAAAAACAACAAGGCGCCGGGTGATGACGGAATTACGGTCGAACTTCTGAAGGCGGGTGGCAAACCGGTCCTTAAGGCCCTACAGAAGCTGTTTGATTCCGTCATACTCGAGGGGAAAACGCCACAGGCTTGTTGCAGGGGTGTGGTGGTGCTCTTCTTCAAAAAGGGTGACAAATGCCCGGTTGAAGAACTATAGGCCCATCTCACTTCTAAGACATGTCTACAGCCAAGTTTTCAAGAGTTATCACGAATCGTCTCGCACGCAGGTTTGACGATTTCCAGCCTCCCGAACAAGCCGGATTCCGAAAAGGCTTCAGTACCGTAGACCACATACATACGCTGCGGCAGGTTATACAGAAGACCGAAGAGCGTTTGTGGACTACGAGAAAGCCTTCGATTCGATCGAGACTTGGGCTGTGCTGCAGTCTCTCCAACGGTGCCAAATCGACTACCGGTACATCGAGGTGTTGAAGTGTTTGTACAAAAACGCCACCATGTCAGTCCGACTTCAGGACCAGACCTCGGAACCTATCCTTCTGCAGCGCGGTGTGAGACAGGGAGACGTCATATCTCCGAAACTGTTTACTGCTGCATTGGAGGATATCTTCAAGGTTCTGGATTGGAGAGGACTTGGCATCAACGTCAACGGCGAGTACATCACTCACCTTCGGTTTGCCGACGATATAGTGGTCATGGCTGAGACCATGGAAGACCTCAGTGCAATGCCCGATGACCTCAGTGGAGCTTCCGAAAGAGTGGGTCTTAAAATGAACATGGACAAAACCAAGGTTATGTTGAATGTTCATGTAACACCCACTCCTATCAAGATCGGAGACTCTACGCTCGAAGTTGTGGACGATTATGTCTACCTGGGACAAACGGTCCAGTTGACGATTGACCTCTTTCTCGAAGTTAGATTGGGTAGATCTAACTTCGAGAAAGAGGTCAATCGTCGAACCCGACTCGGCTGGGCAGCGTTCGGGAAGTTGCGCGGTATCTTCTCGTCCAACTTACCCCAGTGTCTCAAGACGAAAGTCTATGACCAGTGTGTGTTGCCAGTGATTACATACGGGACCGAAACGTGGTCGCTCACAATGGGCCTCATCAGAAAGCTCAAAGTCACCCAAAGGGCAATGGAGAGGGCTATGCTCGGAGTTTCCTTGCGTGATCGAATCAGACATGAGGACATCCGCATGAGAACCAAGGTTACCGACGTAGCCAGAAGAATCGCCAGACTTAAGTGGCAATGGGCAGGGCACATTGCTCGCAGAACGGATGGCCGATGGGGCCGAAAAGTTCTGGAATGGCGACCGCGAACCGGAAGACGTTGCGTTGGAAGGCCTCCCACTAGGTGGACCGATGACCTGGTCAAGGTTGCAGGAACCCGCTGGATGAGAGACGCACGGGACCGGTCAATGTGGCGACGCCTGGGGGAGGCCTATGTCCAGCAGTGGACGTCTTTTGGCTGAAATGATGAATGATGATGATGAACCGAGTCGGGGTGCCCTAAGTACCGAGCTCGCTTCGCTCGCTCTAGCATCCAAGATTTCCTAGTAGCGGGTTCGCAGGGAATGTCGGGTCTCAGTCTCAGTACTTAGTCAGAGGAAGGAGGAGGACTATCCCCGCTATATTTACAAACAGCAAGAATCTTATACATTTCCGATTGCTATTTAGGAAATGTATAGATTTCCTAGGAAAAGTGCATATTACAAAATATATCATAAATTTCCTATCTACATTAGGAATTGTACACATTTCCTAGGAATTGTATGCAATGACGGATTACACACTTTTCCGTTAACATATACACCATTTCTTATATGCTCGTTCTCGTAGGAGCGTGCTTGTTTAATATGGTATGTTCTTAGACTAAACAATACATTTTTTTTATTGGTAATAAGTTAGTTTCGTTGTCATTCGGTGAGTACATTTATTTTTTTGGGTGTGTGGGTACCTCGTCATACATTTGCCGTATTTGTCTTCTATTATTTATTTTACTGTTAACGATATAATCAAGTACGTTTTAGTTTGAAATCCATAATTTATAATATGTTGACTACAAACGACGAACCTCCGGATCGCGGAAAAGAAACAATGCGCCGGAATGATGAAACACCTACCTCCGGTAATCCGAAACGATTGTTCAGGGAAATGTCTCCTACGTACATTTCGCCCAACGACAGATCAAAACGGCTTCATACATCCAATTCTATTGAAAAGTCTTCGCCGTTATTAAGTGCCAGTCCAAGTGCGAGCCATGACGACTATTACGATTTAGTTTCTCAGGCGTCTGTATTTCTAAACAAAATTAATGAACTTGTTAATGACCAAGGTTCCCGAATTAATGTTGCAAATAAATCTGCCATCATGGACATGACTCAGCGCATAACGTCCATTGTTTCTTTGTTAGCCATAAAATCATCCTCCAATGAAACAAAATTAGCAGTTACGGAACGCGAATTGGATAAATTGAAATCAAATAATAGTGTCAATACAAGTAACTGTAACAAAATTTCTTATGCGGATTCATTAAAACTTCGTCTACCTAAAACTAAACTAGCGCCGGTTGTGGACTCACGCGTGCCCGTACCGTGTGTCGTAGCTTACCCCACCGCTGAGCGACTAGCTGATTACTCATCGTCCTCTGCTACTAAACAAGCACTCATGAAGGCGATCAATCCCAGTGACGACGGGTTTCAAATTGTAGGCGTTAGAAAAACGGCTAAATCTGGAGTCGTAATACGTGTCGCTAATGATAGCCAAATTAAAAAATTGCAATCGGTCGACGCTATTAGGTCCGCCGGCCGGCCTGCGACTTGAAAAACCAAAAGGCCGAAAGCCCCGTATATTAGTTAAGGACGTGCCATCCTCAATGGAAGACAATGCTTTTTTGCACGCATTGTACCGTCAAAACATTCAAAATGAACTGCCAATACAAGAGGATGATTTTATTAAATCAACTAAAATCTATCGTCGGCGGTCCTTAGATAACGGCCGCAAGTGGATTGGCATTGAAATCGAGTCCAACGTGCGTAAACATTTAGTGTCCACTAAGGAAAAATTATTTATTGATTGGGCGACTTGCCGGTTCAATGACGACGTTGATGTAGTCCGTTGTCTACATTGTCAACAGTTCGGTCACGTTAAAAAATACTGCGTTAACAAGTCACCTACCTGTGCTAATTGCTCCGAAGCACATGAAACAAACGACTGCCCGCATAAGGACAATTTAAATTTTATACCTACTTGCGTGGCGTGTAAGCTTTTTAAAAAACCATTTGACCATCGTTGCGGGTCACCAGAGTGTACTACCTACAAACTTAAGCTCGAACAGTTAATCCTCAACACAAACTACTAAAATAATGGATAGTTTAAATATAGGACAATTAAATCTCCACAACGATAGGGTAGCGACTTCTGAACTAGACAAATTAATTATCGATTACAGCTTAGACATAGTACTTGTTCAAGAGCAATATCAAAACGCGCGCTTACGTCATAAAGTAGTTCAGCTGGATTCAAAGTCACGAGCCGGAATTTACGTAGCGCGTTCTTCTAAGTTTACAGTAACGTCTTTGCGTAACCTCATGACGCCGCACTGTGCCGTTGCGGAAGTCTCCTCGGCTTCCTATAAAGTTTACGTTGTGAGCTGCTACTTTCAATATTCAGACCCTGTTGGTCCTCACATACATAACCTCCGTCATGTCTTGCGGTCACTCTCTGGCTGTAAAGTTATCGTTGGCGCGGATGTTAACGCGTCCTCGTCTCTGTGGTATGGCAAGGTTCGGTCTACGGATTCCGACCGACGTTGCGCTGTCGAAGATTTCATTGCTGAAATGAACCTATCGATTCATAATACCCCAGATGCACCACCTACTTTTTGCAGCCAAATGGGCGAATCTTGTATTGACGTCACACTTTCTAGTGCAGACGTTCGCTTGGATAGGTGGCGTGTCCTACCGGATGCGTCATGTAGCGATCATCGGCTTATCGTGTACGAATTTGTTCCGATGTTTACTCAAGGTCCGTCACATTCACATATCATTGGTAACTTTAGGTATAAAAGTAAAGGCGCGAATTGGGAATTCTTTAGCTTGCTTTTTGCGTCTAACACCAAAGACTTCACTCGAGACGGGCTATCAGCTGAAGAAAGTGCTGAAATTATGTCAGACGCCTTCACTTACTGTGCTGACATCGCCATTGGTCGCGGATCTATGACCAATATCCGCAGATGTGATTGGTGGTGTGATTACTTAATTGAACAACGTAAAAGTTATCGCCGAGCGCGTAGACATTTAAATAAACTTAAAAAGCGAAAAGTCACCGGAGACCCCCTAACCTCTGCTTTAAATGTGTTTAGAGTTGCCAAGTCCCGCTACAGAGCATCGGTAGAAAAATCTAAAGGTAATTTACTGCGGAAAATAGTAGAAAAATTAGATAAAGAAGGTCCGTGGTCTCCTTTGTATCACGAGTTCAAAGCAAATCGATCAGTGGATCTTGCGTTCGTCGAAAACATTAAAGTAAACAACAAACACACCACCGGTATTGAGGAGACAACCGAAGTTCTATTAAATACGTTGATACCTGATGATTTGCCTGATAATGACAATGACTACCACAAGCAGATCAGGGCGTGGGCGGCTGTGCCACCTGAATCACCATCGTCAGACCTTCCATCCATTGACGAATTCATTAAAGTTGTCAGGAAACTCCCGCTCAACAAATCGTCAGGTGAAGATAAAATATCTAATCGGATGATAATAGAAGCATGTAAAACAGCGGCCGACGCAATTTTAAGTGTTTACAACCGTTGTATTGCAGAAGGCGTTTTTCCTCGTATATGGCGACGCGGCTTTATACGAATAATTCCGAAAAGTGGCGACAAGCCTCCGGACGATCCTAAGTCTTACCGCCCTATAACACTGTTACCATCTTTGGGGAAACTCCTGGAGCGTCTTATCGTTCCACGTTTACTGCCAGACGGACCGAAATTTCACAACAACCAATTCGGTTTTACCGTGGGAAAATCTACCGTAGACGCGGCTCTTTCTGTCAGGAAAATTGTCAATACATCCGAACATAAATACGTAGTTGGGATCTTTCTAGATATTTCTGGGGCTTTTGATAACGCGTGGTGGCCGATGCTACTCCTTAAACTAAAAATTCGTGGTTGCCCTAAAAACATATACAATCTTGTTTACTCGTACTTCTTAAATGGTTCCGCGAAACTCAAACTCGGACATCATTCTATGTCAAAGTCCCTTACCATGGGATGCCCTCAGGGTTCGGTTATGGGTCCGTATGTATGGAACGTAGGCTTCGATGACTTCCTCGCGATTCCACTTCCATACGGCTGTTCATTAACCGGTTACGCGGACGACGGCCTGCTGATCATTCAGTCAAGTACTCGGGCTGGACTCGAAAATTTGGCTGACACTTGCCTAAAATTAATATCCCAGTGGGGTGATCGTAACCGTCTGTCCTTTGCACCACATAAAACTTATCAACTTCTTTTAAAAGGTAATCTTAAATCATGGCCTAGTATTAAATTTAATAACGTTCCCGTGAAAAAGAAGGAGTCCGTATGCTACCTTGGGTTTGTCTTAGAGAGGAATTTTTCATTCATTGAACACATAAAAACCGTCGGTGAAAAAGCTAAAAAGAACTTTTATGCTTTAACGAGAATATCCAAATCTACGTGGGGTTTATCATTTTTAACTTTAAAGACGATCTATGGGTCTACTTACTTGGGGTGTATGTGCTACGGGGCACCAGTTTGGGCCGATAGGGCCACCATAGGAGCTGTACGACGTAAATTACTTCAAAGTCAGCGGTTGGCTTTGATTTTCTTGTGTAAAGCATATAGGACGGTTAGTACTGAAGCCTTACCGGTACTGGCAGGGGTACTTCCAGTTGATCTTGAAGTACAGCGCCGTGCTTCAATGTACTACTGCGCACGAGAGACCACGGACGCAGACTTTTTAACGCAACGTGACCGTGCTAAAATAGCTAGATTACTTAAACCACAGACTGACGTCTGGGAGGAACTTTTGTCTGAATGGCAATGTAGGTGGGATAATTCCATCAAAGGCCGACACCTCCACCAGTTCTTTCCATCCGTTCGTGAGCGGCTGGCCAGGACATGGCTGGAGGTGGATCACTGTGTCGCCCAATTTCTCACAGGTCATGGTAACTTTAAGAGTAAATTATTTTCCTTCAAGCTTGTTGCCTCGCCTTTTTGTCAATGTTCTACATCTGACTGCGAATTTGAACAAACTGCACATCACATTTTATGGGAGTGTAGTCTTTGGCAGAATGAACGTAATATTATGTTAAATAGTGTACAGGTTACATCCGGAGTTATTTACTATACGGACCTTGTAGAAACTAGAACAAATTTCCGTGCGTTCAAGCATTTTTGTCATACCTATTATTGGAATCAAATATAACAGCTCACAACTTAGGACCCAGTAATATTAATGACAATAATATCCGTGGTGCTAGGCAACTGGGCTTATCCCAGTTGTATACGTCCCTGTGTGCCTATTGGCCTTGTTCTGTTCTGTCTCCTGCTGATATGGAGGGAAGTGGAAATTATGTTTTTTCCTACTCCGCTATTCTTTTCTGATTAATTTCGTTGCGGGATCCAAGACAGTTAAATCGCTTCTCTGGGACTTCGTCGAGCTTCATTGTCTCGGCGCTTTTCTTGTGGTCGCCACTGTTGATTCTGGCTAACAGGAGTTACAGTGGTTTGGGAATAGTGTGGCGGGCTTGTCCCAAATAAAAAATAAAAAAAAAGACTAAACAATACGATGTTGAATGTTTTTAAACGAGGTCAATAGAGGTCCAGAGGCACACATGGCTTGGTGACAAGAATTCAATTTTCTCCACCATTAACACATTAAGGCTGAGTTGCATCAAAAAAGTAGTTAAAGTTAAAGTTTGTGTCAAATTTGACAGTACAGTGCGATCAAATTATCTTGGCAGCTCCGAACTTCGTGCAGGTCATTTTGTTACAACGAATGTATAAAAGTGTTATGATATTTATTTTATTTGTATTTCTCACTGTTTAAATTAGATATTTTCTGATCGTTTAAGTATTGGTTTATCTGGCAATAACAGTTTTATTCCCAAGTTTACATGCGTAAAATTTCGCAAAGCCTATGTTCAGAGCTGCCAAGATAATTTGATCGCACTGTACTTTAAGGGGTATAGAAAAATTATTTATTTATTTATGCACACACAAAATACAAAAAAAAGGATAAAAACGTAACAAATAGAAGAGCACAAAGGTACTGCTTATTTAATTATATGTATATACAATTTTTTTTTTGCAAACATTCAAAAAAAGTAAGTACCTATTATATTTATTGCTTTGTCTATAGCACGTATTATTTTTTGGTTGAACAATTACCTACGATGAATATCCTTGTTACGCCTTAAGCAATGCAATCGTATAGTCAGCCACCAAGCTACGTTTTTAGAGACTCGAAATCTTGGCAGGAAACATTCGTCGTTCCATGTGGAAAAACGATCGGCTCTAGGTAATCACACTTTTCTTTTCATCGCTTTCGTCATCAGAACTGGTTTCTGCGAGTATTTCTTGGGTCAGGGACATGATGTCTAAAGGTTATATTCAACGCGTTTGACAATAAAATTGACAGACAATTTAACACAAACTATAAAACTAACCAGCGGAAAGTGAGCGGTTGCAGTTACTGTTAAAGTTATGACGTCATTTAACTATTTGTCAAATGGCGCAACTCATTGTTGGCTTATCCGATACAAAACTGAAGTTTTGATGTTTGTTTGACGTGTCATTTGACACAAACTTTAACTTTAACTACTTTTTTGGTGCAACTCAGCCTAAGTGGTAGCCTGTCCTGTCAACTATTTCCTTTATCAAACGCACGAGGAAAGCAGTGCATCGCTGTTTTATTTCTTTGGCTTTGTTGGCTGAAACAGTCTTTTTTTACCCGACTGCGGCGAAGCCCAAAAGGAGGGTTATGTGTTTGACGTGTATGTATTTAAAGTAATTTATTAGTATGGCATTTTTGCGCTTTAATTTTTTAGTTGCTGTTGATGGAATGCTGTTAAAAAAGATTTTTTAGAATTGACTTATGGGTTTTCCAGTATTAAAAGCTAATATTATTTAAAGGATAGTTTATGCGTTTGCCAGTTTTGCCACCCACATACTTAGCGACTATGGAATTAAATTGTTCATTGTTATTTAAGTTTTGAAGTAGGCTTCGAGTATTGAATGCCAAACTAGATGTACCTAATTGCGATAAGTTTTTCCATTAATTGTTTAATTTCCGGAACAAGGTTTACTTCCGACTTCTTTTCATCACCAGAGGACACACTCAGAATGGTCTCCAAAAGTATGTTTTGGACTGTTAATTATATCTTTCTGGAGGAATTTAATTTTTCAGCTATTGAGTAACTCTGAGCAATTCTGAACCTTACTGCTGCTTTTGCACCACTACGTAAACGCCTGAGACGCGGTGTTCAGCAGTTTACGTTAATTTATAGGAATTGACGTATCTTTAATTACATTCAAAATTTTCCCGTTATAGTTCCTCATCAGGTGATTGGAACACTCTTTTTCTCGACTATTACATTTGGATACGGTCTACTTTCCAAAATGTTTTGAAAAGTGCTTGAGAGTGCTTTCAGTTTTTCGTAAACCAAATTATGCGTTTCCACGGAGTTTTAGAATCCCTCAACAATGACTGCCATCTCCATGCTTGTGGATGAGCCGGAGTGGTTCGTATTACACGGATGTTCCGGAGGTGTTACACGCTTGTTTGCTACACGAGAACATAATATTATGATACAATACTTATTTTTAATGCCAACGTGTTATATTTCGCCTGTATTGATCCCTATTATCGCTCCTACACCTGCTGCGGAAGAAAAGTTTGTAGGATCGTTTACCGGTATATGGTATACCCGACGGACTCGCGCTACCTCTTTCCAAAGCCATAGAAGCTTCTTCTTTACCGGCTTCAATCACAGTACATTCTGCTGTAGTCTTCCACCAGTTATACAGGTACAAGTTGTCGCGACATTTCTCTTAGGTCGTTTTGCTACTAAGTGGCAAATTAATGAAAGCTGCTAGCTCGTTCAAGTTTAGCCGGCTACAACCATACTACTGATGCCAGACACAGCGTATTTTATAGCATATTTTATCTATCGTGTTTGTTTCGTATTTTTTCCTAACATTTGTTTGGTTATATCTACCAATATTTTATCAGTGCTTGTCTGATTGTACCGGTCTTAGGTTAGTAAAACATACCAAATAAATAGTGTAAATTTTACTGGTGTTAATTTGGTTAATTTATCAAACTAACACTAGTAAAATGTACACGATTTTTTGGTATATAGAAAAAAAAATATATGTATAGAAACTTAGTAGCTAATCTGCAATATCGCTGATATGATAAGAGAGTAAAATCATATTGCAGTTAAGATTTTCAAACTACGTACTACCATATGTACGCGTACACATGTTTCCAGAATACGTCGATTTACCAGTAACCTTATTTAATATTGGCTTAATAAAAACAATGGTTTAAAGAAAAATAAACAGATTTTTGGTACATATCATAAAATTTATTTTACCAATCATAAATACAATTAAATAATCACTAGATCACTCATCTTAAAATTATATCCGTTTGATTCAAAACCTTTCTTATTATAAACTAAGGTACTACCTATAAATTTACCGGGTACCAGGACGCCCGCATTCGACATTTGCATTAAGGTGAATGCTCCAACTAGCCCGCGAAATTCAAATTGTCTTACGTTTTTTGCAATTTGCAGGCCAGTGCTAGGTTGCATGTTGATTATAATATTATTTGCGGCTGTAAGACGTATGTAATTACAGAATTATAATCATCAATACAACCCTCCCAAGTTCATACAGGTGCAGAAATGAGTTTGACCTTGAAAAAGTAATTTCGTCATAGTCGTAGAATAGTGACGGATCTGACAAATATTAAACTTTCCAGTAGGGATGAGCGTTGAATCAACGAAATAGTTGAATCAACCGTTGATCTCCCGTCAACGTATTAACGTTAACTGTATATGAATCAACTAGTTGAATTCGTCAACGACGTTTATGACATTAACTCGTGCATCTCGTTTAATAAACGAGAACGCAACCGCAACGAACTAAGCAAATTAAAAAACTTACGTTGAAAATAACGCCATAGATTGCGAGCGACAGTCATTTCGTACAATTTGAACTCTAAGTACCGAATTACTGAGTTGATTTTCAAAATATTTATTTTAAGAATAAAGAAGAGAAAGTATGAAGGGAAGGTCATCTAAGTATAACCATCAATCAAACATTTTCTAAGACATACATTGAATCAAATCGTTTCTAAAATTAAACGTCGCAGCGTTGACGTTGAATAAAACCGTTCAATAAATGAACGGTAAAACGGTTTACGTTTCAAGTTGACATTAATTTTAAGTTAACTCGTTGACGAATTCAACTAGTTGACAAACGTAAATCAACGTTAACGTTTCGTTGACGGAAAAACCGTCAACGACCCATCGCTACTTTCCAGGGGTCTGTCTCCACCGATCCCGGGATCCGATTTGACGTAACACGGATCCCGGCGATTTGTCTCCACGGATCCCGGGATCCGTTTCTACAAAAAAAAAAATTGTGTCCACGGATCCCGGGATCCGTGGCTGAATCCGTGGTATGAAGGAGGTATTTTATATTGTTAATAGGAATCTTATTCAAATCTATATACCTTTCTAAAACAATGTTTTTTTTCCATTAGTCTTCGAAACTACCAGCAGGTACACCAGAATGCTGAAGTATAGCTCCCGACACGTAACTTGGCAAGGTTTCGAAATTCGAATTTAGAGTTCGCGCATCGTCAAATGAAAAGATCACTTCTTTTCGTTTGAAAATCTGATTTAAATCAGTTAGGTTAGGTTTAATTAAAAAAAAAAAACATTACGAATGTATATCAAAACATCATATAATTATCATTAATAAATTATTTCATAGTATCAAACAGAATGAAGATACTCTTAGTAATCAACAATTGTTACGTTATATTTAACAAATCATCACTAAATCAGAACAACACATTATATTAATAATAACCAAAAATAAATGTCTATGCAATAACTTAAAAATGAAAAGTAAAAGTATTCATTCTGAAACGTTATTTGAAAAGTATAAGACATAAAAGTAACAGGACTCCTAGAGCGAGCGAAGCGAGCTCGAAAAACTCAACCCTTAGATAAGCGTTACTTGGTCGATAAACAAAGTAAAGACTAAGATGTAGTACCAAGCAGGACGCAAGAGCGAGCGAAGCGAGCCCGAAATTTTTTTGACACCGTGTCCTGTTAGAATGATTCGGCCTTGCCCGATTTGCACTATGGCCAGTCGGGGCCTGGGCCGGCCTGTCGAGTCGTGTCCATACCTACTTAGCAAATTATTGGCATTGATTTGTGAGCGTGCAATAAAAAAATAACCTTTAAATAAGAAATTTAATCACTTCTTAGTTTTATCACCCACGCCTTTTCCTTTGGGCGTGGGTAAGGGCGTGGGTAATTTACGTTTGGCGGCCCGGTCCTCAATGATGACGGTGTTCTTTGCTGACTGCAGCAAAGCCGTCAACATTGAGCTGCTCCCGGGTCCGCTGCCCTTGGCCTCAGCACCGCTTGGCCCGGCCCCGCCGTAGTCGGCTGCAGCCTGAGGCAGCGACTCCGACGGGACCCAATCGCTGGGATTGGTATCCTCGTCTTGCCTAACAAAGTTTTAAATATGTTATAGGATAGGCACTAATAACTTTAGCGAAAATACATAACTATCTACTCATAATAATCATATTTTAGCTAAACCTTTGTATTTGTAGTTATAAAATTATGAATACTTACAAAAACTCTTGTTCCATGTTGTTGTTTTCAATTAAATACCTACGTACTTTTTAGTTTATGGCCATTCAATATCTGGCTATGGTAATCGGACCATACAGCCTGGTCTTTCGTGAATTGTTATAATTGAAAATAATGTTACAACCTATAATTCTCAATGAAGTAGGTGTATCTTGGCGGTCCTGAAGGCTTGGTGATGTCTTTTAGAAATGAAATTCAATCAATCTAAGAAATGAAAGAAAAAATTGGCACAGACCTCTATCCATGCCAAAAATGGATTAAGTCCTACCCCTAGGTACAGACCTCAACCAACATATTATTAGGATCCTTCTTTTTAGTAATACAATGAAGTCTAGTACCTATTTAGTTCATACTAACCTATGATCAGCATTTTCAGTTGAAAGTCTTCACTTCATGATAGTATGTGTGATGGAAATTAGATAAAAGGGTAATAAAAATAAAATAAAAAAACTTGGGTAAAAGTTCATAGTTTATTAGGGGAGCCCTGGTGAGTCGATTGGACAAGAACAATCACCAGGGCTCCCAGGCACAATCAAATCTTTCCTGGACCCACCAGGGGTTAAAATAGTTGTGTCGCTCCTGGAACCACTCGATAAAGCAGCAGACTGGTGGCTCAGGCGGTCGAGCTGCTGTTGGAGGCCGGGCATTACTACAACAAGGACATGATGATTTGTAGATTATAAATATACAACTTCAGCTGAACCTACATAGAAAACCAAAATGAAATAAATGTTCATGAATGTTCTTGGTAAATCCTGCATGTGCAGTCAATCAAATCAAATGATTTCACCATATTTATTATTATACCAACATGCATTTGACGAGTTGAGTTTTGAGTTTCCGTTGCTAAATTTTGTGGTAACTTATTTTAATAGCAGATAGGTACTGTTAATATGAAAGGACTTGCTTGCTTTAGTTAACTGTTAACTACTACTGTATATATTTATGATATGGAAATCTCTTCTTATCATTAAAACTCTTGAAGTTATTGTTAACATTAAAAACACTTTCTTAGATTTAAAGAGAAGGCAGAGACCAAGCATGTACTCACCTCATGTCCAAGTACTCTCCGTCTTCCGGCCTCGAACGCAGCATCGGATGGAGGCTCATCTCCTATCGCCGCAACCGATCAGGCATGTCGGCGATTGGCAACAGAACCTCCTTTATCTGTTGAAATAAAACAAATAATAAAATCATGTTTCTTCTGTTTAGGTAGGTCCATACGCGTAGCGTTTCGAGCCCCTAAGATGGCCACTGACCAAATGTGAAGTGCATTATTATTATTATTATTCCCATATTAACTTTTACATAATAGCCTAAAACTATTGAATTATTTTTGCGAAAATTTTGCTCGACAGCTGAGCGGCTAAAACAAAAGTGGCACTAAACAATCAATAACTGTAGGTAGGTATAATAAATACCTCGTCGACCGCCTCCGCCAACAGTCTCAGCGCTTGCGCCGCGTCGCTGTCGGGCTGCCGCGGTTCCAGCTTTTGATAAACGGGTCTGAAATAATAAAAAAAACATAAGTAGGCACTGAAATCCGAATTTCTCGTAATCTTTAGTGCTTCCGAAAAAACTAGGTAGTAGTATTACTTTTGCTTGTATGAAACATTTAGATGTTGTAACTTACTCGTCGCTGGACTCGCTGGCACTGCTACAACAAACGACGCGGCGCAGGTGGTTCCAGAAGCCGGACGTTATAAACACTATTAAAATTTACAATAAACTCAATGATAATTATTTATCGGCACTCACGGCACTCACTCACGGGCTCACGGCGAATAAAAAGTAACTGACAAGACAATTTTGAACGATTGAATGAATGACAAAATAAAATAATGTTACCATTCACTTTTTGATAATATGATTGGCGGCCGCTCGGGCATAGAGTATTTGGTATGAATAGTTTCGTCGTTTCACAGACTAAAAATATAACAGAACAGTAAGTCGATTTTTGAACTTTTTCATAGATAATTAGTAAGTTTTAATGACGGCGAAAAGTGACGTTTGAAAGGGCGTAAATTGTGTCCCGGACGTTCAACGGGGTACGCATTGATGTATTAAAACCAATGGGGGTACGGCGAAACTGTGTAAATTGTGTCCAGGACGTTGCAGTCGTTAATGCCCACTAAATGTATGGATAAATTAGTTTCAGTAGTTGAATAGTGTATTATTATATTAAATATAATTATATAATAAAGTAAAAGTATTCATTCTGAAACGTTATTTGAAAAGTCTAAGACATAAAAGGATTAGGACTCCTAGAGCGAGCGAAGCGAGCTCGAAAAACTCAACCCTTAGATAAGCGTTACTTGGTCGATAAACAAAGTAAAGACTAAGATGTAGTACCTAGCAGGACGCAAGAGCGAGCGAAGCGAGCCCGAAATTTTTTTGACACCGTGTCCTGTTAGAATGATTCGACCTTGCCCGATATGCACTATGGCCAGTCGGGGCCTGGGCCGGCCTGTCGAGTCGTGTCCATACCTACTTAGCAAATTATTGGCATTGATTTGTGAGCGTGCAATAAAAAAATAACCTTTAAATAAGAAATTTATTCACTTCTTAGTTTTTTTACCCAGGCCTTTTCCTTTGGGCGTGGGTAATTTACGTTTGACGGCCCGGTCCTCAATGATGACGGTGTTCTTTGCTGCCTGCAGCAAAGCCGTCACCATTGAGCTGCTCCCGGGTCCGCTGCCCTTGGCCTCAGCACCGCTTGGCCCGGCCCCGCCGTAGTCGGCTGCAGCCTGAGGCAGCGACTCCGACGGGACCCAATCGCTGGGATTGGTATCCTCGTCGTCTTGCCTAACAAAGTTTTAAATATGTTATAGGATAGGCACTAATAACTTTAGCGAAACTACATAACTATCTACTCATAATAATCATAATTATTTTAGCTAAACCTTTGTATTTGTTGTTATAAAATTATGAATACTTACAAAAACTCTTGCTCCTTGTTCAGCAGATTGAAAACGACAACATGAGTACTTTTTAGTTTATGGCCATTCAATATCTGGCTATGGTAATCGGACCATACAGCCTGGTCTTTCGTGAATTGTTATAATTGAAAATAATGTTACAACCTATACCTAATTCTCAATGAAGTAGGTGTATCTTGGCGGTCCTGAAGCTGATTGGCTTGGTGATGTCTTTTAGGAATGAAATTCAATCTCAAAAATGAAAGAAAAATTGTCACAGACATCCATGCCAAAAATGGATAAAGTCCTAACCCTAGGTACAAACCTCAACCAACATAATTAGGATCCTTCTGTTTAGTTCTTAATACAATGAAGTCTATAGTACCTATTTAGTTCATACTAACCTATGATCAGCTTTTTCAGTTGAAAGTCTTCACTTCATGATAGTATGTGTGATGGAAATTAGATAAAAAAAAGGGTAATAAAAATAAAATAAAAAAACTTGGGTAAAAGTTCATAGTTTATTGGGGAAGCCCTGGTGAGTCGCCTGGACAAGAACAATCACCAGGGCTCCCAGGCACAATCAAAGCGTTTATGTACCCACCAGGGGTTAAAATAATTGTGGCGCTCCTGGAACCACTCTAAGTAGCAGGAGATTGGTGGTTCAGGCGGTCGAGCTGCAGTGGGAAGCCGGGCACTACAACAAGGAAATGATGATTTGTAGATTATAAATATACAACTTCAGCTAAACCTACATAGAAATCCAAAATGAAATAAATCTTCTTGAATATTCTTGGTAAATCCTGCATGTGCAGTCAATCAAATCAAATGATTTCACCATATTTATTATTATACCAACATGCATTTGACGAGTTGAGTTTTGACTTTCCGTTGCTAAATTTTGTGGTAACTTATTTTAATAGCAGATACTGTTATTATGAAAGGACTTGCTTGCTTTAGATAACTATGGATATATTTATGATATGGAAATCTCTTCTTATCATTAAAACTCTTGAAGTTTTTGTTTACATTAAAAACACTTTCTTAGATATAAAGAGAAGGCAGACACCAAGTATGTACTCACATCATGTATTGCTCCATCTCCCTTACCCGCACGATGAACTCTTGACATAATTGAAAGTCCTCCCACTGCTGAAATAAAACAAATAATTAAATCATGTTTCTTCTGTTTAGGTAGGTACATAAGCGTAGCGTTTCGAGCCCCTAAGATGCCCACTGACCAAAATGTGAAGTGCATTATTATTCTCATATTAACTTTTACTTATTAGCCTTAAACTATTGAATCATCTAAAACAAAAGTGGCACTAAACAATCCATAACTGTATATTATATACCTCTACGGCCGCCTCCACCAACAATTCCAGCGCTTGCGCCGCGTCGTTCTCCCTCTCCAGCCTTTGATAATCTGGTCTGAAATAATAAAAAAAAACATTAGTAGGCACTGAAATCCGAATTTCTCGTAATTTAATATTAAACGAAAATTAATAGTGCTTTCGGAAAAACTAGGTAGGTAGGTATTATTTTTGCTTGTATGAAACATTTAGATGTTGCTACTTACTCGTCGCTGGCACTGCTCCCACAACAAACGACGCGGCGCATTAGGCGGTTCCAGAAGCCCATGTTTTTATAAAACTAAATTTCACAATGAAATAACGACAAAAAATAGGTATCGGTCGGCACTCACGCGGCAGGTTGTGCAGAATAAAAAGTAACTGACAATTGGCCATAGTTAAACGGAAAGGATCCAACCCACACAGAGGTAGTTTTGAGATATTTAAGTTTTAAGTTCAGATCGTATTTCGTCTTTGATTCTCCACTTTAACTTTCGGGGGTTGGGTTTAACTAAAGGATAAACATATACATTTAAATTTTATGTATCTCTAGTCCGACATCATGACATATTTTTCGAGATATTAGCAAAAATATGACGATGGATCCTTTTCGTTGAAATAATATTTCAAAAGCCCAGGGTAGTGAAAATATTTAGCCGTAAGGATCCAAGCTTTAAAATAGAACAAAAACACTAAATATTGAAAAGAAATGGCTGATTTGTGTGTTTTAGAAAATTAAAACTAGCTTTTGCCCGCGACTTCGTCCGCGTGGAATAATGACTTCCGGCAGAATTTGGGTTTTTCGCTTAGCTATCGCCTTTTCCATGGTTGACGACTGGAAGAGTTTGTCGGAAATCTCCAGCAAATACAAAAGTGATACCACCCATGACATTAGCAGAGCTTCTGAGGTCTTTTAAAGTACGGTCCACGGCCTCCACATGAGCTCTATGACTCATGGTGCATTTATCCCATATTACCAACGACGCGTCTTGCAGTAACTTACCAAGAGGCCCATTTTTCCGAATAGCACGTAGACCGTTGATCTAAAGATACGGATAGCGGGAGTTTAAACGTAGAGTGAGCAGTTTTTCCTTCATTCAAGAGAGTTGCAGCAATTCCTGACGAAGCAACTGCAATCGCTATCTTCCCTGATTGCCGTATCTTAGCAAGTATCAAATTTGCGAGAAAAGTCTTTCCGCCTGGTGAGTCCAAAAAAATAATCTCCCTATGTTATTGTTTACGCTATCCACAATAGTCTCTTAAGCATGTCTTTGATCTGGTACTAATTTTGGCACATTGTCATTTACAAACGCTGTTAGATCATTTCTGTTATACTGTTGTACCATTGTGTCAATAGTATTATTCTGGGTACGAACGGGAGAAGGTAATCCAAAATCACTTAATTTTTTTTCGTTTAATTCTAGAAGTTTGTTTTCTATTTCAATTAATCCTTCATTATAAATGACTTCAGTGAAGGGTAAAGTGTTATCCTGATTTTGTTGTCTGATATGATGTCTAATATCTTCACAGAACTGATCTTTGAAAGTATCCCATAACTTCAATGGTTCCGATGGTTGACAAAATAAAAGTATGACTACGAACAACTCCCTTAGTTTTTTTGGACAATGTGATAATGAAGCTTCGCTTAAAGTGTTACCCCAATGGTTATTGTTTTCAAGTAAACCTCGGTCACGGCAAGCTGCTTGATACGTCTCTTTGACAATACCATTTACAGTTTTAAGGTATGCAAATGAGGCCGGACCGCGTACGTGGTGCAGTAGAATCCTAAGATAAAAACACTCTGATTGTGATGGATGTATCCCGTAGACTCTACCTAAAGCGGCATCTTTTTTTATCCCCGGATGTCCAACTACATCTTCACCACGCCTCCTTCTAGTGAATTTATTATTTGCCCATGTATAGTATTGCGGGACTTCATGATACAGAAGAGTTTTCGCGAATTCATCTTCATTACAGAGAGCAAAAAATGCCAGTAATGTTGTATTGCGTGGGTTTTGGACAACTTGATGTTCCTGGTGTAAAATACACCCTTTGACTGTTCTCTAGATGAACGGCCAAATGCACTACAGTAGGCACCCGCGCCTTGGTGACGCTCACTTCGCAACGGGCCGTGCAGCAGAAATCGTAATATTTTAATATCGCCATAACTTCAAAACCAAACGTCCAATTTTAATCATTCACAGACCGAACATTACCTACATAAACTTACTGTACTTAGTGATGAAATATTTTATTTAAATAAGGATTAATAGCATGAGTAAAATAAATGCGTTTAAATGTAGTCCAAAAAAAACACAAGATTTTTAGATAAAAAAATGGTTGTAGTACCTCACTCGACATAGATAGGTATAGTGTTTTGCTGACTTTTTTGTAGATATTTATAAGATCTACAATTAATTAGAATATTTTATGGTTCTATCTTTAAACTATAAAAGATAGAACCATAAAATATTCTAATTAATTGTAGATCTTATAAATATCTACAAAAAAGTCAGCAAAACACTATACTATAGGCAGCGTACGCAAAATAAGTAACTTTTCTGGTTGATTTTTTACACCTTGTGTCCGAAAAACCCAAATATCTTACGGAACCCTATATTTTCCAAAATAAAATTTAGCCTATGTTACTCGTGGATAATGTAGCTTACGAATGGTGAAAGAATTTTTAAAAACGGTTCAGTGGTTTTTAAGCCTATTCATTACAACCAAACAAACAAAGTTTTCCTCTTTATAATATTATTATTATATTATTATTATTATTATATTATATATTATTATTATTATATTATTATTACATATATTACATATTACATAGAAGATAGAAGATATTTTAAGAAACGATATTAGAAGAAACGATTCAAGTAAGATGGATCGTTATCAATGTTAAATCTAGTCACACAATTAACTACAATAAAAGGATCCACGTTACATGGATTGTTTTCGATTATTAGCTCAGATAATTTTAATAAAGCTATTGAATTAGCGATAATGATCCATGTAAGATGGATCGTTATCGATGTTTTAATCAGTCACTTTAAATAATAAAACGAAAACAATCCATGTCACGTGAATTGTTTATGTTTAAATATATCTTTAGACTAACAGTTATCCAAGTAGTTTTTATCGTTTTAGTAATATGTGTTTTGTATTATTTTCGTAAATATGATTTTCTCAATAACGATCTAAGTAGCATGGAGCGATATTAGTAAAAAAAAAATACTAAATTACTAATTGAAGTTATAGACTTGAGTTGGTAACTCAAGTCTATAACTTCATGTTGCGTTTGAATTTTACTTGGATTGTTTTCGAGATATTAAAATTTTAACTATAAAGAGTGTATTGGTATACATAACTCATTTTCGGCCATAGTGTGGGTTGGATCCTTTCCGTTTAAAGCTATACGGGATGGAAGGGACACCGACGCGAAAACGGTTACCACGTAGGGTGAATGCTGTAGTTATTGGCCACTTAACGTAAAATTTATTTTCTGACATCAATAAAAAACATGTTGATAAAGTCACATACACTTATCCCATACCAAATAAAAGTGAATGAGATGGGGTCATAGGTAATAAAACAAATAAGATAAAATCACATTTTTATTGGTGAAAAATCTCAATCAAATTCAATCACTTAAGAAATTTAGCAATTCGCCATGAAATCACAGTAATTATCAGGACAAGTCACAGTTATTAGCCAACCAATTTAATTGTGAAATCTTAGTACCTACCTACCTAAATTATTGACTCTTTTTATCTAAATTAAAATTTTACGCAGCTCAAACCTAAATCTTTTTGTCGAGATCTTATTATATTTAAAAATTCCTGATTTTCTTCGTCACTTTCACTATCCTCGTTCTCAGAAATACTTTCATCATTTTCCGTACAAAAGCAGTTATGGCATAAGAAATTGTCTCCTTCCTCCTGAGGTATATGCATAAGGTGAGATTTAGGAATACATAATTTATGATATGCTTTCTGACATTCACAACATCTCAATTTTATGCTCTTTACAACTCTTATACACACACCACAGCAAGAAATAGACTAAATTTTTCTAGTCTTTTCCACCTTTTTTGTCTTTATTTCCTCTAGTTTCCTCTTTCTTTCTTCTTTTTTTTGCTCTCTCGCAACTTTCTTTGCCTTCTTTTCTTCCTCTAGTCTATTCTTTTCTTTGGATTTTTCTTCTAAAATCTTTTGGTATTCTGGTCCTGATATGTGGTAAGGTAGCCTCTCAGTGTTACGTTTCCCTTTTCTGGTTGGTCCTGGAGGTATTGATAAAAAATCTTTAAGTCTTGTTGTTGAACAGGATAGTAGGTTTCTTTCATGGTTTTCTGCATTTGCTATTCCTAGGTCTTCTAAAGTTACAAGTTCTTGGTCGTTATTCTTAGATCACTAGTAATGTTGATTTGTTCATTATTTGAAGGTTGAATGGTAAAGGGTTCTTTGTCAGAGTGCGGAAAGTTTTCATATTCACAGGTCTGGTCGTCATTTCTCGCGCTATTTTGTTCATCCTGGATTCTTTTAAGGCTTTGGTGTGTTCCTATGATTATATTTTGACTTTCGGTTTCAGAAATATTGTTATTTATAATTGTTGTGTCAAAGTTTTCTTCTTGTGCAATTGTCGGTTCTGGTTCCATGTCATTGTATTCTCCTTCCTCACTTTCATTAGTATTCTCTGTCGTATTTTCATTAGTAGTCTCTGTTATATTTTCATTAGTATTCTCTATCGTATTTTCCGTATTCGAATGATAAAAATTCCATATTTGATAAAGAGTGAAAAATGATTCGTTGTTTTGGACATCTTGCATTATATTTTTAATATCTTTTTTGTTAATCATCTCTTCACCTACGATTTCCGAAAATTTTGTCAATGATAGTAATTTTTCGGGTTCATCATTTAAAATGTCTACAGTGCCTTCAGATCTAGATGCTGACTTTGCAAAGCATTCAGAATAATCGACAGCATTTGGATCAAAAGGGTAGAGACCGCAAGCTCGAAAGCCATTTACAATGCAGGCAGAACTAATTTTGTCTGTAACTTTTCTTAGAACGAAAGCAAAATTTTGCTTAGAAACAACTTCACCAATGTTCTCTAGCAACCATTCTCTAACTGCCAATTTCCAGAACTGTTTTACGGGTCTAAATAGTGACACATCAGCTTGCTGAAGAATCCTAGTGGCGTTTGGATACAGAGCAAATATTTCTATTTGAAGAGAGCGAGCTAGTACACTTAGGTCGTAGGTTAAATGGGATTTGTGTCCGTCAACAAACAACAAAACTGGTAGCTGAATGTTATTTCTCACTAAAAAAGGGTGAAAAACATGCTCGATAATATATTTAAATGTATCCGCCGTCATCCATCCTGAACTGCTAGTTGCTACACCCCAGTCATCAGGTACAGTTTGTTTGATTCTCTCAGGTAAACGTTGATAGGGGTACCGTAAATCGGGGTTAATTTGATCAAAATTGAACTTAGACGGTCCATATCTTTGAAAGTGGGTGAAAAAATACAACAAAAAAAGTCTAAGGCCCAGATTCACAGACCACACTTTGACTTTACTAAGTAAAGTATGATTTTTGGAAAGTAAATAACAGCTTGACAGGACTAAGAAATATATTTTTGCGTGAAAGTAGATCTTTCTATCAAAGTAAAGTCAAAGTGTGGTCTGTGAATCTGGGCCTAAGAAATATATTTTTGCGTGAAAGTAGATCTTTCCATCAAAGTAAAGTCAAAGTAAAGTCAAAGTGTGGTCTTTGAATCTGGGCCTAATAATCGGTTTTTTTTAACTTTCGATTCCTGTAAAAAAAAGTTTAAAAAAATAGCTCGATTTTGAGAAAAAAAATAAAAACGGTCTGATCAAAGTTATACGTAAGATGGGGTTAGTAAACCCAATTATAATGCCAATCAAATTCAAAAAATCAAAATCGACCCGCGGGAAGAATAAATATGGTAATTTTTGTCATAATATGAGGTTACTTTGATCTATTATAGAACATTTCTTTATTAAAAAAATGTTGTTAACAAAATTTTAGCTTAAAATCAGTCCTTTTTATTTATTTTCATTAAAACTAAAACCTTAAAAAAAACTACCAAATTGCGTCTTGTTTTACGTAATTCGCTATTTTACATTAAATGGAAGTTTCTATCAAAGTCATCCCGAGAATCAAAGTAACCCCGGTTTACCGGTACACAATCG
Organism: Diarsia dahlii; assembly: GCA_949775195.1. Classification (NCBI taxonomy): domain Eukaryota; kingdom Metazoa; phylum Arthropoda; class Insecta; order Lepidoptera; family Noctuidae; genus Diarsia; species Diarsia dahlii. The sequence goes on along the minus strand of OX459203.1, from coordinate 13,689,399 downwards.
TAGGTACCGGTACACATCTATCTGTCCATCAGCAGATATTGTAAAAAGTACTGTCATATTTTCTTTGGCTTTTCCTTTATCGATAATGTAGACATTCTTCTCTCCTTTTTCAGCAAAGACTTTTCCGGTAGATGGACAGGTCTGAAAACCGCTTTCATCAGCATTAAAAATTCTGGAAGGGTCATCTAAAATGTGGGTTAGATTAGACTTGTTTATCTGATCCATTATTTGACCAAACCAGTTTCTGATGTCAGATTCGGATACACATGCGCTCGCCTGCGTAACAGCTTCACACGTTCTTTTAGTTATTCTTGGATGGCGTTCCAGAAAACCTTTTAACCATCCTTTTCCAGGTCTATTTTCGCTGAATGGAGTCTCTCTGGGGTTTTTATTCAGAAAGTTTTGAACAGAATCTAGAATATCTTCGGCATTTCTAGGAAACCCTCGTTTGCCCATATCGCACAGCCATTCTTCTAACTGTTTTTCTTCTTCTCTAGTCAAGTAGGGTTCTGGTCCAAATTCACTCTTGCTATCCGGGTGTTTCAATTTAAATTGTAGTGTTGCTCTAGGTATACCATATTTTTTGGCTGCTGTACGAACTGATATACCTTGACTAACGTCTTCTAAAGCTTTGTCTAATTGTTCTTTGGTATATTGCGGTATATTTAGTAATTGGCCATGTTACTTGCCAGCTATTGGCCACCCCCGGCTAATAACTGATTCATTGAATTTAGAACTGTAGAATTTTTGTATACCGTATATTATACCCGTATAAGGTCGAAACTGCATTGAAAAAACGTATAATGGAACATTAGTAATTGGCCGGCCAATAACTGAAATTCAACCAAATTTGAATTTAGTTATTAGCCGGTAAATATTTAAGGTTATAACGAACTTGTAAACTTTGAAATAACACAGTATTAATCTTCACTTAATATACTAAAAGAAACACATCATTAGGAATTGGAAAAGTAAGTTGCACACCAAATCAAATTGTTCCAAAACTCTTACCTTATTTTTTTCTTAACAAACCGCACACATCTGTCAAAACTTTTTCAAACTGACCGTTTGAATGATGTAAAACGCCATCTAGGTCACATTTTATGAACTAAAACGAAAATACAAGAGAGAAAGAAATATTTTTTGTCCTTTGCATTCATGGGCTTGCTTGCATTACCTTGTTTGAACTACCTATTTTGTTATGAGTGGCCAGTTACTATAGCGTGGCCAATTACTATAGCAGTTACCCTATTCAGTACATAAAAAAAATAACCGATGAAAAATTTTTGTGCCCCCCCCCCGGCTCAGAATGATGTACTGAATACATGGTAACTGTTTTGTATCGGTTTCCTGACCACCCGTGACCCCGTATAGTATTGAGACTATCAGGAAAGATATTTACTCTTGTAACGTGAACTTATTTATTGTTTATAGGTTCAAAAGTTACTGTACTGTAGGTTAGGCAACATCTGAAAAAATAATAATGACAGAAGTGATTATAAAAAGTATTTATTTATCTGTGTTTATAGATCAACATTTTGTCTTAGACTAATTAATTCAATAGCAGTCTTATTAACCTTGAATAGAAATCAACAACCATAGGCTAATAGGAATCTAATATTGAACAGTAGTATTATATTGGGTGTTCCACGGCCATGACACACGCAGAAAAAGTACCTACTTTCATATTGAAGATAGCATATTTTGGTGAAAGAAAACTTAAGTTTGCCCATCCACTAAACTCTGAAAAAATAACACTGTATTTGTATGGCACCAATCAACAGGGCGCTCATCCACCCAAAACCTTTGAAAGCACTGTTTTTTTAAATTTAATTGCAATGAAGACTTCTTTCAGCTAAATTTTCTACATTCATCATTTAAAGTACATACTATTCCTCCATGTGGCATAGCTGTGGAACACTGTATAATCTTTGTGGGTTGGAGTGTACAGCCTTAGGGGCGCTAAAGCGCGAGGGCCATAAAATAATTTAGCGGATATAGTGACTTCAGCACATATTATGGTCCTATATTCAGAACGATTATGAGATAATGTAAGATGCGATTTAAATGCTCCGAAAGAATTGTTTTTATTTTTACACAGAAAACAAATAACCATTGCGGAGATCTATAGACGTAAATTAATTATTACTTAAATTACAATCTGTCAATAGTGATTCAACAGATGTTGAGCCTTTATCATAGGGACTGGATAGTTTATACAAGCCTTTTTGTATAAAGTACCAAGGGCCGTAACTTGAAGGTGAGTATTCCAGATTTAACGACCAAGTGAGTTTGAAACATGCATCTACAGACGCCAAGATGTTGGGGCAGTTATAAAAAGTATTGGGGTTTATCACAACAAAATAGGACTTGATGCTTGATAAATTAGGACCAACAATGATAATATAAGGTTGTGGGGTGAAGCCTTTTTCAGTTAACTTTTTGTGCCTTTTGGCAATTATCAATTCCAAGTAACTATCGTCTTGCACATGTGTAATAAAAGCTTCGCGACTTTCGGCTTTTGAAGGTTTCCATTTTTAAGCTATTGCATAGCTTCTATCGCGGGCCTTGAGCGTGGAGAGCGAATCCATTTTCAACCAGGTTGCTATGGTTACGGAAAATAACAAGGTTGTCAACTGAGGTTGTCAAATTAAATAATTTATAACCTCACGTTGGTGTAAAGTTTTTCTGTTTTGTCTCTCTGCTTTCTCCTTCTAAAATATTCTTACTCGTATAATTTGGGTTATATAATTAGGTCTGGTGAGTAGGGCGGATGACGGAGAGCTTTCAACCCCAGTTCTTGCAACTTGGAGACTGTCTGCTGTGCAGTATGAGGTCGCGCGTTGTCGTGCAGGAGCAGCAGAGACGAGCGATTGACCAATGCTGGTTGGAGATGTGCCAGCTTCTCCATCATTGTGTTCAGTTCTTCACAGTACACATCTGCAGTAATGCTCACCCCGTTTGGTAAGAAGCTGTGATGAATCACACCGGCGCTAGACCATCAAACAGTGACCATCACTTTTCTAGGGGTAAGTTTTCGTTTAGGGCATTGTTTAGGTGCTGAACCAAGATCCAACCAACTTGCTGAGCGCTTGCGGTTATCAAACAGAATCCATTTTTCATCGCAGGTAACAATGCGGTTCAAAATTCCTTCATTTGTGTGTCTGTTGAGCAGTGCAAGGCACGTCTCGACGCGTACTTCGCGCTGGCGATCATTGAGTTCGTGGGGCACCCATTTGTCAAGCTTTTTTAGCTTGCCAATTTCACGCAAATGGACCAATATTGTTTTGACGCTAACGTCGAAAGCTGCTGCTTATTCAGCCGTAGATTGTGTATCATCAGCTTCCACAATCGCCTTTAATTCGTAATTGTCGACCAAAGTCTTCGGACGACCGCGAGGTTTATTTTTCAGGTCGAAATTTCCAGAACAGAAGCGAGCAAACCAATAACTGGTGGTGCGTTTGTTTGTGTGTGCCGCTTGTGCCGCGTTGCTGCCACGACGGTACTCATATTCCATAATTACTCGAATTTTTGGATCATTCTCATTAGTTCCACCAGCAATTAGTTCCATGGAACTAGTGAGACTTTTTTTTCTCAGTAGTTCCATGCACTTTGATAATGGAACAAATGAAACAAAACTTAATCGAACTCGTCTCACTAGTTCCACCGTAGTTGTCCCATGGAACTAGTGAGAACTTTTTTTTCTCAGTAGTTCCATTGTTCTTCTTAGTGGAACAAGGGAAACTAAAGTTAATCAACATCATTCTCATCAGTTCCACTTTTTAGAAAAATATCATCTAATATTAATAAAGGAATAAAACACAAAAAAATATAAAAAATTAAGTAATTTAATGTTATTCATTTTTACAAACAAATCAGGCCAACGACGTAATTTCAAGAACGTAATTACTTAATCAGGCTCATTTTCTGAACAAATTACGATACAGGCGTAGGTATGTTATCGTAATTTGTCCAAAAAATGAGGAATGCTGATAGCACCTGAAATAATTATTTCCATTTGTGTTTACACAAAATTATTTTTTAATTTTATTGTATTAATTTCCTATTCTCAACGTTTTCATCATATTATTTTACTTTTAACATAAAATGAATGGTCACAACATTAAATTACTTAATTTTTTATATTTTTTTGCGTTTTATTCCTTTATTATTATTAGATGATGAACTAATGAGAATGATGTTGATTAACTTTAGTTTCACTTGTTCCACTAAGAAGAACAATGGAACCACTGAGAAAAAAAAGTTCTCACTAGTTCCATGGGACAACTACGGTGGAACTAGTGAGACGAGTTCGATTAAGTTTTGTTCCATTTGTTCCATTATTAAAGTGCATGGAACTACTGAGAAAAAAAAGTTCTCACTAGTTCCATGGGACAACTACGGTGGAACTAGTGAGACGAGTTCGATTAAGTTTTGTTTCATTTGTTCCATTATCTAAGTGCATGGAACTACTGAGAAAAAAAAGTCTCACTAGTTCCATGGAACTAATTGCTGGTGGAACTAATGAGAATGATCCGAATTTTTAACGTATCCATGATGACGAAAAAGATTGAAATGCGATGAAAATGTAACACTATTCAATAAACAAATGACTACTTTTGGAAAAAAAAATCCATGTTTTTAAAATAAAATTAATTTGAAATTAGAATTCTTAGCCAAACAAAAATTATTTTGATTTGAAATGGCCAGTACTGCAGAACGGCAATTTCATAGGTAAAGAAGACCTAATATATGGTTTTTATAATATCTTTGAAATGGTTTTCTACGTTTGAACTTGATGCATAGTCTTTGGCATTGTTGAAATATTTATTCATTACGCAACCCCACAGTGGAAGTTTTTTTAAGTCGAACGTACTGTTCAATTCCGGTAAGAAATACTCATTTTGATTAAATGTTGGTTGACTAATTGTAAGTACAATTTTTCAGTTTGCAATAAATTATCATAATAGTTTATTAAAGGTATAGAAACATTTTTGTCATTTTCGGTTATTTCATTTTCTCTATCATTTTCAGTAAGAATATCATTAAAGTTTTCCTCATTCGTGTGATTTATAATTTGGAGCTTTAAGTTTTCAAGAGCTTTAATACACTTGGACTGCGAATCATTCTGGTCCGCACTCCTGAACTCATGGAGCGATAAAGTGATTATGTCCCTTATAACGGTTTTAAGTTCTTCATAGGAAGCGAGCTGCTGAATATATTTTATGCAGCTAATGTAAAAGAACTTTACTTTTTCTGATACTTTATCAAAGCAGGTTTGCTTATACAGATTTTTTATGAAATGGGATTTGTCCATGCGAACATAACAGAGGTATTGCTTCGGTATTCCCTTCAAGCACATCAAAACATTGTTTTAAATAGGTATTGAAATCTGTTTTTAAAAACACTTTAGTAATTGCTCCTAGGAGGGCAAACTATCATCACGTATTATCTCATTTGGCAAAACTTTTCCGCTTTGCCACGTATTTAACCATGTGGCTATTGTCTCCATTGTATGGGATTCAGAAGCCATGTAACACATTGGTACACTGGCATCCTGAGTGTAGGCAACCACTGCATATAAAAATAAATGTTTGGGAGTGCGATGTTTTAGTATATCATTAGATGGTGGTGGCTCAATAGGCTGAAATAAGGAACCAGTAGCATCAATGGAAAGTATTTTTTGCCTATTCTTTAAAGTTTTATTGTAATATTCGTTTTGTTCATTTGTCCAAAAATAAGTGAAAAAGGGAACAAGACTGATTTTACGGATAAAATTATCGTAAGGGATGCAGTGCGCCATAGCATACAAAGATAGTATAGTATTTTTGTCGAATTGAAGAGCACTTCTAACTTGATGACGCATTTTTCTTAAATTGCCTAATTTAGGGAAAGTTGTTGGCATTTTTAGGTTGTCCATAGTAATTACCTCATCTGCCATCTAGTGTTGAATTTTCAATGCTTTTTCGTTTTTCAAATTTTCTTTAATTTTATTTACTCTATCGGAAGCAATTTAGGTCATAATAAAACACTTTGCACGTCCATAGTCACTACTAGTACATCGGAGGAACACATTGATTTAGCGTTTTCTTTAGCGAGGTAAGCTTCTTGTTTCATCTTGGTGTGGTGTTCATATTCTTCTGGTGTACAATTTCCTTCCTTGAAAGCAGCACAAGTGTTGCATTGATCTTTTCTGGGTTTGAATATAGATATTTTCTCATTTTTTAATACTGAACAGAAGAGTTTGCGTTGTGCTGCTAGAATATTCTTACTGGAACACCATTTTTTATATTCTGTAAACATGTGAGTTTTGTTTCTGAATGTATCCTCTACATACACTCTATTTGAACTGGATCTGCAATAGTGGCTGGGTACCTTTGGCAATAAACCCAACCATTCCTTTACATTATCTGATTTAATTGTTACAGGTACTCTTGATTTCTTGTTAGATTTTGTGACAGTATTTTCATTTGATGCTGGTTTCTCATGAATCGATTTTACCTATTCACACAGTGTTTCATTATTCATGTATATTGTCTTTAATAAAAAATGTTTACATACTTTAACAGGTTCATTATCATCATTAGGTAAAATGCAGTCAAATCCCATATGTTTAGTTAGCTGTTGAGACGTAGAACTTTTACGCCTTCTCATAATCGGCCGAATGCGAACAAGATTTTTTAAATAAGCATTTTTAGCGACCCACGAATCTAAACTCCAAAAGTATTTAAAAATATTATCCCTTTGATCTTCGTTTATGGTCGCACAAAGAAAAGTTCTAGGTGTTTTTGCTTCAAGTGTATTGTGACTACACAATTTAGCTTTCTTAGTCTTTCCTAACTTAATAACAAAATTGGTAGGTATGCTGCTTATCATCTTGACTTTTCTCTATTTGTCTGCCAACGTATAGTTCTGTCCTTTTTTTATCGAAAATATCCATATCAAAGTTCTCTTCAGATTCATTTACATTATTATCCAACTCAATCATTTCACCTGTTTGATCATCCAATATAAAGTCAGAACAAGAACTGTGTGTTTGTGTGTCGACAAAATTTACTTTAGTCACAAATAATCCAGTAGTTTCATCTAAAAGTGATTATTTTCATTTTATTTCATCTGGCTAACTATTGCGTAAGTTTGTTTTGTTCTTTCTATGTTGAATTGTGACGAACTGGGAGACAAAATATCAATTTGTTTTGGGCTACATTGAATACCAGAAGGACCAGGCTGAATTGGCGGTGGTATATTATAGTCCTCATTATATGATTCATTATAAAAATGCGTTAAATCCAAATCCGGTAATGGAAAATCGGTTGACAAAATTTCACTGTCTGTGGAACTGCATGCAACCATAGGATTTTTTTTTTAAACTTTGCCCCACACTAGGAATTTCTCCTGTACTCTTACCTACGGCTCCTGCCGCGGCGTTGGAATACAACTGGACAGTTGGGACCGGTGTCTGTGATGTCACCACCCCCACTTGACCAGTGTATCGTATGCCGCGAGCGAGGTCGCCAGTCTGTCGCCACAAGGCGAAGACAATGGCGAGAAAATCGCTCGCGCACACGCGACTCAGCAACGCTGGATCGTCCTCACTGATCTTCGAACGAAGATCAGCCAGAGCAGCAGCTAAACTAGCGGTGCTCGCGACCGTGGAGGACGGGGCCCTCTTAGGGTTTTCCGTCTCCGCGCTCATCGAGGCCTTGCTAGTCTCGAGGATCTCAACCTTTTTGGGTTTTTGATTCTCCATTGATTCCAGAATGATATCTATAATATTTATCATTCAGCCCGTAGGCGACTTCCCAGAAACCGAACGTACTGGGTTTTGCCCCGCCCGCGCCCCTCCCGCTCGTCTTATGCATTTTATTCGAAATTTACATTTTAAAGGACTTATGGGCCACCCTGTATAAAGATAGGATGAAATTTGGCGAATTTCACCATCTGTACTGTCAACTACGAGAAAACAATAATTTATTTTACCAGTACACTAGAATGAAGACAGATACGTTTGATTATGTTCTTGAAGCAATAAGAGTAAAATGTACACACCAGATTACAAATTTTAATAAACCCATTTCTGTAGAAGAAAGGCTGATTGTTACTTTGAGGTAAGAAAAAAACTACTCATAATTAAATATATGTAGATAAGTGGAGTTTGAGGACGCTCCTGCATTATTTCCTGCGTTGTTATCTGCTAATAACTCCCGATGGATTAGACTTTGCATTTCGCTCCTGCCTAACAACTTTTTTATAGGGTTAAGCATTTTTAAGAAAGGAACTAGTGATTTTACAAAATGCAAATCGTCATCGACATCACCATACTAATTTTTTTCGTTTGCAGTTAGTACTGCTAATTTGTTTTGTTCTAACTGTAGCATTTGCGTTTCAAAATCTGTCATTTTCGACGCCTTTCTTTTTTTTCCCGAGAACTTGTTCTAAAAGCATTGTTATGTCGAGGCGTCTCTTGCTGAAGTTGTTCAGTAAGTTCCTTTTCAGAAGCCTGTGATTCACTCTCATTTTGAAATGGGTCGTTGAGATAATTAGGCATTGGAGTATCTGAAGTACTGACAGGAAATCCTAGATCTTCATTGGTCAATAGGTCTTGACTGACTTGAGTGCTGTGTTTGCTAGGCTCTAATTCTGTTTCTTGTTCGAATTCAATATTTTCGTTATTGAAATTGCTGTCTGTATATCTAGGCATCATAGTATCTCTTAAAAATGAGAGGGCCTGAAAGTACACCCATTTTCCCGATCCGCGATCCCGGAAGCCCGACAAGTGGGCTTCCAGGATCTCCAGATCGCGGATGTTTCACTTTTTTTCATTCTCTCTGGAACTGGTCTCTCAAATTGCGCCATTTAGTTTCAATTTCTTTTTCTGAAATAAAATTAATTACGTATATTATTTTCAGGTATTTAGCGACTGGATCGTCCTTTAGACAAATCGCTTTTTCATTTAGAGTATCAAAAAGTGCCGTTTCCACAATTGTCGTCGAAGTTTGTGCTGCAATTTGGGAAACACTTCAATGTAAACATATCATCATCAGCCTATAATGTTCCCACTGCAGGGACTCAGGCCTCCTCTCTAGGAGAGGAATGGGCTATAATCCACCACGCAGGCCCAGTGCGGATTGGCAGATGTCACATGTCTTCGAATTTTTTGGTTCTAAGACATGCCGAGATTTAGAGATTTTGAGAGCAGCGGTGATGAAATAAATTACACAGTAATGCGCCTGCCTGGGTTCGAACCCACGACCTACTGTTCGTAAGTCGGGGCCGACACCACTGGGCCACCGCTGCTCTGTAAACATATGAAACGGCCAAATAAAGATTTCACGCGTTTAAAATTTGCGTTCCAAATTTTTAAGTATGGCGGGACACGGGAATGGGTATTTGTTTTGATTTATTGTGCTAATACTGTACGTTCCAAGTAATGATGTATTGGTATCAAAAAATAGCTTATATAATCTATTTTAATAATATATAAGTAACATTGCGATATGTTACAAAAAGCTACGTAAAAAGCTTTAACGTCCAACAATTTTACCCAAATTTTACTCTTAGTGTCAACTTAAACATTTTTTGTGTGCGTTTTCGATATGAGTCGGTATATAGTATATTATATGTATCGATTCCATGCATTTCTCGCTATAACAGATATTTTTTAAAACCCGGACGTTTGAGCATATTTTTTACCGGGTCGCTCTAGTCGCCCGGGACCTATAGCGCACGTCAGCTGTCAAAATTGGACGTTTGAGTGGGTATTTCGTTAATGAAGAATTTTTTATTTATGAAGATCTTTATTTGTGTTTGTTGGGTGAATTACGCGATATGTTAGAAAAGGTGATATTAACGAAATCATCGCAAACAATGAACATCGATAACGCGGACGAAGATAACCAACAAACACAGGTGAGACTGCCAAGTATTACGATACCTACGTTTTCTGGAACTTATGAGACTGGCCTGCATTTAAAGATTTACCATCGGTGGCCAAATTAATAGGGACAGTAAAAGATTTTTGAATTTTCGAGTTTAAGTTGATTTGTGTAATAAATAATTGGTTGTAGGTCTCTTATATTTTTTTTATTAGTATCTATGTTCTATTGGGATCACAAAAAATCCAAAATGTATTCAAAACTGTGCATTATTAACCAGGTAAAAAAAAAATTTGGTGAAGCTCTTATTTCAGCAAAGGGTGGTATCACCCTTTGCTGAAATAAGAGCTTCTATGTGTCGGGACATGCTCTAAATAGAATGTTTTGCATTTTCCTTTAGTTTGGCATTATGATGCCATTCTCTGGTGAGGGTTTCTATAAGTTGCATTTCGGTGGTAGACACTTCTTTGGTAATGGCCCCTTTGGTGAGCTCCCACATTTTCTCAATGGGATTCATGTCAGTTGAATTCTCTGGCCAAGGCAAAACAGTATCATTCTTTCAGCCAAAAATGCAGTAACGCTTCTGGCTTTGTGGCGGCAGCGTACTGAGTCATGCACAAAAATGTATTCGACATCATCGGGGAACCATTCATTGACCTGCGGCAATACCTAGGTTTAATTCTAGTCATGATCTATCTTAGGAGCACCTTTGGCTTGTCAAATCTGGTAATCTTTCTAATAATGTCGGCGGTTGGCTATAGGAATCAATTTTGATTTGTGGAATTCAGTCTTGGAGTTTTCTTCTAATTGATTATCGTCTTATCCATTGTCCCGAAACATATTCTGCTGACCCGAATAAATGTTTGAGTAAAGCAATTTTCTCGTCTCTATTGCTAATATTGTTGAAATTTCTTGCAAAACCTGTGTTGGTTGTGCATCGGCCTAGAATGATTTTCAGGTCCTGATTCAGGATAGTCATCAACCCTTTGGTTGACATCTTTAGTTGGCCCAATTCCATGAGAGCTCTGGCCCTGGATGTCTGCGGGGTGATGGTGATGTCCCCATTTGGGCCGATGTCTACCTGAATCAGATCGGAGTTATATTTGGAATTGGGAATGTTTTCTATGTCACAGGGGAGCTCAACTTGAGGAGAGCTGATTGAGTCCGCGGTGGGGGATGTGGTGTGGCTGCAGGTCTTCTTTCCTGATGGACGAGAAAGTTCCAGGGTTTTGTTGTCGATCTTTTCTGAGAGTTCTGCAACTCCCTTGGTAAAAGAATTTAACTGACGAGTTAAATCCTCGTTGAAGGTCCTGTCCATTTCTAGCTGCAGTTTAGATTGGATTGTGTTTAGTTTTAGTTGATCTACAAGTTGACCAAAAATGACTATATTGTTGTTAAACGCCTTTGCGTGTTGGATTTGGTAGATTGTATTCATCCCAGATAGAACACTCAGGAGTCCTGCGTATCCTAATCGGCAGCCATCAGCGATTGTATCCTTTATAATCGACCAGTCCAGGGAGGCAGATCTTGTTAGCAGTTGGAATTGTGTAAATAGTTTGGTCTTATTTAATTGATCATATTGACTCAGTTCTTTTATTATTTCTTGCATTTCATCAGAGGACGGATCTGATGATTGGATGATGTGATCAGCAGCTGCATAGAATTGCTCTAATGGATGGCAAATTAGCGGGTTGCACGAGGTTAACTCTGGGTCTTCTTGTGAGTCATATCCTTCTGTGTTGTAATCTGTCTCTCCACTTGTGGTCGGATGTGGTGCGAACGTAATTTGACGTAGGGTCTCTACAATCTGATCCTGATTTCTTCCAGCATAAACGGCTATTGAGTCTTGACCGACCATTATGGGGTCTATATTGCTGATATCAGGCATACCCTCGTGAAGCTCCTGAAAAGAGGCAGATTCGTCCTCCAAAGAAAAAGTGCTTCCTATTCCTGCCATAATGTTTCTAATACTCGCTTGTATTGGTCTTGTTTCATCGTTCCTCTTACGGTGTATAGGCGCCCCATGCCTTTGGCTGAGATGACAGACCAAATCGTAACACTAACCGGATGTTTAACCCTCTCTACGATGCAATCGGCGTGGAATCGTTGACCAGGGCGTCGTCTTACAAAAGAACTTTTGTCGACCAAAATTTGAAAAGTTGATTCGTCAGAAAGGCACACCTGTAAATTAACAGAATGAATAGTAGAAAGGTTATTGACTAATTGCATTATTCAAAAAAGTTATTTTTCCTCGACTCCAACCTGCGACAGTCATATTTCGATGTTGTCTAGCCCATTGGATTCGTTTCTTTTTCATACTGTCGGATAGGCGTGGTTTTTTTGAAGGCTGCCGCCCCATCATGTTCTATTCGACCAACCGCCTACGCATTGTTCTTTCCGAAATCCTTACACCCTCATCGTTCATCATCGTGGTCAAATAAGCAACACTCTTTTTATGAGTTTCGAGGCAGATGCTCCTAACTCTTCGATCGGTACGAAGTGTGGTGATCCTTTTTCTGCCACATTTGCCAACCCGAATTGCCTCAAGAGGCTTTTTATTGTCAATTTAATTTTTTTTTCGATTTACGACAGATTTTGAAACCTCAGCCATAGCAGCTATGACTCTCTGGGAATGAGTGGAGTGCAGTAACAATGTTCATCATGTTCTACATTTTCTTGGAGAGGTGTCCAAAGCCTTGTCTATCCTAAATATAAGAAAATTTGAGGATATTGCGTCTAACTATTAATAAAATGTAAATTCATAGACAAAACATAGCAAAATTATTTTACTACGGGGCATTACTTACCTTTTGATTATTTTAGACAAAAAAAGTCGGTTAAATCAAATGAAAAAACAGTTTCTTGAAAATTCAAAAATATATACTGCGAACCGCGCTTTTTCAGACAATGACCGAGTTAGAAGAAACGTCCCAAAATTGACAAATGACGCACGGATTCACTGTGTTGCCACTTGGCAAAAACAATAATAGTAGCAGTAGCTATATCAGATAAAATAACCCTTTGAACTCAACATATTTTTTTAAATATACATAATAAACTATAAACTACAAAAAATCAAGCACTGTCCCTAATAATTTGGCCACCTACTGTATATGTTTCGTTAGTACATGATAACAAGTCACTTAGCAACGTTCAAAAGTTGCATTATTTGAAGACTAGCATCAGCGGTGAAGCAGCAACCCTACTAAAACATATACAAGTAACGGAAAATAACTATTTACAAGCATGGGATACATTGAAGAATCGGTACGGCAATAGAAGATTGATAGTTAACTTAATGTTGAAGAGATTATTTTACCAAAAAAAGGCGAATACTCAATCGTCCAGTCAACTCAAGTCAATTTTGGATACAACTTCTGAAATTTTAGACAATCTCAAAAACTCCAACGTGAACACCGACTCCTGGGATCCTATAGTCTTATTTCTGGTCGTACAGAAGCTGGACCCGGAATCTCACAAGGACTGGGAAGAGTACGCCTACAAGGGGGAGTCAGAGGATTTACCTACGTGGAATGAGTTGAAGACATTCCTAACTGGCAAATTTCGTGCATTAGAACTGGTTACACCCTCTTCAACGTCAGCTACGCGTGAAAAACCTGCAAAACGACGACGACAATAAGGACGACGTCGAGAAACACAGATAAAATTGACATATTATTAAATGAAAATAAAATAACATTGGTAGACAACGTAAAATTCTTGGGTATTCACATTGACGAAAGCCTAAACTGGAAAAGTGAATTGACTGCTATAGAAAGCTCAATTAGCTCAGCTTGCTATGCCCTGAGAAGTCTTCGAGACGTGATCGCTGTTGAACAATTAAAAGTCGTATATTACTCGCTTGTCGAGTCAAAACTAATAATAATAATAATATTCCACAACTATAAAACTCAGGTACAGCATTACTCTATGGGGAGGTAGTTACGCGTACAATATAAATAAAGCTTTCATTATACAAAAGAGGGCCATAAGAACCATGGTGAGAATCCCTCAGTGGGTTTCGTGTAAGGAATATTTTAAAGAACTTCAGATTCTTACGGTCCCTTGTCTCTACATTTTGGTTCTTCTCACTGATCTCATGAAAAAGCTGCAGAATTTTGAAACCTTAGAGGAAAGAGGTAAGCGGGAGGCTACTAGGCGTAGGGACTTACAAAATAAATTGCAACCTCATTTAAAAGTAGTGAGTCATGCTGCAGGTTATCAATCTGTTAAAATGTTTAATAAACTACCTGTATACTTAAAGTCAATATACAACATAAATACGTTTAAGCAGCAGTTAAAATCATTTTTGATAGAAAAGTGCTACTACACCCTTGATGAGTTTCTCTGTGACACATATAACTAGATTTTATTTATAATTACTATTTTTATTGACATTCTATTTTTAATTTTTGACATTTGCATGGGTATTGCAAATTTTTATTATTTTTGACATTTGTTTGGGTAGCACTAATTAGGTATATTTTGACATTATTATTTTGCAATGACTGAATCGGTGATGAATGAGCGAAACGTGGAAGGTCACAAAGATCATCTCACGCCAAATCCAAGTTTTCGTCAACGTTTCGTCTTCGTCGCATTCTTGGAATTTACTGGCCCGAGACCATCTCCAACGTAGAGCTGTTGGAGAAATGCCACGAGAGCCCGATCGACCATCAGATTAAGCGACGCAAGTGGAGATGGATGGGCCACACGCTCCGAAGGGACCCCGACCACATACCCAAACAAGCTTTGGACTGGAATCCCCAAGGGAAAAGAAAGCGTGGCCGTCCCCGTCAAACCTGGCGCCGCACCGTGGTGGCAGAAGCGGCGAGCATCGGATTGACGTGGAGCGAGGTGAAGCGAGAAGCTCAAGACCGATCGAGATGGAGAATATCTGTGGACGCCCTCTGCCCCATCTAGGGGACATAGGACATTAAGTCAAGTAAGTCAAGAATCGGTCTGTTTTAACATTCTCTAAGTGACATATATATTATTTTGTAACATTAGTATTTTATTTGACATTATTTCTACATTTGACATTTGTAATGGTTGAATCTTAATTTATTCATTAATGATGTATTTGGTTTCTGTTCTACAAATGATTTCAATAGTAATGCATTGTTTTATAATTTTGTGTAAAATTTTCGATACAATAATACATTCGTAATAATGGAATCTTAATTTATTTGTTTCTATATTTTTTGCTATTTTTAACATATTGTGCTATTGAAATGTTTAACTTTTTATTAATTATTTTTTGGTACTGTTATAATAATGAATTTATATTTGTGATTCTATAATTTTATATTGGTGATCCTATGGTTTATATTTGTGATTCTATGATATTTTATTTTAGTGTGAAATTTCGATACAATGTAAAAATTGTTACTGAAATAAATGAAATGAAATGAAAAAGAACGCAGTACTTTCCATGTTTCAACGAATGAAAAGGAAAACACTTGTATCATGTGTAAGGAAAATCATACCCTGTCTCACTGCAAATTGTTTGCGAAGATGCAACCTTCTGAACGATTTGAATCTGTAAAGAATAACAAGCTCTGTTTTAACTGCCTGGCATCAGGACATTCGGTCTTCAAATGCCGTGTTCCAATGTCCTGTCGCACGTGTAAAAGACGCCATCATACTCTCATACATCTAACACGGAAGACGGATACATCGGCATCATCTGAAGCTGTACAGCCGACGACAACAGTATCAACTCAAGCAGATGTAGAAGAAAAGGTACAAGTCAATACAATGATTGCGTCGTACTACAATGCCAGAAAAGAAATAGGAATGTTGGCAACCGCAATGGTGATAGTAAAGAGTGAGCAAGGACACTCCATTGTGCTCAAAGCATTCATAGATCCAGGATCACAGGCCTGCTTTATTAGTGAAAAAGCGGCACAACTCCTAAAACTCAAAAGGCAGGTACAGGCTGAGTAGGGGTCGGGGCCCGCGGCTGCGCTATGCCAGCGCCGGCTTCTGGAATCGGTTGGTGTACGAGAGCGGGCTCAATTGCCGCCTCGTTAGAGGTCGGGTCGGTAGCCTGCGCCACAGAGGCAAGGTCGGCCCGTTGGTCGTCTTCAGGAGCGGGAGGGGGCGCGGGCTTGTTTCCCTTGCGCCTCCTCTTCTTCTTCCGCTTCCTCCGCCTAGAGGGGGGGGGGAGGAGGAACTTCTTCTCTGTTTGTGGGCCCGTTAGCCGGCGCCATCAGTGACACGCCTTGGGCCTCAGTGGAGGTCTTTTCTTTTGGCCTCTCGGTGACCGCTTCCGGTCGGCGTGAGGTGGTCGTGGCGGCGGTTGTCCCCGCTCGCCTGTTCCGTGTTTCCGCAACGAACACGGGGTTATACCTGCTTCAAGACGGATCCGGCGACCTTAGCCGGCGCGGGTTTTAAAGCCGCACCGGTTCCAGTCGCCTTCCCGGCTGGCGGATTCTTCTGCTTGGAAGGGACCACATGATCCTTCTTCTTTGAAGAAGGTACCTGTGCCTTCGGTGCAGCGCTTTTTGGAGCGGGCACTTCCGACACAGTTACATGCGGGACCGACGAAGCCTCCTTTTTGGCAGCTCCGTCAGCCTTCCTCGCAGCCGATTCCTGCATCTCCTCCACCGTGGACATCTCGTACCACGATGTGAGCTGGTCTGTCGGTATCAAACCGATCGACAGCAGCCAGGGGTGCTGTGCGGTTCGTGGGCCCAACTCTTCTGCTTGCATTTCTGCAAGACGTGCTCGTATGGAGTCTTTGTTGACCCCGTACCGAGCGAGAAGGGCAAGCCTGTCTGCGTCTTTCGTCCTTTTTAAGGCGGTGACACAGGCCAGGTACGCCTTGCGGCGAAGCCTGTCGAGTGCCGGAGGGGTAGATACCGTTCCAGGGACAACAGTCTTGGATACGGAACCCTTTCCTTTGCTCGGCTTATTAGCCGGACTCTTGCTCATCGAAAGGTTCGCAGCACTGCGACCACGTGCCGAAGCACTCTTACCTACGGCTCCTGCCGCGGGTTGGAATACAACTGGACAGTTGGGACCGGTGTCTGTGATGTCACCACCCCCACTTGACCAGTGTATCGTATGCCGCGAGCGAGGTCGCCAGTCTGTCGCCACAAGGCGAAGACAATGGCGAGAAAATCGCACGCGCACACGCGACTCAGCAACGCTGGGATTAGACTTTGCATTTCGCTCCTGCCTAACAACTTTTTTATAGGGTTAAGCATTTTTAAGAAAGGAACTAGTGATTTTACAAAATGCAAATCGTCATCGACATCATCATACTCATTTTTTTCGTTTGCAGTTAGTACTGCTAATTTGTTTTGTTCTAACTGTAGCATTTGCGTTTCAAAATCTGTCATTTTCGACGCCTTTCTTTTTTTTCCCGAGAACTTGTTCTAAAAGCATTGTTATGTCGAGGCGTCTCTTGCTGAAGTTGTTCAGTAAGTTCCTGTTCAGAAGCCTGTGATTCACTCTCATTTTGAAATGGGTCGTTAAGATAATTAGGCATTGGAGTATCTGAAGTACTGACAGGAAATCCTAGATCTTCATTGGTCAATAGGTCTTGACTGACTTGAGTGCTGTGTTTGCTAGGCTCTAATTCTGTTTCTTGTTCGAATTCAATATTTTCGTTATTGAAATTGCTGTCTGTATATCTAGGCATCATAGTATCTCTTAAAAATGAGAGGGCCTGAAAGTACACCCATTTTCCCGATCCGCGATCTGGAGATCCTGGAAGCCCGACAAGTGGGCTTCCAGGATCTCCAGATCGCGGATGTTTCACTTTTTTTCATTCTCTCTGGAACTGGTCTCTCAAATTGCGCCATTTAGTTTCAATTTCTTTTTCTGAAATAAAATTAATTACGTATATTATTTTCAGGTATTTAGCGACTGGATCGTCCTTTAGACAAATCGCTTTTTCATTTAGAGTATCAAAAAGTGCCGTTTCAACAATTGTCATCGAAGTTTGTGCTGCAATTTGGGAAACACTTCAATGTAAACATATCATCATCAGCCTATAATGTTCCCACTGCAGGGACTCAGGCCTCCTCTCTAGGAGAGGAATGGGCTATAATCCACCACGCAGGCCCAGTGCGGATTGGCAGATGTCACATGTCTTCGAATTTTTTGGTTCTAAGACATGCCGAGATTTAGAGATTTTGAGAGCAGCGGTGATGAAATAAATTACACAAAGTAATGCGCCTGCCTGGGTTCGAACCCACGACCTACTGTTCGTAAGTCGGGGCCGACACCACTGGGCCACCGCTGCTCTGTAAACATATGAAACGGCCAAATAAAGATGAATTGAGTCAAATAGCAGAAGATTTTGGGAAAAAGTGGGACTTTCCACATTGTATTGGAGGAATTGATGGAAAACATATTAGAGTTAAATGTCCTCAAAATTCGGGCAGTATGTTTTTTAACTACAAATCCTTCTATTCTATAGTGTTGATGGATGTAGTAGACGTTCATTACAAATTTATAGTGGTGGATATTGGATCATATGGCAAAGATAGCGACGGAGGTGTTTTCTGGAATACACAATAGGGGATCGGACTGGGTCAAAATAATATGATTCTGTTTAGTCCGGAAAAATATTGAATACGTTGGAACGTATAGTTCGACGTTCGATTTTAATTATTTGAAATTACTGGTCAAAAACTATACGTTGCGGTAGCCTCAAATGGAGGGGCGCTGAGTCGAAATATATTCTAGAAATAAATTGCAACAGTCTCGACGAGATAACAGGACAGCTTCCATTGTGTCCGATAGATGTCGCTGATCTCAATAATATCGATTCGCATCTACTCGCTGATGATACTTGGGGAATGCCGGGGAATATTGACATTCTACTTGGAGTAAAGTTGTTTGCTAAATTATTGCAACCAAGTAAAGTTACTTCGACAACTTGATATCCAGATGCAAGTGACTGTCTTTCACACCGGCCCAGCTAGTTCATCATCCACTGTGGATGAGTGGACCGCCATGGCTTAAAACACCCCGACACGAATGGCCCGTGAAGCCATTTGTATCCGGTGAGGTGCAAGAGCTGCCAGAGATGAAGCCTGTGGCTCTACCCTCAGTTACGAAAGCAGACTCTTCTGATACAGATACCAGTTCTCTAACAGAAGACATTCTGTACCATCGTTCTAGTAGGTTTTCCTCTTGGATGAAATATCTAAAAACCATTTGTTTTGTCTATAAATTTCTCAAACGTCTCCCGAAGGGACCCGTTACCGCATTGGATTTTGTTGTTCGCTGTCTATTGGACCCGGGTTCTCAGAAGAACTATATTACCACCCGATGTTGTCGTATGCTTGGACTACCAATACGTGACGATTCTATAGTCACGGTTAAAGGTATCGGTGGTACGTCTCAATCGGTCCGCGGTTCAGTCGACTTCACATTTAGCTCAAATGGAACGTATAGTTCGACGTTCGATTTTAATTATTTGAAATTACTGGTCAAAAACTATACGTTGCGGTAGCCTCAAATGGAGGGGCGCTGAGTCGAAATATATTCTAGAAATAAATTGCAACAGTCTCGACGAGATAACAGGACAGCTTCCATTGTGTCCGATAGATGTCGCTGATCTCAATAATATCGATTCGCATCTACTCGCTGATGATACTTGGGGAATGCCGGGGAATATTGACATTCTACTTGGAGTAAAGTTGTTTGCTAAATTATTGCAACCAAGAAAACTTATCGTCGGAGCACTTCTTCCATGTCAAGGGACCTGAGACTCTTCGCTGTAGCAATAACTTCTGACGTTAAAGCTATATATTTGGAAGATGGTTACGCCAACACGGTGTTGGCGTGTAATAAATAAATATATGCTTGACGTTGGACATTTGAACTGACTAGGACGCCAGGTTGGCTTTGCCGTGTTGAAAATGTCCAGCAATCGCTTCTATATATTTCGACTCAGCGCCCCTCCATTTGAGGCTACCGCAACGTATAGTTTTTGACCAGTAATTTCAAATAATTAAAATCGAACGTCGAACTATACGTTCCATTTGGTCTTTCGAGCCGGATCCGAATGAGTACACAAAGAAACGCGATCCTGATCCGGGGTCTGGACTACGGCGCTGGCAGACGGCGCGGCGCCGACTGTTGGCGCGGGTGACGGTTGTGGAGGCGGCGATTGATCAAAATGTAACAGGGAATGATGTTTACCGTTGCATTTCTTGCACGAGAGTGCTGATTGACATTTAGATACGGTGTGTTGACTACTAAGGCAATTACCGCAAAAACGATTATCTTTTATATATTTAAATTTGTCATTCGCATTTAATTTTAAAAAGGCACTACACTTATATAAGTTTGTGTGCACCGACTGACAAAGCGAACATTTAGGTGACGTAGCTACATACACCTGCGATACCTTACTAGAGGGTGCGGGGGGGGGTCTACTACCGCTGGCGCCAGCAGTCGGACGCTCAGGCTTCTGCGGCGCGGTGCGATAAAGAATTTTTACCTGTTCTCGTACGAACTTCACGAAATAGTTGTATTCTACGCTATGAGGATCCTTTAACGTGCGAAGCGACATTTCATAATGTTTTGCGATGTCGGAGTCTACTAACTTAAGACCCACGTACATAAAAATAAAATCAGACATGTTGTCGATTTTTAATTGTTTGAGTCCAGCCACAATAGCGGGTGTACCTATCAAAAACCTTTTCTACATTAGCGGGCGACGAACCAGCTGTCTTTAAAGAAAACAGCTGATTTAAATAATTAACGGCTAATGCGCGCTTGTCCTGATATTTAGCGATAAGCGCGTCCCAGATAACACGATAATTTTCTGCAGCAGGAACAATACCGGCTGCCTTTGGCTTTGCCTTTGAGATGACCCAACAAATAATGAATACGATCAGAATCCGAGAGATCGGGGTTTGTATGAATCACTCGTTTAAATGTCTCATAGAAGAACGGAAAGTTCTGAATGTCACCATCAAAGGTAGGTAGTTCAATTCGAGGTATTTTGATATGCGAAGATCCTGCCTCATTCGAGTTGTGAGACTCTTTTGTTGTGGTTAGGGAACTCAAAACATTTTTGATTTCGCACGCCAGATCGTCAAATGAAGACAATGTACTATAATTAACCTCATAAGTTGGATTAAGTTTCAATGAAATAATGTTTATATTATCAATAACAGTTATAATTTCAGTACGAATTAGATCAATTGATTTAGCTTGCGCAATAAAAGTGTCCCGCGATTTGTCGGTCCTAAGGTCTATTATAGAATCAAATAACCTTTGTGCACGAGCAAAGTATGCGGCGCGTTTGCCCTCATACATTTTTAATTTATGTTGTAAATCTTCCATTTTAAACTACAATAGAATAGAACTCAATAATAAATTTACACAAAAATATCAATTCGGAACCCACTTAACTCTTAAAACACGGAACCCTAACAAGCTAGTACGAAAACTATGAATCAAACAAAAGAAACAAATGCTTGATCAGGTAAAACAATAAAATAGGTAGGAACCTCTTTTCCTGACCTGCGGAACCTTAGTACCAAAATGGCAGCAAGGTGCGGTAAACAACTGAATTTAAAAATAATAAATCAGCTATTTATATAATTGTTTACGGAACCAACTTTCACCTTAGTACGCGGAACCCTAATGGAACGCGTAAGCAAAAGTCCAACAAAATAACACAAATAAACAAATAGGTACGGAATCACTACTCCGACCGTGCGAATGACCTATCACAATAACTTAGTGATGGCTACAATAACAACTTTTTACAATTACTATAATCCTATTCGGTAAGTAGGTCGATATATATAATATGTCCCGTACGAAACCTTCCGATAGGCAACCACTTACAACAAAGGATGAAATATATGGTAAACAGAAAATAAATGCGATGCGAGAATATACCTAGGTATCTCGATAAATATTTTATCTAATGTACCTATGTAACTCAAAACGGAATGAACACAAGAGTATGTACCAAACCCGTCTGAACCTAAATAACTTATAGGTGCGATGGGAATTAACAAACCAAAGTTCAAAAAACAACTTTAGTTTTAGTAGGTATGGAAATAATATCAAACCATTCGACAACTTACTTTACGTACGTGTAATACAGAAATAACTTATCCGTGATCCAACTGTAACGTTAAGTAAGTTGTCGAATGGTTGGATATTATTTCCATACCTACTAAAACTAAAGTTGTTTTTTGAACTTTGGTTTGTTAATTAGTAAAGTTACGGTTGAATCTGAGAACGATACGCCATTGAAGCTGTCGTGGCGTTCTCAGATTCAACCGTAACTTTAAGTCAAATGGAACGTATAGTTCGACGTTCGATTTTAATTATTTGAAATTACTGGTCAAAAACTATACGTTGCGGTAGCCTCAAATGGAGGGGCGCTGAGTCGAAATATATTCTAGAAATAAATTGCAACAGCCTGACGGTGAACAGTTAGACAATCTATAGGCACTCAGGAAGGCTTACCTTGCTGTCCACGTCTGCGATCAGCTCCAGAGGGACTGCTTCAACTGCACTCAAAGTTCACTTCACATTCAAAAGTTTATAGTTCAAAATTGTTAGTCCAGATGCGATGGGCCAATGGACCCGCGGGTTTTATTTATGGCGAAGATCTCAGCAATAACTTAACTGGAGATGCGATGACGCGGCACACAGAAGATCAGAGATAGATCTTTTCCGAAGAGTTGACAACGGACCGCACGCTGGGCGAATATTCACGGAGTCAAGGTCAATCTTGGTACGAAAGTAGGTCACTCAACTCAACCGTTGGTTGTGAGAACCCCAAACACGCTGTTTGTCGAACAAGCGGTATACTACCCACGAATCTACTCGCTATTATACCAAGTGTTGGCTTGTAACGCGTCTGCTATGAATTAATTTTGCGACAGGGCCGGATTAGGGTGGTCTAAGGGCCCTCACAAGTTTGTATGAAAGTCCTTCATTTTTTGTGTAACAATCTAGATTTTTGGCAGGGACGTATTTTATAGTTAGTAGACGCCTGGTAAGAACAGATTTTGTGGCAGGGCTGGATTAGGGAGGTCTAAGGGCTCTCGCCAGTTTGTATGAAAATTCTGATTTTTTTGTGCTACAATCTAGATTTTTGGCAGAGACGTAGTTTTTATAGGCAGTAGACGTCTGCTATGAAATAATTTTGCGACAGGGCCGGATTAGGGTGGTCTAAGGGCCCTCATAAGTTTGTATGAACGTCCTTCATTTTTTGGGCTACAATCTTGATTATTGGCAGGGACGTAGTATGTAGTTAGTAGACGTCTGCTATGAAAGGATTTTGCGACAGGGCCGGATTAGGGTGGTCTAAGGGCCCTCGCAAGTTTGTATGAAAGTCCTTCATTTTTCGTGCTACAATCTTGATTTTTGGCAGAGATGTAGTTTATAGTCAGTAGACATCTTCTATGAATTAGTTTTGCGACAGGGCCTGATTAGGGTGGTTTATGAGCCCTCGCAAGTTTGTATGAAAGTCCTTCATTTTTTGTGCTACAATCTTGATTTTTGTCAGGTATGTAGTTTATAGTTAGTAGACGTCTGCTATGTACGGATTTTGCGACAGGGTCGGATAAGGGACGTCTAAAGGATATCACAAGTTTGTCTGAAAGTCTTTCATTTTTTGTGCAACAATCTTGATTTTTTTCAGGGACGGAGTTCATGGTGAGTAGAGGTTTGCTAAGATCAGATTTTGCATTAGGGTCGGATTAGGGAGCTCTAAAGGCTCTCGCGAGTTTGTATGTAAGTTTGATTTTTGTACTACCGGCCAGCAAGTGTATTATCTAACAATTTTTTTTGTGACGATCTGGACTAAGGGCTCCCGCAAGTATATAAATGAAATCCTTGGCGTTTTGGAGCTGAAAATTGGTAGAGAGATAGAATATAGTTAAGACATATGTATTTATATGTGTGGGAACAGATTTTATGACAGGGCCAGTTTAAGGGAATATAATCGCTTCGATTGGCATTAATTGGCATTGGCTTTGGCATAGTACATCCAGAGGCAGTCCCACACATACATACACTACACGTCAAAATTTCCTCGCGAACGAAGTCGCGGGCAACTGCTAGTCTATATATATTTCTATATTTTTTAACGTTGTTATCTAGACGATGACTCGTGACGTACTAGGAGAAATGCGTGTGGTTTTAGTGTAGGTGTGTGTGTGAGCGTGTATGTTTACTTGAAGGCGTGTGGTTTTGTGACTTCACTGTTGGTGTTCGCGGCGCGCCGTCTTTATTTTTTTCTTGGTCTGAGTCTTTATCCAAAAACTATTATACAGCGTGGCGCTTTAATGGAGACATTAATTACATTAACACACGTATACGGTTTAGCGGTTTCGTCTATTTTCGTGGTTTAGCGCCACGTTGTATTTTATTTATGCTGTATTTATATTAAGTAAACTAGTAACAATCATGAATTTGAAGAATTATTTGACGAAGGTAGCTCAACTATTTCGGGTACATCGTTGTCAGAGTCCAAGTTCGGCATGGCGAAGGTACAAAATAATAGTCTCAACACTGATTACAACCGCCTATTTATTTACTACCGATAACAAATTAACAAAATCTCAAATGATCAAGCCGATGGAAATGGATTAAAGTACGGAAACGCGGTAAGTTCGATACAGGCAGGCAGAACAACCGTTCGCGCTCGTGTCTCACCAAAAAGTCCCGTCCCTCAAATCAAATGCGTCTAATGTCAACGTCAACCGACCACTGACCACTGACGTCTGACATATCACAACTGACATTTGACATATGACAACTGACAGCTGTCAAACCAGACCTGCCACGCTCTGTATCGACCTCACCCAAGCTCACTGCTTGACGTTTCCGAGTTTTCCGCCAAACGATGATAGATGGCGTTATTCTAAATTGTCAACTCTAAATATTGTGCCTCGGTGTTGAAACTGCGACACGGCCATCTTGACATTTCACACGTCCTCGTGTGAGGTATCTGCAACAAGAAGTCACGGAAAGTAAATCGTCCCTTACTCGGCCTCCCTGGCCAAGACGTCGGAGTATTATCACTCACACACACAATTCAAAACAAAGTTTTGTTCTGATCCATAATCTCATCAAATCTCATAAAGAAAATCTCAACATTGAAATCAACATTCTTCAAGAATCATCAACTTTCGACCAAATCTAGTATCCGATCAAATCCAGTATGCAATGCTCTGCTCGGTACCATACAACACACACAGCTTCCAACAGGCAACCATGGGACCTCTATTCGGTACCCAACCCCAACACATCTCATTGCCTCCATCCGGCAACCATGGGACCTCCATCCGGTACCCAACATCAACTCAACTCAACACATTGCCTTTATTTAGCACCTTTAGCTACATTGCCATGCTGTACGTTGGTCACCGCCCTCAAGTAAACACTTACACGCGTGCAGCAACAAACAGCATTGCAATGAATGCAATCTGAGTCACTTGCATACTACATTTGCATCTTTTACCTCTCACTTAAGGTCTGACCCCTTCATCATCACCCGATCTCGTTTTGTCAGTGTCTATCGTGTCAAAGTCAAATTTACAGTCAGCAATTGCGTCACATGTCTCAATTGACCGTATTTTCTCAAATCGTATCTCATTTGATGACATTATGAACCGAAACTAATCGCAAATAATTGTCGGGTAAAACGTGAAATAGCCAAGTGGGTAGAGAATAAAAGGTATTCTGGTCAAAATCATTACCGGTTCTAATAAAATCAAAACAAACTCGTCGTCGTCTACTAACCATAAACTACCTCCCTGCCAAAAGTCATCTTTGTACGTCCAGCGGTTTTCGAGATTTCGTGATGAATCAGTGAGTGAGTGAGTGACCTTTCGCTTTTATAGATTATTACGCAGTAAAGTCACATTTGGTACGGTCGCGAAACCTTTTATATTTAACACTAGCTGACCCACGCAACTTCGTCTGCTTCACATAAATATAGCTTATAACCTTTCTCGATATATCGACTATCCGACATAAATTAAGCTAAATCGTAACAAACAAAAAATCTTATCTTTCTTCTTTATTATAATAGTTTAGATTAGCTTAGATTATTTAAAGTGTGAATTACTATAGGTATCTCTTACTATTAAATACATAATTATACGATAAGACTGTACTTGTAAACATTATGATGCAGTAAATATTTTGAATTTGAATTTCCCGACGCGCGAATTATTTTGCCGCGCTGATATTTTTACATTGCGATATCTTCTAAGATATTTGTTTAAACTGTTTAAAGGGCACAAATATTCTATATTAAATTTTCCTTCTAACAAACACATTTATTTAGATATAGATTAATACCATATGGGTTAAATAAGCTTCGCAAAAAATAATTATTTTTAACCTAACAGTGTAATAGTAAAAAAAGGTTACAGTGAGTCAATCTTAAAAGATAGATATATGCTGTCGCGGACTTTTTTTTAGAAATTTTAAAGAGGAAGAATTCCTTCATATATGATATTTGCGTAACTTAAACCGTTTTCACAGCGCACGCAGCGGAAGTTCTCAAAAAGGAAATACCTTTTCCCGTTTTTGTAACATTTTTCATTTATGCTCCGCTCCTATTAGCCGTAGCGTGATGTTATATAGCCTATAGCCTTTTTTTTTTGTTGGTGGGTGGAAAATCATCGAATGACCCCCCCCGCTCTTGGGCAGAGCGAAGGGGAGTGTCAGACTTCTACTGACTAAAAACCGAACCCATGTTCCTTCTTTGCCCTTGTGCCGAGGCCACGTCATCTAGTACTAAAATCCGCGGCCCTATAGCCCCTATATAGCCTATAGCCTTCCTCGATAAATGGACTATCCAACACAAAAAGAATTTTAAAATTCCAACCAGCAGTTACTGAGTTTACCGCGTTCAAACAAACAAACAAACTCTTCAGCTTTATAATATTAGTACGTAAGAGAATTCGAATTTCGCGAGCTACCCTGAAGGATTCACCTTAAGATGGAAGTGACCACATAAGTTTTTTTTTTGTTAACGTACATATTTTTATTCTTTATTTTTTTTACGGAAGTTTTCACGACAACTCGCAACTTTTTTTATAGAGGTTGAAAAACACTGCCATACAATAATTATCTTACTCATACAATATTATTCTACCCATACAATATTATTCCCCAAATTATAGGAAAAACTTTAACAAATGGCAACCCTTCGACACACATAGACAAAAAGTTGGATCACTTTTGATGTTCGTGGCGGTCCGTCTTCCTTTTTTTCTTGGTCTGAGGATAAAGAATAAAATATCACAATAATTTATATTTATGTGTGTGACAGCCCTAGCGCCGTTCAGCGGCACCTTGCCATCAACAACCACTTGCGGCCTAGTCTTTGGGCCGCGCGATAACATGCGAAATTGTGAAGGTTATTGTATAATGTAAAACATTTTCAATGGTTACTTAGTTGTTACGAAAATAAAAACAACATGCCATCTGAATTTACGATTTTAATATTTCCTATTACTCCTACTAATATTATAAATGCGAAACATTGTGTGTGTTTGTTACCATACGTTTGCACTGCCGAAACATTTATTTATTTATTTTACTATTTATGTACACGCAATTACTAGACAACACAGGAAAACAACATAATATAACAGTTTAGTACAAAGGTACTGCTTATTTCACAAGAAATTTCTGCCAGCAGACCTGCAAAAGGAGAAATGAAAACAAGAAATGTAGACTATAGTGTGTGAGTAGCGGAAAATAATTTAGTGTTATGTGTCTTAACTAACTTAACCTATTTAATAATAAATACACATAAGTATAAGAAAATGGTAATATATACGTAAATAAATACATAATGCTAATATACATAAACAAATAAAATACATATTATGTACATAAAGATCACAATGGAGAGGAAAGGTAATATTTTTTCACTCTGATTTTGAACTGTGAGATAGTCTTCAGGTCACGAATGCTAGGCGGAAGTGAGTTCCACAACCTTACAGCATGGACAGAGAAGGAATAGGAGTAATAGCTAGATTTGTGAGGAGGGGATTTAAGAATGGATCTAAGGTGAGATCTACACGGAGCGTCAGCGGAGCGGGCATAAGAAAAACGCTCGCGCAGGTAAGAAGGATAGGATGGGTTGTGTAGGATATTGAAGAGGAGACATAGGATCCTAGTGTTCCTGCGAAGGCGGATTGGGAGCCACTTGAGTTCTTTGCGAAGGTGAGAAACGTGGTCATATTTACGGATACCATAAATAAAGCGAATACATAAATTTTGCAACCGCTCAAGCTTATTTAATAGCTCTCCAGTAGCATCCAGGTAGCAGGCGTCGGCATAATCTATTATCGGCTGAATAAGCGTTTGAGCCAGGTTAATTTTAGTCTTCAAAGGCAGGATACTCCGAAGGGTTTTCAGTGAATGAAAGGAAAAGTGCACTTTACGACTGACCTCGTTGACCTGAGCCCGCCACGACAAATTAGAATCAAGAGTTAAACCCAGATCTTTGGCGGTATCTGTATAGTCGATGCGAACACCATCGAGGTACAAAGGCATTAAGGATGCAACAACACCCGCACCACGAACAAATCGGCTACCTATGACCATGGCCTGAGATTTGGATGGGTTAATCTGCAGACCAAATGACTTAGCCCAGGCGCTAATACAAGCCAGGTCATGATTCATAGCAGCAATGGCGGAGTCTGCATCAGCTACAGTGAAGCGCCGGTAGAGCTGCAAGTCATCTGCGTACAGATGGAAATTGGAAGAGATAACACTGGTAACCATGTTAATAAAAATTGAAAAAAGAAGAGGAGAGAGAACGCTACCCTGAGGAACACCCTCGGTTAGGCTGCACCAATCAGAGAAAGTATCATCAAGGCGAACACACTGAGAATGTCCCCGAAGATATGAATTGAACCAGGCTAAAGCAGAAGAAGAGAAATTTAAAGATTTGAGGATACCAAGCAGAATATCGAAATCCACTGAGTTGAAAGCACTACTGAAGTCAAGCTGTACATGGACGGTAAGTGACTTACTCTCCATTGCCCAGCGGATATCGTCAGTCACTTTCAAGAGTGCAGTGACAGTACTATGACCTGAGCGGAAACCAGATTGGAAAGGGGATATTAAAGAGTTGGACGACAAGAAATATGCTAATTGTTTATGAACTAATGCTCAAAAACTTTAGAAAGAAATGGGAGAATAGAAATAGGTCTAAAGTGGGATAGCGAAGATGGATTGTTAGTTTTAGGTAAGGGTATAATGTGAGCCTGCTTCCAAACTGAAGGAAAAGAGCTAGAGTAGAAAGAATAATTAAAGATGTGAGTAAGAACAGGAAGTAAAGAGGGAAGGATAAGACTAACCATTCTCGAACACAGTTTATCGTTACCGACTGCAGAAGATGTAATCGCAAGAACAGATTTCTTAACATCATCCTCAGAAACATCGCTAAGGTTAAAAGGAATACATTGTGGCAACGGCAATCTGGTAAGGCTTTCTAGAGTCACAGCTTTGACAGACGAATCGAGGGAAAAGGGAAGGAAAGAGAAATGTTTGTTGATGTCGTTGAGGTTCACATCTTTGCACTGATTGGTAGGTGATGTTCCTATGCCTACAGACTTGAGGAATTTCCAAACATCGGAAGAACTACGGTTGTTGAGTTGGTCGTGGAAATATCGTCTCTTGGCATCCTGACACAGACGACTACAGCGATTGCGTAACGATTTGAAATAGGAGAGATTCAGCTCTGATGGTCTGCGCTTATATCGACTCTTAGCTTTATCCCTACGTGCCATCAGCTCTTTAATTTGTGTGGTAATCCACGGAGCAGGATTATGTCTCACTTTGACACGTCGGATAGGAGCATGTTGGTCTAACAAGTCGAGAACTCTAGTGTTGAAATCGCTTACCTTCTCCTCGATACTTTCCGCTAAGGCCAGAGAGGACCAGTCGAGATTGTTGGCATCATGCTGCAAAGCCTCCAGGTTTATGCCTTTGTAGTTACGCAGATATAATAGCTGGGGCTTACGCTTCGGAACACGGATGCGATACGACAAATAAATGAGATCGTGGTAGGAGAAAGTAGCAGTGAGTTGGCCATGATACTTAACATTACTAAGAGAAGAAACAATCATAAGGTCTAGAAAAGAAGGTGAACAATTAGGAAAATAGTGAGTTGGGGAGAGAGGCAATACTTGAAGATTAAAAGAAGACAATACGGAGACGAGTTTGAGAGAGCGAACGTCATTTTTAATCAAACAAGTATTAAAGTCACCCAACAAAATTACGTGTTCGTATAACGGACAAAGGTCACTGAGAGTGGAGTCAAGGGAATCGAAGTAGTCAATATGTAGATTAGGGCTATAGAGCACTGCAAGCAAAACTTTAGTATGATGAAAAGATATTTCTAAAAACAAGTATTCAGCCGATTCAGAATATCGTGAAGGAGATGAGCTGACCACCTTGTAGGGTAAATCAGCACGCAAGTAAATAGCAACACCTCCTCCACCCTTGCCAGTTCTATCATTACGGATTAAAGCGAAGCCAGGGAGAGAAAATTGAGTAGATAGGAGAGAAGGCTTCAAAAAAGATTCGGAAATTAATAAGGCGTCCAGGTGAGCACTGCTAAAGGATGCTCGAAGACCAGAATAGTGACCAGGAACACTCTGGGCATTAATGTGAGCTATATGTAGATTTTTAGGGTCATTAGAGAAAAGAGAAGACATTTTATCGTGTAAAGTGGTGAGGAACAGTCACTGTCCGCACTAACAAAACTATCAGAGGAAGAACACGAGAAGAAGCTGTAAGATCAGCTATATCTTCCATAATAATATAATATATATAATTAATAATATACCTAAAATTAAATTAAATAAACAAAAACAAAGTAGGTATAGGTTTCCCACTAAAAGAAAAACCACCACAACTTGCTAGTGTATTGGCAGAAATTTTACACCATATTTAAGCTACACTAAGATTACACTAAAGTTAACGTTTATACAAGAAAATGAAGAAACAAAAATAAAAATACAACTTAACTTAAACTTATACAAAAATCGATTTTACAACATTTTACAATTGAATTATAAAAAT
Organism: Diarsia dahlii; assembly: GCA_949775195.1. Lineage (NCBI taxonomy): Eukaryota > Metazoa > Arthropoda > Insecta > Lepidoptera > Noctuidae > Diarsia > Diarsia dahlii. The sequence continues at coordinate 13,658,458 of OX459203.1, read as the reverse complement.
TATCCATATACACGGAATATCCCTTGTTTACATAATTAGATAGTAAAGGCAAAAGGCAGAATTCGTACCACATACTTTTTTTGTTGTTTTGTGATAGAATTTGTACCACTTATTAAGTCAATTAAACCATTCATTTTCATGTAACATTAGTATTTTTAGAAGTCTGGATTCATTAATTATATCAATTAAAAGATTTAAGTAATTAAACGTAATATAATCCTAAACTAAACGTAGTTATGTTTTTAGAAGTTGCCATTTGTAAAATATCACGAGGTTCACAATGATAAATAATTATTATAAATAGAAATAACAGTAAATATAATTAACCAATTACACATTATACCTTACAATGAATAATTATTGCATACAATCATAATAATTAACTATTTAATGTTAAGAATTATTGTCGACATCAATGTTTTTTTTTTGTATTGGCAATTATTTTATTGACATTATTTGACAGATTAGGAAAATCACAGATTATCTGGGAAAATCTTTCCGAGTCTCTGTTCAGTTCTTTGCTGTTGTTTTTGTTTTGAATTCAAATTGTGGTTTGTAACTGCATCTGAGCAATTTAGCAAATTATCTGGCCATTTTTACGTTGAGTCCAGCTACTGCTCCTCCGTACTGTATCTAGTAATTTCGCGAAAGGACGCTTTATTAATTGTGCTGTGTATGTACGTGCTTTTAATTAAAATGACGAGTTTGCAATTTCGCTTGTCCCGAATATGAAGGCACGCTTTATCGGATGAGAGTGAAGATCTCGTCAATACTATTCGGCTGTGGACATATCCTAGCATAGAGATGTAAGTAGTTTCAAACATAACATTTTGCGTACGAGTGTGCCAGTTACGAAGTGATAACTTTTACGTGTTAAAAAGTAGTCCTTACCATTTAAACTACACGATATCATACTAAAATAATATGTATGTACAAAAACTAAACTAAACATTATTTGAAAAATATAACAAACACTATTGTGGTTGTTTACATATTTACAATTTGTCCTTTAAAATGTACAAACACATAAGTGATCGTTTTGCATGTATTGTTTACTTGCCTAACACTTGGTTGTCTAACTTGGTTTGCCTAACACTGTTATAATAGTTATTACTCTGTTAGTATGACTGTTAAAGTGTCATAGTCATATAAAGCAATGTTGAGCCGTACACAAAAACACTTCTTTATTTCCAGATAACACCTGCTGACCATGTTTGCCATGCATGTTGGCAGCTAGCTAGTCATCCCCGTTTTCTGATAATATGCCGAGGAGACGCACAGGCCATCAAAGTGTTTGTGTTGTATGTGGACGATCCATACTACGAATCAGTCAATGCAGGATTTTGATTGAAGGTGCAAATGAAGACGAACAAAGAATGGCTAACACTGTTGCTTCTTAGATCCAACCACGAGAGGTATAACAACACATACCTATTATAACTTTTATCGATTAGGTGTCTTGATTTGATGTGTGTTAAAACAATGTAAATTATTTCCCACTAATACCATGCATTTTTAAACGCAACTTTTTCTTTATTTATATTTTTTTATTTTAGCTTCGTTCTGAGGATGAAGCTTGTGTGCCGTGTTGGCTAAGAGCTAGAAGAACTAGGGTTGGTTCACCAAACGAAGATATTCAACCCATTGTACCTGATCATCTGGAGGGTGATCATTCTGATTTGATGTGTGCTGTATGTGGTCAGAGTCTATCCGACTCAACATCAGATCAAGAGTGGAATCCCGACAACACTGCTCGTTTGATAGAGCACCAGCAGGTATATGTATATGAAATATATTTATAGTAATTAGCTTATAATAATGTGTCATGCAAAGGGCAATTACTATTTTATGTTGCTAAATCTGGGACAATCATGATGGCTCTACTAACAACAAAAGGGTACTGGTTTTTCCATTGTCACATAGCCCTTCTCTCTATATTAACACAACATAGATATTTTTGGTAAAGATTTTCTGTATGGTGAAAACCAATCATTTTATTTATTTAAACTTCATGCACAAACGTGGTACATAGGCGGACTTAATGCAACAAGGCATGGGTTTGGGATTTTATGTCAAGAACTATTCTGTAGCTTGGTCATGTTGGGCGCAATTTATGTCTGTCAGTGTTTAATTTGTGTTTCATCAATGTTATTTATTTACAGATGTCATCCATGAATGAAGTTTGTGGAGTTTGCTGGGGCCAAGCTCGAGATTAATATTATTTATCCATGGAGGAATTAATATTATTTGCTTGTGGTATATACCAAATTCGCCAGGCTCGTTCATATGTGGGTGAGCATTTTCGGTTTCATGGAGTATCTATGTTATAGATAACTCGAGAGAGAATACATGGCTTAGAGGGAATAAACCCAATGTTGCTTCGTGCTGAAATAAAGTCCCACCATTCTTCTGCTAGAACTTATTTCGTTTTCATAGTTACAGAATCAAATATGAATGGTCGGGACGCAATCAAAAGTTATTGTTGTAATTGCATTGTAGGTTTAAGAAGTGGGATGCTGCTCACACGTTATGAGCATTATTTGGTACCTTAGTTACGCTCGCCATGAAGATATGACCCGACCTGCCCCTTCCTTAGATGAAGTAATATTAAGAAGCAATTAGGTAATATAAGAACAATAAAATAAATGTTAGATCCTACAAAAACAAAGTTGTTTTATTTAACCACACTCAAAACTCCATCAGCACTTCATCATTTATCATCATCATCATCAAACTATTGCAGACCGCTGCTGGACGCAGGTCTTTCCTAAAGCACCCTACTGAATTGGTACAATTCTAATGTCAATTTGCCAACTTAATGATAAGTAAAACACTACAAAGATAGCCAACTATCTAGAACATATTATTATCCCTTTTCACCAAAACAATGTTTATATGCCTACACGTAATACTTAATATTTATTGGGACATAACCTCAAAAATAAAACTGGTTATATTTATAACTTTTAGGTCCCAACTTCTAAAAATCTAAGAATTTTAAAAGGGCTTGCCTATTGTATTGACTACCAAATAAAACAAAAAATATCCCAAAACACGTCATTTTATTAGGTGTACGAAACTCCCATACAACCCTGCCTTTCGCCTTTAAAACAACCTTTTCTGTATGATTGGCACCTCCCACTAAAGTATCAGAAGCGCATATACAATAGTACACAATATACAATAGTCTTAATAACTACTCCATATTCGTCGGTTAGGATATAAGTTTTATACCGTAGGGATGCTTTTTGCCCTTGAGATACTGACGAAATATGATACGACCACGAAACAGGACCATTGACTCATCTATGGCCAGATTTTTAGACGGGTAATAAATTTCTTCCATTCGCTGGTTAAAAAAGTGAATTAAACTATTTATTTTTGACAGCATATTATCGGACAAGTCGTCTTCAAAATTTAATGACCTCATAATTAACAAAAATCTGTTTCTGCTCATGTATTTTGAAAAAGCTGGTAAACTAAACAATGGATGTTTTTTCCAGTAGTCTGTGACTCGGTTTAGTTTGATAGTTCCCATATGGAACAAAATACCAAAATATGTTTTAATTTCTGGAACAGTTACATCTTTCCATAGTCTCATTCTGCTTTTAGGATCCAGTATATTCAATAATAATTTAGACGCGTAATTGTTAATCTTTATGACCAACATTGTAAAAAACTCATCAGTCGCAATCAATTTGAAATAGTCGTATGGTTCATTTGTTTCAGGAAGTATTTTGAGCTTTTTTTCGTATCCATCAAAATCTATAGGTACTATAGAAGGATCACGTTCAGTTTTCCATTCATCATTAGTTAATTGTGAGGTTTCGTTAGAATTTATATTATCATCTTCACTCACTTGCGTCGCGAGTGAAGACGCGACTCAATTGAATGAAGATCATTCAATTGAGTCGCGTCTTCACTCGCGTCAGAATATAAGCAATCATCTGATACATTTTCCTGACTATTTTCTTCTTCTAAGTCGTCTTCTTCCAATTCCAGCATCCTAATAAGGTCTTCTTCAGTTAATACCTTTTCAGAAGGTATTTTTGCTTGCGGTTTTTTTTCTTTATCTTCCCCTTCAAATATATTTCTCATTTCGTCCATTATGTCATGATTACCCTCACTTTTTTCTTTCAAATCAGTCACTGTTACTTTATTATCCTGTACGACGACTCTTTGATTTTTAAGTATTTTAATACCTTTATTTCGTCTCATTCCTCCTCTTGTTTGAACACCGCTTCTTAAATAGGAAAGGTTTTCATTGACTGGAGGCGAATCTAAAAAAGGTGAATGTTTACTAGTGGAAGGTTGAGGTTCTATAAGTACATTTGAATAGCGATTTGAAGGTTCCTGACTTTGAAGAGACATTGTATGTTTACAATTATGCGGACTAGCTGATGAAGTTGAAATTACATATGAGTCATCCCTATCTTTACATACAGATTGGATTTCCTGAAGATTTATCGATGTACAGGATTCATCTAATGAATCGGCAAGCAATTCTTCAGAAACATTATTTTCTGATCCACAGAAAAGCGATTTAGCACGCTTTGATCTTTTAGACGGTTTACTTGCTTTATGATCTGTTGTCACGGTTTCAAATCTGAAAAATAACAAAATAATGAACAAAAATAAAAAAAAATATGTTTATTTATGATGTAAATCGGTACCTATATTTAAAATACTCACGCTTGTGGAGACGGTATTTCGTGAATTGTGTAACGTCGTCTCGGTGTCATGCTACTGAAACAGATCAAGATTCATCAATTTAGGAGACATTTATAGATTACATGATATTCAAACAATATTATAAAAAAAAAATATTTTAACACGCAAAAGAATTATTTTTATGATTATCTAAATAATCACCAACCTCTTGTTACTATTAGGATTTACATCTTCTTCCTTTAAAGCTAACTCTAATAAATGATCGCTTCTTTGTTTCATCGTTGAAATAGGTACCTAATGGAAACCAAAGGACCATGCAAAAAAATGTATGGGCAGTGTCCCATCCCATCAACAGACATGGGACAAGTTTCAATATCATTATTACGTCCCATGAAAAGTCAGTACCAATTTTTAGTTCGGAATTCGACGGGGTTTTTTTTTTAAAAAGACTTCTGACAAAAATAAAGTATTTTTATTTTAAAATAAAAAATTACATTTTAGACGATAATTGATATTATATGGGCACAACTTCCAACCGTACGCGCCCCTGTTAGGCATGTGCAATACCACTGTTCAATAGCACGTCTGCCAGTTTCACTTCGGTTTATTAATATGTAACAATAATAAACGCGCGATCTAACGTGTCGAGATTGTATTCGTCCTCTAATTAACCAGACATTATCTTCTCGAATATTATACCTTGGCAAATCAGTTAGCTGGTTTTCTCGAAATAATTCAATATAATAAATTCCATTCCGAATATGTTCCGCACAGTAGGATTTTGCAAGTTTTATATGGTAGGTCCCCAAGGCGAATAAAATGATATCATCATCAGTCAGTTCTGGAAAGTCCTCAAGATGTGGCATGGTGGCCTCCATCGTCACAAAGTTAACTCTTTGTCTGTTAAGATTTTTGCCTTCGACATAATTTTTCAAAAGGTTAGGTTGATGAACCTTAGTTTGAATTATTTCAAAGAATTCCGGCGCAAGCCTGTGGTCTGTAGCAACACGGTAATTAGCATTTATTAATGATGCTGCTATGCGGAAATCGACAAACATGTTTGGCAAAGCTCGGTTAAAATAAGTTTGTTTTAATAACTTAAAACGGTTTTTGAATTTGCCGTTAACCGCCTCCACAATCCATCTACACACAGTCACCAACCGAGAATCATTTGCCTTTTCTGTTGATAGCTGGGTCGCGTTCCTGTCCTTGGTAGGTGGCATGTGAGGTTCATAGCCAAGGGACTCAATATCATTAATACTGTCCCTGAAGCCCCTGTCCAAAATAAAGACGTCCTCTCTGTGTAGTAACCAATGTAGTAAGTGCTCATCGTCATTCATTATGTTCTGCATAATAGTTGCATCTGATGTTGTTGCAGGAAAAGGGCCTATGACATCTATGATATATCCATCGCTGCTTACTAAAATAAATGGTTTCAATAAATTGCGAAACTTGTGGAGGCTATAAGTTTTTCTTTGAAATAAATAATTAGTGCTTTTTTCAATATATACATATGTGCCATCTGCGATAATAATTAACTTGGTGTTGTTTTCATTTCCAAAAATATGTTTGGGCAAAAATAGATTTCTCTCTAGAAGCTCATCTCTAGAAATATGACCTATACCAAGATGTCTTGGTACATATTGACCTGTCAAGCATTGTCGCGCTATTTTTAGGCGATATTCAAACACTTGACGTGTTACGCCGAAAAGCGTAGCTAGTCGCTCGTTAGGTTCTCCAGTTCGTATTTTCGTTAAATAAGCTCCGAGAACTGATCGGGGATGTCTGCATTTTTCTACGAGCGATGGCGTTTCTTCCAAAATGACGTTGAACTGCTCTAAAGTGAATCCAGTCCAAAACATAAGTTCACTATTATTCAGTGAAGATAATGTTTCAAAATCGAATCTTGTCCTATTGTTGATTGCTTCAATTAACATGTTTGTCATGTTACTAAAAAATGAAGCATTAAAATAATGTGTAACATTTACATTATCCAGTAACTCTTCAAAATCATAGTTATTTAAATGTTCTTCACATATTCGCGAACTCGGTGGAATATATAATCGATAATGACATACCAAATGTAGCTTGATAGACACAGGAACTCGTCGTAGATTTTCATGTCTACATTGCCTATACATACAGAGCCGTGAAGTGTTCGGTGCACGTACGTAATCGCGAACATAGAAACGAGCATCATCCTCTGGATTGTCCTGAGGATCATTGGGGGCTTCAGCAACATTGGGGGCTTCAGCAACATTGGGAGCTTCAGCAACATTGGGGGCTTCAGCAACATTGCGGGCTTCAGCAACATTGGGGGGTTCTTGATTGTCAGCATCTAAAATTATTTATTTATTTATTACTAGCTGTCCCGGCGAAGCTAGACTGTACTTAGTGATGAAATAATTTATTTTGATAAGGATTAATAGCACAGATGTAATTACCTTCTACAATGGGAGCGTTCTCAAGACGTAGTTGTCCACCGTCATTATTATTGGCTCTCTGCCAGCATCTATGGCATACTGCCATTACGTTATTGAATACTACCTGAAAAGTGAAAAAATGAAGATATCAGCATATGTGTGTTTTTGTAATAAGCAGAAGTATTTTTTCTGTGTTATATTGATTATATCGGTGTTATATGTGTGCTTGTCAGTTGTCTAGAACTCGGAACACAATCTACACTCACTTTTGGACTAGACTATAAAAATATTAAGGTGAGATTAAATAATTATGCAGGTAAAAATATCTCATTCCTCATAGGAATTATGGCCGGACGATTGAGTCGTTCCTAACGTAAGCTATACTTTAAGTGCTATATTTCTATTCAAGCAATTCTAAAATGTATCATATAGTATCGTAGCAATGTTCTATCTGCTTATATATTCTAACTACATGACACTTATTCTTATTCATTATACGTATTCTACATAATATCTAAAAGTTATCGATAGTTGTCTGGGTGTAATTTATCTATAATATGTATGTATTTAGAAATATATAAGTATGTTTATCAGTTGTCTAGTACCCATAACACAAGCTCTGCTTAGCTTGGGACTAGATGGCGTTGTGTGATAGTTGTGGAATATTATTATTATTATTTCCTTTATTTATCTTTACACAAATTTAGTACATTTTTAAATATTTCTTACAAAAAAAAATACAAAAAACATTTAAAAATATAAAAAATTGTAGCCCACCGGTATCGGGAACAGGGTCCAAGCTACCGGCGGTCAGGGCTCCAGAGAAAGGAACCTCCTAACAATGCGAGCCGTGTCCAGGAGTACCGCTTTCTGCATCAAGCCCTTGATCCAGCCGCCTAACGAGAGCCTCCTCAGGTGTTGGTCGAGGCTCTTGGCAATTAAGCCATTGGCTGTAACGACTATCGGCACAATGATCGCTGAGTCCACATCCCACATGTCGACAACCTCGCGAGCCAAGTCAAGATACTTGATTTGTTTATCTTTCTCGGCTTTCACGAGGTTCCCGTCATGCGGGACGGTTATGTCAACAATCATTGCGCGCCGCTCTGATCGATCCACCACCACTATATCAGGTTTATTAGCCATAATAGTCCTGTCAGTGATGATGGATTGATCCCAGTACAGTGTGATACTGCCATTATCGAGAACTGGGTCGGGCACATACCTGTAGTACGGCACTTCCGATTTCACAAGGTTGTATTTCAGAGCAAGTTGCTGATGGATAATCCTGGCTACAAGGTTGTGTCTATGCAAGTATTCTCCGTTAGCCAGACGAGAACACCCGGAGATAATGTGACGAATTGATTCGCCCGGACGGTGGCATGCCCGACAAATGTCAACCGTACCGTCCTTCACAATAAATCTCCGGTAGTTATTCGTCATCATAACTTCGTCCATAATTGCACAGACAAAACCTTCGGTTTCTCCAAAGAGTTCCCCGGAACGTAGCCAGGCTACGGACGCTAACAAGTCTACATCGGGCCCGTGTAGGGCCCGTAAAAAGCGTCCGTGAAGCTCCTTACTCTGCCATACCTCCATGCGGTCTTTAGTGTCAAGCACTACAGGTTTGCACCAGTTCTCTTTAGCCAAGGAGAGCGGGGTGAGGCCTTTGTCCACCGCGACAACATCTCGATGCATCCCCACGTCGGCTTCCAGGAAATATTCCCTGAGACTGCATATCTCACGATTGTGGAGAGTCTTAGCATTTAAAAAGCCTCGACCTCCACACTTCCGTGGGATATACAGTCTCATAACCGAAGAACGTGGGTGATGCATTCGATATGTCGTCAACAATGTACGGACCCGTCTATCCAGGGCGTCTAGCTCTGTTTGAGTCCATTTGAGTATGCCGAAAGAGTACATCAAAACCGGCATGACCCAACCGTTGAAGGCACGCACCCTATTTCCGCCTGATAAAAGACTGTTACATACTTTTCTCAGGCGGCCAAAGAAGCGCTCCCTCAACGATTGCTTCATGTCGGCAACGTTAATGCCCAGCGCTTCCGACATACCCAAATACTTGTAGGTTTCGGTTGCTGAGAGGGATCTAAGATTTATGGAATCTGTGAGCTGGGTTCCCACAGACTCCACAATCCCCCCTCGCTTTACATGCATGACCGCACACTTATCTACACCAAATTCCATCCTGATGGCACTGCTGAAAACTTCAGTAACCTTCAGTAGCTCCATCAGGTGCAAATCGTTGGTGGCGAAAAGTTTTAGGTCATCCATGTAAAGGAGGTGAGATATAATCTGACCATCTCTCCTCAACCGATAGCCCAGCCCTGAATCCTCCAGCAGCGTGCTAAGAGGATTCAAGGCTAAGCAGAACCAAAGTGGACTCAAACTGTCGCCCTGAAATATACCCCGCTCTATCCTTATCGGTTCGCTATTCCTCTGAATCTGTCGACATCCTGGATAGCGAAGGACTGTCCTCCATTGCCCCATACACGACATTAGGAAGGTGCGCAGAGTTGCATCAATTTTATACAACTCTAGCACCCTCATGAGCCATGTATGTGGCACCGAGTCATAGGCCTTCTTATAGTCTATCCAACATGTCGACAGATCCTTTCGGGAACGGCGAACCTGTTGGCTAATGGCCATATCAATGAGGAGTAGCTCCTTAGTACCACGGGACCCGTTCCTACATCCATTTTGAGAAGCAGACATCACAGAATTTTCGTTAATATGTTTATTAATTTTAGCTCTCAAAATGGAGGTAAGAACTTTATAGACCGTTGGAAGACACGTAATCGGTCTATAATTTTTGGGTTCCGCAGTACTACCCGATTTATGGAGCAGGTGGGTTATTCCAGTTGTCAGGAACTCTGGTAGCGACCCTGACTCTAAGGCTGACTGGAATAGGGCTGCCAGGCAAGCATGCGACCTTGTAAACCATTTTATCCAGAAGTTGTGCAGTCCGTCCGGCCCTGGTGATTTCCAATTAGGCAACGGACGAACCGCACAAGCTACATCTTGGGGGCTGATCGTAATTGCCCCCATTTCTGTTATTGGTTCGCATGCTCGCTCGACGTCCCGAGTCCATTCACCCTCGGTATGACTGACAGGTACCGACCAGATGTTGCGCCAGAACGAACACATGGCGTTATCATCCGGTAGGCACGTGTCAGTCACACCTTGGTCCGGTCGCTCCCAAGCTCTGTAAACCCACCTTTCGTCCCTCTGGAAGGTGCGTCCCAATGTGTACCGTTCCACCCGCCGCTTATACCTACGAATACGGTTTGCCCATGCATACACTTTCTGCTTCCAGAAGTCGATGCGCTCTGCGACACGGGACATGTAGTCTCGAGGACTGATATCAGTCCCCGCATACGCCCGTCTCACAAAGCGCATCACTCGAGGGCGATTGTTGCCCTCCCGGAAGCAGCTTAGTTTGCCGATGAAAGCTCTGGCCCCAGCAATGCGTCGCTCAATCCTGCACTGCCAAGCCGGTACGGCTGGTTTTGGTCGTGTAGCTCTGTCATCCGGAAATTTAACATGAGCTACACGACATGCCGTTACAGCCGCGCAATACAGGATCGAATGAGCATCAGTGAGGTTTTCGCAGTTATCAAAATAGCTTGATAACTGCGAATCCAGAACTGCCATCAACGCCCTATTTCTGTTATGCATGGGCAAACGAGGTAAGCGTGGCCTAAGATCGGGTGTCATGAAACGATATTCCCGGATCGCACCCTCCAAAGTACTCCTCATCTCCTCACTGCACTGTGTACTTACATCAGTAACCATGTCACTACTCACGTCGTTTTCACGAATCAGTGTTGTGGCAGACTGTGTTGGTACCACAACCTGCGACGGCGTAGCAATGACACGGTTACTCTGCATTTCAGTCCGCAAGCGATCAAGTACGGTGTCATCCAACATACGATTACGCTGGATGACTCGCACCTGATCCGACAGTCGTTGTGCCGATACGTTGACAGCTGGCTCAAGCACCTGAAACATAGAGAGCATCCGGACACGGTATGCGGTCAGGTTGTTTCCTCCCTCTGTAGCCCCATAGTATGAGCGCATGACGTTCTCGTTGATGGATTGCGTCCATCGCATGCGCTGCACACTTCCGCCGGAAGCTGGGACCCTATCAGAAGCCGGTGGGCCTCGAGGTCCTAAGCCGCCCGGCGGCCGGTGTCCTCTCCGTCGCCGAGCAGGTGGTGGCGTCGGGGACAGCGAGAAATACTCGTCGCTCGAGCTCGACGCAACTGCCGCGGCCGGTGTCACAGCACTCACGATGGGGCTGGGTTCCGGCGGCAGCGAGGCGGAGCTGAGCGACGAATCCGGGGATGGTGGGCGTGCACGTCGAGCTGCTGCTCTTGTAATCATAGTAGACCGTCGTCGTGATTTTTCATTTCAATGTTTCATATTTAATTTTGCTTTTTCGGAAAATCTCCATGACATCTGTCATGGAGTTGTCATTTTTCGGGGCCTTTATTTTACACATTTTAATGCTTTGAATTTTCTTATGTTAATACTATTTGTTATTAATTAATTTCAGCAATCAAATTATTGTAATTTTGGGTATAAAATGGGACAAAAACGGTTTTTCAGAAATTTTTTTTACGGAGTTGTTTGACGACGTTATTGACAGCGACAAGAGCGACCACAGATTGTTTTTTTTTTTATTATTATTATTATTATTATATATGTATAATAAATCAGTAAATAAATACAATGACTGTGACTTACTTGTGTCAATCCATTTTGCAAAATGTAGGCCGCTAACTCAGGACTACTATGAAGCAATGTTTCTTGTAATATATGTCGTCTCTGTCTTAAAACAGATCTAGGACACATTACACATTGGCGTCCAGTCTCCATATTTATAAATCACAGTCCATTAAACGTGCCGGGGTCATCGAGTAGCAATCAAAAGGTCCAATAAACAAGCAGATGTTAGTAATAGTCGCAAACAAGCCGATAACGCACAAATAAACAACGCGAACACAGCAGAACGTACTAGCCACGACTGAGGGAGGTGCGCGGGCGCAGGCGTCGAAAGGGTGCGGTCGGGGTAACGGAGCAAGGAGGGAGGGTAAAGTACGTCTTACGGCTGTTCTCTCTCGAGTTTTTTTTAGTTAAATAGTACATTTTTAATTCAGTTCTTAATACTTAATAAAACTGTATAAGTATAACATATTTTTTTTTATTGCACGATAACCCCATATCCTACAGTGATGTCGCCATAGTAAAAAATAATCATAATGTCGAGATGTATTTAATGAGATATGTTTGGCATCTGTTGATGATATGGGACGATTTTTTTAAAACTGTATAAGTATAACATATTTTTTTTTATTGCACGATAACCCCATATCCTACAGTGATGTCGCCATAGTAAAAAATAATCATAATGTCGAGATGTATTTAATGAGATATGTTTGGCATCTGTTGATGATATGGGACGATTTTTTTAAAACTGTATAAGTATAACATATTTTTTTTTATTGCACGATAACCCCATATCCTACAGTGATGTCGCCATAGTAAAAAATAATCATAATGTCGAGATGTATTTAATGAGATATGTTTGGCATCTGTTGATGATATGGGACGATTTTTTTAAAACTGTATAAGTATAACATATTTTTTTTTATTACACGATAACCCCATATCCTACAGTGATGTCGCCATAGTAAAAAATAATCATAATGTCGAGATGTATTTAATGAGATATGTTTGGCATCTGTTGATGATATGGGACGATTTTTTGCATAGTCCTTTGTTATTTATTAATACCACTCCATTTGAGATGTGCGAGGTAGCTAAGCTAACGCGCTGGATCGTACCGTACTGCGTAGCTGCACGAGTAAGCTAGAGTCTTTAGCACGCATATTTAGCACACATTCTTATCAAGCATCCTTAGCACTTAAATAGGTATGGAAAAAAATTAGCTTTCTTAAACCCTGTTCCACTAGAGCAATCCTATTGGTGTAAATCAGGCACTTCCTGAGCAATGTAGCTTAGCATAGCTCAAATAGCTCGAATCGTAGCCTAAAACTAAAATTTATTTCACCGCAATACCAAGGCATAGTGATTTAGTAAACAAAATCAAGCAGTTCAGAAAAAACATCATCATCATCAGCCTATTAATATATTCCCACTGCTGGGACAGGCCTCCTATCTATGAGAGGGAATGGGCTATAATCCACCACGCGGGCCCAGTGCGGATTGGCGAAAAAACATGCAATAAAGAAAAACTTTTCTATTTTGAGAGCCACATCGGGAAAATATCTAAAATATAATGCTGATTATTTAAGCATGCATTTATTTTAGTACTTGGTCACAATTAGTTAGTTACAAAAAAAACATTCATCGGCAGGATAGTGTTCATAAATAGCAAAATTACATATTATGCACCAAAAAAAGTTGCTAAAATAGTAGATTGTACACCAAGTGCATAAAACGCATCATTTTGCGCGAGACGTTTATCCATCCGATGCGAGCTTGCGAGCGAGGATGGATATAAAGTAGAGAGTAAAATGGGTTTTATGGACGAGTTTTACACTCTACTTTTCACTTCGATTGCGAGGAAATGAAACAGCAACTTGTAAAAATAATTATGGTTCCCGCCAATTAACTTTTTTTTTTCAGTAGGAAACTTGACAACACCTGACTTATGTCGTTACTCATACTGCTCAGTTATAATAACATTTTGAGCAAGCCTATTGCCATCAACCAATGTAATTAGGAGCAAGCCTATTGCCATCACCCAATGTAATTAGGAGCAAGCCTATTGCCATCAACTGATGTAATTGGGACCAAGCCTATTGCCACCAACCAATGTAATTACGGACAAGCCTATTGCCATCAACCGATGTAATTAGGAAAAGCCTATTGCCATCAACCAATCTTATTAGGAGCAAGCCTTTTGCCATCAATCAATGTAATTAAGAGTAAGCCTATTCCCATTAAATGATGTAATTAGGAGCAAGCCTATTGCCATCAACCAACCTAATTAAGAGCAAACCCATCAAGCGATTTAGGTAATTGGGGGAAGCCTATTTCCATCAACTTTCCTTGTATTCGTAATGAAAAGCAGTAATCCCTTGTTCTTAGAATACTAGCGAAACGAATTAAATTAAAGAGGTTATTCTATGAAGTTGAAGTTGTTCCTGTGGCTGTTGGGCCGATTACCTGTGCCGATTACCTTGGTCTTCGACGAAGATTTTACTTTATGCTCTAGAGCATAAAACGCGACTTTATGTCGCCTACGCACGACATAAAGACGCATTTTAGAGCGAGAGTAGTGAAAAAGAATTTTTTTAACATTTCGTCTTCATTGGTAATAATAAAATGTTGCAGCAAATACAAATTTGTACTGTGCCCACAACCAAAACATAAGTCACGTTTTATAAAATGTGTTATTGGCCATGGCCATTTTAAATTTTGTTGCCAATATAAATAGAAGTCTGTTCGCTCGAAATAATCATCCACGTCCAGAAGGATTACCATTGTAGATAACGTAATGAACTAGCAGTAAGTATACCTTTGTACATTCTTCGTAATTCTCTGAAAATTACCTGTAACTAATAGAAAATAGTAGATAGTTAATTCGAATATTTCCTGTACATCTAAGTACTCAAAAAGTAGGTACAAATAGACAACATACTCGTACGTTGTAAATGATTCTGGATTTCTGATTTATATGCAATAACTAGCGGACGTCCCGCGGTTTCACCCGCGTAGATCCCGTTCCCGTGGGAATACAGGGATAAAAAGTAGCCTATGTTACTCAGGGTGAATGTAGCTTTCCAAGGGTGAAAGAATTTTTGAAATCGGCCCAGTACTTTTTGAGCCTATTCATTACAAACATACAAAAATAGGTACAAATCTTTCCTCTTTATAATATTAGTGTAGATTAGAAAAAAAAAAGACGATAGTTAATTAAAAACCATACTACGTGCATACATTTTGGCGTGATTTGTTATGCATAAAACCATCCAAAAAAAGATCTTTACTGCTATGCCAATGAACGCACCGTATGCGTGCATTGTGATTTCATTGTAAAAATACACGATGAAACAGCGGAAAAAAGTGATAAAATTAAGAATATTGCTTACCTTTATCTCCCAATTCAAAAATCCATACTAATATTATAAATGCGAAAGTAACTCTGTCTGTCTGTCTGTCTGTCTGTTACTCTTTCACGCCTAAACGGTTGAACGGATTTTGATGAAATTTGGTACAGACATAGTTTGGAACTTGAGAAAGGACATAGGATAGTTTTTTTTTTTTTTTTTCGCGAGATAAACCAAAAATCTGCCGGAAGTCACTATTCCACGCGAACGAAGTCGCGGGTGATAGAATAGCCTTATGTATATAAGAATATAGCATCAAATTAATAATCATCGTAAATAAATATCTTGAGAACAGTAAGGTTCTTATTCCGAATAAACCTACATTGTCCTATTAATATTTTATAGCCCGAAGTATTTTATAGAAGTAGTTATTATTGTGGCTTAAAAGACTTGGTTTCCGAACCGAAGATAGCTTTGTGGTATTTAAATAGTTAAATCAAATTAAATGTTTATTTACTTTATATTGCCAATAAATTAAGTAGTAATTATTATATGACACTTACAATATAAGTTTTTAACAGCGCCGAAATATCGGGAACTCGAAACAACAATCAAACATGGTAAATATCCCGTTTATGATATTAATAGTATTGACACTTACAATGTTTCCTAGATTTTATCTTGCAATTTCAATGTATCCAGTTGTTTCTATCTATTCCCGGAACTATCTATTGATGTTCATATTTTATCCGAATAAATGTAAAGATTACAAATAAATACATACTAAATTGCTAAATTACCTAATGGAGTTTTAAAATAGTTCCACTAATTAAGATTAGCTAATTATTGTATGTGTTATTAGTTATTTGGCTATAATGTTTGACCATTGCCATTGGCGGGAATCGTTGATGTAATAAGTATGAATTGACGGTTATAAAAGAAAATGTTACCGCCAATTCAGGGTAGTTACGCTGCAACTATTCTACGAGTTAACTAGATAATACGAGTAATATCTGGATCTGTACCCAGAGTGTTATATTCCATGTGTATAGAATAAAGTTCACATGTAAACGTCCTACTAATGAACCAAGATTACAAAGTGGAGAAAGCTGTAACCTATTTGGAAGGATCTACAATGTTTATGTAAGTTAATTGATATTATGCTCTGAATATTACTGATAACTATGTGTTAGAAATATGTACTATAATATGGTTTATATTGATTGTTGTTTATGTAAACTGATAAATTGCTGTAACTTGAGACAGTCCAAGACAATGTCAGGTAGTCTTTGCATAATACTTTAAAATGTGTTCCCGTGGAGTTTCTTGTCCATTCTTCTCCACGAAGACTAGGGACCTAGCGAATGGAATCGAGTTTGATGTAGTTGACAAGACCAAAAGTAATAAAATGAATAGTCTTGTCTTTTGTGCTTTTACTTCATAAAACCCCTGTTCCCAACACACCTTTTTAAAGAGACTTTCGAACACAGTAAATAACTAGTAATCATCCTGCAACTCAAAGTTTAATAATTGGTGGATATTAATACATATACATATAGTCTTACATCCACTGATGTAAGACGGGCAAAAGCTAGTATTCAATAAACAATCAATAAAACTTCAGTTATGCGGAAATTAAAATAGACCTTCACAGCGTGCTCCATCGTCGACCGCATCATCACTTTCCATCAGGGCCCCAAGTCTGCTATTCAATAGTGTCAGAATGGTCGATCATTGATCTCATAATGGTTGATTGATGACAAGCCAAAAAGTACATTATGCCTGTCGACTTAAGGTACTTTTTGGCTTGTCGTAAATCAACCATTATGAGATCAATGATCGACCATTCTGACACTATTGAATAGCAGACTCGGGGCCCAGGTGAGATAGTGGTCAAACGCGAACCTATCAATAGTAAAAAAAAAAGCACCAACCGTTTTTTCCTTACCAAAACAAGAATGACAGTTCGAAGCAAAAACCAACAGCGTTTCCACGTTTAAAAATTGTTTCTAGCCGTGAATGTAGCCAAATATTTAAATAAATTTCTACCATTTTTATGTAATGCCAAAAAACGTCATAAAGTAAACTCAACGCATATGGTACGTTGGTGACATGACGTAGTAATCTCGATAAACGCAAATGGTGCGTTGGTAGCAATGAATGGGTTAACCCATTCATTGCTACTTATATTTTAAAAACATCACCTAGGTGCCACTTAATATTTTTAATGATTACAATAGAAAATACGTTATTAAAATATGTTTTTTAATTAAAAAAAAAAACCCAAAATAAAAATTCCCACTCAAAAATGGTAAACGCAACAAATGCGTTGGTGGCACTGGTAAAAGAATTTAAATCGTAAGTGCCATTCAACACACCGTTTGCGTTGACGTTTGGATAGTATTATGCAACATGTTCTGGGAGACTGCTGATGCCCGATATGTCAATATTCATACAATCTATGTTTATTTATAATTTAATAGTATTCATATTCCGGTTCCGGTACTTTATATATACTTGTCAGCTCCGACAATAATATTTACGAAAACTACAAAAAACCGTCAGTTCATCATTAAACCGCGAAAATATATCGAAAAAACCATCGCAACTTCAGAATTAAGAAGAAAACTTGGTGAAAAACAGTGCAAAAAGTGAAAAATAGCAAATTTAGCAAACATCTCTTAGTGTCAGAATACGAAACTACCTCCTAGAATAAAAAGTGATCAGAGGAAGTGAAATGACAATATTTATTATAGTATTAAGCTTTACCAAAAGCTTTATTACGTAGGTAACTAGGGAGGTACTAGATGAGAAATTAAAAATTATAACTGAAGAGAACACTAGACTTAAAGACAAAATATCTACATTGGAACAGAAACTTGAGGTCATGGAAAGAGAGAAACGAAAATACAACTTAGTATTTTTTGGCATTGTGGAGATTCGGAAATCAGAAGCTGAACTGGTAGACCACCTCAAAGACACTATCATAGAAACAGGCACACATCTAAGTAGCCAGGAGATTAGCAATATATATAGAATTGGCAAGGATAAAAATGTTAAAAACCGCCCTGTCGTAATTTCCGTCACATCACTATGGAAAAAACACATGATTTTGAAAAACAAGTCAAAAATGCCGCCAGGTGTATATGTAGAAGAAGATTACCCTAAAGCAATATTAGAAAAACGCAAGCAATTAAGGGCACAAGTGGAAGATGAAAGAAAAAAAGGAAACATTGCCTTCTTAAGATATAACAAAATTATTAGTAAAGAAATCGTCGGGAATAAATAGAGACAAAAGGAAAAGAGAAGGCGATGACTCACCCAACTCGTCATCTCAGAAGAAAATGGACTTAAAAGGCAATACAGCCGCCACACCCACCAAAGGAAAAGAAATCCTCAAACCTAACATACTTAACTACATTGGAAGAGGCAGAACTGCTTCACTCTCAGAGATTACAAAAAACCTGTAATGACCACCGGTACTCGAAATCAAGCTAGAACAACAAATACAAGAATTACAACTGGAAAAAGCACCCCAAGCCGGTTGGTCACCGTGGGGCAAGAAGACCACAACCCTTCAGCAAATGAAATACCTAAAGTTAAAGAAAAATCAAACAATATCTATGTAGCCACCCTAAACACACTTTCATTAAGGACGACAGAAAAACTTCTCGAATTAGAGATAGCTTTGTGCAATATTAAATGGGATATTCTTGGAATGAGTGAAGTAAGGCGAATGGGAAATCACATCGAAGAGCATGACGACTACATTCTGTACTACATTGGTGAAACAAAGGGTCAATATGGAGTTGGATTTATGGTGAAAAAACATCTAAAGAAACAAATAATAGAGTTCAAAGGCATATCCGAAAGAATAGCTTTACTAAATATACAGCTACATGGCTATAAGAACGAATGGACTATAGTACAAATATACGCGCCCATAGAAGCTGCGGACGAAATAACAATACATGAATTCTACAACATACTTACAAGTACACTAGAGACAGCTCATAAAAACGTCATTGTCATGGGAGACTTCAATGGGAAAATAGGTAAACAAAAGCATGGCGAAGAGTCAGTAGTGGGAAATCATGGTATAGGAAAGAGAAGCAAGAACGGCAAGCGAATTGTAAATTTGGCCCTGGAGAACAACTTAACCATATTAAACAGCATTTTCAAGAAAAAACATACCAAGAAGTGGACTTGGATATCACCTGATGGAACTTACCGCAATGAAATAGACTTCATAACTAGTAATCAACCTAAGTGTTTTCAAGATGTTAGCGTAATAAACAATCTCAACTTTAATAGCAATCATCGTATGGTCAGAGCAGTACTATCTCACAAACAACAAAAGAAACAGCGAAAACACTTTCAGCAGAGGAAAAATACTTGCACGACTGATACGACTTCTCAAACCACTGTAACAAATGAAGAAATAGACAAAACACAAGAAATATACAACATAGAAACAAACAATATTTATAGAAAGGTGAAAAAGTTAACAACAAATAAGAACACACTGAGCTCGAAGACAATTGATCTTATTCAAAAAAGGAAAGAACTGCTTAAAAATCGGAGAAATAAAACAACATTACAAATAATCACTAAACTAAGTAAGGAAATAAGTCGCAACTTAAAACAAGATAAGGCGAACGAAAGAGTGAATTGTATCCAAAAGCACATTACGAAAACTGGAGGTATTAATAAAGCACTCAAAGAATTAAAAGAAACGACGACATGGGTCCCGAAAATGAACAGCAAAAACAATAAGGAAGAAACAAGGAGACAGCCAATTTTAAAGATAGCAACAGACTATTACAGGAAATTATATTCTACCGGAAACACCTTAATACACAACATAGACCTTCGAGACGAGACAGAAGAAATCCCTCAGATTCTCGAAAGGGAGGTCGAGCATGCGATAGAAACACAAAAAAATGATAAGCTCCTGGACCGGACCATATAACCAATGAGATGATGAAAGCTACATTGCCAGAAACAACGAAAAAACTTACTTACTTGTTCAATCTTATCCTGAATACAGAATCCATACCTTCACAGTGGACAATGAGTACTATAATACTCATCTTTAAAAAAGGAGATAGATCAGAAATAGGAAACTATCGCCCAATAAGTCTCATGTCGAACATATACAAGGTGTTCTCAAAAATAATACTGAAACGAATCACCAAAAAACTTGAAGAACAACAACCAAGAGAACAGGCAGGATTTCGATCGGGATTCGCAACAATAGACCACATACATGTGGTAAAACAGGTCATCGAAAAATGTCAAGAATATCACTACCCGCTATACATGGCATTTGTGGACTATAACAAAGCATTTGACTGCCTGGAACATCAATACATTTGGAAAGCCCTGAAAAACCAAGGAATAGAAAGTAAATACATCAGATTAATCAAAAATGTATATTCCAAAAGCAAAGCACGAATTAAACTGGAAACAGAGGGGGAAATTTTCCCAATTCACAGGGGAGTGAGGCAGGGAGACCCACTCTCACCAAAGCTGTTTTCATCCGTGCTAGAAGAAGTCATCAGGAAAATGGAATGGGACAACATGGGGATCAATATAAATGGAACACATTTAAATCATTTGAGGTTCGCAGATGACATACTCATATCAGATAACCCGGAAAGTCTTAAAAACATGCTTCAAGACTTGTCATGCGAAAGCAAAAAAGTGGGACTAACAATAAATAAAACGAAGACCAAGATAATAACAAGCGAAACCCAAATAAGTATCACAGTGGACGAAGAAGAAATAGAATATGTCAATTCCTATATATATTTGGGACAACTTATTGCATTCAGCAACCAAATGGACTCAGAAATAGAAAGACGGATAGCCAATGCCTGGAAGAGATTTTGGTCGCTCAAAGAGGTACTAAAAGGTAATCAATATCATATTGCAATAAAACGGAAAGTATACAACACATGCATATTACCAATTCTAACCTATGGGTGCCAGACCTGGGCAAATACACACAAGCAAAACCAAAAACTTATAACATGCCAAAGAGCAATGGAGAGGAGTATACTGGGCTACACTAAAAGAGACAGAAAGAGAGCTGTAGATCTAAGGAAAATCACCAGAATCGAAGATGTTGTTATAAAAACTAAAAGACTCAAATGGAGGTGGGTAGGCCACATGATGAGAGAGCAGAGAAATAAATGGACAAAAGCTATAACAGATTGGACCCCTAGATATCAAACAAAGAGGAAACGTGGAAGGCAAAGAAAACGTTGGTCTGATGAAATAAAAAGGCATTCAGGTCCATTATGGCCAAGATTAACTCAAACAAGAGCAGAGTGGAAAGAGCTGGAGGAGGCCTTCGTGTCGCAAAGACACGCCGACGCCCAATCTAATGATGACATTAAATGATAATAATTGCAATTGTAATACAAATTAATTTAATGTGAATGCTAATTTAAAATCTAATGAATCTAATTGTATTTAATTGTGATTGAATCTGTAATTTAATTTAATAATGATAATGAAATGAATGATAATGTAAATGAAATGTTGCATGCTATGTAAATCAAATCAATTTAATTTATTTGCATGTTAAATATGAAATATTTTAAATTATGTATATTGTGTTGGCAATAAAGGCTTAATAATAACTAGGGAGGTACTTACTTCCCTCTAATAGGTTCATTTAACAACATTACAATAGGGGATCGGAAAAAAAAAACTAATTCGTTCGTCAGATATATTTTCTAAAAACCGGCCAAGTGCATGTCGGACCACGCACAATGTAGGGTTCCGTAGATGCCCATCAAAATACGTGAACTTACTAAATTGATTAACCACCCTGCCTACCTGCCTCCGAACGATGATTTTTATTGTAAAAATAAAACAAACTTACATTTGCAGTTTTGAGACCAGCGCTCCCATACATTATGTATAGGAAAGTATTTCATTCAAGTACATTTTATCCCATATCTTCCCGTGGGTGTCGTAAGAGGCGACTAAGGGACTTACCAGAGAATGGGCAGCAGCGTTCTCTGTGTCTTTGTAACAACCATACTGCGATCGCCAACCCGCCTGCCAAGCGTGGCGATTATGGCAAACCCCCCCAAAAATGCCTGGGGGAGGCCTATGTCCAGCAGTGGACGTCTTTTGGCTGAAATGATGATGATGATGATGACATTTTATAAGTTGGTTGACTATTACTCGGAGAGTCCAGTGGCGGCGCTAGGCGTCGGCAACGTCGGCGACCGCTGACGGCCTCGCGCCTGAGTGGCGTGTTCACGTACGCGCGACGCGACGCGCGACGCGATGGGCGATTAAATTCAAACATATGGCGGTGTATGAGTGCGTTCACGGAGAAGCGATTTTATACGCGATTATTTGAATTTGAGGCGGTGCCCGCGGCGGCGCCCGCGGCGATTATCGCGGCGGCGCCCGCGGCGATTATCGCGGCGACGCACGCAGCGGCAATTCTCGATGAAGCGATACCCGCGACGGAACTTTTTTTCTGATTGATGGTTTTCGGGGTCGCTGATTATGAAAATGAGTTCAAAATGAAAATCCAAGATGGCGCCGAAAAAAAATTTAGTTTTTCCATCATGGGTGTCGTAAGTCGTTTAAATGGTTTTCGGGGTCGCTGATTACAAAAATGAGGTCAAAATGAAGACCAAGATGGCGGCCAGAAAAATTTTTGGTTTTACCGTCATGGGTGTGGTTTTCATGGTTTTTGGGGTCGCTGATTACGAAAATGAGGTCAAAAGGAAAATCCAAGATGGCGGCCAGGTTTTTTTTTGGTTTTTCCGTCATGGGTGTGGTTTTCATGGTTTTTGGGGTGTCGCTGATTACGAAAATGAGGTCAAAAGGAAAATCCAAGATGGCGGCCAGGTTTTTTTTTGGTTTTTCCGTCATGGGTGTGGTTTTCATGGTTTTTGGGGTCGCTGAATACGAAAATGAGGTCAAAATGAACATCCAAGATGGCGGCCAGGAAATTTTTGGTTTTTCCGTCATGGGTGTGGTTTTCATGGTTTTTGGGGTCGCTGATTACGAAAATGAGCACAAAATTAAAATCCAAGATGGCGGCCAAGGAAATTTTTGGTTTTTCCGTCATGGGTGTCGTTTTCATGGTTTTTGGGGTCGCTGATTACGAAAATGAGGCCAAAATGAAAATCCAAGATGGCGGCCATGGAAATTTTTGGTTTTTCCGTCATGGGTGTGGTTTTCATGGTTTTTGGGGTCGCTGAATACGAAAATGAGGTCAAAATGAACATCCAAGATGGCGGCCAGGAAATTTTTGGTTTTTCCGTCATGGGTGTGGTTTTCATGGTTTTTGGGGTCGCTGATTACGAAAATGAGGTCAAAAGGAAAATCCAAGATGGCGGCCAGGATTTTTTTTGGTTTTTCCGTCATGGGTGTGGTTTTCATGGTTTTTGGGGTCGCTGATTACGAAAATGAGGTCAAAAGGAAAATCCAAGATGGCGGCCAGGATTTTTTTTGGTTTTTCCGTCATGGGTGTGGTTTTCATGGTTTTTGGGGTCGCTGAATACGAAAATGAGGTGAAAATGAACATCCAAGATGGCGGCCAGGAAATTTTTGGTTTTTCCGTCATGGGTGTGGTTTTCATGGTTTTTGGGGTCGCTGATTACGAAAATGAGCTCAAAATTAAAATCCAAGATGGCGGCTAGGAAAATTTTAGGTTGTTCTGTCATGGGTGTCGTTTTAATGGTTTTTGGGGTCGCTGATTACGAAAATGAGGTCAAGATGAAAATCAAAGATGGCGCCGACGAAAATTTTTGGTTTTTCCGTCATGGGTGTCGTTTTCATGGTCTCAAAATGAAAATCCAAGATGGCGTCCAGAAAAATTTTTGGTTGGGGTCGCTGATTACGAAAACGAGCTCAAAATTAAAATCCAAGATGGCGGCTAGGAAAATTTTAGGTTTTTCCGTCATGGGTGTCGTTTTCATGGTTTTTGGGGTCGCTGATTACGAAAATGAGGTCAAATAGAAAATCCAAGATGGCAGCCAGGAAAATTTTTGGTTTTTCCGTCATGGGTGTGGTTTTCATGGTTTTTGGAGTCGCTGATTACGAAAATGAGGTCAAAATGAAAATTCAAGATGGCGGCCATGGAAATTTTTGTTTTTTCCGTCATGGGTGTGGTTTTCATGGTTTTTGGGGTCGCTGATTACGAAAATGAGCTCAAAATTAAAATCCAAGATGGCGGCTAGGAAAATTTTAATTTAATTTTGACCACCAAAAACCACGAAAACGACACCCATGACGGAAAAACTAAAATTTTCCTGGCCGCCATCTTGGATTTTCATTTTGAGCTTATTTTCGTAATCAGCGACCCCAAAAACCATGAAAACCACACCCATGACGGAAAAACCAAAAGAAATCCTGGCCGCCATCTTGGATTTTCATTTTGACCTCATTTTCGTAATCAGCGACCCCAAAAACCATGAAAACCACACCCATGACGGAAAAACCAAAAAATTCCTTGGCCGCCATCTTGGATTTTCATTTTGACTGCATTTTCGTAATCAGCGACCCCGAAAACCATATAAACGACACCCATGATAGAAAAACTAAAAATTTTTTTCGGCGCTATCTTGGATTTTCATTTTGACTGCATTTTTGTAATCAGCGACCCCAAAAACCATTTAAACGACACCCATGACGGAAAAACCTAAAATTTTCCTAGCCGCCATCTTGGATTTTAATTTTGAGCTCATTTTCGTAATCAGCGACTCCAAAAACCATGAAAATGACACCCATGACGGAAAAACCAAAAATTTCCTTGGCCGCCATCTTGGATTTTAATTTTGAGCTCATTTTCGTAATCAGCGACCCCAAAAACCATGAAAACCACACCCATGACGGAAAAACCAAAAATTTCCTGGCCGCCATCTTGGATGTTCATTTTCGTAATCAGCGACCCCAAAAACCATGAAAACCACACCCATGATGATAAAACTAAAAATTTTCTTCGGCGCCATCTTGGATTTTCATTTTGAATTCATTTTCATAATCAGCGACCCCGAAAACCATTAAAACGACACCCATGACGGAAAAACCAAAAATTTTCGTCGGCGCCATCTTGGATTTTCATTCTCATTTTTGTAATCAGCGACCCCAAAAACACTACTTTATCAGCAATACCTAAAACTAGTCGGTTTGATTGAGAACTCCGCGTGCTTTGCTACCCGCACCCGCTTGAAAAGTCGCCGCGATAATCGCGGCGGCCGTCGCCGCGGGCGCCGCCGCGGGCACCGCCCCGCGTCTGTATGAACAGCGTAGTACATTGCCATACGTTTGTGTTTGCGCGTGCGATGATATCTGCCGCTGCACGCATCGCGTGTCCGTGAACACAAAAATCGCACGACGCGCCGCTCGTCGCGTCGCAGGTCGCGCCGCGCGTCGCGTCGCGCGTACGTGAACACGCACTGAGGGGGGCCTCGCAAAACTTTTACAAATTATTCAAAATGTATTTATTTATTCTTATTTTCATACACTTGCGTAAGTGAAGTGAGAGTAAGTAAACCTGCCTACCTGCCTCCGAACGATGATTTTTATTGTAAAAATAAAACAAACTTACATTTGCAGTTTTGAGACCAGCGCTCCCATACATTATGTATAGGAAAGTATTTCATTCAAGTACATTTTATAAGTTGGTTGACTATTACTCGGAGAGTCCAGTGGCGGCGCTAGGCGTCGGCAACGTCGGCGACCGCTGACGGCCTCGCGCCTGAGGCAAAACTTTTACAAATTATTCAAAATGTATTTATTTATTCTTATTTTCATACACTTGCGTAAGTGAAGTGAGAGTAAGTAATTCTTTAGGGGTATTTATCCAGAGTCCTCTGGCAACACTATGAACCTATTCAATCTTTTGAAATGCATTACAGAGTTAACTTTTTGAACACAATGATAGATGCTATTATAGTCGACACCGAATGTCGATTTAAAGCGCTTAATGAATATTTTTAACAATTTGGTTTTATTTATGATTTATAAATTTATAATTATAATATATAATTATAATAATTTATAATTATAATATATAATTATAATAATTTATATAATAATTTATAATTATAATACATAATTATAATAATTTATATTATTATTTTTAATTTGAAATCGATATCAAAAGAGGACCTTCTCAAACATTGTAATGATTTAGGTACAATACTGCGGGAAGGCGAAAACAGTGACATACAGCCTTTCGAGCTATATGAAGAGCTACAGCTTTTAAAAGGGAATACACTTGACTGTCAACGACGCGAAACAACTCTTTCAGTACATTTTAGAAAATCATTTGGAAGAAATATATCCAAATGTTTACATAGCATTTAGAATCATGCTCACAGTTTCCGTCAGTACAGCTTCCGCTGAGAGAAGCTTCTCAAAGTTAAAATTGATAAAGACCTACTTGAGAAGCACGATGAGCCAAGAGAGACTATCTGCGTTATCAATACTATCAATTGAAGCTGAAATAGTATTAGCTATGACATAATCCTAAAAAAGTTCAGTGAGGTTTAAAGCCGAAAAGTTCGTCTATTTTTTTAATTTCTATTTGTGTAATTTTTATCATTTAGGTTAGCAATAAAACTCGTTTACTCATACATTAGTTTCACTATAATTCGGCTCATGTAATGTAACGTTTTCTTTGACTGGGAAATATAAAAGGCCTCGCGAACCTAATTTCGCCGACGTCCAAGTGTGGTCTAGCGCCGTCACTAGAGACTTGTAAAGTCTACTCAGCTGTGATAGTTTTCCTTTTATTATCGTTATATAATATATGCTACTACCGTGAATTTTTCCACACGCCCAAACACAACTCGTATACCTAGGTGGTTTGGGTCCCCTATGTTGTTTCGAACGCCGCTGTTGCGACACACGCTGTTGCGAATTAATTTTCCACTGCCTCACAGGTTCGAAAGCTCATGGACTCGAATGAAGTAGTCGCGAAAGACGCTGTTTCGAAAAACATTCTCACTGCCTCATACGCTCGAATGCTTGTGATGGCACTCTTGAGTCTAACAATTTGCACTTTAAAGCTTAATCTTTCACAAACGAATCCCGTAATCGAAAAACTGTTAAAAGCAAACTTGCAATATTTTTTAAAGACCTATCCAACGATTTGCCACACAATGGACATCGCGAGAAAAAAAAAAACATCCAACTTTAATGTGTACTGGAGACCTTAAATTTTATTTTTACTTTAACACTTTGCCGGCGTAAGTCATTTGTATAGGTATTCATGCCAAATTATAACTTTATAGAACTAAGAGTCTTTGAGATATAATGCGGACGGACATACAGACAGACGGACATGAAGGGTTCCATATTGACTACGGAAATATTAACCTAAAAATATTCACGTATTTTTTCTTTTTTCACATAACAAAAAATGAAGACGATACAGTGCTTCGTGCAAACGTCGCTTGTCGGTACATTTTTTACCTTTAGGTGACGTCATGACGCATTTTATCTTCGTCAATTTTTATTAATTTGATAAAACAAAAACCTGACGTACTGAACAGAATCATATTTATTTGAGTCAGTACGATCCCCTATTGGCCAACATGATAATCTTTTAAGTTTTAATCACCACGTAGGTAGGTACTTAGGTAGTTCATTTCCATTAGGTACCTAACTATGTATATATATTTATATATATAGAGGATATACGCAAGCTTTTACTCCACCTACTGACAATTTGCGAACGTTGTTGTGTAGTTTAGTATGTATGTAGGTACACACGGCTACACATCAAGCTATACATTTCCAGTATAAGCTGGTCTTGCATTGTATAGGATTTCCGTACAGTGCGAGATCAGCGTAAACTGGAAATTATGTCAGTCATCAGATTTGTTTTTCTTCCAAAAAATGCTACACACCTAACTCAACAACCGCTAATGAGGTTGGCCGGTGAAAGCTAAAAGCAGATGGCGCTAGCATAGGTTGTTCCCTTGTCATTGTTGTTGTCATTTTTTTAAGTTGTGTTGATTGCAGTGAAGAGTGTAAATTGTTTCCTTTGCGATTTTGTGGCAGCTGTAAGACAATTTAAATAAGTGGAGCACATATTAATCCATCATGTATTCTAACTGGCGAGTCAAGGAACTGAAAGACGAATTAAAAAAACGCGGTGCTTCCATAAGAGGAAAAAAAGCGGACCTCATAGAAAGGTATCTAGTTTTGTTCTGTAATTCATCAAACACACCAATCGAAGTTTATAGTCGTTGCAGATCGAAGGGCGCTATGCAAAGTAACAATTTTAAACTTAATTGACTGTAAAAATGTAAAGATTTCGTGGTATTTTCAGGTTAGAGCTTTATGACCAAAATTTCAATTTTGGACGATCAGAATGCATAGATGACGACGAACCCAGAATGGAGCTACTATCAAAAGAATCCTATCGAGACTTAAACAGTCATACGATTCTACCACCTTTGGACAAGATAATGATAAGACATTTTCTATGATAGTAAGTAAAGATAAAGTTATATCTTTCAATAATACAATTTATTTCCAAACTTTTATTTAACTAATTAAATAATTCTTTGTTTTCTAGCACAGAGAAAAAAATAACAACAGCTACGCATCTTTATGAGACACGGCACTTACTGATGGCCAGATCTTCTGCTGTTGGTGAAAACACTTCTAAAAAAGGTTACTGCAGGAAAACCATGAAGAATCTGCAGTATGAAGTGGATATAAAATTAAATAAAAATGGAAATCCTGAAGCATCACATTAAAGTGTCCCTATGCAAGCCGATACCAAGAAATAAACACAATTACAGTTCCGTATTTAGAAAAAAATAATGACATTTTATCTTTAAAAAAAACTATCCCGTATTATTATCAAATTCAAGGACAGTTGTACTGTTCTGGCAGAACATACTGCAACCTTATTAATTTATACTTATAAAGATTTGAAAGTAATTTACATAGAAAAAGATAATTATTTTATAAATTCAATGTTATTAAAACTAGATTCCGTTTTACCTATATTTAAAGCAGCTTTGTTTGAAAAATACATCTATTTTAATTATAATGAGACAAAATAAAACAGTATTGGTATATAAGTCTGTTTTATTTTTATTATCCCACATATCAACATACATGATATTAAATTATTTTCAATCAGAAGCTCTTGAGATACATTGCAGTCTTGAGGCACACCCCTATCTCTTTCTAGAGGCAATATTATCATCTTCACAATGTTGTGTACTTGAACTTGAAGGCATGTCAAAAAGCTGTCTTTTCATCAGGTTGCGTTTTAATAATTTTTCTTCTCTGGCCTTCGCGCTTTCATTGATTGGTTGAATATTCCAAGGAAAAACAGATGGTATAGCCCCTTTCTTCAAGAACTTATGTTGGTGTTTAACTCCTAGAACAAGACGTGATTTTTGAAATTGCAATTATAGGCAGTTAAGTGAAAAACGTAGCCGGAGGGACCGGGACGTTTAAGTGATTAGGCCCAGGTACGAAATATTATGGAATGTGGGGATAATTGAAAAGATATTAGTCAAAACTTTATTAATCACTTTCTACAAAGTGTTTACCACATAACCCAAACATAACCTCGTACTTTTTGTAGGAATAAATTTTTCACGACAAATGGCTTTTAACCAAAGCCTTTGTATTTTTTTATCCTTCGGTATTTGGTGCGTTCCGACTTCAGAGCATTTTGAGACAATACAGCGCGTCATTGTAACTGTTTGAAATTATTTTCTGAATTTGACCATAGAAAAATGCAATGTTTATGGAACAATCTACGCTAGCGCCACTTTGACAGTTGCCAACCCCATTGTTGCATTTTTTGGACCGATGAAACGACTTTGGCGTGAAATTTTAACAAAGTATAAAGCTACATACAACACTACAAGCACAATTAATAAATGTCATTTCCCACAACTACTGCAGGAGCTAATGACTAAAATAAATATGACATAAGAGACCAACATTTGTAAAGGATTTGAAATATTTCCGTTCAATCCCTCAAGAGTGATATTAAAAATACCAACAATTCCAGAAGAAAATACTCGTGAGTTTGATGCCAGCCTTCTGGAGTTCTTACAACGAAACAGATGGTCGCAGCCAATGAAAACAGCAAAATTTACGACAGTAATTTTGCTGTTTAATTCATCATCCTGGTAAATTTATATCGACTGAAGAAGCAGAAAAGCTAAAAAGATAAAGAAGGATACTAAAATAACTGAACAAAAAGAGAAAAAATTGCACAAGAAAACAGATTTCGGACTAAGTGATATTAATTTTTATGAGGAAGGTGAACGCGCCCATACGCTATGATTTCCGAACGATACAACGGAAGCCGCGGGGCGCGCGGGGTACTCGGGCGCCGACAGCGCGCGCGCCGCCATTACTCTCTACTATAGAACACGGGACGGCCAATTGGTACTTTTACCTATGTCGCGTACAAATATAAATGTAATGTGCCGTCTAATATTGTAAATGAATATACCTAAATGTTAATTGTAGTTAATTTATAAAGGTTGAGTAGTTGTCATTTAAAACTATCCTCAACAGAACCCTCCTAGACTTCAAGAAAACAGCTGGATAATAGCAAAATTCGCTTCGAAAAAAAGTGTTAAACATTTTATAGGCAATGTTTTATCAATAAATGACCAAATCCCACGGTGAAAATTGAAGACAAACGTGCTGTACACGATTTAAATGATGTTATTGCAGTATTACCTGATCCCCAAATTTCCCGACGAGGACATTTCATATTTAATTTCATTACGATAACATACAATAAGTATAAATGTCACAATCACATTTTAATTAATTTTCAATCTTGGTCAGTGTTTTGAGGAGCGATCTTTAGTTAAAGCTGTGCTTGCCTAGGTCGGTCTGTGGATGGGTGACTGCCCGACATACCGAGTTTGCCTCGGAAAGCACGTTAAGCTTTTGGTCCCGGCTGCCATATATAGAGATCTTTGGCAGTCGTAACAGGTAGTCAGTGACCTGAAATTCTGACATCCAGTCTTACCAAAGGGCATTGTATTACCTAGTATTAACTGAGTTGTGGAGGTCAGATAGGCAGTCGCTCCATGTAAAATACTGGTATTCAGCTGCATCCGGTTAGACTGGAAGCCGACCCCAATATAGTTGGGAAAAGGCTAGGCAGATGATGATAAAACACTGACCGTGTTTTCAATAATTTTCTATTTTTGTTTGAGATTATTTTTAAGAGTGTTGTTTTATGTGTTGACTTAAAGATGTATTTACTCACATAATTTACGATATTTTTATTTAATTTAAAAACTCCTAAGTATTAAAAACCTAAGTTATATTTTCTGATAAAGTCATGATGAGAAATTGATTGTTTGTTATTTGTAACTATGAGAAATTATTGCCAAAAAAACATTGCATTTGTGATTTATACTCGTAAGTAGCAATCTGTTCAATTTTTGAAAACAAGTAAATAAAAATATTAATAAAATAATGTTTTTGTTTGAGACAACCCTACAGTCAACGATATTTTCTATGGAAAGGTTGTGGTACACACGGCTACACATCAAGCTATACAAAACCAGTATAATCTGATCGTTCATTGTGCGAAAAGATCTAGTAAAGTGAGGCCAAGATTAACTGGTTTTGTATAGCTTGATGTGTAGCCGTGTGTACCTGCTACAACTTTGCCTTTTACCTTTGAAAAAAGGAATAATGCCTTTAGGGCAATAATCTGACTGCCGAGACCAGGTCGGTGTCATAAGCACCCAGAAAAAAAAAGCTGAAAATGATAACAAGATAAAAGTCATAATAATAAAGGTTCAGACATACGAACAAAAACTTCAAAATCCAGGCAAAGATGCAGCATTTTGTGGTACCAAGTTGGATAGTTCTACAATGGCAAGCATCATTGTCTCTCTTCTTTCAGCTCAATAATCCTATTTCTGGCTGAGACGAGGGGTCGGCTAGAATGTGATGCTAAAAATAATCGAAATAATTTTTGATCAGATTTAAGTAATTTTCTGCAACAGAGTGCAACATAATAACCTACTTTTAGATAATACTATGTTTAATTCTTGTGTGAAACTAAGTTTTTGGATCAATAAACATTTATTATTATTATTATCATTATTACATTTATTATTATTATTATTATCATAACTGGGCTGGTCACATCTGCCGCATGTCGGAGGAGCAATGGGCAAAAATTACCACTCAGTGGACACCAACCAGCAGGAAACGACAACGCGGCAGGCCCAGAAGGAGATGGCGGGACGAGCTGGATTCCTTCTTAAAGGATTGGCCTATCATCGCACTAGATCGCGAAAAGTGGAAGGAGGGAAGGGAGGCCTTTGCCCTGCAGTGGGACAGTACAGGCTAATAATAATAATAATTATCATAGGTGCCATAATTTACACAATCTCTTTTCTATTGAACAATGTACTTACTTCGCTGCATTGGCAACTCTAGTGCCTCAGTGGACCTCTAGAGGATGGTCTGCCGACGTGTTGGCGGCAGGTGTGTGGGCAGACGATAGGCTGAGCGCTATTTGTTCTTGGTCTTGTGCTACAGATGGTTCCTGTACAACAAAAAAACTGAATTTCATTGACGGATGCAACAAATAAAAGGTCTTTCAACAAGGACGGGTCGATGTTGAAATTAAATAAAACAAGCTGTATGTGAGATATTAAAGAAATTATTTTTTTATTTGAAAGGCCCATTTATGCCATTATTTATGAAATATGACATCATCTAAATCCGCGGCTTCGAACGGTGGCACGGATCCGAGGGGTTCAATTTTCAATTACTCTACTGCATAGATCCGGCTGAATCTGAGCGATGGCCTGCGTTATGTTGACTTTCAGGGCATCGGTTGATTGCGGATTATTGGCATAGACCTGCGACTTGGGTTGTGGTGTCCCATATAAGTACGGCAATTTTGCTTATTAACAAAACCATTCATCCAAAAATGCGCCTCGTCGCTAAAGATGATTATTCATGTCCGTTTGCCCAGCACGGCCCCCCAGAATTTGCGTTTTAGGTGTGCACCAATGCAATGTACTCGCCTCTAGGAATATATGTACTTGTTTCTTTTTCAATGTACCTCTGTACTTTTGAAGATATTTGCAAAATAAGGGGGCCGTGCCAGCCAAACGTTTTCGGCACGGCCCTCTTGTAACTTGAAAAATATATAGCGTATTAAAAAGTTTTTTAAACTGAAGCAATGACCTCTGTTAACACGTTATATGTACCTCAACAAATATTGTGAATTCGTAATAACAAATAATATATATGTAGGATCCACCAGTATTATTCCATCAGATTCAGACATTATGTGGGCAGAGTTTGGGTCTCGTGCAAACGAAAATACACTGGGTTGCGGTTCACTGGTTTTTTATTTTAAATTACAAATTAGTTTCAACACCTCACAATTACAACACTTATACTGGGTACAACGAATCGAGTACAGTTCCGGAATGTCTTCCCACTGCGGCGGTCAGGCATAGAATGACCTCCTCGCCGTCCTTATGAAACATCACGACTCTGTAGAAGCGCGCGCAGATCACGTGATGTTAAAATGGCGCGCTTGCGATTCGTTTCTTGTCCGTACTATTGACCGGATGCGACATATAGATGTGGAAAGGGGGCCGTGCTGAAAAAAAAAATGAAAATATCTAAATAAAAGACAAAACAACCTAGCCAAAAACTATTAAAAAATAATTAATGTTTGGCAAGTAACATATGTAACGCATTGGTTTCTCATACAACTTGCTAAATTTGATAAATAAACCAATTTTAGTTCATTTAGCACGGCCCCCTTTAGTTGCCTATATCTTTTTAAACATGACATGTTTGTTTACAAAATTCGTCTTTCTGAATAATTTAAAGGAGTACATTCGGTCCAAATAAATTGCGATTCTGCTGTATTAGTACTTTAAAAAATAAATAGGATCAAAAATATCATATATTACAACTGATAGGGTGACCATGATTCCATATATTGGGTACATATTTTCTATACTACCTATAATTAAATTATGTGACTACATCGAAATAATATAAGATTGTACAACTAATGCAGTCATGTTAGCCCGAGACGTTTATATCCACCCGTCGAGGGATAAAATGACTCGTTTATGCCCGAGTAAACAGTCTCCTTTTCACTTCACTTTATAATTAATAGTTAAATGTAATATTGATCATATTTGTACGCCAAATGGCAAAACATAGAGCGCATTATAAACACATGTAACACCTCTCTGTAAAAACCTATGTTAACAAATAAACAATCTGAATCTGTAGTTATCTGAATCTGTAGTTCGATTGCGAGAAAATGAAACAAGCAAAAAGTATACATTTAACAGTATTTTCACTGTCTAAAAATGTTGCAAAATTGAACAAGAGAATAGCTACTTCCTGCCTCGAAACTTTTTAAAACATGTTTTTTTTTTATTTTCAACATGATTGCTTCATTTGACTTGGGTGGGTACCTACTTCATACTGCCAAGTTATAAAAATGATTGACAGCATGCGAGATAAACCAGGTCTAAGTTAAACCAGGTTTAAAACTACGTTTTGTCATAAGGCGGTGATAGTTTTATCGTTTTTTGTTGTTATTGATGAAAGAAGCTCGGTATTATGCAAGAAATGTTGGAATAGGCAAAGACAGGCAATTTTTTTGAACGAGTGGTCGTAACTTTGCCTTTGCTAGGGTTGGCACCTTTATTATTTACAGACAAGAAAAAGAGAGATGTATTTTTGTTTATTTTTATTTTTCTTGGGCGTTAGTCCGTAGCAAGCTGGAGTCTAGTGCGTGCGTATGGAATCCCTTTGAGAAGCAGTATGCTCAAGCTTTAGAAAAGGTTCAAAAAGCGTTCCTTAGATATTTTTACAAGCACTTGTTCGGGTTTTATCCTTTTTTGTATCCCACTAAATTCCTGTTGGGTTGTTTGGGTTTTAATTCGCTTGAAGTTAGACGGTCGCGCGACCAGATGACTGTAATCTTTAAAGTTATTAGGGGGATTATAGATGTTCCTGATCTACACAATGAAATCAGCAAACTATTTGTCCCTGACAATTACTGTCGTGGCAGAAAACACCGCTTACTGGCTGTTCCAACTTGCCGTACTGTTGCACGCTCCAAGTCACCCATTCCTCGGACATTATCCGCTATTAACGCTCTCTCCTGGACTTTGTGTGTATGTTACACTATTATTTTTAAGTTTTTTGTTGTTTGAAGGTGTACTGACTGACTCTGACTTTTAATTTTTTGCCAATGCGTTCAAGTCCTGTTGTGAAATCAATAAATACTTTTTCTTTCTTTCTTTACTGTTTTATTTCTAAATAAATATCGACTTAATTTATTATTTCTTGTTTTATGTTTTAATGATGTAATAAATATTAATAGATAATCTAGATACTTATTTTGGTTACTTTTGTTTAAATCATGTCATTTCAAAAGCATTTCATCATACGCTTCCGAAATGTTTTTGTTTACCCCGCCGCACGATTTTAAACAAAATCATACAAAAACATTTCAAAAATATTAGAGTTCCAACTAATCTGTCATAAAAAAATGCGAGTTATTCGATACTTTGTGGTTGAACATGGATATTACCTAACTTCTTTGGAATTGAAGTCCATGATTATTTTCAAATTAACAATAACCCTCCTTTTGGGCTTCGCCGCAGTCGGGTAAAAACAAAAAACATATTTTGTTTCATTTTTGTATGACAGCCCTACCCTAGCCGTTGTTTTTCGATGTATGGAGATTGTATAAATTGATGTCCAGACATTGCCTAGACAATTTTACCTATTATAGGACTCCTTAACACGTTCATTACCACTACGATTTTCACGAAATTTTCTCGGAAGCCGCCTACATTTTACGTTGGACTCGCTAGGCGAGTCGCCGGCGCTGCAACACGAATTGAATCGACTCGCCACGCGAGTTCAGTGGCATTGCGTTAGGGTAAAAACAATGTTTTGTTATTTTTGAGGCCGTGACAGTGTACGTTACGTGTTTAACGCAATTAAAAAGTGTTTAACTAGTATACGGTGTAATTTAACATATAAAAATGGCAAGAAACACTATAGATAAAAGAAAAGGTAAGTTTGTTTCGTAATTTATGCAGTGGCTGTCAATCTAGGATTGACAGCACTTCGCACTTCTAGGATTGTGTGTAACAATAAGAAAGAAATTTGTTGAAAGTATAGTTTATAGAAAATAGGCTTATGATTCACAAAATGAAACCCAATAGGTTCATTGAAATGTTTATTTGCAAGTGCATTCCTGGAAGATTGGCCAATGAGAGCTTCGCAAAAAGCAATGTTATCAGTGCTTTTATTGCTTACTAACCAGCGCGTTCATGTCCGGCTATTTTTTAACAATGCGAATGGATCCTCTTTCAATTATAACTCTTAAAGTAATAGACCGAGAGTTGAGTTTGTATTTTCTGCACCGTTTATTTACCAATAAAACACAAGGACACGCTCAAAAACTTAGAAGTACCCAATACAGGCCTATACAATAACACCAAATTCGAGCCCTTACAAGGTGTAGAACACAATCCGCCGTTGTTTTACGAGTGAATGTGACTTTTGGTAAAATGAAAATAAAAGTATCTACCATCTATATATTTCATTAACAAAAGTTTGAGAATCTATGTCAGTAAACTCGCCTAGCGAGTTCAAGGCATTGCAGAATTGTTTATTTTCTTTCGATTATAAACCTAATAAACGATTACAACCCCTTGTTCACACTGAAAAAAGTTTTGTTGTGACAGTGACAGTTGGACACTGATGACAGCCCGCCTTTTATGTTGTGAGGGACTTGAAGGGTGGCCGCGGATTTTTGTACTAGATTACGTGGCCTCGGCGCAAGGGCAAAGAAGGAACATGGGTTCGGTTTTTAGTCAGTAGAAGTCTGACACTCCCCTTCGCTCTGCCCAAGAGCGCGGGGGGGTCATTCGATGATTTTCCACCCACCAAAAAAAAGGGACTTGAAGGGTTTCTCTCATGTCATGACTTGGAAGTTTCTATTAAAGGTTATTTAGTCAAACAGTGCTTAATCATTATTCAAGAACCCTGTAGACTAATAGAACACTAACAAATAACAAACAATTGAGTAACCTATTACACAGAAATAGTGACTACATAACTAACTATAGTTCCTAGTAGACAAATTCAGTTTTGTTATTAGTAGTTCTGTTATTAGTGGCTCGACAAAAATGAAAACATCCTAACTTTAAAATTCACGTTGTACCTAAGTGTTATAGAATAAATAACTTATTATGTGTATTAAGAACAAAAGTGTTTTGTAAAAATAGCCACATTTTATTGTTAGCGCGTACAAAACCGTTTGGTTAAAATTTGGTCATGGGTTTGGTATGATTCAGTTATTACTTACATCACTATACTATTATTGTAACCAAATTACTTTGTTATATGTAAATGAACTTGTTGAATAATTTATGGCTGCCCCTCAGATTACTTGCAACAGTACAGAATTGTTATCTGTAACTGAACTTTCCGGTTAAAAGTAACATAAATTTTTAGTTACAAATTGTTTTTTTCTTGCTTGTAGGTTTTCAGTCTATAGCCGAAACTAATATATGTAGCTAAGCATAAGAAGTTTCAGCAAGATATATCCTTCCCCAAATCTTACTAAAACTCCTCATATACTTAGGTACTAATTTCGGCTACAAACTCGCCCTCGAGATCCCTACATAGAATAAGAAAAAAAACTTTATTTGTTAATTATGTATTTATTAAGTATTAAATCAATAACTTTAGTATGAACTTATATATTAATTAACACACAAATTTAGACAATGAGCTAGTACACTACACTACACCTGGCTGCATTATTCAAGAGACCTTTTTCTTGGTATTGAAACAAAAGACCTTTGCCTTCATTAGATGAACTTAGGATTCCATATAATTCCTAGAAGCATATTTTATACAATTAATAGTAGAATGAAAAAAAAACATAAAAACGTAAACATTTGGAAATAATAAAATACAGTCTTAAAATAGTCAACCATCCCCATTTCCTCTCCACATGAGCTATAATTAAAAAATCTTAGCGAAACCCTAAACATAATTTATGTCAAAATAACTAACGCATTCATATTCCGACTTGTCTTCTTCTATATTTGTTTCAGGAGGGTCCTCATCCAGGGTATGTGACGACTGGCAAGTCATCCATCACTTTAAACAGCATTATTTTGTTGTCTGAGTCTGGCGGAGTAGTATGACTCTGAAATATAAAATAATAACGGGGCCCAATTCTGTTACTTAGAGATAAGCAACATGCCATTGTCACTCTATCGACACACTACAGACATTATTATGCAATAGGGAAAAGAGGTGTCGTTGTTCGATGGCTTCACAATGGCAGTTCGATAGCCAAACACGATAGACACAACTGCCAGATTTCACTTGAAATATATTTACAGACTACCAATAAAGTCCTACTATGGCGTTTCAATGTCACTACAGTGGCAAGTCAATGACCATAAATATTTGTAGAATACCAAATGTCAATGAGTAGTCTATTGAGACACAACCGACACACTATCGACGCACTATTGATAAGTTAGCTATTTTACAGAATTGGGCCCCTGATCAACCTCTAACATGGTTTTGTATAACGACCACTGTCAGAGACAGTGACAGGGACTAATGGCTTAACGTGCCCTCTGTAATCGAACTGTGAACAACTTCACAAAGTGTCTTTGATGGACGCATTTCAAGTATTTTCCATGAGATTCGCTTCCACAACCTCTGGATCAGGGGCCAAAGCCCCAAACCACTAGACCAAGAGACAGTAATGAAATTAAATATTCTTAAGTATTATTACTTACAGTGTTCTCAAAAGCATTTGACATTATGTTGGTCAAAAGTTTGATTTGTGTGGCCAGCTTAGCCCGGGGTCCAATAATTCGTACTAAATCTCTCAGGTCAGCCTCTGACAACATTTGGAGGGTCTCCACATCAAAAGACTCTTCTGAAATATTAATGAAAATTAGTACATAGGTACAAAAGCAGATACTTAATATACATACATAAGTTTATTAGGTTAGTGCCAAGATAAAAAGACAATCTTTTTATCTTGGCACTAAGTGGGTTATTCCTTGTTTACTAGTCCCAAGGTACTTTTCTAATAAAAATATTAAGTTCTAAAATCTAAAACCCGACCACTAACAAAATCGCGGTCTTAAAAGTAGAAAACAAGAAAATAATTCTTGTGTGATATTCTTCGTAGTCGCATGCCACTGATACCTGATGCTCCTTCATGGCGTTCTCATTGATACAGAAGTCAGCTGCTAATTGCCATTAGCAAGGTGGCATGCGACTACCAAGAATATCAGACAAGAATTATTTTCTTGTTCTACTTTTAAGACCGCGATTTTGTTAGTAGTCGGGATTTAGATTTTTGAACTTAATTTTTTTATTTGAATTTTATTTTTGTGTGTAAACTATAATATAATACTTATTTGTAACGTGCTCGCCAAGACCTTTCATTTGATACCAAACTTGCTATGATTATCTCAATTTAATATTTTTTGAGGTAGGTAAGTTTTTGACATTTAAATTCCGTCATAAAAAGAATTTATAAAATTTACTAGCTTTTGCCCGCGACTTCGTTCGCGTGGAATAGTGACTTCCGGCAGATTTTTGGTATGTCTCGCGAAAAAAAAAAAAAAACTATCCTATGTCCTTTCTTAAGTTCCAAACTATGTCTGTACCAAATTTCACACAAATCGGTTCAGTAGTTTAGGCGTGAAGCAAAGACAGACAGACAGACAGCTTTTACCCGCGACTTCGTCCGCATAAGTTTTTTTGTTTTCTCCCGGCTGTAAGTCCCCCTGCAACAATGTCCCACTATCGTGTTCCAGTCCTCAACTTCACATCAAAATTTGTTCAAAAGCAACCTAAGCTACATAATGGATAGCTCCGAATGTTTCCTTAGTAAATATAAAAAGTAAATAATGTAAATCGGTTTAAAATACTACTAACTACCTACCTGCCAACCCCCGATGTTAGACAGTGTGACATCCGCAACATCGTCTGCGTAGGAAGTACTAACTTAATGTAAGTAGTATAATAATGTAGGAAGCTAAAAATAAGAGGCCTTATTACTGTAGTACATTTTTGTAAACTATGTTCTTTGTTTTTGCCTCTCTGGCCAACACATGGAGATTCTGTCGACTTGAAACACGTGAGCAAGCCACGTATAATTGTCCGTGAGAAAAACAACTCTTTTCTAAATTAATGCCGGCTACTTTTAATGTTTGCCCCTGAGCTTTATTTATCGTCATAGCGAATGCGATTTTCAGCGGAAACTGTAATCTCTTAAACTGGAATGGCAAATCTGTCGGAATTATGGGTATACGGGGAATTAAAACGTTCTCTCCTTTTGCCATTCCAGTCATAATGATTGCTTTTACAATATTGCGACCGAGGTGTGTTACTTGCAACCGTGTGCCATTACACAGTCTCGGTGCATCTAAATTCCGCATCATAAGGACAGGAACGCCTACTTTCAGCCTCAGTTTGTGTGAAGGTACTCCCGACAGTTCTAAAGAATTAAGAAATTCTACAGGGTATGATGTTACTTGTTCAGTATCCATTACAGTGTCTACAGAGAGAAACTCAACAATATCACCTTCCACGCTCATAATTCCACTTCCACGTGACATAATTTGCTCGTTTATCTGTCCCACCATTTCATTCGTCGGCGCTAAAATTGCTCTTTCACATAACCATTCTCTATTCCTCATATTAGTTAGCAGTTCGCCATAGACGAAGTTATTTAGATCATCTGGATTATGCACAACATTGCAGAATTCACGATCCAATGTAATCATGCCATTACCATCCTTTGCCATACGATCTTCTCCAATTTTAAGAAGAGCAGCAGCATATTGTCCAGATTGTACATCATTGTGTAGTTGCACTCTCATATTTGTAGACAGACTAAACGTTTTTACGTGCACCCATAACGTTGACGCTTTTAAACACGCATTTATTTCATCTGCAGGGGTGCCTTTAGTGATAACCGGCAAAGTCTGTTTAAAAGGGTCAGAGCCCATTCGTCCCCTAAAATTCGTCCCCCAGCATAAAAGTTGTAGATTCGGCCCCTATATAGGTGCCCATTGGTCTCCTGGTAGGGGACCAATTAATATTTTAATAAAAAATATTATTTTTCAGGTACCCATTCGTCCCCTCTAATATATATACAATATAAGTTAAAGATTCGGCACCTATTCAGGTGCCTATTGGTCCCCTGAGATAAAATTAGCTATATTTTACATAAGAAACGGTTAACATAGTACACTTGTGAACAGTTTATTACCGGAATTAATTTAATCATAACAGATCATTGAAAAAAGAGCTATGATGAAT
The DNA here is from genome assembly GCA_949775195.1 of Diarsia dahlii. Taxonomy (NCBI): domain Eukaryota; kingdom Metazoa; phylum Arthropoda; class Insecta; order Lepidoptera; family Noctuidae; genus Diarsia; species Diarsia dahlii. Next base: position 13,616,871 of record OX459203.1, on the reverse strand, counting down.
GATAATCCGTCATGATAATAATATAACCTGTCTAAGGCTTACGATGTAAAATTGTCTCACTAATAAATAAATACGGTCAATCACTAAGAAGTAAATATACAAAAAAACAACCGACTTCAAAAACACCAAAAAGTGAAAAATAAACTTCAGAAAAATCAGCTTCTGAAGTCGGTGACATTTGTTTGTTTGATTTGGCTTTTTTTGCCACCGACTTCAGAAGCTGATTTTTCTTTTGAAGTTTATTTTTCACTTTTTGGTGTTTTTGAAGTCGGTTGTTTTTTTTTGCAAAAAAGTTTTTTATTTTTTCGTTTTTAGTTGTGTATCTTATAGAAATATTTACTATGAAACCTATGCTTGTATAGCGTCAGAAAAAGCACGAAACACGTAATACGTGCCTATGTTTGAGGGTTGCCCTCGATTTCACTAGGATTCCATCACCAGGATCTGGTTTCCATATCATGGTGCCACTCTTGAAATATCTCCGTTCCAATAAAAAAAGAATCATCAAAATTGGTTCATAAACGACGAAGTTATTCGCGAACACACGTATAAAATGTAACGAAAAATGTTCATAAATTATGAAAAATGGTCATAAAATGAAAAGTACTGGGCCAAACCATGCTTAATTTTTATGGGACCAAATGGCAACTATTCCGCATCAAACTAAAAAAGAATCACGTAAATCGGATCATAAATCGCAGCGTAATCGGTGTACATACAGAGAAAAAAAAAAAAAAAAAACATACCAATCGAATTGAGAACCTCCTCCTTTTTGGGAAGTCGGTTAAAAAATACGGTGATTTTAGCCAATTTTTATGTAGGTACTTCTAGTTACAATTTATTAGATTTAAGTTATCTACGATTTTGCATGTAGTTGGTTAATATACAAAAAAAAATATGTTGATTTATCTAGTCTTCAATAATTACTATGATTTTAGTATTTTTTTGTACTGTTATAATTTTTAAGATTTAAGTTATTATGATTTTGCATGTATGTAGGTAGTTGGCAAAAAAACAAAAAAATAAGAAGTGATTATTTACTGTTGATATGTGTTCTATTTTTTTTGCATATTTTATATTAAATGTTGATTTATATGATGGTCAATCAAGGCTGACTCAAACTCAAACTCAAATCGTTTATTTCAATTAAGCCATTACAGGCACTTTTGAATTCTGATTTTTGTAAAAGTTGTATTTTGTTAGTTTCTAGGACATTGTGATTTTGTATGTGTTTATCTTATTTGAAATAAACATGATATCCACCGAATTACTATATTTTTTATTTTAGCCTTTTCTGCGCGACTGTACCAGGACTACCAAGCTGCAGTATACACATATACATGTACTTAATTAGAAGAATGAATAAAAATAAATATTTTTCAGGGGACGAATGGGCCCCTCAAAAGTTCCAGGGGACGAGTGGGCACAGGGTGCGAATCTTAGGGGACGAATGGGCTCTGACCCGTTTAAAATCGCCCGCTAAAAGTACCACCATCCCCCCCATGATATTTGGATTACTCTTGATGTCTTTCAAAGTCCGATCTAGAGCTTCAATTGCTCTTTTATGGGACATAGTACACTCATCCCAAACTAATAATTTACATTGCTGCAACATACGTCCACGCTCGCTGTTTTTACTTATATTACAGACTGGCATTTCTTCATGGGCTAAGTTTAATGACAGTTTAAGCACCGAATGTGCCCTTCGACCACCATTGAGCAGAGTGGCGGCTATTCCGGAAGAGGCAACTGCTACAGCAATTCCTTTATCTTTTCGGATTTGCGCTAAAAGCAAGTTTAAAAGAAAGGTTTTTCCCGTGCCTCCGGGAGCATCCAAAAATAACAAACCACCTTCGCCATCTTCGATTTTTTTGAAAACATTGTCAAATACTAACCTTTGTTCTGGGATCAAACGTGGAACAGACTCTGTCAATTGTTGTTGTAAGGAAGCAGTATCGTAATCTAGTTCCCGTATTAAATCGCTACTGATTTCCTCGGTTCTCTGTGGTCTGATCATTCCATAATCTGAATATAACCTATAGACATCATGTCCCTGCTCCAAGAAATACTCGCAGAAACCAGTTCTGATGACGAAAGCGATGAAAAGAAAAGTGTGATTACCTAGAGCCGATCGTTTTTCCACATGGAACGACGAATGTTTCTTGCCAAGATTTCGAGTCTCTAAAAACGTAGTAAACGGTACTTACTTTGTTTGAATGTTTGCAAAAAAAATTTTGTATATATAATTTTTCTATACCCCTTAAAAGTATTGTCAAATTTGACAAAAACTTTAACTTTAACTACTTTTTTGGTGCAACTCAGCCTAAAAGAACAGGTTTCTACAAGTTCCGTTTGAAGTTGACACAACTGTCAGCGAGCGGGAACAAAACGTTTAGTTATGGGCAGCATAACTTTAATCACCACCTGTTAAATTGCTGTGTGATAGATGACTAAAAATACTCTAAAGCCAACATAATCAATATTAGTTGTTTGTTTCTAGTAATTTTTTTTGTTTGTTTCTAGTAACTCTACAACACAAATCTCAACAATACTTTATAGCTGGAAACAAATAATAGCAGAGTTGAAAATTATCAACTTAATCGATTAAAAATAGTTTTAGTTGGGTCAACTGTAAATCACAAGTGTGTTCGATTATAGCAAAACATTATTATGTTGTAAAGTACCGAAACCGAATTTTGCATTAGATAACATAAACTTTATTAGCTTATAACCAACTCAAATAACTAAAATATTTTTGTAAAATGCAACAAAAGCAATTGATCAATACGTAAATAAAATTCGTTTGTTAGCTAACAAGGTTTTGCTATTTGTCAGTCAACTCAACTAGTTCTGTAAAATACTTTTTTCAGTACAAGAGTGCAAATTAAGTTAAGTGTGAACAGTGCAGATCCCGATTGAGGGATCTACGCTGAGGCTTATCAGTGAGACTCCGCACTGCGGGTCTTCCCACACTTCATTTTGCGTTGCGGTTTCCCGCAACGGTTCCTCGCTCCGGGCTATTACGCACCGGGACGCTGACCCACCGGGCCACCCGCCCGTGCCTTCGAGAAGGTTCAGCGACGGCGACGGTCGCCCGCGCCATCTCCATCAACCTACGTGCGACATCACCGTACCGCGCTGCTCAGCTCGTCGGCCTCCTTCCATCCTCAGACTCGCCTGCAGCTACAGGGAGGTGTTTTTTCCTGCAGTAGTGACGACAGACAAAAATAGCAACCTATGACCATACAAGTTTTGTGCGCTCCGACTTTAGACTATCCGGGTTTTTCTCAACGTAGTAATTTGCGCAAATTTTTTATCACTTGTATCAGCGATATTCTCGGCCGATCTGGCGTTCCTTTTACGTAAGTGTGTTGGTTGGTTGTTACCGAACCAGTCGTCTCGATTTTGGTCACCAAACTTTGGAGAGTCGACTTTGAAGGGCCACCGCGTCTGCCATAAAATGGACAAAATGCGTGCAACGTTTGCACTAACGAACACTCATTTTGATAATAACTTTTTTATCATTTGGACGTGCTGCTCACTCGTGTAACTTGCCATGGTGATTTGGCATCAGTAACTAAAGAAATAACAACGCATTTGACAGATCCCGCCAAAACAATGAGGCCGCCAAAAACTGTCAACATCGACCCGCCCTATTTGAAAGACCCTTTATTATATAAAATGTAAATATAATGTATCTGTTATTTATTATTATTTAATCAAAATAGTCACAGCGGACTTCATGCAACGAGAAAGACGAGTTCAAAATTGAACTCAAACTCGGAGCCTTTATTTCAAATAGATAAATTAGTCCCTTGTATAGGTATAATAGGGTAGTTGACAAAAAAAAAACTAATTAGTCCGTCAGATAGATTTCCGATAAATATTGGACACGTATTTTTTTCTTTTTGCACGTAAACCAAAAATGAAGACCATACAGTGCTTTGAAAACTCGTGTGACGTCACATCGCACTACATTTTTACCACGTAGTGCCGTCAAAAGCCCCCAGTCATAATCTTTGACCAGACTCATAATCTTTTGCCAGATGTTTCTTATCTGCTCATACCTAAAATTGTACATTTTAAATAAATAAATATATAAGGTCAAAATAGGTGGACAAAATTTAATTGGAACTCATTCAGACTACCAAAATAAGGACGAGAGTAAAAAAATAAATAAGAAAAAACGCATTTAAGTACCTACTCACAAAGGATGAGTTTGTTCTAGAGTACCGGCAATTTATTATTTTAAGAAAAAAAAAAACACTTTATTTAAGTTTTTTTTTTGTTTAGATATCTTTGGTTAGACATACTGAACGCTGTGTTAAAATTTGTCCACCTATTTTAATGGGACCTTATATAAAAGTCGATAGACGCGTAGTTAACTGATTATTATCATTGTATGCACTTTACTTATGACAAGACCTTGAAATAATATGAGTGATGAATTAAACTCACCCTTTGCCACTGCTCCACGGACTTTGTGGAACTTCCCATGGCATTAAGCGAGTTACATGGGCTCGCCCACAGCCGTTTCGAGCGAACTCGACCATCAGCGTCGGCATCCCTCAATATACCGCGAGCTAACTCTTGGTTAGCGCTCATGAAATTGAGGAGTGCTTACACCTGAAAGCTCGTTGCTGCTAGAGCACTTGGAGCACGGGTTGGGGCCATTTAAATTTTTATTTTTTGCCGTTATTTACTTTATAACAGCCTTGATGTAAGTAATATTCTTGATTTGGATTCATTCGTGTACTTCCATCAAGATAGATATCGTCCGAGTAGGGTTCTTTGGTGTAGACTTCCACCAACCCACCTCTAAATATGGTCGTATCTTTCTCGACATATACTCGTATACTAACCGCCTTAAGCTAGGTTCATATTGCTGTGTCGGGGTGTGTCTGGTCGCCGTATGTTGTGTCGCGGAGTGTTCATACTAATGTGTTGTCTTGTGGCGCAATATGTCGCATTTTTAGATCATTCTCATTTTAAGAGTTGTAGAGTGAATACGTGTTTTAAAATGGAATCGTCTGACGACAGTGACTTCGATGAAGATATTCAATTTTTTCTATTGATGACTCTTTTGACTGGCCTGTTGGTCTAGTGGTTAGTGACCCTAACTGCTATGCCGGAGGTCGTGGGTTCGATTCCCACCCAGGACAAATGTTTGTGTGATGAGCACGATCATTTGTTCTGTGTCTGGGTGTAATTTATCTATAATATGTATGTATTTAGAAATATATAAGTATGTTTATCAGTTGTCTAGTACCCATAACACAAGCTCTGCTTAGCTTGGGACTAGATGGCGTTGTGTGATAGTTGTGGAATATTATTATTATTATTCTAAAAAAAAAGAAAAGGAAAAGGAGATATTGGGTTCATCCCGTAAATAGATTAAGAGAGACTAGAGGCGCATTTCACTGTCTTGTTCGAGAATTAGAAAGTGATGACAAAAGATTCCAACGATATTTCAGATTTACTAAAATACAGTGTGAGCAAGTACACACTTTAATTGAAAAGGATATCAAAAAAATACACACTCAGTTCCGCCGCCCTATAGGAACAAAGGAAAGACTTGCTGTATGTTTAAGGTATGTATTGTAATAGCAGTACCTACTTAATCAACAATCACATTACAATTAGGTAATTTTTTATACTTAAATCACAACATACATTGCAAACAATTTATTAATTTATCACTCACAATCACTATAATCAACTGAACTGTAGTATGTCACAAGATTTTGATCCGCCAATGGACCTATTTGCTGTGGTTGTGATGTGTGAGATGACGATGTGGATGGCATAGATATTGTATTCAATGTTAATGCAGTTGGATGGTAATCGATAGATGAATGAGTGGATGAACGAAGAGACTGTTGACATTCTTGATATGGTGGTGAAACCTGGAACTGGGACTTAGTTTGCTGTGGTGGAATAATCTTGTAGGATGTTATGTTCATTGGAGTTTGTAAAACTGTATTTGTCTGTTGTTTTTCTAATTTGCGGATTTGTGCAGAGTGCAAATCGAGTTTGATTTTAGTTTGTTCAAGGATCGAAAGACTTTTTACCGCTTTACTCATACTCAAAAAGAATAGATCATTTTCATCCATTTCTACCTCCCGTCTTGCGTTTTGTTTTTGAATTCTGAGATCATTTGATGATTTCATAAGCTCATAAATCTCCTGCATGCCAGCCTTGCCAGTATTCTGGCGAGTTGATGTGGAACTCCTGGTCGAGCATTGAGATTCGCTTCTATGATACGGGCTAGCTGGAGGATTTTCCAATGCCGATCTTGATGGTGACACTGATCCAGGCGGAGATACTATATTTGTAGTCGTGTTTCGAGATTCCATAAACGGGCACAAAAAACTCATTTGGTCTTCATATTTCCAAGGTGTGACTGTCATAGCGGCTTGACCACTTTTTTTATTTCGCCTGCGTTTAAGTACATTGGCGAAAGAATTTCTTAATTTAGTCCACTCCTCCTTGCAACTATCAACTGAAACATTAATATTTAAGAAGTTTTAAAATTATTTAATTACAGATTTTTGGCGACAGGAAATTCATTTCGTTCAATGGCGTTCAATTATCGCATGGGAGTATCTACAGTAAAGGCAATAGTTGAAGAAGTTCGCGATGCAATCTGGAATATTATGACACCCATTGTAATGCCGCAACCAACTGAACAAGCATGGAGAGATATTGCAAAAGAATTTAAAGAATGTTGGCATTTTCCTAATTGTCTAGGAGCATTGGACGGGAAACATATAAACATAATTTGCCCAATAAATGCAGGTTCTACCTTCTACAATTACAAACAAGAACATTCTATTGTACTACTGGCTCTCGTTGATGCTCGTTACAAGTTTATTATGATCGATGTAGGAGCATACGGTAGGAACAGTGATGGTGGTATATATGAAAAATCGTTACTAGGTCAAATGTTTGCGCGACAAGAACTAAATGTTCCACAGAACGAACCGTTATGTCAGAATACAGAGCCTTTACCGTATACTATCGTCGCTGACGCAGCATTTCCATTAAAAACATATTTACTAAAACCCTACAGTAAAGTTAAGCTAGTAAACAACGATGCTAATAAAATTTTTAACTATCGTTTGTCACGTGCACGTCGTACTGTTGAAAATGCTGTTGGAATATTAAGGACAAGATTCAGAGTGTTTCAGGGACCTTTACAAGTACAGCCTTACATGGCAGATAAAATCGTTCTCGCCACTTGTTGCCTTCATAATTTTTTAATGGCTCAAAATGTGCATGTAGAAGATGTAAGTTTTACCAACTCAACAGAACTCAATAGCAGTAGTCCTACTGCATTGTCCAATATTTCTTCCATATCAAGAAATCCAACGCAAGAAGCTGTCTACGTCAGAGAAAAATATAATAATTACTTTATGAGTCCAGAGGGACAAGTACCATGGCAAATGGAAACTATTAGACGTACAAGATAGGTAGAATTAATATTAATAATTCATAAATAAACAACTTACCTGATTTATTTAATGTTGTTGCTATTTCCTCCCAAGCACTATTCCTGATACCGTGATCCTTATATTCCTTACATTTTGTGTCATAGAGAACTTTGTATTGCCGTACTAATTCAATAAGTTCATCAGACATTTTAAAGAACGAAAAACAGAATTATAATAATTGCATGAACTGTGTTCCCTCGCAATAACGCGTCGTAAATGATAGATTCACATTAGTGTGGCGCGACAGATCCCCCACCACCTCTCTGGCGCGATCGGGCGTCGAGCGAATTTACTGCGACAGAACGCGCCACAACACAACACAACCTACTAATGTGAATCTATGCATAGTAAATGAACGTAAGCGATTGCGTTCTGGCGCGCCCCGACACACCCCGACACAGCAATATGAACCTAGCTTTATTAATAAAAATAGTTAAACCTGGTTTAACTTACGCTTGGTTTATCTCGCATGCCGTCACTTTCTTTTAAATATATTTGAAGTGAGACGGCATGCGAGATAAACCAAGCGTAAATTAAACCAGGTTTAACTATTTTTATAAATAAGGCGGTAAGAGTTTAAATTGATATATCGGTTACTTGGCTCTTTGGATGCGAAAGAGTATGAAAAATAGTACATTGTTACCTTAGGGGTGAAAGTAACTTATTTAGTCCCCGAGACGGGGTTTGGCGCCTGAGCGCAGCGAGGGCGCTAATAGTTCGAGGGACTAAATAAGTCTTTAACCCGACGTAAACACTGTGCTTTTCATTACGAATACAAGGAAAGTTGATGGGAATAGGCTTGCGCCCAATTACCTAAATGGAAAGAAAGAAGAAAGAAAAAACAAATTGACAAAAAAAAAAAAAAAAAGTAAACATAAGAGAAATACTTAAAATCGGTTAAATCTAATCGGTGGATGGCAATAGGCTTGCTCCTATTTACATCGGTTGATGGCAATAGGATTGCTCCTAATTAGATTGGTTGATGGCAATAGTCTTGCTCCTAATTACATCGGTTGGGGGCAAATAGGCTTGCCCCCAATTACATCAATTGATGGCAATCGGCTTGCTCCTAATGACATTGGTGGATGGCAATAGGCTTGCTCCTAATTAAATCGGTTGATGGCAATAGGCTTGCTCCTAATTAGATTGGTTGATGGCAATAGGCTTGCCCCCAATTACTTCGGTTGATGGCAATAGGCTTGCTCCCAATTACCTAAATCGGTGGATAGCAATAGGCTTGCTCCTAATTAGATTGGTTGATGCCAATAGGCTTGCTCCTAATTACATTTATTGATGGCAATAGGCTTGCACCTAATCACATCAGTTGGTGGCAATAGGCTTGCACCTAAGCACATCAGTTGGTGGCAATAGGCTTGCTCCCAATTACATCAAATAATTTGACAGCTGTCAGTAGAAAGCGATTCTCCCTAGGGTTGAAAAGTAGTACTTTCAACCCGCTCCGCAGGCATGTCATGACCTACTTTCAGAGTATGAGTAATGAAAAATAAATTTCTTATTATGTTTCATAACAGTCACAGTAAGTAGTTCGGTGAAATTTTGCCCTATTAAGACTGATGCTGACAAATATTTGACTTGTACAGTGGATTGAAATTTTGGTTTGGTTATAGAATTACCAAAACCTTTTATTATTGGCAGATTCAAACCTTAAGACGAAGTTCTTTTGCTTTCGAAGTAACAACGTATAGTCGCTACCAAACTCAAATCAACGTATGCGTCGACCATGGTTCCGTTAATACAAAAACTTAGTAGTAGCAGAAACGTTAGAATAAGATTGGTGTTTTATGGTTGGACTTTTGTCACCATCTACTGTTTCATTATTGCCAATAGTATTATTTGAAGTGATTTTGAATACTTTTGAATACTTGCTGATTGTCTTTGTTGCCACGGTTTAGAACAATATTATTGTAATTGTGTCCTCGCTCGCGACAGTTAAAACAAGAGGGATCATAGTTCCTACAAGAACTACTAGTTGAAGCTCCATTTTGATTATTTGGACCCCGTGATTCTCTCTTTTTGCTTGAATTAAATGTAGATTTTTTGCAATTTCTTTAGATGTGCCAGTATCGTTGATTCCATAAATTATGCAATCTATTGACATCATCTATGCAATCTATCAACTTCACACCTACTGAGCAACGATAACTTATCGTATAAATAGTCTCTTACTGCCGTACTCAGATAGCTCCTAGGGACTACTCAGGCCATCACTTAGTAATGCGAATATTTCCGAATAGCAGTGGAAACTCGTGACACCTTACCGTCTCCTGAAGAACTGAAAATAAAAATAGTTGAAGAAAGTGAGGCACGAAAAAACATTGAATGTAAAGAAATTGAAGAAGCCTTTTTTCACAAAGAAAGGCAAATATTGCCAAAATTGTAAAAAGAAAGGCCATACCACTCAGGCGTGTTGGAGCAAAACAAATAATGTTCCCCGAAAGAAATTTGAGAAAACCCCTGAGAAAAATTTCAATGTTTGCCTGAACACAGGAAAAGAGGTATCTAATGAAAACATTTGGTGTCTAGATAGCGGTTGTACATCGCACCTTTGTGGTACAAACCTCTTATTTAACAGTATGACAACAGCTTCAGGAAATTTAAAGCTGGCCTCAAACAAACATACTGCTACGATTGAAGGAAAAGGAAAAGTGACAGTGTTCAAAGAAAAAGAACAATTTAATTTAAATGAAACATTGTTTATTCCTGACTTGACAACCAACCTATTGTCAGTAAGCAAAATAACGGAAAAAGGAAATAAAGTTATATTCGAAAAAGACAAGGCTTACATAATAGAAAATAATGGGTCAGTAATACTGACAGCAACGAAAAGTAATGATTTATACTACCTGAAATTTGATGAATCAAATGAGACCGCAAAATATACTCGTACAAATAAAAATTATAGCAAAATCTTGCAGTGGCATCGAAAACTTGACCATATCAATGAAAGAGATTTGGTAAGGATGGCAAAAGAAGAGTTAATGTATGGACTTGATGTAGGTGAAGGAAAACTTGATAATTGTGAAACCTGTTTATAAGGAAAACTTTCAAGATTGCCATTTCCGCGTCATGTGGAAATATACACTACCCAACCATTGCAAATCATTCATAGCGATGTGTGTGGTCCTTTGGAATACGAGTCTATAGCTGGATCAAAGTATTACGTAACGTTCATCGATGATTATACCAGGTACTGTTGCATATATTTTATCGCACAGAAAAGCGAAGTATTTGATTTTAAGGAATTTAAAAGTGAGGTTGAAAATTTTACTAACCTAAAAATAAAGAATTTGCAATCAGATAACGGAAGGGCGGAATACGTCAATAAAATGTTAGACGATTATCTGAAATTGCATGGAATCCAGAGAAGGTTGAGTACACCTTATACTCCGCAACAAAACGGAATCAGCGAGCGCAAAAACAGGTCCCTGATGGATAAAGCCAGATGCTTATGATAGAAGCAAATACACCAAAGCAATTGTGGGCAGAAGAAGTATATACTGCTAACTATTTAATAAATAGAAGTCCATCCAAAGCACTGAAGGGAGAAACGCCATTCAAGAAATGGGTTGAACGAACTCCATCAGGTAATCACCTTCACATTTTTGGCAGCAAAGCTTTTGTACTGCAGAAAAGAAGAAAGGGAAAACTATCGGCAAAAGCTACAACCGGTGTATTTATGGGTTATGCCAAAAACTCAAAAGGATTCCGAATTTACATTCCTGAAAAGAATTCTGTAATAATAAGCAGGGATGTTAAAATCATAAACAAAATGTATTATGAAACAGAAGAAAACTACGACAATATTGTTGAGGAATCAGGACAAACACCTGAGAAAGAAAAACAACTTAAACAAAAGAAAAATCTGAGCACTGAAGTAAATGTAGAAATAGTAAAGAATAAAGGAAAAGTCTCAGAAAAATCGAAGACATCTGAACAAAACACAAGTCCAGAGAAGTCTTCACCAAATATCATACCTGACACCAATTTTGATGAAGCATCATCAGATGAAGAACAAGAAGCTTATATTGACGCAACTGAAACAATGACTGGAGAAAGGCCGAAAAGAAATATAAAACAGCCTACTTGGATGAAAGACTATGAAACAGAAGGATTTTCAGAAGAATGTCAGTTGTCATCTGAAATAGCTTACTCGTTTGAAGATAATAATCAAACGGAAGACTGAAGTGATGCTATCCGATCTGAAATTAGATCACACATTAAAAACGGTACGTGGAAAATCGTAAAGAAAGAGAAAGGTATGAAAATCATAGACTACAAGATGATCTTAAAGAAGAAAGTGAGCCCAGAAAACAAAGTAACAAACAAGGCACGCCTAGTGGCTAGAGGTTTCACGCAACGTCCGGGCGTTGATTATAATGAAACTTACGCACCCGTTGCGAAACTAAGTTCTATAAGAACTATGTTTGGTATTGCTGTTGAAGAAGGTCTACATTTGAACCAAATGGATGTAGTCACAGCATACCTAAATGGAAATATTGAAGAAAATATTTATATGAAACTGCCTAATTACATCGAGAGATATGTAAGAGAGATATTAGTTTGCTGAGTTTGAGTCTGATGATCTAACAGTCTACAATAAAGCCAAAGAGGTTCTAACAGATTTAAAAACCATAGAAGGAGAAAAAGTCTTTTTATTATTTAAGGCCCTTTATGGACTTAAGCAGGCAGGGAGGCAATGGTATTATCAAACTGGACACAGAATTACAAAATATTGGCTTTCAGGCTACAAAAGCAGAGCCCTGTGTATACATATGCACAGAAGGAGGAGTGCGTGCCATTATTGGAATATATGTCGATGATATGTTACTTGCCTGCTCATGTCAAAAGAAGATGAAAGAAATAAAAGACATCCTAAGTCAAAAGTTTGAAATGAAAGATCTGGGAAAACCAAAATGCATACTTGGTATGGAAATATCATACAAAAACAAGGAAGTTATTATTAAACAAACAAAGAAAATATACGAAGCTTTGAAAACATTTAAAATGGAAGAATGCAAGTTTACTACTACACCGATAGAACCAGGCATTGCACTAGAGTCAAACAAGAAGGAAATTGTAGAACTGCCTTACAAAAATTTGATTGGCACGTTAATGTTTTTGGCTGTAGCTACAAGGCCAGATATTGCATTTGCAGTAAGCTACTTGTCACAATTTAATGACTGTTATAACGAAACACATTTCAAAAGTGCAAAACGTGTTCTAAGGTATCTGAAAGGTACAAAAGATATCGGTTTGAATTTCAAGAAGACCGGAAATAAACCATATGGCATGGCTGATGCTGATTGGGGGTCATGCAAGATAGACAGAAAGTCCTTTTCCGGATATTGTTTTAAATTTGCTGGAGCTCCTATCAGCTGGGGATGTAGAAAACAAAGAAACATTGCGTTTTCCACAGCAGAAGCCGAATATGTCGCTCTAACAGAAGCTGTTAAAGAAGCAGCATACCTAAGAGCGTTGTTCAATGAAATGAACATAAAACAAGAAAAGATACTAATATTGAATGATAATCAAGCGGCACTAAAGCTGTGTCAAAACCCAATAGTATCTTCAAAGTCGAAACATATAGACCTCAAAATGCATTACATCAGAGATTGCATCAAAGAAGGAGTCGTGGAAGTCCAATATCAACCTACAGAAGATATGGAGGCGGATCTGCTGACGAAAGGATTACCAGGTCCAAGACTTGCACGTTTGAGAACCAGTATGGGTCTACATTAGGAGTGAGAAGGAGTGTTGAAATTGGCACATCCCTAATGTGACTATTATAGTTTTGGTAACCCTAATGGTTGCCATGGTTCGTTATTCGAAAATATAGAATCCTGGTTCGATGGTGTAATTTTCATTTCCTAATTTTCCCTGCTTGCCGCTCCCAACTCCAACACACATTGATACATTATGTATTGGGGATCAAAATTAAGAAATATAAATGTGATTTTGAATTGGCACAAATTAACGCTATCAAAGAAGTTTTCCCTCATGGTAAAATAACAGGATGTTATTTCCACTTTTCGAAAGCTATCTGGCAAAAAAGCCGATGAACTGCAGCTGGCAACTACAGACAAAGGAAAAGAAATTGTAGGACTGATATGTAATTTACCACTGTTACCATCTTCATTTATAAAGGCATGTATTTAAACCGTTATCTGTATATTCCCTTTTTTCGAACAAAATATTTTAAAGTTACACCAAAAATACTGACTTGCACACAAATTATGCACACTAAAGAAATCAAATTTAGTAGGCTTTTTAATGGCATTTGCAGAACTCTTTTACTGAACGAATAACTATTATCAAAATAGTATAGTATAATTATTTAGTCTAACAAACATTTTAAAACTTTTTTAAGGAAAACCTACACCTGATTTACTCCATGACGCGCGCTCGCTTCGCTCGCATATTAAATAACACTAATATCTTCTGTCCCCGAAGTGCCGGGCCTCCGCCGGCCTCCTTCGTCGGCCTACGGCCCGGTGCCCATGCCGCCCATAAAGGACACTGTCGCGAGACGGTCGTATTAGATATCAGTTTTAGAAATTCCGTAGTAAGATTGTACAATTTAGAGTGCAAGTTAGTATTTTTGATAAGCAATTAGTATTTTTGTTTTACAAATCATATATCCGATGTACTAACTACATTTTTGGTGTGAATTCGATAAAAAAGGTCATCTCGTTTTGTGTGATTTTTTAGACTTTTTTGTAGGACATGTTTAGTTAATCAATTGGTTTTTTTGCACAGCATTCATTTTTCTGGTATGCATTCAGTTAATTAGTGGAGTTACCTAGTGTGCTGAAAAATTAAACAGATGTGCATTTAAATATATCCCATTTATAAATATTGGCTGGAACTGTGGAAAGATTTTAAAAATGGACATAAATCAATCATCGGTAAGGTGCGCCAACAGGAGAAGGAAGATGCATATTTTACTCAAGATATGTACGAGGAGTTCGAGGAATTGTATGTAGCATACAAGACTCAACTGAAGGAAGCCCTGCAGCCCTATCTCGCGTCACCAAATACAATTATTCACCGAAACAAAATGCAAGTGCTGGTCACGTAGTTAGTGAGTGTGAGGTTAAGTTACCGCGCATACAATTACCAACGTTTAGTTGTAAATATAAGGTCCCATTAAAATAGGTGGACAAATTTTAACACAGCGTTCAGTAGGTCTAACCAAAGATATCTGAACAAAAAAAACATTAAATAAAGTGATTTTTTTATTACTTAAAATAATAAATTGCCGGCACTCGAGAACAAACGCATCCTTTATGAGTAGGTACTTAAATGCGTTTTTCTTATTATTTCTTTTACTATCGTCCTTATTTTGGTGGTCTGAGTGATTTCTGAAATTTTGTCCACCTATTTTAATGGGACCTTATATAGTGAGTGGCAAACGTTCTACGATATATTTAATACCCTTATTAATTCTAACAAGAATTTATCTCCAGTGCAAAAATTACATTACCTAAAAGGTAACCTGTCAGGTGAACCTGAATGTTTATTACGCAATTTCTCAACCACGGATTCGAATTATGAAGACGCGTGGAAACAATTAGTTAAGCGTTATGATAATAAGCGATATAATTGTAATGCCATTATAAGATCATTGTTTACGCAAAAACAAAATAGATACAACAACTTCTGGTTTACAAACTTTGCGTAATATGAACATTGATATTAATAATAGCGATGTATTTATTATGTATTTAGGTAGTGGTTTCTAAATTAGATACCGAATCCATGAAGCAGTGGGAATACCAACTTGGCTTAATGAATGATGAGTTACCGTCATGGGCACAATTATCTGAGTTTTTGGAGGCAAGATTTAGGTCATTGGAGATGATAGATACAAACAAGGTACCTACACAATCAAAGCCTACCAACTCTAAAACCAAATCTTTTCATGCGTCTACTGACAGTAAAAAGAGTAATTCTAACGTATCTGCCAAGTGTTTTTTGTGTAAAGGTGAACATAATTTGTTCCACTGTAAGGAGTTTAGTCAACTTAGTGTAAAAGATAGGCAAGATTATATTCAAAAAAATAACTTATGTTTTAATTGTTTTTCTTCATCCCATCCAGTAATGAAGTGTCGGAACTCAGTGAGTTGTAGGCGTTGTGGGAGGAGGCATCATTCATTATTGCATTTTGAGAAGGAGTCGAGCAGCATAGCAAAACCTGATGACGTTTCTACGCCGAGTGAGTCAGATAAAACCGTGAGTACAACTATTTCCACTAATTTTTCGAGTGGAGGATTAGAACCGAGTCGTGTTTTGTTAGCTACAGTGTCCGTTTGGCCATACAATGAGCACGGTTATAAACAACAATTGAGAGGATTATTAGATCAAGGATCACAGGCGTCTTTTATAAGCGAGTCGGTTGTACAATTAGGTTGGGTTTGGGTATTTGTGTATGTGAGTTTAAATGTTTGTGAACGCACCCACGATACAGGAGAAATTCCTAGTGTGGGGCACGTTTTTTTAAAAAAAAGAAACGAAAGAAAAAAAGAAAGAATTACTTGGACTTCCCCGTAAACGAGTCCATGGTACGGTGTCTGGTATAGCCAAGCAAGGTCACCACTTGTATCAGGCTCTGAAGAGCAAGTCCAGACAAACCAACCCTGTGGACTAGGCTCGACGTCCGATTGGACCACAACTGGTGAAATGAAAAAGATTGATTTTATTAAATCAAATCAATTTTATGGCGAAGTTGAAGGAGTAAACCCTGTAGATTATTTCAATTTCTCTTTCTCCGAAGATTTTTTGTCGATGATTCGTACAAAGACAAACACACAGGCACAGAGGCTGCTGAATAATAGGCCAAATAAAGAATCACCAGGCAGACGAAGAGATTTTTCAAGAATAACTGCATGGAAACCGATCATCGTCCCTGAGCTAAAAATATTTCTTGGTTTGCTATTCCATATGGGAACTATTCCACTCAGTCGTCTACAAGATTACTGGAAAAAAGACAGGTTGTTTTTAATGCCTATTTTTGGACAACGAATGAGCAGGAATAGATAACACCTTATAATGAGATGTTTGCATTTTACCTCAGAGGAAGAGAGTGAGGACCCTCTGTTCAAGGTTAGAAGTATCATTGATTACTTTAACAACAAGATGACCGAATGTTACTATCCTGCACAACAATTATCTCTTGATGAAAGTATGGTGTTATGGAGAGGGCGACTGCGTTTTCGACAGTTTATAAAAAACAAACGCCACAAGTATGGCATAAAAAATTATATGCTCACTGAACCAGATGGTTTGATATTGAAGTTCCGAGTATATGCAGGTGGAAAAGAAATAGAAGTCACCGGAAAGGGCCACGCTGAGAAAGTTGTCATGGAGCTACTACAGGGGAAATGAAATAATGGCCATGAGTTGTACATGGACAATTTTTATAATAGTTTCGGTTTGGCGAAGAAGCTGCTGGAAAACAATACGTATTCCACGGGGACTCTGCGGAAATATTTAAAAGAAAATCCTCCGGAATTAATGAAAAAAAAATTGAAGAAAGGGGAAAATTGCTCAATGTTTCGGGAAGGAGTTCATGTTGGCATGTGGAAATACAAACGTGCTGTGTCATATATTACTACCCAGTATGAATACAGAATGATTCCAGTCGCAAATAAACGTGGCCAGATTACTCAAAAGCCGGAAGCCATATTCAAGTATAATAATTATATGTCAGGAGTAGACAGGCAAGACCAGCTTTTAGCCTACTATCCTTGCGAAAGAAAAACTTTGCGTTGGTATATGAAGATTGCCATCCACACATTCCAGTTACTTTTCATCAATTCAATGAAGATATAGAATAAATATTCAGGGCAACCTAAATTGTCTCTATATGATTGAACCGGTTGAATATCATAAATGCTCTGCTGCCAGAAAATCTATCAGAAAATAGACTCAAAAATATTCAAAGAAGTCGGGTGATAGTAAATTCTCATATGATAAAGAAAGCCACTGAAATTACTTCGAATGGGCGTCTCAAGCGAAAGTCATGCCGACAGTGCACCAAGAATAAGAAACGTAGTGACACTCCTTGGTATTGTGACACCTATCCTGACAAACCTGGACTTTGTGTGCTGTGTTTCGACAATTACCACTCAGAGCTTGGCCTATAATAGTTACAATATTAGTAATTTTGGCGGTGGCAAGTCTAATATTCAAGATAGATTTCAAAGCCTCTGAAGATCTTGTTTGGCCTGATAAATTTTATAATGAGAAAGATTTCAATTTCCAGGTAATTTCATCCACTCCTACCACAACAACACCCGTTAACACTGTCTCAGGGGCCCAGACCTCCACCTCAGTACCGCTCAAAGAAGTTTTAATTCCTTTAGCTGATAGTGATTTCCAAACTCTTGGAGGTACTTTAGAATATGGAGACAAAGCACAGGATCAGAAATCCGCCAGAGCAATCGGTACGGCCCGAAAATGACTTGGATACCATTTTAAAGCATTCAGGTAATCTTTAGGAGCATTATCCCTCAGATTCACTTAAGAAATTCTATGAGTATTGTAACAGGGTCCTGTCCACCTCTCAGCCCCAGAGCGCTCCTACTTTGGAAGCACTGATCTTATATAAACTCCTAAACTAAACAAGAAAATAATTCTTGTCTGATATTCTTCATAGTCGCATGCAACTGATACCTGATGCTCCTTCATGGTGTTCTCATTGATACAGAAGTCAGCTGTTAATTGCCATTAGCAAGGTGGCAGGATTTTAGATTTTTGAACTTAATATTTTTATTTGCAATGTTTTCTCTCATGTTTTCTTGTTCATTTTCAAATGATCTGGTTGAAAAGTTTGCACACAATGAACACAACTTAAGACTTTACTTTAACACTGTAACTGAGTATTTAAATGGATAGCAAACGGTCTAGAACGCGTGATGAATCCCACTTCTGATCTTAAAAACCAGAAGCGAAATATATTCAAGCAAGTAAAATACATCAGTTGCCGCCAAAAGTCAAACTCTAATTTTCGAGCGCGCGTCCATTGACAAGAGACAATCAACTGTCAAAGTGCTACATGCTTCTTTTTTCAAAACTTCCACGGAGACCAAGGAGGTTGGAAGAATTAGTCTCTAACAATACATATTTGTAAATCTCAATTTTCCGTCATAAAAATATTTGATAAAATTTATATAGCCTATCTCACCCGGGCTATTCTTACGAATCTATTGACACCTCATTTATTTAAATCCGTTCGGTAGTTTAGGAGCTACGGAGGAACATACATACTTACATACGTACATAGACTGCCAAAATCATTACCCTTCCTTTTGGAATCGCCGTAGTCGGGTAAAAATACATTTCTAAGGAATGTTATTGCAGACAAAAAAGCTATAATGTACAAAAAAATAATTATGGAAGAATTATGTCTTGGTAGCAAGACGCATAATAATATTTTTCACTTCTCTCGCTCTAAAATTCGTCTTTATGTCGTGCGTAGGCGACATAAATTCGCGTTTTATGCTCTAGAGCATAAAGTAAAATCTTCGTCGAAGACCAAGGTAATCGGCACAGGTAATCGGCCCAACAGCCACAGGAACAACTTCAACTTCATAGAATAACCTCTTTAATTTAATTCGTTTCGCTAGTATTCTAAGAACAAGGGATTACTGATTTTCATTACGAATACAAGGAAAGTTGATGGGAATAGGCTTCACCCAATTACCTAAATCGCTTGATGGCAATAGGCTTGCTCTTAATCAGGTTGGTTGATGGCAATAGGCTTGCTTCTAATTACATCATTTGATGGGAATAGGCTTACTCACAATTACATTGATTGATGGCAATAGGCTTGCTCTCAATTACTTAAATCAGTTGATTGCAATAGGCTTCCTCCTAATTACATCGGTTGATGGCAATAGGCTTGTCCCTAATTACATCAGTTGATGGCAATAGGCCTGCTCCTAATTACATTGGTTGATGGCAATAGGCTTGCACAAAATGTTTTTTTAACTGAGCAGTATGAGTAACGACATAAGTCAGGTGTTATGTCAAGTTTCCTACTGAAAAAAAAAGTTAATTGGCGGGAACCAAAATTATTTTTACAATATTTACAAGTTGCTGTTGCATTTCCTCGCAATCGAAGTGAAAAGTAGAGTGTAAAACTCGTCCATAAAACCCATTTTGCTCTCTACTTTATATCCATCCTCGCTCGCAAGCTCGCATCGGATGGATAAACGTCTCGCGCAAAATGGTGCGTTTTATGCACTTGGTGTACAATCTACTATTTTCATACACCAATAAATTCATCTGTATTAAACATATATCAAATCAAAGAAGAAATAATGACAGAATAAATATTTTCCAAGTGACAGATATAAAATGCAAGTTGGTTAGAGTTGTAACTAATAACTGTATTGTATTCATACCATTGCTTCATACCACCCTAACATAATAAATTAATTAAATAAAAGCTTCATGTGTAGTATTATTTTTATTTAAGGAATCATAATGATAATAATAGATTATGGTTGTTCAGTCTCCATAGCTTTCTCCTCAATACCTTCTATATGAAGCTGTTCAGCTTCCTGCAGCTGGATATCTTCATTGGTACAGAGAATGTCATCTTGTAGTGGCCCAGGCGCCACCCTATTTTCCTGGGGCTCTCCAGCCTCCACATCTGTAGGCTGTCTTGCCCTGTTGTTTTTTTGTGGTTCAGCTTCTACTTCCTGAGGTAAGTCTAGACTTGTTGCCTTTTTTTTAGAACAACGTTCGGGCGAGCTAGTGCTTTTAGGCTTTGTGGTCGCCTCAAAGCGTTGTTTTGAATTTTTAATGATTCTTTTAAAAAAGTCGTCGCACTGCAGCTGGCTAAAACTGAAATCTGCAATGCGAATAACGGCCAAAAATGTGGAACGCACATTCTCAAAGAATTTAAAGGGTTTTTTTTCCGTTCGCATATCGTCGCGCGTGTTGCCTGTCCAGGAACAGTCCAGAAATACATCTCTGGTAAAAAAAAAGTCCACCATCTTGTAAAATAAATTAGTACCTCTCAAAACTGTTCCTTCTGAACACAAGACTGACATACAATCAATATATTTTTTGTAAAATGACTGGTCCTTAAGGTTTTCTTCAAGCTCTTGAAGTTCTTTTATATTTTTGATTGGCGGAAATCTTTCAAATAAATAATTGTTATTGTCATTAATAGTAACAGAACTAACTTGGTTCTGCTCTATTTTATCCATCTTTTTGTAGAGCTCCTCAAGAATGACTTCGTGCTTTGCTAGTTGCGACAGGATTTTGGCTGTATGTTCTTTCTGACTTTGAAGTAATTCTATTATATGTTTCTGATTTTCAAGAATAGTCGCATAGTCATTTCGCGGTGAAATCAGAAAGTCAACATCACTGAGTGAAACATTCGGTCCCTGAAACAAAAAAAAAACGTGTGGCACTCGGAAACTGCCGCGGTAGAGCTATTGCATAGCATTTTTTATCAACTTATGCAATTCCAGAAATTCGAATTCGTAACGAAAATAACCTAACACCCCCCACTCCGACCGGCACGGCGGTGATACTTTTTAGTTTTTCCATCTATCGAAGAGTAGCAGAACTTTTAATGACTTTTTGAAATATCACGCTTGTCTCTTTAGTTCAGCAACCCGCCTTTAGGTGGCATTGGTTGTATCGGCGTTACTGCGCATGCGTAATCCCCCTCTTCGACCCGCAATCTGGTGACTCATGCCTGCTTATAATAATATTATTATATATTTTTGCATTACTATTCTGCGAATCGGTCTAAAACGATTCGTTTTCTTATAAAATATCTAAAATAAAATAAATAATTTTCATATTTTCCAATGTTATGAGTACTTATGACACTTACCGTCAGGCTGTCAATACTTTTTCTTTTAAATTTTCTGTCATAGAGTTTCTTACTAGCTTATTCTATGAAGGTTACTTTTGATTTATATAATTTAAATTCTTTTTATCAATATGTTTAATCAATAAATAAATGGGAGAATGCTGTACATTTTACGTAGAAAAACACCGAGACCGATATTTGCAGGTCATACAAGCATTGTTTCGCGGCGGAAATCGAACCCGCAACCTTCTGTATGTCAGGCGGGCTTCGTCCACTAGATAAACATTGAAGAAAATAAGAAAATACATAATAATATGTATAACTTTCAATGTCTTATTGCAGTGAGCTGTTGATGTGTGTGATATGATCAATAACGTATTAACTTACGAGTTTACGAGTATTTTGGCACCAGTAGTTGCGCACGGCGTTGGCGATGGCTTGTCAGACAGCAGGATCATATTATTGAAGTCGGTATATTGTATCTTCGAGTTGGGTTTTATATTGGTACCTACCTATTGTTAAATAAAGCAACAATTACTTAGTTATCTTTGGTACGATCATGTATAACTAGCATAATACAGATAAAATATGCTTTAAGTGACTTATGTAATTAGTCTATCAATGTGTCAAAACTTCTCTCTTCCTGTTTGGCTGCCATTAAACACGGACGACATCCAACTCTGCCTTTTTATTCTTCCACCACACGGCTGCCCTAGCGAAAAACAAAGTAATTGACATTTTTTCTCAAATGTGTTTTTTTGCACTATCGGTAGTTTTACCCCGTAAGGAACATTACCACTTATTTGTCTTTTTTCTACTTAGTCCATTTTCTGAGATTCAATTTCAACAAATAAAGTAACTGCAGGCAATTTCTCAGAAAATAAATGAAAAAAGAAAGTAAACAACTTATGCTAAACAAAAACAAAGTAATTGAATGTTATTTACTTTGTTTTTAAATTGTGAATGCAGTTGCTCGGTTTTTTGTATTGCTAAGAAGCCTTTGGCTTATCTGTTCAAACTCTTTACTTTGTTTATGCCATGCCAATCTCTATGATTTTTGCGTGACATAAGTGACAAATGTCATTTTTAGCGCGCGCTGGTAACCTGACAGTTCGCATCAAAATTCGCAAACACAATAATTTGGCGTCGTAAACTCGTGAATATAGAACTCAATACTGCCGTGAAAGTAATTTTAAATTTTCGAGTCGCTGAAAAGATGAGTTCCCGTTCAAAATTAATAATGGAAATGGCCCAAAGGTAAGAAAACTAACGATTTCATCTGGTAGAATTTTATGTATTGCACAAAGTTAGTTTTTACTTAGTTTTATTTTTTTTTGTTTTAGGTCGTTATGTCCTAAGCCAATTACAATTACTCGTGATCTGGATACATTGAATTGAATCAGGCTTACGAACATACCTCTACATTGACAAATGAAAAGGTAATAAATCCTGCAGTGTGCGGAGATGACCAGCAAAACTTATTCAATACCTCCATGGAAAATTTGATTTCACTTGAAGATCTTGGACTTGATAAAGAAAATGAAGTAAGATTTTGTTATTACTGTATTAGGTATTTTTCTTCTTATATATGATCTTCTATAATTATTTATAAAAGTAGACTAAGTGAAAACAAATAATTTGTTTTAGGTTCCTTGTACAATGATGGAAGACTCTATAAGCTTGTTATCCAGTTCAAAAAGCCCTAGTGTTATTGATGACAGCTGTGAAGATCCTGACTATGTGAACTCAAGTTCTGGTCCACGCTGTAAAAGCAAGTATTTTAAAGTTGCACAAATTACTATTCCTGAAAGTGACTCTACTGATTCTGAAGATCAGGTAGTGCTAAAACCAAAAAGAAGGAAAAACATTTTAAGAGGCCTTGTACAGACAAGACTTGCGGAACTTTAGGCAATTTCTATGTTTGTGTGCAGCGATAACACCGACGAACGCACACACGGGCATTTCGAGCGTTGAACTACGGTTGAAAAATTTGATCATTTAGACGATTATTATTTTAGGTGACATAATTTTATAGTAAGTAAGTACACGCGTACGGCTTTGAAAAAAAGTCTGGAATGTGTGTTGTGTGTATAGGTACAGTATATCAATCAACATAAAAATGGTTCAATTAGGTGTTAGATGAATTAAAATCAAAAATTATGATATCTACTATTTTAATCACAGATTTTAATATTTGCTGTAAATTGGTTGTGAAAGCACTTTAACACGTCAAAAATAAATAATGTTTCCGTCTCTTTTTAACCGACTTCTAAAAAGGAAGTAGGTTCTCTATTCGCATGTTTTTTTTATGTGTGTCCGCGCATATCTCCGACAAGTGTGGACCGATTTTCAAAATTATTTTTTTGTTTGGAAAGGTATACTCCCAAGGTGGTCCCATTGTCACCAAGTCAGTTTCTGATGATGGGAACTCTGAGAAATTGAGGGCAACCCTCGAATATCATAGGCGCACATAACGTTTTCCATACATTTACAGAAGCTGTTCAAGTATTTGCGTCTGATAATCATAATTTCATGTGGCTGCGCTGATGACGGAAGGTGCAACTCCTCACGGTCAGGACTTAAAAGAAAATTCCTTCAAAATTACACGTACTTATGGATCGATAGTTGTATTCTTTCAGGCTATTAGGTTGAACTGATGTTAGACGGCAAATCTCATTAACCGACTTAAAAAAAAGGAGGTTCTCAATTCGTCGGCTAGGAAAATTTTAGGTTTCTCCGTCATGGGTGTCGTTTTCATGGTTTTTGGGGTCGCTGATTACGAAATTGAGGTCAAAATGAAAATCCAAGATGGCGGTCAGGAAATTTTTTGGTTTTCCGTCATGGGTGTCGTTTTCATGGTTTTTGGGGTCGCTGATTACGAAAATGAGGTCAAAATGAAAATCAAGATGGCGCCGACGAAAATTTTTGGTTTTTCCGTCATGGGTGTCGTTTTCATGGCTATAGGGGTCGCTGATTACGAAAATGAGGTCAAAATGAAAATCCAAGATGGCGGTCAGGAAGTTTTTTTGTTTTTCCGTCATAAGTGTCGTTTTCATGGTTTTTGGGATAGCTGATTACGAAAATGAGGTCAAAATGAAAATTCAAAATGGCGGTCAGGATTTTTTTTGGTTTTTCCGTCATTGGTGTCGTTTTCATAGTTTTTGGGGTCAAAATGAAAATCCAAGATGGCGGCCAGGAACATTTTTGGTTTTTCCGACATGGGTGTCGTTTTCATGGTTTTCGGGGTCGCTGATTACGAAAATGAAGCCAAAATGAAAATCCAAGATGGCGGCCAGGATTTCTTTTTGTTTTTCCGTCATGGGTGTCGTATTCATGGTTTTTGGGGTCGCTGATTACGAAAATGAGGTCAAAATGAAAATCCAAGATGGCGGCCAGGAAAATTTTTGGTTTTTCCGTCATGGGTGTCGTTTTCATTGTTTTTGAGGTCGTCGATTACGAATATGAAGCCAAAATGAAAATCCAAGACGGCGGCCAGGAACATTTTTTGGTTTTTCCGTCATGGATGTCGTTTTCATGGTTTTCGGGGTCGCTGATTACGAAAATGAGATCAAAATTAAAATCCAAGATGGCGGCTAGGAAAATTTTTGGTTTTTCCGTCATGGGTGTCGTTTTCATTGTTTTTGAGGTCGCTGATTACGAAAATGAGACCAAAATTAAAATCCTTAATGGCGGCTAGGAAAATTTTAGGTTTTTCCGTCATGGGTGTCGTTTTCATGGTTTTTGGGGTCACCGACTACGAAAATAAGGTCAAAATGAAAATCCAAGATGATGCTGACGAAATTTTTAGTTTTTCCGTCATGGGTGTCGTTTTCATGGTTTTCGGGGTCGCTGATTACGAAAATGAGCTGATAACGCTGATACTCAAAATTTAGTAATACATAAAACGGGTTTGTTAAACATGAAATCGAAATAAATATTAATAAGTTATACTAGACAAAATGTAAAATAACTGTCATGAAAAGAAAAACAGAATTATAGGCATTGTCATTCAAATAGTCCGTTAGCCGTTATCACGTTTCCACCGGGCACCACGTGGAGGTGGACTGACACCCAGCGTTTTTTTTTTGTTGTTGTTTTTCATTGATTTTTATACACAATGTTCAAATCAGATTTTAAGTATTATACGTGATGATGAAGGGAAAAAATATTTGATTTTTTGTTAGGTTTTGTGTTTGTTTTTTTTTCCATTGATTTTTAAACACAATGTTCAAATCAGATTTTAAGTATTATACATGATGAAGGAAAAAAAAAACATGATTTTTTGTTAGGTTTTGTGCTTTCGAGGTCAAGAATCTCGATCACGCCTGAAGGAATGCTGGCTTATTTTGTAAAAACAAAGGTCATTGGCATTGTATGCAGCATGTAGACTTTGACCCCAGATAGGTACGATTATTTCTTTTAAATTTTTATACTTTTTAGTTTTTTACGTTTAATCATTTTGTTTGTTTCTTTTTTTTTTAATGTATTGTTTTTATCAAATTTGTTGGGATTCAAAATTATGAGCAATGGCCGGTAAGTAATCTGGGAGTGGTCTCTCCTCAAATGATTCAACTAAATCTTTCAATCTTGCTGATGTTTGCCTATATCTTGGCTGACTAGTTGTGTGTGATCCACGAGACAAAATTTGCTCCAGTTTCAGCTCTGTCAGGCTTTGCTGCCGACGAAGTTCATCCAAAAACTTCCATATAGATGGGTGATGAGCCGTTAGAAGTGACGAGAATCCCCTGTGAAAGCCTTCAACGGAGTTGTTCGTTCGAGGAATTTCCTGAAGAAATGCATCAAAAGTATTCCACAGATCAATAGGAAATCTAGGAGCTCACCTGCCCCGTCTTTCCAACCTTCCGATCCAGTTATCTTCAAAATAATCAACGACTTGTCGGAGGAGGCCAGAATGCACAATACAAAACTGAGATTCGAGCAGTTCTTCAAAAGCGTTGATAACTTGTTCTGATGGAACATACGCTAAAGCACATAACTGGCTAATATGCAATGCGTAATCAGGGGTGTGTAGTGTACTCAGTTTTAATAAACAAAAAATCAAATATTTTCTTCCCTTCATCTATACTAATATTATAAAGCTGAAGAGTTTGTTTGTTTGTTTGTTTGAACGCGGTAAACTCAGAAACTGCTGGTTGGAATTGAAAAATTCTTTTTGTGTTGGATAGTCCATTTATCGAGGAAGGCTATAGGCTATATAACATCACGCTACGGCTAATAGGAGCGGAGCATAAATGAAAAATGTTACAAAAACGGGAACAGGTATTTCCTTTTTGAGAGCTTCCGCTGCGTGCGCTGCGAAAACGGTTTAAGTTACGCTAATATCATGTATGAAGGAATTGTTCCTCTTTAAAAGTTCTAAAAAAAAGTCCGTGACAGCATATATCTATCTTTTAAGATTGACTCACTGTAACCTTTTTTTACAGTTAAACTGTTAGGTTAAAAATAATTATTTTTTGCGAAGCTTATTTAACCCATATGGTATTAATCTATATCTAAATAAATGTGTTTGTTAGAACGGAAATTTAATATAAAATATTTATGCCCTTTACTCTATGCAGTTTAAACAAATATCTTAGAAGATATCGCAATGTAAAAATATCCGCGCGGCAAAATATTTCGCGCGTCGCAATGTATGTACGGGGGATTCTGGCTGGCCTCCGGGAAATTCAAATTCAAAATATTTACTGCATCATTGTTTACAAGTATAGAGTGTTATAGTATATTTAACAGTAAGAGATACCTATAGTAATTCACACTTTAATATAATCTAAGCTAATCTAAACCATCTGAACTATTATAATAAAGAGGAAAGATAAGATTTTTTGTTTGTTACGATTTAGCTTAATTTATGTCGGATAGTCGATATCGAGAAAGGTTATAAGCTATATTTATGTGACGCAGACGAAGTTGCGTGGGTCAGCTAGTCACGTATAATACTTAAAATCTGATTAGAACATTGTGTATAAAAATCAATGAAAAAAAACAACCAAAAAAAAAACGCTGGGTGTCAGTCCACCTCCACGTGGTGCCCGGTGGAAACGTGATAAAGGCTAACTAGGACTATTTGAATGACAATGCCTATAATTCCGCTTTTTTCCTGTTCATGTTAATTAACATTTTGTCTAGTATCACTAAATTAATATTAATTTCGATTTCATGTTTAACAAACCCGTTTTATGTATTACTAAATTTTGAGCTCATTTTCGTGATAAGCGACCCCGAAAACCATGAAAACGACACCCATGACGGAAAAACCAAAAATTTCGTCGGCGCCATCTTGGATTTTCATTTTGACCTTATTTTCGTGATAAGCGACCCCGAAAACCATGAAAACGACACCCATGACGGAAAAACCAAAAATTTCGTCGGCGCCATCTTGGATTTTCATTTTGACCTCAATTTCGTAGTCAGCGACCCCAAAAACCATGAAAACGACACCCATGACGGAAAAACTAAAAATTTTCCTGGCCGCCATCTTGGATTTTCATTTTGGCTTCATTTTCGTAATCAGCGACCCCGAAAACCATGAAAACGACACCCATGACGGAAAAACCAAAAATTTTCGTCGGCGCCATCTTGATTTTCATTTTGACCTTATTTTCGTAATCAGCGACCCCAAAAACCATCAAAACGACACCCATGACGGACAAACCAAAAAAATTCCTGGCTGCCATCTTGGATTTTCATTTTGACCTCATTATCGTAATCAGCGACCCCAAAAACCATCCAAACGACACCCATGACGGAAAAACCAAAAATTTTCCTGGCCGCCATCTTGAATTTTCATTTTGACCTCATTTTCGTAATCAGCGACCCCAAAAACCATCAAAACGACACCCATGACTGACAAACCAAAAAATTTCCTGGCTGCCATCTTGGATTTTCATTTTGACCTCATGTTCGTAATCAGCGACCCCAAAAACCATGAAAACGACACCCATGACGGAAAAACCAAAAATTTTCCTGGCCGCCATCTTGAATTTTCATTTTAACCTCATTTTCGTAATCAGCGACCCCAAAAAACATGAAAACGACACCCATGACGGAAAACCAAAAAAATTCCTGACCGCCATCTTGAATTTTCATTTTGACCTCATTTTTGTAATCAGCGACCCCAAAAACCATGAAAACGACACCCATGACCTAAAATTTTCCTAGCCGACGAATTGAGAACCTCCTTTTTTTTAAGTCGGTTAATGAGATGTACCGTCTATCATCAGTTCAACCTAATAGCCTGAAAGAATACAACTATCGATCCATAAGTACGTATAATTTTGAAGGAATTTTCTTTCAAGTCCTGACCGTTGAGGAGTTGCACCTTCCGTCATCAGCGCAGCCTCATGAAATTATGATTATCAGACGCAAATACTTGAACAGCTTCTGAAAATGTATGGAAAACGTTATGTGCGCCTATGACATTCGAGGGTTGCCCTCAATTTCTCAGAGCTCCCATCATCAGAAACTGACTTGGTGACAATGGGACCACCTCGGGAGTATACCCTTTCCAAGACAAAAAGAATTTTGAAAATCAGTCCATAATTGACGGAGATATTCGCGGACATACAAACACGAATAGAGAACCTCCTCTTTTTTGGAGGTCGGTTAAAAATATATATCGAAGTACAATCGATCGACAATAACAATCGATCTTGAAATTCGAATTCGATTTGAAGATGAAAAAAATTTTAGCAATCTACAAACTAGCAAAAAAAACATGTTTGATCAAAATTAATAAGTGTATCAAATTGTGGTAATCGGCTTACAATCTCGAAAAAATGTTAACGAAAAACACGGGAGCGTTTGTGACACAAAGCGATACGTCCGTCCCTTGGCAGTGGCCGATTCGTACTGGCGAGATAGAGTTTGCGCGGTCGATAATATAGTTAACTTTGGATTCAATTTACGAAATGAAATTATAGTTTATTGATAAAATAAAAATACGATTCTATTAGAAGGTTACCTTAAAATTAATACGTAGTTTTTGAATTTTCTCTAAAGTGATTCTAAGGTATAGAAAAAAAATCTTAAATGTCGAGACATTTTGTAAAAATTGCGATGTTTTAACATTTTTTTTCTGCTATTTTTTGTATTGAAGTCGAAAATGTGACTCCTTGGTACACCAGTAGACCATATGGTGATGTTATTTATATTTTTTTTAATGTTTAGAATCGTTTGTAGTGTTATGTTCGGCTAAGCCAAACGTAACTCGATCGGTATTTGTGCGGAAAAGGGCTTTTGAATACGGGTGATTGCCATTAATATAAACATTATTTTGAAAATTCTTGTTCACTATTCACCAGAAAAAGAACTCGTCTCTTATAATAGCCAAAAGGAAGCTTCAAATTCTTCATAGATTTCCCACACGAACCGATCAAAATTGATCAAAATGAGATGATTTCGTGGAAGGAGCCTTAAAGAGAAAAATTTTGAGTGAATTAGAAAAGGTACAAAGAAACAAATTAAAATATCCTATAATTTCAAGTTCTTGTCAGTGCAGCGCCGTTAACTCTAAAAATAAGTGTCATACAATTAATGAGGACAAGCGCACAGATATTTGGAATGCTTATTGGAGTAACTCGTACACTCTACACAGGAAGTGGCTCTCTAAATGTGTAGTAACTAAACCAGTCAAAAGAATAACAGTAAATGCCCAAAGAAATCGAAAATTTAGTAGAGAATATTATATTGAAGATCCAGAAACATTAAATAGGTTGAAGGTGTGCCAATCATTTTTACTGAAGACATTGGGATATACATCTGATGCAGTCATAACAAGTCTGACGAAAGTAAAAGAATTGCAACCATTAGATGTAGCTGCTGTAAAGGAAAATAGAGGTAAATATAAAAGACCTATTCCGGAAAAAGACAAAATTAAGGAACATATAAACTCTTACTACCCCTGTATCTCTCATTACAGAAGGTACAATGCTCCATATGTGAGATACCTTCCTCACGGTTTAACACTTAAAAATATGCATCAAGATTATGTTTCAAAAAATAGTGATAAACATCATAGTATAGAAATGTATCGACAAGTCATGAAAGACATGAACGTGTCCTTGCATACACCTAAATCAGACATGTGTGGGGAATGTGAACTCTTTAAGCTTAATAAAGCCAGTCACGGACTGTTAAAATTAAAAGAACTTGCACAGGATGCTGCTCATAAATTTAAGGCTAAATATGCTACTATGTTGTATCGACAAGATGCATCAACTGCAGCATCCCATAATGAAAGTAACACAAAAATGTATGCAGTAGATTTACAGAAGGTATTTTTATTACCAATGATGCCTGGGCTTAAGGATTCTTTTTTTTTAAGCAGACTAATTGCCTTTAATTTAACATTTGCTTCACTGAAAAAAGGCGCTAAGAGCACATGTGTATTGTGGCACGAAGAGACATCTGAAAGAGATGCCAAAAATATTATTGATGCTTTTTATAAATTTATGAAGTCTGAAAGAGATGTACGTAATTTTGTATTCTGGGCTGATAATTGTACAGCACAGAATAAGAACTGGTTCCTGTTCACATCTTTGATTAAAATAGTCAATGAGAATGGCAGCCAGATAGATACAATAACAATTAATTACCTAACAAAAGGTCACACACATAATGCGGCTGATAGCATACATGGTAACATTGAAAGAGCTTTCCATAAAACAAGAAACATATACGATTTTGACGATTTGAAGGATGTAGTTATGAATTGCAGAAAAAATCTGAAGATTCTAGAAATTAACCCCTTAGAGGACAAATTTTATTGGGTCAAAAAGAAAAGACAATTGTCAAAATCTGCAAATGACCCATTAAAATCGTTTTACTTAACAGACGTAACAAGTGCTCAGTTTCGAAGAGGATCAAAATATATGTTCTACCAAACTATGAAACAATTTGAGTACAAAGAACTTGACTTTGTGGCGAATCATAAATTCGTGATTCCCACTACCGCATTTCAATGAGTTTGCTTAGTTGTAAATACTCTTTTCTTTTGTACCTACTTTATGATAAGACAAGTGAAGGCTAGCTGACACAGACCAGCGGAACCATTGTGTTTGTCAAACTGAAAATATATTATTTATCATTATACTGACTGATATTATTTAAAAGCAACGTTATAACGCTTTGAACTAAACGGCGCAAGTAGGCGCCTAAATTGGTGACCCCGACGTGATTTGTCTTCTCACTCGTTCGAGGAGCAACAGAAGAAACCATTGCCCCAACGTCCTCGGTTTCATGGTGTATCCATTCTGAATTTCAAAACTGTCACACATTTGTGGGACACCTCAAGCTCCATGTTTAGGAGCCTGCTCAGATCTCTAATTGGAGGCGAAAAGGTAGGGATCCAACGGTCACGGACGGATTCGATCCTGTAGATCTTATCTAATAACTGGGACACGAGAGAATACTCGGAGAGGTACTGCTCTACGCCTTTATCGCACATATGTTTCATCGGCTTCGGCCGTCTACGAAACCGGAGTTTCGTAACTGGTTTCGATGAAGGAATGAATTGTCCTTGTACGTAACTGGTTTCGATGGAGGACATATTTGTCTTTGTACGAAACCACGGTTACCTTCATGACATCAGTAATTGAAACATTATAGTCTTTCCGGAACAAGTGAACTTTTATCATTGAGTAGTCCCCAATTAAGTGTATAGCCACTCTTTTGGATCGCGTAGTATTCTTGAAAGTGGTATACATTTCTTTTATCAGAGCGTTGCCAGACTGGACCTGAAATAGGGCCAGTCCCAATGGACATTCGTCTTTGCATAATTCATATCTGTGTTCACAGTCTTCTATTGTGTAGTGTATTATGGCACGTTGGTGCTCTGGTTCAGCATTGATGAAAGATTTGTACATCACATCAGCATATGCCTGCGTGTCGGGTGTCGGAGCTCGTAAGAAGCAATGTCTCACTATGAATGTGTGAGCACTGACATTGTTTTCCGCTCTGGCCAGATTGTAAGCGTGTATCATCTCAACGCTTAAACTTCCTCTGAAGATGAGCAAGGCAAAATGAGCTACGGTGGTGGTTAGGCTGGCTGAGAGGCAAGATAGGGCAATTAGGTCCTCTACCAATTGCAACATTACGTCGATGAGTGTTGAGCCATTGTTGACTCTCCGCTCACGCAGACATGATAGGAAAGCCCGTTTACACTGGCTCCAGTCTCGTGCTCTTAGAACTCTCGCATGAAGATCCAACATAGTAAGGAGGGTGGCGGTCTGTCTCCCCGTCATGTGGAAGATTTTTGGTGCCTCTCCATCCACTACTTTCACACGAACTGGTAGGCTGGTATTGGCAAAGGGAGACGTTAGGAAGGAATGCTGCCCTAACGTCCTTATAAAGCCAGGCTGTCGATTGGGGTTCTGGTCAGAGGCCGAGCATGCGCCCACCACTATTGACGTTTTCAGGTCAGGTAATTGTATGCACTCCGAGAAGGAGTCGGCGATGTTAAAGTGATATTCGAATGCGACATCAGCGCGCAGTTCCCTGAGGAACTTATAAACGCAGTCTTGGCACGTGTCCTGCAGTAACCACACTTTTATCATTACAGCGCTACTCCTCAAGCGCTCGTAATCATGTTCTTGAACCAAGCGGGCACACCAACACACGCAGTATATTAGCGTGCGCAATCCTATTCCCGAAGATTTGGGTGAGTTGGCTGACAAGCTACACGAAATCAGTTCGCAACCAATGCACATGCATGCAGTCAGTAGGGCATCAGTGCCCAGTGATGACACCAAAGAGCAAATTAGGACCCTCCAACAACAAGTGGCAGATTTGACTCGGCTGGTATCCAGCCTCACCACAAGTAACAGCAGAAGTAACCGCAGTCGTTCAGGCTCACGGTCTCGCATTTTTAACGGCCTGTGTTGGTATCACAAGCAATTTGCTGCGAAAGCAACTAAATGCATTCAACCATGCACTTGGTCTGCCCCTGCAGAACGGGGAAACTCAAACAGCGGTCAGTAACGGCGACCACTGACTGCTCCTTGCTTAGTCGCCGTCTATTTGTTACCGATCGGTACTCGGGCCGACGATTTTTGATTGACACCGGGTCCGATTTATCTTGCCTACCTAGACGTTTCTCCCAATGTAACAAACAGCCACTACCATACGAACTTTTAGCAGCCAATGGCACTAAAATAAATACTTTTGGTTTAGTGGAACTAAAATTAAACTTAGGTTTAAGACGGGATTTTACATGGAAATTCATAGTTGCTGAGGTAGGAATTCCAATAATTGGTTTCGACTTTCTAGCTCATTACCACCTCCTACCGGATTGTGCTAATGGAAGGTTACGTGATGATAAAACAAGTTTGTCAGTTGGAACTGAATTCTCGTTAATAGATCAACCCAGCATTAAAGTCATTCAATCACCCGATTCTCCATTCGCTCACGTTTTGGCCGAATTCCCTAGCATTACACGTCCTCCTTGCGCACCTATGGAGCCGAAGCACACTACGGTGCATTTCATTAATACTACTGATGGCCCACCAGTGACAGCACGACCACGTCGTCTTGCCCCACAAAAGCTTCGAGCTGCTCAAAAAGAATTTGAAGATATGATTCGCGTGGGTACCGCCAGACCTTCCAGCAGTTCATGGTCATCTCCATTACATCTTGCGCTGAAAAAGGACGACTCATATCGTCCGTGTGGTGACTACCGAGCGTTGAACGCCCGAACAGTCCCGGACCGCTATCCTGTCCGTCATATAGGGGATTTCTGCCAGAACTTATCCGGATGCACAATATTCAGCACCATAGATTTGGTAAAAGCATATCAACAAATTCCATTTAATCCTGATGATATTTGTAAGACAGCCATTATCACACCTTTTGGGCTTTTTGAATTCCCTTATATGACCTTTGGTTTGCGAAATGCCGGGCAGACATTTCAAAGATTCATTGACGAGGTCGTGCGGGGATTTAATTTCTGTTTTGCTTACGTGGACGATATCCTCATCTACTCGAGAGACCCTCAGCAACACGCTGAACACCTGAGACTTTTGTTTCAACGACTACATCAATATGGCGTAGTTCTCAACCCGGCGAAGTGTGTATTTGGAGCAGTCGAGGTGACTTTCTTGGGTTACCGCATTAATGCTGCAGGCACACATCCTCCCGAAGACCGTATTCGTGCTTTAAAAGATTTTCCTCTCCCTAAGACCGTACAAGGCGTTCGCAGATTTTTAGGCATGATTAATTACTACCGCAGATTTTTGCCACACGCCGCGATGTATCAGGCTCCTCTAATAGATGCAGTTGCTGCTACCAACAGTAAGGGTGCTAAACCATTTCCATGGACACCCATACTCGAGCAATGTTTTAATAACTGCAAGGAAAGTCTTGTCAATGTTACCACTCTTTCGCATCCAAGCTGTGAGGCTCCTTTAGGTCTTTTTACTGACGCATCCAGCATGCACATAGGCGCATGTTTACAACAGAAGGTTGATGGTAACTGGCAACCTCTTGCGTATTTTAGCAAAAAGTTAACTGAGAAACAGTCTCAGTGGCCAGCCTACTATAGGGAACTTCTAGCTGTGTACGAGAGCGTTCAACACTTTCGGCACATACTAGAAGTGCAAAATGCAACTATTTTTACCGATCTCAAGCCTCTAGTGTACGCCTTTATACAGCGCCGTGACAAGCTTCCACCAACACAAATCAATCAGTTATCGTTTATCAGCCAATTCACCACTGACATTCAATACGTTAAGGGAACTGACAATTTGGTCGCAGACGCCATGTCACGGATGGAAGCCATATCATTAGAGGAGGACTATCAAGCTCTTGCCAAGTCTCAAGAGGGAGACGATGAACTCAAAGAAGTAATTTCTTCTACTTCTATGATTTAAAAAAAAATATTGCTTCCTGGAACAAACACTTCTGTTCTTTGTGACATGTCGACAGGTAGACCTCGCCCTTATCTAACCTTACCATTCCGTCGAGCAGCTTTCGATCGACTGCATAATCTTAGTCACCCTGGCGTGAAAGCAAGTTTACGTTTGGTGGCTGAGCGATACGTGTGGAGGAATATCAACACCGACTGTCGGAAATGGGCGAAGTTATGCTTACAGTGTCAGCGCAGTAAGGTAACTAGACACACATCATCACCGCTTATGTCTTTCCCAATTGCATCAAATCGATTCTGTCATATTCACATTGATATCATAGGACCACTACCGCCCTCATGCAATTTCAAATATTGCCTGACCGCGGTCGACAGATTCACGCGTTGGCCCGAAGCGTGGCCTATGACATCTATTACGGCAGAGGAAGTAGCAGACACGCTGGTGACTGGGTGGATATCCCGTTTTGGGGTACCAAGTACCGTGACTACCGACCAGGGTCGTCAGTTTGAATCTGATTTGTTTCGGCGTCTCATGAACATGTGCGCGACAAAGCGGATTCGCACAACTAGCTACCACCCATGCGCAAACGGAATGGTAGAACGTATGCACCGCCAGCTAAAAGCTTCATTAATGTGCCACCCCCAAACATGGAGTAAGGCACTTCCATTAGTACTCCTTGGCATGAGGACTGCGCTCAAAGAGGACTTAAACTCTTCGTCCGCTGAGCTGGTCTATGGAGAACCTCTCCGTCTTCCTGGAGAACTAATCATGCCAGCGGCAGAACCCAGGAGTCCACAGGATATCACGGATTTCGTCACGGAGCTAAGAAGCCGGATGGAAGTTTTACGTCCCATACCAGCGTCACGACACGCTCGACCATCAACCTTTGTATTCAAAGAGTTGGCGACATCGACTCATGCCCTGCTCCGTGACGACAC
The DNA here is from genome assembly GCA_949775195.1 of Diarsia dahlii. Taxonomy (NCBI): domain Eukaryota; kingdom Metazoa; phylum Arthropoda; class Insecta; order Lepidoptera; family Noctuidae; genus Diarsia; species Diarsia dahlii. The sequence goes on along the minus strand of OX459203.1, from coordinate 13,580,702 downwards.
CGTTCGACGGCCTTTGCAACCTCCTTACACTGGTCCATACCGCATCCTGAGGAGAAGGGACAAAACCCTTACCTTGGATATTCATGGAAGAGAGGCAACGGTCAGCATAGACCGTGTTAAGCCAGCATATCTGGATTCAGAATCAATTACAGTTCCTGTTTCTCCTCCTACACTGACACCTGCTCCGCAATCTTCGTTGCAGCCAACTACTCCTAATCCAACTAATCCTCCCCCTCCCATTCCAACTGCTGTCACCACCAGAACTGGCAGACGGGTCAAGTTTAGGGATATATTAGACCTATAGTTTATTTAATTGTTTAATGTTTTAAGTTGTTTTGTTATGTTACAAGGTTTATATTTTATTTTGCGTGACACCTTTGTTTTCTCCGTAGGGGGGTGGTGTGGCGAATCATAAATTCGTGATTCCCACTACCGCATTTCAATGAGTTTGCTTAGTTGTAAATACTCTTTTCTTTTGTACCTACTTTATGATAAGACAAGTGAAGGCTAGCTGACACAGACCAGCGGAACCATTGTGTTTGTCAAACTGAAAATATATTATTTATCATTATACTGACTGATATTATTTAAAAGCAACGTTATAACGCTTTGAACTAAACGGCGCAAGTAGGCGCCTAAAACTTCTTGCAGAAAAGATTGGACATTACCAGGCAGGCTGAAAAAGTTGCTAAACGGCGCGGTATCAACCCGATTAAAAAGGACGCTATTCTGCACCAATTAGTTCCCTACATGCCAGAAAACCGGCGAAAGTTTTGGATAAACCTGCAAACAGATAATGACTCGAGCGATTTAGTGATGCAAGAGGGATCAAACCTTGAAGATATTAACTAATGGATAAACATTATTTAATATCTTCAAGGTTAAGCAAGTAAGAGCACTTGCTTGCTTTGGCTTGCTTAACACTTTGCCCGACCTGGGGATTGAACTACATTATAATGATTCAAACATTGTCAAAAAGATATTTTTGTTAGAAGAATAAAAGATTATTTCATTTTTGTTAGAAGAATAAAAGATTATTTCATTTTTGTTAGAAGAATAAAAGATTATTTCATTTTTGTTAGAAGATTAAAAGATTATTTCATTAAAATTTTCTCAATTTTTAACTCAAATTGTTTTATTTTCCATCATGATTTAGTACTCACATATTTACTTCTAATAATAAAATTAATATAGGGACATTTAGTTAAATTAGAAACTGAGTAAAAATTATATTAAACCATTTATTGTCTTTGTATTAAACAAAACAAAAAATATTTTGGAGTTCATTAACAATCAGAATAACAACGTAAACCCTCATACTTTTATGTTCACTTGGTTAATTATTTTTGTGTGAATTTATTTGCAATCTTAAAAACAAAGTAAACTCTGATACTTTGGTATTGAATGGTAATACTAATTAAGTTGGTTTTTTTTTGCGATTTGATAAACATTTATTTAAATTTAAAACAGAATTAAAATGAAAATCAATAAATAGTGCTGCTTATCAGATGAACCTATTTTTTTTACAAATTCTAGAGACTGATTTCAAGTATTACAGGGATAGGTTCGCTTTAATTAAGCGTTTTTGTAGTTTCTGCTCCTCCTGAACAATGTTGCTGTTTGTAATTACTTATTTATTTATTTATTTATAACCAACTTATACTAACAGGAACACCATACATCACTCTCTCCTCTCTTATTTTCTTTATTTATAAACTCTCTTATTGCTATCCTCAAATGCTCTTACCATCTGTACGCTGATGACTTGGAACTGTACGCTCAAACAGACATTGCCAACCTTGATAACTGCATTTCAACACTCAACGCTGATCTTCGTGTTATCGAGGAATGGTCTGGCAGATTTGGGGTGTCAGTTAACGTCGAAAAATGTCAGGCCATCCTCATTGGTAGCTCATACTATTTGAAGAATGTGAACACTAGCCAACTTGCGCCATTGATGTACGAGAACTCCGTCATTTCTCTTTCACCCCACGTAAAGGACTTGGGTCTTTACATTGACAGCAGTTTGAGTTGGGATAAGTACGTCGCTCAGGTGAGTCAGAAGGTCACGTTCTCGCTGCGGTCTCTCTATCGATTCAAGCATTTTCTCCCATCTAGCACGAAACTCATTTTGGTTCAGTCCCTTGTGCTTCCCATTATTGACTATGCTGATGTTTGTTATTCTGATTTATCCCAAGAACTTCTAAATAAATTGGATCGACTTCTCAATAATTGTATTCGTTTTATTTTTGGCCTTCGTAAATACGATCATATTTCTTCCTTCCGTTCTCAGCTTAAATGGCTGCCTATCCGACTCAGGAGGTCCTTCAGATCTCTCTGCATGCTCTTCTCAATTATGAACGATCCACGTGCTCCCGATTATTTAAAAACTTATTTCAAAGTGTTGGGCAGTTGTCATAGTCGTAGCCTTCGAGCTTCCAAAAATCTCATTCTGCAAATTCCTTCACATCGCACCTGTTTTTTGTCAAACTCTTACGCTGTGTCATCCATAAAACTCTGGAATGCGCTACCTCTTGGCATTAAAAAGTCGAAAGCAAATTTACTTTTAAAAGGAAAGTACGTAGCCACTATTTAAGTCAGACTAAATAGCTCTCAAATTATTATAAGTCGAGTCATGGTATTGCCTATTGTTAAGTTATTCGTTTTTTATTTTGGTATTTGTAAAATATTTATTAGTTTATTCTATATTTATGTATTAGTATAATTATAAAACTATATAGTTTAGTTTTTTAGAGTTGATGTTGTTTTTTAGATATTTTGTACCCTACCACAATGTTGTCTTATTTAACCCTAAGGTTGACTGGTAGAGAATGCCTTGTGGCATTAAGTCCGCCTATGTATCACTATTGTGCATGAAGTTTAAATAAATAAATAAAAAAATACATATAAGTTATAGGTTGAATAAAAATTACAAAAAATTACACAAACGAAAAAAAAAATAGAAATAAATAATAATAATAACAAAATCAAGAAAAAAATAAACAATATTACCATACAAATTAACAAAACATAAAAATTAATCAAATAAAAATTAACAAAAACTCTTATCATCGTATAGACGAAATACACTTTGCTTAATTGGAGTAGATAGTACTGGGAGTGGCAATAGACTCCAGGTATCGGGATGCAGTGTTAAGGAGACTCAGTTCTGTACTTGCGAAAATATCTATTGATTCGTCAAACATTAAAATGTTGTTGATATGGGTAAGGGCTAGAAATAGTGGACTAGTCTTAAGAGTTACGGTGCTTGTATGAGGAATCGAAAAAAGAGGACGTTGGCGTGGGCGAAGAGAATGCCGGATAGGTAGTGGGATGTTAAAAGAGATGTACTGCAACAGCAGGGAATTAAAATGGGAACCACGAATTAAGCAAATGACATATTTAACTAGAGCAAGATTTCTCCTGACTTCTAAGCTCTGGTATGTCACCATTCCTAGCACGAATGGCGTAGGGTACATGTATGGGTAATAGCCAAATAATTTGAGGTAGAGGTAGCGAATAAAAGACTTCTGGACCTTTTCAATTACTAATTTATAGATTTTTTCATGAGGGTTCCAGATTACACTATTGGTTTCGAGTAAACTGCGTACGAAGGAGTTGTAGATTAGGGTTATGGCCTGTCGATTATTAAAAATTATAACTTGTCGTAAAACAAAACCTAAGTTTTTGCGGGACTTGTTGCATATTTGTATTATATTTGTGATATGGACGGTGGTGGGCAGGTTGACGTGATCTACACGGATTTCGAAAAAGCATTCGATCGTGTGGATCACGACATCCTTCTGCGGAAGCTGCAAGAGCTTGGAATTCGCGGTAACTTGCTCAGATGGTTCGAGTCATATCTTAGAAATCGGTCTCAAATTGTCACACTGGGCGGAGTAAGGTCTGACTGCGTAACTATACCATCTGGTGTGCCACAGGGCTCAATTCTGGCACCTCTCTTATACTCTGTCTACCTATACGATATAGGAGCGCATGTTTTTGATGCAAGGTTCCTGATGTATGCTGACGATACCAAGATTTTTATGGCTATAAGAAATAAGCATGACTGTGAGAAGCTACAAAGCGACTTAAATAGATTATCTAACTACTACATTATCAATAGAATCAATGTTAACGTAAGCAAATGTCAGACTATAACCTTTACTAGAAAGCGAAATTGCATAAACTACAACTACAGTCTCAGTGGTGGTAATGTTGTGCGTTGCAACGTTATTAGGGATCTTGGTGTCGTCCTGGACTCGAAACTTTTGTGTTCGGAACATGTGTCCTATGTCGTCGGAAAGGCATATAAAAACCTAGGATTCATTATGCGTACTTGTAAGCTATTTAATGATATTAGTTGCATCAAATTAGTTTATTTTGCGTACATACGCAGTATTTTAGAATACTGCAGTAATATTTGGAATCCGCACTACTTGGTCTATAAACAGCAGATAGAATCAATACAATCTAAATTCGTCAAATACATTAACTATCGTAGTGGTTTCAGATCTTCAGATTATCTGCTATCATGTAAACATCATAATATGCTGCCACTCGAGAACAGACGTATGATTCTGGACATGCTGTTTCTTCATAAAATCTGCAGTGGGAATATCGACAGCACCGATTTGAACAACTTAGTTGTTAGATTAAGTGCTCCGTCTCGACGGACTAGGCACACGCAGTTATTCGAAATACCACACCGTGGTACCAACTACGCTCAAAACTCAATCGTTGGTAGAATGCTAAGTAATTATAACAAAAAATTGTCTCATCTTGATATATTCAACACTAAAAAAGGTAAATTTAGGAAAGAATTAATAACGTCAGTTTGTGATGAACTGATAAATACATCTCAAACTAAATAAATAGAATTGAACAATAGGTAAAAGGTATAATACAGACAATCGTCGTGCACCACCTTACCACACCCATTTTTAGGGTGTGATATGGTGGTAGTACACTCAAACACACACACACACACACTCACACAAACACACACACGCTGTACTCTAAGCAATTCTTTGTATTGTTATTAAATTGTAAATCCGTAATTGGCTGTAAGCTAAGTTTATATTCTTAGGATAAAACCTCAAGGGCTGTGGATTTTGTGATCAATAAATAAATAAATAAATATGTTGGTTAAATGTAAGGTGTGGGTCAAAGTTAGTTCCAAGATCGCGAACGGCACAAACTCTTTTCAGGGGCTCATTATTCAGAGTGTAAACATTGAGGATAGGTTGTGTGGCTTTAGAAAAGGTCATGATTGCACATTTGCTAATATTCAAGTTGAGGTTGTTTATAGTGCTCCAATGGTGGATGCTGTCTATGTCTTGTTGGAGTGTGACTGTATCGGTACGATTAGATATGGGAAGCGCAACTTTGACATCATCGGCATACATCAAAACTGTGGAGTGCTTTACATACTTGGGCAGGTCATCATTCATCATCATTTCAGCCAAAAGACGTCCACTGCTGGGCATAGGCCTCCCCCAGGCATTTTTGGGGGGGTTTGCCATAATCGCCACGCTTGGCAGGCGGGTTGGCGATCGCAGTATGGTTGTTACAAAGACACAGAGAACGCTGCTGCCCATTCTCTGGTAAGTCCCTTAGTCGCCTCTTACGACACCCACGGGAAGATATGGGATGGTGCTATTCTTTACGTCCGACACCACACGGAACAACAATTAGAAAAAACAGGGGACCGAGATTAGTACCTTGACCTACGCCAGAAGTGACAGAATAGCATTCCGAATTGGCGTTTTCAAAAGTAACATATTGTTTGCGATTGTATAGGTTTTTAGGGAATTTCAGCGATGCTGCAGAGAAGCCAGCCAAAGCCAGTTTACCCAAAAGTATATCATTGTCAACCCGGTCAAAAAAACAAAATAAGCGACATCCACCTGCTTTCTGTCGTCAATATTTTTGGCTAAGAATGTAGTAACGTTGAGCAAATTAGACGTGGTTGAAAGATTTTGAAGAAATCCGTGCTGCTCCTCCGCAAACCACCGCTGCAGTTTGGAATACATTTTTCTAAAAAGTACCGCTTCGAACACTTTTCCAAATATGGATAAAACAGCTATGGGCCTGTAATTTTTTATGTCACTGTTGGGGCCACTTTTATGAACCGGGATTACTTTGGATGTTTTCCATTCTGTTGGGAATGTATTTGACTCAACTGACAAGTTGAAAATATGTTTCAAGGGCAATTTGAAAATATCACAGCCGTCTTTGACCACGTACTGCGGTATCCCATCAGGGCCTTGGGTAGATTTCGGAGGAAGGCGAGCCATAGCGTTACGGATTTCAGATTCCTGAATGGGATCAATATTTACAAGATGGGAAAGATTATTAGGAGTTGTATTTGCTGTAGCCATTGCAAGTTCGGGATCTAATGACGGCAAATTTGATAAGAAAACGCTACTAAAGTATTTAGAAAATGCATCTGCCACTTGCATTGGTGACATGTCTCCGAAGGTAGCCGGCTCATTATTTTCTCTATTACTTTTTACAAAGGTCCAGAACGCTTTTGGGTCTCGTTTAATATTAGACTGAATACGTTCAGTGTAAGTAGCATAATCTGCTTCCATACTCCTCTTTAATAGACGCCTGTAGTATGTAAAGAATGCGTAATCTAGTTGGTTGTTATCATTTAGTTTGTATTGCTTGTGATAATAGTTTTTAAGATTGTTTAGTTTAATAGAAGCAGATGTGAACCATTTTGGGTAATTTAGACGAATCGGTTTATTCTTTGTTAGAGGAACAGTTTGACAAATAATGTTATTAATCTATACTAATATTATAAAGCTGAAGAGTTTGTTTGTTTGTTTGTTTGTTTGTTTGTTTGTTTGTTTGAACGCGGTAAACTCAGGAACTGCTGGTTGGAATTGAAAAATTCTTTTTGTGTTGGATAGTCCATTTATCGAGGAAGGCTATAGGCTATATAACATCACGCTACGGCTAATAGGAGCGGAGCATAAATGAAAAATGTTACAAAAACGGGAAAGGGTATTTCCTTTTTGAGAGCTTCCGCTGCGTGCGCTGCGAAAACGGTTCAAGTTACGCAAATATTATCTATGAAGGAATTGTTCCTCTTTAAAAGTTCTAAAAAAAAGTCCGCGACAGCATATAATATCTATCTTTTAAGATTGACTCACTGTAATCTTTTTTTACTGTTAAACTGTTAGGTTAAAAAGAATTATTTTTTGCGAAGCTTATTTAACCCATATGGTATTAATCTATATCTAAATAAATGTGTTTGTTAGAACGGAAATTTAATATAGAATATTTGTGCCTACTCTATACAGTTTAAACAAATATCTTAGAAGATATCGCAATGTAAAAACATCCGCGCAGCAAAATAATTCGCGCGTCGCAATGTAGGTACGGCCTACGGGGGATTCTGGCTGGCCTCCGGGAAATTCAAAGTCAAAATATTTACTGCATCATAATGTTTACAAGTACAGAGTGTTATAGTATATAAAACAGTAAAAGATACCTATAGTAATTCACACTTTAATATAATCCAAGCTAATCTAAAATCTAAACCATCTAAACTATTTTAATAAAGAGGAAAGATAAGATTTTTGTTTGTTACGATTTAGCTTAATTAATGTCGGATAGTCGATAGGTATATCGAGAAAGGTTATAGCTATATTTATATGACGCAGACGAAGTTGCGTGGGTCAGCTAGTTAATCCATAAAAGGCGTCAACAGCAGTATTGACATCAGTACATGCGTACACTGGGTCCCAGTCTATACTAGCCAGTTCAGAGTATAACACTAAAAAGTCTGCCTTATGAAAGTTTCGCTTCAAAGTTGTACTAGTGGTTGTGTGTTTTGAATTGCAGGTGTTGTTTTTGTTTTGGTTCAAGTTTGTGAATGGCGTGTTAATATTGATAGAGATATCTAATGGTTTGTGGTGTAGTTCAGGTGATACAATTCCAGAACATACCGAAACTGAGACTCCCGCCACGCTTGAGTTAACTAAAATCAAGTCCAACATTCGACCAAGATCATTAAAAATAACGTTTTCCTGCAATAAATTACATTCAGATAGAAACAATTTAAAGTCATTACGCACAGTTACACTAGCGGAGTAAAGGTTAAAATCTCCTAATATAATTAAAGGCAGTTTGTTAATGTTACACATAACACTCCTTATACAATTAAAAATAGAATAATATCTAGAATCAGGTACATTAGGAGCTAAATAGACGATACAGCACGCGAATCGTGATCGAGATTTGGTAACTATTGCACATATAATTTCGCCACACTGTTCAGACTGACAGTCCAACCGTGTGAGCGAGTAAGGCGAGCGCGCGGCCAGCAGCACGCCGCCGCCGCCACGCCCCACGCGGTCACACCGCAGCACGGCGTATTCTTGCGGGAACACCTCAGAGTCAAACACGCTGTCATCAAGCCTAGTCTCTGTTAAGGCATATATGGGGAAAACAATATATTTTTGAATGAAGTAAAATATTGTCTTAGTTTTATTGTCTTCCTCGAAGACATTAGACTTAAATGAAGAATTTTTTTATGTTTAATTTTAAGAATATTATTTGTCTTAGTAAAAGAAATTTGATTTGTCTATTTTCGGAGCAAGACTCATCATGTTTCACACTAAGACAACATATTCTTGAACGAAGCTTCTACTATTCTTAGCTGAAGAGATCGTTTTAAGACAAGACTAATTTGCTTCACACTGAAGCTATGTAATCTTAGGTGAAGCCTCTACTGTTGTTAGCTGAAGAGATATTTGTTTTAAGATAAGACTTGTTTGTTTCATACTGAAACTATGTAATCTTGGGTGAAGCCTCTACTGTTGTTAGCTGAAGAGATATTTGTTTTAAGACAAGACTTGTTTGTTTCATACTGAAACTGTGTAATCTTAGGTGAAGCCTCTACTGTTGTTAGCTGAAGACATATTTGTTTTAAGACAAGACTTGTTTGTTTCATACTGAAACTATGTAATCTTGGGTGAAGCCTCTACTGTTATTAGCTGAAGAGATATTTGTTTTAAGACAAGACTTGTTTGTTTCATACTGAAACTATGTAATCTTAGGTGAAGCCTCTACTGTTGTTAGCTGAAGAGATATTTGTTTTAAGACAAGACTAATTTGCTTCACACTGAGACTATGTAATCTTAGGTGAAGCCTCTACTATTGTTAGCTGAAGACATATTTGTTTTAAGACAAGACTTGTTTGTTTCATACTGAAACTATGTAATCTTGGGTGAAGCCTCTACTGTTGTTAGCTGAAGAGATATTTGTTTTAAGACAAGACTTGTTTGTTTCATACTGAAACTATGTAATCTTAGGTGAAGCCTCTACTGTTGTTAGCTGAAGAGATATTTGTTTTAAGACAAGACTTGTTTGTTTCATACTGAAACTATGTAATCTTGGGTGAAGCCTCTACTGTTGTTAGCTGAAGAGATATTTGTTTTAAGACAAGACTTGTTTGTTTTATACTGAAACTATGTAATCTTGGGTGAAGCCTCTACTGTTGTTAGCTGAATAGATATTTGTTTTAAGACAAGACTTGTTTGTTTCATACTGAAACTATGTAATCTTAGATGAAGCCTTTCGCGCCAGGCGAACAGAGCGCAAGCGCCGGCAGAGGAAGCGGACCGCTGCGGCGAGGCTCCGTGCCCCGAAAAACGCGGCTGTAGTTGTAACGCTACAGCCAAACGCGGTTAATAAGGGCATGGGTTACAAAGGCGTTATCGACGGGCTGAAGGCGACGGTGAACCTCGAGGAGCTCGGGATCATCGGGGGCCTCCGAATTCGACCCACTGCTACAGGGGCTCGATTGTTGGAGATCCCCGAGGGTTCGAGCGCCTCGTCGGCGGACGCTCTAGCTGAAAAGTTCAGGGCATCTCTAAATGCGGACGAGGTCCGGGTGTCTAGGCCCATCAAGTGCGCAAGCCTGCGCATCGTCTCCGAGGAGGAGGTGTTGGCCGCCGTCACCGCGGCTGGCGGGTGCTCTGCCGAGCAGGTCAAGGCGGGCACCCTACGCCCGGACCGCGAAGGCATGCTGAGGTCAGCTGTGACGGCGGCGAGGACGATTGCGGAGGGTCGCACCCTCAAGGTGGGCTGGTCGAGGGCACAGGTCAAGCTCCTGGAGCCCAGACCTCTGAGGTGCTTTCGCTGCCACGTCGGGCAGCACGTAGGGTGCCGATGCACCTCGGAGGTGGACCGCAGCGAACTATGCTTCCGCTGCGTCAGCCCGGTCACTGGGCTGCGACTTGCCTGGCCACGCCGCACTGCGACGCATGTGCGGCGGCTGGGAAGCCGGCCGAGCACCGGGCAGGGAGCAAGGCCTGCGCTCCACCCAGCAAGGCCAGGGGAAAAGGGAGGCCCTCCGCCACCACCCCCACCGTCGCCAACGCCGCGGCCGCTGACGCCGCCGCCGCTGCTGCCGCCGCCGCTGCCGCTGCCTACGCCGCCGCTGCCGCCAAGAATCAGGAGGTCCCGGAGGGGGCTGAAATGGACTGCCATTAATGGCCCCATTAAGCCTCCTCCAGGCGAATATCAACCACTGCGCCTGCGCTCAGGATCTGTTGCTCCAGAGCATGGCGCAGTGGTCGATCAACATCGCCGTGGTCTCCGACCGGTATTTTGTCCCGCCCAGGCCAGACTGGGTGGAGGACTTAAGCGGCACGGTGGCCATCATTGCGTCGACCGCCGCCGGCACCCCGGCCCTTGAGATGGTCAGGAAAGGTCAGGGGTGCGTAGCCATGGTTCGGGGAGATCGTAGTAGTAGGAGTATACTTCTCTCCGAGCCGAACTCTTGCCGAGTTCCAAAACTCCCTCAGGGAGTTAAGTGTCGTCATCGGAGGCTACTCTCTCCCCGTACTTGTACTCGGGGACTTCAACGCCAAGAGCTTGGCCTGGGGTTCCCGCTACACGGATGTGCGGGGTGGGATGGTCGAGTGCTGGGCTCTGGAAACAGGCCTGGACATCCTGAACCGGGGTTCTGTGGCCACGTGTGTGCGGATGCGGGGCGAGTCGGTGGTGGATATTTCGTTCGCCAGCGCCAGTTTGTCACAACGCGTCGTCGACTGGCGCGTTATGGAGGGGGAGGAGACCTATTCCGACCACCGGTATATCCGGTTTGAGGTCTCTGCCCAGTCCTCAAGCGCGCCAGTCCCACAGACCCCAAGTGGTCCGCGTTGGGCGCTGAAGAAGCTGGACCGGGAGCTCCTCCTGGAAGCCGCGATCGTGCGGGCCTGGGTGTCATCACCGGTCAGGCCCGCCGACGTTAACACAGAGGCAGGCTGGTTCCAGGAGGCTATGACCGAGGTCTGTGACACGGCAATGCCCCGAGTCCGGCCAGGAAGCGCCCGGCGTCACGTGTACTGGTGGTCGCAAGAGCTGTCGCACCTGCGGCAGCAGTGTGTGGCGGCGCGGCGTCGGTACGCCAGGCATCGCAGGCGTCGCATTCGTCCTCCGAATGCGGAAGCCATCGAGGCGGAGCTTTATGAAGGGTACAGAGCGGCGAAGAAAGTCCTCTCCGAGGCTCGTCTGCGGGCCAAGGATAAGAATAAGAATAATTTATTTAAGAAAAAAGATAATACATTAAGGTGTACATTTAGGCACAGTGTTGCTTCACATACGAAGTTATAATTAGTGCTTATAAGTAAACTACTACTAAAATATATTTAAGAGTTACAAAAAGTGGTAATTTAGTGGTAATCTTTATATTATTATAGCGACTTGCCCGATCTAGGTTTATTTAAACCTGTGTTTCAGGCCATCACTTTACGTCGCATAATTTAATTAATACAATAAAATTACTAAATAAAATAAACCTAATAACAACTATAGGAACAAAATCTCAAAATGATACAAAAAAATAAAAACACTAAAACTAGCTTAACTATATATATGTACAATTTTATTAGATACAAAGTAAAACATAATCAAACGGCAACTTCTAGAAGTTTTTCTGTGTCTGTGTAATTGAGTAACGCCAAATGTTCGGATATCATGACACTACATTTTTTATAGCTTAAGCTATAGAAGTTTAGTGTCTTGTTGAGTCTATTATACAGAAAAGGTCCTAAAAATACTTCAAATCGCTCAGCAAACGCATGCTTAGTTTGAGGCTTTGTACAAACCAGGTCCTTCCTTCTCCTATCGGAAGGAACTGGGTCATAGGGAAGTGTAGCATGCTGGTGTAGTATTAAATGAAGGACAAATAATTGCCGTACCGTGAGTACATTACATGCAAAGCTGGTGTGTAGGGAATCTGAAAGGACGGAAGGTAGTAACCTTTAGAATTGCTCTTTGAGCTCGTTCTAGAGGGAGCAGAATTGAAATTCCCGCACCACCCCAGGATGTTATACAATAGGTTAGAATAGACTGACACAAAGCCAAATAAATCTGTTTTATTAATTTATAGTCTGCTATATTCCGTAAATTCTTAAAAACATATATTAGTTTGCGCACTCTAGTACATAGTAACTCGATATGTTTACGGAAATTTAGATTGGAGTCAATGGTGACACCTAGGTATTTTAAATGGTCAGCTTTAACTAAAATAGGGCAAGAACATGCAGAGTCAGCGTACGTGTTACAGCTATGCGCGTAAATGTTTAGGTTAGTAAGCGGTGTGTTAGTATTCCTCATTGTAAATAAAATGTATTTCGTTTTATCAGCATTTAGTGTTAGAAGATTTTTCTGGAGCCAATTTGACACAGTGTTGAAACCATTCTGTGCAAGTTCATAGACCTCTGCCCTTGATTTAGCTGCAAACAACAAGGCAGTATCATCCGCATAAGATATTATAACACCATTTTGGAGTGGCAAGCTGCACAGGTCATTAATATAGATTAAAAACAATGTAGGACCCAAAATACTGCCTTGTGGAATTCCATAACAAGTATTAGCAAGATCAGAACTTGTATTTGGACCAATTTTTACACGTTGTTGACGATCACTGAGATAATCAGAAAGTAGTAGAAGCTGTGCTCCTCTTATCCCGAGTGTTTCAAGCTTCTGCAGAAGAGTCGTGCAAGAAATAGTGTCAAAGGCCTTGGCGAGGTCTAGAAAAATCCCAGCTGTATGCATTCCACTATCCAGATTTGTACTAATGTAGTTAGTAAGTTTGTTTACTGCTTGGCTAGAGGATTTTTTAGGCCGAAATCCAAATTGATTATCTGAAAGGAGTCTGTTATTTTCCAGATACTTTATTAGTCTACTGTTAATCATTTTTTCTAATATTTTTGAAAGCCCGGTCAGTACCGAAATGGGTCTGTAATTATTCACACTGAATTTGTCTCCAGACTTGAAAATAGGTGTGACCACAGACTTTTTTAGTGATTTTGGGAATATCCCGTTAGATAAACATAGTTGAAAGATGTGGGTTAGTGGAAGGGCAAGTATGTGTTTAAATCTCTTAAGTACATTGTTGGGTATACCATCCCAGCCAGTTGCGCAGACATCCTTTAACCCGTTTATTATACTTACTACTTCATTGACGTCCGTATCTAATAAAACAAAAGAATTTAATTTGGACAATGTCCTAACTGTGTTTTGTACGGGAGGGTGACTAATATTTAAAGATTTTTCAGCCAAGTTTTTACCAACGTTGACAAAAAAGTGGTTCACTTTATTTATTGCTTCGGATGGGTTTCTTTCTGTTGATAGTAAATCAAGCGGAGGTTCGGAAGTTTTCGACCTCAATGTATAGGTTTTTACAAAATTCCATACAAGTTTACTATTTTTCCCTGCCTTCTGTAATTCATTTTTGTCGTACTGGTTTTTTAGTTTTTTCAAGAGACTATTACAGAAGTTTCGATAGCGTTTATAGGTAACCGAAAGTATTGCGTCATCAGGTGCAAGTTTTGATTTTAGGTGAAGTTTGTCTCTGTGTCTTATACAACGAACGAGACCGGGTGTGATCCACGGTTTAATGCAACTGTACTTTCTAGGGACTATCTGAGTGAAAGTGTCAGATCATGTGTCGGATCAGGCCCGCGAGGAGATGCTGGAGACTCTCAACAGAGATCCGTGGGGGCGCCCTTATAAGATGGTGCGGAATCAACTCCGCACCCGGGGCCCCCCGCTGACGCAGAGTCTCCGGCCCGAGCTCGTGGAGGACGTAGTGAGCGATATTATTTAGCCTCATTTCTAAAATAAAAATGGCATCATATAACTAAATTACTATTTTGTACCAACCATTGTCATCTAATGCATTAATATACTCGATCAAGGCCACCACTTCTTCGTTAGTATTTGTTTTTTTTTTATTTCTATTATCTTTTTGATAAATTCATTCCAATTTATGTAGAATTTATTCGCTCTTCCTGGATGTATTGCATCAAAGTCTAATTGAATCTGAAAATAAGTTAATGTGAGTGAAAGAAAAAACATAACTTATTTGTCTCTCCATGATGAAATTAATGTTTCTTACCAAGACATCGCTTCTGACGTCATTTAATATAGGCCAATTTTCAATCAGCCCACCTACGGTTTCATGAGCAGAAATTTGGCGGAGTTCATGGGTCGTTTTCCATTTGTTTATGACACATTCCCATGGTTCTGAATTGTTTTTCAGCCAAATAACATCTTCTTTGTGCACATCTAAAATAAGGCGCAAATGGTGAATAATGTAAATTAAATCACAAAAAAATAGCTCTATGGCTATTCTACCTACGAAAGCATTACATCTCTAGGTAATGAGTGGGACAGAAATAGAAGAAACCAATCGCAAAATAAACCAGGTAGGAAATACAATCATAAACTATTTACTGCAAGTAAAATGACAGATCCTAAATAAAACTAACTACTGTAAAATATGTACTGTAACAAAATTAAAAATAAACCTTGTAGTTCGTTTAAGTTTTTAGATCTTTTAGAGGGTATAGAATCTTTATTTTCTGTTTCATTCAATTTTCTTTTACGTTCACCAGATTTATATAGGGTATTGCGAATTTTATCAACTAATTTGCCCTTTGCAAAACCTGGTTTTCCAGAGATTGAATCTCTTTTTTTAACAGAGGGAACAAAATATGTTCCCGCATTCTCAGTGGGAAAAAGAGCGATGATTTTTGAAGTCAGTATGTTATACTCTTCATGATTGATACGACTGGGAAAAAAAGTAAAGTTTAGGCAAAGAAAGAAAATTAATCTGTCAAATCATGTACAGTCAGCAACAAAGCCAATAAGCATGTAGGTAACTAGTGTTTCTAATTCCTAGTCTTTTAAGAAAGATTAATTCTGTTTCAGATAATAATTAGTGTTAGAGCGGCTTTAACATGAACTCATATTGAAATCCATTTAGTGAGGGGCTGTTTTAGACTGCGCTTTTCGATGAGTGGACTCCACTCGAAAACCTTTGTGCCCCAACCGACGTCAGTTCCTCGAGCTAATAATGTACGTGGTAATACAAATTAATAATAATAATAATTAAATTAATAAATTAATAATAATAATTTTTCTCTAAAAACTTAGTAATATTGTACAGAAAATATTTTTTGGCAGGAGTAGTGTCTAATAAATGGATGTAGCCACTGTAACCGAACTAGGCAATGCCTGTATTTCGGTTTCCAGTGCCGTTACCCTCGATATTTAAAAAGTATGCCAACAAAACAAAAAATATGGTTGGTTCGAGTAATAGTGAATGACTGACTTAAAACTAACTTAATGATACATTTTAAATTGATTATGTTTATTAAGTGTGTGAATTGTTTATGAGCATGTGTGTACTGTGTAGTAGGTGGTGTAATGATGTGTGTGTGTCTTTGTGTTTGTGTGTGTGGAGGTATGTGAGGGTTTGCAAGTGTAGGGATGTGTGTGTGCGTGATTGTGAGTGCATGAGCATGTTTTTCTAAGATTATTTTGGCTAATTGAAATACCAAACATTCCAATTACTGTACAACGTGTAATAATAACTCCGTCTCTTCATAATTTAGTTGTTGCAGGTATTCAATTACTCTTTGTCTACATTTAGATTTCGTAAGAGGATAAATGTTTATTTTTTTATTAATTTTATTATAAAGAAACGGACCAAGAAATTCTATAAATCTCTCACTGAATTTGGTTTTGCTAGTGGTTCGTTCCAGACAAACTTTTTTATTTCGACGTTTTTGGGAAAGGGGGTCATAAGGTAATCTTATATGTTGTTTTAGGATAATGTTGAGGATGAAAAGTTGTCTTACGGTCAGAACTCCACAAATCTGATATAGAGATACAGTAGGAAACAGGATGGGTTTAAAAATACACACCTTTAGAATTGCGCGCTGAGCGATTTCAATGGTCTTTATAGTAGTTTTACAAGTACCCCCCCAGGATGAAATGCAGTAGTTTAATATTGACTGACCTAGGGCATAATAAACTTGTTTAAGGAGGTAAGGCTCAGCAGCGTGCCGCAAGTTCTTAAAAACATATATGAGTTTGCGCACTCGTGCACTAAGCCGCTTGACATGTTCTTTAAAATTTAGATTTCTATCTATAGTAACACCTAAGTACGTGATGGTGTCGACACGTTCCAGTGATGGACATGCGCAGTTGGCTTTCAGGGTGCAGTCATGAGAGATTATTTTATGGTTGTTACTGAGACTTGAATTGTTTTTTATGCTAAATGAAATATATTTAGTTTTTGTCACATTTAAAGTCAAAATATTTGCCTGTAGCCAACTTTTAGTGATATTATATCCCCGCTGAGCAGCATCAAATACCTCATCCCACGTATTGGCAGCAAAAACCAATGCTGTGTCATCTGCGAAGGAGATGATTTCACCTTGGGTGAGTTTAAGATTCGTCAGTTGGTTTATGTACACTAGAAATAAGGTGGGTCCTAAGATGCTGCCCTGCGGCACGCCATGCGTAACTGGAAGGTGGGTACTTTTGTATTTACCTACACGGACACACTGATTTCGCCCAGACAAATAACTCCTAAACAGTTTAAGTTGAGTACCTCTGATTCCAATCTTTTCGAGTTTAGCCAATAAGAGGGAGACAGAAATCGTATCGAATGCCTTGGCGAGATCGAGAAATATTGAAAGACATTTTTTACCTTTATCTAAATTTGAGGCAACAAAGCTGGTGAGTTTGTTCACTGCTTGTTCTGTGGACTTTCCATGCCGAAAACCAAACTGATTTTCAGACAGTAGGTTATTTTTCTCGAGATAATTTACCAGGCGGGTGTTGATGATTTTTTCCAATATTTTTGATACCGCCGGTAGTATGGATATTGGCCTATAGTTATTCATTTGATTTCTGTCCCCACTCTTATGGATTGGGCATACTTCGGACTTTTTCAGGGAATCAGGGAATACACCGGAATGTAAGCTATCATTGATTATTTTAGTAATAGGTGGTATAAGAATATTTTTGTATAATTTTAGAAATTTACTACTAATTTTATCACAACCTGATGCACAATCTGTTTTGAGACCATTTATAATTCTTTCAACTTCTTGCTCATCAGTGTCCATCAAAACAAATGAATTACTCTGCTGGTTACACTCGTCTACGTGATATTGAGAATGTGCAACAGATGTGCTTGTTTTTTGACAAATTTTATCTGCTAGAGAGGCTCCAACATTAATGAAATAATTATTGATTTTATCTAAAGATTGCTCCGGAGAAGTAGAGAATGTTAGGAGTTCTTTTGTGTGTTGTGTTGGTTTTGTTGTGTTAGTGATGTTTCGAATGGCTTTCCATAACTTTTTACTGTCTGTCTGTGCATCACTAATTAGGGTTTTCTCGTACTCTCTTTTAATTTTCCGTAACAAAGCGTTACAAAAATTCCTGTAACGTCTGTAAGTTATTTGAAAGTTTTCGTTATTTGGTGATAATTTAGCTTTTCTGTGTAACTTATCCCTGTTTCGCATGCATCGCAGTAAACCCTGAGTAATCCAGGGCTTTATTACTTTTGAACGTCTTGGTAAATTTTTTGTTTCTGTATTTTTTTCAATAATATTTTGAAGGGACTGCGTCAAATAATCAAGTGTAAGGTTAGGATCTACCGACTGATAAATTGGATCTAATTCAAGTTGTATTAGATCTTGTACTATTCCTTCATTGTTAACTTTAGTTATAGTTGTAGTTGAATAATGCCATGTTTGTTTTAGCTGTAGGCATAGTAAAACCGGATAATGATCTGTCAGCGTTGAAAAAGGGACTATTGCAGTAGCAGTGTTTATAGTTTTTATTAAAGCGTGATCCAAGCAGGTTTCACTGTCACTACGTGTTATGAGACTATGTGCTGGAAGTAATCCGTGTGTAGCAACTAGTGTTAAGTATCGTTCTCCATTTATGTCTATTTTATTTGAATTTATAGGTATGTTTATGTCACCCATTATCACATTGTGTTTATAGCTCGATACAAGTTGAAGTATTTTATCTAGGGAAGAGAGGAATGGATCTATTTTGGTATATGATGGCGATCTGTATAAACCTATAATAGCGACTTGTTCCTCTAAAACAGCCACTAGACAATTGCAATCCTGAAAGTCAGGTTCCTCTATGCGGACATTAAGGTTCTCTTTATAATAAATAACTACACCATCATTTTGCTTGTTGTTATTTTTTGTTGATACATGACAATATCCCTCTAGTTTAGGAATCTCCGATGCACAAGAGAGCCAACACTCTGTCAGTATTAGAATGTCACATTCTAGTTTTAATCTGCTTATTAAGATTTCAAAGCCGGCCATATTGCAGTTTATACTACGGATATTCTGCGTAATTATAAGTATTTTATTAGAACCATTATTGATGATAGTGTGACATTCTTCTATGTCAGCAGTTTGCGAATGGGATACAGATAAACTATCGATGTTAGCAGTAAGGTCGATTATATCACCGAATTTTTATAAAGTAACACAATTTTGTAATGTTTTTTATCAGGGATTTAACGTAATCATAGACAGCATAAAGAAGATTAGAGGAGTGAGATGCTATTATAATGTGTATTGTTTTTGTGTGGCAGTGTTTGTATAGTATGATTGTATGTTTGATTGTGTGTATGTTTATTTGTAGTATTATTTTGACCATAAGTGTTTGAGTTATTTTAAAACTACAACTAAACGT
This sequence comes from Diarsia dahlii, assembly GCA_949775195.1. Taxonomy (NCBI): domain Eukaryota; kingdom Metazoa; phylum Arthropoda; class Insecta; order Lepidoptera; family Noctuidae; genus Diarsia; species Diarsia dahlii. The sequence goes on along the minus strand of OX459203.1, from coordinate 13,561,649 downwards.
ATGTTGATAGAGATGTGTTAATAAGTTATGGAGTAACTGTGTTTTGAAGAGTGTATTACAAAGGGCCGAATAAACATAGTTAACATTAAAACAATAAAAGAAGGCATGCATTAAAAAAACTTCAAACCATTTGAAGAGACATATCGTAACGAGTAACTGTCACATTGTATTTCGTATCTTAGCTAAGTCCGCCGCGTCGTTGATACGAATATGTGAGGAGTCTTCGTTTTTCTTTATGTACACAATCCCATTTGTTGTCCAACAGAAATTGAAGCCATGGCTATTCTTAAATTGTCTCGCCAAAAAGTAAAGTTTTTGGGTTTTGTACGTGAGAGTTTCCGCTACATATAAAGGTTTAGCCACATACTTGGGGTCCAAATGAGTTGTATTCAATTTTTCTCCTTTACTTTTCGGTTTATTGAAACTCTTTACAGCCTTAAGAAACTTATCCTTCTGTAGCACTGTGGTTAGCTCTACGACTACCGGGTTTGAGTCATCTTTTGACTTTAGTCGATAGATATCTTTTATGCAAGACCCGTTGATATCGATGTTAATCGTTTTACCTAGTTGCAATATTTCTTTACATAAAGTTTATTTCGTCTCTCCATTTTGTTTCGGTATATTTCTTATTTCAATTCCAGTTCCGCGGGTTTTTCGTTCCACTGTCTCCAGTTTTTCTTCCAAGTCTTTAATCAGCAGTTTATCTGCCTTTCTTTCCTTTTCAAGCGTATTAATCTTTAATAAAAAGTCGTCATATTTGTTTGACATTAAATCCATACTAGTTTTTAGCTCCTGGAAGCGTTTTTCCTGTTCCCTTGAAAACGATAAAAACATTTCCTTGATAAGGGCCATAATGTCAGTATTTTCGCCATCATGCTTCCGTTTTTTACGCTCCGTGATGTTAATCCCAAGTGAGTGGAGATCAGGTTCAGACTCACAATGTTGCAACGGTAAGTCAATACCTGTCTTAGCAATTTTATGGACAGCGCTCCGTATGTTCTCTGCTGTACCCAAAGATGTTGACGGGGACGGCGAAGTTTGTTGTAGTGGCATGTTAAGAATGAAATTGTCTTTAAATCGCTACAACAAAGTACTAGGATAGCATACGTTGTAAGCGATAGATTGTTCACAGGCGCGTCAGGGGTCAAGCTTATCTAGCCGCACACGAGGAATTCGTAGTTTTCGCCTTTCCGTCCAGTGTAGTGAGAGCTATAGATGTATGGGCGCCCTTTCTCAGAGTAGCTGGCAGCAAATTATCTGTCTCTTTCTCGCACGTTGACACGACGCAGTTCTATCCTTTGCTCTCTTTGATGTTCTTGTCACACAGCTGACGTTTGATTATGAGTGAGATAGTGTGCGTAAAAAGCGTACTCACGGATTGCGGCAAGATAGACTCCTACGATCTTATGCACTCCTATTATTTATCGAGTATTATTTTGGTTTAAATAACGATATTTATAAATTAAAAATAGTAAAAACTCTGTGGCACGTCTACTCTTGGCAGAGGTCCGAGGGGAAGGGGGGAGTGTAAGTACAAAGTAAAAACTAAATTAATAGGTACTTACTGATTTACAACACGTGTAAAAATACGTCTGCAGATAATGTCTGTGAGTGTATTTCTATGTTTGACTGTCAGTTGTTTATTTGTTTCATAATATTTGAGTATGCTACTTCCAGAAGGTGATGTGGTAAGTAATGTTCTCAAGTCAAATTCGGGAAATGCTGGCCGACATCCTATCATTTCAAGAATATTATTTTCTTCGAAATCTGATTCCAGTTCACTGATGTAATTGATTTCTGTTTCTGTGTTTTGAGAACAACTGGGCTCAGAAGTGACCGTTGATGTTTTATTCTGAAATGAGAAATAATTCAATTAGCATAATATGGCTTTAATGGATTAAAACTGTACCATGAAAAAGCCATCAGAAATCCAGACTAATATTATAAAAGCGAAAGTATCTCTGTCTCTCTGTAGCTTTTTACGGCTGAACGGCTCAATGGGTTTTAATGAAATTTGAATGAAGATAGCTTGAACCCTGAGGAAGGACATAGGGTACTTTCCGTCATCATCATCACCAATTTTCATCATTATTCACATGGATGGAACCGCAGGGCGCAGCGAGTTATTGTATAAAATTTAAGCCGTGTCAGCACTGCTTTATTTTTGTTATTTTATTTATGTAACATCCTGCAAAATATTATTTACTAGTAAATCTACATAGGTATAATAAAGTTATGCAAACCTCTGCTGTTAAATATTCGTCAATTTTGTTTTTCAGAAATATGCGCGTGGAAATTTTTGGGCTCAGCTCTTTTAATAACTCATTTGTTAAGTTTTTAAAATTACTTAAATCAATGCCATTGTCTGAAAATAATAAATAAGTACCAAGAATTTTAGTCTTGAATCAAGAGAACAGAATTAAAATTGTTTCGGGTAATTGTCCTACTACATAATATACCTACCTATCAATAATTATTATCAAATTAACAAATTGGTTAGACACCGCGACGTGTCGTGTCGTAGTAGGTAGGTAGGTATAAATACATAGTAGGTATAAATTCGTGAGCGAGCTAGAAATACGGACATAATTAGGTAGGTACTTATAGTAACATAATTTTCTAAGCTTCCCTAGTCACGTAGGCGCAGGTATGTAGGGTAGGCACGAGCTATTCTACCATGATTCTAATTGGTTAAATGCGATTAAATAGTTGAATTCAGTAATTAACATTATCGGAGAGGTGCTTACTTAGAATTAAGACTAGGTCTTTATGCCTACATCCATCGAGATATGTACCTATTAGCTGAATATCTACATACAAATACATCAAATAAATAAAAAGCTTAGCAGCATTGATGTATTATAACCCTAGATGCACAGTCACGAACAAAACAGACAATCGAAGCTGTCGCCAAACACTCACCAATACACGCACTACTACTTAAGTAGATATCGTTACACTATAAACATATTTTTTTGCAAATTCAACCTTACGCAGATTCCTTAAAGTTGTTTTTACAATGCAGTTATAAAAAGCAATAATAATTTTACGACCGAAGTAAGCCGGTAGGACAAGGTATGGAGTGGAGACGAATAGGTACTTTTTATGTTTTTTTAATACTTAATTATTATTTTAACAGTTAGTTAAATTGTGTTTTAAACACATAATTTTACTTTTATCTAAGGGTAAATGTTTTAGTTAGCATCTGACTGTGTTATTGTACGTGTAGTCGTGTATAATCAATGAAACAAGTATTATCCATTCGAATCATTTATTTACATTTTTGGTTTAAAGGTATTAGTAGAACATTATTATCGAAACTAAGTAGTTATTAAGTTTAAGGTGTCAAAAACGAAGTCAAATTGACGACCTCTTCTCCTTTTGAAATCCAATTAAAAACTAATATAATATGTAACGTATACATAATTGTTAAAAACTTAAAACGAAAAACTTATTGATTAAAAAAACACAAATAAACACAATAAAAAAAAATCGACTCCATTCGATACGAACAGGGTCATTTGTATAATGCGACTAAAAGAAAAGACTTGTAATACATCGTTCTTACGCTAACAAAGCGACCATTGAAATATGCCGTATTATACTCGGACCGTTTAGTAAAGTTCTGAGAGAAATTAAATCAAAATCACGTATTGCTTTCTATATTATGCCATAAACGCAACAAAAATAAATCAATAAACATTTTTACTTACCGAAAATACGATATCCCATCCTTTTTTAATGTCTTTGACGCTGTATTTTTGCAAATTCTCAGCGAACACTTCGGCATTTTGTACGACCGTGCAGTGACGCGAGCGACGCGAGACTATTTGAAATGAGTTCACGATTTGTAATTTTGCACTCATTTTAAGCGGACGGTTTTGAGACGCGGAGTGTGTATCTTGGGTTATAATACATCAATGCTTAGCAGTGTCTAGTGAACAGACTAGAGGTACTTACCTGTAAAATTTTGAATTATTGGTTCTTCGATGCCCCAGCTTTTTAATAATTGACACGTTTCTAATTCTAATTCTGTCATTTTTTTTACAATAATGCAAATCAGCAAAGGTTTAAGGCCAGCCCAGTCAGTAGTCTTAACAGTCCAGTCCTTTATATTTAATTTAAGCTGAGCTAAGGGAGTCGACCATGAGTAGACGCACAACGGCACAAACGATATGAAACGAAATGGGATTGTCGGGCGCAGCAGTTGAACTGAAGTACTTGTGCCACGCTTGCTCATTATTGGCTGTTTATTTTTATCTTCCGATGAATTGTGGCCTCTGATTGGTTGCGTGGCGCGCGGAATATTTTAACAGTGTTGCCATCCCACAGTATTGTTTTTGCCTCGAAAAACGGACATCCCCTTTTTATTAGCTTATTCGATAAAACAAGTTATTAAGAAAATAAGAGTAAAATACCCGTGAGCCAATTTTACACCAAACACGTCTATTTAGTCCGTCAGTCAAATAGTAAAAAAATATTAGACACGAATTTTTTGCTTTATCATATTACCCGTCGCGCGGCAATTAGCAGACAACAGAAATTTTATTGTTATCTGCACACATGGTTGCAATCGATATTTTAAGAGTTAATAAAAACCGGCCCAGTGCGTGTCGGACCACGCACAAGGTCCCGTAGTTGAAAATGATTTATGTCAAAAACAAACTTAACTAGACTCCGTTTACATTACGATTAGATATTCAAAGAAAACTTTTTACAGTCCGTTACTGCAGCTGCCATTTGTCATGACCCCAACGCAATAGAAATCAAAATCGGTTGAACGGACTATAAAAAAGGTTTCTTTAAATGTCTTCTTGTGAATGGGGTATAGTTAATTTTAATTTGTTTCTTTTATTTAACTTCGCGGATGTCGGAAAATAGGTATCCCACGGGAACGTGCTACCGGGAAATGCTTCCTTATTCCTTGTCTACATTATCTATGGAACCTCTGTGCAAAATTTCAACTTTCTAGGTTCAAGGGTTTGGGCTGGGCGTTGATGAGAGTCAGTCAGGACTTCTCTTTTTATTTTACAGTAGCTTTTGCTCGCGGCTTCGCCCGTTAACGCCATGGAGCCTGTTCAATATTATTTATTTATTTAATGTCCTTTCTTTGGTATTGATCGTCGTGACGTTGAGCTCCTTGAGTTATAAGTCGAGCTCCACGATAACTGACAAATGTTTGCACTGACTGGACGGGTCCACTCAAATCTGTGTGGTGCTTTCTTCAAAAGACCATCTCAAACACTAATCTGCATAGTCTTCATGTGTGTATTATACCAAGATTATGTTTGTACCTTGAACATATTGTAAACCCAAACGATTTTAAAAGAGTGTCCATGAAGTTTCTTGCCATTCTTCTCATGAGACCAACGCTTTGGAATTGGCAACTACAGTACACTCACGAGTTATTATGCCTTGTGACTGGGACTGTAGCTTAGTTTATTTAGCTTCAGTAGTTCAGTAGTTTACTGCCGCACTCGGAGAGCTTCAGTGGTTGCTTGGGCCGTCGCTTGGTAAGGGCTTTTGGCGGTTTTGTCATACAAAACTATGTCAGGCCTTTGCTGGGTGGCGGCTTGAGTAATCGTTGGATATCTCTGAGTGCTGCAGTTAGTTTAATTCGACTATTCAAAAGTGCCTGTTACTGGCCTACTTGAAATAAATATTTTTGACTTTGACTTTGACTTTGACATTTTAATAATAGTGTAACAGCGAGTCTTAACTGTTATATATAATATAAAAATACAAAAATGTAAAAGGAACTAAGGCAGATTATTTAAAATTTACTCCAATCAACAAAAAAATGTGGATATTATACGAGTAGGTACACTCGAAAACTACGGAACAGATTTTCATTGGGTTTTCAACTTTTGGAAGCTTACCTAGTTTCCCAAATTCGAGGTATTTTTCATTGCTATGTGTAAACAGTTTTTAGAGAAGTAAAATAAACTACGCTAAACTTTTCTATTTCCCTGCCTATTGTTTTTCTTGTAAGGAAAAAAATATAAACTTGGTTTTGACAAAAAAAGCAACTCGATTTTTTTTTTGTGAAAATATTTTTTTTTTTGCTGCTTGCAGCACTGCGTCTGAGCAAAATGAAAAGAATTTCTAAAAATGTGTCTTCTTGTATTAAGACAAAAAGTCTTGGTTTTAAAATCATAGGTAACGTCTGAGCAAAATTAAAAGGATTTCCAAAAAAGTGTCTTCTTGTGTTAAGACAAAAAGTCTTGGTTTTAAGATCATAGGTACCTACTTACCTATCCAAAGTTGTTTTATAGGTACCTTCAGGTTACAGTTCAGTCCTACCTAGGTCTTTTAGTTTTAGAGAAAATACCTACCTAAGTAAAAAGTACCAAAGGCAAAGTGTGCCTACCCTGCCGCGGCTGTCTGTTCACGTTTTTCTCCGTAACTAAGTAGGTCCTACCTACTCCATGATTACCTATTCAAGAGGAAGGTTTATATGTTGATAACTAGCTTACCTACTTATATTCATTATGCGTAAATAGGTATAGGTACCTACCTACCTAGCCATACTAAAAGACTTATCACGATGAACTCCGGGGAGGTCGAAAAAAACAATTGTCGATCTTCGTACCTACCAAAAAAACGGGCGAAGCCGGGTAGAGGCGCTAGTAAATACTATAGGTTTCTATCTAGATACGGTTAATTAACGGTTAAATCGCTAGCTTAGTAGGTAGTTATTGTGAACATGATGTGGGTAAGTAGGTACCTGGTTAGTTAACAACGAGTGGTTAAATGAGTGTAACTTATAAAGTATAAAAGAATTTATGGATAAAAAATGTTGATGCCTGTGACGTCCACTAGTCACTGGGGTAAGCACAGTTGGATAAATAAAACAATAGTTTTGGTATCTTCAAATAGCTCACGGGTGCGCGCCCGCTCGGTTTGCAATGACCGCTGTCCAGAGACAATCTTCACCGCGCGGACCTGCCTCCGTGTCTATGATCTTTAATGATCAATTCATCACACCTCTTCCTTTTTCACAAATGTAAATATTTCAGATTTTTTATGCATACATATTAATTTAAAACTCAGAAATTAAACTCATATAAAACGCAATTAGAATTAGCATAAGAAACGTATGAATTTTAATCAATTAGTAACTTTTAACTAAACACTATAAAATAGTTTACACAGAGAGGTAACAACAAAAGAAAATCTTATGTAGCCAATTACAATTATACGAACAGGATCGACAAATAAATTATACTATTTGTTGTCTGAATCGCATTCGCTGGTATCATCAGAGTTAGGTGTGTTTTCTCCACACACTTGCCATTTACCTTCTACTCTTTTTAGATGGACAATATTCCTTCTCAACTCTTGTTCGGTGTTATCGTTTTTAATGCAATATTCAGAACCTCTAGAATTAACAACCGTATGTGGTGTAGGGTTAAAATTTGGAGTCAATTTGTTTTCTTGTATTAAGTTTTTTGTATATACTTTCTCGCCGATGTCTATTTCTGTGTTTTCTGCTTTTCGTTTCCTGTCCGCATAATCCTTTCCCTTTTCTTTCATCATTTTGTCCCTATCTCTAAACTCTTTTTTTCAGCATCAGAATCTATTTTGGGCCACCATACTTTGGTACGCAGCCGTCCTTTCATCGCTCCAATGCCAGGATGCCCTTCGTGAGCTGCATCCAAAACTTGTTGGCGTAATTTAAGTGGAATTACGATCTTATTTCCTCGCAACAAAAGGTTATCATGAGTCCACAGCTCTGTTTGAAAAATCCTATATATATTAATCTTAGGATCCCAAACTTCAGATTGCAAGGCTTCCTTAACAAGTTGAATTTATTATCTTGTAATGACTCCTCCATAATAACATCCATCCCTATTGCACAAGGCCTTGCATACTGAATGATTTGGTGAATGTGATATTCATCCTCAAACGGCCGAATTTTATTTATTGTACATAACCGCAATAGACAATCAGCAATGTTTGTTTTTCCAGGTTTGTAAACTACCTTAAAATTGTATGCCTGGAGTCGCAACACCCAACGCTCGATCCTGGCACACGATTTTGATCTATTAACAAATATAACTTCCAGCGGCTTGTGATCAGTAACCAAATAAAAAGTTTCTTTGCCGTATAAGTACATTCTAAAGTGCTCTAAAGCCCAAACCAGAGCCAGTGCTTCTTTTTCAGTCTGACAATAACGTTTTTCCACATCTGTAAGGCTTTTATTTCCATAAGCAATCACCCGTGGTCCACTACTATCAGACTGAATGAGCACCGCTCCTAACCCGACCGGACTAGCATCTGCCATTACTGTGGTTTTATCTTTTGGATCATAATATCCAAGTGTATGAATACTACTCAAAGAGTTTTTTAACACAAGGAACGCCTCTGTTTGTTCAGGACCCCAGTATTGACTAATATCAGCATTTTTTCCTAATTTCAGCGTTAAAAGCCTCCTAAGGGGTTCTGATTTAGTCGCCATATCCGGGATCCATTTGTTAATATAGTTTATTAGTCCTAAGAAACTTTGTATTTCTTCTACAGTCTTTGGCTCCCTAAAACTATCTACAACCTTAACGTATTTGTCGAGGGGTTTAACCCCTTCCGACGATAATTCATGTCCCAAAAAATTTTACGCTCTTGACATTAAATACGCATTTTTCCTGATTCAATAGAATGTTTTTTTCTTTAAGTATATTCAGGACATGTTTAAGCCTCGCATTGTGTTCCGTGTCATCTTTGCCATAAACGACAATGTCATCAATAAAGTTGACGACGCCTTCACAGGGCAGAAGAATTCTTTCTACAATTTTCTGAAAATGCTCTGGTGCACACGATATGCCAAACATGAGCCGCTTATATCGGTACAAACCTTGACTCGTTATAAAGGTTGTTATATCTCTCGAGTCCTCGCTGATTTCGACTTGGTGAAATGCGTCTTTAATGTCGAGCTTGGAAAAAACCCTTGCTTTATTAAATCTTGTTAATAGTTGATCCATTGTCGGTAATGGGTGGTTTTCTCTCACGATAGCCTTGTTAGCGCATCGCATGTCTACGCATACTCTTACATCTCCGTCCGGTTTAAGGACGGGCACTATTGGTGAGACCCATCCCGAAGGTTTAGTAATAGGTTCTATTATATCTAATTTGACCAATTGGTTAATCTTTTTGTTGATCTTTTCTTCCAGGGGAATGGGTACTCGCCGACAGGGCTGGGCTACTGGTTTGATTGTTTTGTCTATTGAAATCTCAAGTTGCACGTCTTTAATTTTAGGAAAACTTGGTTCGCTTATCGAATTGACTCCTATACTGAGTTTGAGTACTTTCACGGAGATAGCGGTATCTTTTCCTAAAAGGTCTCGCGTGCCATTTTTAACAACATAGAATTTTGCAGTTTGCCGTTGGTCGGCTACTTTAATATCTGCATCGAATGCTCCAATTACTGTCAGCGGTGTGCTGCTGCCGTAAGCAACAAATGTTTTATTTGGGTTGGCAATTTGATTACTGATAGTAATTCCGCATTTTTTCAGATAACTCCAAGTTGATTCGCTCAAAATGTTACACGTGCTGCCAGAATCAATAATCAAATCAACTTTGACACCTCCAATTAGACAACTTAGCGTCGTGTCATCATCAAAATGAAAAATATAATCAACATTCGTTTTAACAGGATCCACCTTGATGTTTGGTTTATTGTCTTTCTTCGTAAAATTAGGCTTTTTGTTAGGAATTTTGTGTGTGTTTGGATTTTTCCTTTTAGACGCTCTAGTCTTGCATTGGTTTCTAAAGTGTCCGATGAAACCACATTTTAGACATTTCTTTAGTTTTTTGCGGGGCAATGGTCACTGTCTCCATTATGACTTATACCTTACGCATCCTGTGTTTACAGAAACTTGCTGTTTCGTGTAAATTTTATTTATACTTGAAGCCTGTGAGCTCGGACCATAATCGTTAAGTTGTCTTTCTACTGCTCCTAAAGCATTTGCTTCTGAAATAATTTTAACGAGACTAGCCGAGTCACCTAAAGTGAGTACTTTCTTTCTTAGATCCTTGGAACAACATTTTTCGATAATTTGATCAATTAAATTGTCTTCTTCGCAAGAGAACTTGCATTTGCTACTTTGGTGATGGAGTCGTACAAGGAATTTTTCGAATTTTTCACCTTGTTCTTGTTTTATAAGTCTGAACAAATGTCTTTCGTATATTTTACTCTGACGAGGTAAAAAGTAGTCGTCCAGTTTTTTAAGAGCCGACATGTAGACATCTAAATTAATTTCCTCTGTTACGTCTATCACTTTATCAGGAATATTATAGTATATTTCCTGAAGTGTCAAGCCTCCCACATGTAGTAGTGTGGCCTTTTTTGTCTCTGGGTCCGATATATTTAACGTAGGTAACTAAAAACAATTGGAACCCCCTCTTCCATTTTTCCCATCGCAAACCTACGGACGCAGGATCGCCTTCGCAGTCAAAAGCATCCAAGGGTGGTATATGGGACATTTTGGGACTTTTGGGAATCTACAACAATTTGTTATTGTTAGTACCAACCGACAACCAGATGTGTCAGTTTACTAATATTTTTTTTTTGTTAGTACCAACCGACAACAAGATGTGTCAGTTTACTAATTTTATTTTTTTGTTAGTACCAACCGACAACAAGATGTGTCAGTTTACTAATTTTATCTTTTTGTTAGTACCAACCGACAACAAGATGTGTCAGTTTACTAATTTTATCTTTTTGTTAGTACCAACCGACAACAAGATGTGTCAGTTTACTAATTTTATCTTTTTGTTAGTACCAACCGACAACAAGATGTGTCAGTTTACTAATTTTATCTTTTTGTTAGTACCAACCGACAACAAGATGTGTCAGTTTACTATTTTTTTTTTAGTACCAGTCAATCACCCGACTTACTACTTGTGATGGAAACACTTCCACTTTCGCCAAGAAAATATAATTATTAGTACCAACTGCAGTGTGCAGTTTACTACTTTGGCGTTGTTAGTACCAGTCTAAACTAGACTTACTACTCGAGACTAAGGGTGATATCACATTGCTCAATGCAGTGTTTACGTACTCCATTATTTAAATTCAATATTGAACTTAACATAATACTTACTACTTTATACTTCGTTTACGTTGTACAACCAAAACGAGTTATTCTCTATCCGCTAGTGTTTCTGGCACCTTTTTTTTTTTTTTTTTTTACAATCTGACTCCGTGACGTACTTCCCAAACAGACAAAAGTTGACGCCAAATTATGCCAACTCCACAAGAAATTCCTCTGTGGCAAATTTAAAATCGACGCCAAATTATGCCAACTCTACAAGTTATTCCTCTGTGGCAATTAGTACAAACAAGCTACATTTAAAAAAATATTATTTTTCGTCTGTGATTGATAATAATATTTAGCTAATACATCATATTTTTTTATTTTATTTAGATAGCTCTACTTGAATAATAACACAAATATCTTATTGGCCTTTTTACAACCAATTTTGTAAGATAGCAAACCATTAGCAACATATTTTGAAACAACGTATCACAGTATTCACAGTTCGAAAAGCTTGTTCATAAGCATTATAAAAACATGAAGTGTAAGCGAAATACTCAGAAAAGAAATTAAATCGTTTGTTCAGAACCGTGCGTTCGTGTCACCCGTTGCGCGGGACGCGCGGGTGACACTCAAACGGTATTTAAAATTTGATTCGTCAAAACATCTGTAATAATTTAAAATGTAACGTAAAATGCAAACATCACAGTACATGCCACCTATCGAGTCATTTTTTTGTGCCTATCGTAAATATTAAACGAAATTTTGTTGAAATAAATTGCACGTAAACACCGCCTAGCATTTCGGTCAAGTAAGGAATACCTAAAATTTCCCGATAATTCACTCCTTTTTCTTTTTTTATTATTTGTTTTTGTTGTTGTATATTGCTGCACTTACCCACAAACTCGTCGCCAATTGTGACGTCCACTAGTCACTGGGGTAAGCACAGTTGGATAAATAAAACAATAGTTTTGGTATCTTCAAATAGCTCACGGGTGCGCGCCCGCTCGGTTTGCAATGACCGCTGTCCAGAGACAATCTTCACCGGGCGGACCTGCCTCCGTGTCTATGATCTTTAATGATCAATTCATCACAATGCCATAGAAGGGTCACATTTTCAAAAACCCAAAGATTTTGCATGCTATGCTATGCTATTTTTTTGTCCTAGCTGTACCTGTTTATGCCTTTTTATTAATATTTAACACCATTGTATACCTACTATGTTTTATGCAAATAAATGATTTATTATTCTTTGACATATCACGAGACCCTTGGGTCCCGGACCTTTGGAAGGCGTACGAGGGGCCGAAGCCAACTTGCAGAGGCCCCTTAGACCATTTTACATTATGAGAAGGCACTAACCGACGATTATTCCTGTATGCCCTATGCAAGTGCACCCAAGGATAACCCCTGGATGATGCAGGACTATTGCAGAACATGGAAACAAAACATATTGGGCTATGGGTTTGGGTGGTTATAGTGGATGGAGTACCTTGTATAGTTAATAATACAAGGTACTCAATCCACTATAACCACCCTTGAGTACCTTGTATTATTAACTACTAGCTTTTGCCCGTGGCTTCGATCGCGTTGGCAAAAAGATTTTTCTTTCCTTGCACATAGTTTGCGCAATCTGTGATGAGTGAGCGCATCCATACTAATATTATAAATTCGAAAGTAACTGTCTGTCTGTCTGTCTGTTACCTTTTCACGCCTAAACCATTGAACGGATTTCGATAAAATTTGGCAAGACTATAGATGATATCCTGGGGAAGGACATAGGCTACTTTTTTTATTTTATATAGGGAATGAAAGTTTGTGTGGGAAACCCACCATTTCTTAAGTTAGGGACATGAAAATTCAAATTTATTCTTTTGGTAGGAAATAAAGAAATATGCGGTTCAGGATTTTTGAAAATTCATCCCCTAAGGGGTAGAATAGGGGTTGATTTTAAAATTCACAAAACTGCACAGAATTCGATAAAATTAACGGATGAAAGGATGTGAGAAGTATATGTGCGAGTGAGAAAGTATTTATTATTTATTTATTGGAGTATTTATCAAGCAGTATTTACAAGGATTCTGGTCGCTTATTTTGCCATACAATCCCACATACATCTTATTAGTACCTATAACCAAAAAAGGCTTGGTTTCAACTAAGTCAATATTTTCCAGTTAAAAGTATTCTTGAAATGAGATTAATGTATTCTTCAATTAATAATATATTAACTACATTTTTTAAATTCTTAATGGAAGGAATCTGAACTTCTTCAACCGAAAATACATTATTCTTGACATGCAAATCAATATTGTTTTAAATTGAAGAATTTTGAGTTCTTGTAAGAAAACAAATCACATTTTAGAAGAAGATGTAGAAACTCTTGAACTAAGAATAAAGTGCTTCTTGAGTCAAAAATAAGCGAAATCTTTGAATCAAGAAAATACACCTTATTGGTACAAGAAAAAAAGTGTTGGTTTCAAATAAGTCAATATTTTCCAGTTAAAATAAAAGTATTAGATTAATTTATTCTTCGATTAATAATATATTCTTAAGGTAAGTATATACAACTACATTTTTTAAATTCTTAATGGAAGGAATCTGAACTTCTTCAACCGAAAATACATTATTCTTGACATGCAAATCAATATTGTTTTGTATTGAAGAATTTTGAGTTCTTGTAAGGAAACAAATAACATTTTAGAAGAAGATGTAGAAACTCGTGAACTAAGAATAAAGTGCTTCTTGAGTCAAAAATAAGCGAAATCTTTGAATCAAGAAAATATACCTTACTGGTACAAGAAAAAAAGTGTTGGTTTCAAGTAAGTCAATATTTTCCAGTTAAAATAAAAGTATTCTTGAAATGAGACTAATTTATTCTTCGATTAATAATATATTCTTAAATTAAGTATATTACAACCAGATTTTTTAAACTCATAATGGAAGTAATTTGAACTTCTTCAACCAAAACTAACAATAAAAAAACATTGGTTTAGATTACCCACCTTTCTATTCTTGAATCAAGAAACAATAATTTAAATGAAATATTCATAATAAGAGTATCATATTCGGGTTGCACGACATTGGTCAAGTCTGATATTCGCCAAATCGGCAATTCGTCAGATATTGGTCAAAGCTGTAGTTCGTCGAATCGTCTGTTTGTCCAATTATCAAATTTGCCAAATACGCTATTGGTCAAGTAATATAAGTACAATCAACTGTAAAAATGAAAGTACCTCAAGATATTTTTTTCTAACTCATTTATTCAATTCATATATTTTATTTAAGTACAAAGAATTCACAACCAACATAACTGCTTTAGACACTTTAACGCGTCTAATTTTCCACTCAATAATTTTTCTATTATTTTTTCTATTTTAGCATCTTTTATGACGTCGGATGTTTTCCTCTGATGATCTTCTCTTCTAACTTTATTTAAATAATATTTTGCTTCTTTTTTTAAAATACTAATGTACATGAAAATATTATGTCTTTCTTGTACTTTAAAACCTAATCTCCGATGCCAAGCCTCGACTGCGTTGGTGGTACGATGGCGTTCATTTGCACAACACCACATATCCTGAGATATTCTTTTATGCCATTGCTCAGTAAAATATTTTTGAAAATTTTCCGCCCTACTATCATTTTCTGGCATCATCTTAAGTATTGCTGACCATCCTTCAGGAATATACTGATAGGGCAGTAACGCTAGATTTGTGGTAAGTCTAACAACTTTTTTCAAATTGTCGTCAGTCATCATTCCAAGTTCTTGTGCTTTTTTATAAATGGCTTGATTAAAGTGGAAAAAGCAGCCTTTGACTAAAACATCAGAAAAAATGCTTTTAACAGCGTTAATTATTCCCATTTCGTAATCACATTTTAGAAAATGAATATCAAGCTTAAATTGAGAACGCAAAACCGAGAATACTCTCTCATATGTTTGCTGAGTTTTATTAGGCAAGAGGCAAAAAAATATCGGAATAATATTGGTGCTTGCTCTTGTACTGCCCACGTCTACGTGTATTGATAAAAGTTGAAAAAAGGGTCGCGGTACGGTTTTAAAAGTGCCATCTACAAAAGTCAAATCCGTATTTAATGATATTTCTATACCCTCAGCTGTAGCAAAGATGAAGAATTTCGGTAGATCGTCTTTACTTTCATAAACCAAAAAATCATTTGAAAGTATGTCTGGAAATTTGACCGTATCTACCGTTGGGTACGCCAATTGCTTTCTTTCGCATTTTGTATAGACCATCACGTTTTGATTTCAAACTTGGTATGTCTATAAAATCATCTTCTTCCTCAAGCTCACCCATAGTTTCTTCAAAAATTTTACTTACTGATTTCCATTCCTTCTTTACTCTTTCTTTGCATTTATTCATCTTAACGTCAATCAAATTCTTATCGAAGTTAGGCTTACAGGTATGTCCGCTTTCCCTCAAAATTGACCCAGAATCACTGCTTAAAGTTATGGATCCATTGCATTCGCTTCTATTTACGCAACGCCAGATTGTAGTACCGTTTTTGTTTGTCGAGTTAGAATGGAATTGATATCCTGCATGTAATAGTTTCTTTTTGCCTTTTTCAGTGTCTGTAAATGTAAACACAGAATGGCTGCCTTTACTAGTAGAAGCCATTCGAGTATATTTCACCGAACCGGAGACACGAAAATAAAGAATGTAATTGTTGTCATTTACAAATAATGAAATGTCACATAATTGACGGGAAAACAAATGACGGCATAATAAGCTATTCTATTTAGCCAGCATTTTTCGCCTACATCCTATTCTTACAGATACAAAGGAGGTAACAATCGTAACAAATTAAACCTCAGAATACTCAATTACTATTTACTACATTTTAATTATGTAAATGGGAACCTACAGCAGGCGGCTTTTCTTTTTGTAAGTTCCTACAAGTAAATTATGTGAATTCCAAACGCATGGTTTCATCGACTGTACTTGGACTTGACCAATAGCGTATTTGGCAAATTTCATAATTGGACAAACAGACGATTCGACGAACTACAGCTTTGACCAATATCAAATTTGACGAATTGCCGATTTGGCGAATATCAGACTTGACCAATGTCGTGCAACCCTCATATTCTTATATTGAGTAAAAGTTTTTTAGATTAAGAAAATGTATATCTTAGGTCAAAAATAATGTGACTGTTTTAAAGTAAATATAATATATTCTTGAATGAAAACACCATTATCTTGTTTTGAAAAGTTTTTAAAGTCTTCAGTAAAAACTAGATATTTTCTTCAATTAAGATTGTAATAGTCTTGAATCAAAAATATTTGCTCAAGTCAAGAATTAAAACCAAGTATTTATTATTCTTAATTTGAGTAAACGGGTTTCCTTCAACTGAGTACATTTACTTAAGTTAAGAAAATATTTACTTGGACTGAAACAATTTTTCTGAGAATATTGATATTCTTCGCAGAAGAAATCCTTTTTTTCCGTGATATGTTAATTAGCTCTTGTGCGGCCATTTCATACTTAGCATATAGGCGTTTAACTACGCAAGAATATTTTTGCCATGTCGACTTCGGTATGGAATGTTCCTTTACCGATATATTACCCATCGGTGTTGATGGCCACGACAATGTTCCATTATTCTCCCATTTGCTTGGCACGATAGACAGGCGTAATACTATCTGTACTATCTTGAATGGCATCTGTGGGTTATAAAGAAAATATTAACGAAGATAGCTAACGAATTAAAAATAATGAGGTCTTATCTCATTCCATATAATGCAACACGCATAGCCCATTTCATTCAGCTGGAGTTGTGTACTACCAGAACGTATCCTACTTACCCATTTACAGACCCAGTCATAATATCACGATAAAAATTAGGTACTTAGATAGGTATCTGAGTGAGGCTCACAAAAAATGTACTTTAACCATATTTTTCATGAGCCGAATTTTAAGTAAAGATAAAATATTTCGGAAGTTCTGAATAAATAAATCGATTTGTTTCCTGTGTTGGATATTATACACTTGTTCATATCGGGTCATTTAAATTGTTAATTTATTTGAATTTAACCACAAATAAACCGGTACAACAAACTGCTTACATCTTGTTTCATAGAAAATTAAAACGTGCCCACGCCTAATAGAATATTATTATTTTTTATTTTTTCGTGTATACTGTTTAAAGTAACATCTTAGTAATATAAGAAATATATTATATGGGAATACAACTACTATCCCAATAGTAGATTTAATTGATTATGCAAAAAATTATAAAAATATGACTTCAAAAACAAATGTGCCTATAATATTTCACGTGTGTTACAAACAATGTGTAACGTAGTAGTTTTTTTTGTAACAGGCAGTAGCAACACTTGTGATGTTTGTTTTTGTGATGGCAACATTACTACTTTCAATATGAAATGTCAGTGTCCTGTCAGAAATCTTAGTTTTTATGGAAAAGGCAGTACTCGCGTGTGTGTTATTTTCGTACTTAGATTTTAGCGTCTTTACGGAAGCAATTTTGCATGGTAAGTAATAAAATAGTATTTTTTAAGGGCAAGGACGATTAAGAGGGATATGTATTGTTCACTTTAGTAACTATTTTCTCTGTTTTTTTCTTGTCTTGTCGTGGGTTGGAGCGCGTCGGCGCGCATACGAGTTTCCTCGTCATATTGAAACCGTCATGATATTTCAAAATCCTTAAAGGTTGTGTCAATAACATCAGTTTCTCGTCTAATCGTGAGTGTGCTATTGAATCGGTGCTCAAGCTTGCATGATACCTGGATTCAGCCGGACCGATAATTAAGGAAGGTAACTTGTACAGCGACTGGGTAAGTCTAGCGCCAGGCGGGGTCGACTCATTGGGTAAGACTTGGAATACCTACGGGGGCTAGAACTGTGTCGCCAGTCCTATAAATTTCGGTCTCTAAAAATGACGTCTTTAAAGATGGCAACATTAGTAAAAATGAAAGATGTTTAAAAGCTACCATATGGTAGTTTTAGCGACATTTTTGTTTGAACTATCATAGCCAGTATAATATTTCGGCTGATTTATTCAATGTTAATATTATTATAATTTAATAAATATAAATGTAATTTATGCAGAATTAAATAGATATGCAATTTATTTTCAAAATTATTTGATTTCTTAAAATTAAGTTGGTAAGTTTTGGTTAAAAGTACCTGGCAGCCCCATCACAAGAAAAACATGGCGCGACGCGAGCGCATGTTGATGTTTTTCTTGTAAATTCACTTCTTTAAGGCGAGACCCAACGCACCCGTTCGACTATACTATAGGCGTAGTGCTACACTCCACCTTAGTCGGATTCAATAAGGTTGCTTTTTGGGCGTACAGTGTTAGCTGGCTAGTCTTTGTTAGGCGCTTGGGTTTATTGATATTCAAGGGTTTTCCTTTAATTATGATAAATAACTTAACATAATTTGAAAAAATAACCGGTATTAAATTAAATAATTGTATTCTTTATTTATTTCTAGAAAAAAATACTTATGTTATCGCTTAAATTACGGAGATTTTCGAAGATAAAGTTAAAAAAAAGAGGCAATTGTATATTTTTTTTTTATAGAGTTAGTAACTTTATTCGAAGATTTGATTCGGTATAACGCAAGTTTAGTTCTTTCTCTTTACAGGATATTTTTCCCACCTCGGTACTTCAAACCTATAGTTCACACTTGACGTTCAAAGACAGTACGTTTTTGGTAAATCCTGGTTGGGTCTCGCCTTAACTAACTTCTCTTTTTGCAATTTGCAACGTTAAAGTGTTATCCTCGCCATTAACGACGTAGAGTAAAGTCTACCTAGGTTCCTCCGTCTGTTGTGTGCCGAAACACCTGAGTGTTGTGTACGAGACAGTGACTCTTTTTTGTTTTCAAACATGAAGGAGAATAAAAGTTAAATTAAAATAAATGTTCTATGTGTGGTGCTTCGCCTGTCGATGACCCCGAAATCACATTATTTAGGTTTCCAAAACCTGGTTCGACAAATATTCTCTGGTAAGTGCTCCTATATTATTGGCTAGATCTATAGATTCACGCATGCTCCATTTAGAATTTTAGATACTTGTTAAATAAGCCCCCTAGTCCAGATTTGTGATTGGTGATCGGTGATCCGTAATTACATAAAACTATTGCCTAACTAAGCAGGTACTTAATTTACCTATTCTGTTTCTTTCAGTTGTGAGCAAAGTATTGCTGTCCAGACAAATCATGGATAAACAAGGACTTTCAGATTAAACTGCACACTGAACACAGGATGCTATGTCATCAGCATTTTAAGGAAACAGCATTTTTGTGGACTTCCCATCCAAGAAAAAATAGAGACGTTTTGCTTCACCAGATGTGAAGGTAAGATAAACAGTGAGAAACAAATTTAAAGTAAAAACGGCACTAGGTATTGTGGGATACCCAACCTAGGTATTGTGGGATACCCAACAGAAGTGGAGCTTCTTACGCATTGTATAAAAAATTCTTCTTGAGGGATGAGTGGAAGGCTATGGGGGAAGCTTTTGCCCAGCCGTGGGACAGTATAGGCTAGAAAAAAAAAGGGCAGGAGTAAGATATTAAGGCGAGACCCAACGCACCCGTTCGACTATACTATAGGCGTAGTGCTACACTCCACCTTAGTCGGATTCAATAAGGTTGCTTTTTGGGCGTACAGTGTTAGGCTGGCTAGTCTTTGTTAGGCGCTTGGGTTTATTGATTTTCAAGGGTTTTCCTTTAATTATGATAAATAACTTAACATAATTTGAAAAAATAACCGGTATTAAATTAAATAATTGTATTCTTTATTTATTTCTAGAAAAAAATACTTATGTTATCGCTTAAATTACGGAGATTTTCGACGATAAAGTTAAAAAAATGAGGCAATTGTATATTTTTTTTTTAAAGAGTTAGTAACTTTATTCGGAGATTTGATTCGGTATAATGCAAGTTTAGTTCTTTCTCTTTACAGGATATTTTTCCCACCTCAGTACTTCAAACCTATAGTTCACACTTGACGTTCAAAGACAGTACGTTTTTGGTAAATCCTGGTTGGGTGTCGCCTTAAAAAAACCTTAAAAATCTCTACTAATACTTGAGTATTTCATATAATATATAACTAATTAAATTCTTTCTTTTCAGGATATCAGCTGTTGATAATTAATTTATATTAATGTTTGACGAAATAGCATTAAAAAAAATATTACAATAATTATAATGTGAAGGCAGATAGTATTGAAGGTTCCAAAGACCATTGTATGCAGGGTAGAACGTTACAACTAGTGTCTTATGCACTAGTATTCATGGTTGCTGGGATTAGAAAAAAAATAAAGCAACCCATAGCATATTATTTATCGGACTCTTCAGTCACTGCTGATAGATTAGCAGTCCTAATAAAAGAGGTAAGTGTAATTAATTTACAGTAACTGTATAAAAGTATAATGTTAATAATATACTGACTCTATGGTGCAGTTCTTCTTCAGACTTGAAGCCTTGCATAAACTTTACCATTAAAGCAAAATATGAAAATCAAATTATGTTTATTTTTCAGGTGCTTGAAGAATGTCATAAACATGGCATTAATGTAGCAGCCAGTGTGTGTGACATGGATGGAGTCAATAGAAGAGCCTTAAGCATTTTAGGGGCAACTTCTACCTGTCCACAATATGAGATACAAAATAAAAACACTGCACTTTTTGATCCACCTCATTTAATAAAGTGCTTCATTTTATTTTTAAAGTACGACATACAATGCGCAACAAATATAACATCAGCTGATGGAAACCAGGAAAAAGGTAAACATTACATTTAAGATTTATCTGGCAGATTTTGATTCAAGAAGAATCTTATTCAATGTGACAATGTATTGTATTGTACAACGGGCTGGTGTCCGCAACTCCACGTCAAAGCGCGCATTTTGCGTATGGGCTATAATCCACCACGAGGGCCCAGTGTGGGTCGGTAGATGTCACATTCTTAAAATTTTAGGTTCTCTCGTTTTGAGAGCAGTGGTGATGAAATAAATTACACAAATTAATGTGCCTGTCTGGGTTCCAACCTACGACTTACTGTTCTGAAGTCGGAGCCGCCACGACTGGGCCACCGCAGCTCTCTGTTGTGACAATGTATTAAAACTGATCATGATAATTATATTGTTTCAGGAGTAGCCAAATGGAGCCACATCGTCAAATTTCATGAACTGGACAACTCAAATCCAAACTTTGTGTTTGCACCCAGTCTCAGACAAGAACATCTGAATCCTAATACTAAACAAAAGATGAGGGTAAAACTAGCCGTTCAAGTGCTGAGCCCTACAGCTGCTGCTGGAATGTTTGCGAAAATAGCACAAGGTAACCTGATTTATCGAAATTTATGTATGTAAAGGATTCCTAGATATTTTAGGGTTCCGTCACTCGAAACGGCAAAAATGGAATCCTATAATTTTGTTCTGTCCATCTGACCATAAGTCACAATACTTTGAGACTATTGGCATTATATAATTTGAGAAGCATCATAATAAAATGAAATATGCTCTATTACAGGTCAATTAACTGCTGACGCGGCTGTTACAGCGGATATTATATAATAATAATAATAATAATATAATAATAATAATAATAATATTCCACAACTATCACACAACGCCATCTAGTCCCAAGCTAAGCAGAGCTTGTGTTATGGGTACTAGACAACTGATAAACATACTTATATATTTCTAAATACATACATATTATAGATAAATTACACCCAGACACAGAACAAATGATCGTGCTCATCACACAAACATTTGTCCTGGGTGGGAATCGAACCCACGACCTCCGGCATAGCAGTTAGGGTCACTAACCACTAGACCAACAGGCCAGTCGAGATATCCAGAATGGACATGCTATTCGACACTCTAAACAGCGACACGGTGGATCTGCGGAGAGAAAAACCATTCGCAACCAATTTAAAAATTTCATCACCTCATCTAAAATTTATTAGTGAAATGAAATCGTTTTTTCAAACATTCAATTTTATAAACTCCATATGCACACCACCATCGCAAATAGGTTGGCTGTGGGCCCATAATGGAATTGAAATGTTGTGGGAGAGTTTGCGGCAAAAACACATATATCTATAAAAAGTCTAGCAACTCGAAGGCTATACAACAAGATCCCTTAGAAAATGTATTTGGGTGCATTAGAGGAAATTGTGGTTCAAACTGCAGTCCTACCACTGGCCAGTTTATCGCAGCCTTAAAAACATCAATTTTAAGCAACCTTTCTCACATTGGTGGTGGTACCAGTAACATTGGTGGGAACAGTAATAGTAGTAATTCATTCAGTTTAAAGAGTACAATGATTAAAAGAATCTTTAAATTACGCAAATAAAAACTTTGTTCTCTGTGTGGGATCTTGTGCCACCTCTATAAATAAATATTTGTCGAATAATGCACATAAAAAAGCTTTAATGCATAATGTTTCAAACATTTTAAAAGAGTCCATCAATTTTAACTTTTTAGACGATTGCTTGGACCACAAAGGGGACAATATAAATTATATCATTAAAAGTGTATTTTATATTACTGTAAAAAGATTTTGTACAATAAAAAATAAATCTTTGTCCCAAGAATCCGCTACAATAGCACTTAAGAACAAAATTAATTTATTGAAACGTGTAATAATGTTATTAGTTATTACACGTGTTTCAATAAATTTACTTTCATGGTATGGCACTTCCATGTGGTCAGTGCAAAAAAAAAAAAAACATGAAAATTAATTTTGCCATACCATGGCGCTTTTTGTTATTATATTTTAATGTTTGATAAATAATTGACGCTAAAATACTGATGTCTTTGGTCTTCTTTCTTTCTCGTCTGATAGTCTTACTTATTAACTTGTTTGATAATCTTATTATTATAGTATTCATATTATAATGTTTATTGAAACATTTATTGTGTTAAATAAAGTAATTCTGATATAAAAGACAAACCACTGTTTTTATTATAAAAAATACTGGTAAGAAGCTTTGACTTTTATAAATAAACCACTAACTTGTAAGTTTTGTCAAAATTCAAAGTTTTCTACAACCAAGAATTGTTTCTTAATCACCTGATAAATACTGTTTGACCACAAAAGCGGAGCTGGAAAATTGTGATCAGTGAAATTGCACACTAATTAACATTGGTCACAGTTTCCCAGTTCTGCTTTTGTGGGCAGACCTCCGCAATTCAGAAATACGCGTCATGGGCGCAGCGCCATCTAGTGGAGAGCGGTCGAATTTAAGAAATCGGATTTTAAATTACCCGCTTTCGCGAGTTTTCGGGGGCACCCACCAGGAGGCGCTCAAAATCGTGCCATTTTATTTGTTCGTACTTGACATTCTTCTCGCTAGAGTATATATGTTCTGTGGTCTGGCGTCAGTACTGGGTAGCTGGAAGGGTTCCTTCGTGAAGGTTCTGGTTTCGAAGACATCGTCCAGGGAGCAATCAGGTGATTGCCTATTCAAAGCACACCCTTTTGTCGTAACATAACATTTTGTCGATTTTCTCGTTCGGGCATTATCGTTGCCGCCCCAATAGTACAGTCCATTTAATATCTCGTTAAAAACATGTATGTTATTGAATAATGTAGTTTTGACAATTCTTTACTCAAAGTTCGCGTATTTATAATAAAATAAATAAAACCATCCCGTTGTATAGATATAACTTATATGACATTAAAAATAAATTAATAAAATGGCTGTTGACCTTATCTTATGACGAAACAGAAAATATTTTAACAATAGAATCTTAACTACCTTAAACTAACTTAACTTAACTTTACCTTGAAAGAAACTTAAATCAAACGCTCACATTTCACATACACACCCACACACACACACACACACACATTACACTCATATACACAGCCCACACATGCACAATCATTCAATTTATTTGCTGTGTTACTTTTAAAAGCTATACTGTAAAAAGACAGAAAAGTCACGGTTGTATTATATAAATAGATGCCGCAAAATCTCCGACTCCTAAGATACAGGTCTGCGTACCTAGTTTAGGAGCCCGGAATAATGACCTTATTCTTAAGCTTGGTAGTACAACCCACTGTTTCAACATTCTATGTACTTTGCTGTTGTTTTATGTACTAATAAACTATTATTATTAGTTTTTCACTACTTTGCATTGCATTTAGATATGCTACATGACTTTTAGGTTTTATTATTCACGTGTGTTTGTTCACGTGTGTTACGAATTTGTGTTATGTAACACACGTGAAAAGTGTAAAGCTTAGTGCACATTGCAATATTTTCATCAACAACGTGAGATACTGTACACTATTGGACAAAGGCCTCCCAAGATTTTTCCCATAACACGCAGTCCTGAGCCAGCTGCATGCAACGCCTACCCGCAACTTCCATATCGCACTGATAGTACAATACTGCTGTAATTAACTCAGAATGTCGAGATAACAATATTTTACCTGTAATTTTTAGAATAATTGGTAATTGACAATTGCGTTAATTATATTAACAAACCTAAACCCTAACCTAATATTTTTTTTTTATAATGTTTATCAAGTGAATAATAAATTTTTCGTCGATTCCGAAAAAGGCGCATTTTGAGTAACAACAGTATTGTATTATCAGAGCGGTATCCAATATGGTGGTCGGTTCACGTAGCGGAATGCCGCTAACACCTGCTGAAAGACAGAAGCTCTATCGAGAAAGGCTGAAAGAAAAAAATCCTGAGAAGTTCCTAACACAGAAAAGAAAAAATGCTGAGAGGACAAAACGAAATAGAAAGAAAATAGCAGAATATTCTTCTTCTATGCAGGAAAATATTAGAAAGCAGTGGAGAGAGCGAGAAAGAAGAAAAGCAAAGAAGAGCCGAAACCTGAAGAAGTGCCTTCGGTAGACAATGCACAGATTTTAAAGCAGAAGAAGAATCAAAGTAGAAGAGGGATTTATAAACTGAATACTGAAAACATAAAATTAAAAGACCTATTAAGAAAATTTAAACAATCTTTAAAAAATATGAGGCAAAAATTAAACAGATGTGTACGCAAAAATAATAAGCAACTAGAAATGATAAAAAAGAAAGACGAATTAATTTGTAGTTTTGAAGAAAAGCTACACTCGTGTGCTAATATTACAAAAGACGAAGATTTTGAGTGAATGACCCCCTCTTTGAAAACGAATGCTTACATTAATCAAAATTTACCTAATATACGTCCTGAAGAAAAGGAAAGAGTCAAAAAAACACTGCTTGAACATCACGTCATTGTGGAAAGTTTAAAGGAGAGTTACAAAAGTAACAATACTCAAGAAAAACGCATAATAAAAAAAAACGTTTTCAACAAAAATGATACCATATAGATACTGTATGAAAACCAAAATAGCTACTTATTTAGGCTTAAAAGGAAAAATTCGTCTACGCTACAAAAAAATAAAAGTTATTTCATACAGACCCAGTTGAGAGACTTTTATGAAATGACGATGCAAGCAGAATGACGGCAAGCAAAAATGAAATAAAAACACAGAAAAAACAGAGAAGGTATTTGCTCGGAACTCTACATAAACTTAATTGAATTTAATAATTTATTTAATCAAAATAACAATGTTAACATCAAATAGTAATTTCTATAAATGCACTTGACTTAATGTTAGTTAACAAAACAGGTAGGTGTTGCAACCAGCACCCTTACTAAGTTATAAAATAACTTGTATTAAGGGCAGTGGTACAGCCCATACGTATACAGTATCACATAAGAATTGCAGACAGAACAAGTGTTTAAAACCAAAGTTAACAAAATTAACTTAAAGATAAACATTGACATATAATTGCAGTATTTAGAAAATATAATTGATTAATTTAATTTATTATTTGATTTTCTTGACATTTGGATATTTCGTGGGCGTGTATGCGTGTGTGTGTGTTTGTGAGTAAGTGTTTGTGTGTGTGTGTGTGTGTGTAATAATGACAGTGTGTGTTGTTTTGTGTCAGAGCAGAATGTGTGTTATGTTCTCGATGAGAGGGTTTAGGATGGGTTGTTATCAGATAATAGCAAGCGTTCTGTATCCAAATAGTTATTTGTAAGAAGGAAGTTTGTCACAGATTCCTTGACGGCCGAGGTCGAAAGATTCTCAATCTCTTATTGAGTTTATTATATAATTGTGGCCCTTGGAAACAAAGAAACCGCTTCGTAAATGAGTACTTACATCTATAGTGCTGACAAACAATATCGTTGCGTCTTTTAGTGATGGTGACATAAGGGGTATATTTGTGTTGTAGTAGGACTGTATTAAGAATATAGAGCTGTGTGACAGAATGTACTTTGCAATTTTTATATAATTCTTCGGTTGGGAAAAGTATAGGACGAAATGTGCTGACCTTTAACACGGCTCTCTGTGCCCTCTCCAATTTCAGCATAGTGGTCTTAGGAGCACCACCCCAGGCGGCAACACAATATGATAGGAGCGATTGACAAAGGGCGAAGTACACCCTTTTCACAATTCGTGCTTCTGCCACATGGCGAAGAGTCTTAAAGACGAATATAAGTTTTCTTACCCTTGCTGTCAGCAGCTCTATGTGGGCTGAGAAACTCAGATTGTCATCAAGAGTCACCCCGAGCTATCTGACTGTGGGGGTACGGGCGAGTTTAGAGCAAGAACATTCTGTGGTGCCTGAGCAGATGCTTGAGTGAGCAACTAGGGAATATGAGTTCGGCGGCTGTGTAGACTGCCGTAGGGTAAAGCAAATTATTTTTGTTTTATCTGTATTGAGGGTAAGTTGGTTGTCATTAAGCCAGTTTAAAACTTGATTTAGTCCTCTCTGCGCCGCGTCAAAAGCCTCGTCCCAGGAATTGCCAATATAGGTGAGTGCAGTGTCATCAGCAAAGGAGGAGATTTTTCCATCTTGGAGAAGCAGATTACACAGTTGATTCACGTAGACTAGGAAAAGTGTGGGACCGACTACACTTCCTTGAGGAACCCCAAAGGTGACCGGAAGCTCCCCACTCAGATAATTGGAGATTTTTACGCACTGAGTTCTATTGCTTAGGTAGTCAGCAAATATTCGGAGTGGGAGGCCACGTATTCCCAGTTCCTCTAGTTTCAACACTAGGTTGGGAATAGAAACTGTGTCTAAAGCCTTTTTTAGATCTAAAAAAATTGACACTATTTTTTTTTTGGCATCAATGTTTCTGACTATGTGACCTGTTAATAGTCTAGGCAACAAGTGCCTTTTTGATCAACTTTTTTCAGCAGTCTCCGAAAATTATGATTGAGGTGTCATTCGATTCGGAATGGCATCCAGATGATTTTCGAAAATAAATGAAGTTCCGCTTGCAAAAATTGCAAAAGTTATTAACAATTAACTAAAAAATTAAAAACGGGTTTAGTTTTTTGCAAATATCTCAAAATTGAATTACATTTTTTTTTATTTAAAAAAAGATTCAAAAAGAGGAGAAAATTTCCTAAAGAATGTTTTAACTCCCAGAATTGTAGGACCAATATTAAAAACTTTCCCATCCGGTTGAAAATACGCCCGAAAACGCGTACTCCGGTTTGCGCAAGCCACGCTCCATTCGGAGCTTTCATGACTAAATATTATTTAAACTTATTAAGCACGAACATTAAAATTGCAAGTGCGATAATTATTTAACTATTAATCTGAGATTTTTTTCCTTTCGTGGAGCTATTTTTCAAAGGTCGTAAAATAGATTTTCGTTGGAAAAATTAAAAAAATATCTGACCATAAGTCACAATACTTTGAGACTATTGGCATTATATAATTTGAGAAGCATCATAATAAAATGAAATATGTTCTATTACAGGTCAATTAACTGCTGACGCGGCTGTTACAGCGGATATTATATCCAGAATGGACATGCTATTCGACACTCCAAACAGCGACACGGTGGATCTGCGGAGAGAAAAACCATTCGCAACCAATTTAAAAATTTCATCACCTCATCTAAAATTTATTAGTGAAATGAAATCGTTTTACTCCATATGCACACCACCATCGCAAATAGGTTGGCTGTGGGCCCATAATGGAATTGAAATGTTGTGGGAGAGTTTGCGGCAAAAACATATATCTATAAAAAGTCTAGCAACTCGAAGGCTACAACAAGATCCCTTAGAAAATTTATTTGGGTGCATTAGAGGAAATTGTGGTTCAAACTGCAGTCCTACCACTGGCCAGTTTATCGCAGCCTTAAAAACATCAATTTTAAGCAACCTTTCTCACATTGGTGGTGGTACCAGTAACATTGGTGGGAACAGTAATAGTAGTAATTCATTCACGCAAATAAAAACTTTGTTCTCTGTGTGGAATCTTGTGCCACCTCTATAAATAAATATTTGTCGAATAATGCACATAAAAAAGCTTTAATGCATAATGTTTCAAACATTTTAAAAGAGTCCATCAATTTTAACTTTTTAAACGAATGCTTGGACCACAAAGGGGACAATATAAATTATATCATTAAAAGTGTATTTTATATTACTGTAAAAAGATTTTGTACAATAAAAAATAGATCTTTGTCCCAAGAATCCGCTACAATAGCACTTAAGAACAAAATTAATTTATTGAAACATGTGTAATAATGTTATTAGTTATTACACATGTTTCAATAAATTTACTTTCATGGTATGGCACTTCCATGTGGTCAGTGCTATACCATGAAAATTAAAAGTATGATAACAAAAAACTTTGTGACCCAAGCTTTTTGTTATTATATTTTAATGTTTGATAAATAATTGACGCTAAAATACTGATGTCTTTGGTCTTCTTTCTTTCTCGTCTGGTTAGTCTTACTTATTAACTTGTTTGATAATCTTATTATTATAGTATTCATATTATAATGTTTATTGACACATTTATTGTGTTAAATAAAGTAATTCTGATATAAAAGACAAACCACTGTTTTTATTATAAAAAATACTGGTAAGAAGCTTTGACTTTTATAAATAAACCACTAACTTGTAAGTTTTGTCAAAATTCAAAGTTTTCTACAACCAAGAATTGTTTCTTAATCACCTGATAAGTACTGTTTGACCACAAAAGCGGAGCTGGAAAATTGTGATCAGTGAAATTGCACACTAATTAACATTGGTCACAGTTTCCCAGTTCTGCTTTTGTGGGCAGACCTCCGCGATTCAGAAATACGCGTCATGGGCGCAGCGCCATCTAGTGGAGAGCGGTCGAATTTAAGAAATCGGATTTTAAATTACCCGCTTTCGCGAGTTTTCGGGGGCACCCACCAGGAGGCGCTCAAAATCGTGCCATTTTATTTGTTCGTACTTGACATTCTTCTCGCTAGAGTATATAATGTTCTGTGGTCTGGCGTCAGTACTGGGTAGCTGGAAGGGTTCCTTCGTGAAGGTTCTGGTTTCGAAGACATCGTCCAGGAAGCAATCAGGTGATTGCCTATTCAAAGCACACCCTTTTGTCGTAACATAACGTTTTGTCGATTTTCTCGTTCGGGCCTTATCGTTGCCGCCCCAATAGTACAGTCCATTTAATATCTCGTTAAAAAAAAAAGTCACTAAGTCCAAAAATGGTTTTAAATGCCATCAAACTCACCGAATTTTTCTGCATATTTCTATGTAACTATAATTTCAATAAGTTATATTGTTTTTGTTTTAGCTTGTGCGAAAACACATCATGTTTACATGTTGAACCTTAAAATTGGGGGAACAAATACCTAAGTTACTTCATTATTTTATGACTACCTAAAATCAGCAAGACACAATACCTAAGTAAACTTAGTTATTTTTTCTTTAAAAAAATAAAGTTGTAATAAAAGCTTTATTTGTTTCCAAATTCACCAAAACAATTTAGTTAGTTTTAGAATAAACCGTTAGTTACAAAATATGAAAGCAAAACTAACTATGTATACTTAGTGATTTCTCGATCGACACAACAATAATGTTTAGCATTAATCTACATACGCAAAAAATAATTAAATCATATTAAGGAGTTTTTCTATACCTTGAGACAACGAAATCATAGTTTTCGTAATATCACTAAAAGGTTTTAATGATTTTTTAAACAACTTTTACGTACATTTATACAGATAAGTATATTTCGCGCGCGATTTAGTGAGTTTACCGCCTTCGTTGGCTGCCGAATAAGGAGTTAGTTATCTTTCTTGTGTCGCGCACAGCCAGTCGCGACGCGTGCGTTGAACAAGGAGCTCACGTTCGCGTTATAATAATATTGTTTTGTCGTGATTAAAATAATAGTGATAACATACGTGCAACAATACAATGAAACGAGCTAAGTTTATTCTGGATTTATTACAAAAAAAAGAAGAAAACTCTATGCAAGTAAGTGCTTTTATTAAACAAAATAGGTATTATGGAATGAAGTGAATAATATCATTCGGAAATAATTATTTACGATGATGTGTAATTATTATAGGTATTGTGATGTTTAAATTACATAAAATAGCTATTAAAAAGCTAGATAATAAAATTAATACATAGATGTCTAAATCTGTTTTGAACCATACTTTATAGGTAGGTACATTATATAAAAATATTAGTATTACATTAATTAGATTTTACTACACAGGTTTTAAAGTGTTCTCAAGATTTTCGAATGATATTGGGCACCCATATTATTTTAGGTACACTCTTATTAAATGTTTTGATGAATTTTGTAGGACATGACTACTTCAAGCAGAAAAGGATTTAAAACACGTAACTATAATTATTAGGTATTGTTATTTCGGATGTGGCACGCCATTGCTTGATTTCTTTGTGAATTTTGTTTTAACCTGGCTTAAACACTACTTAAAGGCTAACTAATTGTGGTGGATTTTGTGTGTGTGCATAATGTTTTACTAGCATGGTTTTGGTGTGAGATGACTTAGGTATTAATTTGTTCAGCTGATTTAGATGTGAATAACTTCATTAAGTATTTAATAAGTTAATAAATTACGGTTCTTCTAGGCCTAATAATGTGTGTATTATCGTTTAATTTGCATTTCAAAACTAATTACCAACTTTAAGTGCCTATTTACTAACATTCATTGTAGGTAGGTATCTACTTAGCTTATGAATCATCGCCCCCCACTTACCTTACCATTCCTTGTTTGAACACAGTGTGCGCTAAACCCATCAAGTAACAAAACATAGACTTAAGGCTGGCTGTTGTTTGCTGCTTTACAGATTAAGAACATAATGGCAATGACTGACTGCATGAATTGAATTCATTTCAATGTTTCATTGTCTAATATGATTGTGTCAATTTATATCTATTACAGATAACTCTACCGGAGCCTGATAATGAGCCGTTGAAGACTTTTGAAGTAGATGACCTTTTTTTAAATAAAGATTTGTACGAGTCAGCTCCACCATCAGAACAAATATAAATCCCAAGTTACCATCTATCAAACCGCCAAACTCCGCCCCATTATTGACTGATACAGGAAACGATCTCATATCCTTAGAAGATATTTTGTTAGATAAAGAGGCTCGATCTGAGCAACAGCTGCAAAAGTTTATTAACATTGCCCAAAAACCACCTAAAAGTCCGTTTTCTGACATAAGCGGAATTAAGCCTTTGGATAGTTCCCCCGAACCTGATTTCTCTGATTCCGGAGATTCTTGGTATCCAGATAGTGAGAAAGATTCAAGAAAGAAAAAACAGGTGGTTATCAGATCATCCTCAAGTGATAGCAGTGACTTTTGTGACTATCCTAAACGGAAAAAACACAACAGTACCCAGATAGAAAGCCCAAGACCAGGATGTTCTAAGGATGGCTACGGTTGTATTTCAAATAATATTGTAGAAGATGTGGAAACGGAACCCAATCAGCAGCAAAACACTACGACATCACTTATCACCGTGGAACAGAACCCAGGATCTCTAGAAGCTGATGAACAACAAAGTTCTTCAACAGCCAGCATTTTAAATAACGAAAAGCAATTAAAACGCTGGATGAAAAGTGATCCTAGCAAATGGAAGAAGAATGTAGCAAAACTTAATAGACAGAAGTGTTTGCCATATCATGGGAAAAAGGGTAATATTATGCCAGCAAAGAAACCTAAGCATGTAAATTGTATTGAAAAATGCCGATTTCAATGCATGGATCACTTTTCTGCGGATGACAGAGTTAAATTGTGCGAGGACTACTGGAAGATAAATGATTACGTATCTCAAAAACAGTTCTTACTGCACCCGATTGTTGCCAAACCAATAAAAACTATGAAAGCTGGTATTCCAAATGAAAAACATCGGTCTGCCACTTATGAATATTATTTCAGTAAAGATGATCAGCAGCATCGAGTCTGCAAAGACTTTTTCCTGAAAACGTTATGCATATCAAATGGTCCCGTAAATAAAGCCATTAAATACAAAAACGAATTTGGTAACTACAAAGGACAAGATAGACGCGGTTCTCGTGCTCCCGTTAATAAGACTGATGCCGAATCTGAACAAAAAATAATCGATCATATTAACTCTTTTCCTCGGCTTGAATCTCATTACTGCAGAAAAAAATCTAAACGACAATACCTGGACAGCAAATTGAGTATTTCAAAAATGTATGAATTATATAAAGAAGAACAAGTCACCACTGGTGAACAACCGTGTACTTTATTTGTGTATAAGAGAATATTTGGATCACAATTTAATTTGTCATTTTTTAAGCCCAAAAAGGATTTGTGTATTATATGTACTCGCTATGATAGTAGTGTTCGACCTGAGTCTCTGAAAGAAGAATATGATGCACATATTGCCAGAAAAAATGCAGCACAGGATGCAAAAGAATCTGATAAACAGCGGTCTATGAATGACGACACTTATCTCGTAGTAACTGCAGATATGCAATCAACCCTTCATATACCTGTCAGCGGAGTTGGAATATTATATTATACGAGAAAGCTGAATGTGCAAAATTATACTATTCACACAGCAAAACCTCCGAATGAAGCGTTTTGCATAATGTGGAATGAAATAAATGGCAAGAAAGGCAGTATTGAAATCGCAAGTGCGATGAACTGGTGGATACATCAAATACCAACATGTGTAAAAGAAGTAACTATTTATAGTGACACGTGCGCAGGCCAGAATAGAAACAAATTTATTACAGCTTTTCTGTGCCACCTGATCGTCAGGCCCGATGTGCACGTTGAATCCTTGAGCAAAAATATTTAGAGAGTGGCCATACGCACATGGAGGTAGACTCTATGCACAGTGCAATAGAAAAGTGTCAAAGGCATACGCCAGTTTTCTCTATGATAGATTGGAAATCTATTATGGTTCGTGCTCGTTCAAAAAGACACAGGAGTTCGGCACCGCCATACATCGTTAAAGAAATGACCTATGACGATATGATAGACGTAAAAGCTCTAATTGAACACTTCCTTATAAATACAAGTAAGGACAGGGAGGGTAAAAAAATTATGTGGCTAAAAATTAAGTGTCTTAGATTCGAAAAACAACATCCTGGTCTGGTCAAATTCCGTTACACACACGCTGGCCCGTATTCCGAATTTGATGTATTTCAAACCCTAGGTGAAGTTGCTCCTCGTGTTACAAGACGGAAGAAAAAAGCTCTAGATGATCATGCAATTGAGGACAATGATAGTGAAAGCAGAAAAGAAGACAAGATTGACAAATTAAAAGAATATGTAATTCCAAAGGCCTATTCTAACCCAATTCCAATATCCGAAGCTAAGAAAAAGGACATGTTGAATCTTTGCACCAAAGGGATTATACCTCAAGAGCTTCATTCTTGGTATGAAACTCTGCCTACTGGTAAAGATGTTGTAGACAGATTGTGTGAACCAGATGTAACAGAAGAAGCTGAAAACGATTTAGATTTTTGAACTTTTGATGTCTTGATTCGTGTATTTTGTATTAATTGAATGTTTTTTTTTTAGGTTTCATGTAACTTTTGATGTCTTGATTCGTGTATTTTGTATTACTTGAATGTTTTGTTTTTTTTTAGGTTTCATGTAACTGTTCTTTCCTATATTTTTAATAAAGATTAATGATTGTACTATCAATTATATTTTAATGATTTTCTTACCCTCAATTATAGGAGTGATAAAATACTTAGTCATTATTTTCAGAATATTATGTTGCTCTCGTAAAGAAGTTACAATATCACTAAATCAAGTTAATTTCTATCAAATTCGTTTAAAGATGGGCGTAAAATGACTAACTCAGATCGAAAAATCACTAACTTAGTCCGAAACTAAATAATTCAAGGGTAAAAATTAATTACTTTCGTTTTTCTTAATTATCTTTAAAACATATGATTTTCTTTTAATATTTTTTATTAAAAAATAAGCCTGAATTAAATACCAATGAGATAAGATCATAAATTTAGAAATATCTATTGTCAAATGAAAGTTATGTTTTTTTATCTTTTTTTTTTTTGAAGCCTCGTTTCTCATATTGGTCATTTTCCACTTAATGACTTTTCGCTCTACGGGGACGATATGCTACATGACTTTTAGGTTATATTATTCACGTGTGTTTGTTCACATGTGTTACGAATTTGTGTTATGTAACACACGTGAAAAGTGTAAAGCTTAGTGCACATTGCAATATTTTCATCAACAACGTGAGATACTGTACACTATTGGACAAAGGCCTCCCAAGATTTTTCCCATAACACGCAGTCCTGAGCCAGCTGCATGCAACGCCTACCCGCAACTTCCATATCGCACTGATAGTACAATACTGCTGTAATTAACTCAGAATGTCGAGATAACAATATTTTACCTGTAATTTTTAGAATAATTGGTAATTGACAATTGCGTTAATTATATTAACAAACCTAAACCCTAACCTAATAAAATATATTTTTTAATACAGTTGCTCAAAAAGTGGCGTATTGCAGGGACGTATAGCGTTCGGGATGTGGCCTATTACGTACTCGTGCTTTTTCTTTACCATTTCCGAACTCGTGCGTTCTCTTTCCCAACTGTCAAAATAATGTCCATTAAAAAAAAACCTACCACGAAGATGATGATGAGGATGATATGATTTTTTTTTTTATGATTCATGCAAATATTTCTAAAGAAGCTACTAATTTGTTTCAATATCAAATTTAATTATTTGATTCAATGAGTTAAAGGTTTCAGTCCATTTCATCTCATTAAATTTCTTTTTCATTTCATATCAATAAAAAAAATCTACTGAAGACTTGGCTGTATGGGCATAGTTCCCTTTGCCTACCCAGAATGGGTGAAGAAAACAAAAAAAATCTCTGCATAGATTCTTTTACGCTTGGCGCCATTTTCCAAAAATGTTCTTTGCGAGTTTAATTACCGTTTTATTATTTTATTAAATTGCTTCATTTTTTCGCAACTGTATCTATCTATATAAATAAAGAGAGAAGTCCTGACTGACTGACTGACTGACTGACTGACTGACTCATCAACGCCCAGCCCAAACCCTTGGACCTAGAAAGCTGAAATTTTGCACAGAGGTTCCCTTTATAATGTAGACAAGGAATAAGGAAGGATTTTTCGAAATTCAACCCCTAAGGGTGTTAAATAGGGGATAAAGTTTGTATGGAAATTCGACAATTTCACGCGGGCGAAGCCGCTGGCAAAAGCTAGTTAAAAATAGTTGTTCAGTACACGTGCGGAACCGTCATTGCAACTTGTTCCGACTGTCAACCCTCGCCGTCGGCTGTGCCTCGGCTCGGGTAGACATTTGTCGGAACTCTTTGCAATGACAGGCTTTTCGCACTTATAATGAAATATACTATTTTATAATGTTTATCAAGTGAATAATAAATTTTTCGTCGATTCCGAAAAAGGCGCATTTTGAGTAACAACAGTATTGTATTATCAGAGCGGTATCCAATATGGTGGTCGGTTCACGTAGCGGAATGCCAACCCACACTATGCTTAAATAGCATGTTTTCTTCCAGCAATAACTTTTTTTGCGGGTGCCGCTAACACCTGCTGAAAGACAGAAGCTCTATCGAGAAAGGCTGAAAGAAAAAAATCCTGAAAAGTTCCTAACACAGAAAAGAAAAAATGCTGAGAGGACAAAACGAAATAGTGAATGTGATGTGTTCGCAAAAATAATGAGCAACTAGAAATGATAAAAAAGAAGGACGAATTAATTTGTAGTTTTGAAGAAAAGCTACACTCGTGTGCTAATATTACAAAAGACGAAGATTTTGAGTGAATGACCCCCTCTTTGAAAACGAATGCTTACATTAATCAAAATTTACCTAATATACGTCCTGAAGAAAAGGAAAGAGTAAAAAAAACACTGCTTGAACATCACGTCATTGTGGAAAGTTTAAAGGAGAGTTACAAAAGTAACAATACTCAAGAAAAACGCATAATAAAAAACGTTTTCAACAAAAATGATACCATAAATAGATACTGTATGAAAACCAAAATAGCTACTTATTTAGGCATAAAAGGAAAAATTCGTCTACGCTACAAAAAATAAAAGTTATTTCATACAGACCCAGTTGAGAGATTTTTATGAGATGACGATACAAGCAGAATGACGGCAAGCAAAAATAAAATAAAAACACAGAAGAAACAGAAAAAACAGAGAAGGTATTTGCTCGGAACTCTACATAAACTTAATTTAATTTAATAATTTATTTAATCAAAATAACAATGTTAACATCAAATAGTAATTTCTATAAATGCACTTGACTTAATGCTAGTTAACAAAACAGGTAGGTGTTGCAACCAGCACCCTTACTAAGTTATAAAATAACTTGTATTAAGGGCAGTGGTACAGCCCATACGTATACAGTATCACATAAGAATTGCAGACAGAACAAGTGTTTAAAACCAAAGTTAACATAAAATTAACTTAAAGATAAACATTGACATATAATTGCAGTATTTAGAAAATATAATTGATTAATTTAATTTATTATTTGTGTAGGCAAATTGTGGACTGTATTTTAACTCTACAATAAAATTAGAAAACGCCGGCTACTGGAAATTTGCCTGATGTTAGGCTTGATTGTTATAGTCGTCCATTTACCAACGTTGGTTTAGATTACTTTGGCCCTGTGGATGTCTCTATTGGTCGTCGTAGAGAGAAGCGATGGGTGGCACTGTTTACATGTTTGACAACGCGAGCAGTGCACCTAGAAATTGTATCAAACCTTTCTGCTGATTCCGCCATCTCCTGCTTGCGTCGGTTTATGGCCCGTCGAGGTGTTCCACGAAAAATCCTGTCAGATAACGGAACCGCTTTTATTGGCGCAAACCGTCAGTTAGCTGAATTCTTTTGCGACGCTGTACAAGATTTTGTCGCCGATAATAAAATTGAATGGAGCTTCATTCCACCTGCATCGCCTTTTATGGGTGGCTGTTGGGAGAGGCTCATACGCTCCGTAAAGACAGCTCTTCAGGTGACTTTAAGAGCAAGAGCCCCACGAGAAGAACTACTCCACACGCTTTTATTAGAATCCGAAGCAATTGTTAATTCGAGGCCTCTGACATATGTTGCAGCTAATAATGAATATCAAAGCCTCACACCTTTTCATTTTTTAACGTTTGTTTACTATTGTTTACTAGTGATTTCTTCTCAACTGTCTTGACCTCACTTCTATTAAAAACAAATCTAATCATGAATCCCGGCCCATCTGACGCTCCCAGGACAAAGGCTCCTTCTTCACAGAGATTTGTCCTCTATATTATGGAGGATGTAGCTTATGAAAAAACGTTCACAGACCCGGAAATAGCACCGAGATATACAGGTGTTTCTCTCAAACTGACATTTACCTATAACAACTACAAGGGCACTAGTGGAATTGCTGCCCAACTGGCGACGGGGACCAGCAATGTTTACATATCTACAGAGCAAGCGAAGAACCTCTCGGATCCGAAGTTTACGGATATACAGTGTACCCAGTGTCCAGGTATCTTTGACAAGATTAGAGGGGCCAAATTGGTGGGGATCGAGCTTCCATTCTCTGAACAGTCGAAGGAGTCTGTTATGATCCCACTCACGCGGGAAGTGGCCGCCAATATCATATTGGCCTTCTTCAACTCATACATGGACCCAGTGGACCGCGTGAACCAAATCGTTAATCTTTCTAATTTTCTTTATACAAATTGACATTATTTACTTTTTCAAGTATGATATTATTATTTTTTTGATGAATATTTACCTTGTTAAATATTTTTATTTTGTTTTTTATTAATTTTGCGTATTTTTGACATGTTTAAATAGCTTGACATTATTATTTAATATGCTTAATATTTAATTATTTTATATTGTGAATGTGAGGATCATGTGGGTCTTTCTTTAATTTTAACGATTGTCTGGCAGTTTGAGTATTATAAGCGACCCACCCAAATGTCCTTTCTTTGGTACTGTTCGTCGTGACGTTGAGCTCCTTGCGTTATAAGTTGAGCTCCACGATAACTGACAAATGCTTGCACTGACTGGACGGGTCCACTCAAATCTGTGTGGTGCTTTCTTCAAAAGACCATCCCAGACACTAATCTGCATAATCTTCATGTATTTTATTATTTTTATATTGTGAATGTGAGGACCGTGTGGGTTTTTATGTAATTTTAACGATTGTCTGGCAGTTTGAGTACTATAAGCGACCCACCCAAATGTCCTTTCTTTGGTATTGTTCGTCGTGACGTTGAGCTCCTTGAGTTATAAGTCGAGCTCCACGATAACTGACAAATGCTTGCACTGACTGGACGGGTCCACTCAAATCTGTGTGGTGCTTTCTTCAAAAGACCATCTCAGACACTAATTTGCATAGTCTTCATGTGTGTATTATACCAAGATTATGTCTGTACCTTGAACATATTGTAAACCCAAACGATTTTAAAAGAGTGTCCATGAAGTTTCTTGCCATTCTTCTCATGAGACCAACGCTTTGGAATGGGCAACTACAGTACAATCACGAGTTATTATGCCTTGTGACTGGGACTGTAGCTTAGTTTATTTAGCTTCAGTAGTTTACTGCCGCACTCGGAGAGCTTCAGTGGTTGCTTGGGACGTCGCTTGGTAAAGGTTTTTGGCAGTTTTGTCATACAAAAGTATGTCAGGCCTTTGCTGGGTGGCGGCTTGAGTAATCGTTGGATATCTCTGAGTGCTGCAGTTAGTTTAATTCGACTATTCAAAAGTGCCTGTAACGGCCTACTTGAAATAAATGCTTTGACTTTGACTTTGACTTTGACTAAAACCAACGCGAGAGCCCGGGTAGGAAGAATTTTAACATCATATTATCTAAGCTGTATAAAGTATATGACGGACATGGATATGGAGACGATCATTTCCTCCGAGAACAAATGTGAAGTCATGATTGATGACCTACAGCTGGTCACAGCCAAAAATAGACCAGTATTCATGAAACTGAAGGAGGAGCAGCGGGACATACCCAAAGACATGATAGCCTTCCACGCTGTATATGGAGCGTACGTAATATGTAGGCCCGTGGCATCCAAACGAGGGTTCCGGGAATGGGTGACCAAACGTTACTCATCCTTCCTTGTATCCATCCAATACACGGCCGAGGCCAACATCAACCTCCCGTTACAAGCAGGTGGCACCCAAGTGAATGAGACCGTGATCGAGAGATCAGCCATCCGGCTCGAAGGACCAAAAAATGTAGGCAAATTGTGGACTGTATTTTAACTCTACAATAAAATTAGAAATCGCTGACACAACTAACTTTTAATATTTGACAAGTAATAAAGAATAAAAAACATAGATATATAAAAAGGTCGCAACAATTTGATTTTCTTGACATTTGGATATTTCGTGGGCGTGTATGCGTGTGTGTGTGTTTGTGAGAAAGTGTTTGTGTGTGTGTGTGTGTGTGTAATAATGACAGTGTGTGTTGTTTTGTGTCAGAGCAGAATGTGTGTTATGTTCTCGATGAGAGGGTTTAGGATGGGTTGTTATCAGATAATAGCAAGCGTTCTGTATCCAAATAGTTATTTGTAAGAAGGAAGTTTGTCACAGATTCCTTGACGGCCGAGGTCGAAAGAGAGTAAATTCTCAATCTCTTATTGAGTTTATTATATAATTGTGGCCCTTGGAAACAAAGAAACCGCTTCGTAAATGAGTACTTACATCTATAGTGCTGACAAACAATATCATTGCGTCTTTTAGTTATGGTGACATAAGGGGTATATTTGTGTTGTAGTAGGACTGTATTAAGAATATAGAGCTGTGTGACAGAATGTACTTTGCAATTTTTATATAATTCTTCGGTTGGGAAAAGTATAGGACGAAATGTGCTGACCTTTAACACGGCTCTCTGTAATTCTATAATTTCAGCATAGTGGTCTTAGGAGCACCACCCCAGGCGGCAACACAATATGATAGGAGCGATTGACAAAAAAAATTAGATAGTAGGCAATGTACTGGTAGGTATGTGTTTCTTATTGTGTATTTGTGTTTGTTTTGTGAGCGTCTGGATTTGACATTACATTTCGTTTCGTATTAATAAAAAATAAACAAATTATTCTTATGTTCACGACGAAAAATATCTCAGAAACTATTTATCTCCGCAGCTCGAAACTAAAAGAAGACTTGCATCAGGCCAGAAAAAATACTGACTCAGCTGAGCGGGAAATAAAGTACTTATAGAACGTTGCCAAAATGAGTACTCAGAAGTACAGCGGTAAATTCGCCTGTAGAAAAAGAATACATTGGACAAAAAAACGCAAACGGTACATACATATGTCAACTTTTTTGGCGAGTGTAGTTAGTAGTAGGTAGTTCGTAGTTAGATCGACTATTGACATCGATGTGACTTTTGAAAGTATACAATGCTAGAACGCGAGGCCTAGCCGGGTCGTAGGCAGTAGCTAGTAATAAAAATTATTAGGATCATACGAGTATCATGTACATTTTTTTTTGTTTCAGTGTGGTTCTTGGCGCAATTGAAAATGTTGATCATTGTGGTCAAGAAGTACGTATACTTTAGAAAGACATGGCAGAATGCTAGTACAAGTACAGAAGCGGCACTTCGCGCAACAATTAATAGGAATAGCGACTCTCGCCACTAAGCAACAAAGTGCAATTCAGTCAGCTCTCATAAGCGCTCAGTGCCTACCGCGATATTCACCTAAACGTTGCCGCTCTCTTCTAACGCGTAACGGTACGCGTACACTAAAACCGATTTTGTCGGCCGATGGCGGACAGAACTACTCGGACGAGTAACTCGGACGTTCAACTGAATACACTGCAGACGATAACGGCCGTTGTCGGTGGAACTTATGAAGTCTGAACTGTGCAACTACAGAGTACAGACGTGTTTTTTAAAATGGAGGATTTCGAAGAAATGTATTTTTTAGAAAATATCTGCCACCGGTACTTTCATTTCTGAAGCAACTTCATCCCATAGACGTTTCCCAATATCTCGATTATTGTAACTTTTTGAATGTTTGTCCCACAGTGACGGTCTGTTATAAATGCAAGTAATTAATTTTTCAATATCCATTCTTGATCCAAATAACGACTCGAAGCCGGTAAAACTGACAAAAAATCCAAACACGTTCGGACTCGTCAGTTGATCGTCCGTTTTCGGGCGTCATCGGACGACGTCGGTAGTAGCAGTGTATGCGCTCTCTTCCATTTACTTACGTTTGATTTGATCGGCCGAGTTCGGCCGATGACGCCCGAGCATACTTCGTCCGATGACGGATTTGGTGTACGCGTACCGTAACTCTGTCGCTGTCTGGCGCGGAGTGACGCGCTAGCTGTGGCGCTAGGGTTGTTAGACTAATCTTTAGACTACCTAGACACCTCTTTCTATGACATTCCTCATTAACTTACAATTAATAATATTTTTACATTTTGCATTAATTATAAAGTTCGTAGAACAATAACATCAAAAATTCTGGTTGTTTACATTTTCATTATACTAATTCTTAATTATCTCATAAACGCGTGGACCGATTTACATGATTCAAACGGATAGAATGGTTTTATACCTATAGACTTTTAATTTGACAAAAAGTCGTTACGATATCTCAACAAACAAAAAATCTCATTTTCAAGTTGCTCTCGTAATTATCCAACAAAAAAGATACCTACTATGGCGCACAGATATAAGCCGCGCGCGGTGCGTTTGTATTATGAAGATACCGTCACGGTAATATTTATACTGTGATACCGTACTTCCCCCTTTTTAACCGACTTCAAAAAAAGGAGGAGGTTATCAATTCGACTGTATTTTTTTTTTATGTTTGTTAGCTCATAACTTGCGACTGGGTGAACTGATTTTCATGATTCTTTTTTCATTTGAAAGCTGGTGCTTCCCGTGTGGTCCCATTGTCACCATTTCAATATCTGATGATGGGATCTTGTAGAAATCGGGGGAACTCTTCAATAAATAACAGCAGATTAACCGCGATTGTTGCTATAGCATATCTAAGCATTGTTTACGCCATCACTCAACATAATATCACGCCTGTACTCACTACAAAGGTTATAAAAACTATTTTGTGAAGATCTGATGAAGAACTTCGGAGATAGGCAACGGAACTCCTCAATAAATGATAGCAATTGGTTGCTGAAATCTCATATTGTCTGTCTATTGTTTACACCAGTTCATAACATAACATCACGCCGGTACGTTGTGCAGGGGCAAGCACATGTGAACCACTAAAAACTTTTTTTAGTGCATGTTTACGTACGACGCGACGAGCGGCGCGTCGTGCGATTTTTTTGTGTTTACGGACAGGCGATGCGTGCAGCGGCAGATATCGCACGCGCAAACGAAAACGTATGGCAATGTACTACGTTGTTCATAGAGACGCGGGGCGGTGCCCGCAACGGCGCCCGCGGCGACGGCCGCCGCGACTTTTCAAGCGGGTAGCAAAGCACGCGGCGTTCTCAATCAAACCGACTAGTTTTAGGTATTGCTGTTAAAGTAGTGTTTTTGGGGTCGCTGATTAAGAAAATGAGAATGAAAATCCAAGATGGCGCCGACGAAAATTTTTGGTTTTTCCGTCATGTGTGTCGTTTTCATGGTTTTCGGGGTCGCTGATTATGAAAATGAGTTCAAAATGAAAATCCAAGATGGCGCCGAAGAAAATTTTTAGTTTTATCATCATGGGTGTTGTATATGGTTTTCGGGGTCGCTGATTACAAAAATGAGCTCAAAATGAAAATCCAAGATGGCGGCCTGGAAATTTTTGGTTTTTCCGTCATGGGTGTGGTTTTCATGGTTTTTGGGGTCGCTGATTACAAAAATGAGCTCAAAATTAAAATCCAAGATGGCGGCCAGGAAAATTTTAGGTTTTCCGTCATGGGTGTCGTTTTAATGGTTTTTGGGTTGCTGATTACGAAAATGAGGTCAAAATAAAAATCCAAGATAGCGGCCAGCAAAATTTTAGGTTTTTCCGTCATAGGTGTGGTTTTCATGGTTTTTAGGGTCGCTGATTACGAAAATGAGCTCAAAATTA
Source organism: Diarsia dahlii (assembly GCA_949775195.1). NCBI lineage: Eukaryota > Metazoa > Arthropoda > Insecta > Lepidoptera > Noctuidae > Diarsia > Diarsia dahlii. The sequence goes on along the minus strand of OX459203.1, from coordinate 13,518,249 downwards.
AAATCCAAGATGGCGGCCTGGAAATTTTTGGTTTTTCCGTCATGAGTGTGGTTTTCATGGTTTTTGGGGTCGCTGATTACAAAAATGAGCTCAAAATTAAAATACAAGATGGTGGCTAGGAAAATTTTAGGTTTTTCCGTCATGGGTGTCGTTTCCATGGTTTTTGGGGTCGCTGATTACGAAAATGAGCTCAAAATGAAAATCCAAGATGGCGGCCTGGAATTTTTGGTTTTTCCGTCATGGGTGTGGTTTTCATGGTTTTTGGGGTCGCTGATTACAAAAATGAGCTCAAAATTAAAATCCAAGATGGCGGCCAGGGAAATTTTATGTTTTTCCGTCATGGGTGTCATTTTCATGGTTGTCGGGGTCGCTGATTACAAAAATGAGCTCAAAATGAAAATCCAAGATGGCGGCCAGGTATTTTTATTTCCGTCATGGGTGTGGCTTTCATGGTTTTTGGGGTCGCTGATTACAAAAATGAGCTCAAAATTAAAATACAAGATGGTGGCTAGGAAAATTTTAGGTTTTTCCGTCATGAGTGTGGTTTTCATGGTTTTTGGGGTCGCTGATTACAAAAATGAGCTCAAAATTAAAATACAAGATGGTGGCTAGGAAAATTTTAGGTTTTTCCGTCATGGGTGTCGTTTCCATGGTTTTTGGGGTCGCTGATTACGAAAATGAGCTCAAAATGAAAATCCAAGATGGCGGCCTGGAATTTTTGGTTTTTCCGTCATGGGTGTGGTTTTCATGGTTTTTGGGGTCGCTGATTACAAAAATGAGCTCAAAATTAAAATCCAAGATGGCGGCCAGGGAAATTTTATGTTTTTCCGTCATGGGTGTCATTTTCATGGTTGTCGGGGTCGCTGATTACAAAAATGAGCTCAAAATGAAAATCCAAGATGGCGGCCAGGTATTTTTATTTCCGTCATGGGTGTGGCTTTCATGGTTTTTGGGGTCGCTGATTACGAAAATGAGCTCAAAATTAAAATCCAAGATGGCGGCCAGGAAAATTTTAGGTTTTCCGTCATGGGTGTCGTTTTAATGGTTTTTTGGGTCGCTGATTACGAAAATGAGGTCAAAATAAAAATCCAAGATGGCGGCCAGGAAAATTTTAGGTTTTTCCGTCATGGGTGTCGTTTTAATGGTTTTTTGGGTTAAGACAAAAAAATGAACCAAATAATTTCTGGATTAAGTTTTAACTTCGTTTACATATTTTTGGACGGACGGACGGTCAGGAAACTACGGAACCCTACACTGAGCGTGGCCCGATACGCTCTTGGCCGGTTTTTTTTATACTATGGTTAAACGTATCCAATTTTATTTGTGAATAACAGTGTAGGCATTTATCGCTGTAGCCCTGTAGGTCCGGCCGAGTGGAGGAGCCCTGGACATGGTGTGTGTGTGTGCTTGTCTGTCTTCATTTTATTTCATTATCTGATATGTTATATTTATTGCAGAATCCAGAATATCCGGCACTTATCATGGAACCGGAGCTGCAGCCTGATGAACATGAACTGGTTGTTGGCCGCAGATTGGTCGACGTTGACTTTGTTTTTAAACAATTACAAGATTTATGTGATCACGGTCCTCTTGGATGTAATCTCAAGTGTTTAAAGATTGCATCCGAGTTTCGAAAGGGTCTGGACTCAAATCTTACATTTAAATGCAGTATGTGTGCAATGAAATTTGATGTAAGTCTGATTGAAAAAAAGGAGACAGAAATGAATGTGAATCACCAATTAGTTTCAGGCGTTATGTCGTCTGGTAGTGGTCATTCTCACTTGCAGACCATTACCGCTTCCGTTGCTTTACCCAGCTTTTCACCAGAGTTCTATTCCTCGGTTCATGACCAAGTTTGTGATTGGTGGGAAACAGCAGCAGCACATTGCATGTCTGAGGCCGTCAAATCAGAAGCGGAATATGCAATATCTGTAGGTAACGTAAATAAAGATGGAGTCCCATTAATTCCGGTGTCTATTGATGGATGTTGGAGCAAACGCTCATACGGAAAAGGCTATTCTGCATTGTCTGGAGCAGCTGCAATTATTGGGCTACAATCTGAAAAAGTTTTATATTTAGGCATTAAAAACAAATATTGCATAGTCTGTGCACGAGTTGCCAAGAATACCGAGCCCCCAGAGCATCAATGCTTTAAGAACTATTCAGGGCCATCTACCGGGATGGAATCGACCATTTTAGTTGAGGGGTTTAAACGTTCATTGCCGGATCATGGGGTTATTTATAATAATAATAATAATAATATTCCACAACTATCACACAACGCCATCTAGTCCCAAGCTAAGCAGAGCTTGTGTTATGGGTACTAGACAACTGATAAACATACTTATATATTTCTAAATACATACATATTATAGATAAATTACACCCAGACACAGAACAAATGATCGTGCTCATCACACAAACATTTGTCCTGGGTGGGAATCGAACCCACGACCTGCGGCATAGCAGTTAGGGTCACTAACCACTAGACCAACAGGCCAGTCAATAAAGTTGCTGACGGCGATTCTAGCACATACAAAAAAATTTTAGATTCCCGACCATACGGTGACTTGATTGTCGAAAAGATTGAATGCAAAAACCATCTTTTAAGAAATTTCTGCAACGCATTGGTGAAGTTGTCTCAGGACACCAAATTTCCGCCAGAACTGCGCAAAATTCTAAAGGATAGGTATTTGCGTTTGCGGACCGGAGTAAATTATGCGATTAAACATTGGGGTTCTCAAAATTTACCGATCGACCAGAAAATTAGTAATCTGAGCACAGATATCCTGAATGGTCCACAACACGTATTTGGCAACCACGAAAATTGTAAACACTACTTTTGTGTCCCCGAAAAACGCAGAGCTGAGCCTATTGGTCTTATGGCACAACTTGTTGCCAGCGGGCTAATGAAGGCAATCGAAAATATTAGTAAAAAACTTTCTTACCAATCGCGCAGCTTAATTTATGATAGTACCAGTAATTTGGTTGAAAGCTTTAATGCTCAGGTTGCCAAATATGTAGGGGGCAAGCGAGTAAATTATTCACTTCGGCGTTCTTATATGCAGGACGTTGCGCTGCAGCTGTTGTGTCCTTCAATACAGGAACACTTCCAACAACAACTTACAAAGTCGTTTTTGGGACAAAGCCCAACCGTTTGATTGAAAAATTAGAAAAAAATAGAAAACGTAAAGTAGAAAAATCTAGACAGAAACCACCCACTTTTAAGAAACGAGAGCTTCCAGTATCGAAGGACGCCCACTACGGCGAAAACTGCCAACAGCCCGACATGAGCCCAGACGAGTATGAGGATCGGAAGATTTCCTTTTTGAATGAACTGAGGTTGTCTTCTGATGAGCGAATAGAGCTTGAAAGGTCGACAGTTTTACAGAGACATAGTGCAGAGTGGATGTGCAGGAGGAGAAAATTACTTACCTCTTCAGTATTTGGCGAAGTTTGCAAAAAACGAGAAAGTACAAGTTGTGCTTCTCTTGTAAAAAAAATTATCTATGGTAGTAATCTCTCCACCGTTCCTGCAATACGGTATGACATTGACAACGAAGAAACCGCAATAAGACAGCTTGAAAAACAGGAGAACATTCAGATCGAAAGTTGCGGGTTGTTCGTTGATCATGAATATGAATTTTTGGGAACCACACCTGATGGCAAATATGCAGACGGCTTAATAGAAATAAAATGCCCAGTTTCTTTGGCAAAATTTTCATTAGAAAATGCCATGAAAAAGCATTCTTTTTGGAAGTTCGATTCCACTTCAAACAATTACATAATCAACAAACAGCATCACTGGTATTACCAAATTCAAGGCCAATTACATATTACCCAAAAAGACGTCTGCATGCTTGGCATTTGGTTTGGTGAAGCTGTACCTATGAAAGTGTATTTGATTCAGCGCGATGACGAATTTTGGAAGACAAAAATGGAAGCCAAATTAGTCAAATTTTATTACAATTGCATGCTTCCAGAATTAGTCGACCCACGGCATTCTCGGTGCATGCAAATACGAGATCCGCCTTATACTATTAAATCAATGGAAGAAAGGAAAGCAAGGATAAAAAGCGCGTCCAAAGATTTGGAACCGAATGCAACTGATGAATAGAAGGTATAGGTAAATCAGATTAAGTAGATATTTACCATGGTGATTTAATTCCACATTCATTCCCAAGACTATCTCGGTAAATTGTTACGTATCTTTCAGTGACTGGGCTACCATTGGTATTCATAAGAGTAGAAAACGACTTTATAAGTTCTACAATGAAAGAGTGTTTGTAAATACTGCCGAATTTAATTTGAGAAATAATTAATCGAGCCACAGTTTTTTTAATTGGCCACAGGATCAAACTTCTAATTTTATAACTCAGCCACGGGAAAATTATATAGCCTCTAATATACTAACTCGTCTTCTTTACAACGCCCACTAAATATTCTATAGAAAGCATCAAGTGACGATCAACATTTATATTAACTTGTCCTTGTTATTTATACATAGGCACCTAATTTACTAACTCAGCCACGGAATTTATATCTCACCACCATTTTACATTTTACAGCTTCAACACAAGGCCCTCAAAAAAATATAAATGAAGCGACCGTAGTCAACATCATTTATTATAACTTCGCATGTAAAATAATACATCACATTCTTTTATCGTGAAAATAGCAACAGAAAGATTTGGCGCGAGCGCACGAGACGACAGCGACCGGCCATTTGCACCAATCAGAGAGCGCCAACGTATATTATATATGAAATGTCAACTTTTGATATACTTTAGATTATTATAATTTACGTTAAAAATACCTATTAGTTACAGAAATGTTTTTACCATTGTCTAATTGACTAGTCACAGGCAGACTGTATGATTCGTTATTGTAAACTGAGGAAAATAGGTTAGGTTAGGTTAAAACTGTGACCAAACGCGCGCGAGCCGAGCGAGCGAAGCGAGCGGTGCCGCGGCAGCGGCCGGCGAGCGCTACTTCCGAGTTGCTTGCAGAAATGTTTTCACAATTTATTGTCTAGTTTTCCGATAAAAATGAAGTTCTGAAGCGATTCTGTCGATAATTTTTGTAGCACAACATGTAAATAAAATCGATCTTTAGGACATTCGATACTCTGAACTTCAATATTTAGGTCATTAAGTACTCTGAACTTCTGTAATTAAGCCTTTCGATGACACGACAGGAGTTTATACATACTATTAGTGGCTATAATATAATATTTGATGACAATTTTAATTAAATTTTGATGCTCAGTTAATGTGGCATGAGTTATAATTTAAACGTACTGAGTTAATAAATTAGAAGCTAATTGAATATTTTTTTGATGCCATATAATAATATTTTAGAAGTTTACTGTTTGAATTCATGTTACAAATTTAGATGCTAAAAAATAATCACGATGCTGAGTTGTATTTAGAGTGGCTTTAAAAAAGATAACTTGTGGCTAAGATAGTATTATTTAGATGCTCGTTAATTGTGGCTGACTTAGTAATTTAGAAGGCAAGTTAGATTTTTAGATGCAAATAATGCTATTAAAAAGAAGCCGGTTTAATTAGCACCCATTTAATTTATATGTTAAAAATTACTCAAAACTATTCAAAAAAGTATGTTGTATAGCAAAGTCACATTATTTGAGCTCAAAAATTAAAAACAGCAATTATATTGTAAAACTACATGGAATATTATTAATAATGAAACGGGAAAGTCTATTAAACGTAATAGTGACTACAGCTTAACTATTAATGATACTGTAATTAAATCAGACTTGGACGTCGCCGCGGCTTTCGAAAGTTTCTTTTCTGACATTCCAGTTTCAACGACGAAATCACTAAACTCGTCACATTATTATTTAATATGACAAATATTTTATTATTTCTATATTGTGAATGTGAGGACCATGTGGGTCTTTCTCTAATTTTAACTATTGTCTGGCAGTTTGAGTACTAAAGCGACCCACCCAAATGTCCTTTCTTTGGTATTGTTCGTCGTGACGTTGAGCTCCTTGAGTTATAAGTCGAGCTCCACGATAACTGACAAATGCTTGCACTGACTGGACGGGTCCACTCAAATCTGTGTGGTGCTTTATTCAAAAGACCATCTCAGACACTAATCTGCATGATCTTCATGTATTTTATTATTTTCATATTGTGAATGTGAGGACCGTGTGGGTTTTTATTTAATTTTAACGATTGTTTGGCAGTTTGAGTACTTTAAGCGACCCACCCAAATGTCCTTTCTTTGGTATTGATCGTCGTGACGTTGAGCTCCTTGAGTTATAAGTCGAGCTCCACGATAACTGACAAATGCTTGCACTGACTGGACGGGTCCACTCAAATCTGTGTAGTGCTTTCTTCAAAAGACCATCTCAGACACTAATTTGCATAGTCTTCATGTGTGTATTATACCAAGATTATGTCTGTACCTTGAACATATTGTAAACCCAAACGATTTTAAAAGAGTGTCCATGAAGTTTCTTGCCATTCTTCTCATGAGACCAACGCTTTGGAATGGGCAACTACAGTACAATCACGAGTTATTATGCCTTGTGACTGGGACTGTAGCTTAGTTTATTTAGCTTCAGTAGTTTACTGCCACACTCGGAGAGCTTCAGTGGTTGCTTGGGACGTCGCTTGGTAAAGGTTTTTGGCAGTTTTGTCATACAAAAGTATGTCAAGCCTTTGCTGGGTGGCGGCTTGAGTAATCGTTGGATATCTCTGAGTGCCGCAGTTAGTTTAATTCAACTATTCAAAAGAGCCTGTAACGGCCTACTTGAAATAAATACTTTGATTTTGATTTTTTGATTTTATTCTGTGAATCGCATTGAGATTTTTACACAAAAATAAAAAAGCAATAAATTTTGGGTTCCCCATACTTAGAACTGAAACTCTCGGTCGCCTCCACCATTGGTGCTGCTCCTGCGGTCACCCCGCCACCACACAGCCCTGCTTCGGAGGCCCTCACCGGCCTCGTGCGTCGTGACCTAAGCCCAGGGCAGTACCTTTCTACCTTACCAAGTGATCAGTGAATGAAATCCTTAGAGACCCTAGAACCTACAACCTGAGATGAATTTTTTTTTTTCGTCTTACCCATACGTGTGGGGTAGCTATGGATAGGTCTTCAAAAATGATATTGAGGTTTCTAATATCTTTTTTTTTCTAAACTGAATAGTTTGCGCGAGAGATACTTCCAAAGTGGTAAATGTGTGTCCCACCCCCTGTAACTTCTAAAAAAAAATAATGATAAATTGGTTTGAACGAGATCTAGTAAGTATTTTTTTTGAATACGTCATAAATCGTAAACCGCATTTTTTTTTCGCCGTTTTGTCTAATTTTATATAGATAAAATGGTACGGAAACCTTCGTGCGCTAGTCCGACTCTCACTTGGCCGGTTTTTTTTTTTCATTTATAAATAATAAAAAAAAATCTTTTTTTTATTTGAAACAACTTAAAAGTGCAGTGCGATCAAATTATCTTGGCAGCACTGAACATAGGCTTTGCGAAATTTTACGCATGTAAACTTGGGAATAAAACTGTTATTGCCAGATAAACCAATACTTAAACGATCAGAAAATATCTAATTTAAACAGTGAGAAATACAAATAAAATAAATATCATAACACTTTTATACATTCGTTGTAACAAAATGACCTGCACGAAGTTCAGAGCTGCCAAGATAATTTGATCGCACTGTACAGGTACAACTTATTTTCTTATGATTCTGATATTTGGCGGTAAAAAAGAAAGAGATGGAATGATACATTTTTGTCGTGAGTACGACAAGGACGCGTGCACTCCAGACTCCAGACATAGAATAAAAGTACAGATGCAATTTCAACACTATGTATCTCTTTTTTTCTTATTGGTTTTATCGAGCTACTTAACTCTTTTGTATCATTTTGACTTGTAGTGATATGCTGCGGCACACCTTTTTCGGTGGCTTTGTAGGTGTGTAACATATCTGTTTATTAGAATATCATTGTTTCTAGGAGTCAGATTTTTTGACATAATCACCATGTAATTACCATGGTAAATATCTAATCTGATTTACCTATACAATTTCATACTCAGGATCATTTATTTGACTCCACTTTGATATCAAATAAAGTTTTGCAAACGTTTTCAGTACAATATAAATTATTTTTGTAATTGGGAATAACAATTTCATTTTGTATTGTGCATCTAAAATAATAAAATTATCAAAATAATCACATATTTGACAACATATCAAAATCAGTGACAATAAAGTTACAATTTAGTTGGCGAGTCAAAGTCTGACGTGGCGACCCACTGTGCATACGTACTATACGTACATGTGTGTGTGAGCGGTGCGCGAGCCTCGATCGTTGTGAGTGTAGCGCTAAAAACCTAAACTTCGCGCGGCGCGTCCGCGAAACCGACCCATAAAGACGAATATAAGCTTTCTTACCCTTGCTGTCAGCAGCTCTATGTGGGCTGAGAAACTCAGATTGTCATCAAGAGTCACCCCGAGATATCTGACTGTGGGGGTACGGGCGAGTTTAGAGCAAGAACATTCTGTGGTGCCTGAGCAGATGCTTGAGTGAGCAACTAGGGAATATGAGTTCGGCGGCTGTGTAGACTGCCGTAGGGTAAAGCAAATTATTTTTGTTTTATCTGTATTGAGGGTAAGTTGGTTGTCATTAAGCCAGTTTAGAACTTGATTTAGTCCTCTCTGCGCCGCGTCAAAGCCTCGTCCCAGGAATTGCCAATAAAGGTGAGTGCAGTGTCATCAGCAAAGGAGGAGATCAGCAAAGGAGGAGATTTTTCCATCTTGGAGAAGCAGATTACACAGTTGATTCACGTAGACTAGGAAAAGTGTGGGACCGACTACACTTCCTTGAGGAACCCCAAAGGTGACCGGAAGCTCCCCACTCAGATAATTGGAGATTTTTACGCACTGAGTTCTATTGCTTAGGTAGTCAGCAAATATTCGGAGTGGGAGGCCACGTATTCCCAGTTCCTCTAGTTTCAACACTAGGTTGGGAATAGAAACTGTGTCGAAAGCCTTTTTTAGATCTAAAAAAATTGACACTATTTTCTTTTTGGCATCAATGTTTCTATGTAACACAAGCTCTGCTTAGCTTGGGACTAGATGGCGTTGTGTGATAGTTGTGGAATATTATTATTATTTATTATGTGACCTGTTAATAGTCTAGGCAACAAGTGCCTTTTTGATCAACTTTTTTCAGCAGTCTCCGAAAATTATGATTGAGGTGTCATTCGATTCGGAATGGCATCCAGATGATTTTCGAAAATAAATGAAGTTCCGCTTGCAAAAATTGCAAAAGTTATTAACAATTAACTAAAAAATTAAAAACGGGTTTAGTATTTTGCAAATATCTCAAAATTGAATTACATTTTTTTTTAATTTAAAAAAAGATTCAAAAAGAGGAGAAAATTTCCTAAAGAATGTTTTAACTCCCAGAATTGTAGGACCAATATTAATAACTTTCCCATCCGGTTGAAAATACGCCCGAAAACGCGTACTCCGGTTTGCGCAAGCCACGCTCCATTCGGACCTTTCATGACTAAGGGCGGCTTGCGCATCGTCGTTAAATACAGTTTAGGAGCGACGTAAACGCATTTAGTCTGCTAATTATATTTAGCGTCTTGCACAACAAAAATTTAGGCACTAATCACGTTTAACGAACTGTCAAAGTTAAATACCCAAAGATGGCTATTTAACGTCGCTAAATACGTTTAGTAGCAATCGCGCGTAATCATTTTGAGGTTATACAATTTTTTTAAAAGATTGTAAAGAGTTCGGTAGGAAGTTTGTAAGATGGATTTGTGGGAATTGTATTCTGACGACGATGAGGAGATTATAGAATATATCAACAGACCGAGGGAATTGTTTGAGAGAGCAGACTTATTTGGAATGTATTCGGACGACAAATTCTTCAGAAGGTTTCGTCTAACGAAAGAAACCACTATAATTTTGTTACAGCAAATAGCCCCACATTTACAAACCAGCAACAAGTAAGGAAAATGTACTCATTATTAATGAATATTCAATAAATAAATAGATAGGTAAGTAGATAATTAGCTATTTTTGTTTGTTTTGCAGGATCAAATCAGTCACTCCTATGAACCAACTTCTATGTACGCTGAGATTTTATGCGACAGGAAGTCAGCTAATAACTTGTGGTGACATGATTGGTGTACATGAAAGCACAGCTTGTAGAATAGTGCATCGTGTTACTCATGCTATTGCATTATTGTATAAGATGTATATAAAATTTCCAAGCACAACAGAAGAGCAAAGTAAAACAGCGTATGATTTTTATAGAATTGCAAAGTTCCCTAGAGTAATTGGTGCGCTAGATTGCACTCATGTGAAAATATTATCTCCAGGTGGTGATAACGCTGAAATATATAGAAATAGGAAAGGATATTTTTCAATAAACACCCAATGTGTAGCTGCTGCAAACCTTATGTTTTTAGATGTTGTGGCAAGGTGGCATGGATCAGCACATGATTCCAACATTTGGGATAACTGTGCATTAAAACGCAATTTTTTGCAGGGCAAATATAATGATAAATTGTTGCTAGGTGACAGTGGCTATGCCCAAACTAACTTTGGACACACACACACACACACACACACACACACACACACTTCACACTTTAACTAACTTTTTTGGTGTGGCCTGTTGGTCTAGTGGTTAGTGACCCTAACTGCTATGCCGGAGGTCGTGGGTTCGATTCCCACCCAGGACAAATGTTTGTGTGATGAGCACGATCATTTGTTCTGTGTCTGGGTGTAATTTATCTATAATATGTATCTATTTAGAAATATATAAGTATGTTTATCAGTTGTCTAGTACCCATAACACAAGCTCTGCTTAGCTTGGGACTAGATGGCGTTGTGTGATAGTTGTGGAATATTATTATATTATTATATTATTATATTAACTTTATGATGACACCTCTGTCAGAAAATAATGTGAATACACGAGGAGAGACACTTTACCAAGGGTCACAAATAAAGACGAGGAATGTGGTTGAACGGGCATTTGGTATATGGAAGAGGAGATTCCCTATATTATCCAGGGGCATAAGTACTCACCTTCATAGAGTACCTGGCATAATCATAGCAACAGCTATACTTCATAATTAAGCTATATTACGAAAGGAAAACATACCCCCTGAAGATCAAGAGTTTCCTGTTATTATGGAAGGTAGGGATGATGATGTTGCACCAGAACGGTATGGAAGAAGAAGCGCTAATTTGCAACGAAGACTACTAATAGAGGGATATTTTGCATCATTGTAAAAAAAATAAAAACAAAAATATTACAGCTCTGATTGTTTCTTTTTTATTTCTAAATCCTTAAGTAAAAGTTAATTTTTGTACATTTGTTCATTAAATTCCTTTTTTTCATTAAATTATCCAACTCTATTTCATATATTTTTTGTTTATGTTCTATTTCCATTTCCAGTGACAGTTTTTGTAATCTAACCAGCTCCAACTTCTCTTCTGACAATATTTTGAAACTCTCATTTGCTGTCTTACTTTTCTTAGTTGATAGTTCTTCAGTAGTATTATTTTCTGGAATAAAGAAAAGTAGTTTAATATAATCCTACTAATATTATAAACGCGAAAGTTTGTGAGTATGTATGTTTGTTACTCTTTCACGCAAAAACTACTGAACGGATCTGGATGAAATTTGGCATATATATAGTTTATAACCTGGATGAAAAAAAAAGATATGAAACTGAATGACTTGAAATAATAATTTAGGTACCTTTGTTATAGAGAACAGATGCCTTCCTTTTTCTTAAAATGTCTATCCTGCTTAAACTTTCTCTGACTTGAGATTGTGATAACGGTGTGGTATTAATGCCACTCGTAGAAGGTCCACGGTCATTGTCAGTTAAATCTAAAACAAACAATATAATTAAAAAACTGCTATAACTATAAATTTAGATAATATATAATTATAAATTATGGTGATAATTAATTACCCTTGTTTGTCAGCACAGTTCCTTTCTTTCGTGTTATCTCCATCTTACTAAATTTATCTCCAGCTCGAGATTGCAATGGTGTGCTTGGAGTAGAACCATCATCATTCTCAGTAATAAATAAAAATAAATATTATGAATAATAAAATTTCAGTATTAATAAATGTAAATTTTGACACAGTTTGTTACATGATTGGTTTTAAAAGCACAAAAAAGTATTTTTGTGTACTATTTAGTTACCTACCAGTATTACAATCAACCACAAATGTAGTTATGTTTTCAAGACTTTTCAAGTAATCTTCTTCGATGGGTGGAATTCGTTGTTCTTCAGGAAGACTCTCTTGAAATTGCTTCATGAGCGTGCCATCTCCATCTAACATAGTATAAAGACCATCCATTTGTGGCTCTATTAACTTTCTTACTGCATTAAGTGGGTTGTCATCATCTGAAGGAGGAGGGCCTCCACCTAAAAATAATAAGTTTAACTTGTTTACAATTGTCTCTTTTGGATGAGAATGTGAATCTCACTCTCCGAAAGAATTAATGTCATGAACTTATGATTTTAATCAGTATTGATAGGCAGCTTATAAAACACCCATAAATGGAAAAACACAACACTACTATGATATCTATATAAATAAAAAGAGAAGTCCTGACTGATTGACTGACTGACTCATCAACGCCCAGCCCAAACCCTTGGACCTAGAAAGCTGAAATTTTGCACAGAGGTTCCCTTTATAATGTAGACAAGGAATAAGGAAGGATTTTTCGAAATTCAACCCCTAAGGGATTTAAATAGGGGATGAAAGTTTGTATGGAAAATCGTCATTTTCACGCGGGCGAAGCCGCTGGCAAAAGCTAGTGGTTAATAAAAGACATTACTGAGCAGTATATACAGGGGTATGGTAGTCTGTATCCAGAAAAATAAGTTCCTTCATCATGTTACTAACCTCTCAACAACATTTTTGATTCTGAATGCTTTTTTTTCAATTTGCTTTTAATGTTTCTATAACAACTTATAAGGTTTTCGGCACTTCTTGAAACACCTTTTGTGTTGGCATTAAAAACATGAGCGATTTTGACCCAGGCATTTTGCTTTTCAGTCTGTTTAATTTGATCGGTCTTTTTGCACTCAATAATATGGGTATATGGTTCCATCGCTGCAATCAGCAATATCTGTTCTTCTTTTGTAAAATTAGGCCCCCGGGCCCTAGAAGAAACACTTTTGTTTGCCATGGTAATTATCACTGAACTCAACTAAAACAATTATCTTCTTCTATAATATAAAAATGAATCGCTAAATGTGTTGGTAAGCGCATAACTCAACAACGCCTGGATCGATTTGGCTAATTTTGGTCTTGAATTATTTGTGGAAGTCCAGAGAAGGTTTTAACGGTGAGAAAGTGATTGGTAAGTAGGCAGGGTAGTAGGTAGGTAGGGTAGTAAGTAGGCAGTTTATTTCAAATTTTCGTTACACATGTTCTGTGCTGCTGGAGCTAATGCGAAAAAAAGTCATGGAAGATCAATATGAATTGCTAACATTTTTAGACGAAGCCAAGCTGGGCCATTTGGCCGACAACATGATAGGTATTCTCATATGTGTTGAACATGCGCAGTAGTCGTTTTTTAGACATCCCATACAAATCAAGCAGAGAACCTGCGCAGATTGATGCCATTTTGTGTCAAGTTATTTGCCTAGGAGTATAAGTACATTGTTTATTCTTGTTATCAACTCACTTAGGTACATGTTTTTAATGAAAGTTATGTGTGCTAGTGTCGTCACGTAAAAATCACTTGGAACTTGGGTCTGTGGTAACAAAATCCGTATGCTGGCCACTTGTTCTGTAATGAAACTCCTTACTCCGCTAGGCCAGCTCAAGGTCAAAGTTTGACTAGGTACCTGCCGACGTGCGGTCTCCGATCGAATGTGAGAAAGAAAGAAAAAATATTTATTGCCGCAGAATTATATAGGTACAATAAAAAAGCAGTAAACACAACTTACACCAAAAAAAAAAAAAATTGGTACAAAGAAGAGAAAAAAAAAAAGTTTGAGTTTACTTAGCACTTAAAAATTAAAATAAAAAACAACTGCGACAAATAGGTTTATGTAAGTAGGTATCGCTAGTGGGCTCTTAATTCAGAGCGCCAAGGCGCAACCTGTAGGTAAAATATCTTACTTGCTAATGTTACCGGTTCCCTATTCCCAGTGTGGTAGAATTTTCATGATTTAGTATGCATGTTTAGACCGCCCCTAAGACGACCCACTGACCAGTATTTACATAATTTTTATAGTTTAAATAGTTTAGTTTTAAAGTATAGTTATGTCGTAGGTATTATGTTATTGTAATTGTACTACTTTTTTAACAAAACAAGACACCACAATGGAGCCATAAACACTAAAATAATAATGTACTTTTTTCATTTTGCGGGGTTGACTCAGCCTCATTTCCTTTGTTAGTTTTTAACTGTGCGTGTGTTTCATTATGCGTTTTAGTACTTAAAAATCCATTCATACCTCAGTTAATTACCAATGACCTGGATAATGACGTCACAAGCTGGTTATGTAGAATAATGTTAATTTTATTTTTCAGGAATGGGATATAAAATTAAATCAAGAAGAACTAGAAATATTTGAGTCATTAGACTTTAAAGCAATAGGAAAGGAGAACTGCAAAAGTCTCCGCCAGCTGTTATCATCAGTACAACATAACTGACGGACTAATTAGATTTTTCCAGTAAAATACCCTATAGTTTTAAGTAGTTAATGCGCTTGAAGCAGTGTAACAATTTTATGTTTATGGATAATTTTGATATTTTTTAAGGACCAAGGGTGTACCAAATAAATGCTTAAAAATATTTTGTTATTTTTTTATAAATTACATCATTACACTACACATTACACCTACACTAAATTATCCTGACTTCGTCTTTAGAGATTTATTTGTTTACTTGTAGTAGCCCTTGCTACGCCTCGACTCACTCGCACATAGTTTAGCGCCATAGGAAAGAAAGAGATAGCACTATCTCCACAGGCGCTTGATCAACCCACTACAACGTTCCTCATTCGTTTCCGTGCGCGCACGGCTACCGCACATAAGAAAAAGTTTTTTCGTTTTTTCGAATATTATTGGTGATAAACGGATTAAAAACATAAAAAATGCCAAAAAGGAAGCATGCAGAAACTACTGAAGATAAATGGCGAAGAAAAATAAAGAAATATGAACAAAAATTGTCTAGGAAAAGAGGTCGTCATAGGCGTGTGTCAATGGAAGGTACGTTCCTACTACCTACATAATTCTAGTTCATTATTATAGTGCAAAATGATACCTTAGATCTAACACGAGATGTTAGACGGTACTTACATCAAACTATCGAGTCAATACGAGATATTGACCTATTATTTTCTGTTTTAGAGTCAATACGAGATATTGACCTATTGTATTTTATTAGAGTTAATACGAGATATTAACCAAAAAACACGTTTCAGAATATCTGGAATCGGACAGCGGTGCGTCTAGGCTTTCGTCTCCTGACCGCTCGCCTTCGCCGACGGCTGCGACGGCGGTTGACATACCCGCTGACTCAGTGAGGTCAGTGCATGAGCAAGGTATCTCCGCACGCTCTGCGTCACCCATGCCACCCGAACTTTCTACAACGGGGGAATGTGCATCACAGCCAGCTGACCCCCAAGGTATGACAGCCCCGGCTGATGACGATAATGCAAATGGCGATAATGCTCCTCCTATCGCAGATCCCGAGCTCTTAACGGCTCTAGGAGATTTTGTAGCTGAAACTGCCGATTGGGGTCCAGATATTGTGGTTGATTTACCGAAACGTTGGGATCCTATCCTTAAAGATGGCCTTAGGAAGGATACACGAGAGGAATTAATAAAAAAATATTTAATTCCAAAGAACTGTCCCTTGATTAAAGCTCCAGTACTCAATCCGGAAATATCGGCCATGTTAAATGAGTCCGCAAAAGGTCGTGACGTTAGGATCCAAAGGAAGCAATCGCAAATAGGATGTCCTGACGGTCTTAGGGAGGACGATATCAGGTATATTGACTAAATCCAGTGACAATGTCGAAATTCTTCGTCTTCTTACAGATGCGACAAAACTGTTGTCGGATTCGCATTACTCGGAGACCGAGACAAGAAGATCTCTTGTCACACCAATGGTTGATAAAGCGTTTTTGGAACCTTTTAAAGATAGAAAGAGAGACAGTCATCTTTTTGGTGAGAAGTTGGGAGATTTTATTAAATCTTCGTGTGGGATACAGAAGACAGGCAAGCTGATCCAGTCTGCGGCTCAAACGAGCACTTTAAACTACAAGGGCCCGCCGTCACGTCAGCCTTATCACCGCTACGTCCGTGGGCAACCGAGACGCGGCGGCGGCGGGACCAAACCAGGATCGAACTACCGCCGCCGCGGGACAATGCAGGCGCCGGCGATGACCCGTGCTCCACGAGCGTCGTCCCCTCACCAGCGCCATGCATCACGCTACAAGCCAGCGGGAGCGGCCCCCACAGCGAACGCGAAGCAGTAACTTCACAGGTACACTCTCATGCTGGTCGCTTAAGGTATTATATTGAGGCTTGGAAAAAGGTTACTGATAATAAAAAGATCCTTGAGACCATTTCTGGCTATAGAATCTCCTTTCTAAAACATCCTGTACAACATCCGGGTATAATTCCAAAATCATCTTTTTCGAAAGACGACAAGTTTTACATTAAACAAGAATTGCATCGTTTGATGCAAGCAAATGTCATACGTAAATGTAATCCTACCGGCGATCATTTCGTATCTAGTATTTTTATCATTCCTAAAAGTAATGGTGAAAGACGTTTAATTCTAAAGGAGAATGGGCTTATTGGTACACCCCTCCAATAGCAATGAGATATACGTCGTTGGATAGCTCTTTTTAACTGAAACAATATTTACTATTACAGTTTTGTTGAAATGTTTGTCCGTTTTGAGTTATAGCTCAAAAACAAAAGTAAAAATGGATACCTATTAACGTTATAATATCTTAGTGTGTAAGCTAAAATTACATCAATGTCGTTGTATATAACGTAATTCGTAATTATCATAACAAAACATAACATCACGCCTGTAATTCCCGAAGGGTTAGGCAGAGGTGTAGGTGCCTAATAGTAGGTACACCCACTTTTCGTCAGTTATGTTTAAGTCCCATGTAATAGGGGGCGAGCCTATTGCCATCAACCTGGCACAAATCCAGACACCATGGCTGCTACCAAGAAATTCTTGAGGGAAACTCCAATAACACTTTGTCCGACCAGGGAGAATGTATGGAAGCTGGTACACCCCTCCAATAGCAATGTCATATACGTCGTTGGATAGGTCTTTTTAAATGGAACAATATTTACTTTGACAGTTTTGTCGAAATGTTTGTCCATTCTGAGTTATAGGTTAAAAACAAAAGTAAAAATTGATGATATTAATATTGTGATATCTTGGTGTAAAAAGGAAAATAACACGTCGTTGTATAATAATATATATTATTATAGTATAATAATGTAATTCGCAAATAACATAACATACCATCACGCCTGTAATGTCTAAAGGGTTAGACTGAGGTGTAACTTATAATAATACACCGATGTTTTCGGCAGTTATGTTTCCCATGTAATAGAGGGTGAACCTATTGCCATGAACTAGGCATAAATACAAATTCCTTGAATGATACTGACAAATTCTTGAGAGCAAATCCAATAGGTAACAATTTACCCGACCCGGGAATCGATCGCAGGGCCTCATGTTCAGCAGTCGCGCTTGCAACCACTAGATCAACGAGACATTCAAAAATTACCAATTAATAAAATGTACGTAAACAGATGAGTACTTTGTGTCGGAATACTAAAAACTTTTTTTAACTTTGGTTTTTGAGATATAACTCAGGATGGACAAACTATTTCGGCAAAGCTGTCATAGTAGATATTGTTCCATTTAAAAATACCTACCCAACGACGTATATGACATTGCTATTGGAGGGGTGTACCAGCTTCCAAACATTCTCCCTGGTCGGACAAAGTGTTATTGGAGTTTCCCTCAAGAATTTCTTGGTAGCAGCCATGGTGTCTGGATTTGTGCCAGGTTGATGGCAATAGGCTCGCCCCCTATTACATGGGACTTAAACATAACTGACGAAAAGTGGGTGTACCTACTATTAGGCACCTACACCTCTGCCTAACCCTTCGGGAATTACAGGCGTGATGTTATGTTTTGTTATGATAATTACGAATTACGTTATATACAACGACATTGATGTAATTTTAGCTTACACACTAAGATATTATAACGTTAAT
Source organism: Diarsia dahlii (assembly GCA_949775195.1). Taxonomy (NCBI): domain Eukaryota; kingdom Metazoa; phylum Arthropoda; class Insecta; order Lepidoptera; family Noctuidae; genus Diarsia; species Diarsia dahlii. The sequence goes on along the minus strand of OX459203.1, from coordinate 13,499,926 downwards.
AGGTATCCATTTTTACTTTTGTTTTTGAGCTATAACTCAAAACGGACAAACATTTCAACAAAACTGTAATAGTAAATATTGTTTCAGTTAAAAAGAGCTATCCAACGACGTATATCTCATTGCTATTGGAGGGGTGTACCAGCTTTCATACATTTTCGCCCATTCTCTTTTAAAGAAATTAAATAAATTTGTCGATGTTAGCCATTTTAAGATGGAAGATATTAGGACTGCTGTCAAATTAATGACACATAACTGCTATATGGTTAACTTGGACTTAAAAGAAGCATATTTTTTGATACCTATCCACAATGATCATGTAAAGTTTTTAAGATTTTATTTTGATAATATTTTGTACGAATTTTTGGTTTTACCTTTTGGTCTGAGCTCAGCTCCTCATGCTTTTACAAAACTTATGAAACCAGTTTCTACCTTTTTGCGATCTCGAGGTTTTAAATCAGTATTCTACTTAGATGACAGTTGTTATTTCGGAGATAGTTATGAAGAATGCTTAAATAACATTAATGAAAGCATTAAGTGCCTAGTGAACTTAGGATTTGTAATCAACTATGAGAAGAGTTCACTGGTACCAAGCCAAGGTTGTCAGTTTTTAGGTTTTATTTTAAACTCTAAAAACATGACTCTGGAGCTCCCTTTCAAGAAAAAACGCGACATTTTGTCACGTACGGAAAATATGCTAGTTACTAAGAGAATCACTATTCGTGCTTTCGCTCGCTACCTAGGTACTCTGACAGCTGCTTGTCCGGCCGTTGCGTACGGGTGGTTGTATACAAAATATTTAGAGCGGGCTAAATATCTAGCCTTATTGGATAATGACGATTATGATAAGATGATGACGGTGCCTAATAGTCTACGGGTTGATTTGACTTGGTGGAAGTCAACAATTTTAAATACGAGTAACCCCATCAGACCAATGTCGTTTGTATTAGAGATCTTTTGTGACGCATCTAGTATCGGCTGGGGTGCAGCCTCTAGAGGGGAAAGTATAGGCGGTTCATGGACGGAAGACGAGCGTTCTCGTCATATTAACTATTTGGAACTTCTTGCAGCCTATTTTGGGCATAAATCTTTTGCAAACAAGGTCACTAATTGTCACATACTCTTACGCATTGACAATACTACGGCGATCGCTTACATAAATAGAATGGGTGGGGTGCAATATCCACATCTCAATGAAATTGCCCGTAGAATATGGACGTGGTGTGAAGAACGACAGATATTCCTTTTTGCTTCCTACATAGCGTCATCCCAGAATATCGAAGCTGACACAGAGTCAAGAAACATTGATATCGAGTGGGAGTTGCACTCTACAGCATTTGATACAATAGTTTTAAAATTTGGTGTACCTGTTATGGACATTTTTGCATCGAGAACGAATGCTAAATGTAAAAAATATATATCGTGGAAGCGCGATCCCTATGCATACAACGTGGACGCTTTTACTATTAAATGGGATATGTTCTTTTATGCGTTTCCACCATTTTCACTAATTTTAAAGGTTTTGCAAAAGATTATTACTAATGAGGCAACCGGTATAATTGTAGTGCCTAATTGGCCATCTCAAGCATGGTTCCCGGTATTCAGATCTCTTGCCGTAAGTGAAATATTTATATTTCCTCCGGATAAATTTCTGTTATCATCTAATTTCAGGAAGACTCACCCTCTGCACCGCCACCTTTCCCTGGCGGCGACTATATTATCCGGGAAGCCTTCGCACGGTTGCAGACCCCTCCATCAGCACTGACTATAATGACGTCATCTATTTCTACGAACACTAAAACGCAATATACCTCTAGCTTTAAACAGTGGTGGTTATACTGTCACGATAAGGGATTAGACCCATTCCAGATCAGGGTACATGATTTGCTCGATTTTTTGTCCCAATGTTTCACAAACGGTTCCTCGTATGGAACATTAAACAATCACCGTTCGGCTTTATCACTTATTTCCGGAAATAATGTAGGACAAGACGAACGTATCAAAAGATTCTATAAGGGAGTATTTAAGTTGAAGCCTTCCTGATAAGGTTGCCCAATATTATGATCAATCAAGACAAAGTCTTAATCACTATTACCGATTTGATTAAAACATCTGGTATAGGTAAATCTCAACCAATCCTTTACCTTCCCTTTTTCCAACAGCGTCCATCAATCTGTCCTGCACAGACTTTAATAGCTTACATGAATGTTACATCTACCAAAAGAAGTACTGTAGATAATAAATTGATTCTAACTTTTAAAAAACCTCATCACGCTGCCTCTTCGCAAACTATAGGGCGATGGATAAAGCAGGGTTTGGCTGCTAGTGGCATCGACACTGACATATTCAGTGCTCATAGCACTCGGCATGCATCTTCATCTGCTGCACATCAAGCAGGACTCAGTGTCGATGTCATTAGGAGAACCGCTGGATGGTCAGATCAATCTGCCACTTTTGCTAATTTTTATAATCGGCCAATTACTCAAACAAATTGTGAATTTGCAAACGCTGTTCTCATTAATCAGTAAGAATTTTTTTGTATTTTTTTTGTGATCATTAATTGAAAGAAGAATAAATGTATTATTTACACGGAATTTATTTCTCAATTTAGTCCTACTTATAACATTGCAAATTTCTATCTCTAAACATCTACAAGTAAACAAATAAATCTCTAAAGACGAAGTCAGGATAATTTAATAATCAAACGAACTTACCTGAAGTGAAGTTCGATTGTAATTATCCTGGCTTCGTCGAAGAGATTTAGGGTCCCTCCCGACCCTGACATTCAGGTGGACCTTTCATTTCCCTAAACAATGTTATAGTTTGTCCAGTAGACCGGTACTCTGAAATGAATGAGGAACGTTGTAGTGGGTTGATCAAGCGCCTGTGGAGATAGTGCTATCTCTTTCTTTCCTATGGCGCTAAACTATGTGCGAGTGAGTCGAGGCGTAGCAAGGGCTACTACAAGTAAACAAATAAATCTCTTCGACGAAGCCAGGATAATTACAATCGAACTTCACTTCAGGTAAGTTCGTTTGATTATTAAATAACACGTCTTTTCGACTATTATTATAATCTCGTTTTGGTACCTTAACAAAGATGGTTATGTCTCTCTCAAGTTTTTGTTGCCGAAGTATGGTCTAGCGATAACTAAGGATGTTGCCGAAGTATGGTCTAGCGATAACTAAGGATGCATGTGAACAGAGAAACTGAACAAATTTTTATTCAACGTGGAACCAAATAAGAAATGTAAAAATAAAACTATTTCAAAAAGACTGACTAACTGAATACATATCTACCAATTTGTATGATATTTTACGTAATAATTTGTTTCCATTTAGTAAAATTTGCTCAGTTACATGAGTTTCATGCTCCTTAATTATCGATTGACCATGCTTATGCAACAAGAAATTGAGAGACAAACTATCATTGTTAGGGTAGCAAAGAGAGACTTTGTTAGAGCAGCAAAGCGACAGTTCACTACAAAGACAATTCTACTTTGCTGGGGAAGCAAAATAAGAGTAGTTATTGATACATAATAAATTTGCTGCAGGTGCAAAACGAGAGTAGCCTAATAAAAAAACAACTTTGATATGGTAGCAAAGCTTTAATAGTAGTAACAAAGGCAGAATAGTTATGTTGGCAAAATAAAGTTCGCTTCGTCTTTATGGACCCACCAAGCAGACCCACCGGTGGGTCTCCGAATACTGATGTGTCTCCTAAGACCTACTGACTAGTAGGACCTATGTGATTATTTAGTTTTATATTCCCTGAGACCCACCAGGAACTTAAATGTACGAAAGAAAACAATTACAAATTAGCATAAATCTACCCTTTTAATTAGAACGTTTTATTTTTTGTTAAAAAATTGGATCATTCCCACTAGTTCTACAGCACAGTCCTACGATAGAACTAGTGGGAACTTTTTTTTTTTTCCCACTAGTCCTACGATTCAAAGTGTTACGAAATCGTAGAACTAATGGGAACGAAAAGTCAGTGGATTTTTTCGTTCCCACTAGTTCTACGCTATAGGATGTTACAAAATCGTAAACCCAGCGAGACTCAAGTTTCTCATTCGTTCTATCACACAGTTTATGGTACAACTACGGCACAAACTACCAGGAATATTTTTTTTTTGAGATGAAAAAAAAAGATAGGTATTAAAGTCCCACAAACTACCAGGAGAACAGAAGTAGGAAGGAGGTTTTGGAATTGGAATCTTTAAATATTATTAGCTTTTATCGTTTTTTCCTTTTTTTATTTCCAATAAAAAATGTTTTCAATACCTCCTTCCTACTTCTGTTCTCCTGGTAGTTTGTGGGACTTTACTTATAACTATCTTTTTTTTTTTTCATCTCCAAAATAAATATTTTCAATACCTCCTGCCTACTTCTATACTCCTGGTAGTTAAACAGGCGTTATATTTTCATATGCGTTCTATGTTTTGCCATTTGGCGTACAGTGGGTCTTCAAAGACAATAAAATCTCAGAGGACCCACTAGTAGGTCTTGGGAGACACATCAGTATTCGGAGACCCACCGGTGGGTCTGCTTGGTGGGTCCTTGAATACGAAGCCATAAAGTTGTTGAATTCATAACATAATAATGTTACTACAAGTGCTGTTATAAGTTTCATTCGACAATATTAAATTGTTGTATTATCAAGGTATGCTGTTGTGGTTACAAAGGCAGAATAGTTAATTTGGCAAAATAAAGTTGTTGAACTATTAACTTAGTAATGTTACTACAACAAAGTAACAGTTCCTGACATTAGTTCCACTGACAACATTAAATTGTTGTCGTATCAAGGCATGCTGTTGTTATATAATTATGGTATTGTTGCACCGACAACTTATTACGTGACAATAAAAGCATTGCCTTACAGACTATGCTCTATGCTCGGCTCCCTCCTATTTAAGTTTTATTGTCGTCCCAACCTGTCCCAACCATATTTTTTTCTCAGTGCATTATCGGTATTCCACTGCTGCGCGCTTTTTGTGCGTGTTTCGAAACGCAACGTGATCGGTATTCTACTATTCGTTTGACGTCTCAAAATGACAGTTTAGAAGTTTAAAATCGATCAACGTGCAGTTTTGTTTACGCACAAGATAAGTTCCTCGTTATTTACTTTTGTTGGCATAAAATTGTATTTTTTGTCAATAAAACTGTTTCTAATTGATTATTGTATGCAAACAAGTTAACTACAAGTCGTTTTCAATAAAGTTCTAAAGGTTTTTTTTTACTTTTTAGGTAATATGAGTTTCCAACTTGGTTTGAGAATTTTATCCCTCGCTGCCGAAATTGATGACCGAGAACGTCATCAAGCAATAAGAAGACAAAGGTTTTCTGTGGATCCATTCCGTATTCCAGACCGGGAATTCCAGAAAACCTATCGTCTGAGCAAGAACTTGACCCGGCAATTGATAACCAAATTATCAACATTTATTCCGAAGGAGAGAAGGAAAGATGGTTTAAGTGTACACACGGCTACACATCAAGCTATACAAAACCAGTTAATCTTGGCCTCACTTTACTAGATCTTTTCGCACAATGAATGATCAGATTATACTGGTTTTGTATAGCTTGATGTGTAGCCGTGTGTACAGACAAAGGTTAGTCAAACCTGTTTATCTATAGTAATTTAATAAAGCTGAAGAATTTGTATGTTTGAACGCGATAATCGGTAGAACTACCAGTCTATACAAAATTCCTTGATGGTTTTAAGCCATTTCAACATCACGCTATGACTCTCAGGAGTCGAGTAAACTTTTACTTACTGTGTGGAGCCGAGTGCGGTTGAATCCGCTGGGTACATCTAGTATTGGATTGAAATAAAGAAAAATACATTATACTTGACTCTAGGTAGTAAATAATTGGGTGACTTTCAGGTTCTCATAACACTAGCTTTCTTGGCGAGCGGATCTTATCAGACTCTGGTAGGCCAAAGCAGGTGCCATGGAGTATCTCAACCCACTGTGTCGAGAGCAATCCGGCAAGTCAGAAAAGCCCTTAACATGAGAAACTTGTTCAGTAATTATGTTAAGTTGCCCGTGATGAAAATTAAATTAAAAGATGGTAAACGATGTTATGTTTTTATATGGAGGCTGGGCTTTTATTCGAAACTGCTTTGAACAGAGAAGAGATTGTATTTTTGTGAAAGTACATAAATTAAGGATACTTCATACAATTTTTTTATTTTTTAAAAAAGCCCCCTTCTATATTTATTTTATTTTTAAACAATTATAATTAAAAAATTAAATTGCAACACACATTAATTATTGATTTTGGCAACATTGTTCTGTTGGATGTCATTGTTGTCATTGTGAGCGTCAAATCAAGTGTCAAATTCAATTCAATGTGTAACAACAAGGTAACAACCAACCAACAACGGAACGGACAAAAGTGATTTGAATTTGTTATTTTTGTCTTAATAAGTTTGTTAAGTTTCTTCCTTTAAGTTTATCTTTATTTGACCTGGCTTTTAATTTGGATTTGATACTGCACACGATTTTAACACCCGACGACCAGCGATACCGACGACCCTGATTTCTCCCTCGGACTTAGATTTTGCACACGATTAACATCCATTTATCGCTGCTGTGTAAGGTTAGTACCTATTTTGTATGAATTCTAACAAACGATCAAGTCACAGTCATGGACTTTAGACAAGTACTTCATAAGGTCTGTTGTTTTCAGATTTGCCGTTTAACACAACGAATTGATTACCGTAGACTGACTCTGAAACCAGACTAATGTTTTTATCTTTCAGGTAATCCTCACCATCATGCCTCGTTGCATTAATTGCTGGATTGCTATTCCAATTACACAACAATATCAGTACAATTATTGTACTGATATTGTTGTGTGTTAGTGTTGCCAGATGACCGTCTCGCGTTCCCCCAAACTTTCTCCGAAATCCCCCCAAAATCCAGGTTTTTAAGAAAAAAACCCCCACAAATGGAAAAAAAAAATCCAGCAATCCAGCAATTAATGCAACGAGGCATGATGGTGAGGATTACCTGAAAGATAAAAACATTAGTCTGGTTTCAGAGTCAGTCTACGGTAATCAATTCGTTGTGTTAAACGGCAAATCTGAAAACAACAGACCTTATGAAGTACTTGTCTAAAGTCCATGACTGTGACTTGATCGTTTGTTAGAATTCATACAAAATAGGTACTAACCTTACACAGCAGCGATAAATGGATGTTAATCGTGTGCAAAATCTAAGTCCGAGGGAGAAATCAGGGTCGTCGGTATCGCTGGTCGTCGGGTGTTAAAATCGTGTGCAGTATCAAATCCAAATTAAAAGCCAGGTCAAATAAAGATAAACTTAAAGGAAGAAACTTAACAAACTTATTAAGACAAAAATAACAAATTCAAATCACTTTTGTCCGTTCCGTTGTTGGTTGGTTGTTACCTTGTTGTTACACATTGAATTGAATTTGACACTTGATTTGACGCTCACAATGACAACAATGACATCCAACAGAACAATGTTGCCAAAATCAATAATTAATGTGTGTTGCAATTTAATTTTTTAATTATAATTGTTTAAAAATAAAATAAATATAGAAGGGGGCTTTTTTAAAAAATAAAAAAATTGTATGATGTATCCTTAATTTATGTACTTTCACAAAAATACAATCTCTTCTCTGTTCAAAGCAGTTTCGAATAAAAGCCCAGCCTCCATATAAAAACATAACATCGTTTACCATCTTTTAATTTAATTTTCATCACGGGCAACTTAACATAATTACTGAACAAGTTTCTCATGTTAAGGGCTTTTCTGACTTGCCGGATTGCTCTCGACACAGTGGGCTGAGATACTCCATGGCACCTGCTTTGGCCTACCAGAGTCTGATAAGATCCGCTCGCCAAGAAAGCTAGTGTTATGAGAACCTGAAAGTCACCCAATTATTTACTACCTAGAGTCAAGTATAATGTATTTTGCTTTATTTCAATCCAATACTAGATGTACCCAGCGGATTCAACCGCACTCGGCTCCACACAGTAAGTAAAAGTTTACTCGACTCCTGAGAGTCATAGCGTGATGTTGAAATGGCTTAAAACCATCAAGGAATTTTGTATAGACTGGTAGTTCTACCGATTATCGCGTTCAAACATACAAATTCTTCAGCTTTATTAAATTACTATAGATAAACAGGTTTGACTAACCTTTGTCTGTACACACGGCTACACATCAAGCTATACAAAACCAGTATAATCTGATCATTCATTGTGCGAAAAGATCTAGTAAAGTGAGGCCAAGATTAACTGGTTTTGTATAGCTTGATGTGTAGCCGTGTGTGTACAACCAGTGCCCAAGAAGGGTAGTCGTGCCGACCCCTGTAATTATCGACCAATCGCCATCACCTCCATACTGTGTAAAGTAATGGAAAGGGTACTCAACGGTAAGCTGCTGGCGCACCTTGAAGCGAACGACCTACTCAGCGACCGTCAGTATGGTTTTCGCCGGGGACGGTCAACTGGGGATCTTCTGGTGTTAGCTACGCACTGCTGGGGCGAGGCCATCGAGAAACACGGCGAGGCCCTTCCCGTGTCGCTGGACATCTCGAAGGCTTTCGACAGGGTTTGGCACGCAAGTTTGTTGAGCAAACTTCCGGCATACGGCATTCCCGCTGACTTTTGCTGCTGGATATCTGACTTCCTGAGTGAACGGTCGATCCGAGTGGTCATTGATGGCTGCTCCTCTGACCTTATGGCTATCGATGCCGGAGTTCCTCAGGGGTCTGTTCTCTCCGCGACACATTTCCTGCTGCACATCAATGACCTCCTTGTTCCTGGCATTGTTGGGTACGCAGATGACAGCACTGTCATGGAGAGTTATACATCCAGCGCAAAAGCCAGTGGTGATGAAGTACGTTCATTAAGAGAGGCCATGGTAGAGCGAACGAATTCAGCCTTAAGACTTGTCTCCGAGTGGGGTGACGAGAATCTGGTAGATTTCAACGCCACCAAAACGCAAGTGTGTCTGTTCACCGCCAAAAGGAGTCCGTTTAATCTGGCCCCTACTTTCCGGAGTGCGTCTGTACAAGTTACTGACAGTCTCGAGCTTCTTCGATCGAGTCGAAGGCTCAAACTGCGGCGAAAAAGCTGGGCATCCTAAACAAGGTTAAGCGGTACTTAGAGCCTGGACAGCTTTCAGTATTATATAAAGCTCAAGTCCGGTCTGGCATGGAGTATTGCTGTCACCTTTGGGATGGCTCAGCCAAATACCAGCTTGCCACACTTGACTCTGTAGAGCGCAGAGCCAGGAGGCTAATTTTGTGACGATAAGCTGGTTATCAAGCTACATAGCCTGGCCCACCGTCGCAAAGTCGCATGTCTGTCGGTCTTCTACAGACTGTACTTCGGAGAGTGTGCGCAAGAGCTCCACGAGCTGATCCCACCATCTCCCTTCTTCCATCGGGAGACTAGACGTACTGCAGGGTACCACCAATACCTAGTCGACATTCCGCACATTCGAACGAAGCGCTTTGCTGGGTCCTTTATTATGCGCACAGCCAAGGAGTGGAATTCCCTGCCTGCGTCGGTTTTTCCGAGTTCATATAACCCTAATCTGTTTAAGTCGCGAGTAAACAGGCTTCTTCTGGGTAAGCTCGTTCCATCGTCGACATCATCTCTGCCCTTAGGGCAAGATTGAAGTCAAGAGCAAGCCCATTTATAATAATAAAAAAAAAAACAAAAAATATGTCTGATTGTTTTGAAAAGCCCGTACAAGAACCACGAAAGGTTGCCGAATTTAAAATTGCTGCATATGTTGCTGAGCATTCCAGCCTTAAATCTGTGAATCATCTAGGCGTTCTAATAAAAGATTTGGACCCAGTTTCTCCAGTTTTGAAAGATCTGAAGTTACACAGGTCTAAATGCACAGCCTTGATTAGAAATGTTATTTCTCCTTGTTTGTTGGAAGAGCTATTAGAAGAAGTCGGGGACAACTTTTATTCAATGATTATTGACTACAGTGGACACTAAAAAAATAATGTGTATTATTATCAGATTTTTTAGTGAAAAGCAAAACAAAATTATTACTCAGTTCTACAGATTAATAGATATAGAATCTGCAGATGCAAGTTCTTTAGCAAAAGTGTTTAAATCGCAGCTGACTGCTGACGGCCTCAACACAGACAAACTTTTGGGCATAGGTGTTGATGGTGCTAACGTCATGGTAGGTGAACACCACTCCTTTTCATCTATTTTAAAAGAAGGAAACCCAGAACTTATAACTGTAAAGTGCGTTTGTCATTCATTGCATTTGGCAGCTGAATATGCCTTCAAAATTCTTCCCAGGTTTATGGATTTTCTTATTAAAGAATGCCATAGCTGGTTTGCCAATAGTTCAAAAAGACAGATGGATTATAAGCAAATATACACATTATTATATGATGGAAAAACTCCATTAAAAATCAACAAATTAGCTGGCACTAGGTGGTTATCCAGATACGAGGCTCTCATTAAAATTTTAGAGCAATGGGATGGATTAAAATTACATTTTGACATGGCGAAGTCTAGAGAACGCTGTTACATTGCAGAACAATTGAGCACCATGCTCAAAAGTAAGACAAATTTGTTATACATGACTTTTCTTGGAACTTATCTCAAACCTATCAACATGGCAAATAAAATGTTTCAAGCCACTGATGCAGACCCTTTAAAGTTGCTTGAAGAAATTAATAATTTACTAGTAACATATTTAACGATTTTAATACCTCCAGCGCAACTGGAAAAAGCAGACAAAAATAGCTTATCTAATTATGATTTTGAAAAGTTCATTATGGACTCGTCGTATATGAATTTTGGGTATGCATTCAATGAAAAGTCTGAAGGTATAAGAGACTTTGAATTAAAAGACGTGAAGCAGCGATGCAAAGAATTCCTTATAGAAATATGTAAGCAAATACAGAGAAGACTACCAAATAACATGAAAACTTTAGAAAATTGTAACTTAATGAGCCCGAAGAATGCAACATCTCAAATGAAACCTGACATTACAAATTTAGCAAAATCTTTCAAGAACGTCTGTATTGATGTCGACTCAGTGGTACGAGAATGGAATGCTTTGCATCGTACAAACTGGAAATCCACTCAAACCACCGAGGAGTTCTGGGTTGAAGTATACAATTTTAAAAATGCAGTTGGTGATAGAGCTTACGGACATGTAAGCAAATTGGCAATTGGAATTTTGTCGTTGCCTTTTTCTAACGCAGTTGTGGAAAGAGCCTTCTCCACAACTGCGTTAAGTTACAATTTTCTAAAGTTTTCATGTTATTTGGTAGTCTTCTCTGTATTTGCTTACATATTTCTATAAGGAATTCTTTGCATCGCTGCTTCACGTCTTTTAATTCAAAGTCTCTTATACCTTCAGACTTTTCATTGAATGCATACCCAAAATTCATATACGACGAGTCCATAATGAACTTTTCAAAATCATAATTAGATAAGCTATTTTTGTCTGCTTTTTCCAGTTGCGCTGGAGGTATTAAAATCGTTAAATATGTTACTAGTAAATTATTAATTTCTTCAAGCAACTTTAAAGGGTCTGCATCAGTGGCTTGAAACATTTTATTTGCCATGTTGATAGGTTTGAGATAAGTTCCAAGAAAAGTCATGTATAACAAATTTGTCTTACTTTTGAGCATGGTGCTCAATTGTTCTGCAATGTAACAGCGTTCTCTAGACTTCGCCATGTCAAAATGTAATTTTAATCCATCCCATTGCTCTAAAATTTTAATGAGAGCCTCGTATCTGGATAACCACCTAGTGCCAGCTAATTTGTTGATTTTTAATGGAGTTTTTCCATCATATAATAATGTGTATATTTGCTTATAATCCATCTGTCTTTTTGAACTATTGGCAAACCAGCTATGGCATTCTTTAATAAGAAAATCCATAAACCTGGGAAGAATTTTGAAGGCATATTCAGCTGCCAAATGCAATGAATGACAAACGCACTTTACAGTTATAAGTTCTGGGTTTCCTTCTTTTAAAATAGATGAAAAGGAGTGGTGTTCACCTACCATGACGTTAGCACCATCAACACCTATGCCCAAAAGTTTGTCTGTGTTGAGGCCGTCAGCAGTCAGCTGCGATTTAAACACTTTTGCTAAAGAACTTGCATCTGCAGATTCTATATCTATTAATCTGTAGAACTGAGTAATAATTTTGTTTTGCTTTTCACTAAAAAATCTGATAATAATACACATTATTTTTTTAGTGTCCACTGTAGTCAATAATCATTGAATAAAAGTTGTCCCCGACTTCTTCTAATAGCTCTTCCAACAAACAAGGAGAAATAACATTTCTAATCAAGGCTGTGCATTTAGACCTGTGTAACTTCAGATCTTTCAAAACTGGAGAAACTGGGTCCAAATCTTTTATTAGAACGCCTAGATGATTCACAGATTTAAGGCTGGAATGCTCAGCAACATATGCAGCAATTTTAAATTCGGCAACCTTTCGTGGTTCTTGTACGGGCTTTTCAAAACAATCAGACATATTTTTTTTTTTTTTTTTTTATTATTATAAATGGGCTTGCTCTTGACTTCAATCTTGCCCTAGGGGCAGAGATGATGTCGACGATGGAACGAGCTTACCCAGAAGAAGCCTGTTTACTCGCGACTTAAACAGATTAGGGTTATATGAACTCGGAAAAACCGACGCAGGCAGGGAATTCCACTCCTTGGCTGTGCGCATAATAAAGGACCCAGCAAAGCGCTTCGTTCGAATGTGCGGAATGTCGACTAGGTATTGGTGGTACCCTGCAGTACGTCTAGTCTCCCGATGGAAGAAGGGAGATGGTGGGATCAGCTCGTGGAGCTCTTGCGCACACTCTCCGAAGTACAGTCTGTAGAAGACCGACAGACATGCGACTTTGCGACGGTGGGCCAGGCTATGTAGCTTGATAACCAGCTTATCGTCACAAAATTAGCCTCCTGGCTCTGCGCTCTACAGAGTCAAGTGTGGCAAGCTGGTATTTGGCTGAGCCATCCCAAAGGTGACAGCAATACTCCATGCCAGACCGGACTTGAGCTTTATATAATACTGAAAGCTGTCCAGGCTCTAAGTACCGCTTAACCTTGTTTAGGATGCCCAGCTTTTTCGCCGCAGTTTGAGCCTTCGACTCGATCGAAGAAGCTCGAGACTGTCAGTAACTTGTACAGACGCACTCCGGAAAGTAGGGGCCAGATTAAACGGACTCCTTTTGGCGGTGAACAGACACACTTGCGTTTTGGTGGCGTTGAAATCTACCAGATTCTCGTCACCCCACTCGGAGACAAGTCTTAAGGCTGAATTCGTTCGCTCTACCATGGCCTCTCTTAATGAACGTACTTCATCACCACTGGCTTTTGCGCTGGATGTATAACTCTCCATGACAGTGCTGTCATCTGCGTACCCAACAATGCCAGGAACAAGGAGGTCATTGATGTGCAGCAGGAAATGTGTCGCGGAGAGAACAGACCCCTGAGGAACTCCGGCATCGATAGCCATAAGGTCAGAGGAGCAGCCATCAATGACCACTCGGATCGACCGTTCACTCAGGAAGTCAGATATCCAGCAGCAAAAGTCAGCGGGAATGCCGTATGCCGGAAGTTTGCTCAACAAACTTGCGTGCCAAACCCTGTCGAAAGCCTTCGAGATGTCCAGCGACACGGGAAGGGCCTCGCCGTGTTTCTCGATGGCCTCGCCCCAGCAGTGCGTAGCTAACACCAGAAGATCCCCAGTTGACCGTCCCCGGCGAAAACCATACTGACGGTCGCTGAGTAGGTCGTTCGCTTCAAGGTGCGCCAGCAGCTTACCGTTGAGTACCCTTTCCATTACTTTACACAGTATGGAGGTGATGGCGATTGGTCGATAATTACAGGGGTCGGCACGACTACCCTTCTTGGGCACTGGTTGTACATTAGCAACCTTCCAGGAGTTCGGCACCGTTCTGGTTTTGAGAGAGAGGCGGTACAAGCGTGTCAACACAGGAGACAACTCAGGCGCACAGTTCCTTAAGACCCTTGCTGGTATGCCGTCCGGACCGCTAGCCTTATTCACGTCTAGGCTCTGAAGTACTCTACGAACCTCTTTCAAGTGTATTGTGATCTCCGGCATCGAAGAATCACAGCGAGGAATCGTTGGTGGCTGTTTAGACCCAGTATCTAGACGCGAATTGCTCGCAAACAGAGATGCAAATAAATTTGCCTTCTCGGTATGGTGTGTGTGCTTTCACTGTTAGTTAGTGGTTTGATCGCGATCAGGTATTATATTTTCTAATCAAACATTAATTAAATAAATTTTGTACTTAAAAATCCCCCAATTCCCTCCAAACCCTTTTTTTTTCCTCCATGAATCCCCCCAAAAATACTGTCCCCCAATTTAAATTTGAAATAATAAAAAAAGTATAAAAGAACCAAAGAGTACGTAACATCAAAGACTTCGATGCAGGAGACAGTGACAATTGGTATGGGACTATGGGACCCTATCTAGACATGTTTTCAGCTTTTGCTTTAAGGGTAAACGAACTAAGACTTGGTCATAATAATATGCCAATAACTAAACAAGATGGCATACATAAAAGCTTTCCCGTTGCAAAATATGGACTTTCTGGGGCCCATCACGTACTCCTAGAAGGGGCATCATTTCCGCCTGAGAGACGTTCATCCATAGTGCAGAGTTTAGGGCCTATGACAACGTGGTTATGCATGCTCCGAAGTGAGGGCATTTATCGTAAAAAATATGCAGTAGCCGTGAAGAGGGCAATGTCCCATATTCCTTGCATTGATGATATAATCGAGCTTACGAAAAACACAAAGCAGGCTTCAGAAATCTCAACGTTAACAACGCTTGTTGCAGAAACAATACTAGTGACCACTGCTCGACAGGCAACCAGGATGTTCTTTCCCTTAACAATATTTTCTAGCATTTGGAGGTCTCAGTTAGACAAAAAGAAGTTCTGTGAATTCTTCAGTACTACCGGTGCTGGTGGTTGGTATGCCTATAAAATAGCGTCAATGAAAGGAATGAAATACACTACTTGCGGAGAAATGCAGGAGGAGATGGCTGCTCAGATCGTTTTCCACGGTATTTTTGGGACGTTTAAAGAGGATTTGTCAATTCTTTCTCAAATAACCAACGTGGCAAATTGGTTTACCAGAGAGGAGATGGGAAGCTGCTTCCGCCAGGCAGGGAAAGGAAAATGCGATACGAAAGTGGAACTTCCCCTTGTTAAATATTATGCAAAAATGTCTTGCGCAAACCAAACTGGACTACTTTCCGGAGTATATAACCAGGTAGTAACAGTGCCATGTTTTAGCGGCCAGCGCACACATCTATTTGATTCCACTTTCTTTGATCATATAGAAAAGAAACGCATAATTAGCAATACAGGTAAAACCTTGGCACAAATTATTAACATTCTCACTAGCACTCTAGAGGAGCTGCATAGTAAGGTTAAGAAAGAGAACGGGAAGATCGAGATGGGTACAACACATTGGCGAGACATGTCTTCACTAGATTTGGGGGTTCCTGGATTAGAAGTTGATATCCGAATTGAGGGTAGAAACAAAATGTTTTTAGGTAAAAATTGATGATGTTTAAGGGTCTCTTTCTATAAATTTTCTGTATGTCAATAGTGTCTATGGTGTATATTAACCTATTAGTTAGATTTTATGTGTTTAGAGTTAGTTTATATTGGTGTTATTATATAAGTTTTTAGAAAAAAAGTATAAAAGAACCAAAGAGTACGTAACATCCTGCCCCTCGTGCAGCACTGCACCAACAGTGAAGGGTTAAAGAAGCCTTATGTGGCAAGCTTTACAAGTTTGCAAAAAAAAAAAAAAAAAGTATAAAAGAACCAAAGAGTACGTAACAAGAAGAATGGATTGCAACACAGGTATGTAGCTAAAATATGCATAATTTTAAATCTAGACTCCATGTTATCCACTCATCAGTTTAAAAATACTGATTTTTATTTGCCTTATAGTGTATTTACTATTTATCTGACCACATTTGTGCAAGCAATTGTCTTTTTTGTTTTCGGCAGTATCACAGACTATGTACTTAGCAAGCTACATATATTATGATATTATTATAACTATACTAGGGTAGTGTTGAACAGAAAAAGTGATTCCTAACTACACCATCAGTGGTTTCGTTCTGGTGATATCAAGTAGAATGAGTGCAAACATTGAGTTACCTTATTATCATAGTCATTATAACCATCATTAACTTAAAAAAGACTAAGTATAAAATATTAACAAATTATATTCCGGTATAGATTAAAATATGAAGTTTTTCTTGTTTTAGGTAATTGATGAAGACTACCTATGTCAAGAATGTGTTAGCCTATTAATTCATGAAACAAATAACAGGAGTGAAGGCGATATAGGTGAACGTCAATTTGGCCATGAATCAGTGTGTGTATGTTGTGGCATATCCATTGCCAGAAGAACTGGGATACCAGTACTCATTGTTTTGTTCCGGAATGTGTGAATCGCGAAAGGAAACGTGTGCCATTGTATTTAAAGAAAAATATTTTAACACATCAAAAATTATACATCACTCAAAATGCTCGGGTGTGTAAAGAACATTTAAGCGTATACAATTGGGACTTTCTTGTTGAATTTGAATTTGTAACTGAATTCAACCCAGGGCATATTACTAAAATGCTTGACTTATTACGGAGGGATGTGAATAACACCAACATTATTATCGCCTGCACAGTTTCTTGATGATATAATTGTTAGAAATGAAGAAGTAGAATAAATTATTAAGTAAATACATTATTCTTTTATTTCTCTACCTAATACACATGTTCACCTATTCCGACTTGCTGGAGTGACTATTAAAAAAAAAATAACAGATTCAATCTAGTCAGTCAGGTTTACCGACACACCGTGGAAGAGATGCATAACCTACAGTAGTCATTCTGTAGTGTACCGACTTCATGGTCATAACGTAAACGGGGCTGCAGATTGTCGAAAGAGATGCCGCGGCCTCGGCACAAGGGCTAAGAAGGAACATGGGTGGTTTTTAGTCAGTAGAAGTCTGACACTCCCTTCCGCTCTGCCCAAGAGCGAGGGGGGGGGATTAATTGATGATTTTTCACCCACCATAAAAAAGGGTCATAGCAGGTGGCGTTCTGTAGTTTCTGCCTACCCTCATGGCCAATTCGCTTGTAAACAAACAACTGTCAAAGTGACAAGTGTTACAACCAGACACAGGTAATGTTTTCAAAGGCGGCAAAGGAATCAATACCATACACTAAAACCTTCCTCTTGAATCACTCTATCTATTAAAAAAAAACCGCATCAAAATCCGTTGCGGAGTTTTAAAGATTTAAGAATACAGACAAACAAACAGACAAAAATAGCGACTTTGTTTTATACTATGTAAGGATGAATGCAGAGAAAGTCATATGTACGTTAGCGTTTTTCTTGTGGATGGGACATTTTTTTCAGCTTCCCCTCCATTTTATCAACTTTATTCAATTCATGCCGACATTGGGAGCAGGGATGTTGCGAATATTCGAATCCGCATCCGCAAATGCGGAGCTTCCGCATAGATTTGTACATCCGCATCCGCATCCGCATCCGCAATAATCAATGCGGATATTCATGCGGATGCGAATGTCATACAAGTTGCGGCAAGAAAGAAAGTGGGCGAGGCCGGCCGGCGAATGGCGCGTGCCGTTTCCCTTGTGACAAATGACAATGACCAATGGGAGCGAAGAAATTGGTGACAAGATCCGACGCGTTTGTTGTGGTGCTTCTTTTGTTTCTTGTAAATAAATCATTACGTGTTTGTTTGCACTGTTGATTACTTATCGTATAGATTGATATTTCGAGTGTTGTCGTGAGTTGTGATTGTGATCATTGTGTGTAAATAATTGTTTATGGAAAACTTTATATTAGTTACACTAATCTAAGACTACTTTAGTCCTAGCTCAGCTTATTTCAATCGTCAGGTCAATTCCATTATGTTACACCGCTAATACGTTTTATTGTAGGTAAAGTTTATTATTATTATTACGAAATTCTTTATTTTTCAGCGTCTAGTTAAATAACAATGTCACCACCGATACAAAGTACCTAATCTAAAGAATTTTTTAATAATTTTTCATTCATATACCTAGGTACTTAATTTTATTTTACTTCATTTATAGAATATCCTATATATACCTATCCTATCCTATCCTATTATATCCTTTTTTTGTATTTTGTGTGTACATAAATAAATAAATAAATAAATATCTTAAACATTCGCATCCGCATCCGCATCCGCGGATGTGAGCCTTCAAAACTCCGCATCCGCATCCGCATCCGCGGATGTCAAAAAATCGACATCCGCAACATCCCTGATTGGGAGTACCGAAGATGCAACACTGATTGTTCCCATAATTTTCGCGTTGCTACCAAACAAAGCTCAATCGACATATACCAAAATGGCCAATTCGCTTGTAAACAAACAACTGTCAAAGTGACAAGTGTTATAACCAGACACAGGTAATGTTTTCAAAGGCGGCAAAGGAATCAATACCATATACTAAAACCTTCCTGAATAAAAGCCAATTTGTTTGGTACGACGAAGACTTTTTATTTTCATAATACAAGGAGAGGTCATCTGCTCGTGGAAAATCTTAACAGCGAGATTCAGAATTACGCGTCATCATCTTAATGCCATCTATCGATAATTAACAAAACTAATATATAACACTGACAATCACAATCAAACGTAAGATTTGACATTCCGCCCACTATGGACAGAATGTCCATTGTTACCGCCCACCATGAACTGACCACATTCGACAAAGTGGACTGTATTATATAAGTAGTTAAAAAAATCAAACAAAGTTTTAAATCAGTAAAACATGGTGGGTAAAAACAAAATACACTAAACTTTACATTAAAAAAAACAAGAAGATAAACAGCTTACTAAACAATCAACAAAATCTGGTTCTATTACACAATACAAAGTAACATACATAAATCAGCTCAATGAGCGACAGGTAACACACACAGTTTAGTTATCGGTCGTTTAAATGTGATACCTTTACATTTCAGAGTGACTACCCTCGTAATGTTGTCCAAACCAGGTTGCTTTGAAACAATTTTACCTAAAAGCCATTTGGCTGGTGGGAGTCCATCCTCCTTTACTAAAACTAAATCTCCGATATCAGGTTCAGGAGTTTTGTTTGCCCACTTATAACGATGTAAAAATTGACTCAAGTACTCACTTGACCACCTACGCCAAAACTGTTGTAGCATTTTTTGAGTTAATTGCCAACGTTTTAATGACGAAATAGACGATGTTTCGTAATTATGTTCAGGTACTAGAATCAATGATTCACCTATTAAAAAGTGCTCAGGAGTGAGAGGTGTTGAGTCTTGAGAATTTGTACTAACTTGTGATAATGGTCGAGAGTTAAGGCAAGCTTCTATTTGGTACAATAGCGTCGAAATCTCTTCGAAAGTAAGAGTCGTGGTACCTATGACGCGTTTTAAATGATGTTTGGTGGACTTTATTCCAGCCTCCCATAGCCCGCCGAAATGTGGGGCGTGAGGTGGAATGAAATGCCACGTAGTGCCGTTGTTTGCCAAACACTCGGCGATTTCCATCGTCAATGTTGACGTTTCTTGGGCGAACAAGCTTCGGAGTTCGCGAGCGGCACCAACAAAATTCGTTCCGTTATCACTGAATAAGTCAGCGCAATGACCACGTCTAGCCACAAATCGTTTAAAAGCAGCAATAAACCCTTGTGATGTGAGATCACTCACTGCTTCCAAATGTACGGCTCTTGTAGCCATACATACGAAAAGACATATGTAACCCTTATAGGCCCGGTGGCCTCTACCTTTAGAGGTTCGAATCTGTATAGGACCTGCGACCTGGTCCACACCACTTCGATAAAACGCTCGAATTGGTGTAACTCGAGCTGAAGGCAATTGTCCCATCAGTTGGACCCTAGTCTGTGCAGCATGGCGTACACAAACAACACATTTACGAACAACCAGTTTTGCTTGGTTCTTAGCATCAATGAGCCAGTATTTCGTTCTCAGATAATTAATCATGAGCTGTGGTCCTCCGTGCAACGTGTTATGGTGAGTTTCATTTAAAACTAAATCAGTGAAATGACATTTTGACGGTAGGATTATTGGGTGTTTTATTTCAGTTTTTATTTCCGCTTTATCTAAACGACCACCAACTCTCAAGATGCCTGATTCATCTAGGAATGGATTTAATGACGTAAGTTTGCTTTTCTTACGTACTATCCCTTTATCTTTATTATCTTTCATCTCTTGCTGAAAATTCGCTGTTTGACACTGTTTCACACAAATATGAAGAGCTTCATTTAATTCTGTACTTGTTAACCATACAGGTAAGTTATTATCATGTACGTTTCTCGACTTTTTAATGAATCTTTTGCAGTAGGCTACAACTCGAACTAATTTACGAAGAGACGAGAACTTGGTCCACAGCTGCAATTGATCATTGTACGTTACATGACAAACTTTTTGGTTTTTTCTTCTAAATTTGTGTCTGGTATTTGACTTTTAACATGAGTTTCAGGACTATGTTTCAACCATAATGGTCCTGTTTTCCAAAGTTCAAACATCGGTAAGTCTGACGGGTTAATTCCTCGCGATGCACAATCTGCCGGGTTATCAGGAGATGATACGTGTGACCATTGGTTCCTGTCTAATATGTTTAATATCTCCGACACCCGATTGGCTATAAACGTTTTCCAACGTGTTGGGTGGCTGCTTAACCAAGCCAATACTACAGTTGAGTCGGTCCAAGCACGTAGATTAGTTTTTGGAACATTCAACACTACTGAGACTTCCTGCAACAATTTAGCCAATAAGACAGCTCCACATAACTCAAGCCTTGGTATCGATACTTGCTTAATTGGAGCTACTTTGGTTTTGGAAGTTACCAGATGAACGTAGATATTTCCTGAATCGTCAACAACACGAATATAGATCACGGCAGCATAAGCCTCACTAGATGCGTCACTGAATCCATGAAGTTCTATGATGCTGTTTTCCTTGACATTAATCCATCGTGGGAATCGACACTTGGTAAGTTCAATAAGTCCTGCACGATATTTGATCCATTCATTTAATAGCGCAGGTGGCAGTTTATCATCCCATTCTATTCCTGCAAGCCAAAGCTTTTGAATCATAATTTTAGCTTTTATGATTGCTGGTGATATCCAACCCATTGGGTCAAACAACTTTCCAATATCAGATATTACTTTTCGTTTTGTTACAGGTTCTGATATTGATGGTAACTGAACGGAGTACTCGAAGTCATCGGTTCGGCGATTCCAGGTAAGTCCCAATATTTTTATGGTTTCACTTTCGGGTACCAGCATCAATCGTCTTTCCTTTGATTCTAAATTACTTGATACGCTTTCCTTACTTATTGCCTCATGTAATCCATCATCATTGCTGGCCCATTTTTGTAGTTCAAAGCCTCCCTTGCTTAATAGTTCGGTCATTTCCTGGTATATTTGTTTTCCTTCTGAAACACTTTTACAGCCAGTAATGAGATCATCCATGTAGAAATCTTGTAGTACTTTTTCAGATGCTAGTGGAAATTGGGCTCCTTCATCATAAGCAACCTGATGAAGCGCTCTTACCGCTAGGTATGGAGCTGAAGCAGTCCCAAACGTTACTCTTAATAAACGCAAATGTTGTATATCTTTTTCAGGATCAGATCTCCACACTATACGTTGATAATCTGCATCTTGATCAGTCACCTTCACCTGTCGATACATCTTTACTATGTCAGCCACTAAGGAAATAGGGTGAAGCCTCCATCTCATGAGAATGTGCCTAAGATCATCTTGTAATTTCGATCCTACCATAAGGTTACTGTTCAGTGAAACACCATTTTTGTCGCGGCTAGAAGCATTAAATACGATCCTGAATTTGGTTGTGGTTTTATCGTCTCTAACTACTTCATGATAAGGTAAGTAAACTGCTTCTGGTTTATCAATTTCATTTGTAGGTATTATTTCCATATGACCGAGTTTTAAATACTCTAAAAAAACATCCGAATATTTATTGTTTAAATCCGGTGATTTTAAGAATCGTTTTTCTAAGGATAACAATCTCTTTACGGCAATATTGCGCGAATTACCATATTTACAGCTCGGGTCATTATCTTTAAAGGGTAACTTTACAATGTACCTACCAGAATTATCGCGTTTGGTTGTTTCGTCAAATATTTCTTCACAACGTTTTTCTTCTGGAGTGAATTGATTTTTACGTAAAATAAAATTATCTGATTCAAGCTCCCAGAATAGTTTCAGATTAAAATCTTCATTGCAAATGTTGGTATGCATGGTAGTGATAGTACTATTGCAAGTAATAGTATTGGTTTCACTATCACTCACTTTGCCAGATAAAATCCAACCCAACTTGGTGTTCTGTGCTATTGGTGTTCCTGGTGGACCTCTAATTAATCCCTCAGTCATGATTTGACAATAGACTTCTGCACCAAGCAACAGATCGATTGTAGATGGTTCGTTAAACTTTGGATCTGCTAACTTCACAACTGGTAACTTTAGCCACGACTGATCGACGATTTGTCTTTCAGGAAGAAATGAAGTTAGTTTCCGAAGAACATATGTTTTGATTTTTACAGAAAATTTAGATTCTTGGAGGGATTGTAATTTGATATAAACGACATTTTTACAATTTAATGAAGCGTTCTCTTCACCCCCCACTCCTGATATAACACTGTTGCATTTAAATTTCTTAAGCCCAAGTAATTGGACTGCAGACTCCGTTATAAAAGAAGCCTGTGATCCCTGGTCTACTAGAGACCTCAGTGTTATATAAGAACCTGATTTATTTTCTGCATTCACTAAGGCTGTTGCTAATAAAACCTGACAATTATTTATGTTAGACATACAATTCGTTATGTTCCTTACCTTGGTCTCGTCTCTTGATGTTGAAGCAGCTTCAACATCATTGATACTGTCAACTGATTGCCTTTTTGGTTCATCAGTTGATTGGCTATAGTTCTCCGAATGCAGCAATGAGTGGTGTTTCTTTCTGCAAATTCTACATCTTGTGGGCAAACGACATGCAGTTACCATGTGATTTGCGCCTAAACAGTTAAAACAAAAACCTGAACTTTGGACAAAATTACGACGCGCTGACAACTCTTCTTTAGCGAAATCTTTACAACTTCCTATCTTATGGTCATTTTTGGAACAAAAGGTACATATAGAAGGTTTGTTCTCATTTACATTTTTTACCACGTGATGTGACTTTGTGTTAGTGCTCTTTACTGTTTTGGTACATAAAAATTCAAGTGACCTAAATCTATGCTCAACAAAATCTAAAAAATCTTGTAATGTTGCAAATTCCTTACTTGAACTACAAATCTTAGCTTCCCATTGTTTGCGAGACTCATTATCTAATTTAGAACACAGTACGTAAAGAACCATAGGATCCCAATTTTCAATATTAATTCCCTCATTACATAAAGCATTTAGGCATTCGTTAGTTGTATCAAAAAGTTCTTTTAAAGAATTTGATGATTCAATCGTTATACATTTTTGGTTAAAGAATCTTTTGAAAATGCAATCTGTTATAAACTTCTTATTGTTAAATCTATGTTCTAAAATGTTCCAACACGTCACATAGTTATCACTGGTAATAGGTAGGTGTCGCAACAGTTGTTCAGCTTCGCCGGTGAGATACGTTTTTAGATAATGTAGTTTTTGCACATTATCTAAAGATTGATTCTTGTGTATCAATGTTTGAAAAAGGTCCCGAAATGTTGTCCACTGAGAATAGTGACCAGAAAATGTAGGTATCGCTATGCTAGGCAATTTTACAGCAGTCTGAGTTATTGGGTTGTTTTCCACACAATCAAAAGTGGTTTTCTTATTTAAACGTTCTTTTAACTCTACTTTATAATCCATGTATAACTCTTCCGCCTGAGAATAAATATCACCTAAGTAGTATTCTGACTTATCATATTCTTCTGGTTTAAACTCGGATATTATTTTATTATGAGTCTCTTCAAACATCGACCACTGTTTTTCTAGAGTTTCCAGCCTTGTTTCCACGTAGCTAATGGTAACTCTTTCTTTGGGAGACTTTTTGAAATTTATTAAGCCTCTTTGCATCTTTTTATTTACTTCTGCTTGCAATCTTATTAGAGAATCCATTCTAAAGTTTTATAAGTTGTAATTTCAGATGAATTTTTCTAAGTGTTTGTAGACACTTTGACCAAAATCGGGCATGGATTCCCCGTCTCAACACGTTTTTGCATTAAAATTCTGCAAGTCCATTTGACATTTCAATGTTCTTTTTTTTTATTTTTACTTTAGAACTTGAACAATCACTTTTTTAATGTTTTTAAAGTACTCACGGTTTGTCCTGGTTTGCACGCACAACACACACTCACTACTATCCGTAAAAAATCCGGTTCGATAGGACCATGAATAAAAGCCAATTTGTTTGGTACGACGAAGACTTTTTATTTTCATAATACAAGGAGAGGTCATCTGCTCGTGGAAAATCTTAACAGCGAGATTCAGAATTACGCGTCATCATCTTAATGCCATCTATCGATAATTAACAAAACTAATATATAACACTGACAATCACAATCAAACGTAAGATTTGACACTTCCTCTTGAATCACTCTATCTATTAAAAAAAAACCGCATCAAAATCCGTTGCGGAGTTTTAAAGATTTAAGAATACAGACAAACAAACAGACAAAAATAGCGACTTTGTTTTATACTATGTAAGGATGAATGCAGAGAAAGTCATATGTACGTTAGCGTTTTCCTTGTGGATGGGACATTTTTTTCAGCTTCCCCTCCATTTTATCAACTTTATTCAATTCATGCCGACATTGGGAGTACCGAAGATGCAACACTGATTGTTCCCATAATTTTCGCGTTGCTACCAAACAAAGCTCAATCGACATATACCAAAATGTTTGAGCAAATCCCAGAATTTCAACCACAAAAAATTAAAATAGATTTTGAAATAGCAGTCATAAATTCCATCAAAATAGTATTCCCAGGGTCGCAGATAAGTGGGAGTTTCTTTCACTTTTACAAAGCCCTCTGGAAAAAAGGAAAAGAGGTAGGGCTTGTTAAAACAATGCATGGAAAAAACACATAGCAATGGTTGCAGCAACGGCACATCTCCCCATTGAACGAATACCCGAAGCATGGCGGCTGTTACTAGAAATTTCACCAGAAGGGGAGGAAGCGCGACAATTTAATGAGTATGTTTCCTCACAGTGGATGAGTTCGAATATAGATCTTTTCTGTTGTTACAAGGAACGCCACAGAACCACCAATCCGGTGGAAGGTTGGCACAACCGAATAAACAAAAAGCTCAGCAGAAGACCTCCACTATACACTTTGATTAGTACATTAAAAGAAGAAGCTAAAGACAGTAAATTCAAGATAGAGCAGGTAAGCTCATATAATGAAAGGGAACAAAACAAAAGAAGAAAAATAGAGCTCACGGTTGATAAACGTATTTACAAAATTGTCGAGGACCTCATTCTCCACCAAATTACTGTAACACAATGTTTAAGAAGGTTGTCGGTAGTAAAATTTCAACAATAATTTATACAATCACGCTATATTATCGTTTTTTTTTTTTTTTGTAATAGGTTCCTAAACATAGTTTTACCTATTCGTTTAATTCCGAAATGTAAATAGTTAGTTTAATTTCTGTGCTATTGATAGCAACAATAAAGTGTAAACAATAAGAAGAAATAGACAGTACCACAAGCGATATTTTTTTAAAGTTACTGTATTGGTATATAAGACATGCTATGTATTAACAAAATTGTCGAGGACCTCATTCTCCACGAAATTACTATAACACAATGTTGAAGGTTGTCGGTAGTAAAATTTCAACAATAACGGTTATTTATACAAACACGCTATATTATCGTTTTTTTATTTTTTTAGATATAGGTTCATAAAAATAGTTTTATTCGTTTAATTCCAAAATGTAAATAGTTTAATTTCTGTGCTATCGATGGCAACAATAAAGTGTAGAAACAATAAGAAGAAATAGACAGTACACAAGCGATTTTTTTTTTAAAGTTACTGTTTTGGTATCTAAACATGCTGCGCCGACCCCAATAGAGTAAGATCCCAGGGCCGCCAGACGTCACGTATTTTCTGACGAAGGAAATGTGGACGACTGAGTAGTGTTAGTATGAACTAAGAACGCACGACTACCAGCTAGCTTGCTTAGACGGCCAATTTTCAGGTATCAGGCTATCAAGGTACATAAAAACATTACTAACTTCACGTATTTTCTGAAAGCTGATTTTTACGTATATTGTAGGCAATATCCTTAAAAATAAGTTGCCAACACTCCCAGACACTTCCTAGCGGCCGTTTTGCTTAACAGACGCTTTAAAGTTCTCAAAAAGTTTAGACTTAAACGTATTGTGACTGTTTACCCGAGAACGCATCGCATCGCTCTTGTGGCTGACATACAGACCTCCACTGGACTCATTCGGTGGGCATTCAACAGGATCTGTCCATTGCCTGTGTCTTCAGAATTTTGTTGAAAACGTTGCTTTGACCGCTCGGGTGTATGTTGGAGCGCCTGCCCAATATAGCATGGCAATGACCCGATCAATTAGCTTTAAGTATTAAAACATTAGGAGTTTAGAATTCTTTAAAGCGTCTGATAAGCAATACGGCCGACGGAAAGTGTCTGGGAGTATTTGCGACTTATTTTTAAGGATATTGCCTATAATATACGTAAAAATCAGCTTGGAGAAAATACGTGAAGTAAGTAATTTTTGTACGTACCTTGATGTCCTGATACCTGAAAATTGGCAGTCCAAGCAAGCTAGCTGGTAGTAGTGTGTTCTTAGTTCATACTAACACTACTCAATCGCCCACATTTCCTTCGTCAGAAAATACGTGACGTCTGGCGGCCCTGGGATCTTGGACTACAAATGAATTGGGATAAGGGCAAGATAATAATGATGATGATGGTATTCTATTCATGCCCCGTTGCACTTATGTACATGTCGTGGCCAGCTGATAATTTCATGATATGTCTCTGGTGTGATCAATTCCAGTAACATAAAAATCTTTATTTTTATCTATGGCAAAAATCCATAAAAAATGCCATTGCCGGTCATCTGATTCCAGATAAAACGTTATCATCAACAACTAGGTAGTAAGTGTATTATACTGTTAATTTTATATGATTTCATTTTATCTAATTCGTGTTACAATTACCTACTATATTTTGTTACATCTTGAAATGGATGTAAATGACCAATACCTGAAGAAAAACAATTTACTGTTTCTTATTATAGTTAAAAAGGACTGCATGAATTTTTAAGACATTTTTTTTTCTTTTCCGCGCTAGTTTTGCACAAGATCTGTGCAGTAAACATACAAGAATTTCTAAGCTTGCATGAATGGGGTTGGCAAGTGAAAGCTGATTGTAGATGGCGTGTCCATAGCTTGTCCCAATCCGACCAATGAGGTCAAGCTATTTTGAAATATATAATGACATTGACAGATATTCAACCAATGAAGAGCTTAGGTTCATGCGGTGCTAGCGCCATTAGTTCCACCAGTTGCCCGTCCCATTGAACATGATAGGTATTTCAATAATTCCATTGTAGCTTAACCATTATTTCAATTATGGTGACTGAAACACAGTCAGAGTTCAGTCACCAAAAAGATGATTTTAGTCAATATTTTGGAGAATAGCCTTGTTGTCTATTAGAATAATAAATTTATAATTTATTTTTTCGGACCGCGGTGTGAATCGACCATAGGAGAATTTGAATGGGTTTATTCGAACCGCGAATGAAACAAAAAGTTTTCTTAGTAATAATGCGTAAAGTACAGTCAGGCACAAAATAAAACAGCGATGTAAGTTCTACGATATAAGGGTGTTACAAATTCGTAAAACCAGCGGGACTCAAGTTTCTCATTCGTTCTATCACACAGTTTAGGGAATAACTACAGCACAAACTACCAGGAGAATAGAAGTATGCAGGAGGTACATATTGAAATAATTTTTTTGGAGTTGAAAAAAAAGGACAGGTGTAAAGTCCTACAAACTACCAGGATAACAGAAGTAGGAAGGAGATATTGAAAACATTTTTTTTTGAAGATGAAAAAAAAAGTATTGTATTTGTAAGTAAAGTTTTGCTATGTAGGTACGCCATCGAAATTTCAATCAGTTCTAAGTCAGAATGTGTAGGTAACTAGGCACCTAATGTTTCAACTGCGATTTAAACTAGTTCTCAATTACTAATCAAACTGTGATTTTAATTATTATTTAATTTCCTGCTGTAGTCTATACATAATTACATATAAAAATTATTTTTATAATAAGTTTCATTGGTGATAGATTTTTCTGAAGAGTTTGTAGTCACCACACCCATAACCACGGCGAATTCAAATCTCTTTCCTCATGTTTGTATCTGGTCGCTCGATGGTATGTCAAACTGACGTGTTTGTGTGCTGTCATACTTGATGTTTTTAATTTTACCTATTGCTCCAAATAAATTAATAGCGATTAGTAAAGTTAATTTGAAACGATTTTGTTGTTCTTTGTTCTGCTTCATCTCTCTTAAAATGTTGGGTGAACCATCAACTTCACATGGTGGCCCAACTGTCCACTTTCTAAAGACGAAGAGAGTGGCCAAATGCTGTGTCGTGCTGGATATAACTATGTGTTAAAGCGAACGAACAAAGACCGCTCTGGATTATGGAGGTGCACCAACAAAGATTCTAATAAGTGCAACGCAACAATCAAAGTCAAACAAAATCCACTTTCAATACTTCATGAGACTGCCCATAACCATCCACCAAGGGAAGAAGCAGAGATTGAAATAGAGGAACAGATTTATTTATGTACTGAAACAGTCAAAAAGAATATTATTAAACCAGTAATGCAAATTTTCAACGATACCATTCAAAATTTATCCGACCAAGGTGTCAATTTCATAAATCCTTTACCAAAATTTAAAAATATAAAAAATAAACTGTACAGACAACGAAATTCATATCTGGGTGTTAAAAAACTCAACTTCCTAAAAGCCCGTGACCTAGAACTACCGACAAAATTTGAAAATTTATTGTTTGCCGAATACAAATACAAAAACAACCGCATCCTTTGTTTTGCCAATATAGAAATGATTAAATATTTAACAAAATGTACACGATTTCTTATCGACGGCACATTCAAAATTTGCCTGAAGTATTTCTATCAAGTTTACACTATTCACGCTGATGTAGGCAATGGTGAATGCGTAAATGTGGTTCCTGTGCTGTATGCATAGTGGTGATGGACCGATCAGCGCGCCGCGTAATGATAATCGATGTTACCATCCCACATGACGAGAACCTCGTGAAAGCTGAGAAAGAGAAGCAAATAAAATATCTGGACCTAGCTCACGAGGTTGTCGATATGTGGCATGTGAGCTCGGCTATCATTGTGCCGATAGTCGTCACGGCCAATGGCCTGATAGCAAAAAGCATGGACGACCACCTGTCAAAACTTTCGCTTGGCGGTTGGATCAAGGGCCTGATTCAGAAGGCAGTACTTCTCGATACGGCCCGTATTGTGAGGAGGTTCCTGTCTCTGGAACCCTAACCACCGGTGGCTTGGACCCTGCTCCCGACACCGGTGGACTACTATTTATTTATAGTTTTAAATGTTTTTTGATATCTTTTTTAACAAATATTTAAAAATGTAAATTAGTATTTAAGAAAAATAAATAAAGAGAATAATAATAATAAATTCTTTATTTGCAAAACATTTCTATACAATATTTGTGAAGCCCTGACTCCAGAGCTAGATATTAAATATCTGTATTTCAGAAGTCAGTTTCTTCTTCCTAATAACATGGTGCTTATTGTATGCAATAATTAAGTGATTAAATTAAATTTGTTGATAAAAAATATTAAACGTGTCGAATAATTAAAAATGATTAAGTAGGTATTACAATTAGAATAATAATTAAAACTAGAATCATTAGCTGATGACAAATGACAACAGTTAAAAATTTAAATAATTAGTTAATTAGGTACAAATTATTATGTTTCAAATTGTTGATTCACTACAAATGATACCTTTATGCATACTATTAATTAATAAAATTAAAAAAAAAAATTAAATTTACAAGTGTTAATTCAAATACATATGAAATTAATTAAATGACAATAAAATGTAAGCCACAAGCATAGAGATAAAGTTATAATATACAATACAACCAACCTAGCAAAATTACACAATTACAGAAAATACAAAAATGTTGTTGAAATGTAGAATTTATTCGAAAAACTTGGAAAGTAAACGTGTGGGTGTGTGACTGTGTGTGTATGAGTAGTGTGAGGGTATGTGTGTGGAGATGTGTGGACGGATGTGTGTGGGGATACTGGGGATATGTGAGGGGAGTGTGTGGATGTGTGACAGGATAAGGATTTTGATGTGTCATTTTGTAGGGGTTAACCATAATATGCTTTACGCCCGCTGAAATAGAGTTTCGGTTTTATCGTAATTTAGTGTTAGCAACCAAGTTTTTAGTGTTTGTTTTGTTTCGTGGATTGTGAGGGGATTAATATTAAGCTTCCTGTTTAACTTATTATATAAATAGATGGCCTGGTGGACACGTTGTCGCCTGGCAGACACTGTATGGCATAGAAAAGGTAAACAGATGTCAGGTTTGGTGCGTTTATTTTTATGCGTATCACTAAAAGGTGTGATACTGTGCTGCTTGACTACAACCTGCAGAATAAAGGTTTGCCTTACAGTGAGTACTTTACACATCTCATATAATGTCACTGTGGGGAATAAATAGGGTTGGAAAGTCATGACTTTAAGCAAAGATCTTTGAGCTCTTTCTAGCTGTATAATAAAGGTTTTACCGCCCCATACCTCAATACAACCAAAGATCTTTGAGCTCTTTCTAGCTGTATAATAAAGGTTTTACCGCCCCATACCTCAATACAATAGCTCAGCACTGATTCCGCTAGTGCATTGTAAACGCGGCGCAAGGATTCAAAGTCCGCGACATGTCTCAGCTTTTTAAATGCCCATATTAGTTTCCGAATTCGTGTAGAAGTGAGATCAATATGTTGTCGCCAGCTGAGTTTTTCATCCACTAATACACCTAGGTATTTGACATGAGTAACTTTATGTAAAGTCAAGCACGAGCAGTCTCTATCTGTATGAGGTGAATTGCATGTATGCAGTTTAATGTGTGTTTGTGATGGTTAGATTTTGGAAAAATCGAATTGTAGATAAGTGGTTTTTGTTATGTTCAGAGTTAGAATGTTAGCTCTTAGCCAGTAACCAACTTTGTGTAGTCCTGATTCGGCGAGCTGTTGAACCTCTTCCCACGTATCCCCATGAAATATTAATGCTGTGTCATCAGCGTATGTGAAAATTTTACCATTCGTAAGAGTTTGCTGGCACAGGTCATTTATATAAACGAGGAAAAGACTGGGGCCAAGTATACTGCCCTGTGGAACGCCGTAGGTTACGGTGGCCTCAGAGCTCACATATTTATGTGTTTCATCATTTCAGCCGAAAGACGTCCACTGCTGGACATAGGCCTCCCCTAAGTGTAATTTTTGCTTAGGGGGGGTTTGCCATAATCGCCACGCTTGGCAGGCGGGTTGGCGATCGCAGTACGGTCGATACAAAAAGCACAGAGAACGCTGCTGCCCATTCTCTGGTACATCCCTTAGTCGCCTCTTACGACACCCACGGGAAGATATGGGATGGTGCTATTCTTTGCGTCCGACACCATACGGATGTGTTTGGGATACGCAATATTTTTGATATTCAAAAAAATTTTAGGACCGACCGTTAGCTTTTTTGCCTCAGTAAGACTGACTAAATTGAAAGTCGTGAAATACAATATTGGTGACATCTACACTCCTTTGCAAAAAAAACGGGCACCTTAGGAAATTTACGTTCTAAGGTCGATTTGAGTTAATTCAATGAAATTTAATTGTTTGACGTAGTCTGTATACTTATAATCGTGTAAATTAATACGCGTGAAGTGAACTGTGGCAATTTAAAAATAAAAACTATGAATTCTTTAAAACCGATGTACACAAAAACAATAAGAAGTGGTCGGCAATAAAGACAAGAAGATTTTTTTACTTTGTTTAATTAAATAAAGTTACAAATGTAATAACCTAATAACGAGTGTGACCTCCTCTTGCCAAAATCACAGCTTGAATCCTTCTGGGCATGCTTTCCACGATGTTTTTAATGACGTTTTGTGGAATACGTTCCCACTCTTCTGCAATGACTCTTTTTAGCTCCCTGATGTTTTGTGGAGCATGTTGCACTGATCTTACCCGTCTCTTTAGAACATCCCAGACATGCTCAATTGGATTGAGGTCAGGACTTCGAGCTGGCCAATCTAAACGACGGATCCCAACTTCTTGCATGTACAGTCAACAGCAAAAGTAGATGATCAAAATCAGAAATTCAATACTAATGAACGGAGTTCGCGTCAGAACTGTGTGGCGTCGAAGTGATTCAAAAGTACGTGATTGTAAATTATACCAAACATTTACTACTAGTACAACTGCCATATATTCGTGATCAGTTTTGACTCCCAAAAGTTATAAACTCAATTCGCTCCAGAACTAAGAAGTGAAAAAAAATTCAAAACTAGTGAACAGTTAAAATCAAAAATTAAATGATGAAACTGAGGCCACGTAATCATGAGGCAAATAATTCATCCATACTTATTTTTTAATTATCCCAGTAATTTAATTTGTTATGTTTTACGGAAAAACAGATGAATTGGATAGCATATTACCATTTGATATCAGACGCACTCAACATTAACAGTGCGACAAAAGCGCAACAAGTCAATATAAATTATAAATAAACCGGAAGGTAGATTGATATTTTTATCTTTAGTAAAAATATCAATCTACCTTCCTGTTTTAATTTATTGTAGCCAACTGGACAAAAGCAATTATTGAGTTTTGATTTTGTATCGCATCAGATACTTTTGAACATTGACATAAATTCACAAACATGCAAAGATAATAATATTTATTGAGTTATGATTTTGTATCGCATCAGATACTTTTGAACATTGACATAAATTCACAAACAGGCAACGATAATATTAATTATTGAATTATGATTTTGTATCACATCAGCTACTTTTGAACATTGACATAAATTCACAAACAGGCAAAGATAATAATATTTTTTGAATTATGATTTTGTATCACATCAGCTACTTTTGAACATTGACATAAATTCACAAACATGCAAAGTTAATAATATTTATTGAATTATCGTTTTATTTTCACTTCTTAGTTCTGGAGCGAATTGATGTTTATCAACTTTTGGAGTCAAAACTGATCACAAATTTATGGCAGTTGTACTAGTAGTAAATGTTTGGTATAATTTACAATCACATACTTTTGAATCACTTCGACGCCACACAATTCTTACGCGAACTCCGTTCATTAGTATTGAATTTCTGATTTTGATCATCTACTTTTGCTGTTGACTGTACGCTTCCACGTCGCCAGAACGGTGCGGGCGAGCATTGTCGTCCATAAAAATGGAATCTTCCCCAAGTGCAGTCAATGCGGGTTGTGCATATGGAATTAGGACTTCCATTATGTACCGGTGTGCATTTAATGTTCCATTTTCTATGAGAACTAACTCCGTACGCCCCGTCGAATTAATTGCTGCCCAAAACATAACGGAGCCTCCGCCATAAGGAGTGATTTCTTCGAAACACACTTCCGCATAGCGTTCCCGTGGTCTTCGTAGCACTCGCCGGCGTCGGTCCTCTCCACACAAAGAGATTCTAGCTTCATCAGAAAACAATACTTTATTCCAGTCCTCCAGAGTCCATGAAGCACAGTTTCGAGCAAACTGAAGTCGAGCAACACGGTGCTCACGGAGTAATTTAGGTCCCCGAGCCGGGCGGTAACTCCTGATATTGGAAGCCAAAAGCCTCCTCCTGACGGTCCACAAGCTAACTTCTACTCCTCTTACTTCTTCAAGGCTCTTCTTCAGGTCCATACTTGATGCCTTACGATTCCGCAAGGCCTGGCTCACCAAAAAGCGGTCATCTCTTGGTTCTGTGCGTCGTTTTCTTCCCGAACCGGGTCTTCTTTTGACCGAACCGGTCTCTTGATACCGTTGCCAAGTCCTCTGGACAGTTGAATGACTCACATTTAGCCGCTGAGACACGTAAATTTGCGAACAACCTTCTTCAAGTAGGGCTATAATTTTACCGGCCCTTATCGCTTTATCACTCATGTCAAAAAGTGGTATTTAATGTAAAAAGAAAGATAAAATTGTTTAATTTGCAGAAAATATCCAAAAAGTTTTAAAATTTTAGTAATCAGTAATAAAATCGTTTCAGCAATTCGCGCCATTAGTAAAGCAATTTTACAATAATCTACAATAATCATTATTTTCCTTTTGTTAATTTCAAAATTTAAATTTGGAACGTACAGAATCATGCCAGGATTCTTCAAATAACATGTCAATACATCGTCAAATTAATAAAACCTCTTACTTGTCCTTCTTCATTGAAGTAGAGAAAAAAATATGAAGTGCCCGTTTTTTTTGCAAAAGAGTTTATTTAGCGATAATATAAAATATTTGGTCTGCAATTAGCTTTAAAGGTATTTATAAATCTTTATAGCATAGAATAAAAAGGAAAATAGGTTCATTTCTACAATACTTTAGGTAACACAATTTGGTGAGCATTAATTCATTTTGGCCGGCATTTCGATTTTTTTGGTAGTAAAATCGGTTCTATTTTGGTAGGCGTTTAAACACAAGCCATTAAAAATATATAAGTTTTTAAACTGACATGGTCACTGACACTACTATTAATATCATAAACGGGATATTTACCATGTTTATCCGTGATCATGGTGCTTGTAACAGCGCCGAAATATCGGGAACTCGAAACAATAATCAAACATGGTAAATATCCCGTTTATGATATTAATAGTAAAAATAAAAAAAATATATTCCGTGGATAGTCATCAAATAAAAATTGACCAATTACACAGTATAAAAGTTGTTAAGTTGTTAATAACCTTTGTTTAATTAAGTCTCGTTGTCGGCGAGTCGATGGAAACTTAAGCCATTTATTTTAAATATTATTTGAATTAAGGGCATTTGATACTTCTCTTATTGCTCTTGATACTGATTTTTGGGACATCATTGTACCTTGAGTCCCACCTACTAATCTTTGGTAGCTGCCCGTGGTGAAAAATTAAAGAGCAACTAATACCTAAAAAATTAAAGTAGTATATTAATTATAATTACTTACATAAATATAAAAAAAATAAAAAATACCTTCCATGTGAAAATGGAATTGCTAGTTTACAAACCTTGTATTTTCTTGGTATGTCGCTACGGCGAGTAGGCTGGGGCATCAAAGGTTCCAAATCCTTATATATCACTTCGAAAAGCTCCCTATTTACTCGGTAATTCTTCCTAAATTCATTATCAGTCTTGGCAAACGCGTTGCCTGCATACCGAAAAAAGTAAGCTTTTTGAAATCGTTTAACTTTGACATAAACACAACTTCAAACTCGATATGTAAACGTCAAAATCCCGTCAAGAGTACCGAAAAAGTGCATTCGTAGTCGATTTCATTTAGTACCAAAAAAATCCACCTGAGACGATTCTAATCGTGCGCTAGTGTAGCATTCAAGAGTGCCAAATGACAAGATTTCGATCCCAATTTCTAATTCCGATTGAGATCGAGTGTCGAGAGTAAGCCAATTCAACTTCTGAATGGGGTTTAATGTTCTGGGAGGATAAAATAGACACCAGATGCACTTGAGATTTCTGGGGAACATAATATAAGAGGCCAGAGGTCTCACGCTCTACCATACCTTTTGTGGATCTACCATCTGATGAGGATATTTCTCATTATTGGCTAATGGGAGAAAATGAAGTACGTGAGATCAATCAGGTAGCATATAATTTGAGATATTATTGTTATTGGTGTAGAAATTAATACCCCGGAACCTATTAAATGCAATATGTTAAGAAAGTGAGAATTGTAAGATATCGAGACGGAACTTTAAAAGCTCCAAGAGGATCCTGGGTTCCTTTGACAGGGAATTTAAATCATCTTGCCCTCTAAAGATGTATGACTTGAAGGCTGGAGTATTATCAAAATCTCACAGCTCTAATATTATTGTATCCATTCCCTCAATGAATATACAATTTTCTGTTTCTCCAAACTCAACAGAGATAACTTGTGCATTCGGTGATCAAAAATATCAAATTGTTCAGAGTATGGGGGGGGGGGGGGGGGGTACTTGATCTCAATTGATGTTGAGAATGCCAATTGGAGAGGTCCGTGCCCGAATACTCAATCTCACTCCCTTAGACACAGACGACAATAGGACCCTTACCCAGATTCTGTCACATATAGATATCATTCCTTTGTTAACTCTGAGTCTACCCCAGGAAGAAATAAAAGAGAGGCACACTCTTGGGAGTTTCCTTTAACACTGAAAACAACTTTAGATTATGCTCATAGAGGGAGAGCCGGCTGCAAAAATACCTACCTCATCAGGTACCCCAATAGGCTATCTTTAGATCGTTAACCGACACTTAAACACGTAAAAAAAATCAGGTCTGCCAGTGCCGATCCTGCCGGGTCATGGAAAAAATTCATATTTTTTGTCGTATTTTTTTGGTGAAAATTACGTCACAAGGTACCCGAATTAAAGTGCTGGCAACAGTTAACCATTGATTAATTACCTAAAAAAAAGTAGGTCTGCCATTGCGCACTCTGCCGGAAGTACTTGGCAGACCTCTAAAATATGGCCCCTCCAGCACCATGAACCTACCTCATCGAGTACCCTGATGGAACCTACGCCAAATAATAGCCAAGATGCCCTCGATGGAGGATCAAAAAGTCTGCCAGGTCTAATCTTGCCGGAACTTAGTGTTCAAAGCATTTGAAGTTGGTATGGTAGGTAGGCAGCATTATTTCATACAAAGAAGAAGGGGCAAAATGTCCCTTGTAACACTTTCTCCTATATATCAAATGAAAGAGCGTAAAAAATAGATCATTTTATTCCTTAACAGTAAATGTGTGAATACTGGGGGAAAAAAGTTATTCACCGATAAAGAGAGAAAATATTTTTTTCATTTTTTTTCATCGGACATACTTGGGTGAGGTGTCTATTGATAGGTCTTTTAAAATGACCGTGATGTTTCAAAGATCATTTTTTCTCAATGTCAATCGTTTGAAAGATAGACAGTTGCAGCCGCAGTCAAAGTGCTAAAATGTGTCCCCACCCCCTCTAACTTTTAAACTAAGAGAGTGAAAACTCTAAAAAAATATATTATGCTGTAGATCGCAATGAAAAATTACAACAAAGATTAGTTTGAACGAGATGAAGTTAGCCGTTTTTGAGATATAGCACATTTAAAAAACCGCAAATATAACTTTGTCATTCATACAGTTACTATGAAAAACAAACTTATCACAAAATGTGTATTTTTGTTGCCGCTTTAACAAAAAATAATACAAATTAAAGGTGGCTCCTACGATGGTACGGAACCCTTCATGTGCGAGTCCGACTCACACTTGGCCAGTTTTTTTTTAAATCCAATTTGTTTTTATCTCCAATTATTCACGTTTACTGTGTGAATAATTGGAGATAAAAATTATTCACCTTTAAAGAAATGATTTTTTTATTTTATTTTTTAGTAGTGCTAGTGACCCGCCCCGGCTTTGCAATGTGCGGAATATAAAACTTCCCCTTGAATCACTTTTGTCTATTGCTGAAAACTGCATTAAAATCCGTTGGGTACCATCTATCTGGCAGAAACTTGATGCTCCGAAATTTATTTGGCATACCACACTTGGCATATTCTTCTTTGAACGAATGTGTTTATGGCAGATCAATTATTTAGTAGAATACTCATTTCGCAGAATGTTTAAATAGCCGAATTTTCAAAGGCATACTTTTAAGATGGCAGAATTTTATTTGGTAGATTTTTATACGGTATAACGACCGTCTCGCGAAAGTATCCTTTATGGGCGGCATGGGCACCGGGCCTTAGGCCGACGAAGGAGGCCGGCGGAGGCCCGGCACTTCGGGGACA
The DNA here is from genome assembly GCA_949775195.1 of Diarsia dahlii. Classification (NCBI taxonomy): domain Eukaryota; kingdom Metazoa; phylum Arthropoda; class Insecta; order Lepidoptera; family Noctuidae; genus Diarsia; species Diarsia dahlii. The sequence continues at coordinate 13,461,773 of OX459203.1, read as the reverse complement.
GAAGATATTACTGTTATTTAATATGCGAGCGAAGCGAGCGCGCGTCATGGAGTACATGCGTTGCATGTATGAGTGACGTCATTATTATTATTATTTTTGACATACATTTAATGTTCTCAGCTAGAAATTATAGCCGGGGTGAGCTGATAATAATAATTAATAATAAAAGTTATTATTATTATTGCATGTTACACGTATGTATGAAATGAAATGCGTGCCAAAAGACGATTCTGATTATGAATTTTCGGCGAAATGATGGTTCTGGAAATGAAGTTTATGCTCAAAGATGATTCTGACTTACAAAATTATGCGTTTTGAATTTATGGTAAATGAGTGTATGCCAAATGATTTTCTGCGAAATGAAGTTTCTGCCATCCACTGTTATGCAAAACAAAATTCGGGTATAAAAAATTCTGCTAAAAAAGGTAGACCCAAATCCGTTACGATGTTTGTGTGTTTATGAGCAATACACTCAAAAAGTATTCGTACTTTCTACGATGACATCGTCCCAAGCACGAGCAGGGCCAACGAAGTTTTGAAAATGGCGGCGATGTGTTTCTGTGTGATTTCTAATCATCATTATTTCATCAGAGCTGTGGTGGCCCAGTGGCTGCCCCGACTTACGAACAGTAAGTCGTGGGGCTCGAACCCAGGCAGGCACATTACTTTGTGTAATTTATTTCAACACCACTGCTCTCAAAACGGTGAAGGAAAATATCGCGAGGAAACCGGCATATCTTAGAACCAAAAAATTCTAAGATCTGTGACATCTACCATCCCGCACTGGGCACGCGTGGTCCCATCCCTCTCCCAGAGAGGAGGCCTGAGTCCCTGCAGTGGGAACATAATAGGCTGAGGAGAGGATGATGATTATTTTAGCCGAAAGACGTCCACTGCTGGACATAGGTCTCCCCCAAGTGTCGCCACATTGACCGGTCCCGTGCATCTTGCATCCAACGGATCCCCGCAACCTTCACTAGGTCATCGGTCCACCTTGTGGGAGGCCTTCCAACGCAACGTCTTCCAGTTCGCGGTCGCCACTCCAGAACTTTCGGCCCCATCCGTCATTCGTTCTGCGAGCAGTGTGGGGTTTTATAAATATCCTCATGCATGGTCTCCCCTTCATCGTCGGCGTGGTGTCCCGAGGTCGGCGCGTAGACCTGTATGACCTTCAGCACACATCTTGAGGATATTCTGAGTATAAGGTACACCACCCTGGTCGACACACTCTCGATCTTCACCACGTTATTCATGAGGGACTTAATCCCAACACCACCCTGGGACTGCCGGTAACCCTCTCGGAAGTAGAGTCGGATTTCAGGATTATCGTGTCCTCCCCCTCTCTTCGGACCTCAAATAATTCCACAATACTCCATCGCAACCTGCTCAATTCCTCTTCGAGTTCCGTTACTTTTAGGTAGCCGGACCTTTTCCCTTGCCACGCCGCTGCCTCGACCGCTACCGTAGTCGAGGGGTACTAGGGGCCATTTTTGTGCGCTCATTTCCATTTGGGAAGGTTTGCCATAATCGCCACGCTTGGCAGACGGGTTGGCAAGCGCAGTAAGGTCAAAGCACAGTAGAATGCTGCTGCCCATTCTCTGGTACGTCCCTTAGTCGCCTCTTGCGACACTCACGGGTAGATATGGGATGGTGCTATTATTTACGCCCGACACCATATGGAACGCGTTTCTACGTTTAGATCTTGTAAACTACGCAATGGATTTTAATGCAGTTTTTAGAAATAGACAGAGTAATTCAAGATGAAGGTTTATATTCAGCAATTTCACCCGTGCAAAGGGCGGGGCGGGTCGTCGTCCTTCGGCTGAAATAATGATGATGAGAAATTCGGACGATGTCATCGTAAAAAGTGCGAATACTATTTGAGTCTAAAAAATTAAAAAATCATTTCTTTAAAGGTGAATAACTTTTCTCTCCAATTTACTCACACAGTAAACGTGTGAAAAATTGGAAAAAATAAATCAATTATTCACTCACACAGTAAACGTGTGATGGACGGTGTGAATAATTGGAAAAAAATAAATTGGATAAAAAATAAACTGGCCAAGTATGAGATGGACTCGCACATGAAGGGTTCCGTACCATCGTAGGAGCCACCTTTAATTTTTATTATTTTTTGTTAAAGCGGCAACAGAAATACACATTTTGTGATAAGTTTGTTTTTCATAGTAACTGTATGAATGACAAAGTTATATTTGCGGTTTTTTAAATGTGCTATATCTCAAAAACGGCTAACTTCATCTCGTTCAAACTAATCTTAGTTGTAATTTTTCATTGCGATCTACAGCATATATTTTTTTAAGAGTTTTCACTCTCTTAGTTGAAAAGTTAGAGGGGGTGGGGACACATTTTAGCACTTTGACTGCGGCTGCAACTGTCTATCTTTCAAACGATTGACATTGAGAAAAAATGATCTTTGAAACATCACGGTCATTTTAAAAGACCTATCTATAGACACCTCACCCAAGTATGTCCGATGAAAAAAAATAAAAAAATATTTTCTCTCTTTATCGGTGAATAACTTTTTTCCCCCAGTATTCACACATTTACTGTTTTGGAATAAAATGATCAATTTTTTACGCTCTTTCATTTGATATATAGGAGAAAGTGTTACAAGGGACATTTTGCCCCTTCTTCTTTGTATGAAATAATGCTGCCTACCTACCATACCAACTTCAAATGCTTTGAACACTAAGTTCCGGCAAGATTAGATCTGGCAGACCTTTTGATCCTCTATCGAGGGCATCTTGGCTATTATTTGGCGTAGGTTCCATCAGGGTACTCGATGAGGTAGGTTTATGGTGCTGGAGGGGCCATATTTTAGAGGTCTGCCAAGTACTTCCGGCAGAGTGCGCAATGGCAGACCTACTTTTTTTTAGGTAATTAATCAATGGTTAACTGTTGCCAGCACTTTAATTCGGGTACCTTGTGACGTAATTTTCACCAAAAAAATACGACAAAAAATATGAATCTTTTCCATGACCCGGCAGGATCGGCACTGGCAGACCTGATTTTTTTTACGTGTTTAAGTGTCGGTTAACGATCTAAAGATAGCCTATTGGGGTACCTGATGAGGTAGGTATTTTTGCAGCCGGCTCTCCCACTATCAGTTCAGGTATGAACAGAACTTTGTTATCAAGCAGATAAACTAGAATTTTGGATTACTTCAGAAAAGCATCTGTGACATCCAATATCAAAAGTGGCAGAACTTGGGTCCTCCAAACCTAGCAATGAAGGTTGCACAATACATAACAGGATCCATACATTGCATAGGGAGTTCTCATTATGAAGCCTATTCCATCCAAAAAACAGAACCCTCCTTATCTGCCATAGAGCTTGTCTTCCCTATAAAGGTAATACATGGTATGTACAAGGGCCTTAGACTTCCCACGAGAGATACTGTGGGTTGAGCCTAGGGTTGCCAACCGTACTATAATATATAGTATTGTACTGTATTTAGGGTCTCCGTACTTTAGTACGGAGACCGAGAGAGAAAACACAAAACTCTTGTTCTAATCTTGCTTGCCTTTTTCGTTTGTTTTGTAAAATAACGGAAAGTTGTAGCGATAGCGAAAGTTTCCCACTGACACCCACTAAAAGGAGGAAAGTACAAAAAAGGCTCCAAAAATATAAACCTGAGTGGGAAAGAGTTTAAGACTAAAGATCCCGAAAGCATTTTTACAATGTTAAATGTACATCATGTAACATACAATTTTCTATTGGCAAAAGTGGTATTGGCCAGGTGAGTTTTTAGGTTATGTTAACAAGTATCTTGGTGTGGTGTTTTGGGTTGTTTTTATTTAGCAAAATTATGAACTCGCTTGATAATTTTGATATAAAATTATGATTGATTTGTGGTAATGGCAGATTATACAGCATGGTGAAACCAAAAACCATAAACTTAAAATTGAACTTAGCAAAAAAATTCTACCTTAGATCATTTTTTTTTCAGCTTTTTGTTTTAGTAAGTTAAACACAAAGATTCGGCGCACGCGTTCGTTGAACCAAACTGCATGATGTGACAAGCGAGTCGTGACATGATTTTTGTGCAATTTTGCCACGTACCGTATGGACGGTAGGTACTATGGTTCATACGGTACACGCGGTTCATTGGCTACCACCCTACCCTATGTGAGTTTAAATGTTTGTAAACGCACTCACGACACAGGACAAATTTCTAGGGCGGGGCAAGGTTTGACAAAAAAAACAAAGGTTATTTTTAGATTAACTTAAATAGATATCATATTTTTAAAATTGTTTTCCATGTTTCTTTTTTACTATTGTTGCAGGTATCAACTCAAACTATCCGTCGCAGATTGCAGGCTGTTGGCATAAAAACTAGAACCCCAGCAAGAAAAAATGTATTTTCTCCGGCCCACGCTAAAGCCAGAATAGCGTTTTGTGGACTAACTTTGACTGGGAGAACAATGCTGTAATATTCGTTGACGAAAAGACTTTCAAATCGGATAAAGACAACACGAGATATCACGTCGAAAACGTCATACCCAACAGGTCGAGTGGTCAGCTAAGCTTGGGATTTTGGGATTGGATGTGCTGTGCTGGTTCTGGTGAACTGGTAGAGATATTTGGCCACATGACTGCAGAAAAGTACGCTGATATCCTGAGGGTGGTGCCCACTGTGCGATTGCACTTCCCGTCAGGCACCATTTATCTTTGCCAGGACAACAGTTCCATCCATAGTGCCAGAGCAGTTCAGGCGTGGCTCCAAGCTCAACCCGATATTCAGCTTATGCCATGACCTGCGAAGAGCCCCGACCACAACCCCTTTAGCAAGAATATTAAAAAAAAAAATACTAAAAGTAGTCAAGGTCGCAAGTCAACAAAGCCATATAAATATCATAGCAACTAAGTGTTTTGGTAATGGAAGCGCCATTACGAGCCAAGGCAGGTCTAATGCGATTAACTATGAAACTGTTGTGGTGGATCATGAAAGCACCATTACAAAGAAAAAGATATAATTGAAGACTTTTGATCTTGAATCCATTTTTGATACACCAATAAAAAATGGGTATCGTGAGGTGACCCGCTAACAACATGAATGTTAAAGCGTCAGAAGCTTCCGTATTTTTACTTAATTTAAATTTTTAATTACGGGTGGCTTACTTTTTAATTCATGGCATGACAGGGCCCAGGGGAACAAAAAGTCAATATTATCAAAACATCAAAACAATTCTATATAAATGCCATGAAGTATGTCAATATGTGTAATGCCACAGAATAAATTTATTAGCCATGGAACTGTTGGTTTGCAAATACAAAAACCCGAAAGCGCTGAAGACAGCATTTAAACATCCTTGTGCCGATTATGAGAAATTAATTAGAAATCATTTTGAGTCAAAGGAAGTGTTGTGAACTTTGTTGTGTAATTTGGTAATAGATGAAATGGCAATCAAACAGCGTGTGGAGTGGGACGGAAAACAAATGCACGGGTATGTCGATATATCGAATTCAGCAGAACAAGGGGATTGTTTACCCGAAGCCAAAGAAGTTCTTGTGTTTTTGGTTACCGCAATTAATGGGGCTTGGATATTTTCTCATTGATGGACACCATCACCACCACAGGGGAACAGCGGTGCAATCTTGTCATACAATGTTTGGAATTACTAGAATATACAGGTATTCAAGTAACCTTGACGACTTTCGAGGGCTGTCCAGCCAACATCACCATGGCTAAGAAACTCGGATGAACTCTTGAAGTTGAGAATTTAAAATCTTATTTTAACACCCTCTCAACTCGTCAACCTGTACATATTTTTCTCGATCCGTGCCACATGCTGAAGTTGTTGATAAATGCTTTCGAAGCATATGGGTACTTTAAAGATACTTCAAATAGGGACATAAAATGGAGTCACTTGAAAAACCTGTATGACATTCGGGATTTAAGAAAAACTGCACTTAGCAAACCGAGTACGAAAAAGTCACATCTATTTCAAGCAGGGCTCGGAACCGGTTTAAAAAGAGCGGTTAATTTTGGTTCAATACCGGTAAATATATCGTTCCTTCATTTACCGGTTAAACAAGTGAGCTGTTTTTTGTAACCCAAATGATAAAGGTTACCGGTTACATAACTATTTTAAAACCGTAATCATGGGGTCACAACTCGAACAAATTATAATTAATCTTGAAAAAAACACAATAGATGGCAGCATAGGTAGCAGTAATTAAATTAACAATCGCTTAAATGCGTTATACGGTAGATTTCGGCCGAAATAAGATTTGCAAAAATCAAAAGTTCCATGTTTAACGCTTATTTATCTATTTACACTCATTTATCACGTTATTTCAACAAAAAAGGTTAAAGGAGGACTTTTACTTCAATTCGTACCCATAGATTGATAAAGTTGTCAAAAGTAAGCCATCTGTAAATCATTTTCTCTAGAGCTGTTTGCAATAGATGGCGTTTTACTCAATTTGCCACATACAATAATCGTAACTGTTGTATAATTTTAATTAAATTTAACCATTAAAAAGCATATGTATTACTGTTTATAGAAATATAACACATCTTATAACATTTTTAAGCGAAATAATTACATATTTTTCTCATTTTACTGAACCCGAAAGTTCCGGAACTACATAACACGAAACGTGAACTCCTAGATGGCGTTGTAAAACTCCAGTCTGTGGCAATTAGTGCGACGCTGGTGCTGCCATCTGTTGAAATAATGGAGGAAAGATTATAAAACGAGCAATAAGATGACTTAGGGAGGTGTCATTTCTTTGTATGGGATTGGGTATCTGTACGAAGTATTATAATATCTGTGCCGTAATTAACCGGGTAATTCAGTAATTCGTTATTTTTTTCGGCTACATTTTAACTCGGAGAGCAAAAATTCTATCACAGTAAAGGGCGTGTTATGCACAGAGTACATTATAATACTGGTGTTATGAGTGCCTAGTTTTGCTACGAACTTGATATCAGTAAGTTAATTGATACAAAATGGAAACAGAGTTGACTTTCAGAAAAATTGTTGCAAGATGTATAACAGTAGAAATCAACTGGTTGGAGAGGCCAGATTAGTTGATGGTGTTTACAAACTTCATGTGGAAGATAGACACGACTGTTTGTTTACGATTTCTGACAGTGTGAAGAGCGAGTTATGGCATTAAAGAATGGGCCATTTGAATAGCAGTGACCTAAATAAAATGAAAGAAGGTGCAGTTGTGGGTATAGACTTCAAGAATAAAGCAATTATTGATTAAAAGTACACGTGTTGTGTGCTGTCAAGGGAAGCAGTCACGATTACCGTTCAACCATGTGAGCACGAAGTACTCAATATCATTCATGCAGAAGTGTGCGGACCCTTCGATGATCACACGCGCATGACTTTTGTTTATATTTTGAAGGCGTTCAAAGCTTTAATTGAGAATCAACAGAATAACTGATAATGGTCTGGAATTTTGCAACGCTTTGTTTGATAGTTACTTGGCTGAAGCTGGTATAGTACATCAAAAGACTAACACATAAATACCCCAGAACAAAATGCAATTAGTGAACGCATGAACAGAACTTTGGTAGAAAGAGCTCGTTGCATGTTGTTTGATGCTGGACTAGAGAAAAGTTTTTGGGCTGAGGCTGTAAATACAGAAAGAAAAGAAAGAAAGAAGAAGAAAGATCTTTGGGAGTCAGTTCAAGGTGCATATCCCTAAAGAAAAGAGACATAAGTGGGATACTAAGTCTAAACCACATTCTGGTTGGTTTTGCTGAAAACGTCAAAGGGTATAGGATTTACGACCCAAATATGAAGTGTGTGTCTGTGAGCAGGGATGTCATAATCCAAGAAAACGAAGAGTAACATAGATAGCGGAAGGTTATCTTCAAGATTTTAGGAACCCACAGTTGGATGAGACCGCAGAGCATTTCGCCGCGCGCCATTTTGGTGTTGCGAAAGTAGACGCCGTCACTGCAAAATTACATAGATCACAGATTACTAAACAAGCATTAATTGGCGACCTCTTTGAATATGATCGCGAGTTCTCGCCGCGCTGTAAGGATCCGGCCTACGAGTTGGCCTTTGAATCGGTTCGACAAGAACTGACTCCAGATAAGCCACTCATACCACTCACACTAGGTGGAGTTGAGCATCACCCAGACCTGCCGAAGAATCGGTCTCCGGGGTTACCCTGGAAACTGCAAGGTTATAAGACTAAAGGTGATGTGCTTGCTGACCCTGTGGCGGTCGCTTCGTGGCACCGCAAATGGGACAACATTGGAAGACAACGTGGCAGCACCCACCTGCCCGATACCGCGCTATTCTTGCGCGCACAGATTGCGCGTGAAGGCGTTGAGAAAGTCAGGGCTGTTTGGGGCTACCCCATCGATGTAATAATAGAAGAGGGGCGAACTTTCTATCCTTACCTTAAATGGCTTAAGGAGGAGACCACCCCAATCGCGTACGGGATTGAGATCGCGACAGGAGGAATGGCTTATGTCAACGATATGTTGAACGACTTCCCCGACTCAAGATACATCGTCGGCGATTGGTCAAAATTCGATAAGACCATACCAGCTTGGCTTATAAGAGATGCGTTCTCTATAGTCATGAATTCGTTTGATTTTACGAAGGTTGAAGACTCGACCGGCCTTGTTTGGCCCGTGAATGAGAAACAGAGCCTTAATAGGATGCGTAAGGTTATCGCGTACTTTGTGCAAACCCCCATACGACTTAACGACGGAAGGAGATTTAAGAAGTTGGGAGGCGTACCGTCCGGGTCGATGTTTACTAACGTCATCGACTCAATCGTCAACATGATTGTCACGAGATACGTCATCTATCAGACTAGCGGCAAGATGCCACAAGCTGAGATTTACATGGGTGATGACTCAGTCGTGGTAGTGGATAGTGTCGTTAATCTTGACGACATGGCAGACGTCGCTCATGAAGCGTTTGGCATGGTGCTGAACAGAAAGAAGAGCTACGTGACAACCGAGCGGCACAACGTGCATTTTATTGGCTATTACAATAGGGATGGAAAACCCTTTAAACCTCAGGATTTTGCAATCGCGTCTTTCATCTACCCAGAGCGCAATATGAAAGAGGAGGACAACGTCTTGCGCATCGCGAGAGCGGTTGGCCAGATGTGGTCGACCATGGATGGAGCTCAAGCCGCCACTTGGTGGCATATCATCAAAGATCTTATGCCGCGTACTCAGTTTCGGAGTCTCAAGTTTACGAGCTGATACTCTCCAGTCGCGGCCAATTCAAGTATTTGAAGATCCTAGGTGTGGATTTGGTGGACATGTACATACCGCTGAACACTAATGAGTTCATCTGGCCCGTTGAAGCGCTCGCTATACCTCGAAAGAGATGATAAGATATCAGTTTCAGTGGGGGCAATCTCAGAAACGCAACAAGTTAAGAGTGAAATGGATGAGCATGTGGATATAGTTACTCGTACAGAACCTGAACCAATGATATTATATAGGTAGATACGTTTTACCGATATCTGCGCGGCGATACCACAGTATAAATATCTACAGTAGTGTGACTCGGCCGTGTCCTTGAAATAAATGCCTACAGCCGCGCGGTACGTAAATATGCGAAAGGGCTGCCCGCCTCCAGTATTTTAATTACATGTGCCTACTTTGTGTTTCCATTTAGTTTTGTGATCGTAAATATACTTTTTAAAACAAATAAAATACTTTGTGAATTGAATAGAAAGTGTTCAATAAACATGCGTGGTGTTTTTTGATTGATATATTTAATTAAAAAACCATGTTTTTTTTTCGGGACATATAAAGAAATACTTATCCTTAAAGACACACATTACCTACCTACTAGTAAGTGAAATTATTTTATAGTCTTATCTTTCAAAGTTTCCAGGTAATTAAAAAAAGTTATCTCTGGATACGTTATTAACGAATTCATAAAACCAAAAACAACACAATATATCCCACTCGTCATATTAAATATGTACTTGTCTTATTTTTCGTCACTGCGGCACAGTCGCGACTGTCTGCATACCAGGCGCATACCATAATCGAGGCGCGTAGGCATAGCTCGCGCTTCGTCCGTTTGTTGACTGGCCTGTTGGTCTAGTGGTTAGTGACCCTACTGCTATGCCGGAGGTCGTGGGTTCGATTCCCACCCAGGACAAATATTTGTGTGATGAGCACGATCATTTGTTCTGTGTCTGGGTGTAATTTATCTATAATATGTATGTATTTAGAAATATATAAGTATGTTTATCAGTTGTCTAGTACCCATAACACAAGCTCTGCTTAGCTTGGGACTAGATGGCGTTGTGTGATAGTTGTGGAATATTATTATTATTATTTATTTGTATGAAGTCGAAATACTGTATGATAATATTACCGTGGCGATACAAAAGTAAGCTAATCAGCTTTCGTGAACTCAGTCCGTCCTGCGTCTGGCCGCGATGCGAACGTACGTTTAACCCTTATGTGAGTGACGAGGTACCCGGGTACCTTAAGCATTTTCATATTTACCAAAAAGTATGTTTTACGCTCTGTGGGTGGCTGTGACTTCCTGAGAGCTCCTAACTATTTATAAATTATATATTTTTTAATGTTTTGACCCAGTCAACTATTTACAGTGTTTTGTGGAAACCAAAACATATTTAAAACTCACAATAGAGTGACAAGGTACCCGGGTACCTCTTAGTATCTTGATAGAAAATTTAAATAATTATTTATATTTTCGTACTAAAATGAAATAATAAATATTTGTTATGATGTTTTATTTCTATAAAAAATAAAAATTCTTTGTATATGCAGATCTTTTGTTGTTACTCACAAACTGGTTTTCTGCAGTTAGTGCTAGTTTTTCATGTTTTTCTTTGCTTGCGTTTGAATTCTCTGCATGTTATGTAGCAACTTCCGACGACTGCAACACGCCCTGTCGAATCTTGTCTAGTCTGACTTATAGAAGTGGTAGATCCAGAAGGAATCGAAAGCCTTGGTTCTTGGCCAAGCTCACATGTAATTTTGATGTCAGAATGCAATTTTTTGATCTTTCTTCTATGTTTTTACCACACAGTTGTAGACTAATGATTTCAAAAACTTTCTATGTCTGTCATTCGATATAAGTTGTGGGTTATGTACCATGTAAGTAAATGATATATTATGCTGCCAAAACTGCAATGTCAATGATATTATAAAAAAGTGCTAAAGGCCACTGATTCGTTCTGCGTTTGACGGTATATTCTGCTATCAGCTTATCCATATTGTCCAGTCTACTTTTGGTTTTATCACTACATATTATAAAACCAAGTCCTCCGCCGTGTCTGTCTGTTTGTCTGTCTGTTCGCAATATACTCGAAAACTACTGCACCTTTTTTCATGCTCATTTCACAAATGGATGAAAAGAGGAAGGTTTTTAGAACGGGATCAAAAATTCATGATTACTTTTGGTCGCCATAACCGATATCCACGTAGGCGAAGCCGTGGACATCAGCTATTTCATAATGAAAAACATATTATCTCACAAAATAGAAGTAGGTAAATACGTACACGTACTATACGAACAAAGTATAAAGACAATATCAATCACGACGCATTGAATGGATTTAGTGTTTCTTGCGCGCCGATAACCATGTACCACACTCCACCCCTAGCCAGATTTAATCACCACAGATCATAAATCAACCGAAAAACCTGGCTTAGAACAAAAATATTCGAAGACATGTGACATCTACCAATCCGCACTGGGCCCGCGTGGTAGATTATAGCCCATCCTTCACTTAGAGAGGAGGCCTGAGTCCCTGCAGTGGGAACATTATAGGCTGATGATGATGATGATGATGATCATAAATTGTTAAGGCTTACTAAAATAATAATATTCAAAGTGTGGGTAACGTTAAAACATACCTTGATTGTTAACATTACGTCTTAACTGTATGAAGGTACCCGGGTACCTCGTCACTCTGTTAAAGGTGTTTTATTTGTCACTCACATAAGGGTTAAGCGGGAGTTTGGTGTATGAAATGTTGTGTTCATAAAGTGCAATACTTATTTATACTGGGCCGGCTGTAAAAAGCAAGAAGGATGTGTATTTTCATTGTATTTTCAAATCATAAATTTCATTATAGCTAAAAATCATTGTCGCGCTGTTGCCGCTTTACCACCTACACGAACGAGACAAATAGTGCGTTGCGTGTATGAGTGACAGAGAGAACGAGAAAATGGCGCGCGGTGTTGTCAGTTCGAACCACGGAACAGAAGGAACAGGTGGAAGTGCAAAGTAGGCGTAGCACGGCTGTCATAGCTCTGCACTGTAGTGCAAACTCTCAGATTTTTGACTTAGTCGTGTTTTGCCATCGCTTCGAGTCGCTAGTCTCCCGACAATTTAATTTTTGCATTAATATGCCGTATTGTCACGTATTGTGCGATTTTGGAGCGTAAAAATGAGGGGTCCTATATAACTCTGTCATCTTCTAACGTACTCAATGATAGAAATTAATTGGCTTAGGTTCTTGTAGGTAGTTACTAAAATATCGCCATGTTTTGATTTCTTTACAATGAGTATGACGTCTCTATGACCGGATTTAAATGTCGAACGAATGTACTATGATCTCTTTAAAACTTATAACATAGAAAATAATGTTCAAACCAAGATAGCTAAATCTTGGTTATATCGTGAAATATTGTTCGGAAGGATTGAGGAACCACATTAATTTTTTAAATCAGATCTAACCATTATTTAGCAGCAATGTAGCTGATTTTGCAGCACGAATTCTAGATTTAGCAGCAAAATATATCACTAGTTTTACTCGTATTAAGGCTGATGATGTGTTTATATAGTATTATTTTTTTATTGCCTTTGACCGTTCTATTTAGAATAAATAATTGCGATATACGCCGTTTGTTGTTGTTAACAGTGTTTCAGAATAACCCCCATATCGTGGTTAAGGCAACAAGAAATTATGAAATAAACGTTTGCCTTGGTTTTTGTGCGTGTGAACGCATGGTTATAGGGCGAGAACTTACTTACTTTATTTATCGACTAAGCCGAATAAAATAATATTCGTTTGTGATGTACCCACCACAACTAGCTTTCCGAGTTTGTGTGTTTATACCTACGTAGCAAATTATTGGCATTGATTTGTGAGCTTGCAATAAAAAATAACCTTTGTAACACGACGTCATAGCATGAGTCGTTCTTCTTCATGAGATCTACGTTAGGGAACTGGCAACTGCAGTACTTTCATAAGTTATTATGCCTTGTGATTGTGACTGTAGCGTAGGAGTGCAATGCGTCGTTTCGGGAGTTGTTGCGTCGGGCTGCGCGGCGCCGGATGTTACCGCCGGCGAGTGCTGTGGGTGCGGGGGCGCGCGGTGGCGCGTGCCGTGGCGGCGGGTGCGCGGGGTTCCGGGTCGCGGAGCGGCGGTTGCACGTTGCGGCGTGCATTTGTTGTTCCGTGATTCGGGGTCTCGAGCATTCGTTGTTGCGGTTTGCGTCGCTGCGTGCTTGCAGTGTTCGTTGTTGCGGGCATTCGGTGGCGTGTGGTTCGGCGTGGTGGCTTTCGGAATGACGTATTGCACTCGTAGAACTTTCGTTTTTTTTTGTGAAATGTTCTTCTGACATTCAAAAGTGCCTGTAATGGCTTAATTGAAATAAAGAATTTGAGTTTGAGTTTGAGTGCGCGCCCAACCGCGCTCCGCCCACCGAGCCCCACTCTAGCGCACGACGCCACCACTCCGCGGCCGAAAGATAAGCCCTCACGCCGCACGCGCCGCAAAAGACCGCAGTTCGGCTTGCACGGACACGCTTTCATCTCGGAACGGGATACGGGCAGCTGAGCGCACTCCGGCTTGCACGGTCGGCTTCCAGCTCGGAACCGTCATCGGGCGGTCGCGTCTAACTTAATGATGTATAGTGTCAGTGTTATTATTGTACTTTTGAGTTGTGTTTTGTGTAACGAAAAGGACGTTATTAAATATAATGTTAGGAGAATGCTCGCGTCACACCACTATACTCGCCTCGTCTATAAAAACAAGGCGCTGCGGGTAGAACGCCCCTTTTGCTGCTCGACGCTTGGACTGGACGGACGTTTGATTCATAAGCCAATTGTAATGTTACGTAAGCCATTTTGAGTTTAGTTTGTCGTAAACATCATAAAGTGAGTTTGTGTTTTGTTGATTTTAAGTCTTACTGGACTGTAAGTAAATGCTGGTTGTAATTTGAGTCAATTATGAAGTAAAAATGGTTTTTTTGTTGTGAATTGTTTTTTTTAAATAAATTTCCACTTCTGAAACTTACAATAATTATATCTCTCACGGTCTTACGAGTGGTTTCATTTAACTAAAAGCTTTACAGTGGCGCACAACGTGGAGCTCGATAGCAAATTATTAAGGCCCCGACTCACTCGTAAGCCAGACAGATATAGAAGCAGTACTCCTGAGAAGATGGCAATCAATATGACGGACAGCCAATTCAAAGACCTGATCTCTGCAATCACTAGCACCACAAGGGAAAGAAGTACCTTTGCTCGGTGCCCAGCTAAGTTTGGAGGTTTGAAGACGGAGGTGGAACCATGTTTAGCAGCAGTAACGGTGTTTAATGATATTGAGAGGATATCGGACACCAATGCGCTGGTCTGCCGTTGGTGATGGTCGGTGATGCAGCTATTTAGTGGCAGGGTGTCACGTGAAGACATGGGACAATTTCAAGGAACGGCTGCGTGATACATTCTCTCCGAAAGGGCTTGATTACGAGCTATACCAAGAAATAGTCTGCGTAAAACAAGAAGATCAGCCTACGGAGGTCTTCATTGCTAAAAAGCGGGCGCTGCTTGCTGAGATGTCGGAACCACACACCGGCCAGCAAGAAATTAGTCTCGTTTTTGGCCAGCTTAAACTTGCTGTGAGGGAGAAACTATACAGAGACTCGATAAAAGCCTTTGATGATCTTTTGACGAAGGTAAGAAACATAAAAAGAACACTACGAGAAAAAGGAGAACAAAGTAATAACGACAAAATACAAAACAATGACAATACCACAAAATATAAAAATAGTCAGAAACAAAATAAGGTACGTTGTGGTTACTGTCGTCTTCCCGGACACACGGCTGAGGTCTGCAGAAGGAAGGCAAAGGACGACGTTGAAAAACAGAATGTTGTGAACAGTGAACCCACAACAAGTTCGGATGATGATGACAAACCAAAGTTTTCTTGTTATGGATGTTGTCCGACAGTCGTTGTCCGAAGTGCAAAGACAAGCAGTCTAAAACATCAGTTGATTTTTGTTTCTGCTCCGATAACATGACTGTTGATGTTCGACCACGCCCCACAGTGCCCATTACCATACAAGGTTTGAAGGGAATAGCGTACATTGATACGTGCGCTAAATCAAGTGTTGCCTCCTACCAGCTTTATAAACGTTTAGAACAGAACGGTTTAAACTTTGAGAGGGAGGTCATGTATATTACCCTCGCTGATGGAGTAGCAAGGAAACAGGACGTTCTGACAGTGAAGACGACTGTTAATATATACGGACGTGATATCATCACCTCGTTTGTCATATTTTCTCAAGGGATAACAGAACGCTCCTCGGAGTAGGTTTTATATAAGATGCTATGTCAGACTTAAACCTATCCCAGCGAACATGTAATTTGATGACAGAGCATGCCACGGAGGCTCCAGAAGGCTCAAGATGCATTTCTAAGAAATCATAAGACACCACGGGTATTCTTCGCATACTTGGTCATGAATTGGATGAAATTTCAAACACAGGACATACAATGGGGAGCTTCGGTCCTTGCAGCAACCTCACAACCTGTTTAACTCATACTGCCTACAACGGGTTACAAGTATTTCATATGCTGACAGAGGTTTCTCTCCACTTTTTCTTAGGCTGGATTACCATAGGGTCTGCCCTTTTCTTCAATACCATGTTCATGAAATTATATCTGAAAAAGATTCCATGCAGATGGCTTACCCATGGGCCAGGATCATAGACGATACCTATCTCATGGAGTTTAGTGCAAGGCAAAATTTCCATCTTTGTGCGATCCTAGCTGGCATTCTTGAAGTAGCGCAGGGCAACTCAGGAGTTTAGGAGGCTAAATGGGTAAGCACACGTCTTGCGGAGATAGACGATGCCAAACTAATTGCCCGTGCTTTCTGTGAAAAATTCAATATGAAACTGGAAGATGTAGTTGCAACTCAGAAATCCGGTGGAATCCTAGAAAGAGCAAACACTTTGAAGAAACAAGAGAACCATGACGATCCTGTTGCCGCGAATACCTCTATCACCCTCGAATATTTCATCGACGAGCCACAAAGGAAGAGTTGAATCTAGAAAGCGTGGATCTCTCGATGGACATTGCGGGTGTTTTATCCAGTGTGTGCTTGCCAACAATGGAATCGCCTATGATGAACACACCCAGTCCCGTGATTACGCCAGTTAAAATGCCGGAAGAGAACCCTCAGCTGATGACGCCTCCACATTCCCCTGGCAGGAGTGACACTGGTATGTTTGGCGCAACAGAGGAAGTACTGGAACGACCTTATGGGCCGCTAATACTCATAGGATTCTCGACTCCATCAAAGAGACCACGGACAGTCTTATTTGATGGATACTCCCCCCCCGATCATTGATGCCTTATACGAGGATGCACGTAGGCATATCGATGCGGCCGAAGTTGAGTTGTCACCTCACTCTGCTAGTTTATTCCCAAGCACCGACTTCGGTTGCCATGTCCAGTCACGAGTGTTTGCTGACAGCAGAAGAAAAGGTACGGTTGCAGCAATTCCTTGAAGAAAATAAAGCCGTATTCGTATCTAATGGCGAACCAACGACGGAGACAGAACACGCTATCGACACGGGATCACACAGGCCGATTTCCGTACCACCTTATCGATTGTCACCTATAAAGCTCCAAGCCCTGAAGTTAGAGGTAGAGAAGATGCTAGAGCAAAAAGTCATTGTGCCATGTTCCTCACCGTGGTCAGCGCCAGTAGTACTTGTTCCCAAGAAGGACGGCAGTACACGAGTCTGTGTCGACTACCGGCAGTTGAATGCCATAACAACTGCCGACATGTACCCGTTACCGCGCATTGACGACCTCCTCCATAGTTCTAAACCTACTCGTTACATGAGCACTATAAATCTCCGAGCCGGATATTGGCAGACTAAGGTTAAGGATGAAGATCATTTGAAGACAGCCTTCATCACACCTTTCGGTACTTATGTATAAATTTTTGAGAATGCCTTTTGATTTGCGAAATGCACCAGCGAATTTTCAGCGTCTCATAGACAGATTTAGCATCTCCTTAAGCCATATCAAGCTGCTGGCGAAATAGCTCCTGTCCCACTTCCGTCCATGTCTGTGCTCAAGCGGATGAGGTGTCGACTTCTCCGCCAACACCACCCTTAATTGTTGTGCCGGCGAATGTTGAATTACTAGCTGTACCCGACATGCGTTGCAAACTTGCAATGTTTTTTTTCCTACTACCCTACCTACGTACCTTCCTACTAACCCCTACCTACCTACCTTCCTACTACCCTACCTACCTACCTTCCTACTGACCCGACCTACCTACCTTCCTTCTACCCTACCTACCTACGACCCTACCTTCCTACGACCCTACCTACCTACTACCCTACCTACCTACCACGACCCTACCTACTACCCCAAACTACCTTCCCTGGACTTCCATCAATATATTAAGCCTAAAATTAGCCAAATCGGTTCAGGCGTTCTCGAGTTTTAGCGGGACTAACAGAATTGCTATTCAATTAAATTTGTATAAAAATAAATAAAGGAAATATCAATAATAATAATAATAAAGCTTTATTAATTCCACACAATCAAATAATGAATAAAACCATAAAAATTAGTACTAATAATAATCAAATCAAAACAATAAATTACATTAACTCACCAAATTTTTTATAATCAATAAAGTACAAATAATAATCAAAATAAACAATAAATGGCATAAATTACTACATTGCTACTAACATATTCCTAAGTTTAATTAAGTTGTTACTAACAAAATTATGGACATTACCTAGTCTGAAATAAACACATTTTATTTTATTTTTTATTTATTTATTACAAAATCACCAAATAAGACAACCTACATTAAAACAAAAAAAACAATAATTTATTATTCCGATTCAAAAAAATTTTAATTTTATACAATCAATAAA
Source organism: Diarsia dahlii (assembly GCA_949775195.1). Classification (NCBI taxonomy): domain Eukaryota; kingdom Metazoa; phylum Arthropoda; class Insecta; order Lepidoptera; family Noctuidae; genus Diarsia; species Diarsia dahlii. Next base: position 13,443,615 of record OX459203.1, on the reverse strand, counting down.
CAATCTAATCACAATCAAATAATAAACAATAACAGAGAACTAATAAGTCTCAAATAAAAATAATAAATAACCTTAATTATAAAATCAACAAATAAATAACTCTAAGCTAAAAAAAATCATTAGCATAACGATAAAAAAAAAATTAAGATTGAAGAATTGTAGATTAAAATATAAGAAATAATTATGTCTTAGTGATTCTATAGCATGATTACGTAAAATCTGAATCAGTGCATGATTTTAAAATCCCCTCTTTCCGAGGAGTGCAGCACACAATAGCCCAGTTCTCTATTGTTGGCAGACACCAAGTAGTCCAGAGAACTGGGCGAGTTAGGCACTGTCTGCATTTGACGTACCCATTGATACGCTATCTTCGTCCACGTCTTCAAAACTTGTACCAACATAACATAAATTATTTCTTACATGTCATTTTTGGTACCTTTTACTTCAAGACACACAATGTAATCCATATAAATAAAAATGAATAGCAATTCTGTTAGTCCCGCTAAATCTCGAGAACGACTGAACCGATTTGGCTAATTTTAGTCTTAAAGTATTCATGGAAGTCCATGGAAGTCCAGGGAAGGTAGGCAGGGGTAGTAGGAAAGTAGGTAAGTAGGGTTATAGGTGGGTAGGGTCGTAGGTAGGTATTGCAACGCATGTCGGGTTCAGCTAGTAATAAATATAATATTTAACGAATTCAACATTCGCCGGCACAACAATTAAGGGTGGTTGGCAGAGAAGTCAAAAAACCGTAATAAATATTATGTCAGTTTCGCTTTGGTGACTCAACCGATAAACTTGGTAATAAATAAAAAAACACTCACTCCTCCACAGACGGCCCTCTACCTCTTCCCCTTCTTCTACCACGAGTTCGGCCGCGGCTGGGGCCCGACAGTGCATTCTCTAGCTTATTTGAGTTGAAACATAGCCATATATTATGTTTATTCAATCTTCCTATTCTATGCTTAAAAAAAATAGTTCAGATTAAAAGCAGAACGCATTCTACCAGTCCCACAGATATACATAGATAGACCTAGATAACGCAAGAGCAACTACGAGTACTTCGCGTGCCACTTTTCGTGCCTAGCTTACGTACAAAAATCGTAAGTGGCCACTTTAGCGCTCAGTTTGCATCGGTGACTCGGTGTATAGCGCTAGTCGGGCGTCGGCGCTGGTGCAAAAGGCAGGGGTTGGAGCGAAGGAGGCGCCGTACGCGGCGGCGTCTTTGACTCGATCAGGAGGCACGGCAGTGCCCCCGCCAAGTCGAGCGCGAAGCAAACGGTGCCGTACCATCCTTTACTGGAACCATTTCGCCGCATTTTTAGGCCCCTATTTGAGAACCTCTGGATAAGACCAGAACGCTGAAATTTTCGTCATCGAGTAAGCTATAAAATCACACTTGAAATAAAAAATTAAACTCAGAGGGCTGAAATTTGGTACAGAGTTAGGGTTTAATGGCCACATAAAGGGAAAACTATAAAAACTAGGATAATTGAAGATCTAGAGTACTTGGTGACCCTTATGCCCACGTTTCTACAAAAAGAAGTGAAATCCCACCAAAAACATTCTGTAAAAGACTAGCCAAGTCTAAAAAGTAATGAAATCTAGACAAACTATTATTAAACGTTTAATTTAGATAAAAATCCATAATACCATACTTACATTTAAAAAATTCATAAAACAAAATCACAATAATCAACATTAATAAAAATTATATATTAATAAATATTAAATTAATTTTCAAAAATAAATAGCAATAAGACATTGACAGACAAAAAAATAAAATAAAGTATAATCAATCAACCGGGGAGCCAGACACGTCACCATCATACCTGTCACTCTTCGCCAGACACCATAAAAATCTCACGCTAGTTTGCTGATGTCTAACGTCCCAAGTCCCAACATGATATTCATTCATTTATTATGGATTGGGCAATCAGCACGTGAAGCAACCATCTTCAAGATGTCATTGCTGCTGTCTCTTACGCGCCTAAAAATAAACGCAACTTTTTTGCGGATAATCGCATGAAAGCCGTCTGTGCGCGCCTCAGCAAACATTGCAGACGCACTGTAGTAGCGAGGCAGCCGCAACAGCATCCTGAATGGGTCTACCTTTTATAGTAGAATTTTTTATTTCCGAATTTTGTTTTGCATAGCAGTGGATGGCAGAAACTTCATTTCGCCGAAAATCATTTACCATAATTTCAAAACGCATAATTTTGTAAGTCAGAATCATCATGTCGCAGAAAATTCATAATCAGAATCGTCTTTTGGCACGCATTTCATGCCAAAAGACGATTCTGACTTTTAATTTTAAATTAGTTCAAAAATATTGTAATAGAATTGGCATTGTGCCTTATAAAAATCTACCAAATAAAATTCTGCTATCTTAAAAGTATGCCATTGAAAATTCGGCCATCTAAACATTCTGCGAAACGATAATTCTATTAAATAATTGTTTTGCCATAAACACATTCGTTCAAAGAAGAATATGCCAAGTGTGTTATGCCAAATAAATTTCGGAGCACCAAGTTTCTGCCAGATAGACATATGAAGGCAGAGGGTCTATCATCTTAAATGAAACTACGAAATATAGCGGTAATCAACTTTTACTCCAATAGCACGATATTTAAAATAAATCACTATACACACACAACTATTATATAATTCAGATATAATATTAAAACTCTAAGCGCTACAGCATGTGCACCGGGCCAAGCCTGCGACAAGAATGATCCCCTCCACGCCGAGCGCTCGTTTATAAAGACTGGCTCGAGCAGTGGGGAGAGTGGTGCGGCCTTAGTGACGCCTGCGCTGCGCACCTGGCCCGCTGCACGTGCTGTTTACAACGGCGACGCCGTCACGGCCATACTGACGTGCGAACGTCCTCGTACGCGGAGTCTCATCGAACATAATTATGAGTGATGTTCGTTCATCCTGACTACAATCTGGTCCGGTGGATCCCTTCAGACTTTGCTTGTACTTCTGGACCGCTCGATATTGTGCCTCCAGGACATAATACCAACACCCTGGACCGCTCGATATTGAGCCTTCAGGAAATACACGAGCAACCTGGGCCGCTCGTTATTGAGCCTTCAGGACATGCACTAGCAACCTGGACCGCTCGATATTGAGCCTTCAGGGCCTGGTCCGCTCGATCTTGAGCCTTCAGGGCATATACTAGTAACCTGGTCCGCTCGATCTTGAGCCTTCAGGGCATATACTAGTAACCTGGTCCGCTCGATACTGAGCCTTCAGGACATAATACTAGCAACCTGGTCCAGTTTAACCCTTCAGTTTGCTACTAATTCTGGACCGCTCATTAGTGAACCTTCAAATTTTTGGCCCAGTCATTATTCACTCAACGACCCTGCAAAAGTCCCTGGACCAGTCATTGCTGATCCTTCAGGTTCCTGCAAATTAATAATTTTAATTTTATTTTTTTTCGTCTTATTAATTTTTTCGATGTACGACTCTTTTAGTTATCAAAGTAACTGAATAAGGGCTAGAAAACTCTTTTGATTCAAACGTAAACCATATTTTTTTTTTTAACTATCGCTGGTAGCTCTCATGGGAGTCAGCAGATATTGTCATCATCATCTGCCCAGCCCCCTCCCAACTATGTTGGGGTCGGCCTCCAGTCCAACCGGATGCAGCCGAATATCAGTACTCCACACGGAGCGACTGCCCATCCGACCCCCACAACCCAGCCAATACTGGATAATACGATACCCTTTGGTAGGACCGGTTGTCAGAACTTCAGGACACTGACGACTGCCAAAAATCCACACATGACAACTGGGACCAACAGATTAACGTGCCTTCACAGGCACTGAGGAAACTCGGCATGAAATGGGTGGTCACCCATCCACAGACCCACCGAGGTAAACGCGGCTTAACCAGAAGATCTCTCTCCTCCACAAGTTAGGAGTCATTGTACTACTGTTAATCGATATAGTATCGGGTCGGCTATTCACAGGCACGGTATCACTATTAGCCGAAGTTATATTACTGTTAGGCATGATATTGTTCTCGTGGTTACTTTCATGAAGAAGGATATCGTCATCATCACTATCCGCCGTCACGTCATCATGATTTTTCGCGATGTCTGCCAGACAATTTTGACCACAAGGCATTACACGAAAATATTCGTGAGAATATTTATAGACCATATTGGTTCCGTTAATATATCTTAACTCGTACCGGTCATTTTCTAATACGGCTTTTTTTTTTTAAAAAAGGTCCCTTATATTTCCGTTCTTGCACCTGGAACTGTTACTCAAGATAGGCACTTCATCGATTTAGCAACATACTTTCGACTTTTTAAATTAATGAAACCTAGGATAGGTCTAACAACTCTAAAAGGTAATAATTGTTTAGACTTCTGAACAAGAACTGATAAATTTGGTTTTGGTAAGGGTCAAATCATTATCGCTAACGTTAACTGAAATCCCATGTTCTAAAATATCAAGACCTAATAGGTAGTATTTCCTCACTAAAGCATTCATCCGGTAATCCTACTTCCTACTAATATTACAAACGCGACAGTTTATAAGTATGGATGGACGTTTGCCACTCTTTCACGTAAAAACCACTGGACGGATCTGGACAAAATTCAGTACACAGATACCTTATAACCTGGATCAACACATGGGACAGCCTTCATCCCGAGTTTATCCACCCGTGGGACAATTCTCGAGCCGTAGCGGAAGAAGCCACTGGCAACAACTAGTACATGACAGTTATTTCAAGAAAGCGGTTTTGTATAGTCGTTGGACATTAATTTTAATCTGTAATAGTTACGTTACAACCCAGGGTCACCGACATAGCTCTCAAAATATGCAAGTTGAAGTGGCAATGGGTGGGCCACATCGCCCGACAACCGATGGGGAAGAAAGGTTCTCGAGTGGCGACCACGAACCGGAAGACGCAGCGTTGGTAGGCCTCCCACCAGGTGGACCGACGACATCGTGACAGTCGCGGGTAACCGGTGGATTGAAACGGCAGGTTGCCGTTCGTTATGGCGTTCTATGGGGAAGGCCTTTGTCCAGCAGGGGACGTCTTATGGCTGACGATGAGGCACGTTACTTTGCTCATACCTATGCCGTTAAGGATTACTTGTTCATGAAATTATTCGCCGTTAAAGAGATAACTATTTTTATATGAAATGGAACTCTTTACCACAATCATGCCCTAAGGGTAGAGATGAGGTCGACGATGGAACTGGCTCACCCAGAAGAAACCTATTTACTCGCGACTTAAATAGATTGAAGTGATTTGAACTCGGGAAAACTGACGCAGGCAGGGAGTTCTACTCCTTGGCTGTGCGCATAAAAAAAAGATTTAGCAAAGCGCTTCGTACGAATGTGTAAAACCATCGACAAGGTATAACCTGCAGTATGTCTAGTTTCCCGATGGAAGAAGGGAGATGGTGGAATCAGCTCGTGGAGCTCCTTTGCATAATCTCCAAAGTACAGTCTGCAGAAGACCGACAGACATGCAACTTCGCGGCGGTGGGCCAGGATACGTAGCTTGGCCACCAATTAGCCTCTCATCGTCACCAATTAGCCTCCTGGCTCTGCACTAGATACAGAAAAAAAAAAAAAAAAAAGTGTGTCAAGTTGGTATTTGGCTGAGCCATCCCAAAGGTGAAAGCAATACTCCATGCCGGACCGGACTTGAGTTTTATATAATATTGAAAACTGTCCAGGCTTGTAGTACCACTTAACCCTCTTTAGGATACCCAGCATTTTTTTTTTTGCCGCTGTTTGAGCTTTCGACTCAATGTAGGTGCTGATGTTCAGATTTGTGCTCGAGACTGTCAGTAACTTGTACAGATGCACTCTGAAAAGTAGGAGCTAGATTTAATTAGATTGAATGGATTCCTTTTGGCGGAGAACACACACACTTGTGTTTTAGTGGCGTTGAAATCAATGAGATTCTCGTCACCCCACTTGGAGACAAAACTTAGAGCTAAACTCGTTCGCTTTACCATGGCCTCTCTCAATGATCGGACTTCATCACCGCTTTTGCGCTGGTTGTATAACTCTCCATGACAGTGCTGTCATCTGCGTACCCAATAATGCCAGGCACAAGGAGGTCATTGATAAGTAGCAGGAGAAGTGTCGCGGAGAGAACAGACCCCTGAGGCTCCGGCATCAATAGCAATAAGGTCAGAGAAGTAGCCATCTATGACCACTCGGATCGACCGTTGCTTTTGCTTCATAAGGCTACATTCCGAACCAAAGTCAAATACAAAATGAAAATCTACACCACTTATCTGTAATACTCCACGGGCTGCTCTGAAACACAGGTACACTTGCTTAGTGCTGGTGCTCCGTGTGGAGTCTTCCTTCTTCCATCGCTTTGGGCAGGAATTGGCTGTGTGCCCCTGCTCACTGCATACATAGCACGTAACGGCCGTAATGGCCGTAACGGCTGTCTTTGGTATTTCAGTTTTTGCAGCAAGCAGGGTTTTTTTTTTGATGAGGCTTGCTGTTTTTTCCGACACTCATGGCCACGATGACCCATTATTCATTATTCAATGTGAAGTTTCGCAAAGTACTACACCGCACACTGACTACACCATCTAATTTCTTTTCACAATTATCGTTTCAGTGAGTTTACACCAATTCACAATATCGGATTCCGATAGATCAGGATCAAGAGCCACAAGCATAGCTTTGCATTACTATCATTAGTGGAAGGTGGATCCGGTCACACTTCTGATGAAGGCAGAGGGTCTATCATCTTAAATGAAACTACGAAATATAATAAATAAATAAAATAAAATAAAATAAAAATAGCCTTTATTTACTCTGACCAAAATAAGTAGTAACATTAACTTAAAACTAGTATCTAATAACATTTCCTTATAACTAATTTATAATCTTTAATTGCTCAATATATCAGCTACCAGGTCAGGCTGTCTTGCGACATAGGCCTCCTCTATTTCCCTCCACTTATTCCTATCCAGGGCAGTTCTTCGCCAATCTTTTGGCAGATCATCCTCCCATCTTTTTGTTTGTCTTCCTCTGCGTCTTTTTCCATTTCTTGGGTACCATTCTGTGATCTTCTTTGTTCATTTCTCCGTCTTGGCTCTCATCATATGACCTGTCCATTTCCATTTTAGTGTTCTGGTCTTTAATTTTACGTCTGCCACTTTAGTGATGTTTCTAATTTTTGTTGCTTTCCATTTGTCTTGCAGTTTTAGATTCATCATGCTCCTCTCCATTCCTCTTTGACACACGCACAGTTTGTGTTCAATTTTTCGTGACAATGGCCAGGTCTGACAGCCGTACGTGAGACATGGAAGAATGCAGGTGTTGTATAGCTTCCTTTTTTCTGAAATGGGTACAGTTTTGTTTTTCATTATTTCTTTAAGAGACCAGTATCTTTGCCAAGTATTATTTACTCTTCGGCTAGCTTCTTTAGTGGATAAGTCTTCTACAGCTATAAGCTGTCCCAGATATATATATTCTTGTACATATTCAATCTCTTCTTCTTCCACTACTATTTTGACTTTTATCCTGTTTGTCATTAATTTGGTCTTGCACGTATTCATTGATAGTCCTGCTTTGTTGCTTTCCGATGCTAGTTGTTGAAGCATAGTTTGAAGTGCGGTAGGGTCTTCTGAAAAAAGAATGAGATCGTCTGCGAATCTAAGATGGTGTAAGTTTTCCCCGTTTATATTTATGCCGAAATCATCCCAGTTCAATTGTCTAAAAATATTTTCTAGCACGGCATTAAATATTTTTGGTGACAGCGGGTCCCCTTGTCTGACTCCTCTCTGAATTTCAAAACGATCTCCAATTCTTTCAAGCTGTACTTTAGCTGTGCTGTTGGCATATATTTGTTTGATTATGCTTATATATTTGTTTTCTACTCCCTGGTTCTTTAGAGACTTCCAAATGTAACTATGTTTTAAAGAATCAAACGCCTTGTTATAATCCACGAACGCCAAATAGAACGGGCGGTTATATTCGTTGCATTTTTGAATGATTTGTTTGACGACGTGAATGTGGTCGATTGTCGAATACTCTGAGCGAAATCCCGCTTGTTCTTTTGGTTGGTTATAGTCTAGTCCCTTAGTCAATCTTTCTAATATTATTTTTATAAATACTTTATACATATTTGCCATTAGACTAATGGGTCTATAGTTGCCCATGTTATTTCTGTCTCCCTTTTTGTGCAGTAGTATTATGGTGGACGTTGTCCATTGACTTGGGATTTGCTCGGTAGTCAAGATTTCGTTGCATAGGTTTGTAAATGGTCCTATTATTTGGTTTATGGTGTTTTTGAGTAATTCGTTAGTTATTTTATCATCCCCAGGTGCTTTCCCAGCTTTTTGTGTTTCAATAGATTTTCTTACTTCACTTTGCATTATATATGGTACTGGTTCTTGGTTATTATCACGTTTGTCATATGCCTTATCTGTGGTTTTATTTGTATCGGTGTATAATTTCTTATAGAAGTCAGTTGCAATGCTTAAAATCTGTTGGCGTTTATTTGTGGTGTAGACTTTCAGATCTTTGTCCTTATCTGTCGCTTTCGGTATCCATGTCGAATGTTCCCTCAACTGTTTCAGGGCTTTTTTAATGCCCCCTGTTTTAACTATTTGGTCTCTTATTGTATCTAGCCGTTGTTTCTTCCTATGTTTTTTGATCATTTTTGAAATTTCCTTGCTAATCTCTGTTATTTGTTTACGATTCATCTTCCTGTTATTTATCAATTCCATTCTCTCTTTAAGTTTTTTTCTGGCTTCTATACCAATTTTATCTTTTATGTTTTTACTTATACATTTATTTATTTTTGACAGAGATTCTTCCAGAATATTGTATTTTTGTTGTAAGTTGTTCTGATTCGGAATTTCTTCTAGTGCTTGCTTCAACTCATCTAGGTTTTGTTCTGGTATTTGTTGTTGGTTCATACAGCTAGTTTCATTGAATTTTCTTCTTGTTTTTAGATCCTTGCATGCAATAGTTCCTCTTACCAGTCTGTGATCTGTGTTGAAGTTGAGGTCATTGATTACTCCGACATCGTTAAATATTTTTGGCAAGTTAGTAGCAATGTAGTCTATCTCGTTTTTATCTCTACCGTTTGGTGAAATCCAGGTCCATTTTTTGCCATAATTTTTGGGGAAGAAGGTGTTCATTATTTTTAAGTTGTGTTCGAAACAGAAATTTGTAAATCGTTGCCCATTTTCGCTTCTTTTCCCTTTGCCATGGTTTCCCATAACATATTCTCCTTCGTCAGATTTCATTCCTACTTGACCGTTTAAGTCTCCCATTACTATTAAATTTTTATTCACTTCCCGCATTACTCCTGTAAGATTTTTATAGAAAGCACACACAATAGCACGATATTTAAAATAAATCACTATACACACACAACTATTATATAATTCAGATATAATATTAAAACTCTAAGCGCTACAGCATGTGCACCGGGCCAAGCCTGCGACAAGAATGATCCCCTCCACGCCGAGCGCTCGTTTATAAAGACTGGCTCGAGCAGTGGGGAGAGTGGTGCGGCCTTAGTGACGCCTGCGCTGCGCACCTGGCCCGCTGCACGTGCTGTTTACAACGGCGACGCCGTCACATATGTACCCATCCAGAATATGTTGTTGTACTGAACTCTTAGGACTAAAATAGTAGATTGTACACCAAGTGCATAAAACGCACCATTTTGCGCGAGACGTTTATCCATCCGATGCGAGCTTGCGAGCGAGGATGGATATAAAGTAGAGAGTAAAATGGGTTTTATGGACGAGTTTTACACTCTACTTTTCACTTCGATTGCGAGGAAATGCAACAGCAACTTGTAAATATTGTAAAAATAATTATGGTTCCCACCAATTAACTTCTTTTTACCCGACTGCGGCGAAGCCCAAAAGGAGGGTTATTTTCAGTAGGAGACTTGACATAACACCTGACTTATGTCGTTCCTCATACTGCTCAGTTATAAAAACATTTTGAGCAAGCCTATTGCCATCAACCAATGTAATTAGGAGCAAGCCTATTGCCATCAACTGATGTAATTGGGACCAATCCTATTGCCATCAACCAATGTAATTAGGGACAAGCCTATTGCCATCAACTGATGTAATTAGGAAAAGCCTATTGCCATCAACCAATCTTATTAGGAGCAAGCCTATTGCCATCAACTGATGTAATTGGGACCAAGCCTATTGCCATCAACCAATGTAATTAGGAGCAAGCCTATTGCCATCAACTGATGTAATTAGGGACAAGCCTATTGCCATCAACCGATGTAATTAGGAAAAGCCTATTGCCATCAACATATCCTATTAGGAGCAAGCCTATTGCCATCAACCGATGTAATTAGGAGCAAGCCTATTGCCATCCACTGATTTAGGTAATTGAGAGCAAGCCTAATTGCCATCAATCAATGTAATTAAGAGTAAGCCTATTCCCATCAAATGATGTAATTAGGAGCAAGCCTTTTGCCATCAAATGATTTAGGTAATTGGGGGAAGCCTATTCCCATCAAGTTTCCTTGTATTCGTAATGAAAAGCAGTAATCCCTTGTTCTTAGAATACTAACGAAACGAATTAAATTAAAGAGGTTATTTTATGAAGTTGAAGTTGTTCCTGTGGCTGTTGGGCCGATTACCTGTGCCGATTACCTTTGTCTTCGACGATGATTTTACTTTATGCTCTAGAGCATAAAACGCGACTTTATGTCGCCTACGCACGACATAAAGACGAATTTTAGAGCGAGAGAAGTGAAAAATATATAATCGATTTGCGTATTTACAATAAAACAGAATTACCCGACGTGGACATGTATTTATGAAAATAAAAAAAAGAAGCTCGTGCAATGTAAATCAAAAATCGGTTTTTTAGGCTTTTTGATTTGCATCGAAAGCCTAAGTATTTATATACGTCTCTTATTATCCAATTTAAAGAAATTTAAAAAAAATGTTAAATAATTTGAATTACGATCTACCTTTATAGGTATTTGTATTCCAGTAGAACATTTTCCGATTTTAAACTGTTCATCAGCAATAAAAAATATAAATCTATGGATGATATAATTAACTTAGAAAGTGATAAAACTTCGAAGAAAATGTGTCTATAATGACATATTTACAGTAGGTGGCCAAATTATTAGGGACAGTGCTCATTTTTATGTAAGTCATAGTTTAGTATTATTTGAAAAAATGATGTTTCATTTAAAGGGTTATTTTATCTGTAATTGCTTCTGGTATTATTATTGTTTTTGTGAAGTGGCAACACAGTAAATCCGTGCGTCATTTATTAATTTTATAAAGTTCCTTCTAATTTCGTCATTGTCTGTTAAAAAGCGCGGTTCGCAGTAAATATGTTTGTATTGTCAAATTGTTATTTTTTCATTTGATTTAACCAAATATTTTGTTTAAAATAATCAAAAGGTAAGTAATGCTCCGTATTAGAATAGTTTTGCTATGTTTTGTCTATTGATTTACATTTTATTCATGGTTAGACGCAATATCCTCAATTTTTTTACTTTTTAGTATGGGTGAGACTTTGGACACCTCTACAAGAAAATGTAGAGAGATACTAACATTGTTAGTGCCCTCCACTCATTCCCAGAGAGACATAGCAGCTATGGCTGGGGTTTTGAAGTCTATCGTCAATCGAATAAAAATTAAAATTGACAATAAAAAGCCTCTTGTGGCAAATCTGCTAGCAAATGTGGCAGCAAAAGGATCACCATACTTCGTACCGATCGAAGGATTAGGAACATCTGCCTCGAAAATCCTAAAAAGAGCGTTGTTCATTTGACTACGATGATGAACGACGAGGGTGTAAGGATTTCGGAGAGGACAATGCGGAGGCGGTTGGTCGAAGAGAACAAGATGGGACGGCGGTTTTAAAAAAACTACGCCTGTCCTACAGTATGAAGAAGAAACGACTCTAATGGGCTATACAACATCGAAATATGACAGTCACAGATCGGAGTCGAATAAGTATAACTTTTTTGAATAATACAATTAGTCGATAACTTTTCTATTATTCATTCTGTTAATTTACAGATGTGCTTTTCCGACAAATCAACTTTTCCATTTTGATCGACAAAATGTATTTTGTAAGACGACGCCCTGGTGAAAGATACCACGTCCGATTGCATCGTAGAGAGGGTTAAACACCCGGTTAGTGTTATGGTGTGGTGTGTCATCTCAGCCAAAGGCATTGGGCGCCGATACATCCCAGAAGGAACGATGAAACAAGACCAATACAAGCGAGTACTAGAAATCCAGTTACTGCTGCAGGTCAATGAATGGATCCCTATGCTGATGAATACATTTTTATGCATGACTCAGCACCCTGCCACAAAGCCAGAAGTGTTAATGCATTTATGGCTGAAAAAAAAGTCACTACTTTGCCTTGGCCGGGGAATTCACCTGACGTGAATCCCATTGAGAACATGTGGGAACTCATCAAAGGGGCGATTGCCAAAGAAGTGTTTACCACCAAAGAGCAACATATAGAAACTCTCACCAGAGAACGGCATTATGATGCCAAATGAAAGAAAGGTGCAAAACATTATATTGAGAGCATGCCCGCGACGCATAGAAGCTCTCATTTCAACAAAGGGTGGCATCACCAAATATTTATTTATATAAATATTTTTTTAACCTGATTATTATTAAACAGTTTTGTATACATTTTGGAGTTTTTGTGATCCCAATAGAACACAGATACCAATAAAAAATATTTATGAGACCTACAACCAATTATTTATTACACAAATCAACTTAAACTCGAAAATTCTAAAATCTTATTACTGTCCCTATTAATTTGGCCACCGATGGTACTTCATAACAATCATCAATCCTGTAATGTGGAGCAAATAATAGGGTATATTTCAGGCTGGGTATCTAGAAAACTTTGTAGCATTGACTCTCGTGGTTTGACTTGTTTACGACGCACACGACCCTTGCTTATCTACCGGACTGTGACAATATCTTTGCGATTGGCCTTGGCTCGTTGAAGGACTTTGATTTTGAGAACGTTTTGGCACAATTATGAATAAGGACCCCGATGTGTTATTTGTCCACGTTCTGTCCTAAGGGCAAAGAAGACCCCGTCGGGGCTGCGGGTTGTTCGAAAGAGATACCGCGGCCTCAGCATAAAGGGCTAAGAAGGAACATGGGTTGTTTTTAATTTAATAATATGCCACAGGTTTGTGGCATATTATTTTACTAACTCTCTAAAAAAGGTTCAATTAAAAGATATTTTACAAAAAAATATTAAGTATGTACCGTAGTACGGTACTTAAGGTCACATGTACTGTTTGCGACAGTCAATGTGAGTGTCATAAATGACTTGGTAGAAGAAACAAAAAAAAATATTTAAGAGAAGAAAAGGAATGGAAGTATGAAGTTATTGAAATAGGGAAAACAAAAAACATCCCTATATTTGATGTTCCACATTTAAAAAGATGTCCGAAATAATTTATTGACGAAATATTTAAAATATTTTGATTTTGAAGAGAACCGGGAAAAAACTATTAAATGGGAACATTATAAGAAAACTATGAAGCGGATAAAACATATGGAGAGGTAAAATGCCTGTGGAGGGTAACAGATGAGCACATATATATGCCGACAAAATTAGAAAAATGAAGGTGAAAACAACAGCTCAAATTTTCAGTCACACCATGGCTACAACTGCAGGACATCTCGTGGCAAGAGGAGACATTCCAGAAGAATGCAAAAGGAGAAATCCAAACTCCATAGAAACGTGGGCCTGGCGTTACAGGGCTGGGGCCTGGGTTGGTGCGTGCTGATCAGGTTTACTCCGACTGGTGCGATCTGGTAGCTGGCGTTCCACAAGGCGGTATACTCTCTCCTCTGCTATTTTCATTATTCATAAACTCAATAACTACTATTCTGAAGTGCTCTTATTATCTATACGCTGATGACCTGCAACTTTACGCTCAATACGACGTTGCCAACCTTGACCATTGCATTTCATTACGCAATGCTGATCTTCAAACTATCAGAGACTGGTCCAGTAAATTTGGGGTTGCTGTCAACGTCGGAAAGTGCCAGGCCATTCTCGTAGGTAGTTCGTACTACCTGAGAAATTTAGATACTAGCTAACTGATACTGCATAAGTTCGACAGCTTTGTGATCCCTCTCTCGCCACACGTTAAAGACTTAGGCCTGCACATTGATGACACATTTAGTTGGAACAAGCAGGTGGCTCAGGTTAGCCAAAAAGTCACATACTCACTGCGGTCTCTCTATAGATTCAAACATTTTCTACCATCTAGCACTAAAATAACTTTGGTCCAGTCACTGGTGATTTATTTTTGGCCTTCGTAAATACGATCACATCTCTTCATACCGTTCTCAGCTTAAATGGCTGCCTATCCGACTCAGAAAATCCCTCAGATCTCTTTGCACGCTTTTCACTATTTTAAAGGATCCATGTACTCCCGATTATTTAAAAAAATACTAAAGTGTTGAGCAGTTCACACAGTCGTAACCTTCGAGCTTCTAACAACCTACTCCTTTAAATTCCTTCACACCGTACTGGTTTCATGTCATCTTCTTACGCTGTCTCAGCCATAAAACTCTGGAACGCGCTACCCCTTGGCATTAATCCTCCGGCAAATATCTATCATCCATTACAACTCAGACTGCGCCCTCAATAATATGTCGAATACCACGGACTCGATTAAAAATTATTTCAACATCACCAAGCGCCAGAAACGCACTTTTGATAATATCGATGAGCCGTCGTCGGGCCACGAATCTGAAATAAAAACAATGCTCGACCGAATCAGGGACCAACAGGACACCAAATTCGAACTATTAAATAATGCCTTAGCTACCATAATTACCCAAAACCAGGATATACAAAGATCAGTCCAAACGTTAACCTCCAAGCACGATGTACCTTACACGATGGACCTTGTAGCTAAAATAAATATGCTAGAACAAGAAAATAAGGAGTATAGGAAGCAAGTACTGACTCTGGAACATACGCTGGAACAACTGGAGCAGAACGCGCACTGTACAACAGTTGAAATTCGTAACTTGCCAGAGCAGGAAAACGAAAATAAGCAATTGCTAATCGGTACAATCCAACAACTTGGTTCAACTTAAGGCCTTGAAACAATACACCAGTCCGAGATCAGGGACATTTTTCGCTCCAAGTCAGAAGCGGTATGTGTAAATGTCACTACTACACACAGAAAGGAATCTCTGATTTCGAAATACAGGACATATAATAAAATCAGACGCGAAAAGAAACAGCTGCAATTGAAATCGGAGCATATTAAAAAACCGGGAAAGCTATGTACATTATACATCTCCGACTATTTAACAAGTACCTACGTGTCCTCAGGAAAGTCAAAAGAGCGTTTCCTGAATAATAATAAGTTTTTTTTTTTTAATTGTTGCCTCACACTAGGAATTTCTCCTGTATCGTGGGTGCGTTCACAGACATTTTAACTCACATACACAAATACCCAGACCCGAAACAACTATCTGATTCTGTAGGCCATACAAATATTTATTCCGTGCGGGGATCGAACCCGCGACACGTAGCGCAGCAAAGTGCTTGAGCCACTGCGCCAACAGTGCCGTCAATCATACTCCTACACCAATCCTATAGTTGTGACTGGAAGGCGAGAAGGTAGAATTCAGCCTGCGATCGACTCAATCGCAACCTTCTACCTCATCTGCAGACCTTTCTCAACCCGGAAGACCTAAAAAGTCTTTGAAGATTCATCTTTTAAAAGGAAGAAACGTAGAGTTGTTGTAGTAGAATTAATGACTTGCTGCAGAGGTACAAAAACGTGCTGTGCAAAGTGATAGACCGCTAAGTACTGACGGATTGATTAAAATCAACAACTCACTCATATAAAGACTAAGAAGTGGACTATGAAAATCGGGCATCACGTGTTTTCATCATATGATTGCATTGTTAATCCAAAAAAAAAGGGTAGTATCCTTCCGAGCAGAAATTGGGCTTCAAGCTATTTTCAATAAAACAGCAGAACGTTTAACAGAAGCTCAGAGAGAAGTTGTCACAACTGTGCTCCTCCAATCTAATACCCAATTCATCGTTTACTCTTATAAGTAGATGGGGATGTGACGGAAGTTCCGGTCATAGTGCTTACAAACAGAGATTTGAGAACATCGAAGACACTGATGACTTCCTTTTTGTTTATTTGTTCGTTCCTCTAAGGTTAATGGACGAAGGTAACAACATTATCTGGCAAAATCCTCGTGTATCATCGACGAATTCGACGATGTTTTGACGTCCAATTAAATTCGCTTTTGCCAAAGAAACTACGGAATTATCAAAAATCGAGACAAATAAGGTTTTGGAATAGAACCTGTACAAATATTTTGTTGCTGACTGTCCTAAAAATATGGTCAGGGTATCCGATCAGATTATAATCTTCGACGGGTGATCAGACCGGAATAGAAAATAATTTATAATAAAACGGATCCCCTTGGGTATCAGTTTTTGGGGATTCGAACGGAATAACTCAAATAAACATCTTGGAGGCTACAATCTTGTGATCTTGGTGGTTCTGAAATTTCTGTTAGGCACAAACTTCTGCTGACTGTGTAACGGAAAAGTATGCAACGCTTTGACAGATACACATTCATCGCAGAACTGCTATATTTGTGGGGCTACTCCCAGAATGATGAAGGAAGGCATTTTGATACCAATCAAGATAATTTTGGCTTTGGTTTGTCAACATTACATACTTGCATTCGTTCTTTTGAGTGCTTTTTACACATTAGTTCTGCCCTTACGTGTTGCTGTGCCGCGTGACTATCATCCTCTATTTCGTACGTCCACGTTGATTTCTCCGTATCGGCGTTTCGGAATATACTTGTGAAGTTTCTGTTTTGTTTACTACTGAGCATAGGCGCTCGTTAGAGTTTGGACCCATAATTGCGAATAGTGAACTGCAGTGAACCGAACATTGAGTAAACTTTCATCATGTCACAAAACTCTTGTTGTGTACCTGGATTTTCAGTGACTAACAAGGATGGTATGTACTTAAATTATTGTTGTCCCCTAGTTGTTCTGTCTCCACAATGTTTCTTTTATTCTAATCCCTATTATTCCCTATCTGTACGCGCTGCTGAATGGGTCGCACACACCTTGACTGTTAGCTTGAATGAAAGTCACGGATAGCCAAAGATGACTCTTTATTGATTATATTTAACTACTACGTAACTAATGCTAATGCGTGAATGAGTACCGCTGTGTATGAATGCTGATCGTGTACTGTCGCCTTAAACTATAATTTGTGCAAGGTGACGGAAAAGTGCTGATGTATGCAATGCGCGCGGGCCATGTACGATGCATGACTCGTACACTATCCAAGATATAAACAATGACTATAAACATGTTCGTTAATAATTTATTTAATAAATTGAACTTATAAATAATAAGTTGTTTTTTCTCTACACCGCTTTCCAAATCTAAATGTGAATGCAGAAAAATTCAATTCCTGGGTTTCGAAAATTGGTGATGCTGTAGCTACTATGGATAATTTGGATGTTTATAGTTACAAACGTGTTTGTCATAAACATTTTGGAAGTTCATAAGTATCCAAGAAACAGATTGTGCAAATTAGCTATTCCTGTTGTACGACCCAAAATACCGGTGAAAAATGCATCAAGGAGAGTATACTAAAATTTAACGACTATTTTCATAAAGCCTGTTTAAAAGAAACTTCTTATTTTTCGGATAAATGGTGCTTTTTCAATGTGCATCATAGAACAAACAATGCGAATGAGTCTTGGAATGGACGACTTAATAAAAAAAATCAGTTGAAGCCGAACATGGCTCTTTTATTAGACAGGTTATACAAAATATATTTTGGACTATATTAAAAACAAGGATTTATCAGAAAAACAAAAATTGTCACGATATTCGATAAGAACACATGAAATAACAATACAGAGTTGTAAGTGAGATTATTGATTGAGATATTACTCTTGGGCATTGTATTGAAAAATTGATAAACTAAGGCAAAACAGAAAATTGCATACTGAGTGGTGAATGCAACCAGTGCGGAATATATAAACGAGGTCTCGCTCGAAATAAAATCAGTTATGGCAAAGTCATTGTACATCATAACTACGAGCGATATTAGTAGCGCGATCTAATGTCTCCAGCCGTATCCAGTAGTGCCTCGGGAAAATGAAGCGTGTGAGATCTTCTGTTCGGGGTTCCTCGAAGCTGAAGAAATCAAGCCTCCCGGGAGAAGATCAAGTGGAAGTGAAAGTGGAGACGATGTAGGAGGAGGAACCAGTGACCGATTGGGGGTCCATCCAGAAAAAAATATTACAAAATTGTGTCCTGGGACAAATAGGACTATCGAATCTCAAGACGCAAGCGGATGCAGAAAACGATGGCGAAACGGACGAGTCAGAAGATATTCCAACGGAGGAAGAACTCGAGACCGATATGCCTGGGAGCAATATGTGCAGTCGGTACGTATACAACAAGCGCTGAAGATCAACTTACAAAACTTTATGAAGGACCTTATAAGCTCATCGCTCACATGCATGTTATATACTATTCTGTCAATAAACAGTGGGGATTTAACTTACGACTGGGATGAACTATTCGACGCGGAACCTACAAAAATAAATCAGTTAACTGCCTGCCTTGTCTTCGCGAGTATCTTTATTCCGGCAATGGTCGTCAAGTCATACAAGATATTATCCGTCCGGAAAATCTTGAGAATTGTGAGTGCGCCGAACTTCACTGTGGAGTGGAGCGCCCGAGTCCATGGAAAATTGCGGCATACGAAATTGATTGTGCCGAAAGGGGAGATCTAATACAGGGTGTAATTGAAGTCATGGGCATTATTCAAAACTAAGACACTACTCACGATACTAATTGCATTAGGGCTACTATTTCGTAAATCAAAAATATTATTAATGTTAGTATGGAAAACCTTAAATTGTAGTAAGTCAAACTGCAAAAGGCTTATTATTATTGTAAATAAACACTAAAAGTAGTAAAAAAAAATATGTACTCCTTACAAAAAACGTCAATAAGTCTTGAAGTATCAAAATCTTAACGCACAGTACAACGCGGAACGAAAAAAAAGTAAACAAACATCAAATAATACTAATAACTAGTCATTGCGGCCGGCCGGCACGCGCGCGGCATTTCCTTACAAGTAGCATTAACAATAGGCTAAAAGGCATGTCGTCGCCCTTCCCGAACTCTCTCCGTCCCGCTTCCTCACTCGCAAAAATTCGAATATCACCCCCGCGCGGGGACGGTAGGGTTGCCAACCGTACTCTAAAATAGAGTATTGTACTCTATATCATGTAGGCGTACTCTATAATATATAAGACAAAAAACTAAAATACTCTTTTTTACACAATGTTTACTATAAAACAAAATAACACATTGGCACTAGGTGGTTGTCATTACTCCCTTGTATTGATACTATATTATTGAACTAGCTTTTGCCAGCGGCTTCGCCCGCGTGAAACTGACGATTTTCCATACAAACTTTCATCCCCTATTTAAGTACCTTAGGGGTTGAATTTCGAAAAACCCTTCCTTATTCCTTGTCTACATTATAAAGGGAACCTCTGTG
Organism: Diarsia dahlii; assembly: GCA_949775195.1. Taxonomy (NCBI): domain Eukaryota; kingdom Metazoa; phylum Arthropoda; class Insecta; order Lepidoptera; family Noctuidae; genus Diarsia; species Diarsia dahlii. The sequence goes on along the minus strand of OX459203.1, from coordinate 13,424,001 downwards.
CAAAATTTCAGCTTTCTAGGTCCAAGGGTTTGGGCTGGGCGTTGATGAGTCAGTCAGTCGTCAATCAGTCAGTCAGTCAGTCAGGACTTCTCTCTTTATTTATATATAGATAATATAGATAGATAGATTGGCAATTATTAATATGCAATTATTTTAAAAGTCTTGGTGAGGATTGCTCTATGATACCTAATTCAAAATCTGTTGATGTTAGGTTGTGAGCATGATTTAATTGAAATTTACTTAAATTTTGCCAGCCATATTTTAAATATATTTCACAAAACTATTAGATCTCTGGAAGGTAACTCTTGTCACAATTGTAGATGTTTTTGTTATAATGGAAAATTTAAAATCAGAATTACTGCAAAGACAGAATGACAGAATGGCTATACAACAAAACAGAAATTAAAAACTATTGAACAATCATCATAACTTGTTTAATAAAATTAACACGAATTTTTCATTGTGTTTAAATTAAACAAATGTTTGATTTATTTACAAAAATGGTTTGATTTTAGTAGTGATAACTGGCTTTCTTCACTAAATAAAATATCTTTAAGAACTAATATTGAATTTAATCATTTAGAACAAATTATAAAAAGAAAACTGAATTTACGAAGACTAAACATACACATGGACAGTTTATATTCAGAAGTTATAATTTTAAAAGAACTCCAAGGTGAATTGTTAAATAATATAGATTTTACGCAAAAGTCCACTGCAGAAAAGTGGAATTTATTTTAAAAAAATGTCCTGACGAATTTGTTTGTTTAAAAAAATTATGAGCTATATACTCTCTGTTCCCGCCACTTTTTCATTTACTGAGAGAGTCTTTTCGATCAGGAATCTGAAGTAGCGGGAAGAGAGAAACAGAGCTTCATTGAAATTAATTAAAAATGAGCTCTTGATCTTTACAAATTTAGGGAGTCATACAATTATTTTAAAAACAATGAAAAATTGTTACATGCTGCAAAAAGTACAAATAAATATGTTTTTAAAAATATTAAATAAATACTCTTTTTAGGAAGTCCGTACTCTTTATTTACCTCCTTTGAAATCAGAAATACTCTATTTATTCTAATAAAAGTTGGCAACCCTAGGGGACGGTCACCCGAACCAGTGTCATAACAATTGCGCAGGTGCGTTGACGCATGTTTATTTAAGATATTAATCCGTGACGTAATCGCCGCACGCGCCTCTCGTCCTTGGATTGCAGTGCAGTGTTATTGTGGACTAATTTAATTGTCAGTAGACTTTGTAAAGACGATGCCTCGACCGCGTAATGTGCAGGCTAGGTTCACAAACCAACAATACCTACAAATGGTTTTGATTTACGATCGCACAAGAAATTTAGTACGAACTCGTGAAATGTTCCATCGCCGCTACCCGAACGACCCTATTCCTTCACGGGGTCTCATTTTAAGAACCACGCAGAACCTGTTGGATTTTTCGTCAAAATATTGATAAAAAATAAGGAGCAAGGGTTTTAAAATTTGTCTTTATTAATGACATATCAGAATCATATTACAAAAATACCACCTCACATACATACATAAAGTCACGTCCTTATCCCTTAGGCCAGTAAAGTAAAGGCGGAACTACATTAGACCGACGCACACGTCTGAGACGTCGCCAACGTGTGATTGGTGTGCACACTAAACCGACGCCGCCGATGCGTACGCGTGTTTTGTGCCATCATTTCACGCTGGTTTTTGAACAAGACAGGCGGTACCTGCCTAGCTAAATGATTATTAGTTCTCTAAAAGACACAAGAAAAGGATTTAGTTTAAAAATGTACGAATCAGACAGATAAATTTGAAGTAAATTTAATTTATTTTTATGGCTTTGAAACGACCAACAGGGGAGAAAAGGTTTTATAAACCGCTTGGTCCAGCAGTATCCTGGTCATCTGAACCCATAATTGGTTCAATTCCCTCCATCAATTGATTATCCTCCATGGACTGGTCACTTTCACAGTCCTGGTCTTCATAGTCGTCACTTTCATCTTCGCTGTCGCTGTTCATACCGACACTGATAATGAAGTCCTCTATTTCACTCTCCCAACCTACATCGCGATTCCAGTATTCTTCTTCGACTCTTTTGATGTGGTTTACTTGTTTCTTCCAGTCGTCTCGCGTAATTGAAGCTATGGCATGGCACAGATTACCAGATACTACACTGAATACAAAATGTTCAATGCCTACCGCTATAATAGCCTACACTTTCAAGTCGATAGACGCTGCGAACGAAAATGCACCTAACCTTACAAACTTAAAGTGAGTTTTGCTTTGTAGATGCGCGCCGCCGCGTGGATATTGTGAATTGCCAGGGCTGCCTCTGTCGACAAAGATTTCAGTAGGAATTTGTAGTATACTTTATGAAATAAAACAAGTTTTTTAATGTATCAGAATTTATAATTGGTTTAAAAAATAAGTGTAAAACGTAATCGATATAAATAAAAACGAATTGCAATTCTGTTAAGCGGCTAACAGACGTAATTAAAACGCAAGTTTTATAATGCGTAAAAGTATATGATTCACTGCAGTAAACAAAATCAGAAAAATATATGATATTCTTCAGGATATATGCTAGTAACATTGTGATTTGAAAACATAATACAACTAACTTTGCTCGATAGAAAAAAAACACGAAGATACCTCTAAAAAAATCTTTTAACGTGTAAAAACCATACTAAAAAACAGGTCATCGTTCTGTTTTTTTTTGTCAATTAATTCTACAAGCAGCATACTAAAATCATAATGTTTTACTTTTTTAGTCTAATCAATAGTTTTTTTGTAATCGCAAAATACCACTAATTTCGCACTATTCGGCCGCAGCGAAAGACGTAACAACCGCTTTGTAGTGCAAGCTGATTAGAACTTTATTCTAACAGCATACTGTTCCTATGACCATCATTAGATGAGCTCCATGTCATCATAATAATGCATTGTCACGCGATATTCATATACCTACTCTTTTTTTTTTTTTTTTTTTTTGGTGGGTGGAAAATCATCGAATAACCCCCCCCGCTCTTGGGCAGAGCGAAGGGGAGTGTCAGACTTCTACTGACTAAAAACCAAACCCATGTTCCTTCTTCTTCGCCCTTGTGTCGGAGCCGCGGTAACCTTTCGATATCCACAGCCCCGACGGGCGTCGGCCCTTGCGGGCCCCTCCTTGCTGACATCTCTTTGAGGCGCGCGTGGAACACGTACGCGCCGCCGACACGGTCTGTTGCCGTCATGACGACGGCCGGACGGCGAGCTAGCCCGTTACTCACCGTCCACAGGCCCGCGTCTACGGTGGCCGGAGGTCATCGCGTGACCCCCGACGCCCGGAGCGCCTTCCGCGGCGGCTGGGACGTTGAGAGGTTCTCTCCCTCTCTCGTTCCGCCACCTCCTTCGCTAGCATCACTGCTTCGCAGAAGGAGGCGACGGCGTCCCATTCCTCCTCACCCCGGACCATGGCTTGCACCAGAGCCGGGCGCGAGAGGTCGCCGCCGCCGATCGCCGCTACGAGAACACGGCGGGGCTCCGCCCAAGCAGGGCACGCCTCCACAGTGTGCTCCACCGTGTCCTCCGGTCGATCCTCGCAGTGGAAGCATCCGGGCGTTTCCTCCCGCCTGATTCGGTACAGGTACCTCCCGAAACACCCGTGTCCGGTGAGGACCTGCGTCAGACGGTAGGTGAGGGCGCCGTGGCGCCTCTCCAGCCACTCCTCAAAGAGGGGACTTACCGCCACTATCGTGGCGTGCCCTGCGCTGGGTTGCGACAGTCCATATACCTACTCTAACGATTGCATCCGCTCAATCGGAAGCCGGGCAGTTAAAAATTAGCAAGATTTTACTACAGACAGACAACGGAACAAGTGAAATTAAATATAATCTTGTAAAAAGAAAGAAAATATTGTCTTTTTTTGAAACATTGTCCTACGCTGGGAATTTCTCCTGTTTCGTGGGTATATTTAAAAACATCGAATTCGAAACGAAACATCGTCGATGAAAAAATGTAAGTACCTACCTACAACTATTTTATAAACGACCGAATTTTTAGTGGCTTGTAAAAGTAATATAATAATAATAATAATAATAAAAAAAAAAAAAAACTTTCGCTTGGCGGTTGGATCAAGGGCCTGATTCAGAAGGCAGTACTTCTCGATACGGCCCGTATTGTGAGAAGGTTCCTGTCTCTGGAACCCTAACCACCGGTGGCTTGGACCCTGCTCCCGACACCGGTGGACTACTATTTTTTTATATTTTTAAATGTTTTTTGATATCTTTTTTAATAAATATTTAAAAATGTAAATTAGTATGTAAGGAAAATAAATAAAGAGAATAATTAATATTCCACAACTATCACACAACGCCATCTAGTCCCAAGCTAAGCAGAGCTTGTGTTATGTGTACTAGACAACTGATAAACATACTTATATATTTCTAAATACATACATATTATAGATAAATTACACCCAGACACAGAACAAATGATCGTGCTCATCACACAAACATTTGTCCTGGGTGGGAATCGAACCCACGACCTCCGGCATAGCAGTTAGGGTCACTAACCACTAGACCAACAGGCCAGTGAAAGTGTTTGTAATTTAAACCTATTTATAAAATAAACAACATTTATCATTTAATTAAACAATTGTAGGTACCTAAGTACATTTTTTCATCACTATCACTACATAGTATAAAACAAAGTCGCTTTCTCTGTCCCTATGTCCCTTTGTATGCTTAAATCTTTAAAACTACGCAACGGATTATGATGCGGGTTTTTTTAATAGATAGAGTGATTCAAGAGGAAGGTTTTAATACCATTTTTGCACCCGTGCGAAGCCGGGGCGGGTCACTAGTAACAAAACAAAACTTACATTTCTGTATCACGAGGAAAACCGAAAAAAGATTTTTTTTTATCTCTTCTCTTGCTGGATCTACATCCATCCACTGCACACAAAGCACCAGAAGTAGCCATTTCTTAAGATTTGAAAACTCAAGTCGACCGAAATATTATAATAATTATGCGTATACGCGCCGCGCGGCTGTTGACAACCCACTGCCAATTGGGCTACGATAGACCGGCGCCCGGTAGGTAGTTAGCGCGCGTAAGTACATGGAGTGTAGTATCTGTAATCTGTGCTATGGCCTCTTTTGTGAACTCCTCTATTTTATTTTCGTGTTGCTCCACATTTACTAAAATAAAAAAAACAGGACGCGCTACGGCGTAGCACTTTCTACGCTACGTCCGGCTACGCGCCTGCCTAGCTTAACTTACTCATATCGCATTTTTTTTCATAGACCTTTATTTTATTCCAGTATTTAGGTATTTTTAATTATTTGAATACCAATCAATAATATTTTTTAACTTGTATCTTTATTTAATTCAATTTGGAATTAAATCCCCCTAGATTGCGAGATTCCCACACTGTGCGACGGTGCCCCGGCGTATTTCCGCCGCGATGTTCGTGCCTACCTAAATTAAACTTTTGGCGAGCGATGGATAGGTCGCGGTGGGCCCGTGCCTTGGCCGGCGAGATCGCCCGATTTAACGCCCCTGGACTTTTTCTTGTGGGGGCAAATTAAAAGAATAGTGTATACGCGGGAAAGTGAGTCGAGAGACGATTTAAAAAACAAAATTGTTAACGCATTCGACATAGTGAAATCACAGGAATTTGTGTTGAACAGGGTGAAAAACAATCACAGACGTAGGGCTCAGTTGTGTATTGAAAAAGGCGGCGGACACTTTGAGAATCTTTTAAAATACGTGTAAGTGCTAGTTAGTAAGTTAGGTTAAGCAGCTAAGTAGTAGTAAAACTATTGTAAATTATTGTGATTCCTGAACAATTATTGTAAATAATGTGATTCCAACTTTGTAAATACGCCAAAACTACCTACAGGAAATTTATTTTACCTACGTAAACATTTTTTTTTAATGTTGTAAGTTGACGTAGTTTTGACCGTCCTAAGCCGGCAAAGTATGAAGGGAAAGTTGGAATGTATTAGGAATGAAATCGTTAGCATAGCAACTTACCTATTTTACGTGAGTGGGGCGGGTTCAAAGAGTTCACGCACAATAACGCGTACGACGTAGTGTACCTACAGCAGCATTCGCTAGCGCGATGCGCAACTGTTTGACGGGTCCACTCAAATCTGTGTGGTGCTTTCCTCAAAAGACCATCTCAGACACTAATCTGCATAGTCTTCATGTATTTTATTATTTTTATATTGTGAATGTGAGGACCGTGTGGGTTTTTAAGTAATTTTAACGATTGTCTGGCAGTTTGAGTACTATAAGCGACCCACCCAAATGTCCTTTCTTTGGTATTGTTCGTCGTGACGTTGAGCTCCTTGAGTTATAAGTCGAGCTCCACGATAACTGACAAATGCTTGCACTGACTGGACGGGTCCACTCAAATCTGTGTGGTGCTTTCTTCAAAAGACCATCTCAGACACTAATTTGCATAGTCTTCATGTGTGTATTATACCAAGATTATGTCTGTACCTTGAACTCAAACGATTTTAAAAGAGTGTCCATGAAGTTTCTTGCCATTCTTCTCATGAGACCAACGCTTTGGAATGGGCAACTACAGTACAATCACGAGTTATTATGCCTTGTGACTGGAACTGTAGCTTAGTTTATTTAGCTTCAGTAGTTTACTGCCGCACTCGGAGAGCTTCAGTGGTTGCTTGGGACGTCGCTTGGTAAAGGTTTTTGACAGTTTTGTCATACAAAAGTATGTCAGGCCTTTGCTGGGTGGCGGCTTGAGTAATCGTTGGATATCTCTGAGTGCCGCAGTTAGTTTAATTCGACTATTCAAAAGTGCCTGTAACGGCCTACTTGAAATAAATGCTTTGACTTTTACTTTGACTTTGATACTTTGTATGACTTACTACATTTTGAAGGTTTTTCATAATTGCATTAATAATATTTTTGATTTGCGTAATAGTAGCCCTAATGCAATTAGTATCGTGAGTAGTGTCTTGGTTTAGAATAATGCTCATGACTTCAATTGCACCCTGTATATGGACCAAAGTCAGCTCAAGGTATCAACTTTGAGTGATTAGACTTGCGGACTCGCCTTGATGGCAACTACCACTGCTAGTTTAGATGCACAATCCGAAATGAAGGATGTTGGAAGTAGAGTGCCAACGGAGCCGAGGAAGAAGCAGGCGCCCTACCACTTTCACCACGTGACCCGAATGCCACCGGTCTAAAACCGACAAGACTTTCGACGACCTCAGTGAAACCCAGGAATGAACCGATGTTCTCAGACATTGACATAGATGGTTGCTCGGAGTTGCACCCTACAGACGGACAAACGAATTTGCGATAACTGCTGAAGGCTTTATTCCTCTATGTAAGAAGGAATACGATATCATAGATAGTTACAAATTCTAATTAAAATTTTCTTGTTTGTCTAAGATCCAACTTTCCTCAGGTCTGCTGGAAGAAATTTCTCATGAAATAAGCAGTACCTTTGTGCTCTTCTATGTTTTTATGCTTTTATCCTTTTTTTGTATTTTGTGTGTACATAAATAAATAATGTCAATTAGGCCGCCTCCAGGACGGTCAACGTCAGTAGCAGCGCATCATCATTAAGAATCTAAGGAACTGAGTGATAAACATTGAAACTGGTACTTCATCGATATACTGCCGCATGATGAAGAGTGTTTGGTACCATCATCGCAGGAGTTTCATCAAAATGAAAATATAACATTTATTCAAGACAATAACTCAGTGCACAATGCTCGTACTGTACAAGCATAGATTAATGAACAGAGAGAGTTTACTTTTATCAAACTACCGTCAAAAAGTCCAGACCTCAATTCCATTGAGAACTTATAGGGTAAAATGGTGCAGAAGTGGGCTGGGAAGGGAATCAATGTCGAACAAAGGAAGCATTAAGACAACATGCAAATAACGTTTGGGAATCTTTCAGAGGAAGAAATTTTTGTGAGAAGGTTGTTGCTTGCAAGCGAAAACGGTTACAGAACGTATTAAATGCAGAAGGAGATTACACAAAATACTAATACTTTATCTACTTATGTTGTCACAAATAAAAAATATTTACAATAACTTTCATTTGACCCGTGGGGTATCCGGGCAAGAATAGTACCCACCCATTTCATCCCGAGGATGTCGTAGAAGGCGACTAAGGGAAAACCTGTAAGTCGGGCAGCAGCAACTTCCGTGTACTTAAAACTACACTGCGATCCCCAAGACAGGCCTGCCAAGCGTGAGGATTATGGCAACTCCCCCCCTAGAATGACAGACAGGAGAAGCTCACGGCCCCCAGTCCCCAGCTGCTCCACTATTCTTGACCTCGGTAGCGGGTCAGGTAACGGTGGAGCGGGGGGGTGCTAAGAATCCCTGGCAGATGTCCCGCTACCACCCCCAACGAACTTTGGCCCTGGCAACACAGAACATTTGCACATTGCGGACTGACGAAAAGATTGTCGAACTTTGGGAGGAATTGAGAAAGTTGCGATTTTGCGAGAAATAAGACGAGAGAAAGAAAGAAAGAAAATGTATTTATTAGTCAGAACACGATAATCCTGGATTCCGGCAACAAGCTCTTCCGGGAAGGAGACCGAAAATTCCAGGGTCCCGCGGCGCGCGGCGTCACGACTGTTGTGCCGCGCCGCAGTTGATTGATCGCACGCTTCGGTCGCCACGTGCGAGCGCATCACAATATCGCCGTGTCACCGGCTGCAACGCAATTAACTACTTACAGTAGTCACTGTTTTCGTGGCGTACGGGACACGGGTCATAAACTACTCATAAAAGCGGCTACACACGGCCCTAAAATCAGAGGCAATATCGGGAGAGTGGTGGTGGGGATGAAATCGGCCCCTACTCTACACACGTCCCTGCCACTTAGTTCGTAACCCACCGTGCAGCAAAGCGCTCGTCTATCCAATATGTCGCCTATACTCTCGAAAAATAAAAAAATGGGTTAAATAAATAATTTTCTTAAAGTCGGCCGTCGTCGTATTGTCTTTACCGACGACCTTTTCATTGTACAGTTGTAATAGCATTTTATAGGCCTCCTGCCTCATGTCGCGGTTAAAATACTCTTTATGTTTTTTATCCCATAAATACGACAAATCCTTGAAAAGATCAATTGTTTTCGTCCAGCCCTCTCGCTCCTTCGCCATAATATCTCCGCACGAAATAAAATTGTATTTACAAAAACACGTCTTGTTGCCACTACAGTCGCACGCGCACTGCGGTGAAATCGGTTCCGATTTCGCTACACACGCACCGACCAACGCTCCCTAGACGATAATCGTCCCTAAATCGTAAGCTCGCCCGAACCAATTTCGAGTTAGGGGTAATAATAATAATAATGATTACGATTTGCCTACTCACGAGGCGATCAAGGGAGCGATCTAGGGCGCTCCCCACCACTCTCCCGATATTGCCTCTGATTTTAGGGCCGTGTGTAGGCGCTTTAAGACTTCTTATTGTTGCTAATTACTCGTCTAAAGTTTGAAATGGAAACAAATCCTGTAGTTACTATAAAGGCTATACCGATGAACTCAAACACACTAGAAAGCTGGGCCTCAATTCCGCTAAATGTAAGGTAGTTCAATTGCACGTCGTCAGCATGGCAATAGCATAAAATGACACTTTTGGTATTCTGTTCCTGTTATGAAAGTTGAATAGCGGCTACCCAGCCGCCATTGATACATTTCGGAATTCTATTAACCAATGGCGTCACAATAGCGTCAGCACGGCAACATAAATATGTATTCTGCTCTTATTTGACGTTTGTACCGGATAGCGTTGGCATCGTCGATAGCTGTCAAAATTGGCCATCGAGAAGCAATTGTGCAGCCATACGTTTTATCTCACATTCTCCATTAAAAAAGTCTGAAAAGTGATAACAAAAATGCCGCATCATATTTTAAGATGGCGATATTTAGAATTGGCCAGCAGGGAGGAACGGCGTCGGGACGAGAGGCTGCAACGCCGTCGAGCACGAGCTTTACTGAGGCGGAATATTAACAACAGTTATTAACAACTTACAGTGCGCCAGGCTTCAGTCCCTCTTGTGGGACAGTTTGCCGAAACACTGTTTAGTATATTGGCGCATTCCATCCATAGCCGTTTCGACAAACTGCGCCCTTCTTTTGTCCGGCTGAACCTGCCTAGCGCCAGCTCCCTGTGACGCTCCAGGAACTCTATCAGAGCCTCTTGCTGCTCCACCGTCACTGTCTCTGTCGACATTTTTTATCCTTTGGTACTTCAAATGATAAAAACATTCAGATGATACATAGACGTATAAAAAAAGGAAGACTCCGCGCCACGCATATCGAAAGTGAGGCGTGTTTGTACAAACGGTGGGATTACTGTTTCACTTTCGATATGCGTGGCGCGGAGTCCTCCTTTTTTTTATAATTCTATGAGATAATATAAAACTTGTTCTCCTTCTTTTAATGTGATGGGCTGTGGACTCCTATGTGATTCACGGTGTGAATTCACGCCGTAAGGGCGAGTGCGCACTGCGGTGCGTTTCCGTTAGTTCTGCCGCACTGGGCGGGGCCTACAGTAACAAAACGCATAACCGCAGTGCGCGCACTTCAAAGACATTCCATACTTCACAGATTATGCGTTAGAAAAACGCACCGCAGTGCGCGCTCGCCCTAATTTTCGCCGCGAAGTCAGCGCGAAAAGCATGCCCCTCCACACTCGCTATCGTTCACAGTTTAGCTCGCGCGCTCGTCAAGAATGGACGCCGACATAATTATGCACTGCTATCTTCATGCTGCTGTTTTAACACGCGAGTGTGGATGCGTTCGCGTTCACGGGAGGTTCGCGTCCCGCGAACCTTTTGGCGCGGACGCAAATACCGACGCTGAACGGGGAACAAGGCGTGAACAGCCGCGAAGCCCGTGAACGGGTGCGAAAGCCATCCACAGTCGCGGTTCGAGGCTTTCACGGGTGTTCACGGTGCGAATGTGGAGCCTAGCATAGTCACTACACGGTTTAATTGTATGAGTAAACTTGAGTATCCACTTACTTGAAAAAATATCCACGAAAACCATTGATATAATAAAACCCTAGATGCACAGTCTCGAACAAAACAAACAGTCGAAGCTGTCGCCAAACACTCACCAATACACGCACTACTACATGTAGTTATCGTCACTATAAACATATTTTTTTGGCAAATTCAACCTTACGCAGATTCCTTTTACAATGCAGTTATAAAAAGCAATATAAAAAGTATTTTGTACGACCGTGCAGAGACGCGAGCGACGCGAGACTATTTGAAATGAGTTCATTGTGAACTCATTCTAAGCGGACGGTTTTGAGACGCGGAGTGTGTATCTTGGGTTTTATTATATCAATGACGAAAACACAAAAGTTTTTTGAATCTCAACAAAAATACGTTTTTATGATGTCAGACCACGCTGTCAAACATCAAAAACGAAGGAATTCTGTAAATTTTGGCGGTATAATGTTTTACACAGATTAAATAATAATAGTACAGAGCTACTAGTACGATCTAATCTGTGGTTTATATAGCCAAGCTGATGCGATGCTGACGACGTGCCAGCGATATGCTGACGACGTTGTTTTCAAAATTAGAAGAATACCGTTTTTAGATCAATGACGTTGGCAAAGCAATCGCGTGGCTGCGACATAGCAATTTGTGGTAAAATAGCAGAATTGGGGCCCAGGGAAGAAAAAATTACTCAACAGACACACACCGTTAGCGAAATACAAGGGATTGATGATTTCAGATTCATTAGGTACGAGGTAAAAATAACTGTGAACAGTTAGTACATACCTACTTTTCAACTAAGAATAGGATGAGAGCCGCGCCATTTTTTGATGTAGATTACGATTGTCTCGTTAATAATAAGAATACTATTGTATAAATTGCTTTAATTTACTTAATATTTAAACAAAAACAATGCTTATTTTTTGACAAAATAATATTTGCCGACTTTATTTACTGTAAAGTCACATAGTAGCACAGCTCTCATCCTATTCTTAGTTGAATCGCGTATAATATTTCGCATATAATATTTTGCATTCAAGCTTTATATTGTTTTATTTTCCTAAAGTTTAAATCCGCCCCTACGACGACCCACTGACCTTTGAATGCTATAATTTTCAGGCTTGTGACGATTTAGATATCTCATTAACAGATCTGCTGGAATATCCACTTGGTAATAAAGCTGAAACGAGCACGCCTAAACCAAAATCTCCCGTTACAATAGATAATGCAATTAGTACTGGTTCTAGCACAAAATTATCTAACACAGCTTTAACAATCACAATTCCTGCTGCAAGCCAAGTTGAAGTTTATGTATGTATTTTTCTTTTGCATATTTTTGTTTACATATTAACACTCGGGTGACTATTTTACAGGGACGTACCACATCTGTAAAATTGAAATAAGTTTTAATTCGATTAAGTACTTTTAAATTATTTTTTATTTGCATTAAACTTTGTTAACACATTAACAACAAATCTTGTGGCTAAGATGATGATGATTACTTAGCTTTTTAAAATGTTGGTTGACAAAGAGTGTGAGTTGCGACTCGCGTGATGTGAAAATCCCTGTAATATGGTTGCTTATAATTATGCTGTTGCTTAATGCTTGGTGGTGGTTATTATGAGTTAAAATGTTTTGGTTCCACTGTACATTATGATCCACAGATCTTCAGATATTTATTTTCGTGTAGAATACAACTCTTCTTAGTATACAAAATACATACTATACAAAATAGGTACCTACTATAAAAATCGCTGGGCCTTAGTGTACAGTGCTTCCAATGTTTTTTTTTTTTTATTTTCAGGATCTAAAACTGCTATTAAATAATAGTCTAGAAGGAAAAAAAAGGAAAACAGCCCATTAGAGAACGCTGCACGCCAACGATTGGTCCGGATAATAGGAACAGCAATCTTACGAGATACTCCAGACAAATGTATTCGACCCGCCGAATATGCCAATTGGGCCAGGCAGATAGTAACAATATTTAAATGTGAAAAACCATCCGTGTACTTTCACAGTAAAATTGTTGAGTCTACACGTGGCCTTATCACCAGGTTGGCTGGGAAGTTACCGGATCCATAATTTAAGAAGAAAATACCGGGATTCTGGTGTACTAGAAAAACGTTGACGAATTTCTAGAACTTCATCTGATGGATCACTACCACCTTCGCCATCACTACGCTTACCAGATGAATTCTTGACGGAACAAGAGGAAGAGATCCCTGATGCTATGCAATGGCTTAAAAATTCCAGCGAGCCTTGGTCAACAGTTTTACAAAAGTGGACAGAGACAACACGGACACGCTTAAACCTTTCAAAAGAATTACTTATATCTCAATATTTCAAGGAGTACCCAGCTTTGAGGAAATCAACTGGATACATATTGGTAAGTACTTCAAAAAAAGAACCCATTGGTTAAATTTAAATTATTTTTAGAGACTAAAATTATGATTTTGTTTACAGTTGGAAAACGATTTTGAAAAGCTGTATGCTGGCCAATATACAGAAATTTTTGAAAGTTTTCCTACTTTAAAAGAAAGTATTTTTAAACTGGCCAATAAGCGAAAAACTACTCACAACAAGGACACAGCTCTAAATGAACTTCTTAGTTTCCAAGATTGTAAGTACCTACACTTTAAATATATGACGATGGTAGCTCAACTATTTCGGGTTCATCGTTGTCAGAGTCCAAGTTCAGCATGGCGAAGGTACGAAATAATAGTCTCAACACTGGTTACAACCGCCTATTTATTTACTTCCGATAACAAATTAACAAAATCTCAAACGATCAGGCTGATGGAAATGGATTAAAGTACGGAAACGCGGTAAGTTCGATACAGGCGGGCAGAACGACCGTTCGCACTCGTGTCTCACCAAAAAGTCCCGTCCCTCAAATCAAATGCGTCTAATGTCAACGTCAACCGACCACTGACCACTGACGTCTGACATATCACAACTGACATTTGACATATGACAACTGACAGCTGTCAAACCAGACCTGCCACGCTCTGTATCGACCTCACCCAAGCTCACTGCTTGACGTTTCCGAGTTTTCCGACAAACGATGATAGATGGCGTTATTCCAAATTGTCAACTCTAAATATTGTGCCTCGGTGTTGAATCTGCGACATATATAATTATAATTCTTTCTTTCTTCTTCTTTCTTTTTTTAAAAAACGTTGCCCCACACTAGGAATTTCTCCTGTATCGTGGGTGCGTTTACAAACATTTAAATACAATTACAATTTAAATTCTATTCTACTTTAATTCTATTTGCTAATACAATGTAAGTGATACTGCTAAGTAAAGTAAATACCTATACCTACATTTTTTATTATGTCTCTGGGTAACTCATGTAAGGGTGGGAATAAAAAACAATTTCGGTATATTTACATTTATAAAAAAAATATTTCAGACCTTGATCCATATGATGTTAGTAATACACACAACACTAATAAGTAGGTACTACCAAATTTCAACATAGTTATTCCCGTGACAATTTTATAGCCCATGACCTTCCCTATCCAATCGCTCCAATCTATATTTAATATGTTTTACTATTCGTACACTACAAAAGCTTTTTCTTTTTCCAGCATCGGAAGAGAGCTCCAACATTGCCTGCAAGCTATTGATCCCTACACTTTTGGCTGTAACAAGTGTGCGTTTAAAAAACAGTCAAAAAAAAGTTTGGCGGCCATCGAAATCCGAAGTCAGAGAAGGATTCATCACTCATGTCAAAAACGATTCTGATGTAAGGTCAGTTGTAGATACAAGAAGAGAAAAGTTTAGGCAATTTGGTCTTACAGTACAACCATTCATGGTAATTGTGGGTCCATCACTTGACACAATTAAATCTTATTTTGTAGTAATCGATTAAGTGTGGTACGATCTTCCTAATATTTTGTCAGTTTTCAGCTCGTGTTTTAAATTAATCTGGGTAGTCAATGCCCAATATTCAGTAGAGTGTCACAGTACGTGGATGTTTATTCAGCACGCGTATTTTAAACTTAAAACTAAGTTTGATAGTGAATCAACTTCAGCTGTTACCTTATTGGGAGAGCTGGGCATTGATGTATGATATGTTGTTCCTACATGTAGGATTTCAATATTCAATTATTCCACGAGAAAACAAAACGGCTGATATACTTCACTTCAACGGTTAATGCAAGATTTGTTGTACTATTAGTATTAGTATTTTTGATATAATGGTTATTTGTTTTATGTGTAGAGATTCTGTAGAGCTTAAGTTACTTAGGAATCATTTAAAATATAAACACAGTGACCACACAATAGCAACATACAGATGCTGTGAAGACGATTGTAAGAGATCATTTCAAATATATAGTTCTTTTAAAAGGCACTTAGAGAAATGCCATGTATCTAAAGGCCAATGCTTGCAGACGTCCAATACGGTAGAAAGTAACGATTTTAATACTGATGAGTTGCAGCGATCAGGTAATAATCATAACAGCGTAAATAATATTATTCCCTCATGTTCTATTTCTTCTGAATCATCATGCTCTGTACAACAAAGAAACTCTATCGATAATGTTATTTCCACATTTATAGCATCGCTTTATGGTAATACATTGCTGCCAAGAAATGTAGTACAAAGTATTGTTAATAATCGAAGTGACTGCCTAACTTCATTGGTCCCAGTAATAGAACAGTGTGTCAATAAGGTTTTGATTGAACATTCAAACAGTTCTGCTAATATTTCAAAGAGTTTAGCTAATGAAGTACAGACTTCAATAACATCTTCACTAAACAATTTTTTAACAGAACGTAAACGTTTGAATTACTTTTTTTAAAAAGGATCTTACATTAAACCTCAGCCAGTGTGTATTGGACAACGGTTAACTTCAGTGAAAAGTCAAGGGATAACACGTTTGCAACCTGTAGACTGTCATGAACAATTCATTCCACTAAGAGAAACTCTAAAAAATTTTTTATCTTTGAATAATGTATTGTCTGAAATGTTGCAGTATATGGAAAGTTTAAATTTAAAACAGGAAAAAGAAAATTTTATCCAAGGTACATATTGGAGAGAGAGAATGAATCACCATGGTGACAGGACAGTTATTCCTTTATTTATGTATTTTGATGACTATGAGACCGGAAATGTTCTTGGGAGCCATGCTGGCATACATAAGTTGGGAGCAGTTTATGTTTCAATTCCATGTCTTCCTCCCTGGCGCTCTTCTGCTCTTTCCAATATATTCCTTGCTTTATTGTTTCATTCATCGGACAGGATTTCTTTTGGTAATCGCATTATATTCGCTCCAGTGATAGAAGAATTCAATTACTTAAGCGAAATTGGTATAACCATAGACATTCCAACTTATAAAGGGAACATCTACTTTGAACTTGGTGTGATTCTGGGTGATAATTTAGGCTTACATTCAATGTTAGGGCTTGTGGAAAGCTATTTAGCTAACCTTTCATGTAGAGTATGTAAAGTACCTAAAGCTGTCTTAAAAGAGCAGTGCTTCGAAGACAAAACACTGCTACGCAATAACGATACATATATTGCAGACTTGGCTTTGAATAATGTAACTTCGACTGGCATTAAAGAAAGATGTGTTTTTCTAGACATTAAATACTTTGATATGTCTCAGCAGGTTGGGCTTGACATAATGCATGATGTGCTCGAAGGTGTAGCAAAATACGTATTAAGTTATATGTTATTAGAGTACACTCAAAGGTTTAACTTTTTTTCGTTATCTGTTCTTAATGATAAAATATCATCAATGAACTTTGGACCCGATTCTAAAAATAGACCGTGTTCGATAGAAAAGGACCACCTGATTCGAGGTACATTACGTTTATCTTCAGGGGAGATGTTAACTCTTTTACGATTCCTGCGAATAATTATTGGAGATTTCGTGCCGAGAGAAGACGTCATTTGGATCTTATATGTAAAATTGAGAAAAATTCTTGACATCATTCTTAGTGTAAAAGTCACAGTCGGTACAGAAGATTTGTTGCAAGTATTGGTAGGTGAATTTAATGAGCTATATATCAAAGTTACGAAAGACTCTTTAAAACCAAAATTTCATAACATGATCCATTATCACTCTGCTCTTGTAAAATACGGGCCTATTTCTTCATTATGGTCAATGAGATTTGAAGGTAAACATATACATTCAAAAATGGCTGCAAAGGCATCATGCAATCGTGTTAATCCGACTTTAACTTTAGCTATGAGACATCAAGTTCAACTAAATGAAATATTTCACCGTGGCAGTCTAAGTGATGTTCTCATAGTAGGGCCTAAGAAGAAAGTTTTACAATCAGAGACTGAGTTTGTTCAATCAAAATTGAATTTAGATTCTTCAAAATCTTTCGTAAGTGTGAATTGGGCTATGATTTCCTCTGTGCGTTATGATATAGGATGTATACTTTTACATAGTGTAAGTAATGATGAATATCTTTACAATTTCTTAATTGTTGAACATATTTACCTGTACGACGAAAATCAGTTAATTTTTTTGGGTATTTTGTTAGATACTGTCGAGTTTGATGAACATTATTATGCATACCATGTCCAAATTCCTGACAGAGATGTCCATTGCACTGTATTTTATGAATCGTTACTTTCACCTATTCCAAATGCTAAGAGTGTTTTACAAAATGGTATACAGTACATAGTTTTAAGAAGTCCCATAAAATATTTTTTATTTTGTGCGTGTGGACTGAGGTATTCTTTTTTAAAAATTGATTGATTCTAACGAAAGTTACATATATTTTAGTAAAAAAAATGTAAGAATATGATGGACTCGTTGAAAGAAATGTAAACAGTAAGATAAAAGAGGTAGGACCTAGAATTTGGATCACTCCATTCACACGCCTGCAAAAATTGTCATGGCAAAAATCTCGGAATGTACGGCCTTGGAGGTTTAAGTTTGCATTTCAAAATATTGAAAAAAAATATTAAGAAATACTACATAATTCTCAATTCATTTTATGGCCATCAAATGTAGTATTCTTATTAAATTCTTTTCAATTTTTTGAAACGCAAACTTAAACCTCCAAGGCCGTACATTCTGAGATTTTTGCCATGACAATTTGTGATGAATTTAAGGCTAGCAGAGTAAAACTATAGCGCAGTAGTTAACTATTTATTATAAAACTCGGTGGAGAAATCAATTACAGAAATGGTTCTCTTGCAACTTGAATCCGCAATAGACAATTATAGACTTGACTGTCAGACTTCACATATTGCCATAGACACATTAATATTTCTTTTTTAGTTTATTGGCTAATACAGACTCTACACTTCACACGCCCCCTCAATAAAATAAAAAAAATACACCAACATTTTCTAAACAAAAATTACGCCCCCTTAAAGTAAACTCCCAATAACAACGCAAAAAACAAAAAAAACTCTAATTAAACATTTAAACTTCACTTACATTAAACACAAAGAATATCTGAACCCATTGAATTTGGTCACTGGTAAAGATTTTGTAAAGAAATCAGCTAACTGACAGTCCGTTTTAACAAATTTCAATAATACAATGTTACTGTCAATTTTCTCCTTAATAAAATTAAATTTAATATCAACATGTTTAACCCTTTTATTATTTTCTGGATTATTCCCAATATTTATGGCTGCCTGATTATCTACAAAAATAGTGATAGGACAAACTGAAATCTCAAAATCTTTTATAAGATTTTTAAGCCAACAGGCCTCGACAACTGCAGAAGTCAGAGCTATAAGTTCTGCTTCAGAAGAAGACAAGCTGACAGTATGTTGCTTCTTAGATGACCATACAATAGGACAATTAAATAATTTAAACACATAACCTGATGTTGACTTTCTGTCATTAATATCGCTTCCCCAGTCGGAATCTACATATCCAAGCAAATCTGTACTCTCAATACTATTGAAAGTCAACTTCAAGTCAAGTGTAGCATTTACATATCTGAGCACCCTTTTTAATGCTTTTAACAATGTTTCATCTGCACAATTTTGAAAACGACTCAAATATGCCACACTAGGACATAAATCAGGTCTAGTACACAAAACGGCATACATTAACGATCCAAGGATTTGTCTACATTGATTTTCCAATTTAGGATCTGATTTATTTGACTGAAACATTTGGAATTTGAATTCCATTGGAGTTGACATAGGTTTTGAATCAATCATATTAAACTTCTCTAGTATCTTTTTCAAATAATGTTTTTGTGACATTTCAATAATACCATTTTGCAAATCTTGCTTAACATGAATGCCCAAATAATTAGTTACATGACCTAGATCTTTCATACAGAAGATACTACTCAAATAAAGTTTTAAATTTTGTACTTCTCTTTCATTTGACCCCATAATCAATATGTCATCAACAAACAATAACAAATAAATTTTACATTCAGAATTTGCTTTACAATAAAGACAAAAATCATTTTCAGATCTAATAAACCCTTTCTTAACAATTACCTTATCAAACTTTAAGTTCCAATACTTTGGTGATTTCTTTAGTCCGTAGATACTTTTATTTAATTTAACAACATTTATATTATCATCACATCCAGGTGGTAGTCTCATATACACCGCTTCCTGTATATCTCCATACAGGAAAGCACTTCGTACATCCATGTGATGAACTGGTAGTTTTTCTTTACTAGCCAAAGCCATTAAGACCCTGAAAGTCGCAATTTTAGCTACTGGTGCGTACACATCATAGGCTTCAAAAATATCCTCTTGTTGAAAACCTCGTGCAACAAGACGTGCCTTGTATTGGGTTATGTTTCCTTCACCATCCTGTTTTACTTTATAAACCCATTTACTTTCTATTACCTTTTTGTCTTTAGGTACTTCAATTTCACTTTTCCAAGTATTATTTTCTTTTAGAACTTCCAATTCTTTTTTCATGGCTTCTTTCCACTTATTACTTTCCATACTATTGATAGCTTCATCATATGTTCTAGGCTCATTTAATATGCACATAAAGCTAGTTTCTGTGTCATAATCTTTTAACCATGTTGGTTTTCTTGTTACTCTCTTTACTGGTAACTCTTTCTTCTCTTCTTCTAGTTTTTCAATTTCATCTGTATCACTAGAAATATCGGTATAATACTCTTCTTCTTCATCATTTATATTTTCTTTTATTTCTTCTTTCTCTTCAAAAGTGTCATTTAATATCTCGCTAAACATTTCTTCCTTTTGACATGACTCAAAAATAACATCTCTCTTTATTTCTATAGTGGCCGAATCAGGAAAATAAACTTTAAAACCTTTTACATTTTCATCATAGCCCACAAAACGGCCCTTTTTGCTTTTGGAGTCCCACTTTTTTCTTAGATTTTTAGGTACATGCACATACACATTTTGCCCAAACACTTTTAACTTATCCAAATTTGTATTGGCCTTTTTAAACAATAATTCAAAAGGAGACTTGCCTTTCTCATGACTGTGCCCGGTTCTGTTAAGAATATAAACAGCAGTGTTGACTGCTTCGGCCCACAGTTCTTTGGGTAGTCTTGCACTTATCATCATTGCTCTTGCCGCCTCCACCACTGTCCTATTGTCCCTTTCAATTTTACCATTTTGTTCTGGAGTGTATGCTGTTGATGTCTGGTGCCTTATACCTTTTTCCTTAAATAACTCTTTAACTGTTGCATTGATAAATTCACTCCCATTGTCGGTTCTTACAACTTTTACTTTTTCCTCAGTATCTTGTTCGGACAAATTTATAAACTCTTTAATCTTCTCAGGAACATCACTTTTATGTTTTAAGAAATATACATATCTGTAGGTAGAATAATCATCTCTTATCAATAAAAAATATTTAGAGCCCCCTAAGGACTCTATCTCCATAGGGCCACAGACATCCATATGTACCAGCTGACATGGCCTCCTTGATACAGAAGTACTTCTATTAAACGGTAATCTGTGCATCTTACCTTCAACACAAGCACTGCATATTTCAGCATCATTCTTAAATTTTATACCATTTTTATTCAAAAACTGTTTCACATACTCATAGTTTTGATGCCCTAGGCGCTCATGCCATATTTTTAGGCTATCTTGTGATACTGTTACAGCAGCAATATTTTTAGATTCATATTCAAAACACATAACATATAGTTTCTTCTCCCTGTATCCCATGGCCACAACAATTCCTTCCTTATTTTTAATTTCACAATAGTCCTTTTCAAATTCCATTTTATAATCTCTGTCTATGACACTTCTCACAGAGAAAAGATTAACTGTTAGTTGAGGAACATACAACACATTATGCAGGGTAGTATCAATCCATTCCTCTCCATCAAAAGCTTTGAGAATCACTTTTCCTTTACCAATAACTTTTAGTTCCCTGCCATCACCAATTATTACTGATTGGTGGGTTTCATACTCTTCAAAATCATTAAATAGATTTCTTAAGAAACACATGTGTTCACTGGCACCGGTGTCTACCAACCAGCCCTGAGTATTTTCCTTGCTCTTCATAACTGTTGAAAATGCATTACTCTTTTTGTTGGATTCGTTTTTACCAACATCACTGCTTTTCTCTTTATTTAACCGTAGTCTGCAAATTTTAATTGAGTGACCATACTTTTTACAATAAAAACATTGCAACTTGGCACGACAATCTTTCTTGTAATGGCCCACCTTGCCACAACCAAAACACTTTATCTCACTCAACTTTTTTGTGGCTGTCGCCAATGCTACACACTCTGTTTCAGCCTTTATTTCACTATTTGTTTCAGTAGACATATTACGCTCTTCCTCAATTAATAATCTCGCCATTAGTTCTCCTATAGTCTGATTTATTGTAGGGACCGATTCCCATGCAGCAATAAAGTGGCGATATTTGTCTGGCAATGACATAAGTACTTTGGTAATAATCATTTTTTCGGATATATCATCGCCTAATTGTCGTATATTCGCTCTTATCTCTTCTATCTTTGAGAAAAATAGTGAAATATCGGTATCGCACTTCAGTGAATAAAACTTTTGTTGTTCGAGATGTAACGATGTAGATGACTTCTTCTCATAAATACTATTTAACTTATTCCACATCTCAGCAGACGTTGTAGCAGTAAGCAAGTGCGTCATAATATTCTGATCAACATGGAAAACAATCCAACCCTGCGCCTTGCTATCCTTATTAACCCACTCTTGGTACTCCGCCGGTTTGTCTTTACCGGGTTTAGGTATGGAACCATCCACGACCTCAAATAGGCCTTTCGCCTGTAAAATAACTCTCATCTGGAATTTCCAGGTACACCATGTCGCACTTCCATTTAATTTGACTCCAGATTGCGGATGCGACAATTCCATTTTATTTTTCTTCCACTCTTACGACCGGCGTGAACAATGGCGTCTCGAATTCTCGACAAGCCAACGAAAATCTCTCGTTTTAAATAAGATTATTTACTCTCGCCGTATTGTATGCACTCGCGTACTCTGGGCCCATAACCTGTGATGAATTTAAGGCTAGCAGAGTAAAACTATAGCGCAGTAGTTAACTATTTATTATAAAACTCGGTGGAGAAATCAATTACAGAAATGGTTCTCTTGCAACTTGAATCCGCAATAGACAATTATAGACTTGACTGTCAGACTTCACATATTGCCATAGACACATTAATATTTCTTTTTTAGTTTATTGGCTAATACAGACTCTACACTTCACACAATTGTTGCAGGCGTGTGAATGGAGTGATCCAAATTCTAGGTCCTACCTCTTTTATCTTACTGTTTACATTTCTTTCAACGAGTCCATCATATTCTTACTTTTTTTTTACTAAAATATATGTAACTTTCGTTAGAATCAATCAATTTTTAAAAAAGGATACCTCAGTCCACACGCACAATTTTTTGTTGTAGTTAAGTAAAATTGGCCAAATGCTAAGAGTGTTTTACAAAATGGTAAACAGTACATAGTTTTAAGAAGTTCTTTATAATATTTTTCTTCATCCATTGTCATCCACAAACAACGTGTCACACCCAGTATTCACTAACGGAGCCACGCACGAGGAGCGCAGAGCAAGGCCGTATTAAGTGCTCTCCTGACGGTCAGGACTGACGTCGGTCTGCCGTAGCTATCCGCCATAGAAACCATGCGTGCATTCAGATTCATGAAAATTGAATTTTTTGTTGTATTTTTAATTTAATGGAAAAAAATAAACACATTTCATTACACATACGTTTGTACTTTAATTTCCTAAGAACCCCTAAAACCCCTTTTTCTTTTACAGTAATGTTACTCGGTAACTACTGCCGGTTTACAACAATTTTCTGGGCAACTAATAAAATTGTTCAAGGTGTGGTTACGGTTAATTAATATTTATTATTAATAAGAATTGTTTTTTTGCAGTGTTACTCTGTAATTCGAAATCAATTCAATTCGGTGCATAAAGACAATTTTTGTATTATCAATAAAAATACTTAGGTCAGTACTTCCTAAGTTTTTATATTTTAAAGTGTATCTACTTTCGAATATAAAAACTTTGGAAGTATTGACCTAAGTATTTTTATTGATAATACAAATTTAACTGTCTTTATGCACCGAATTAAATTGATTACGAATACAGAGTAACATTGCAATAGCTACCGAGTAAACCGGTTGTAGTAAACCAATAAATGGTTAAGAAAACCGAGTAACACTGCTCTAACTACCGAGTAGGCTGGCTGTGGATACAGCATAAATTGGTTAAGAATACCGAGTAACACTGCTCTAACTACCGAGTAGGCTGGCTGTGGCTACAGCTTAAATTGGTTAAGAAAACCGAGTAACACTGCTCTAACTACCGAGTAGGCTGGCTGTGGCTACAGCTTAAATTGGTTAAGAAAACCGAGTAACACTGCTCTAACTACCGAGTAGGCTGGCTGTGGATACAGCTTAAATTGGTTAAGAAAACCGAGTAACACTGCTCTAACTACCGAGTAGGCTGGCTGTGGATACAGCATAAATTGGTTAAGAATACCGAGTAACACTGCTCTAACTACCGAGTAGGCTGGCTGTGGCTACAGCTTAAATTGGTTAAGAAAACCGAGTAACACTGCTCTAACTACCGAGTAGGCTGGCTGTGGCTACAGCTTAAATTGGTTAAGAAAACCGAGTAACACTGCTCTAACTACCGAGTAGGCTGGCTGTGGCTACAGCTTAAATTGGTTAAGAAAACCGAGTAACACTGCTCTAACTACCGAGTAGGCTGGCTGTGGCTACAGCTTAAATTGGTTAAGAAAACCGAGTAACACTGCTCTAACTACCGAGTAGGCTGGCTGTGGCTACAGCTTAAATTGGTTAAGAAAACCGAGTAACACTGCTCTAACTACCGAGTAGGCTGGCTGTGGATACAGCTTAAATTGGTTAAGAAAACCGAGTAACACTGCTCTAACTACCGAGTAGGCTGGCTGTGGCTACAGCTTAAATTGGTTAAGAAAACCGAGTAACACTGCTCTAACTACCGAGTAGGCTGGTTGCTGTTACTAGATAAATTGGTTAAGTATACTGAGTAACACTGCTCTAACTACCGAGTAGGCTGGCTGTAGATACTGGATAAATTGGTTAAGAATACCGAGTAACACTGATGTTATGTACCGAGTGAGCCGGCTGTAGTTAAGTTAGTAAAACTGGCTAAATGCAGCCAACTTAACTCGGTCGCTACTAACGTAAGATACTGTGTTATTTCTAACCAAGTATTTTTAACCAATTTTAACGGTTAATATTTAACAAGTAATGTCAGCAAAGTTGACGTATTTGTTTTTAGCAACAAACTTTGCAGGTGCTATATTGACAAACATGCTGGGTTATTTTTAACAGTATTTTATTTATTTTTAACCCTTACGTTTTTTGAGTGTATGTAAAGATGTTCAGTGACAATTTGTATTGAAAAATAAAATAATGTGCTTTAATCTCAATTTTAATAAACTCAATTTTGCTTTCCAGCCATCACAAGAGGAAACAGCTGCCTCTGCCCATTAGCCATCCAACCAAGAAGGGGATCTTTATTCACTGAATGGTATGTAGTGCAAATATTTTTTTTTTTAAATTACACAGTATTATTGTACACACATTGTACACAGTATTATTTATTGACTTGCTGTGTTATTGTAAATAATTACTAAAACCATCATCACATTATCTTAATATCCTACCACATATATATGAAAACAAAATAAGCTTTAAGAACTCAGTGATTAGTTTTTCTAACATTATTTTGTTTTTTATACACATTTTCTCATATTTATATTTATTTTTTGTACATCTTTTTCCAACAGAAACACAGTCCCAACAACAACCAAGCCAGCAGGCTTCAGCCACACCAGTCACACCACCCAGAAATGCCTCAACAGCACAAAACCAGCGGACTCGTAAGTCATTGTTTAATTTTGTTAGAAAGCATATAATCAGCATCCTTTTGTTATAGATTTACCTATATAATTTTTAATTTGATGGAAAATTGAACTGTTTATTATTTAATATTCTAAATCTACATTTTTAAATGAAGAATCTAAAAAGGAGAAAAAAATCATAATATAATCTAGATATTGTAATACTCTGTAAGTGATGTGGTGGAGGTCTTAATATGAACCCAGAGAAAATATTATACCTACTAGATAGCTTAAAGAAAAAAAAAAGCCTTTACCTGGCTTTGTAGAACAGCTTTGTTATAAAGCAAATATTTTATTGCCTAATTGTCGCTAGGCGAAAAATTCAGTTTTCTATTGTTTATTAAAATAATCCGCAAACTACCTATAGATAAACTATGGACAGTCAGGTCTGGTTTTATTACCATTGGTTTACAACTAAAAGTAGATTTTATTTTTATAAACCGAAAATAAAGACAATAAACTCATACCGCCAAAATCCTAAAATAATGAGAAATACACGACTGTTTATTTACCACTATTCCGTCAATGGGTAAAGATTTTAGGAACGGCTAATAAATCGGCTAAATGTTTGGATTGTCTGGACTTTCGTCTAGAAGAAAAAAATAACATTAGACAGCAACCGTTGTTCAATCAAAGAAATACTTAGGCAGAAACCTACAATCAAATTTTAATTAGACTTCGGTTTGTTTTTTAACTTTTTATCAAGTAAAAATTATGCTGATTCAATTATCATTTTGCCTTACTTAATTCAAAATAAAATAGGAATCGTACTATTTTCTTGAGAATATTCTGGAGCAGGTACTAGGACTAGGACGACTAGAAAGCGTTTCTAATAATAATAACACCGTGTTGGAGCGCCTGCCAAAATTACCATAGCAACAACCCGATCAATTAGTTTTAAGTAATTATATTTCATAAGGTCTTATGTTTCTCCTATGTACTTCACTTGCCTTACTTAACTCGTGCAGTCAGCATCGATTAAAATTATATAAAAGTCTTGCTATTGAGTATCCTTCACACCAACCCCCGAAATCCGTACATGGTCCTAACGAACCGGATAAACTATTATTGAAGAAGATCAGCGGATAATATTCAAGGAAATAAGGATTTTTTCCATCCACGTGTCGTGGAGGTTATTCGCCGGTGAATTGAATTGGATTGATGAGCAAGCTAATAACGGTGTACTGCGTTTGTGATTAAGTCAATATCGTCACCCAACACTCAGGTAGTATATAAGTAGAGTAAATACTCATAAGGTCAGTAAAATTTATTGTATTACCTATTGTAATAAGTTAGATTAAAATCATTAGATACTTGTTGCATTGTGATTAGTATTTTATTCATCAGCAAAATTAAGTTTAAAATCATACTGAATATAGTATAGTTAGCTTATTTGCTACATCATTAAACTTAAATAAGTATAAAGCTGTAACTAAGTCACATAATTATCTACTTAACAGTGGTTGTCAATTGTTAGCAAGTATCTTAACAGAATACATAATAATATAAGTTGAGAGTGTTAGATATTAGTGCAAGTCATTTAGTCAAGTTATTACTCATTATTTAGAATCATTATTTTATCGTGTGTCGTTCAATAACGAGTAGTGTTTAGTTGTGCCTTATTGTTACTAAAGTTAGCGTTAAAGTTTTACAAATACTATACACAAGTAAAAGTACTATACACAAGCCAGTTAAGTTGCCAACAATTCAGTTGCCTAAGTTTAGCGGATCATATTCTAATTGGCTAGAATTTCGTGACACCTTTACCAGTTTAATTCATTGTAACGATGAGATCGATGAAATCAATAAGTTCCATTACTTGAGAGCATCTCTTGAAGGAACTGCTGCAATAGTTATTAAATGTATTGAGTTTTCGTCGAACAATTACTCTGTAGCATGGAGGTTATTATGTGATCGATTTGACAACAAAAGATTATTAGTGCAAAATCATGTTTCCGCATTGTTTAATATTGAGCCTATCTCAAAGGAATCTTCAGTTGCCATTAAAGGTTTAATCGATCACTTAAATAAAGATTTGCGTGCATTAGAATCACTAGGGGAACCTGTTAAAAACTGGGACACACTTTTAATTGAATTTGTTACTCGCAAGCTTGATCAAAAGACCTATCGTGAGTGGGAAGAGTATAAAGGTAACATTGACCAAGAAAGCGCGATCACGTTAGACGCATTGATGCAATTCCTACGAAATCGAGCCACTCTTATCGAGACCTTAGAACTAAGTCGCAGTAATAGTTCACAAACATCAGGTAAATCAGGCCCTAAGATAAAATCTATGG
Source organism: Diarsia dahlii (assembly GCA_949775195.1). Classification (NCBI taxonomy): domain Eukaryota; kingdom Metazoa; phylum Arthropoda; class Insecta; order Lepidoptera; family Noctuidae; genus Diarsia; species Diarsia dahlii. The sequence goes on along the minus strand of OX459203.1, from coordinate 13,396,344 downwards.
TAGCAACGCAATCTCCTAACAGTTCTAGCACTGAATTAACTCCTAAGGTATGTCCGAAATGTAATAACAACGATCACATGTTATATAATTGTCCACAGTTTCTCGCATTAAGCAATGACGATCGCTTAAAATTACTACCCAGTTATAAGGTTTGTTTCAACTGTTTTCGTTCAGGTCACTATGCTAACAAATGTAAAAAACAAGGTTGCAAACTGTGCAAACGTAGGCATAACACACTAATTCACATAGATTCTAAAAGTACTATTGCGAATACACTTCATGATAACAACAACTTGTCTGTATCGGGTTCTTTACCGTCTACTAGCACTGAAACAAATACCGTAGCATTGTCAGCAAACATTGCATCATCCCGTGCTCATAATCTTAAAGATGTTTTGTTATCGACCGCCCTGGTCAAACTGCGGGATCACACTGGTTGCGTGCATCTCGCTCGCGCGGTGCTAGACAGCGGGAGCACCTCTTCATTCATAACAGACAAGCTATGTAAACAACTTGGTTTAATAACTAGCCATATAGATAAATCTATACTTGGCATCAATAATGTTACTTCGCACGTAGGCAAAACATGCCGTGTTAAGATGCAGTCATTAAGCGATAGTTTTAGTTTCGAACTCAATTGCTTTGTTTTGCCATTCATTACAAGTAATGTACCGTGTCGTGAAATAGACATTACTGATTTCGACATACCGTCGAATATTATTTTAGCGGATCCTAAATTTTATAAACCCTCGGATGTCGATATATTAATCGGCGCTGACCTTTTTTGGGAACTTTTAGGATCGCAACGAGTAAAATTAGGTACTGGAAAACCTATATTATGTGAAACCCGTCTAGGATGGATAGTTTCCGGTCCAATTACTCAAAATTATACTTCACTGCTGTCAAATGATATCAAATGTAACTTTTCTAATGATATTTCCGAAGGTGAAAGTAACTGGGAAAAGCTTAGAACAGACTTGACAAAGTTCTGGCAATTAGAGGAGGTGAATGCGAAATCTTCCAATTCTTACATGCCAGAAGAAAAATCATGTGAAGAACATTTGATTCTGAAACATTTCTCCGACATTCGTTTCGCCGTTGGTCGGTTCACCGACAGAACGATTCACTTTTCATTTTTTCTCCGACAGAACTTTTCAATGACGAACGATTCGCCGACAGAACGATTCACTTTTCATTTTTTCTCCGACAGAACTTTTCAATGACGAACGATTCGCCGACGGAACGATTCACTTTTGAAAATTACATCGACAGAACCTTTCACCGGCGAGCGATTCGCCGACACAACTGTTCATCTGCCCCTGGGTATAAAACATAGGTATTCGACATGTAGACCTGTTTCCGTTTATTGTTTTAAAGAAACACACAAATACACACAAAATACAATCAATAATACAATATAATACTAATACATAAAATTAAACTTTGCACTCATAGTCCTTCCGAAGGATTTTATAATTTCCGGCTAGCTTATCATTTAATTGCATATAATTCTAAATTAAATGCACAATGCAGGCTAGTATTATTGAGGTAATGATAGACATACATATTTGATATTAATTTCTAAACGAAAACAATTAAATATGAAAATGAGGGTAGTCTTCAGTTTTTTACCTGTCAACGTCCCTCATTACGTTGTTATGTCTGCCCGGAATTAATTTCCAACGTGTTAATGAAAAGGTTTAGATTTGTTGTTAAAAAATGAGTGATTGTGTAATGTTAAAGTCAAAACGCGGTAAAGATATATTGATTCACGAAGGATATTCATATCATCTAAATAGAATACGAAGTTCTACTGGCGGTGTACGAGAAAAGATTCTACCCGGTGCAATGTTGCTATCACTTCAACAGTGTCTACGAATAATTCTCATATTGTTATTTCGAAAAATTTTAAACATGTTCATTTGCCGGATCCCGATAAGCAGATTGAATTAACTGTAAAAGCTAACATCAAACAAAAAGCCCACCATTCAATGGATGCACCCTCACAAATTGTTCAACGGTGTATTCAAGATGTACCAAGTATTAGTGCTCCTTACATGCCGACTAAGGATGCCATGAGAATGATGGTTCATCGGGTAAGGAATAAGAATTTACCAAGTATTCCCAAAGATATACATGCTGTTGTGATTCCCGATGAATTAACCAAAATTAACAATGATGTCAACTTCCTTATCGGTCACTACACTCATAATGAAGAATCCGTAATCGTATTTGGCACAAATGAGAATTGCAGACTTTTAAGTGAAGCAAATTATTGGCTGATGGATGGAACATTTAACTGTTGCCCCACCCCGTTTCGACAAATATATTCTATACATGCAATAGTCGGAATCCCGGACGGTACGCATAAAGTACTTCCTTTAATTTATTGTTTACTTTCACATAAAACTGTAAAATGTTACGAAATATTTTTAGAAATATTAAAACGACACACACTAAATACCTTGAATATCGATTTGTGCCCACAAATAATCCTCACCGATTTTGAACGCGCAGCAATGAAAGCTATAAAAATGGTGTTCCCGGACTGCTTAAATAAACTTTGTTTTTTTCATTTGAACCAAAGCATATGGCGTCACATTCAATCGGCTGGTCTCGCGAAACAATACAACAGCGATCCAGTATTTGCCCACAAAATGAGACATATTGCTGCACTGGCATTTTTAGAGCCAATAGAAATTCCCGATGCACTTGATATAATAAAAAACGAAATTATACCTGGTGAAGCTAAGAGAGTGATGCGATGGTTTGAAAAATATTATGTCAGTGGATCAGCGATAATTAAAAAATCCATTAGCTCCAAAATTACAGTAAAGCGAAGTCCGCCAATATTTCCTCCAAGGATGTGGTCAGTACACGACAGCCAACTTTCACATGTACCATTATCACAAAATGCGCTGGAGTCGTGGCACAATAGGTGGAATACCTTATTAGGCCGGCGAAAATGGAACATTTTCAAAACAATAGTGGAGTTCCAGAAGGAACAAAAGCGCACAGAATGCACTATCGAACTCATTAATTCGTCGGAGCCAACGCTTAAGAGAAAAATATCAAAATATCAAGAGAGGATTACTCAGCATTTGTCAGAAAAGGATGATATGGACATAAAAACCTACTTAAGTGGCTGGGCTCATATTTCTCATTTATGTAATACAAAATAAGTATCCTATGAAGTTTATAATTGTTTTTGTTAATCATAGTTGATTTGTTATGTTTTTGTTTTGGTTTTAATCATGTTGGTTAGCTATTTGTTAATAATAAAAATTATTTTCATTTGCAAATATATTTCAGTTCCCCTTACAAATCGATCGACCATAACATGTACGATGCATGTATTGATGTTGAAGCAAATACGTTTTTGTCACTTTTTTGGTTAGTTTTGTTCAAGTTTTGCATAAAACTTTAAGTTTCGTCTTCACAACTTGATTCAGGTGTAAACAACAAACGGAAACAGGTCTATATGTCGAATACCTATGTTTTATACCCAGGGGCAGATGAACAGTTGTGTCGGCGAATCGCTCGCCGGTGAAAGGTTCTGTCGATGTAATTTTCAAAAGTGAATCGTTCTGTCGGCGAATCGTTCGTCATTGAAAAGTTCTGTCGGAGAAAAAATGAAAAGTGAACCGTTCTGTCGGCGAATCGTTCGTCATTGAAAAGTTCTGTCGGAGAAAAAATGAAAAGTGAATCGTTCTGTCGGTGAACCGATCAACGGCGAAACGAATGTCGGAGAAATGTTTCAGAATCAGAACATTTCGTTAAAAATACGACACGATTGTCTGATGGTCGTTTTTGTGTTCGTATACCCCTTAAGAAAGATCCGTCCGTTCTAGGTAATTCTTATAAGAAAGCTACATATTGTTTACAGTCATTAGAGCGTAGATTAAAGGTTAAGCTAGATTTTAGTAGAATGTATCATGACTTTTTATTAGAATACGAGTCACTTGGTCACATGACAAAGGTCAATAAACCTAATTTGTGTATTGGTTATGTTATCCCGCACCACGGAATATTACGCGAGTCGAGTAGCACGACCAAACTTCGTGTTGTCTTCAATGCAAGTTGTCCTACTACGACGGGAGTGTCCTTCAATGACCTACAAATGGTTGGGCCTACTGTGCAGGACGATCTATTGTCTATACTTCTTCGTTTCAGGTTCCACAAGTATGTTTTATCAGCGGATGTGGAGAAGATGTATAGACAAATAGTCGTCCACCCGTCGGATAGGTATCTACAACAGATTGTTTGGCGTGACAATGTTGGTGAGCCGATTAGTGTTTACGAATTAAATACCGTCACGTACGGTACGGCTAGTGCACCGTTCCTCGCGACGCGATGCCTTACGCAACTAGGACTTGATTGTAGGGACCCTAAAATATCTGAAATCATCAGACATGACTTTTACGTCGACGACTTACTGACAGCGGGGAATGACTTAGACGAAGCAAAATTAATTCGTACTGAAGTTACAAAGGTGCTTGCGTCGGCATGTATGCCATTAAGAAAATGGAAGTCAAATGAACCTCAACTAGTGTCGGATTGTGTTCCTGCGCCGGACAACTTGCCAGCGTCATTGGATTTAAATGTTGGACCTAATGAGCCTGACAAGTTGCTTGGTCTTGGATGGCATGTCAGTACTGATGAGTTAGGGTTTCCTATAAATGTAACTAATTCCTCGACTGGGCACACTAAGCGTGATTTGCTATCCGTTATTGCGCGAATTTTTGACCCCTTAGGTCTTTTGGGTCCTATTATTATCAGCATGAAGGTATTATTACAGAAAGTGTGGTTAGATAAATTATCATGGGATCAACCATTACCTAATGAGATTGGTAAACATTGGGATGTGATCATTGAGTCTTTGCCTCTTCTAAATAATTTCCGTATCCCGCGCATTGTAGTCTGCAATTTATATACGGAGTTAGAACTCCATATTTTCACAGATGCGTCTGAGTCCGCATATGGTGCTTGCGTCTACATTCGCAGTGTTAACGACAAGGGTGAACATTTGGTTCGTTTATTGATGGCTAAGAGTCGAGTGGCTCCCATAAAGCCTACCATAATCCCGCGACTGGAGTTGTGTGGTGCGGTAGTTGGTTCTCGTCTCTGTGAGAAGGTGATGGGCTCACTCCGAGCGAAGATCAGTCGAGTCTATTGTTGGACTGATTCGACCATCGTATTGGGATGGTTACAGATGATGCCTACCAAACTTCAGCCGTTTGTACGCAATCGCGTTGCTGAAGTTTTGGATAAGGCGGGCAACTGTACATGGCGACACGTCCCAACCGAACAAAACCCAGCAGACCTTATATCTCGTGGCGTGGATATAAGTGTTCTGCAGGTTTCGGAACTGTGGTGGCATGGACCAACATTTCTAGGACTAGACCCGTCTGACTGGCCTTCACAAATTAAATGTCCAGGACTGGAGTCGCTACCGGAGACTCGACCTAATGTAGTGTTAAATGCTGTCATCAATGATTCAAAGGGTGAAGAATTCATTGATTTTAGTCGTTATTCTAATTACTCGCGGCTAATACGTTCTGTTGCTTATCTATTGCGATTTATTAAGTCATGCAGAAAACATTATCCAAAGGATAATTATTTGTCACATGATGAGTTACAAGATGCATTAAATGTTGTTATCATTCACAGTCAGTCTCAGTCATTTTCTGAGTACGAATTACTTTTAAATAAAAAAGGTATATCTAAAGGGAGCGCCCTTCTTAAGTTCAATGTTTTTTTGGACGACAAAAATATTATACGAGTAGGAGGACGTCTCGATAATTCTAATTTCGCTTACAGTAAAAAGCACCCTATATTATTACAGTCCACTCATACATTTACGAAGTTGTTATTTAATTTCGAACATAGGAGATTGATGCATGCTGGCCCCCAATTACTACTAGCTTCCATTAGGGAATCTTATTGGCCTATAGGAGGTCGCAACTTGGCAAAGGCCTGCTATCACAAGTGTGTTCTGTGCCAACGCATGAAGGGTAAGGTCGTAACTCCGTTAATGGGTAACTTACCACAAGAACGCCTTCGTCCAGGTTATCCCTTTGAGAGCACAGGCGTTGATTATGCCGGGCCTATTATGTGTGCTAGCCGTCAAGGTCGTGGATGCAGACTGGTAAAGGTGTATGTCGCTATTTTCATTTGTTTTACAACCAAGGCCATCCATTTAGAGCTCGTTGGCGATTTAACTAGCAATAGTTACTTACTGGCTTTGTATCGATTTATTTCTCGAAGAGGTAAACCCGTTGATATCTTCTCGGATAACGGTACCTCATTTGTCGGTGCGTACAACGATCTTTCTAAATTTTTAAAATCAAATAGTTTGTCCTTGGGTGAAAGTGCAGCGAGCGATGGAATAAGGTTCCACTTCATCCCAGCTTATACCCCGCATTTCGGCGGACTCTGGGAGGCGGGTGTCAAGTCAACAAAATACCACCTTCAAAGAGTGTTGGGAAATTGTAATTTGACCTTCGAGGAGCTTTACACCACGCTAGCTAAGATCGAGGCCATCTTGAACTCACGTCCACTGACGCCGTTGTCTTCAGATCCTGCAGATTATACTCCGCTTACGCCAGGACATTTCCTGATTGGGCGGTCCCTCACTTCCTTGCCGCAACCTGACTACCAGGATTACTCTGCCAACCATCTGTCTCGCTTTCAAAGAGTCGAACAACTCCGCCAACACTTCTGGAGCAGATGGAGTAAGGAATACGTGACAGAGCTACAGGTGCGGTCAAAATGGCGTAGCTGCAAGGACAGTCTGAAGATTAACTCCTTAGTCGTGATCAAGGAGGACAACCTTCCTCCTCTGAAGTGGAGACTTGGACGCATTGTGGCTGTTCACCCGGGAACGGATGGCATCGCTCGTGTGGCTGACATACAGACCTCCACTGGACTCATTCGGCGGGCATTCAACAGGATCTGCCCATTGCCTGTGTCTTCAGATTCTGGTTGAAACCGTTGCTTTCAACGCCCGGGGGCATGTTGGAGCGCCTGCCAAAATTACCATAGCAACAACCCGATCAATTAGTTTTAAGTAATTATATTTCATAAGGTCTTATGTTTCTCCTATGTACTTCACTTGCCTTACTTAACTCGTGCAGTCAGCATCGATTAAAATTATATAAAAGTCTTGCTATTGAGTATCCTTCACACCAACCCCCGAAATCCGTACACACCGTTAACTAACTATCACGCGGAAGGGTTCTGCAATTGACAGCCAAGTGACGATCTAATCCTTTTTGTAACACACATTTACCTTAAAATAAACCCTGCGACGATACAAATACAGTTCATTCATAATAACAAATGTTTATCGAAAGCCAATGCAGCTGTGTCCAAAAAGTATTTGTTCCGTAATACAATCTGTCCAAGGAGATGCCGCAGGGAACAGCTCTTATGTAATTAAAAGTCAACGCTAAAATTAATTAATAGGGCCAGTTCCAGAAGGGATTTAAATAACACACTAAAAACCATTTTTCACTCCTCTTGCTCAAAAAGAACGTCATAATAGCATACCAGAGCGGGCGTAAAATTGCATATATTGCCCTAGGGCTAAAAGTAAATCTCGTACGACAACTTGTTCAGCCAGCTGGTGCGTGATTTAGTTTCAAGTAAATAAAATGTTTAATTTTTAAAAATGGAACTAAACGCGCTGAATGCCGAACTCTTTGGTAGAATGTGTGCGTTGCATTGCAGCTACAGAAGAAATAAAAAAAAAGGCATTGGCGCGAAATTTTTGGAATTGTAGGTATTATTAAATTGAATTTAATTTTTAATAAAATAAACTCCTACTGAACATGGTTATTTTATTTTCTCGCAATCGTAGTGAAAAGTACAGTGTAACACACGGCGCTAAAATCCCATTATAACTCGGTTCCTATTTACTACCTCGCTAAAGCTCGATAGTAAAACTACCTCGTATATAATGGGTCATTTTAGGCCCTTGTATTACAATGTACTATTAAACCAGTTTAGCCTACAGGGACCAAGGAACCAACGAAATCTTTTAAGATTGCTAGGAATTCGCAAAGTTACAATACTAAAATAAAACCTACGTAGCACCTTTGCCAGCAGCACGCACCAACGCAGCGCTAAAATGAAAACCAACACTATTCTCATTTTTCAATAAAGGGTGTTTATTTCTTACCTATATCCCTATATCCGCATCTACCCATTGAAAATAGCTAATAATCATATTGACAAGGATAATTATGATGGATTATTATCTTACGGAATAGTTTCGCAAGAGTTAAAGTTCTATCAACAACATAATTAAGTAGGTACAGTCACGGACTATAATTGTTAAGCCACTTTCAAGATTTCCAATTTTGCAGTTTTATACATTCACGAGATTACACGATTAAACACGAACTCAAACCGAATGCTCGGAAACAAAATGACAAATTACTAATAATCGGAAATAGTCTTATCCATAGAGGTTGAAAAATGACTTTATAAGTTGTCAATGATAAATCCATACAACGGTGCTTACGTGTATCCCATCTATTTGATACTGACCTCCTTTGAAATAGTCCTCATTAGATACTTTTTATTTCTGAAATCCTATCCGAAGACAGAGTGACAGTTGAAATGTCGATGTCAGAAAAGATTTGGAGACGAAAATTTCGAATTTTGGTGAATCGTAGCCGTAGTTATTAACGCGAAAATGCCAGCTGCAATTTCGAGAGATCTGCACTTGACGGTGAGCTTATTCACTCATTCTATATGTTTTTGAATTTTTTTAAAAAGGTAATTATCTAAGTCCATTAACTTGAAAGTTGTTATTTTTTTAGCGAAACACCGTTTCTTTGTGGGTAAGACGATACGCCGAAGAAGGACATATAAATGATCGTCGCCGAAACAACCATCGCCCTTCTGCATTAAGCGAAGCTCAGAGAACTGAAATGCTCCGCGATTATGAAGTTGATGGATTTATACCAACGCAGCGTTACGCGGAACGTTTTGATGTGAATCCCAGAACCATCCGAAGGCATCTTCACTCAATGAATTTGCATCATAGGATTCCTGCCTACAAAGTCGATATGACAGACGCTCATAAAACCGCACGTGTAAATTTTGCACACCGATTTTTAAATTTCGATTGGTCATCAACTATTTTTTGTGATGAGAAGTCATTCCAATCAAGCGATCATGGCCGCTTACACCTATGGCGATATAACAGTTCACGGTATGATGCAGATAACGTCATACCGTAATATGTGGGGTTGGATGAGCTCCGAAGGTGTAGGCGAGCTTGTTCAACTACCACCTCGTGCAAATGCCGTGAACTATATAAGGATTTTGGAAGATTTTATGCTTCCGTCTGTAAGGATTGTGTATCCACAGCACGAAATGGAAAATATTAATTTACGATAATTCTGCCATACATCGAGCAAGAACTGTCAGGACCTGGTTTGAAGCACATCCAGACATAACGGTGATTCCATGGCCAGCTAAATCCCCGGACCTGAATCCCATAGAAAATCTGTGGGGTTTAATGGTGCAGCGATGGGATCACCGTAATGAACGAAGAAAGGAAGATCTGGCTCAACATTGTCAAGAAGTATGGGAGAACTGCATGCGAGGGACTGATATTTGCACTCGTCTGGTTAGCTCCATGCAATCACGACTGCAAGCTGTAATAGACAGCCAGGGAGCATTTACAAGATATTAAGACAGTCCAACAGTTTTGATTCTTAATAAACAAAATAAAATAATTATTCAAATAATATAGTGTTTTTTTTGCTTAGCACATTTTATGACATTTATAATAGCTAAAACGTAAACTCTTTAGCAGAAATAGCAAATAAAACTTCTTGCAAGATGGCGGCAGTTAGGTGTTATCTATGTTTAATACTTAATCATAATTATCGTGAACGTCATCTTGGACGCTACGCGTTCGGATAAAATCGTGGTTTCGAGTTTTTCCGATGTCTAAATTATACCAACTATAATTTCTCCGTACACCAACGTTACTATGGCTACGCTAAAACAATTGTCGCTAGGTTACGGTTTCTACACCTGCAATTCGTCGACTTTAGGTAGTCACTCTGTTCTGTGTAGGTACCTACGAATATAACCGATTAAACCCGATTTGCATTACACGGCTAAAATACGAATGGTGGCAAGTGGCTCATCATTTATAGTCCGTGACTGTACATCTAATTAGGTAAACAGGCACATACCAAAATTAAATCAACGGACAAAAATCTGACAAACAAAATCATTAGCAGAGTGCTTATGATTTATTAATTAGTTACAGAACAATAAAACCACCTACCTAATTTAGTATCAACACTCGCATCGAATTTCAGTTTAACGTTATGTTCATTCACTCCATTCAAAAAACCCGATAGAAATCATAAATCATCCAACACTCGGGTCCGTTAGGGTAGCTACCTGCACTCAACCCTTCCTCCGGGGGTGGTCACTTAGGCTCCGCCTCTTTTAAACGACAGTCGCCCGCCAAAACAGACGGACATTCGTGAGTTGCACGTCAAGTAGACAAGTTGTCAACATGGCCTTGTGGACTCCTTACGCGCAGGAAACTGCTTTGGACTTGAGCAAACACGCGGTGAAGGTGGAGAGAGCGTCTCCGCCTCCCGCGTCCAGTGCTCTAGAATCTCCACCGCTGTCAGGAGTGTACCCATCATACTCGGAGACACAGTACTACGCCACGTATCCGTACCAGCCAGCGACGTATGCAGTGTCATCAACAATGTCTCCAGACTCGATCGGGAGTTGGTCGCACAGCAAGCCGACCGCTCCCTCTCCACCAGAGTCACCGGAGTTCTACGACTCAGAATCCCTGTCTGACGACGTGGAATATCAAGCCTTTGAACGAGATGCCCTAAGAGCGATGGCGGAGAGGAACGGAGGAACTTTACTGGGTAACAACCCGAGGATGCGACGGGCAGTGCAGACGAGTCAGACCGCTGACGACTCGTACAGGAAACAACGTGAGAGGAACAACTACGCCGCCAAGCAGAGCAGAGATAGAAGGAAGCTGAGGGAGGTACGACTTGCTTTCCAAGTGACCTATCTGAAGAAGAAGATGGCGGACTTAAGATCGAGGTTGACAGCCGGCGTGTGTGGACGCTGTCGACAGATCTGCGAGTGTTGATTATCAAGTGATTCAGTGACCGGACCTTAAAAGTGTGTGTATCTAGCTATACTGTCAATGATCTTGTACATAGTTGTAAATATACAATATCGCATTCGTGCCTAGATAAGTCTCTCGGATAATTTATTTAATTAAAGTAGATTTTTAAATTTTTATTCCACTTTAATTAAATTGTTTGTAGACCAAATTGGATTAAATTATTAGATTGGTATTGAATGGATTGTATTTATTTTTGTGCAATTGTGTGAACAATATATTGTAAAAAATTAATAATAGACTAACTAAAAGAAATTAAATAAAATTTATAAGTAGACGAAAATAATGATCTACATTTTGGTATTTTATAATTAATCGATAATCGATACTTCAAATTATTTCGATCCATCAAAAACTATACCATATTTCTTTTAATTTCTGGCAACACTGTCTTAATAAATGTCACATGCCTTAAACGTCAAAGTCAGTTCAAACTTCAAGGTCCGTTTTTTCCGTCAATTTAGCTCTAAATTAGGATTGTTGTGAAGTGTTTTTTGTCTGACGAGCAGAAAAATTCTTATAAGTACGTAACTGTCCTTATTTCTGTAAGTAGACTATATTTCTGATATATTGATGGTATAAACAGTGTATAAAAAGAAAACTCCGTGCTAGTTTTGTATGTCTAAACTAGGTGGGAAATAATTTCCCTATATCCATTTCGGTAAATACTAAGTGGGAAATTAATTCCCTATATCCCTTTCGCGTTCATTGTTTTATCAATATATATAAAATGTTGATTCTGTCTTTTTGTTCAATTTTTTTATTTTAAAAAATCATTATTGTTATTTTTAGGAACGTGAGTTTCAAAATGTCGTTGCAATCTAAAATGAAAAGAAAGAAGACAATAAATGTTTCCGAAACAGAAAAATTACAGAAAATAGTAGATAATTTGTCAGATTTATCAGACATTGATACCGAGTCTGAGGATGAGGTTATGAGCGGATCATCTTCTTACTTGAAAGATTCTGAAAATAATACATATGATGAAATTGAGAAGCGATTAGAACATTTATTTGGGATACCGCCTATAGAGGATGAACACATTGAACTGAATGAACCAACATCGTCGAGTACACTCTTGAACACATTAGAAGAACAAAATATTTCGGCGTCACATACTAAAACACCTGAATCTCTGGTACCAAACACACTAGCTAGAATAGTACAACTTGAACAGCCATCCACACCACCTCAAATAGACTTACCTTTCTCGGAAGTATCAACTACAGGATCAGAAATAACTTCAGCTGTGCCTCCCTCAATTTCAAAACCAATATCTGTACCTGTTCAATCTACGTCATCCTCTGTAAAAATATTATCGTCTATAAATCTACCATACAGACACACCGCAGTTCATTCAGCATCGGGCTCACAATCATCTGTACTTACAGCAACTAGCAACTCAAAAATAACCAATATTTCTTTAATACTACCATTGCCAAACCGTACCAAATTATCATCATCAATAACTACAACTATAGACCAGACCCAAGTTTACAGTTTTCCAACCGAAAGAGGGCCAGCACTGATGTCTACTACATCTAGTTTACCTACATCTCACCCTAAATCATATTCCTTCTACATCTACAGCATCCAATTTAATATTTTCTCAGTCACCAGTGTATACTAGTACTTCAAACGATGCGTTTACTAGTTCTGATTTCACGCAACGTACGAGGCCTTTAATATCTTCTAACAGATCAAGAAACTCACCGCCCAGGGAATGGAAAATCGTTCGGAAACTTCACACGGTACCCAATTTCGACAAAAAAATTGTGCCTCAATCTATATACACACATAAAACGCAGCCTATAAATATATTTTACAACTTTTTTCCTGAGAGCATCATAGAATCCATAGTAGTAGAAACTAATAGATATGCTGCACAGAAACAATCAAAAAATTGGAAAGATGTAACATCTCAAGAGATAAAAGCGTATTTTGGAGTATTAATAATGATGGGCCTGAACCCCCTTCCCGATATGGAACTATATTGGTCCAGTGATAGATTTTATAATAATCAAGAAATTAGCGACGTGTTCCCGATTAGAAGATTTAAAAAGCTTACGGAAAATTTACATCTCAGAAACAACGCAGAAGAACCATCAAGATCTTCACCCAACCATGACAAGTTGTACAAATTGCGAACTCTTATTGACACCTTGAATGACGTGTTTCAAAAACAAACATCAAATTCCAGTAGATAGTCTATTGATGAGTGCATGGTGAAATTTAAGGGACGAAGTTGTCTTAAACAATACATGCCGAAGAAACCGGTGAAAAGAGGTTTTAAAATCTGGGCCCGTTGTGATGCAGTAACTGGGTATCTGTATCAATTTGAGGTGTATGCTGGTAAAGGAGATTCTACTGAAAATGAAGGTCTTGGTTATAATGTGGTATGGAGACTATGCCAAAATGTACCACCAAATACGTTAATTGCATTTGATAATTTTTTTACCGGATGCAATTTAATGGATGATTTGTTTACTAATGGCATTTATGCAGTGGGAACAGTGAGACTCAATAGAGTCGACCTGCCTGATGCTATTACGAAGAATGACCGCGCTCACAAACTTAATAAAAACGAATTTGCAGCACTGACCGCAGGACCAATATCTGCAATAAAATGGGTCGACTCACGTGTACTTGACTACTGCTCATGATCCGAGAGATACTGTTTGTGAAACGTACCCAAAAAGATGGGACTAGAAAAGATACGTTAATCCCCACAGCTATAGCATCGTATACGCTTACTATGGGTGGAGTCGATCATTTCGATCATTTCAGATCATCTTACCCTATAAACAGAAAGTCCAGAAAATTTTGGATGAGATTGTTCTTATTTATGTTAGATGCGAGTGTGATCAATGCTTACATTACATATACAACAATACATCCAGCTACGGTTCACTTGCATAGGGATTTTCGGCTGAAGTTGGCCCGTGCCTTGATAGATGGTTATACGACCAAAACACGCACATCGGTTCAGTTTAAAAACAAAAAAGGAGGTAATTTTGGCGTACCGGACGAAATCCGCCTTAGGGTAGGTTCAGATGACAAGCGCTCAACGCGCGTTTTGATAACGCGCGTTTACAACTACATACATTTTATTCAGGCCGTACACATGCTAACGCGCGTTTTAGTAACGCGCGCGTTCAACTCTGCGCTAGCGCTCGACTGTTGTCAGCGCGCGTCAACGCCGCTTTGAGATCATTGGTTTTCTATGTTTCCGTTCAGTTGAGCGCGCGCTTTCGACGCGGATAGACGTATTTTAGGGTTCGTCAAGTTCGTCCGAAAATCGTCCGAAATGGAAACCGAAGCTTTTAATACGGAATGATTAATTGATGAAATAGAGAAACGTCCTGCGATATGGGACATGACAAGTAGCGATTATTCAGATAAGAATTTGAGAAGACGGGCTTGGGAAGAACTCGTCCTTATATTTTGTGAAGGACATGACAATGAAGAAAAGAAGAAAATATTATGTGAGTATATATATTTATTTACATTTACAATCGGTTTGTGTTACAAGTTAAATATAACGATCCTGCCAATCTACTTTTCCTTCATTAATGAAATAGTTTGTTAAATGTACTCGAACATTATCCGCCTGTCGCACAGCACGTCCGGTATAATGTGAGGCTAGATTTTCCAGGGGTGGCGTATAAAGTGTGTCTTCAAAATTGTAGCCATCCCTGATTCTGACATAATTATTTAGTGTACATATCGCTTTTACGATCTTTTCTGCAAAACCGATGTTAACATCTAACGGCCTGTGTAAAATGCGCCATTTATTGCACATTATGCCAAAAGTACATTCAACATACCGGCGTGCTAATGTCAAACGGTAATTAAATATTTTTTTAGCATAAGTTAGTGACCTTCCCCCATATGGACGCATTAAATTCTCCATCATGCCAAAAGCTTCATCAGCCACTATCACATATGGCAACGTTGTCGGTCTATTTTGTATTAACAATGCCTTTGGCTCAGGTAGATCTAATGACCTTTCCGTCAGCTTTTTGTACAATGAAGAATTCTTGAATATACCTGAGTCACTGTTTTTACCGTAGGCACCTATGTCAACCCACACAAAACAATAGTTTGCATCCGCTAGCGCCAATAAAACTAGCGAAAAATAATTTTTATAGTTATAATACATAGAACCCGTGTGTTCAGGCTGGATTAACCGTATATGTTTCCCGTCCAAGGCTCCCAAACAATTGGGAAACTTTGAGTTCTTTTCAAATATCGTGGATATTTCACACCACTTTTCTTTCGTTGGTTCACTCATAACAACGGGCCTTATTTTTTTCCAAATAGTTTCACATACATGTGGTATTATAGTAGCCACAGTAGATTTGCCAATTCTATAGTCGTAGCTTAATGTCCCAAATGAACATCCAATGGCCAAATATCTGGAAACAAACATAAACTATTACTAAATACTGTTTTTTTTTTCAGCGTCATCCCTGCAAAAAAAGTGGAAGAGTTTACGGGATAATTATATGAGAGAGGTGAAGAAAATAAAGACTGTCAAATCTGGATCAGGAGCTTCCAAAACTTCGACATATATTCATTATAATAGACTACGATTTCTACAGGCATCAATTGCCAACAAAGATACAGAAAGTAGTTTCGATGCAGATAATGCATCAACTTCGTCAGAGGTTGCTGAAGTAGAAATAAGTTCTGGCTTTAAGAGTCCTAAATCTACTTCAAGAAAAAAACAAAAATTAAATCCTGCTGATGAAAGATTTGCAAACATATTAGAGCAGAGTTTAGCACAGAAAAAGATGTCTCATCCAAAAGAAGATGACGATGAAGACAAGCTGTTTTGTTTGTCACTCGTTAAAGAGATTAAAAAAATTCCGGAATATAGGCGACTTCAAACTAAAATTGCCATTTATAATTTAATTTTGCAAAACCAAAATGAATTTCAAGGACCACAACAACAGACATATGAAAATCAAAATTACCCGGTATCACAACGAAGAAATTATTCATCACAAGAGCAGCGTCATCAGTCATCAGCTTCTGTTGAAGGCTTTCGTTATCATGATTATAGATCACAGCAGTCTAGTGTGTCAAATAATTTTGCACATTATGGTTATACTACAGCAATGGGGTCTCCATCGCCAGCACCAACTAATGTCAGCAATGAATCAGAGTTAGAGTTATTCTGCGAGTAACAAAATGTTATTTTTTCTTTAAAAAAATTGTTCCTAAACAAGTTGATTTGATTTATTTGATTTATAGATTATGTTGATTATTAAAAAACTTACCTCAATGTAATTATGAGTTTTTCTTCCGGTGAAATGCTATATCGCACAGCGTTTTTATCTGCTACGAGTTCATCGTTTATGAGAGTCAGTAAGTCATCAAATGACTTGATGGACATTCTGAAGTAGTTAAAGAATTTGGGCTCAAATTGCCTTAACTTAGGATATAAAATAATGTACTGACTTTCAGTCAGCCTGGTTAACAAAATTGGGTGAACCCAATATCTCCGTCTTCTGTTGTGTCGTTTCTGCCGTCTGTATAAAATCACCGATAAAACTGTTTCTACGTCCATCTTCGACAAATGTAGAACTCAAACTGGCCGCAACAACGCGCGTTTAACGCCTGACAAGCGCGCACCATGTGAACACTATAGAAAAATTCAACGCGCGTTCAACGCGCGCTGAGCGCTTGTCATCTGAACCTACCCTTAGGAACGTAGGTGAACACTTACCAACAAAAGATAATTCATATAAAAGATGTCGCTTTTGTAGCACAAAAGCTAAAGAAAAGAGAACGAACATTAAATGCTGCAAATGCGACATAGCATTATGTGCTCAAGAGTGCTTTAAAAAATTTCATCTTATTGAAACTCGCCATGTAACCAATGTATGATTCTCCTGTTTTGTTTCCATTATGTGATTATTACTTTTTGTGCAATAATAAATAACCTAATAGGGGATCGGACTGGGTCAAAATAATATGATTCTGTTTAGTCCGTAAGTTAGATTATCGAAAAATATTGAATACGTGTTTTTTGTTTTATCAAATAAAAAAAAAATGACGAAGATAAAACGCGTCAAAGATCTTGGAGTGGAGCTTGAAACGTCACTTGTGCCGTCAAAATGTACTATCATATGACGTCACACGAGTTTTCGAAGCACTGTATCGTCTTCATTTTAAGTTTACGTGAAAAAGAAAAAATACGTGTCCAATAATTTTTGGAAATCTATCTGACGGACTAATTAGTTTTTTTTTGTCCGATCCCCTATTTCTATGATTTTATTTTTTTCTTAATTATTCAAAAACCAAGTAAAGTCAAAGGCAACAACTAGTCATGCAGCACAACTAGGCATTGCAGTAAAGGATATAGGGAAATAATTTCCCACCATTGAAACAAAACATATCCTAACCAAACATAGGGAAATATATTCCCACCAGAAAAAAACATATATACTATGTTTTTTTTTTATATTTTAATTTATCATACATTAAAACTATTTCTAAACGTAAGCTAAATCCATTTTAACATCTTTGATAAGTCTTACACAGTGCCGCGTTTGTTTAAGGGTTAAATCAGGACTGTTTTTATTTTATTTTCTGCACTGTCTTACTGCTGGGCAAAGGCTTCCTACGCTTCTTTCATCCATATTTTATACACTCCGTATTCGTTTATACTTAGTTTTACAACATACTGTCACTCTATTTCTAACTAAAAACACAAAAATGGAGTCAACAAAAATTAATCTCTAACACCATATTCTAGACCCTAAAAGTTATTTTATTGCCAAGTTGCTAGAAAGATTATAATCCGCAATAAAAGTTATTGAGTTAAAGGATTAAGAAGTCCCGGTGACGTTTATTCTCACCGCTACTCCTTACTGCAATTGTTTTAAAGTTAGTAAAAAAAAAGCCTGCCAATTGTGACCATTTTATGACCAGCCGCCGTCCAGCGGATTAACTCGGCAGTCGTAGGGTTAAGGATTTATTTTATAGCTTTTACCTGTTATTTCAATAATGTTCGTAGTTCGTATCTTACTAGAACTTCTTAAAAACCGTCCAATTGTAATATTTTGGGTTTTATTGGTCTTATTATTTTGAATGCTCTGTAGTCGGTACTTACTACCTACTTAGTTATGTTACCCATCTATAAATATGATGTCTGCGGTATCCTGCCTTTTCGCCGAAAATTATTGTTTGCCAGATTATCACTTGCCAACCAACGTTTCGCCGATGTGTCACTTTGACAACTAACGATTACCAATTTTTTGTATGACAACCTTTCATTTGGTAGAATTATTGTTAAGCTGATTATTATAATGACACAAAACTTTTGGGACATTTATCATTTGCCAACATTACATCAATGTTTGCCAAACATTAATTTCACTAGGCCACACAACCGGGTGCGCCAAAGTTCACCTTAATTTTCAACTCCGATATTTGGAAGTCCGAAAATGTTCATCCTAACAATCATTCAATTCAATAACAATTGGCTACCTAATAAAAAGGTGTTTAAACTTAGAGAGTAACTTTACTATATAAGTATCTACTTAATTAAGACCTATTTATTTTGTTTACGTGTTTTTAATAATTACTTTGATAGTAAATTGATATCACCTTACCTACCTATCCCTACCAAAGTAGGTAATAGTATAGTCAAATTACAGTACAGTGCGATCAAATTATCTTGGCAGCTCTGAACATAGGCTTTGCGAAATTTTACGCATGTAAACTTGGGAATAAAACTGTTATTGCCAGATAAACTAATACTTAAACGATCAGAAAATATCTAATTTAAACAGTGAGAAATACAAATAAAATAAATATCATAACACTTTTATACATTCGTTGTAACAAAATGACCTGCACGAAGTTCGGAGCTGCCAAGATAATTTGATCGCACTGTAGGTCTGTCTGTACGTAGATTGCGGCTTCTAAGTACTGGAGGTTGGCGCACATTTTCCTAAAAAGGAAACAGCATCATTAACCCAGCACATGCTGACAGATCGGCACGTGCACCGGCAACCAATAGGCATATGAACAGGGAAAATCTACGAAACCCCATAACATCCCTGTATCTCTTTAGGAAAACATTTGGCACGAGGACCGAACTCCCAGTACTGTGGTGGTGAGTTGAAGATATGTGTCACACGGCACACCGCACGTTGCCCTGTGAAAAGATTGTTTTTATAGATTTTGGTGAGATAGGTACCTACATTTTCAGCTGCACATTTCGGCTAAGGCAAAAAGAGGTCTCCTAGAGAGGAGGCTTGAGTCCCTATAGTGGGAACATTATAGATTGATGATGAGTATTTAGTAGGTAGGTAATACGAGTGCATTTTGGTTTTAGCTGAACCCCTACGTCCTCTAGTTTCCATTATAAAACTCCACAGCAAGATCTACCAAATACTTATCAATACCCCAAAGGACAGTCTGATGCAGATACCTAAAGGGTTTAAAAGTACCCGTATCGCAAACGAAGGGCACCACTGCGATAATTTCTTTGTTCTAGACCATACCTGGGACCCCTAGTTACGGAGATATTGGGGGTCAAAGTTCCAAGTTTTTCACAGCTGTTTTTGTAAATACTAGTTTTTCAGGTTATAACTTTACTTAAATTACCTCCCGTTTACTAGGTATTCAAACTGTGATTTCCAGAATGCTTGGTTGACGGCTGTGTGATGGGTTAATTTACACACTGGATGTGTGTGTGACTTCACGGTCGTAAAGAAAGAAGAATGGGTATATTTGTATAGACCCCGTCCCTTTCCTTGTAACACTTTCTCCTATATATCAAATGAAAGAGCGTTAAAAATACACCATTATATTGTATAACAGTAAATGTGTGAATAATGGGGGAAAAAAGTTATTCACCGATAAAGAAAGAAAATATATATTTTTTTTTTTTTCGTAGAACCTGCTTTAGTGTGGTGTCTATTGATAGGTCTTTTAAAATGACACTGAGGTTGCTAAAACCATTTCTTCTCAAAGTCAATCGTTTGAAAGATAGACACTTCCAAAGTGCAAAAATGTGCCCCCACCCCCTCTAACTTTTAAATTAAGTAGGTGAAAAATCTAATAAAAATATATGCTGTAGATCGCAATGAAAACTCACAACAGAAATTAGTTTGAACGAGATATAGTCAGCAGTTTTTGAGATATAGCTCATTTAAAAAACCGCAAATATAACTTTGTCATTCATACAAACACTATGAAAAACAAACTTATCACAAAATATGTATTTATGTTGCCGCTTTAACAACAAATAATACAAATAAAGGGGACTTCCCTACTACGATGATACAGAACCTTTCATGTGCGAGTCCGACTCACACTTGGCAAGTTTTTTTACCCAATTCATTTTTTTTCAATTATATTTTGTTCAATCCTAACACAGAGTGTAGTTAGCTTGGGGCAGTTTTCAGCAATAGACAGAGTGATTCAAGAGGAAGGTTTATATGTAGCACATTGCACCCGTGCGTAGCCGGGGCGGGTTATTAGTAAAAAAATAAAGAATAAATTCAATTCTTTATCGGTGAATAACTTTTTTCCCCAATTATTCAAACAGTAACCTTGTGAATAATTGAAAAAAAAAAATGAATTGGATAAAAACTTTGCCAAGTCGGACTCGAAGGACATGAAGGGTTCCGTACCATAGGGCACGCCACGATAGCGGCGGTAAGTCCGCTCTTTGAGGAGTGGCTGAAGAGGCACCACGGGCGCCCTCTTCAGCGGACACGGTTGTTTTGGGAGGTACCTGCACCGAATCAGGCGGGTGGAAACACCTGAATGCTACTATTGCGAGGATCAGCGGAAGGATACGGTGGAGCACAACGTGGAGGTCTGCCCCGCTTGGGCGGAGCCCCGCCGTGATCGGCGATTGGCGGCGGTGACCTCTCGCGTCCAAGCTCTGGTGCAAGCCATGGTCCGGGGCGAGAGGGAATGGGAAGCCGTCGCCAACTTCTGCGAAGCAGTGACACTAGCGAAGGAGGTGGTGGAACGTGAGAGGAAGAGAACCTCTCGTCGCAGCCGCCGCGGGAGACGCTCCGGGCGTCGGGGGCCACGTGATGGCTTCCGGCAACCATATACGCGGACCTGAGGACGGTGAGTAATGGGCTAGCTCGCCGCCGCGCCGTCCGTCTTATGACGACGACAGGCGTGTCGATGTCGAGTTCGTGTTCCACGCGCGCCTCAAAGAGATGTCAGCAATATGGAAGGGGCCCGCAAGGGTCGACGCCCGTCGGGGCTGCGGGTTGTTCGAAAGAGATAGAGCGGCCTCGACATAAATGGCTAAGAAGGAACGTGGGTGGTTTTTAGTCAGTATAAGTCTGACTAAAATCTGGGTTATAAAAAAAAATGTTCCGTACCATCGTCGTAGGGTCATCCCCCTTAATTTGTATTATTTGTTGTTAAAGCGGCAACAGAAGTACACATTTTGTGATAAGTTTGTTTTTCATAGTGTTTGTATGAATGACAAAGTTATATTTTCGGTTTTTTGAATGTTCTATATCTCAAAAACTGCTAACTATATCTCGTTCAAACTAATTTTGGTTGGAAGTTTTTATTGCGATCTAGAGCATATATTTTTATTAGATTTTTCACTCCCTTATTTTAAAAGTTAGAGGGGTTGGGGCACACCTTTTAGCACTTTGGAATGTCTATCTTTCAAACGACTGACTTTGATAAAAAATGATTTTAGAAACCTCAGTTTCATTTTAAAATACCTATCAATAGACACCCCACTCAAGTAAGTTCGATGAAAAAAAAAAATTAAATATATTTTCTATCTTTATCGGTGAATAACTTTTTTCTCCCATTATTCACACATTTACTGTTATACAATAAAATGATGTAATTTTAACGCTCTTTCATTTGATATATAGTAGAAAGTGTTACAAGGGTAGGGACGTTTTGCCCCTTCTTCTTTATTTCACTGCTCTTTTGGCAACCAAAATCTCCTCACAACCGATCGATCAATGCTCACGTAGCAGGCAATATATTGCGCCTACAGTTGTACACGCAAGGGTTTATGTATTGCGCTGGTTAGGGGAGCACCCCTCCGA
Source organism: Diarsia dahlii (assembly GCA_949775195.1). NCBI lineage: Eukaryota > Metazoa > Arthropoda > Insecta > Lepidoptera > Noctuidae > Diarsia > Diarsia dahlii. Next base: position 13,374,084 of record OX459203.1, on the reverse strand, counting down.
CCCTCACTCAATTAGTATTGCACCCTCCGTGCAACGTGACCAGGGGTCTAACTCTAACTTCATCAGCCATGGAAGAATGTTCGCTTCGAAGTAGATTTTGGATTTTCGCTTAAGATATAATGAAAGGATCAAGTTTTTGATCAGAGCATTGCTTGTACTAGCTTCTAGAATTTATAATCTAATTTATAACTAGAATGTGAAGGTAGAAGGTGGTTGAAAGTCTAGATAAGACAGCTATAGATATCTATCCGATTAGGTATAAGTAGGTACCTAGTTACATGTCGCCATAGCACCGTAAAGGCAGCGGAAGTCGAAAGACATAAAGACGCAAAAAACGCTTTTGGCTATTTGCTTCTGTCCCGACTCCTAATTTATACAGCCTTCTTAAAAAAGGTAGGTAGGTTCTACCTACCGATCCGTGCCTCGTGCATTGGTTGCACAAGTTCCATTCATGCCGCCTTTCACATAGCCGGGGGTGGTGCGTTGCACAATGAGCACATCATTCGAGGCATGTGATTGGTCGGGAGATTGTTGTTAAGTTTATTTTATGTTTTGGCTACAATCTATCTATTTAATTCCACTTAATTGCCTTGATATGGGTTCAATATTTGCTAGATGAATACCTACCTATATATTTAGTGTTTATACACATTTGAACACATCAGTTTCTCATTTTGCGCAGACCACAAAAAAACGACGAGTATCGGATTAGCTCTAGACCTTCCAACGAATGTCTTCCCTAAACCCGTATACTGACTTCTCAATACTGTTAAAATCCTCGTTGCAATACATTTCAGTCAAATAATGTTGCTAATTCCACCATTCACGGGGGTACCGTTGTCTTTCGCAAGCTACGTAGAAGGCTATTGTTTCAGCCTTGCGTTAATCCTTTACAAATGCTCCACAATGCAGTTTGCACGTTGTACAGTTCCAATAAAACTTTGTTTATGGTCGTAAGCGCCTTTTGAAGGGAGCTTATTTTTATAGCAGCCTGTAGATTTCGCTTTCGGATGTTATTAGAAAACAATAACTTGCTAAAACATTTATGGCCGTTTTTACTTCAGGTGACACCTGAGTTGACTTAGATTTAGATGAAAGCTCACTGATGCATTTCCACCGCTCGGGCTTAGCCACAGTACTAATCTCCGAGAGTTATAATTATACGATACTATCAGTTGGTACAGCCCAGGAGTATTTAATAGTCATTCATTCAAGTGAGACATAGAAACGCGGAAAAAGCGTGGAATTGTTACTAACACTATGGATTCTGTCCGAAATAAATCTTCTATCTATATAAATAAAAAGAGAAGTCCTGACTGACTGACTCATCAACGCCCAGCCCAAACGCTTGGATCTAGAAAGCTGAAATTTTGCACAGAGGATCCCTTTATAATGTAGACAAGGAATAAGGAAGGATTTTTCTAAATTCAACCCCTAAGGTAGTTATATAGGGGATGAAAGTTTGTATGAAAAATCGTCATTTTCACGCGGGCGAAGCCGCTGGCAAAAGCTAGTGGTTAATAATGAATTGAATAGGGGATCGGACAAAAAAAAACTAATTAGTCCGTCAGATAGATTTTCAAAAATTATTGGACACGTATTTTTTCTTTTTTCACGTAAACAAAAAATGAAGACGATACAGTGCTTCGAAAACTCGTGTGACGTCATATTATGATAGTACATTTTGTACCTACAAGTGACGTTTCAAGCCCCACTCCATGATCTTTGACGCGTTTTATCTTCTTAATTTTTTATTGATTTGATAAAACAAAAAACACGTATTCAATATTTTTCGATAATCTAACTTACGGACTAAACAGAATCATATTATTTTGACCCAGTCCGATCCCCTATTGGATGGATTTGATATTAACAGTATAGGTAAGTAGCCTACCTACTAGCTTTTCCAAGGCTCAAGCTCAAGGGTGTAAAACTTGTATAAAAGTAAAACTTCAAGTGCCTGTAAATACTGGATGACTGGCTACTTACCTACATTCTTCGTTGACATAGTTTAGTTGAGTAAACATCCCCGTCTTCAGCGGTAAGTACCTACATCACACCTTGCAGGATCCCGTTTACGTCGTCCTATAAAAGGCGTAAGCCACACGCGACACACGTGACAATAACATTTAATTGTCGAATAAATCGATATCACTGTGCATCTGTGAACTTACCCATCATCCTGACCATCGTACTACAAAAATAAACCTTAATTTCGTAATATTATAGTTTACTAGCAGTTGCCCGCGACTTCGTTCGCGTAGAAATTCTGACTCTCTTGTCTGGACTGCCTGTGGATGGTACTATGTCAAAACGAATGCCAAATTCCGAAGCGATTATATTCCCTTAAACCAGCCCTGTCGTAAAATCTATTCCTACCTGAAATGTCTTAACTATATTCTATCTCTCTGCCAATTTTCAGGTACAAAAAGCCAAGTATTTCATATGGACTTACGTGAGCCCTTAGTCCAGGTCTTCCTTACAAATTTCTTAGCTTAGATCTCCTACTCCTAAAATCTAGACTTGTTAAATTTCAGGTTGTTAGTACAAAAAAAAAAACAGTACATTTTTACAAACATGTGAAAGCCCTCAGACCTCCTTATTCTGGCCATGTTGCTAAACTCGCTAAATCTGTTCTTAGTCAACGTCTACTAACTATAAAGTACCTTCCTGCCAAAATTGTAGCACAAAAAAGGAAGGACTGTCATACAAACTCGCGTTAGCCCTTAGACCTCCCTAGTCCGGCCCTGTCGCAAAATCGATTCTTAGCAAACTTCTACTCACCTACTACGTCCCTGCCAAAATTCAAGTTAGTAGCACACAAAATGATGGACTTTTAAACAAACTTGCAAGCGCCCTTAAACCTCTCTAATCCGGCCCTGCCACAAAACCTGTACTTAGCAGAGTTTTACTAACTATAAACTACGTGCCTGCCAAAAATCAAGTTTGTAGCACAAAAAATTAAGGATTTTCTTACGAACTTGCAAGAACCCTTAGACCTCCCTAATCCGGCCCTGTCACAAAATCTGTTCTTACCAGACGTCTACTAACTATAAACTAAGTCCGTCTCAAAAATCAAGTTTGCAGCTCAAAAAATGAAGGACTTTCATACAAACTGGCGAGAGCCCTTAGACCTCCCTAATCTGGCCCTGTCTCAAAATCGGTTCTAAGCAGACGTCTACTAACTTAATTAAAACTACGTCCCTGCCAAAAATGAAGATTGTTGCACAAAAAATGAAAGACTTTCATACGAACTGGCGAGAGCCCTTAGACCTCCCTAATAGGGCCCTGTCACAAAATCGGTTCTAAGCAGACGTCTACTGCCTATAAACTACGTCTCTGCCAAAAATCAAGATTGTAGCACAAAAAATGAAGGACTTTCATACAAACTTGCGAGGGCCCTTAGACCACCCTAATCCGGCCCTGTCACAAAACTAATTTATAGCGGATGCCTACTGACTATAAACTACGTCTCTGCCAAAAATCAAGATTATAGCACGAAAAATTAAGGACTTTCATACAAACTTGTGAGGGCCCTTAGACCACCCTAATCCGGCCCTGTCGCAAAATTAATTCATAGCAGACGCCCACTGACTATAAACTACGTCTCTGCCAAAAATCTAGATTGTGGCACAAAAAATGAAGGAGTTTCATACAAACTTGCGAGGGCCCTTAGACCACCCTAATCCGGCCCTGTCGCAAAATCCGTTCTTAGCGGACATCTACTAACCATAAACTACCTCCCTACCAAAAATCATCTTTGTGCGTCCAGCGGTTTTCGAGATTTCGTGATGAATCAGTGAGTGAGTGAGTGACCTTTCGCTTTTATAGATATAGATTTCGCTTTGTCACCGGTTAATGGGTAAATATTGTGGATTGCCGGGTTGTCAGCATGCTGTCAATAGTTGCGACACCCCTCATTGAAGGGGTGCAGCTTATTTATGTAATAACTGGGATAGGGGCGATTGAGTTTACTGTTATTCTTCAATGTAGTATTTTTACAAAAGATTTTTATTTTGTTTTGTTTCTCGTGTAGGTATAGGAACTAATGGTAGGCCTTTCTCACCTTTCTGGCAAGCTTAGGACCTAAGAATAAGGTAGCTGTAGAGATTACTGTACTTTAGAGAGCTGAACCTGATAATATAGAACATTGATATTTTATGATAGGCAGCAGCATGGCAGCAGCCATTAAGGTGGTACCGGGAGTTGATGAATACGACATTATTAAACAGCCGAAACAAAATTTTGTGTAAACTGAACTAAACCTTTTTTATTTTGTGGTGGGTGGAAAATCATCGAATGTCCCCCCCCGCTCTTGGGCAGAGCGAAGGGGAGTGTCAGACTTCTACTGACTAAAAACCGAACCCATGTTCCTTCTTTGCCCTTGCGCCGAGGCCACGTCATCTAGTACTAAAATCCGCGGCCCCGACGGGTAACTGAACTAAACCTTAATTCCTATTCCACCTGAATGTTTTTTCTCGTAGCATCCTGCCCTATTTATTGAATACCTACTCTATAATGATGAAAAACAAATTCTAACGCTCAATCAATACTTCGATCAAGCTGTGTCCGGAACTGAAACTTCATCAATCTCCCACACAATGGTGCTGTATGGACCAGTGATGGCCAGTGAATGGGTTGCCATCCCACGTAGACCACGATTGGACAACATGATCGATCGATCAGTCAACGAATAGCGGGAATTGGTGCAGTTGTAACGTAATTATGTGCATTTCCTGTGACTGACGGGAATCCGCAATATTACTAAGTATCATTAAACCAAAGCTATGAAGGACGACGTTGTTAGTAAACATTTTTGATCTAAATGCGGAAGAATTAAAAAAAGTGCAGTTTTGTTTGTGCAACTATGACACATTTGTATTACAGGCGTGATGTTATGTTATGTTTAATCTATATATATAAAAAAGGAGAACTGACTGGGTGACATATCAACGTACAGCCGAAACTACTGGGGCTAGGAATGTGAAATTTTGCACACGGCTTCCTATTATAATGTAGGGGAGCACTAAGAAGGGGTTTTTGGAAATTTAACCTTTAAGGGGGTGAAAAGGGGGATGAAAGTTTGTATGGAAAATCTTATTACTTGTGTTTAGGAATGTGAAATTTTGCACACGGCTTCCTATTATAATTTAGGGGAGCACTAAGAAGGGTTTTTAGGAAATTTAACCTATAAGGGGGTGAAAAGGGGGATGAAAGTTTGTATGGAAAATCTTATTACTTGTGTTTAGGAATGTGAAATTTTGCACACGGCTTCCTATTATAATGTAGGGGAGCACTAAGAAGGGGTTTTTGGAAATTTAACCTTTAAGGGGGTGAAAAGGGGGATAAAAGTTTGTATGGAAAATCTTATTACTTGTGTTTAGGAATGTGAAATTTTGCACAAGCCTTCCTATTATAATGTAGGGGAGCACTAAGAAGGGGTTTTTGGAAATTTAACCTTTAAGGGGGTGAAAAGGGGGAAAAAAGTTTGTGTGGAAAATCTTATTACTTGTGTTTAGGAATGTGAAATTTTGCACACGGCTTCCTATTATAATGTAGGGGAGCACTAAAAAGGGGTTTTTGGAAATTTTACCTTTAAGGGGGTGAAAAGGGGGATGAAAGTTTGTATGGAAAATCGTCACTTTTGTAGTTGAACCGACATACACGCGGGCGAAGCCGTGGGCAAAGTGCTAGTTCCACATAAATCGATAAACTAGACGGAAATATGGAAATTTTGTTAGATTTTGTTATGCAGCTTAAGCAGGAAACATTGGACGATATAAGCCTATGAATGATCGACAATGTTAGATGATGGGTTTATCTCGAGCAGTTTCATCATCATCATCATCATCATCTTTCTGCCATTGTCGGCGCAAAACGCAATAAGCATATTTCTCGAGCAGATTATGATCGAGAAATTATCTGAGCCAGTGAGCAAGTTGATCATTACTTTATGCCAGTGGACCTTCGATCAATAATAGCAGTGGACCCACTAAAGTTAGGCAACACTTATGTACCTACCTATGCCTAAATGAAAGTGCAGTTTAGGATGTTCAAACACTCAGTCGCGAGTTGAATCTAAAGGTACAAGTTGGTAACCGACTGCACGCAACAGCAGCAGACGACATGTCGCAGCGACACTACTGGTTTCCACATATTTTTATGAAATTCCCTCCGTAGTTAGCGACATGAAGCTAGCGACGCGGCGTCGAGCGGCAGGCGTTGGTGTCGTCCGACCGCAGATCAGTAGTGCCCATAGATAACAGAAACAACAGGAGATATAATAATATGCCCTTTAGTGAAACGGCATGACGCGACGACGTGTCGTGACGTCATGAAGCGACGACATGTCGTCTGTTGCTGCTGCGTGCAGTCGGCTACCAACTTGTACCTTAAATCAAAGTAGGATCAATTTTATCGGTACCGTTATTATTATGTCAATGATTTTTCATCTTTTACCTAAAATATAAAGGTTTGTGTGACGAGAATGACTAGTCAAGTAGTCGCCAAATGCTTCCCAAACAATACATAACCCGGGCACCAGATTTTCAATTAGCCGACAGACAGTCAAAGCTATTATATCAATAACAATATTCATACAAATCATTTCCGTAACATCTCAGTTGTCCACTCACGCGCATGTCCACTGCGAAGTCGCCCATGCGACTATAATGTCGCAACTGTCGTCCGGCAGTCGCATTGTGCATGTAACTCTTTACTACGATTATGATGTCACGGTGGTCCAGTGAATGGGATATGTTACTTAGATTATTCAATAGATTTTTTTTTTCAGTGAATATGACGTTTTTAAATTGTTTGGAAGTTTAAGAGAAGCTAACTGTCCAGTATGTATTGTTAATTGTTAAAGCTGCGTGTTACATATTAGCCCTCTATAGTTATACATATGTATCGAGTCTCTACATTCTTTATCAAGTATCCTTATTGTATTGTAAACAACCATTACATAATTATATTGTAAATAAGACACTAGTAATGTCATTCATTAATTAGTTATGGACTTTGTTATTAGTCCATATTAGTTATCTTTTTCACTAACTAATCACCATTGATTATGTTTACTTATCCCATTGGATTCTTAGTATATAAGCTCAGTTCCTTTCATTGTAAAGTTAGTTCTATTTCCAACATCATCGTTGTTCAAACTCTTATTCTATTTCACCTAGTTCCTAAATCTTAGTATTAATTATAAATATTGTGACAATTAAATAAAAGTTTATTTTTAAAAACGTTTTGAGTTACATCACGTAACAATTTTGGCGCAGCCGGTAGGATAGCCTAGGGTAGTCAGACAGGGATAACGTACCTGTTAGGTTGTGAAGCAGCAACAACAGTGCGGTACCTGAAGGGTTTTGATCTTCCCTGCCGAACCTGAAGATGTCTATCCGCTTGATCGTGTTACTGTGGTAAGTGGCTCAAATTGTTATGCTCTGATTCCTTCTAATTCCTTATTCAATTCCTTGTTACCAAATCTTTTCTAAATCAAGATCTCCTAACATAACCGAATCTTCTACTTTGATATTTCTAATTCTTTACTAAGTGCTAAATCAATCACAATGTCTAACACAGACACCAAATTCACGCCTGTTTCGGATAACTTAGCAGTAAGCATAGATACGCTAATCAAGTTCATTCCGGTTTTTGATACGGCTCAAACAACACAAGTTTATCGATTTGTTAGATCATGCGACTCCGTGTTTCAAATTGCATCAGTGCAACAACAAGGCATATTGTTAACATTTACGCTGAACAGAATTCTAGGTCCTGGAGCGTCTGATTTACATGCCAAGGACTTCCCGTCATGGGCCGATCTAAAAACATATCTTATCCAAAAATTTTCACAAACAAAGACTCTAGCGCATTTATCCCTGGAACTACAATCCATGTTCCAGAAGCCTAACGAAAGCATAACCGATTACTATCTCAGGGTAGATTCGTTGCGCAGCAAAATAATAGAAAAATTAACAACCGAGGTGCAAGATATAACCCTAGAAGGACGTAAGGCAAATACGGAAGAAGCCGCCCTAAACGTATTTGTTAATGGGCTCAGCTCAGACATAGGAACTATGTTAAGGGTCCATTCGTTTAAACATTTACGCGACGCAGGTAACTTCGCGATTCAGGAGGAAAAAATCCGAAACATGAATGCTGCTAGACAACAATTGCATAAAAACGCATCACAGCCGCGAAATCCCATACCCAAAAATTCTAATTATCAACAGTCCAACATTCCGAATTCAACTCCGAAGAAATTTTGTAGATATTGTAAAAACCCAGGACATGACATTGCTGAATGTAGAAAAAGGGCTTATAACAATCAAATGAAGACTGGCTCTAACAATCTCAACCAACGTCCGGTTTATTCTAAACAGAATGTTCCTAACCCGGCCGGTGTTCACAATTTAAACTCACAAGCGGCCGGAGAGATGAGCAACTCCTCGGAAACCGCTTTAGACCTTTGCTCAGCAACCCAAATTCAAGACCCACAGATCAATTTAGACCATCTGCAGCTCGTATAACAAATTTATCACGCAATCAAACTTCCAGGGGTATAAGTGATAGCTCGTTAAATCCAGTCCATCGGGGACAAACGGCTATTGTTTCTGCCTCTCAAATTAAGTGCGACGCTTCGACACAAATTCACTCTATCTATCGTAGACAATATCGTGACGTTTGCACTCAAACTGATCTACCATATCATGCTACTTCTACAAATTCAATCCTAACTTCTAACCCTACAAATTCAACTCCAAATCCTGAATCTATAAATTCAATTCCAATTTCACATAGTCTTACTACTTCAACGCAACGTACTAAATCTAAAAATCAAAAAAATACAAATTCCAAATCTAAATCAAAGCATAAAAAATCGGTCAAAACTAAAAACTCTAATATCAAATCATATAACATTTCCTCGCTAAACGTACCTCACGACAACCTTCTGCACTGTAAATTCCACATTGATGGTCAACCAATAACATTACTGGTAGACACAGGCGCAGCTATCTCAGTCATTCGAAAAGACAAAATCGGAAATAATCACATTAATTCTTCTAACAAAGCGTCTATCGTAGGTGTATCCAACTCTAACTCAACAATCAAGACCTACGGTACTTCGGAATTAAGCCTCGATCAATTACCCAAACACAGTTTTCACATAGCTAACCTCAATATTACATCAGATGGCATATTGGGTAACGATTTTATGTCAAAATTCAATGTTAACATTTACGTTCAGTCCAAAACCATGCGCGTCCGTGATCGGACCTATAAACTATTCTATTTAAATGAAGACTCCTATGATTCACACCACAACAACCAACTAGTGAATCAACGGTCAGAAACTGTAATATGTTGTTATACAAATGATATTGCAAATGGTACAGCGATCGTCGAAAAACAGATACTTCCTGGAGACATCACTATTCCCAACGCCCTTGTAAACATCACGAATAACCGATTTCTAGTGACTTGTGTAAATTCCAGCAATCAAGACAAACACATCCCTATGCCTATAGTCCAAGTGAACTCATTAGATGAAACATTAGAGACAGACAGTTTCCCTATTAATTCCGTAAATACATCTAATAATAAATTACATTCAGTAGACGACATAAGTCAACTCGTTAGACGTGACCATCTAAATAAGGAAGAGTGCGAATCCCTCGATAAATTAATTTACGAATTCTCCGACATTTTCTATGTTGAAGGCGATCCTCTTACATTTACCAATCACACCAAACATACCATTCCGACAACATCAGATACACCAATCAATACTAAAACCTATAGGTTCCCTTACATCCATCAACAAGAGGTAAAATCACAGATCGACAAAATGCTTAAACAAAACATCGTTAGGCCTAGTACTTCACCATGGAGCAGTCCTATATGGGTAGTACCTAAGAAACTGGACGCTTCGGGCAAACAGAAATGGAGAGTGGTAATAGACTATCGCAAACTTAACGATATCACTATCGGAGATAGTTACCCCTTACCCAACATCACAGATATTCTTGACAAATTAGGTCATTCCATTTACTTTACTACTTTAGATCTTGCGTCTGGCTTTCATCAAATCGAACTGGATCCAAAAGATATTCCGAAAACCGCCTTTAGTACTCCTTATGGTCATTACGAATTTTTAAGAATGCCTTTCGGTCTCAAAAATGCACCCGCTACCTTCCAACGCGCAATGGATAGCGTCCTTTATGGATTACAAGGCGAACGCTGTTTCGTCTACCTCGATGATATCGTAGTATTTGCATCCAGCCTCCAAGAACACGAACAAAAATTAACGGAGGTATTCAATCGTCTAAAACAACACGGTTTAAAGGTCCAACCCGACAAATGTGAATTCCTGAGAAAGGAAGTAGCATACTTGGGGCACATCATCTCCAATGAAGGTGTTAAACCCAATCCGGAAAAAGTACAAGCGGTCAGAGAATTTCCAATACCCAAATCCTGCAAGGATATAAAATCATTCTTAGGTTTAGCAGGATATTACCGTAGATTCATTGCAAATTTTAGTAAAATAACAAAACCGCTAACAAGCCTTTTGAAGAAAGATGTTCCTTTCATTTGGGGTACGGAACAGCAAAAGGCCTTCGATACATGTAAAAATATTTTAACTACAACCCCGATTCTACAGTATCCCAATTTCAACAAAGAATTTGTTTTAACGACTGACGCATCTATTCATGCTATTGGAGCAATTCTATCACAAGGAGAAATTGGTAAAGACCTGCCTATCGCGTACGCCTCCAGAACCCTGAATAAAGCTGAAATGAACTATTCCACAATCGAACGCGAATTGTTAGCAATCGTTTGGGCAGTCAAACATTTCCGCCCATATCTATTTGGAAGAAAATTTAAAATCGTCACTGATCATAAACCTCTAACCTGGCTATTCTCCATCAAAGACCCCGGTAGTCGACTCGTTCGATGGAGATTGAAACTCGAAGAGTACGATTATGAAATAATATACAAAGCAGGTAAAATAAACACAAATGCTGATGCTTTGTCTCGTCCTCCTATTTTTAATTCTAATGTCATAGATTTAACCTGCGAAGATTCCTCTGATTCTAATTATTTACAACTAAATTATGAACACTATCTTTCACAAGAGCGTTCTATCAATCCCTTAAAAGTCAAAGTAATACCAAATAGACTTTTAGATACCAGACACAAACATATATTCATTCCAACCTCATGTCAATACTCAAATAATAATAACCTTTTTTATGAGGCTTTAGAATCATGTTCACAAACTGATCCCTATTTAGATAAACCCAAATCTCTCTACGATGTAGATCTTCTTATATCTAATAATAATCAAAATCTATTCTTTTGTTGTACTAGACCAACACATTTCGATCCTTGGGACTCAGAAAGCTATTTCAAATCCCTCTTGTCTTGCCTCCAACAAAATGAGATAAATCAATTGTATGTGCCAGATCTCAAATACGATCAAACTTGTAAACTTCAAGGAAACGAACAATTAAAAATCTCTACATATATCGCTGAATTATACGACTGCGAGATAACTATTTGTGAAAATAGAGTTAAATATCCGAGTCTAGAAGAAATCCCTGAAATTTTGAAAACATTTCACGACGAACCTATTTCAGGTCATCGTGGTATTGCAGAAACCATAAGGAAAATAAGAGAGGAATATTTCTGGAAAGGTATGACGAACGATATAAAAAACTACATTGAATCATGCGTCACCTGTCAGAGACATAAGATTCAAAGGAAATCCTTTCAGGCCCCTATGGTTATCACATCGCAATCCACTGAACCTTTCGAACGCGTTTCCATAGATCTCGTTTCCTACTCTGAAGTCAGTGAAAACAACAACAAGTATGTCCTAACCTTACAAGATGAACTAACAAGGTACGTTCAGGCATACCCTATTCCTGACAAAGAAGCAGTTACAGTAGCATCAAGTTTGATCAAATTCTGTCAACACTTCGGTGTTCCCAAACGTTTCCACTCTGATCAAGGCAAAGAATTCATGAACAATGTTATGAAACAGCTCATGAAATTCCTAGGTTCTTCACAAACTTTCAACACTGCATATCACCCTCAAACGAATGGTGCACTTGAACGTTTTCATGCTACACTCCGTGACCATATACGAATGTACAATAGCCGTCGCCAGAAGAATTGGGACAAAATAATTCCATTTGCTATTATGTGTCACAATACATCCGTCAATAGTTCAACCGGGTTTACACCTCACGAGTTACTTTTCGGTTACAAACCACGTCCTTTCTATGCACTCAAGCCGATTCCGGAATATACAGCTTCCGACTATTTAAAAGACTTAAACGAACGTCTTAGGATAGCTAGAGACGCCGCTCTACGAAACATCGAAGTCACTAAAGAAAAGGCAAAAGAACGTTATGACGCTCAGATTAAAAATATAGCCGATTTTTCCTTGGGTGACAAAGTGATGTTGCGAGTACCCACACCGAATAACCTAGACGCTAAATGGGACGGTCCATTCGAAGTAGTTCGTGTCGGATTCAATGAAAATTATATAATAAGAAAAGCTGGCAAGAACCAGTTAGTTCACGCAAATCGCCTTAGACCTTATAACGTAAATTAGATTTATAAATAATAATAAGTTAGATAGGTTTATTCTATGATTAATTATTTAAGTCATTTTTCTTTTTCTTTCTATTCACAGGGTCTGTCGTTGTACAACAGCCCAAAACTCTACCCTATCCTTTACTCAAGTTTTTAGTGATCCTAACTACATTTATAATTATATAATTTGTTCTATTATTAAGGTCCTATTATGCATAATTCTATACAAATTGTACACCTTTATCAGAGACTACATCAGAACTAAGTTACTCAACAAAAAACTTCCTTTTGTTGCAGGGCAACATCAGGAACCCTTGCCCATTTAAATATCTCTCAGCCATTAACCTCACATGCAGGCATTTTTTACAAAGAAGAGGGAACTCTATCAATCTCCGATGATTCGTGGAAACTCATAGTCTATAAAGATTTAAAACCTCTTTTTATATCCCATGAATCTCTAGTTCGGTTATCCGAAAAATTTCAAACCATGTCAACCAATTTCATTAAACTTCCGATAACTCAATCAACTAAATCCTATCTGAACGTTAACCTTCATAAGATCGAAAACCGACTCTCAGAACTCAAAATGTACCTCGGCAAAAACGCACGTACAAAACGAGAATTGCTAGATGGTTTAGGCTCTGTTCTTAAATGGCTTATTGGTACACCTGATGCAAAAGACGCGAAGCATTACGAAGAATGCATTGATAAATTAGAAAAACAAGAACTTGATTTGGCGGACCTCATGCAAAAACAAATCCAGATCACATCGTCTACCATTAAAAATTTCAACGATACTATTTTTAAAATCTCTTACGATGAACAGATTATAAATGAAAATATAGATCGCATTAATAACTTCATTAATAAAACCGAAAATCTTATTTTTGACATAAAAATTAGCGAAGACATATCAACTATTTCATTACAAATTCTTGAGTTAGTCACCAGTCTCGAAAATGAAATAGATGACTGCTTGACAAGCATCCTATTTGCGAAATCCAACATTATACATCCTTCAATCATATCTCTCAATAAGCTTTACGAACAATTACTGATTTCTAATAAGATAAGAAGTAATAGACAGTTAGTAACTTCTGTCTCAATTGATAACATCCATAGCCTCTTGGATTCGTCTTCTTTATCAGCATACGTGTACTCAAATCGTTTAGTATATGTCCTAGAGTTTCCCTTAGTTCAACATAAATCTTTTACTTTGTATCATATGTACTCTATTCCAATAAGACACCCCAATTCCTCCTTCCACACCACCATCCTCCCAGAGCATACCTACTTGGCCACTGACACTAGTGGGCAATATTATGCGGCTACAAGCTCCATGGATAACTGCATCATCTACGCACCAAGAAAACGAGTCTGCAAGAATATCGTCATCTACGACTCATCCGTTCGTCCAATCTGCGAAGTAGACATTCTACTCAGCAAGACAACGAGTATTCCTTCGACTTGCACGACAACAACCTTCCCGGCAGAAATTAACACGTTCCAGCCGATTGGCTCTAGTAGCTGGTTATATATTCTGAACAATGAGACAAATTGTGTTCTTCAGTGCAGCGTCGAGATTTCCAACTTAAAACTACAAGGCTCAGGAATAATCACCTTACCTCAAGGGTGCAAATTACATACGGGATATAGCACCCTATCAGCTTTCCAGACGTCAGAAGAAAACATCACCATTCCGATCATCGTTCCAGACGTTAGAAGTGAAGATTGCTTCGAAACATTCAAAAATGAAGAATCACAAAAGTTAATCCCCATTACGATCAATGACATGCCTCTTGACTCTCTGAGAAGCATAAAGGTACATTTAGAAAGATATGCTGATGAACTACAAAATATGAAAGCCTCCAAAGCCCAATCCTTCCTGGAGAAGAACCAAACAAGCTTTTCATGGATATATCTTTCCATTGGCATGATAATGTTAATTTACATCAGCATCAAACTTTGTAATAGATGTCCAAACGGATTTATACGTCGCAACAATTCTAGAACCTGCATACAAGTCTTCAACAACTGCTTTGATCATTCTTCCCGACGCCGCAATGTGCATGTTGCCATCCCCATGAGCAACTTGCATCATCCCACCACGTGCATCTCCGACGACGAAGATGACATCGAAGACCAGCAGCCATCATCATCTCCTCAACCTCAAAAATCAGGCGCTAACGCCCAATCTTTGTTCTAAGGGGGGAGGTGTTACATATTAGCCCTCTATAGTTATACATATGTATCGAGTCTCTACATTCTTTATCAAGTATCCTTATTGTATTGTAAACAACCATTACATAATTATATTGTAAATAAGACACTAGTAATGTCATTCATTAATTAGTTATGGACTTTGTTATTAGTCCATATTAGTTATCTTTTTCACTAACTAATCACCATTGATTATGTTTACTTATCCCATTGGATTCTTAGTATATAAGCTCAGTTCCTTTCATTGTAAAGTTAGTTCTATTTCCAACATCATCGTTGTTCAAACTCTTATTCTATTTCACCTAGTTCCTAAATCTTAGTATTAATTATAAATATTGTGACAATTAAATAAAAGTTTATTTTTAAAAACGTTTTGAGTTACATCACGTAACATGCGCATTGAAATTGGTCCAGCTATCACTAATATATTATAGGAGGGGGGCTGTTTAGCAGTTAGATTTAGATATAATATTTTGGAACGGGATTCACACGCACATTATCGTTCCGATTTGTTTTCGGGTCCTCAGCCCGGCACCGAAATAATGTTGCTTCGTTGTCACTAGTACCATTAACAGTTCCATGATGGAACTACTGATTGTTTTTTTTTATATGTGTAACCTAATAACAATAAAAACGATATCAAAATCTAGGAAACTAAAACTCTTTCAATAGATTCAGCTTGCCGACAATTTTGAGAATTTGCAAAATTTTTAATCCAACCTGAAAATGAGCCAGAAAACTTGAACTTAAATTTGCGTTACCTCAAGTTTGATCTCCTTGCTGAAGGTATCTAAGAGAAAACTTCTCTATGGCGCTAACAGCACCGAAACTAGCGCCACTCACATCTTATTGCTTTTACTCTAAATTCACATGAAATTTGAAAAATCCAAACACTATCATGCTAGTAAAAAACGTGTACCTACTATTTTTAATTTTAAAATCACGTTTTGAGATTTGATGAATTAAGAGAATTACTGGTTAAAGATAAAAGTGGCTACTTTTGGCGGTGCATAAAACACTACAGGTTATTTACTAGCGTGATAGGGTTTTGGATTTTTCAAATTAGAAGTGATTTTAGAGTAAAAGAAATAAGATGTGGGTGGCGCTATAGTTTCGGTGCTGTTAGCGCCATAATATCAGTATTTTTTTTTAAATTGGGACAAGCCCGCCACACTATTCCCAAACCACTGTAACTCCTGTTAGCCAGAATCAACAGTGGCGACCACAAGAAAAGCGCCGAGACAATGAAGCTCGACGAAGTCCCAGAGAAGCGATTTAACTGTCTTGGATCCCGCAACGAAATTAATCAGAAAAGAATAGCGGAGGAGTAGGAAAAAACGTAATTTCCACTTCCCTCCATATCAGCAGGAGACAGAACAGAACAATAATATCAGTAAGTCATAGTAGAAGAAAACTTGCAACTGTTAGGTAGAGCGTTACTGGACTTACAACTTAGTAAAATTCTAAATGCCAATTTAATCCCCAAACTAAACGTAAGATTAGTTACACTGAAGCCTAAAATATTGGACATCGATATTATGCGGGCCTTACTTAATTGTTAGCATAATACGAACCTTATCTACTTATCTTCTAAATAACTAAAACAAAGCACAGGATTAATTTGCCGCCTTCGAAGCGGTGACAATAAAACAATACAATTTACATTTGAGCAAACTTTTAATCCTCCGGTGGTACTTTCCTAATCCTCAAAAATGTACGGAGAAGTTTTAAAGTCGTCATAAAAATGGCTACTTTTTTACAGTACCGTGTAAAAGAATGCACCCGTATTGTAAAACGGTGTTTATGGCCGCAGACCATAGGGTGTATTTTGGCGCTCGGCAGGTAGATGTGGTCGGCGCGTGCCTTTGTATATTTGTGACTTGTTAGGTAATATACGAGGTGTTGGTACTCTTACCTAAATGTTTGTTGGTATTGCATGTTATTGTTTAGGTACTTTCATTGCGCATGTATGTGTGGGAATTTGGCGTTGCATAAATTTGACTATACCTATTCATTTTGAAGACCTGGGGGTATAAAATGACCACTTTAACAGATTATAAAATTACCACTTTAGCAGACAGATTATAATATGAATTAAGTTACCTATAATTCGTGAAATAGTCACAGACCACTGCTGCACCACTGCTCTCAAAACGACGAAGGAAAATATCGTGAGGAAATGTCTTAGAAACTAAAAACCCGCACTGTGGGCCCGCGTGGTGGATTAGAGCCCATCCCTCTCCTAGAGAGGAGGCCCGAATCACTGCAGTAGGAACGTTATAGGCTGATGATGATGATGATAATGATGGTCACAGACGCAGTTCCACAGTTTCGCAGGCCATTTTATGAATTTTAACATAATTCATATTATGATATAATTATAATCTGCTAAAGTAGCCATTTTAGAACCCCTGTGCTGTGCATCTATCTAATTGGCTGTTCATTTCATCATGATTAATTACACAGCGAGTTTAAGATCAACATTGATATTATCGGTATCCGCGCCTACATAACATCACGCCTGTAAATTGCAATAATTATACAGAATACCAGGCTTTATATTGTGCCGTCCTTACGAAAAGTGCAATAACTCGAGTTTCGCGCCGAATTGCTACAGAATTTGCAGAACGAGATGTACCTATATATTCGTTTTAGACAGTTTTTACGGATCTATGACGTAGCCGGTTTTAATACTAAGCCTAACTAATATCTAGGTCATAACAAAATAATAATAAATCTTGAAAGGCGTTTTTCTCGAAATCCGGTTTAACCTAGTTATTGCACTTTTCGTAAGGACGCACAGTGTTTTAGAAACCCCAATATTGTTACATGTTTTTTTATTGTTATAATCATTAGTTTGTCTTTCCAAGCACTACATTAAAATTGCGCTATCGATACGACCTTTAGTTTTTATGGAAATAAAATCTGAAGTTTGCGTAAATCCGAGTCATGAAAATCGAAAGAAAGTTCCCTTTGGCCTATGGTTATTTTACGAATTTCTAAGCTCCTACTAATCAACATTGATCACTCATTTGGTTAGTGACTAACTAGTAACTACGCGACATGTCAAACATAATAAATTAGAATGGCATCTGCAAAGCTCATTACAAAATTGTTGACATCAAAAAGTTGTTTACGTCTTCAGATGTAAACAACAAGGGATCATTAAGTAATCATTAAGGGATTTAAAAGATATTATTTATTATAACTTTCTAGTCATTTGCGCAGATATCTAAACATGAGGTGAAAACAAAGTGATTACCTAATTAATGACCTACGAAATATCATTAAGATTTATCTGTTTACTACTGCAAAATTTAAGTAATAGATACTTAAAAATAAAGTAGGTAGGTATCATTGATTTTCTCAATTTATTTAGGTTCCTTTTTAATAAGGCTAAGTATAAGAAAAAATTACTTATTTCGGTGTTTATTTAGGCGCAGTTTTGAAAATTGCAATTAGTGATACTTTTTAATTAGTTGAAACGTTTGGTAGCGACTTTGCGACATATTAGTAGGTTTATTTAAACCTGTCTTTCAGGCATTAATTTAAATAATCGGAAGCTAATATTTTTTACCCGTTAATAATTAATTATTTTGATTAACAGAAGATAGCACGTACTGCCACTATTTAAGTCAGACCAAATAGCTCTCAATTATTATAAGTCGAGTCATGGTATTGCCTATTGTTAAGATTTTCGTTTTTTATTTTGGTATTTGTAAAATATTTATTAGTTTATTCTATATTTTTATATTTATGTATTAGTATAATTATATAAGTATATAGTTTAGTTTTTTAGAGTTGATGTTGTTTTTTAGATATTTTGTACCCTACCACAATGTTGTCTTATTTAACCCTAAGGTTGACTGGTAGAGAATGCCTTGTGGCATTAAGTCCGCCTATGTACCACTATTGTGCATGAAGTTTAAATAAATAAATAAATAAGATAGCACTTATTCCCATACCTATGTACATACTTCCTAGTATTGAACAATAACAAGCGCAACGAACATTTTGAATAACAGTAGTCATACCTAAATAAACCACAATACATTGCACCACTACTATATTCGCAACAAATATTCACCCCATTGTTTTCTCCCCATAGTTCCGTTACCCCGCAGTGTCGAACCCTTCGCGCCCCACCACTGCGCTCCGCCCCTTCTGCATAAAACCCCGAAATTTCGTCCCTACGCATCATTCTCCGCTCGCCCTTCGAACACTGCACACGTAAACATGGCTCTGTGGACCCCGTACGCTGAAGACGCCGCTCTGGACTTGTCGAAGAGTGCCGGCCAAGACACGCAGTTCCCGTACTCGAGAGAGTATTTCGCGCCGCAGCTGACATTACCACCGGAGTATCTACCTCACAATGGATACTACGCGCCTGTTGGACATTTATCACCAGGAGAAAGTTCTTCGGGATACGATTCAGTGTCCCTCTGCCCGACGACGACCGGTTCTTCGGGATACGATTCAGTGTCATACTACCCGATGACGAACGGCCCCGTCGCATTATCACCACCCGAATCACCGACAGAAGTCCCAGCGAAGAGGCCGCATCACATGATTGACGCTGACTCGCTATCCGACGATCCAGACTTTCAAGAGTTCGAAAGGAACGCCATGAGAGTGATGGCGGAAAAAAATGGCGGCGCATTGCTTGGCAACAACCCGCGCATGCGTCGCACTGTGCGCTCCAGCAACTGCGACGCGGGAGACGACACGTATCGCCGACAGCGGGAGAGGAACAACTACGCCGCCAAGCAGAGCAGAGACAGAAGGAAGCTGCGTGAGATTCACTTGGCTCTCAAAGTGAGCTACCTCAGGAAAGAAGTTGCTGCGCTAAAATCAGCCTTAAGTACAAGAGTTTGTGGTCGCTGTCAGCAATCGTGTCTTTGCTGATGACATAAGACTTTTTAGAATAAGTTTGTAATGTTAAGTTCCTATGAAGACTGTGCAATGTCAATAGATTTAAGTTAGTTTAAGTATGTTTGTAAAACTAGTATCTACCTCTGTAGTAGTATTGTGCAATTTTATAAATTAAGTTAAAGATATGTACAAATTGTGTATGTATGTTGGTAATGATTGTAATATAAAAATAACTTAATGTAAAGAGTACAAGACTGCCTTAATTTATTAAGACGAATTAAAATGCCTTAAACATACCTACTTTTTTCTTTTTATGACCCCCATAAAAATAAACACTAAGGTCTTTTAGACTACTTACTAAATACGCTCCGCCTTATTACAAAACGTAGTTAAACCTGGTTTAACTTAGACTTGGTTTATCTCGCATGACGTCTCACTTCAATAATATTCAAAAGAAAGTGACAGCATGCGAGATAAACCAGGTCTAAGTTAAACCAGGTTTAACTACCTTTCGGAATAAGTTCATAGCAATAAAGGTATTAAGTTCCACGAAACACAGAACTCTCAATAAATCAAAAAAATATTTAACAGATAAGAAAGTCCGCGCAAAGGGCGTGGCTTGCGCAAGCGCCGCTTAGCGAGCGATTGATATCCACCAATAGAATCAGAGTAGCCGTGAATAAAAGCGCGGATCCCTTTATGTTATTTACTTTGTTAACTATTGCGATACCCTTAGATGGAGTTGCTTTCCTCACTTATTTACACTTCTTGTACCTACTTACGCGGCCTTAAAGCCACAATATATTCACTTCTTTACTCTTTCTCAATGTCGTAGATTTATGACTGAACTCATAAATCTAAGAAACTGAAGGGTGTGAACTCTAAAAGGTACGCGCTTATAGGTGAATTTCAAAGAAGTGACGTTTTTATGGTACCTATAGGCTTTATTCTACCATAAAAAGGTATATCTATCTTTATTTTTACCCGTTTTATTGTTATCTACCTCATTAAGTAAGTATGGGTTTGTAATCTCTACCGGTTAGTTATCAGAGATTTTAATTTAAACCCCACTAATTATCATGAATTTCAAAACTGAGGTAGTCTTTTATTCTTTTCTACGGTCAAATTGCAGAAACCTAATAATATACGCGCATAGCTTCTTCTTCGAATCAAAGAGATTTAGGATCTGTTATCTATTTATGATATTTAGGAAACTATAATCAAGAATGCCATAAAAAAGGGCGATCCTACTTCTCAGCGGCGCCTTAATTGATGACACTAAAACTTCGGTTTGGTGTTGCAAGCAAATTATGATTAAGTTTGCGTTTTCTGACCATCGTGTGTGCGTTTAAATGTATTTCATGTTAAATATCTGTCAAAATATTGTCTACCCGCCCCGGATTCGCACAGGTGCAAAAAAGGTATTAAAACCTTCCTCTTGAATCACTCTATCTATTAAAAAAATCCGCATAAAAAACCGTTGCGTAGTACATTATAGGGACAGACAGTGGGAAGTGACTTTGTTTTATACTATGTAGTGAAGTGGTGAATTAGTTATCTGTGGTGAGCACTTAGGGCGTCTTCAAATATGCCGCTGCGCTAGCGCTGCAGTCGTTTTGTTTTATTTAAATGGATTAACAAAGCAGCGCTGCAGCGCGGCATATTTGAAGGTGCCCTTATAGTTCTCACCTGGTTATGAGCCCATTGTATTTGTATGTTTTGAATAAAACGTCGTGTTATTCTTAATCTATGACTATATTGTACTAAGGCGTAAGGGCACTAACACTAGAGACTACACTTTCTGTTTGATCACTTGCGGCAGGTCGTACTTGCCGCGCACGCACTTCAGCTTCACTCCCGGACAGTCCTTCAACCTGTAATGTGATCACAAGGATATTAGGAACAGAAACATTGTCATATGCGATAACGAAGATGGAAAAGACAGACTGTCATAAGTATAGATCGGAATAGTTAGAGCTGTTTTATGTACTTGCCATAGGTAAGAATAATAATTATGGATATAATCCCTGAGTCCCGGGATTTGGTTTTTAAGTAGTAAAATCATAAACTAACTAACATCCCGCTATTGTTCACTTATTGTTCACTTTGTTTCAATAGCGCGGCGACATTACGCGTCTCAACAAAGCGGCAACGTCGCGCGCTTGGCAAAAAGTTTTATGGTGCTGTTGACGCGAAATTTAAAACGTCGCTCATGCGCTTATTGGTTCACTTAGGTAAACCATTTTTATACATATTGATAAAAATAATGAAATTCAATAAAATCCCGTAGTATCACTCAGAATACCGTGGAATATTACCATAATATGGTAATATTGATGTTAATATTATTAACATCAATGTTTGAGGTCAATGAACCTAAATAGCTCTACCTATTCCGATCTCTGGCTACATTGATCATTGTGCTGAAAGAAAAAAAAGAAAAAAGAGTAAGAAAAATAGAAAAAAAAAGAAAAGTATAATATTTCAGATCAAATGGACAACTACAGTAGGTAGGTACTGTCGCAGTTTTTATGCATTGTGACTGGAACTGTAGCTTAGCTACATTTCATTGATATATTTGTTTCGACAATTCAAAACTGCCTATAACTGGCCTACTTAAAATAAATGCTTTGATTTTGAAAGCGATTCCCACTTAGCCGGTGGCTGGTTTGATGTTAACACATCGATGATTTATACTTCAGTAGAAGAGTAGAATGTTCTCCAAAAGCGAAATTCAATTTGTTTCCAGCGCGCTTGGAAGAGTCGGTGACCATTGTTTCCTATTTTTCTTGAGTTGATGACTTACATTTTGGTTTGGTGAAAGGTGGACAGGTATATCGTTTGCCTGATTAAAGTCCTGGAAACTGTATGATTGCACACTATAGGTACTAACACTGTTTGGGATTGGTCGATAACACCTTAGCGAGCCCGCAGTCGGTTCACACATTCTAATCTAATCTCGTAGGACAATAGGAGATAAACTATGGCTGCAGCCTCACCTGCCGACCCTGACGAGTACAATATTGTGCTCCTGCAGGTTGTGTCCGATGCCGGGCACGTAGGCCACCATCTCCTTAGTTGGGCTTCTTTATTACTGTCTTCAGTACTACGCCCTGGAATTGTGACACAATGAGGTAAGAATACTTGTATAAATGAAAAAGCTTTGAATATTTCCAATGCTGGGATATAAGTCTCCTCTTTGTGAGGGAGTGGACTAGAATCTACCACGTTTCCGAATTTTCTGTTTCAGACAATGTATTTTTACCGTTTCGAGAGCCACACGATGATAAAAATCATAATACTTAACTATGATTTCGTAAGCCGTAACTACCTCTTATCTTGCATTGCAATTTAATTTAAATATTATCATCAGCATCACCCACAGTCCGAATTCACCCAGTGTAGGTATAGACCTCTCTTTTCTGGTGGCACGTTCCTGTGCCAGCCTCATCTAAGTTTTTCCCTCAATGGCAACTATATCATCTGCCTACCTCACCGCCGGATGACCGAAAAGAAATGTGGGTCATTTCTTTTTCCCGTTCTTGGATGCCATGCAGTGTAAATATATAAACCCGGCAAGTGCGAGTTAAACTCTATAGGAAACGAAAAGCAATTTGAATAATATACCTTGGCAAAAGGATTTCCATTGAGGGGATTTCTAGACTTGCGTGACTTTTTTTTTTTTTTTTGGTGGGTGGAAAATCATCAAATGACCCCCCCCCCGCTCTTGGGCAGAGCGAAGGGGAGTGTCAGACTTCTACTGACTAAAAACCGAACCCATGTTCCTTCTTTGCCCTTGTGCCGAGGCCACGTCATCTAGTACTAAAATCCGCGGCAGACTTGCGTGACTTGATGTGTGGTCCGGTCCTGTGCATCTGGTTGAGCGAGGCCATGGCCCTGGCTAGCAGGCCCATAGGCTGGACGGGCGCTGGGGCCGCGATGGGGACAGCCTGGATTGCTGGAACTTATGGACATAGGGTAGTTTAGTGTTATTATAATAGAAATCGGAAATGGTAGACTGCTTTTGCCTAAACTTCATGGAAGTAGGAAAGAAAATGTTGTGGATTGAATTACCAGAATTATTTAAGTTCTGCAATAACGGTGTTCAATTAGTGGGATACTATGCAAGTAATAATTAATTAATTTAATTTGCTTTTTTGTTTGTTATATTTTTTTTTATCACCAAAACTAACTTTGGACTGCTGTACTGAACAGTTGTCTCTCGTAAATCCTTCATTCATGTCTTAGTTTTAGTTTCACGCTACGAATAACAAAAGGTTTTCATGATATTTTAGGATACGCGAAAAGTTTCTTCAAAGTTGCAAAGTTATGCTGAAATATGAATTGATAAAAATATTTCATAGAATATGGAAACCCTTGCTGGAAATCCCCAACCTAGTTCTTTCTAAAGACATGTGCCTTTCTAAAATTAATTTTATGCACAAGAGTGCAGCATTGTCGAAATTATCGAAACCATCAAGGACGCATTGTCATACGGGATTAACCTTTCAATGAAGATTTGTTCCGAAACTCCGCAAACCTTCTATGCTATACGACTTTGAGTCTTATCTGGCGTGAATAGAGTTTGCAGATCCCGCAAAAAGTTTACCACAATTTGAAGGACCAAAAAGGGCTAAAATAAAACAGTTATTTGGTATTGACAAAGGTTTCGAGGCGTTCCCGTAATACATTGTATCAATTGTAGGCATTGTGGAGGCTCGCGATTCGATTCGCATAAGCCTGCGATTTGCGTGATGCATCGTGCAGCTAGTGAGATTTGATTGACATGTCAATGTAGCTGGCCAGTTTGTAAGCCTTTGTGCGGAAGAGTTTGTGGCGAAATGTGGGAAACTTCTGTGGATGCATGAGGACTCAACGGTAAATGGAATATTACAATAAAGTTTCAGTTTGTTTAGAATTTCTTGAGAGAATTTCGTTCCAAACACGACAACATAAAAGCCATAATCACTTTAAATGAGATCTTATACTTTTGGTGCAGCCTAAAAGAAAAATTTTCGAGAAGCTAGTGCCGGTTAGACCGATGCCTCCACAAGAAATTTTTTTTTGGCCTCAAATATTGGGTCCTAAGTTTGAGACTTGCGAGAACCAAGATGCACGACTAGTTTTCAATGGTTAGGTCTTGCTTAAAAACATTATAAGACAAGCTCAATGTAAATAATGTCACGATTTCCTTATAAGTAAGCATTGGCATATTGAATTTGTTGGTCTTAACTATTGTGACATTATAGAAGCTAACCTAGGAATGTTAAATGGAACAATTTTAGTTTATTTAAGTGCTCAGAAAGAATATCACTAGCCAAATCCTTTCGCCCATTGTAAACGCACAAAGGTGAAGACAGAAATTTTAATTTAAACCACAAACGGGAGGAACACAATCATTACATTCTTTGACCACATTTCTGAATTAATTGTGTACTTTCTGGGAAGCTAAAGGAGCAGAAATTGGTAGTATTTGTGCGCAGCTTAGAATAACAAACGCAACACCAACAGTGAGTTGGTGAAGACTGGACGGTGGACACGTTTCGGTCAGCACTGCATGTTATTGTTTGGGATAATCGACAGATCCCGTGGGACTATGACGAGCATTGACAACCTTGCATCTGCTAATGCAAGCAAATATTACGACGTAAGGAATAGGAGGTAGCGATGTGTGTGCGTGTCTGCGTGTATACCTTACTGGAGTTGGGACATTTTTAATTTCAGGGATCGCACTAACATAGTTTGTAAAACCATCTAACGCTTCAGTGCTCGTATTAATATGGACCGATCCCAAGAGGTCAGACGTAATCTAAAGAAAGATGACCAATGAATTTAATAGCTAGAACACTGATTGAACAACTGACTTTTATAACCGAAAAACTTTTATGAGAACGAATAGTAAGTACATCGAATGTAAATATATATCATACGCAACCAATGTCACATCACTCGCAATCAGGGCATCACTTGGACCACAGTCCGTGGTCCACACGACAGTACCTGCTCTTTTTGCGGATTATAATCCGCTAATAGTGGGCATTGTCCACAGATGACGGACACACGGACTTAAAGCGATTCCTTTCTAACAGCATGACTCTTGTTACAATCACAGGCGCAAAGAAAAAACCGAGGACAGCAAATACAATGGGCAAGAGTTACCAACCAGCTTTGTTGTTCTGGGAAATGCTGTAAATCATATTTGTGTAAGAATAACATTAATAACTGGTGGTGATGATAACAATCAGCAAAATGTGCAAGATTCTGAATCGGGAGAAAGACATTCTTTAATTGTAAATGGCATTGATGTGCGTTTGGCTAAGGCACCAAAAGGATGCAAAAAATTACATCTTGTTTCAGGAAAAGAATAGAAATGGAACGATTCCTCAGAGACTTATTTTCGGTTAGAGAACGTAAAATGCACAAAACAAGATTGTGAAAAATACCGTTAGCTTTTGTTGTAACCAGAAGTTTCTTCATAACGTTGGTTTAGTGATTTTGTAATTTCTATTATCAAAAAGTGCTCCAAACGAGACTTTAAAATTACGCTAAGAAGAAACACAAGTGTGGCAAGGCCCGGATTAAACAAAACTGTCTCAAGCTAATCTCAAGTTTCGAAGATTTGGAAAATCCACACAATTCTATCACAAAACTGATAAATGATAATACATCCACGGCCAAGATCCATTGTGACCATCCCAATCCCAAGCCTTTCGCAATTGTCATTCATCCAGTCGACAAAGAAAGCTCAGTTGTAACAAATAACAGGAATTTATTATTCGCTAATCCCTCGCGACTATTACGCAGCGTCTGTTTGCCTTTCAGACTAAAATCATATTTTTCTCAGAAGGATCTGTTATGATTTGCTTCAGTTCTGCCGTATTTGTTCAAAATATTGAATTTGTAGAGGAATTGTACATGTTTTCTTTGGATTTAATTTTTATAGAGCTGACCACTGGAATAACTTTATAAACTCAATGCTTTAGATCCTCGTATGCTTACGAGGATCTAAAGCATTCATTTCAGCGGTATGCGAATTGATCCGTAATCGTGAAAGGATTTCAAAAACGGTATCTTACGAAAACTTGACCCAAAGAAATGAAAAATAGGTGTAGCATCCGAAAACATCGCAGATAAAGCCGTCCCAGAATCATTAGACATTGTTGATAGCGACTTCCGTAGAGACGCAAATAAAAAGGTAATGTTGGCTAGAGCGGCCTTAAGTGAGGCGATCGAGGATGGGGCATTGATTCCCGGACACTTTCTATGAGAAAGTCTCCCACAGGGAGGTCCCACGTTACGCCTGCATGGCGCATTGTGGTTATTGTCATTAGACAGTTGTGTCAAAGGATTGCAAACTGATGTACAGTTACATATATTGTGGAGAGAATATTTTTCGAATTTTAATCACATTTTTAACGCTTTGGTTAATTTATAATATGAGAACCGTCAGGTGTTTTTACAATAAGAAGAAAATTAACCTAGCCTATAAACGACCTATTTCATTATTCGTGTACTAACTTTTAGATTCCATAGTGCTCTCGAAACGAACATTGCAGAATTATTCAAGCGAAGGATAATATTTATATAGCTTCTATTTGGATAAGTAGATATTTGGCAACCATTTATCATTTCACTCCATTTACCAATTTCTTTTGTAAGTCCAACAAATTGCAGCTACAAGGAGCATTTAGCGGGGCTGTCGTATCTTTATTCAAATCAATTCTTCAGACAGTCAATTCCAGAATCCATACAATTTCAGTCAGATTTGATTTGAAAGCGTTAAAGGAGTAAATATAAACATCAAGTCACGCAAGGTATACAATGGTCGGCAGTGTGAATGGGGATGGCCGAATGGTCGCGATTACGGGAACCGATCGCAGTTGCGGTCAGCACGGGATCCGCTGAGTCACCGCAACCCTTCGCACGTTTGACGCGTGTGGTTGGCAGAAAAGTAAAGGAAGTCTGAGTTTTTTGATGTGGGTAAAATCTGGGTATCGGTTTCCTTCAGACCCTGGCACCGTTCTTTCAGGCTCTCTGTTATAGGAAGAAAAGTTCTAAGCTAGAAGTAAAACTAAAAATAAAGCAGTTGACAGAAAAAGGTTTAGAGAGAACGAAATCAACTGCGGTCAGTATATTGTCCTGCTGGGTATTTGAAGATAACGATTTTTCTCGCCCTAGCAATGGCGAAGATATCGAGAAGTGATTCAGGCCATATATGCGATATTTTGCGGTATATGCGGTACAGAGCGGAGTATGTAAATTGAAACATAACACCATCCCAAGATTACAAGCCCAAGTGTTGCGTTTCGACCTCCGCCAACAATTTGAACACTTAATCACTTACTCAAACACTCCGAAACAAAAGTACAGTTATCTTTCCTCAAAATATGTATCACAATATCTTTTTTGCGGACCGTACTGATCCCTGGAGACTTAATCCGTGTCCACGCGGAAGGGGTCCAAATGACAGGCGCGCGACAAACCCGTGCAAATATTATTGTACACGCATCGAGCAAATATAGGACTTGGGCAGTAAGTTTTTAAGTTCAATTTTGAGGTATAGCAGCCGCAGCTGCACTGAGATGCAGATGTCGATAGTCCGCTATATTTGACAATTATGTGCAATTTCCCATATACTTATTTGTGATGCTATCGAACGGGTTCGGAATTTGGCGAAATGTGTCACTATAATCGGCGTATTCAATCTTTTTGGGTGTCATTTGCGTGAGTGCCAACTGCGGTTTGCGTCCATAGTATTATTAGAAATACGATAGTAACTGTCTCTCCATTGCCATTTCATGCCTTTACAAATTCGATCAAATGGCAGATAGCTATCCAAAGATCAAAGGGGAAGACATAATAATATACTACTTTTAATCCCGGTTAGCTTCGGTCAAAAGAAAAAGGAAGACGCTGGCACAAGACATTGACATGTTTGTTAAAGTGGAGATCCAAGCACTATTTCCGTGGCTGGCGTGAATATGTTGATAAGTCTAAAACTGCAATTTGTCAGGACGGCCATTTAAAGGGTTTGACGTCTTCTGGTAAATCGGTAAATTAGTTTAACATAAATGTTGTAGTTGTTTTATAGGTTATTTTATGCCCTCTTTTCAATGATGACAGTAAATATTCGAAATTCCCCATAGATTGCATAATAATAGACTTGTCAATTCGTTCACCAACGACTTATCAACTTATGCACCGACTTATCCACTTATTCACAGCGTTATCAACGTATTCACCAACAGTTATCAACTTATTCACATACTTAATAGGGAGTATTAATAGGTAAACAATGTTATTTTAATGAAAAACCCATTATTATTATTGGAATAGTTTTTGCCCGTGGCTTCGCCCGCGTGAATGTCGGTTAAACTACAAAGATGACGATTTTCCATACAAACTTTCATCCCCTATTTTGACTAGGAATAAGGTTGAATTTCCAAAATTTTTCTTTATTCCTAGTCTACATTATAAAGGGAACCTCTGTGTCGAAAATCAGCATTCTAGGTCCAAGGGTTTGGGCTGGGCGTTGATGAGTCAGTCAGTAAGCCAGGACTGTTCTTTTAATTTATATAGTTACATAGCAAACAGATAAAAAACAAAAAAAAACTGGCCAAGTGCAAGTCAGACTTGCACATGAAGAAGTACGGACCATCGTAGTAGAGAAACCCCCTAAAATTTGTATTATTTCTTATTTTAGCAGCGACAGAAATATTTATTATGTGATAAGTTTGTTTTTCATATTGTTTGTATGAATGACAAAGTTATATTTGCGGTTTTTTAAATGTGCTATATATAAAAAACTACTAACTAAATCTCGTTCAAACAAATTTTTGTTGAAAGTTATCATTACGATCTATAGCATATTTTTTTTTTAGTTTTTTCTCTTTCTTAATTTAGAAGTTAGAGGGGGGACGACACTCAGTTTACCCCTTTAGAAGTGTTTATCTTTCAAACGATTGAATTTGAGAAAAAATGGTTTCAGGAACCTCAGTGTAATTTTTAAAGACCTATCTTTAGATACCCCACACGAATAGATTTGATGAAAAAAGTTTTTTTTTGTTTCAGTTCCATGTATGGAGAGCCCCCCTTAATCTTGTATTATTTTTTAGTTTTGTATAATAATCCTATAGCGATTTAAAGACTACATCTACATACCAAGTTTCAACTGTGTAGTCTTAATAGTTTCCGAATAAAGTGGCTGTGACATACGGACGGACAGACATGACGAATCTTTAAGGGTTCCGTTTTTTGACATTTTACTACGGAACCCTAAAAATATTTGATTCGCTAAAATACCTACTACTTACTCAAATCAAGCATTGTTCTTCTACCTAAACAAATATTAAAATGAAGGACCACGAAACTATCATTCTAACAGTGTTTTTACAATAAAAAACAATAATAATTATTTGTCCTCGTCCAAATCTGGATCAGTAGATGCAGAGACATCACCGATAGTTTTTATATTTCTAACTCTTTAAAAGAGTCGTCAATCAAGTCAATCATGTCCATCAAATCTTTTTTTTTCTCTGTACTAATTGGCAATGCCTCCTTAGAGATTGGGCTCAACCTAAAGACATCTACTGTAGACTTTCCCCTTTTCCGAAATACTGAATTAAAAGGAGGTTCGCGTTCCAGGCTTTTCTTATAGTTTATTTTGCATACGTTATTTTTGTTATATTGCAGATACACCGCGCGCGTACCTAAATAATCGCCGCGATATTTTTACGTCTATTAAAACCTTTATCAATACTTACCTACTTATAAGGTGGCAAAATGTTATTTGTGAGTATGAGATCTGTGTCTTACCATTTTCGTCCACTTTATTCTTTCGCTGGCGAGATGAATTCAACTTTAAGTCACGAAGTTCTGTTCTTCTGAACTCTGAATTGACGTTTGCTTACCAACAGACGAGCGAGGGATGTGCACGGTGTGCACCGATATAAGTTGTTAACTAAACATATTCGTTTAACTTTAACTTTTTTGTAACAGACATATTAGTGATAACTATATTTATTACATTTAGGGTTGAGAACTTCGTTGGTCGTAACTGGACATCTCAATATATCACAATTTAAACAGAAATACTTCGGTCGGCCATAACTTGATATGTCGATTTGTCAATTTAAAATTTGTGCATATAGAAAACTCATAAGTGTATAAGTTGAGATATCATATAACGAATATTCATTTGGGTACTGAGTATAGGTTGATATATCAACATATCAATGTTTGATAAAAAAAACATGAGAATGCTTAATTGGACAAGTGGACTTGTAAATTTAGACACGTCAAAATGAGAGATGTCAACTTATGACCAAGGTCGATTGCTCCAAAATTTATGGATATTTTGAGCTGTCAATTTTTTTCATATAAGATCCCAATGCCTAGGATGTAATAAGCCAATAAAAAAAAAAACATGGAAGTCGACTTATCAATGTGTTCACGCCAGCCACGGATTTAGTATGCATTTTCAATAATAATTATGATCCTAAAACTTTAAGGTTCCAAGGGTTCCTGAACAGCTACTTAATAGCCTAGTGTTTAAATGTCTAATGATAGCCGCCATACACACAAGGCAAAAACTTCTTCAAGATATTTTTAATTAATTCAGTGAAACTGTACTTAGAATCTGAAGTTTTAAAATTTTAATTTAGATATTTTTTAAAGTATATGTCTATAATAATACAACAAATATTACTACTGGCACAGATATTATAATACTTCGTACTACTGGGGAAAAGGAACACTTAAAAAAAGAAGCCACACAATAAGATCTCTTGCCCTCTTGCTCCATCAATGGAGAAGAACTGATGAGAACAATGCCTAGTATCTCAGACATTCAACCTCTCCTAACCGGGCAGACTCCGCAACCCGAATTTGAGGGCATGAATGCGGGACAGGTTCTTTCCCATATTCAGAAAACCAAGCTATCCCCACCTCTCGAATCAGTCAATACAGAAAACAGCCTCTATTCTCAGGGGTATGACCAAGAGGACTATGCAAATCTCTCTAACTGCAACCCTCTCTCATGCCACCCAATGGAGGGGTGCTTCCGTCTTGCCACCCTACTCAAAGAGAGTCAGGACCCCATGGACGAGGAGTTGCTAGGTCTGATCGACACAATTGGGCAAATCAACCTAATAAATCATAAAGAGTTAGGATCTCAATTCCGGCTCCTATCCCGGTCTGCATCTATAGACTGGATCATAATAAGGGAAAATCTATCCGAAGCCTGCCTAACTGGCTATGCCTCCCTCTTATCCACTATAAAGGGAATGAACAAGGTATACCAGTTAGCACATGCGAAAGCATTCAACAATAATATCGTAGTTTTAGGTCAGCTAGTAGACCAATTTAAAGTTCAATCTCAGAGGACCAAGCACCAAACAGAGATGGACAAAGAGTTCAACGAGGGTCTTACGGTCCAGTTGAACTCCTTCACAAAGGCTGTGGCAGGACTAGCAGAGAAAATAGAGTCCAAAACACTAAAAATGTCGAGGCCATGCCCCAGGAGATCCTCACACACCAGCACCCCCCCGACCGCAGACTCAGCGAGTTCATCCCAGGCTCCAATACCCAGCAAGATAGAGTTGATACCCTCAATTACATTTCGATCCACCTTTTTAACAGCAACCTTTTCTGCAAACAATGACATAACCCTCATTCCGAACGCTATCCGCTTCAAACCGTTGGCCGAACTTGGTACCTTCAAAATTCAACCCAAAACATTATTGAAAATATTGAACCAAGACCTCACATCCATACTCTCTCGTTTGACAACACACCCTGATTTTATTACCAAATTCAACAATATGACAGATAAAGAAGAAGAAAAAATACAGGAGATGAAGAAAATGTTCTTGGACATTCCCGACCGTGAAGACCAATGGGTTTGCTCCCACAATCCCTAGCAAACACTCACTACATTCCAACCATTAGTCTATAAGCGAATAATGACCAAATGTTAATTTTAAGCTTGATATACGAATTGTTACTCTTTGACTGATCAAAAGATTTATCCTATTCTTATAAAAAAAAAAAAAAGATTTTTTTGATTTAATGGAAGTTGCCTGTTTAAGTTGTTTGGGTTTGGCCCCATACAATGAAAATCAACATTGCTGAACAGCCTGCTTGTTGATTTTGGCCAGAAGGGTCTGAAACATCTTATAGTATAATTTTAACATTCTCTCATCATGCCATGCCATACCTAGTCAGCTATCAAGTTTTCATGCTGAATAATATGTTTGCTGGACAACCCTATGACCACATTAAGAATACCTGGGCGGGACAACTGGCTAGATGCAGAGATGGCCGATGAAGCAAGACTTTAACAAAGTGAATAGAATAACATTTACTTAATTGCTTATATTTTTAGCGGTGGCACAGGAAGAGTCATAAATATTTGTAAAGTTATCTACAGTAGAAGTTAATACAGGGCAGAAGGAACCCTGATGTACAGAAGGTTGCTGAAGAACTCTCCCTCATTGAATTTTTTAACTCTCAAGAATGACCTTTTGATGAAATACTCATTCTTGACAGTTACATGAACTTGGAGGGTTGTAATGATGATTTTGATGATTATAATTCTGTAACTGCATACGTCTTACAGCCGCGAATCATATTTTCACTAACATACAACTGGCCACTGGCCTGCAAATCGCTAAAAACGTAAGAAAATTTGAATTTCGCGGGCTACCGTGAACATCCACCTTAAATGCTCACCAAAAAATTAAAGATTTTTAGACCCTAGATTAAAGTACAGTAAAGTACTAAATAAAATATTTTAACTTCAAATAAAATAAACCCACTCTATACTGAGGTGCCTAAAGAACAACGTTTTAAGTTTCAAAATAATTAGACACTCATCAGAATAATTGTACGTGTTGTATTTATATTCTTTTTGCCTACCAAAATGGATAAATGCTCACCAAATCAATTATTTAACCAAAATTATAATACGATCGTCTCGCGACAGTATCCTTTATGGGCGGCATGGGCACCGGGCCGTAGGCCGAAGGAGGCCCGGCACTTCGGGGACAGAAGATATTAGTGTTATTTAATAGGCGAGCGAAGCGAGCGCGCGTCATGGAGATAAATTGAAAATATTGGTGACATCTATTAAAATTTAGTGATAATATAAAATATTTGGTCTGCACTCTGCAGTTAACTTTAAAGGCGTTTATAAATCTTTATGGTATAGAATAAAAAGGAAAATAGGTTCATTCCTACAATACGAAACACAATTTGGTGAGCATTAATCCATTTTGGCCGGCATTTCGATTTTTTTTTGTTGTAAAATAGGTTCTTTTCTGGTAGGCGTTTAAACACAAAACGAAGTTGTGGACGATTATGTCTACCTGGGACAAACGGTCCAGTTGGGTAGATCTAACTTCGAGAAAGAGGTCAATCGTCGAATCCGACTCGGCTGGGCAGCGTTCGGGAAGTTGCGCGGTATCTTCTCGTCCAACTTACCCCAGTGTCTCAAGACGAAAGTCTATGACGAGTGTGTGTTGCCAGTGATTACATAAAGGGCAATGGAGAGGGCTGTGCTCGGAGTTTCCTTGCGTGATCGAATCAGAAATGAGGACATCCGCATGAGAACCAAGGTTACCGACGTAGCCCGAAGAATCGCCAGACTTAAGTGGCAATGGGCAGGGCACATTGCTCGCAGAACGGATGGCCGATGGGGCCGAAAAGTTCTGGAATGGCGACCGCGAACCGGAAGACGTTGCGTTGGAAGGCCTCCCACTAGGTGGACCTTGACCTGGTCAAGGTTGCAGGAACCCGCTGGATGAGAGACGCACGGGACCGGTCAATGTGGCGACGCCTGGGGGAGGCCTATGTCCAGCAGTGGACGTCTTTTGGCTGAAATGATGTTTAAACACAAGCCTTTATAAAATCAGGTGTACCATACATGTTGACCGTGTGGGAATTGTACTTTTCTGGGAAACAGCTGTTATTTTTTAATACTTAACCATTTTTTTATAAAAAAAAACTTTCTCTAAAAGGGAACCCTCCCTTTAGACTTTTCTATGATGATGATGATGTTTTATATAAATGATATAATTTTAGGAGGCTTGGTGTGTGATGTAAAACAATTGACTGCTCAGTATGCTCACAATATTGTTGAGTACAAGTAGCAGTTTACTTGCCTGATTCCAAGTTGCTAGTTTGCTAGAAATTGTTAACAAAATCTGATTAACAAATAAGTACCTAAGTACTTGATATTTGATGATTTTGCTACTTATCACTTTCAAGTTTTTAACCGACTTCCCAAAAGGAGGAGGTTCTCAATTCGATTGGTATGTTTACCGGTTACGCTGCGATTTATGATCCGATTTACGTGATTCTTTTTTAGTTTGATGCGGAATAGTTGACATTTGGTCCCATAAAAATTTAGTATAGTTTGGCCCAGTACTTTTCATTTTATGAAGAATTTTCTTAATTTATGAACATTTTTCGTTAATATGTGTTCGCGAATAGCTTTGTCGTTTATGAACCACCTAGCTGAACCCGCGCATGCGTTGCAATGCGTTTTTCCTACCTACCTATCTACTACCCTACCTACTAGCTACTACCCTACCTACTACCCTACCTACTACCCTACCTACTACCCTACCTACCTACCGACTACCCTACCTAAAAAAAAAAAGAAAAAAAAAAAGGATCAAAGAACCTTCTCCTGGTTCTTAGCTACCTCCCTACCAATTTTCAGCTAAATCCGTCCAGCCGTTTTCATGCTATGTCGTGACAACGGAAAACGGGTTTCATTTTTATATCTATAGATTTTGATGATTATTTTTTTATTGTGAAGGATATATTTTATGAGTGGTACTATGATATGGAAACCAGGACCTGGTGATGGAATCCCAGAGAACTCGAGGGCAACCCTCAAATTTCATAGGCACGTATTACGTGTTTCGTGTTTTTTTGTCGAATGTTAGGTTTCTTAGTCGAATGTTAAATGTACCTATAGTAAATATTTCTTTAAGATATTAAAACTAAAAATGAAAAAATAAAAAACTTTTTTGCAAAAAAAAACAACCGACTTCAAAAACACCAAAAAGTCAAAAATAAATTTCAGAAGAAAAATCTGCTTCTGAAGTCGAGTTTGTATTAGATGGTGAACTATAGACATAATTCTGTCTTTCTATTCCAGGATTATAAATGTGTGAAGTAATGTTACGAAATTGATTTCATGTGCCTTATAGGTTTTGAATTCCTTTAGTCCAGTCAAATTGTAAGTTCACCTCGGAATTTGAGATACCCAGCTATAAACTTGTATTTTGACATCGTAAAAGTTGTCCCGAAACCTACTTATAGAGGGTGTCCGTGTCTATTAAAATTAAAGGCCAAATGTAGGGTTCCCTTTTTGCCGACTGAGATACGGAACCCTAAAACAAGATGGCCGCGTTATAGTTCCGACTACGGCCATGTAACATAAGACCCATTTATCACTGCAATCTATATCTATAAAAGCGAAAGGTCACTCACTCACTCACTGATTCATCACGAAATCTCGAAAACCGCTGGACGTACAAAGATGATTTTTGGCAGGGAGGTAGTTTATGGTTAGTAGACGTCCGCTAAGAACGGATTTTGCGAAAGGGCCGGATTAGGCTGGTCTAAGGGCCCTCGCAAGTTTGTATGAAACTCCTTAATTTTTTGTGCTACAATCTAGATTTTTGGAAGAGACGTAGTTTATAGTCAGTGGGCGTCTGCTATGAATTAATTTTGCGACAGGGCCGGATTAGGGTGGTCTAATAAGGGCCTTCACAAGTTTGTGTGAACGTCCTTCATTTTATGTGCTACAATCTTGATTTTTTTCAGAGACGGAGTTCATGGTGAGTAGAGGTTTGCTAAGAACAGATTTTGCTTTAGGGTCGGATTAGGGAGCTCTAAAGGCTCTCGCGAGTTTGTATGTAAGTTTGATTTTTGTACTACCGGCCTGAAATTTAGCAAGTGTATTATCTAACAATTTTTTTTGTGACGATCTGGACTAAGGGCTCCCGCAAGTATATAAATGAAATCCTTGTCGTTTTGGAGCTGAAAATTGGTAGAGAGATAGAATATAGTTAAGACATATGTATTTGTATGTGTGGGAACAAATTTTATGACAGGGCCAGTTTTTTTTTTTTTTTTACAAAAACGTTGCCCCACACTAGGAATTTCTCCTGTATCGTGGGTGCGTTCACAAATATTTAAACTCACATACACAAATACCCAGACTCGGAACAACTATCTGTAGGTCATGCAAATATTTGTTCCGTGCGGGGATCGAACCCGCGACACGCAGCGCAGCAGTCCATTGCTTGAGCCACTGCGCCAACCGTGCCGTCAAAGTTTAAGGGAATATAATCCCTTCGATTGGCATTAATTGTCATTCGCTTTAGCATAGTACATCCAGAGGCAGTCCCACACATACATACACGTCAAAATTTCCTCGCGAACGAAGTCGCGGGCAACTGCTAGTATGTACATATAGATATAGATGTGCAATCAAACATAATAATAATATACACTGTAGAACGTTAGTTAAGCCAAGCCTCATTATAGAGACGCCTGTTAGACAAGGAGTCAGGTAATTGGTGCAGAGCTGCCGTAACTTAGTAACTGGAAGCTATCGGACTAACTTCTCAGATGAGGGTGGGTCGTGTAGAATCACGTGCCGGGTCTAGAATGTTCTTCTTGGAATGTTGTTTTTAGTTTAGACAAAGTTTGCGCTGTAAAAAGAGGATTTTTCACGGTATTTTTGAAGTTTAAATGAGTTTTATTTACATGATTCTTATATTGAGGAAGTCTATCCATTACTACGTAGCATATACCATTATATTATATACCATATCATACCGTTTGACGTATTTATAACAAACTAGCTGTTACCTTAACGAAACTATAGGGGGATGTCGCCTGACTAAAAACATATGGTTCTGTTTAGTGTTGGTGTCAGTTAGATTATCGAAAAAATTGGACACGTGTTTTATCAAAAAAATCATAACCGTCCTTTGGCTTTGCCGTAGTCGGGTAATTAATAAAAAATGACGAATATTAAAATGCATCAAAGATCATGAGTGGATTGTTGTGACGTCACTTTTAGTTAAAAAATGCACTGAAATGTGAAGTAAGAAGTAAGTCCTTCATTTTTTGTTAACGCGGAAAAAGAAAAAATATATATTTTTCCAATATTTTTTGGAAATCTGTCTGACGGACTAATTAGATTTTTGTCGTCTACCCTATTGGCTTACGGGCTAAATCTGACAGTCTTTAAACTTCTTGTGGAATGGTTACGATTGAAGACATTTTTAGTATTTAGAGGAGGAACTAACTTCTTAGAGAGAGAACTTATGAGAGTGGCTGGATCATGTCGACATCACGTACCAGCTCTAGAACGTTTTTCTTTTAATGATGTTGTAATAACTTTCGGTTTTGTTCGACTTTCCAAAAACGACTCCTCCTTTTTGGAACTCAATTCGATCGGTATGTTTTTTTTTTTTTTTTTTTTCTATGTACTCCGTACACCGATTACGCTGCGAGTTATGATCCGATTTACGTGATTCTTTTTCTTTTCTTTTAGTTTGATGCGGAATAGTTGCCATTTGGTCCCATAAAAATTTAGTATAGTTTGGCCCAGTAGTTTTCATTTTATAAAGATTTTTCTTAATTTATGAACATTTTTCGTAGTGTGTTCGAGAATAACTTCGCCGTTTATGAACCAATTTTGATGATTCTTTTTTTACAGAACGATTTGGTCAAGGACTACCCGCACTACAAAATAAATTATTAATTAACACAAACACAAGTTAAAGAGTGCTACAAATTATGTAAGAAGTGCAATCGAATAATTTCACGTGAAATTCATGTTTGATGGTCTATCAACGAATTACCCTTCAACATACAATAAAAACAGAAAACAATCAAGAAAGTTATGTAAACTTTGTATTAGTAGGGGTCATCATCATCATCAGCCTATAATTGTTCCCACTGCAGGGACTCAGGCCTCCTCTCTAGGAGAGGGATGGGCTATAATCCACCACGCAGGCCCAGTGCGGATTGGTAGATGTCGCATATCTTCGAAATTTTGGTTCTAAGACATGCCGGTTTCCTCACGATGTTTTCCTTCACTGTTTTGAGAGCAGTGGTGATGAAATAAATTACACAAAGTAATGCGCCTGCCTGGGTTCGAACCCACGACCAACTGTTCGTAAGACGGGGCCGCCACCACTGGGCCACCACTGCTCTCAAGACACCTAACAAACGACACGACGATTTGTAGGGGTAAGATTGATTAAAGTTATGTTTTTGGCTCTTCAAAGAAAGAAAGGGTTGTTTTTTTGTGACACTTGGATAATTTTGCATCATAAGATTAGATAGAAAATTCTTTATTTTTCATTTGTGCGTTCTATTCTGGACTTTTGTAGTACTGTATGGAGCCCATGTTTTAATATACATATAAATAGGATAGAAAGGATCCAAAAAAAGTTTTTAAAATCACTTAACTACCGCAATAATTTAAATTTAATAAATTACCAAGAGACCTCAAAGAATTAAAATCTAAAACAACTTTCAAAAGGCTACTAAAGAACTTCATAATAAAAAATTCACATTCCCTACAATAGTGTCGAGCCACATCCAGTTACCGCTTATCGGTGTAAGAATACTTTGTTTACATGTATCGAACTAGCATTTGTCATTTGTCCATATAAAAATAATCTACCTTCAAATCAGTAATATAATCGATGTCGAACTTTTGTAATACACCCCACATTTTGTTATTTTTATGTTTAGTTTTTAATATTCTCATGTAAGTGAATAATGTAATTCTTATGAGAATAAATGATCTTAAACCTCAATAATACTTACGACGCTGCGTATGAAGACGCAACGCGTAGGCATAAACTGATAAGTCTACGTAACAGACGTAATATGTTCGACATCATTCAACTGTTCAAGATTTTAAACTCATTTACTGATTCACCATCACTACTTGGTAAAATATCAGTAAGAGCACACGCTCGCCTACCCGTACGCCCCTCACGTACAATACCACTTTTTGTTCCTCCTCGACTGCATAAAACATACACTCGTAATTCATTTATATACCGTTTCACTAACAATTATAATAGAGAATTTACAGACATAGATCTTTTTAACATTTCTCTTAATAGCCTTAAACAGAAACTTAGAAGTAGATATGTCACAAAATGTTAACTCATTCTATTTTTTTGCTTTGTCTACCTTCAGTTTACTTTGTAAATTAAGTTGCATTGAACATTAGTTCTGACACAAAAATTAATATATGTATTTCTTGCACGTCTTTCCTTGTTAAGAGTTTATTGTACATATTTTTAGAACTATACCACATTGTCGGCACTATAGGTCTTTTGTAAGGAACCAATTCTTTCATAAATAATATTGTTTGTAAGTACATGACTGTTTGTTGCCAAAATAAAATAAAATAAAATAAGATTTTTTCCCTAACACAGGGGACGGTATGCTGGTGGTCTTTGTGATTGTACAACTGAAGACTGTCGCCTATTCTTTTTTTTATTAAACAAGTGGACCGCCTATACTGCGACCAATTCAGCTAATATTGAACCTTATGCCTTTCAAGACAAGGTATGTATTTCACTGGTATTATTATAATGTGTGTTCGTTTGTCACTAATATGTCTATTTAACTAATAAACAATAGTAGACGCAATGCTTTAGAAGATTTTATACTCCAGTGCCTACGCAAAGTTGGTTGGAAGCTAAAATGATTAGGTACCTTAAACGTTTTTGAATAGCATTATCGTTACTCATTTATCCGATGTTTATTTTGGTAAATAGGTAGGGTAAATTCGCCATACTCCGGCCCCCCTCCAATCTTCGGCCGTCTGCACATTTTCAGTTTGCGTTCATTCAAAAGGTAATTAAGTAGCAATTTTGCCATCCGAATTGCATTCTTAATTCATACTCTATAAGTACAAACCGTTACTATCCGATTACGTCACTTGCTCTCCGCACACCGAGCGTCAATAAGGATCGGGCCGTCGAATCGTCAAGTTCGTAGTTAAAGTAGCTTACTTGCTGTGAATACCTACGCTTCGGGGATTGATATTACAACGTTAAGACGTTTCTGTTTTTGGTTTTAAGCTTTGTTATTACTGAAAAGGTATTTGTTACTGATCGTAGCTACTGGAACTAAAACGCGCTGGTTTAAGTAACCACAGTTTATTTTACAAAACATTCACAAAATCGTGCAAACCAAAAGTCACAAGTAAATCTTGCTGTCATACATAATTATTAGAATTTAGAATACAATCAAATGTTCCGAAAAGGTGATTAATAAGTCCGGTTCGTAACAGTATTTTTACCACGTTTTGATAAAGTTTTTTCAACATTTTGCGTATTGTTTTAATGGAGAAATAGGGGGCCGCCATTAGAGTACCAGTTTCGACTTAAAATCGGAATCTCGGCCGGGGCCGACATAAAGTAAAATGCAGTCTATTTTATGAATTCCAATACTGGTAGTATTGGAATTCATAAAATAGACTGCATTTTACTTTATGTTTATGTATATTCCATTGGTTTAATAGTAAAATTTCCAAAGCTTATATGTTAATAAATCTATTTTACGTTTAATCGCCAAATACCGGCCGGGGTGATAATCTGGGGACTTTACTCGTTTCGAATCTGTGATGGAGGATTCACTTAATAAGTTAAAATCAAGTAATAAATTTATAATTTTATGTGGAGATTTTAATGTTAATATTTTAGATGTTACTCCATTAAGTATCAGATTTCTCAATCTGTTTAAATCATTCAATTTTTATTTACAACATTTAAAAGCTACTATTTACAGAACTAAGATAATAATAAAATAAATTAGAATTAATTAATTAATTAGTTAATTAATCATTCAATTTAGATAACCTGTTTTTTGAACCAACAAGGATCACGGCTTCTTCATCAACTTGCCTTGATAATATGTTTAGTGATTGTGTTGCCGAGGACAAATTAGTGTTAAGTGACTTATCGTCTGATCACTGTGGTTATTAAACTGTGGCTTTTTTTTAATGGCATAGGATATGCCATTAAAAAAAAGCCGCGCAAAATAGAATGCAGGCCTCATACAGCTAGTCGCTGCAATAAATTTAAAAATAATGTAGCACTTAAAGTAACACCGTCAATAGTTGAGCACGAGACTCCTAATGAAATTTATAAAGCCCTTTTTGATGTTGTGCAGAATGAATACCAATCTATTTTTAAGTCTAAAACTATTAACATTAGGGGACCTTCTGTTGGCTTCAACCAATGGGCTACACCAGGTATTTACAAAAGTCGAGCCCGATTATACGAGTTGTATGGTCTTAAACAATACAGGTTTGATACAACTTTTCTAGAGTATGTTAAAAATTATTCCAAATTATTTAAAAAGATTTGTATTTTTGCAAAATCTAAATTCTTAAGCGAAACCATTAAAAATTCTAATAATAAAGTTAAAGCCACTTGGAAAATCATTAACAATGAAACAGGTAAATCTGTTAATCAAGATAATCACCTTGAGATCATGGTTACCCACCCACCATGATCTCAAATTAGTTAATAAAGCAGCCGACGTAGCCGAGGCTTTTAATGAGTATTTTGCCAGCATACCTATAGCGACGACTGGTTCCCTGAGTTCGTCGCCGTCTAAAGCCGAAGATCTTTTGCATAGCAGCGTGTCTAAATGTGGTAACGTATTTAGTTTCGAACATGTAACACCTCGTGATGTAGTTAACGTTTTTAATTCACTTAAGTCTAAAAACACAGGTGATTACTGGGGCATTTCTATTAAACTTTTAAGTAACATTATCGACATCGTAGCCCCCTGTCTTGCTGTTACTTTCAATAAATGCGTTGATTTGGGTACTTTCCCTGACCTTATGAAGAGCAGTAAAGTCATGCCTCTATTTAAATCAGGCAGTAAAAATGATATTGGGAACTTTAGACCAATTTCTATTTTACCTGCTTTTAGCAAAATTTTTGAAAATTTAATTCTCAAACAGTTGTTAGTACATTTTAATTTAAATAAACTCCTTCATAATGATCAATATGGCTTTACAAAGGGTCGTTCGACTACGGATGCAGGTGTTGCTTTGCTAAAACACATATTTAACGCATGGGAGAAAGCGCAAAATGCAATCGGTGTTTTCTGCGATCTTTCTAAAGCCTTTGATTGCGTACATCACGACACGCTTTTACGGAAACTGCGTCATTACGGTGTTCAAAATGAGGCCCTTAATGTGATAGATTCGTATTTACAAAATAGATTCCAATGTGTAGACGTAAATGGCGCGAAATCTTCCGGGCTACCGGTTCGGCTAGGTGTACCTCAAGGTTCAATACTGGGTCCGTTTTTATTCTTGGTTTATATTAATGATCTGCCATATTATTTAAAGGGTTTTTGTGACGTTGTACTATTTGCAGATGATACCTCTCTTATCTTTAAAGTAGATAGGAATAGACACGATTTTGACGACGTAAACAGCGCGCTATCAATGGTCACGGATTGGTTCACAACAAATAACCTTGTTC
The DNA here is from genome assembly GCA_949775195.1 of Diarsia dahlii. Classification (NCBI taxonomy): domain Eukaryota; kingdom Metazoa; phylum Arthropoda; class Insecta; order Lepidoptera; family Noctuidae; genus Diarsia; species Diarsia dahlii. The sequence continues at coordinate 13,330,813 of OX459203.1, read as the reverse complement.
TTAATGCCAATAAAACTAAAATAAATAAATTCGCTTTACCCAATGTTAGAAATCTAGGTCCCAATATTATCCTCGCCAATCAGGAGCTGGAAACTGCCGACTCTGCTGTATTTCTGGGCATAACAGTAGATTCAAAATTACAATGGGGTTTACACATATCAAGCCTAGCGGGAAGGCTAAGTTCAGCCGCATACGCCGTCAGAAAAGTAAGACAATTCACTGACGTTGATACAGCACGGTTAGTCTACTTTAGTTATTTTCACAGCGTTATGTCCTACGGTATTCTGCTGTGGGGCAAAGCTGCTGATATTCAAAATATATTTGTACTGCAGAGGCGAGCGGTTCGTGCAATTTATCAGCTGGGTGCCCGAGTTTCCCTTAGAGATTTTTTTAAGGAGATTGGTATTATCACGGTTGCTTCTCAGTACATCTTTGCCAACATTTTATATATTAGACAAAATATCCACCTGTACACTAAAAACAGTGATATCCACAACTTTAACACTAGAAATAAGCATAAACTACGCGCTCCTCTTCACCGGCTTCACAAAGTTCACAATTCATTCGTAGGGCTCGGGATTACATTTTATAATAAACTGCCATCTTCTTTTCTAGACTTGCCATTTAATGAGTTTAAAGCCAAAGTTAAATCTAATCTTTGTATAAAAGCTTACTATTCTATTAACGACTACTTAGATGATAAGAATAGTTGGTCGCTGAGTTGAACACAAGACAATGTTTGTTATTTGTGTTCTTTCTCCAAAATTAGTTTACTGTTATGTTATGTATTTATTATTTTATTTTTACATTGTTTATTGTTATATACTTTTGTTTATTACTGATTGTGTCTGTAGTAAATCTTAAATGTAACTGACATTCCACGAACTCAAAGACGAGGTAACATATATAGTAATTTTTGTCAGTTGAGGATTTGATCTTAAAAATGGACACGAGTCAAGTAGCACGCGTAGTGGGTCTATCAGCCGCAGAATGCAGCAGTATGGTTGCAGACCTGGCAGAAGTGGGTGACCTTGCTTCCCTTAGAGTTTCGGATGAGATCTGGAACGGAATAGAAGGTATTAGAGAAAAGGTCGCGTACCTGGGCTTCGACCCAAGACGCATTATGAAAGAATTCCTTAAGAGGGCCACAGATCCTCAGAAAGCAGCCCCAGAAAGCTCAATAGCCACTGAATACGGGGAAGCAGGCCTAAAGTTCTACTTGCATGAAGGCAATCATGCGGAAACGGACTTAATATTCTTCATTACGCTGTTTCTGGAAAGAGGTAACAATGTAGCAAAGATTCTGCTACGTTGCGACAAGTCTATCGGCGCTATATAATAATGACACCTTGCTATTGTATCGAGTCTGGTTCTTCTAACCAACCTAACAGACAGATGTGTGCTGGGGAGTTTGTTCCGCCACTTCTTCTTTCCAGCTAAACACTAGGAAGTGTCGATGGGTGGGCGTTTTGGGGGACTGTCTTATAAAAATGTAAATACAGTGAAACCTGGTTAAATGTGTCTCAGATAATTATTCAAATCTGTCTCATGGGACCCCAGTATGAGTTCCAGTTATAGAGGTTTCTCACTTATCCAAGTCCCAGTTGACCAAGTTTCACTGTAGTAAAGTAGGTAAAGTAAATTTTGACCTTCGAAAAGTGCTGATTATCAGCCTAGTTTGAATAAAAAAAAATTGATTTTGATTTTGATTTTGAATAGTTGAATCTCGAGAAATAAGGTACACGAAACAGGGGCCGACTTTAGAAATATTAAAGATCGTAATGTCGGCCAGCCTCAAAATTGAGCGCTACTATACAGGCTGATAACTTTTGTATTTTCACCCGACTGCGGCGAAGTCCAAAAGGAGGCTTATTAAATTATTGTGTAGGTACTGGATAGTCATTTTTAATTTATTTATCAAACTTATTTTCTCAAAATTTAATATGTATTATTATAGTAATAATAATACATATTCAATTATTATATAATCCATATAAATAAAAAGAAAAGTCCTGACTGACTGACTGATTGACTGACTGACTCATCAACGCCCAGCCCAAACCCTTGGACCTAGAAAGCTGAAATTTTGCACAGAGATTCCCTTTATAATGTAGACAAGGAATAAGGAAGGATTTTACGAAGTTCAACCCCTAAGAGATTTAAATAGGGGATGAAAGTTTGTATGGAAAATTGACGTTTTCACGCGGGCGAAGCCGCTGGCAAAAGCTAGTTTATTAATATTTTATTGAGGATAAGTTTGAATGTATGGCCTGCACTCAAGCGCAGGCCACACATAAACACACATAAATAGCGTCGGGCGCGGACTATTAATATTAAAAACGTTAAAAGTTTCACATAGAATCACTTTTGATATAAGTAAGTATTATTTTAACCCTTTTGACTCATTTAAAATTCTATTCTTTGTTAAATTAAAAAAATATGTAATTTACAATGAAACAAATAATGTATATAAGGTCCCATTAAAATAGGTGGAAAAAATTTCAGAAATCTTTAAGACCACCAAAATAAGGATGATGGTAAAAACAATAATGAGAAAAACGCATTTAAGTAGCTACTCCTTAAGGATGAGTTTGTTCTAGAGTACCGGCAATTAATTATTTAAAGTTAATAAAAAAACAGTTTATTTAATGTTTCTTTTGTTTAGATATCTTTGGTTAGACCTACTGAACGCTGTGTTAAAATTTGTCCACCTATTTTAATGGGACCTTATATATAGGTAGGTACTACTTAGTGTGATATTTACTCCTGCCAAAATAAATCATATTATTAATATTTTTATTTGTTTTAATTCAAAACACCCTATACCTGGCCGATATTTGGGAAAATCGCGATTCTTTCTCGACGCATTTAAACCATAATACTTTTTTCTTTTAGTAGAAAAAGCAACATTATGCCTATAAACATAAAATAGATTCATCAACCTGTCTAAAACCGCATTACAAGCTATCCTTTCCTTGCAAAGTGATGGAGCCAGAGTGATCCAAAGTTAGAAAACCCGTAAGGGGGCCGACGTTTAGCGTATCTACCCTACACTATTTACACTCGAAAAACCTGTGCTGCACCACCAGCAAGAGAGACCAAGTCTCTTTCTGAAAATCCACTGGAAAAGCTGAACATGCCTTTCTGGCAGTGCGAATAAACAATCACGGGTTCGCCTACTGATTTAATACATTTAAATGTAATTCACGTTTGTACTATGAAAGAAAGAAAGAAGGTAGTCCCTAAGTAATACCATTAAATACTATCATACATAATATACTTCATTTAGGTACTGCCTATTCGGATTGTTCGGGGATGGGCCTGGGTACCGGCACGAATACTTAAAAATGTAATTATAGCGTATCTACTGTAGGATTAGGTTAGGTACCTATATCTTAATGAAACTGAATGATTAAATAAGTAGGTACCTACCTACCTGGGTACATACTTGATTATTTCGCCCGATGTTCATTGAATATCGTCAATGATTTCGAGCAATTTTGAAAATACTTTGAAATTATCAGAACCATTTGATTGTGTCCTATTCTAACGGAATTTGAAAAAACCCATGTTTGGCTGAGATACGTTTATTATTTCACGATTAGAGCAAGTCAACATTCTAGGAACTAACCCTGCAAACGCAACATGCAAATTGTATAATCTGCATTGTGCTGTATTTGCAAAGGACCAACCCTTTTATGTTTTATGCCACGCGGAAGACAATGCGATGTATTTCAAGGTTGCAAAATAGAACTTTCTCTGGGACAATAAAACCGTTATTTACGCTGTATTTAAGGCGACAGGGAGTTTTGCCCGTCTGAGTAATCTATGTAACTGGACCACAGACGGAGGATGCTTTTTCTGGAATTTAAAAATTAACTTTTTTTTATTCAAAAGGATGGCTTAGAGACCTTGTTTTATAAACAATGTCATGGAGAGCCAGTCTTCGTGAACCTTAGCTGATAATTTTACTAACCTCCTATTGATCAATTTTATATACTTACCTATCAAAAAAAAAAACGATGCTGAAAAAGTATGAAACAAGATTTTCAGGATAGAACAAAAAGAAAAGCCGTAGTCACACGGTATTAAAGTATTTAGGTTGGGAACTTGGGACCTATAAAGTGTGATGTGACTACGCGCGGCTTTTCTTTTTGTTCTATCCTGAAAATCTTGTTTCATACTTTTTCAGCATCGTTTTTGTTTGTCGTAGTCGGATTTTAATTTTTTACATTTTTTTTTTATTAAAAATTTTGGTGTTAAATATTTTTTATACACATGGCTTTTTGTCCGCTAGAGGGCACCATATCAATTTTTGTGACATGTCACGTAGCCTATGTTCAGCGGACAATTTAGACGGTTCTAACGATACATCATAATTATGTTGAGTTCCGATAAGTAGATTAGGAGCTATGAGGGACATAACAGAACAGATGAAGATACTCACATACATACATAGCCAGTCAAAATCATAACCCTCCTTTGGCTTTGCCGTAGTCGGGTAAATAGGTACTCCTACGGTTTTTAACTAGGCGAAGTTGTAAATTAAAGTCTTTTCATTTGATTACAGACATACATTAGGCGGGGTGCTGTGTAGGTACCTAGTATGACCTACCTAGGTACCTAATTATCTAACTTCACAAAATGTTGATAGTTTTTGCAAAAATATTGAGCAGATAGGTAGGTAGGTAACAAACTCGGTTTAATATCAAACCAATTTAATTTAGCTTATACAATTTATTTTATTAAACTTACAATAATAGGTACCTAGATAAGCAGTCGCGTGCGCAAAGATAACACGAATCCTTTCAACGGACAAACATTCTCGGTTTGTTTAACCCTCCACTGCTGTCGCGGGTCGCGCTGTCACATACGGACGCTGACAGGATGGACGACACGCGCCTAATATTTTTACAGCCACATTCACGTGAGAAATATACAGTTAAAATAATGTGATAAAGTTAATGAGGTCCTTTAGCGAGAAAATAAATTGCATTCGTTGTGAGAAACTACAGATGGTATTTATGAAAAGGACAAGCGATCTTTCACTTTGCTCAATTCTGTTCATGCGAGATCTAATGAAGTTAGCCATACAAATATTACTTCCTCCAACTTTTGACAGTAATTTCTGCACATTATCCGGAAACCATAAGTAATAACTTCAAAGATTAATAATCGTTTGTCCAGCGCACGCTTTCATACGAACCATCAGTGCGTTAATAATGTCACAACTGTCGCGGTACGGACTTTTTTCGTACAGTCGTATTGTGGGACTCAATACTATCTTATACTTCCGATATTGTAATACTCTGTAAGTGATGTGGTGGAGGTCTTAATATGAACCCAGAGAAAATATTATACCTACTAGATAGCTTAAAGAAAAAAAAAGCCTTTACCTGGCTTTGTAGAACTAGAGCTTTGTTATAAAGCAAATATTTTATTGCCTAATTGTCGATAGGCGAAAATAGTACATTGTTACCTTAGGGGTGAAAGGAACTTATCTAATCCCGAGTCGGGGTTTGGCGCCTGAGCGCAGCGAGGGCGCTAATAGTTCGAGGGACTAAATAACTCTTTAACCCGAGGTAAACACTGTGCTTTTCATTACGAATACAAGGAAAGTTGATGGGAATAGGCTTGCCCCCAATTACCTAAATCGGTGAATAGACTTTGCTCCTAATTACATCGGTTGATGGCAAAAGGCTTGCTCCTAATTAGATTAGTTGATGGCAATAGGCTTGATCCTAATTAGATTAGTTGATGGCAATAGGCTTGATCCTAATTACATCAGTCGATGGCAATAGGCTTGCTCCTAATTACATTGGTTGATGGCAATAGGGTTGCTCCTAATTACCCAAATCGGTGGATGACAATAGGCTTGCTCCTAATTATATCGGTTGATGGCAATAGGCTTGCTCCTAAGTAGCTTGGTTGATGGCAATAGGCTTGCACTTAATTACATCGGTTGATGGCAATATGCTAGCTTACATCGGTCGATGGCAATAGGCTTGCTCCTAATTACATCGGTTGATGGCAATAGGCTTGCCCCCAATTACATCAGTTGATGGCAATAGGCTTGCTCCTAATTACATTGTTTGATGGCAATAGGCTTGATCCCAATTACATTGGTTGATGGCAATAGGTTTTTTCAATAGGTCCCAATTACAACAAATAATTTGACAGTTGTCAGTAGAAAGCGATTCTCCCTAGGGCTGAAAAGTAGTACTTTCAACCCGCTCCGCAGGCATGTTCTGACCTACTTTCAGAGTATGAGTAATGAAAATTCAGTTTTCTATTGTTTATTAGAATAATCCGCAAACTACCTATAGATAAACTATGGACAGTCAGGTCTGGTTTTATTACCATTGGTTTACAACTAAAAGTAGATTTTATTTTTATAAACCGAAAATAAAGACAATAAACTCATACCGCCAAAATCCTAAAATAATGAGAAATACACGACTGTTTATTTACCACTATTCCGTCAATGGGTAAAGATTTTAGGAACGGCTAATAAATCGGCTAAATGTTTGGATTGTCTGGACTTTCGTCTAAAAGAAAAAAATAACATTAGACAGCAACCGTTGTTCAATCAAAGAAATACTTAGGCAGAAACCTAGGTAGGTACTGTAACTACAATCATATTTTAATGAGACTTCGGTTTGTTTTTTAACTTTTTATTATGTAAAAATTATGCTGATTCAATTATCATTTTGCCGTACTTAATTCAAAATAAAATAGGAATCGTACTATTTTCTTGAGAATATTCTGGAGCAGGTACTAGGACTAGGACGACTAGAAAGCGTTTCTAATAATAATAATAACACCGTTAACTAACTATCACGCGGAAGGGTTCTGCAATTGACAACCAAGTGACGATCTAATCCTTTTTGTAACACACATTTACCTTAAAATAAACCCTGCGACGATACAAATACAGTTCATTCATAATAACAAATGTTTATCGAAAGCCAATGCAGCTGTGTCCAAAAAGTATTTGTTCCGTAATACAATCTGTCCAAAGAGATGCCGCAGGGAACAGCCCGTAGGTAATTAAAAGTCAGCGCTAAAATTAATTAATAGGGCCAGTTCCAGAAGGGATTTAAATAACACACTAAAAACCATTTTTCACTCCTCTTGCTCAAAAAGAACGTCATAATAGTATACCAGAGCGGGCGTAAAATTGCATATATTGCCCTAGGGCTAAAAGTAAATCTCGTACGACAACTTGTTCAGCTAGCTGGTGCGTGATTTAGTTTCAAGTAAAAAAAAAGTTTAATTTTTAAAAATGGAACTAAACGCGCTGAATGCCGAACTATTTGGTAGAATGTGTGCGTTGCATTGCAGCTACAGAAGAAATAAAAAAAAGGCATTAGCGCGAAATTTTTGGAATTGTAGGTATTATTAAATTGAATTTAATTTTTAATAAAATAAACTCATATTGAACATGGTTATTTTATTTTCTCGCAATCGTAGTGAAAAGTACAGTGTAACACACGGCGCTAAAATCCCATTATAACTCGGTTCCTATTTACTACTTTACTTTAGTAGTAAAACTACCTCGTATATAATGGGTAATTTTAGGCCCTTGTATTACAATGTACTATTAAACCAGTTTAGCCTACAAGGACCAAGGAACCAACGAATCAACGAAATCTTTTAAGATTGCTAGGAATTCGCAAAGTTACAATACTAAAATAAAACCTACGTAGCACCTTTGCCAGCAGCACGCACCAACGCAGCGCTAAAATGAAATTTACCAACACTATTCTCATTTTTCAATAAAGGGTGTTTATTTCTTACCTATATCCGCATCTACCCATTGAAAATAGCTAATAATCATATTGACAAGGATAATTATGATAGATTATTTTCTTACGGAATAGTTTCGCAAGAGTTAAAGTTATATCAACAACATAATTAAGTAGGTACATCTAATTAGGTAAACAGGCACATACCAAAATTAAATCAACGGACAAAAATCTGACAAACAAAATCATTAGCAGAGTGCTTATGATTTATTAATTAGTTACAGAACAATAAAACCACCTACCTAATTAGTATCAATACTCGCCTCGAATTTCAGTTTAACGTTATGTTCATTTACTCCATTAAAAAAACCCGATAGAAATCCATAAATCATCCAACACTCGGGTCCGTTAGGGTAGCTACCTGCACTCAACCCTTCCTTCGGGGGTGGTCACTTAGGCTCCGCCTCTTTTAAACGACAGTCGCCCGCCAAAACAGACGGACATTCGTGAGTTGCACGCAGCGTTGCCAGAAGGTTACTTAGGTAACCTTTTAGGTGATTTTTAACTCCTTCAGGTTACTTCTAGGTTACACGACACAAAAGGTTAAATTTAGGTGATTTTTTTGGAATTTACATGCGGAATGCTTTTTTAAATTGCCTCCAGTGGCTTATATTATTATGTATTCTGTGGCACTGGTGCAACCACAGAATCAAATCAAACATACCTTTCTCTTTCACACCAATGCATAAATCAACCGTCCGTTACACTTACTCGCCCGGTCAATCGGATTCGTTCGTATCCTGTCAGTCGATCTTCGTGACTCGTGAGTTTCGTTCGCAACTTCAGTTCAGTGTTTGTTTCGATAAGAAGTTTATTATTTTTGTTTCATTGTGTTTTGTTATTGTTTTGTATAAAAATGAGCTGAAAACTCGGTAAGTGTACTAAGTATTAATAATAATAATTTTTTTTTTTTTTTATTTGAAACAACTTAAAAGTACAGGATACAAAGGACAAACGAAGATAGCTACAAAAGTTAAATACTGCGGCGCAGCTATCAACGCCCAATTCAAAATAGAAAATGATACACATCTAGACATTGTTCCAAAACCTAAAAGAAGTAAAATTAAAAACTAAAACATAAAAATGAATGAGAAAAACAGGCAATATAATTTAATTTACACTATATGATTGAGTTTATATGTAGAGTGGAGGTAGGGATGAGGTGTTATGGTGCGTGTGTATGTGTGTGTGTGTGTGTGTATGTGTATGTATGTGTGTGTGTGTGTGTGTTTGTGTCTACCGCATTTATGACATTAAAAGTTGCTGTGTGTTCCTCTGTGGCCGGACCACAGTTTAGTACTCAGATGCTATAGTTCGAAATAATACCTACCTAAAGTCTACTTTCGTCGGAATATATATATATATTTAGTACCTCAAGAGATATCTTTTTAATTAACAATTTATGTGGTCCGGCCTCCAGGCAGTGCTCTCTGGCCGCGCCACATCAAATTAAATAGAGTATAATGAACTATTAATAAATCAATATCCCGAAAAAAACTACCTAAAGAGTACCTTGCATACGACAAATATGGTCCAATAAACCCCTTTAGTTAAGGAGTTATTGGTCGTAGAGTGTGGTCCGGCTGGAAGGTATACTCTGCAGCAAGTCAATTTTGCAATACTTAATATTAACTATCCATAAATCAGTTTCAATAATAGTACCCTTTCTCTACTCTTCGTTGATATTTTTTTCTCTCAAGAAACTATTCATTTTGATTAATTAACCTTTAAAATATGTGGCGCGGCTAGAGAGGATTACTTTCAGCAAAAATAACGAAATATGCTTTATTTATTTATGCCATCGAAAACTGCATAATAAGTACTTTATCAAAAGACCTGGACTTTGTCTCTAAACTTTTATTTGTATTACCCACAATGATTTTGAAAAAGGTGCACTTTTTGGTTTTTGTTTACCTATCTACCTTAGAATAGTTAGTAAATTTGACGAAGTAAATGAAAATTTTGGTTTAAAATAAACAATAAAAAATTTGTGGAACTTTGTGTATATTTGAACGCCCTCCAATATTTTGTTAGCAATTTGTATTACAAGTTAATAGGATATGCGTTACAATGTTAGCAGAATGTGCAGGCGTTATTACAATAGTTTACGTACGGGGGTAGTTTGTTATTATTTTATCATCATAGCTTGAATATATTTTTACTTTAGTAGTTTGTTTCTATTCCTTTGTATCGGCCATTATAACCGCTAAAATGAGTGAAAACAAGAAAAAACGCGGAAAAGTGCTATCAGTTTCCCTTGATGAACAAAAATCAGAGATCGTGAGATATGAAGACCAACTAAAAGATAAAGATTTGCTGCCACCACCATCAAGTAAGATTTTTCTTGATATTCGCAAAAACTTGTCATGTCGAATGAGCGTGAAAGCTATTTATCTTTCTTTAAAAAAGAATTTTGATTATTTCTTCAATAATACAGTGAAACAGAGGTCTTCTCCAGAATATGACAATAATTTGTCATCTGAAGAGTTTGATTCACCAAAATCTTCAGTACAAGATAAATATGCCGTTGAGAATTTTGAAATATCATTATCCGATTGGCAAAATATAAAACCAGTCACTAGCTATTGTTCGCGAACAGATAAAGATAGACCATCAGTAACACGGCACAAGAAGACAGTTTTACCTCAACATAAGTGGACAAACGTTATGAGTGAGATTTTATGGAAGGAAACAAAGCGAGAATGTACTTGGATATTTAAACGCAGTTCAGCTGTTGATTACAATATTCGATTCAGTGGTTATTGTAAGCAATGTGGAGCTAAAATTAGAGCGGAGTCAACAGAAGCGTCAGAAACTCATGCTAAAATCAAATGTATTATTGAGGTAGGTGATTTAAATATTGTGCATGATCCAAAGATAAAAAATAAATTGACTAAAAAGAAAAAAGAAGAGCTGTCTGAAAAACTGATTAATGAACATGCAATCGTAATTCGGAACAAAATAGTGAACAAAGTCATGAACGAAGATGACACCTATGAGCCACCATTTGTACCATCATTAAAGGCATTGCAGAATATAAGGCACCGATCTAAACACGAAGCAAACTCAAACTCAAACTCAAAACTCAAATATTTTATTTCAATTAAGCCATTACAGGCACTTTTGAATGTCAGAAGGACGGAAGAAGAACGAAACTACGAGTGCAATACGTCATTCCGAAAGCCACCACGCCGAACCACGCGCCACCGAATGCCCGCAACAACGAACACTGCGAGCACGAAAGCACGCAGCGACGCAACCGCAACAACGAATGCTCGAGACCCCGAATCACGGAACAACGAATGCACGCCGCAACGCGCAACCGCCGCCCCGCGACCCGGAGCCCCGCACACCCGCCGCCACGGCACACGCCGCCGCGCGCCCCCGCACCCACACCACTCGCCGCCGGTAACATCCGGCGCCGCGCAGCCCGACGCAGCAACTCCCGAAACGACGCATTGCACTCCTACGCTACAGTCACAATCACAAGGCATAATAACTTGTGAAAGTACTGTAGTTGCCAGTTCCCTAACGTAGATCTCATGAAGAAGAACGGGCAAGAAACTCCATGGACACTCTTTTAAATCAGAATTTGTTACAAAATCTTGGTACATTATATCATTCATGTTGAGATGGTATTATGTGAGAACTATGTAGCAAGACGTGCAAGTTAAGAGCGTCCAGAGTATAAAGATATAATAAATCAAAGAAAAATATATATATACACCATGGCAACTAAGGAATGACCAGTCTCCACTGACAGCGCCCGTTCACGAACATGACGCATGGATCAGCACCATCTAACTCAACCATTTTGAAGGGAACTAAATGATCCGACACACCCGCCACCATCAGCGAGACATTTGAGTGAGCATGACATTCTCTCAGCCACCAGGGCAACGTCACTAAAATATAACTAAATGTAAAAAAGTAAAAAGTGGCTTTATAGTACATAGTACTCACACATGTGCCATGCAATTATACAATATTAAGACATTGAATCTATACAATGCAAAGATATTTTTACAATCTTCTGCAGCCTCTACAAGCTTATTTGGACAAGAATGTTGTACTTTCATTATGGATTATGGGTAGTACTTTATACAAGAATGTGATTCGATTATTTTGTGTTTTGCCTTTCATTTTATATTATTGGACGGATCTACAAGAAAAATATTATTGTCACCTTGTCAATTGTAATAAAAGAATAAAGCTCAGTATTGACGCTACAGGGTCCATATTTAAAAAAATAAATCCTCCTAGAGATCCTGCACAAATATATGTGGCTAAGCACATTTTTCTTTACGTGGCTGTATTACAAACAGGAAATTCTTGTGTGCCGGTAACTCAAATGATAACTGATTTGCATACGTTAGAAAATATTTACAAATGGCTCAAACAATGGATAGGCACCAAGAAAACTCCTGATGAAGTAGTTTGCGATGATTCGGCAGCATTAGTTGGAGCAATCATTAAAGCTTTTACTGACTTTGAATCTACCAAGGATTATATTGCATATTGTTTTGATGTCCTAATGAAAAAAGAAAAAATAAAAACAAATCATTGCCTTATTCGCTTGGACACGTCGCATTTTGTGAAAACACTTTATAATTACCAATGTTTTAAATACGTTGACGAAAGGGTTATGAAATTTTATATAAAATATATTTGCAAAATCAAAGATTCTTCATCGTTCGGCGAAATCAAATTGATAATGGAAAATCTTATTGTTATTGCACTTAATAGATACACAGGAAAAGATTCTAACGGCCATCCTACATTATGTAACCAAAGCTTACAGAAGTTGCTACAGACAGACACAGATAATACAAATAGAGAAAACGAAGATGATGATGAGGTCAGGGTGAATGAGGAAGTAAATACAATTATTAACGACCTACTCAACTCAGAAGAAATTGAAAATGTTACCTCAGACTTTATGAAAGAATTCACCATGAAAGTTGACAAAGTTTCACTTGAATTGCAATTATCTGAGATAAAAACGATATATGAAAACTTATATTACTTACCTGATTTTATTAATACCTTCAAGAGGCTAATGTCTAGATTGCCAATTTGGGCAAATGTGATGTTGTCATTTGTTTATACAGAAAATGTGACATCAACCAGTTCAGACGTGGAAAGTTATTTCAAAAATATTAAAACACTTTTGAAAAATCCCAACGACAGACTACGGGTGGACGAATTCCTAATGAAGCACCATGAATATATATCTGGGGATTTAAAGAACAAATTTAGTGATGATATTAGTGAACAGAAAACAAAGGCTACTGAAAAAGCTAAAGTTGAGTCAAGTGACTTTTCGCAAGAATCTGTCATGTCTGATGAACCCATCCTTCTAGAGAACTGGCGAGGCCTGGCTATAGGAAAACAGGAAAAACAAAAGCGAGAGATGAGGTCCAAAAATAAGTCGGTCGATGTTTTGGTAAATGGAAGTAGTAGTTCAACTGGTATTAAAGGCGTAGTTGTAGAAAATACTTGTGCCTTCGATTGTCTGGTGCAATCTTTAGCAGTTGCATATATAGATAGAATGAACATCCGCAAACTAATAGAAACAAAAACATCCGGTTTTATGACACTTATTAAGTCTCTTGCTAATAAAGATCCCACAAATTTATACAGCATACGAGCCAATATTATAAACAAATATTATTTTGACAAAACAATCACAAATGTCTTGACGATCATAAATTGTATGTCGAATATTACTTTTGTTTTAGACAAAATTTTATTAAAAGATATTCCTATAGTTAGATCGGAAAAACGATGCACAAATACACAATGCAGTCAGAACAACTCCACATCTCAACGAGTATGTTCGTACATGCCACTGAATGAACTAATTTTGTCTGATAAAGGCATTTCAGCCCTTGAAGAATCGGCTCAAACAATGTTAGAGATTGATTCAGGTGTGCTATGTGATAAAAGTAATGACGACGGTGTAAAATGTACCGGTAAACAAATTATTAACTACACATTGAATGATTTATTAATATTTGAAATTGATTTAGGCGTTGATTTAAATGACATTCCAGACACTATGACATTACAAGGAAAATTATTTACACTGTTGTCAGTGATTGAATATTTACCAAATATTCGCCATTACGTCGCTCACTGCAAGCGTCTGGATGATACTTGGGAAACATATGATGATTTAAGTACTAAAGCTACAAGGACTAAAAACCAGAAAATTAATGTTCATTGTATTTTATACGCAAAATTGTAAATTTTAACTTATTTTTATCAAAATGATTATTTTTAATTTAGGTCTTGCATATTAAAGTTGGAAAATAACTTCAAAGCTCCTTTATTTGTAATATTGATATTCTATATTTTGAATACGCGGTTTTAGTACACTCTTTTTTTCATTGTTATTTCTTGTTTAAAGGGTTAAATGCTTAAATTTAATCTATTGACTTTAGTTTGTTATATAAAACACTTTTCCGTCATTTACAACACCTTGTATTAACAATTGTTATTATTTGATTATGAAAATATATATTTGTTTTTTGTATACTTATTGTTTATTTCAAACCAAAATTTTCATTTACTTCGTCAAATTTACTAACTATTAAGGTAGTAGTTTGTTATATAAAACACTTTTCCGTCATTTACAACACCTTGTATTAACAATTGTTATTATTTGATTATGAAAATATATATTTGTTTTTTGTATACTTATTGTTTATTTCAAACCAAAATTTTCATTTACTTCGTCAAATTTACTAACTATTCTAAGGTAGATAGGAATACAAAAACCAAAAAGTACACCTTTTTCAAAATCATTGTGGGTAATTAAAATAAAAGTTTATAGACAAAGTCCAGGCCTTTTGATGAAGTACTTATTATGCAGTTTTCGATGGCATAAATAAATAAAGCATATTTCGTTATTTTTGCTGAAAGTAATCCTCTCTAGCCGCGCCACATATTTTAAAGGTTAATTAATCAAAATGAATAGTTTCTTGAGAGAAAAAAATATCAACGAAGAGTAGAGAAAGGGTACTATTATTGAAACTGATTTATGGATAGTTAATATTAAGTATTGCAAAATTGACTTGCTGCAGAGTATACCTTCCAGCCGGACCACACTCTACGACCAATAACTCCTTAACTAAAGGGGTTTATTGGACCATATTTGTCGTATGCAAGGTACTCTTTAGGTAGTTTTTTTCGGGATATTGATTTATTAATAGTTCATTATACTCTATTTAATTTGATGTGGCGCGGCCAGAGAGCACTGCCTGGAGGCCGGACCACATAAATTGTTAATTAAAAAGATATCTCTTGAGGTACTAAATATATATATATATTCCGACGAAAGTAGACTTTAGGTAGGTATTATTTCGAACTATAGCATCTGAGTACTAAACTGTGGTCCGGCCACAGAGGAACACACAAGTTGCTCGGTCTCATCATAGGACAGGGATTTAAGCCAGGTGGTCACATTCCTCTTGAGCAATAATAAGTAAGTAATACGTTTGAGTCGCTTCCCTTCGCTTGCCTGAATCACCTGTTGTTGTGTTCTAGTAGAAAGTCCACGAAAGCGAGGTATACCTACTTTGCAGACTAATTACGAAAGGCTTAACTGAAATAAATTTGACTTAGTTGGTTTGGGTTCCCACAATAACGCTGGCTAACCACAGTAAGTAGGTATGTGTAATTGTGTATGTGTGCTGCGTATGTAGGTATTTGTTTGTGTGTTCTAACTATCAATTTTCCATTGAAAGTGTTGAAAAAAAATTACTGTTGATAAAATTAATGCTTAGATAGGTTTCTCATACAACATTATCTTACTTTCGTACTAATAACGTGGTTATTCATTTTATTTGTTTGTTTTCTTTTCATGACTGTGGTGTTGGTGCATGCACCAACATTATGTTCTATTAAATCCATGCCAAACACATGTGTTTGGCATGGATTTAATAGAACATAATATGCTAACAAATATTATGCATTCAGTCTAAACTTCTAAAAAAATGGATAAATTTTTAGTGCCTTCGATTTCGAACCCCAAACCATCGACTTCAAGGCAAGAGGAGAGAGACAGTGATAAAAACAATGATTGCGATAGTACTAATACGAATCCTCCTCTGCCAAAAAAACAAAAAAAAACAACAACACCGTGACTTCAATGAAAAATGGCTCACAAATATTTCATTTAAAAATTGGATTTATAAAAGAGAGCAAGAATGTGGTAGTATAACTGCATATTGCAGTGTTTGCGATTGTGCTGTTATGAACCATAAACCTGCACTTGTTAAGCACATGCACACTGTGAAGCACATTCAAAGAGTTATTCCGGTCTGATCCTAAATCTGATACCCTAGGGGATCCGTTTTATTATAAACTAGCTGATGCCCGCGGCTTCACCCGCGTGGATGTCGTTCAAATTATATACTAAAACCTTCCTCTTGAATCACTCTATCTATTAAAAAAAACCGCATCAAAATCCGTTGCGTAGTTTTAAAGATTTAAGCATACAGATAAACAAACAGACAAAAATAGCGACTTTGTTTTATACTATGTAAGGATTATTTTCTATTCCGGTCTGATCCCCCGTAAAAGAATCGGATACCCTGACACATTTTTAGGACAGTCAGCAACAAAATATTTGTACACGTTCTATTAGATTAAAAAAAAAAGTATAGGTAGTAAAGTCCCACAAACTACCAGGAGAACAGAAGTAGGAAGGAGGTATTGGAAATTGGAATCTTCAAATCAAATCTGTATTATGCCATTATAGTAAAGTCCCACAAACTACCAGGAGAACAGAAGTAGGAAGGAGGTATTGGAATCTTTAAATCAAATCTATATTATGCCTATAAAGTAAAGTCCCACAAAGTACCAGGAGAACAGAAGTAGGAAGGAGGTATAAGAAATTGGAATCTAAAAAAGTGAAAATGAAAGAAAAAAAAGGTGCATGGTTTTAGAAAGAAATAATTTAGATTTGATTTAAAGATTCCAATACCTCCTTCCTACTTATGTTCTCCTGGTAGTTTGTAGGATGATCGTACAATTGTAAGTTACAGAAATAAAAACTGATTATTTTTTCATTAAAAACTGTTTTTCGGTTGACTGTACTTCACTTGTACTTGTGTCAAAAAGGGGATCAGAACGGAATGATAAATTACAGAGGATCAGAAAGGAATAAACAAATGAAAAATATTGGCAGTGGATCGGTTTGGGGGATCAGACCGGAACAACTCCATTCAAAATATTAACTCAAAAAGTAAAACTAGGCCTATTGATGTAATGCTGAAACCAACAAAAGAAGACGAATTAAAAAAGAGAGCAGAGCTTAAAATTTGTGCTTTCCTTGCACAACACAATTTATCGTTCTGCTTGGCAGATCATTTGATCCCATTTTTGGCAAATACTTTTACTGATTCTGAAATGATAAAATCGATTAATTTAGGTAGGACGAAAGCAACAAACACAATAAAGACTGTACTTGGTCCCATATTAACTCAAGTACTCGTAAATAAGTTGAAAGAAACACCGTTCAGTATTATAATGGATAAGACAACTGATATCAGTGTGAAAAAACAATGTGCACTCACAGTCATATATTATGATGATGATCAAGATTCTGTTCGCACACAGTTTCTCGATATATATGAAGTGAGATCTGAAAAAGCTGAAGATCTCACTAACAGTTTATTATCTTGGCTTCAAGATCAACAGATTCCATTAAAACAATTTGTAGGCTTTGCTTCAGACACAACTAATAGCATGGTTGGCCAAAATAATTCTGTACATATTTAGTCACTTGAATATAAAAGTTCCACATATAGCATGTGTCAAATGCAGTTGTCACATGATTTATCTGGTCGCGTCCAAAGCGTGCCTCAAGCTGCCACGATCTGTCGAGGATTTACTAAGAAGCGTGGGCTCTCATTTTAGTCGCAGTTCTTTAAGACAAGATCAGCTAAAAGAATTTCAAGAATTTTTCAAAGTAGAAATACATAAAATTTTGAGTCCATCCATAACACAATTTACACAATGGTTGTCACTAGAAGCGTGCGTTAACAGAACGTTAGAACAATATGAAGTTCTCACAGAGTATTTACAAAACCACTAACGCCTACAAATTAGAGTACTGTAATCCACGGTTTTTCACACCGATTGAGAAAATGTACCTAGGAGTGTCAACTCAAGAATCTATTGTTGAGATTGAAAAAGAAGTTCCAGCACCCAAAACGCAGATAACTGATTTTAGAAAATCATGTTTGTCATTTTATATCGAGGCAATTAAACAGTTAACTTTTCCGACCCACTTTACGAAATAATAGAACAAGTCACAGATCCTCAAAAAACTCAATCACACCACTTAAGGAATACTACTTGGGAGGACTTACCAGGAAACACCGCCAGACGTCAAGACGATTTCAGAGGCGAGAACTTACGCGATATAGTAGAGTTATACACTCAGGCTCTCGAAAAAAAAAAGCTGCTGGATTTTGAAAAAATTGATGAAATAAGTCCGGACGAACTTCATAATTGGATCGGTATAAGTCACCAGCAATTCTATAGCATATTAGAAGAAACCTTTTCTTTACAAGAACGATCCAACAGAAACGCAATCTTGGGTATCTATTTATCTAAACTGAGAAGCGGTGCACCTTACCGAAGACTGGAGACGGTTTTTGGCCTATCCAAGTCAGCAATATGTCAAAAAATGAAACAAGCAAGAGAATGTCTCAATAATGACTATGTTCCACGCCATCTTGGATTTGACCATATTACCCGGAATGAAGTTATAGCAAGAAATAGAATTATACCTAATTATATTTTTGGAACTGAAGATCATACAAAAGCCATTGTTATTATGGATGGGACATATTTTTATACATACAAAAGAGCTCAAACTTCTTATTTCAGAGATTGAGTTACAGTTTACATAAATATTCCAATCTAGTAAAGCCATTTATGCTTGTATGTTGCGATGGATATATAATAGTCACGCGGTCACTGAGCACTATTGTAGTTGTATACATGGGCGTCGCACTTTAGGTAGTTGTGCCCATATTATAAGTATCATATATTATCTTGCATGGGCGAGAAACGAAGGTGATTTGATTCAACCTGCGGGATTTTTAGACTTAGTATGTTTGGACATAGAAAATAATTAATAAATAAAAGAGATTACTGTTACAATTACAACAAAACCGCGTACATGTTTTTAGTTCGTGTATAGTTTGTGTATAGTTCCAAACTGTATTTTCTTTGATTATTTGGGCAATAAAGTTTTTATGATAATAATTGTTGATTTTTTTTTTATCCAAAGCAACATAATTACCAATAACACACAATACGTTGATTGTAGTATCTATGAGCGAACAAAAATAAGTATAAAAGTTAGAGTATTTCTTTTGCTTGTACATTCATGTTTAACACAAGTTATTGTGGATTAGAATGTCGTTGTTGTTATAGGAAATATCATTAGAACTTATCACAATAAGACTTACATTATGAAAATAAATGATTAACAACGATATTCTCACCCACAACATGGCTCTTAGCTCCTATACTATACCAATTATTTTTATATTTGCAATCTTTAGCCAAAGAATTACCAATAATACACACAGTACTGTAACGATTGTAGTATCTATGGGCCAAAAGAAAAAAAAATATACAAAAAACAGTGTTTGTTATGTTATGATTTAATATGATGTTGTTATTATGCTGCTGTTGCTTGTGAAATGTGTTGATGATAATTACACAAGTGATACAACATTAAAACAACGTCATATTAAGCCACAACATGACGTAAACTTATTTTATTATTGTTTTAAACGATTTTTTTTTCTTATTTTATTTTGCTCCTAGCTCCTATACTATAACGATTTCAGGGTTGCCCCCGGGTTGGCATTTGAAATACGCATCCCAAATTTGGAGTTGGTAAGGGTTGTATTATATAGAGGATGTTTGCCCCTTTCAATTGACACCCCTTTCACCCTGAGCAGACTCGTGGTTTTCTTTAAATTAGCGTTTGAAGTTACGTGCAACGGAACATGTTTTTTCATCAAAATAGGAAAAATAAATATTCTGTGAACGTGAAACGGAACGTTTTCCGCCATTTTGCAGTACCAAGTGAGAGTCATGGTCCACTGGTTAGGTTCTGTCACTTTATAGTGATAGAAAATGGTTGGGCATAAAAATAAAACGAAAATTATTTTAATTTTATATTATATTTTATAAACATATTTTACAGCTTTTAAAAGTTCTATGAAAATGTTCTATAAAATATGTTTATAAAATATAATATAAAATTAAAATAATTTTCGTTTTATTTTTATGCCCAACCATTTTCTATCACTATAAAGTGACAGAACCTAACCAGTGGACCATGACTCTCACTTGGTACTGGTCTGCCCTACCCCTAAAGCAAGCCAGAGCCGCGTAGGCAAACTTGGTTGCAAGAGCGTATAAGGGCGGCATGGGCACCGGGCCGTAGGCCGACGAAGGAGGCCGGCGGAGGCCCGGCACTTCGGGGACAGAAGATATTAGTGTTATGTAATATGCGAGCGAAGCGAGCGCGCGTCATAGAGTAGATGCGTTGCATGTATGAGTGACGTTATAATTATTATTATAAGAATGGTGCGTCGCCTTTACATGGGAGTGGGGCCAGGGCACGGTGGGCACCACCCCTCACCCTTCCCCTGTCAAATGACACAAAAATTTTACCCGTTTCGCGTTTTAGCGCTATTCTAACCTCAAAATTTAAAAAGTTAAATAAAAAAAAAACTACGCATTTGCTCACTTGGGGGGTTGAAGGGGGGGGGGGGGGTGGCGGTACCCCCCCCTCCCCCCCAACCCCAGCTGTTATATAAGGATGCGTATTTCAAATGCAACCCCTTGCCCCCTTGGTAACATTATATTATATTTCAATGTCAATCCACTGGTATACATTCTGGGTTTTTGGTCCATACATTTTTGGACATGTCCTTTACCCACACTCGTAGAACTGTAATAAGCAGTGTACATAGATGTCTACCCTCATTCACCCACTGATATGCTGTCAAAGTTTCATAATTTATGAATTACTAAGAATTTACCCATACTGTATGCTAGTTGGACTCTGCTAGTCTCAATCAAAACATTAACACAGTTATAGGTCTCAGAGACTTTCAAATATTGGTAAGACTTGGTTAAACAATTTCACACATCGGCACTTAAAAATAAAAAAGACATACACATACACATTCATACACACAAACACACACACACAATAGGGGATCGGACTGGGTCAAAATAATATGATTCTGTTTAGTCCGTAAGTTAGATTATCGAAAAATATTGAATACGTGTTTTTTGTTTTATCAAATCAATAAAAAATGATGAAGATAAAACGCGTCAAAGATCTTGGAGTGGGGCTTGAAACGTCACTTGTGTCGTCAAAATGTACTATCATATGACGTCACACGAGTTTTCGAAGCACTGTATCGTCTTCATTTTAAGTTTACGTGAAAAAAGAAAAAATACGTGTCCAATAATTGTTGGAAATCTATCTGACGGACTAATTAGTTTTTTTTTGTCCGATCCCCTATTACACATACATTATGCTTAAAAATAAAAATCAAGATGCACATACTATAGATAGAGCATCACATAGGCATACCTTAACATTTACACAAAGAGCTGCAAATTAGTTTATAAGTCATTTATTGTTAATTTTTCATCCTAAATTTATTTTTAGTCATCTTTTGTAATTACTAGTACAATAGTCTCAATGTTGTTAAATAATTAAGGGAAAGAGCGAGATAGCCCCAACACAAGTGTTAACAATTACTTACTGGGGATGTCTCATTATAATCCATGTAACTGCTTTTTTGGGACAAATAAATATTTTTCATTTTTTTTTTCATTTTCATTTCATAGAAACTGATTAACCCATCAGTTATCCACACCTAAGACGACCCACTGACCATGAATATGTATTTTTCATAAATAAATAGTTAAACAATTTATTTTTACAGGAGGTGTACTTCATGTATTTCCAAATCCAGACAAGTTTCCTGAGCAGTTCAAAGCTTGGGTTCGAGACGAGTCGTCAGTGGCCAAGATGAATGTAATTTTAATTACAAAACAATGAGAATTTGTGACAGACATTTCAGTGAAAAGGATCGGAATCGCTCTAACCGCTTGAATAGACTAGCAGTTCCATCACTGTTTTTGCCTGGTATGAAAATTTTCATGTTGAATAGTATTTAAATATCTATAATATAATAAAGTAGGCAATATAAAACCTCATAATAATAAAAATTATTTATTCTTCAGAACAAGCAAGTAATCCTTGTGACTTGTCAAACTCCACATCAGAACAATCAACTTGAAGTATCTGACAATTATTATCAGTCATCATCGGGTATGTTCGCTAATTTATGATTTTTAAAATAATGTATATATCTATGTAAGCACTTAAAAAAGTTGAATAGTCCAAGAAAAAGCACATAATTTACTATGATTTCAAAATAAAGTAAGACTATCGTGATGAACAAGTTTAATCTTAAAAGGAAGTAACTTTACCATTATGTTTCCAGGTAACATTGTTGAAAAAGCAATGGAGGAAAGTTCCTTGGATATTCCTGAAGTAGACATCCAACAGTCTACATCTGGTAAGTCATAAAAAGAACTCACACTTTCATTTGCCATTAAAAAGGGGTTTGAACTTTTTTGTATGGGAGCTGGCATATCGACCCACCGCCATTTTGATTTTTTTTCGAAATCGCGACCCACAATGAAAGTGGTATACGTAACGTGACATTTTAGGTACCGTGTTACTTGACATTTTTTGTTCGTATAAATGTCCTCTATCCATACATACCACTTTCATCGTGGGCCGCGATTTCGAAAAAAAAACAAAATGGCGGACAGGTTGATATGCCACATCGGTTCTATCCCCTTACGAGTATGACATGTGACATCTACCAACCTGCACTGGGCCCGCAGTGGATTTACAGCCCAATTCGTCTCACAGAGAGGAGACCTGTGTCCCCACGGAACAGAAAGAACAGTGGAAGTGCAAAGTAGGCGTAGCACGGCTGTCATAGCTCTGCACTGTAATGCAAACTCTCAGATTTTTGACTTAGTCGTGTTTTGACATCGCTTCGAGTCGCCAGTCTCCCGACAATTTAATTTTTGCATTAATATGCCGTATTGTCACGTATTGTGCGATTTTGGAGCGTAAAAATGACAGTAGAAAAAAAAAATAAAAACGGAGGTGTTTCCTATCATCGGTAGATATGATTTTATTTGTTTTCTAATAAAATCGTAGTTAATATCAATTTTCTAATATTTTCTATATATTATTAGATTATTTTTTATTATATTATTAGAAAATTATAATCAACCTTTTCCCATTGAAATAAAGTTTATTTTAGATCGAATGTCGATTGTCATATTTTGAACAAGGATCTTTTTTGTTCTCGAAAGTTCCATGCTACTCAATTAGTGATGTGGTTAAGATCGGTTGCAGATTTGATCGATAGATATCGATAAAATAAAACAATGTTATACTTACTGTTTAACAGTCTAATACAAAGATCCTAATTATCACACAAAAATTATTTTGAGAGGTGTACCTGTGCAACATTAAAGTTCAATGTTTTGTAGCAATAAAGAATCAAACTTTTACTTTCAATAATGATTGAGAATTGCATTGACATTTTACGTAAAAACTGACATAATAATATTGACAATTTATGTTTTTCTTTTGTATGATTGGCATCTTCACCGAAATATACCTGTTTAAATAAAGTATGAATGTAAGGACCATAGAGACCACCAAACCATAATAAAAAAGTGATTATTATTATAAAGATACTAGCTGATGCCCGCGGCTTCGTCCGTGTGAATGTCGGTTACCGCGACCGATGTCGGTTATCGCGACCAAAAGTAATCTCTTCATCCCTCCCTTTCAACTCTTTTTTCGCACCAAAGGTGAACGCGCACCTGACCGCGCCGCAATCGCCTCAGTCATCGCATTTTATAAATCTTTATATGAAATAGTATATGGCATCACGCACCTATCCGCGCCGAACCATCCGTATTTTCTAAATCCTGTAGGCATACTGATTCCACAACCTTAAAAAGTAGCCTATGTCCTTTTTCAGGCTCTAGAGTCTAGTAGAGCCTGAAAAAGATAGTCTAGAGGTACACAGATAGTCTAGACTATCTGTGTACCAAATTTCATTCAATCGGTAGTTTTGGCGTGAAAACGCGACAGACATCGAGAAACTTTCGCATTTATAATATTAGTTTAAATTAAATCCAAAATGTTCACTAGTAAATAGTATTTTGCTGCAGTGCAATAATTACGATTACAACATTTTAATTGGCTCTAAGTTGGAAGTAGTTTAAAAAAAAAGTATCTCTCTATATCTATCATTCATTAATCATAATTATGTTTTAGGTTTCCCAAAGACGCATGCATCCGCAGTCGCGTAAAAAGTCAATATAATTTTTATGTTAACTCCTTAGAATTTTCTCATAGAAAAACTCTGTTAGTATTTGTTTGGGTTTGTTGTAAATAGTTTTATGTAAGTAATAAAATAATCCCTCTCAAAAAGAGAGGAGGTCAGTGTCCCAGCAGTGGGAACATTAATAGGCTGTTGATGATGATGATGATGAATAAAATATTGTTTTTTATTTTGTTGTATTATTTACAATTATTATTAGGTACAATTATTTGTTTTAATACTACAAACTTTTTTTCAAAATAACTTGGTTATCTATCGATATCGATAACATAGATACAAGCTTAATGTGTCTCTTCCTTGGCCGAGTAGCAAAAAATACAGACCTGTGACGCGAATATAATTCTTATTACTGCAGTTTTAAGTGTATTATTGCGTCCATTGAAAATACTGCCATCTATGGACGAGTAGCGGAATTTACCAGGCAATAATTTCTAGTATGATTGCTGATTACAAAACGTCGTATTTTATTTCTGAGTGAAGCAAAATAAATCCTATCGTAATACCACGAAGGTATATTTTTAAAATGTAGAATCTGTGAGTTACGCTAGTTGTGATTGAAATTGAAACGACCAATCAAACAAATTGTGTAGTTGTAGTGCACTGTATGATTAATGGTTTGATTGTGTTAGTTTGGCGACACTGGTTCCGATACAAATTTCGTCACATACCACTTCTACGTGTTTTTTATGTTCTGTGTGTGTCCCAGCAAAACAGTTTTGTCCTATTATATTATTAATATAAAATATGGTTATTTATACAATGCAAATTTAAATTAATTATTAATAAACCTAAAACATACATGATACATAATTGAAATCATCACAATGTTCAGTTTTTGGGAAAAGTGCTAGATTCCAAAAAGTATAAGGGAGTCGAATTAAATAACAGTTTTTAGGGTTCCGAACCTTATGAGAAAACGGAATCCTTAAAGAATCACTTGGTTGTCTGTCTGTCCGTCTGTCACATTCGTTTTTTTCCGAATCCACTTAACCGATTCAGTTGAAGTTGATTCAGTTAAAATTCACGCCTAATTTGTACCAAATTTTTCAGGTGCTTCTCAAGAATTGCCTCACAATCCACTACTGGAGCATAATTATTACAAATCGTTGGGGACAACTTATAATGCAAGAAGTGAGTATTCGTTATTTTGCCATTCTGAAACAACTATAAAATGAACCAAGCTAGCTTATATACTCCTATTGTAGGCATAAAAGAATTTACCTCGTAAGGCCCAATTTGCAATGTATTGAACAAAGTAACATGCAGCTTTCCGGTTCAGACCTAAAAACAAAATCTTCTAAACGCCCAATCTTCTTAGCGTGTCGATGGCAATCTAAATTGTGTCAGCCCAGAATTGGGCTATTGGGAAAAGTTAAGGTTGTGTGACTTGGCCGTTCAACATTCTTTATACGTTAGTGGGTATACAAGTCAATTTGTTTACACGTAATGTTATATCTGTTGTAACTACCTGTTTGTTAAGCGAGATAATAACCCATACTGGTATTGGTAATTGGACGCCAAGAAGAAAAAGTAGCAGAACTAAACGAACAACGGCCAAGTCACACAACATTAACTATAATAATAAAGAAATCGCACTAAGGAACCTTAGACTTGGCACGACTTTGTCTAGATTTCATTACTTTTTAGAGATAAACAAGCAGCTCCATCGAGACTTGGCTAGTTTTTTTCAGAATGTTTTTGGTGGGATTTCACTTCTTTTTGTAGAAAAGAATAAAATATTGATTATTTTATTAGATTTTCTTGTTATACACATTTTTTTTCTTATTAGAAGTAGATTTTTTATATTTTTTATTTTTTTCGATTATCCTAGTTTTTATAGTTTTCCCTTTATGTGGCCATTTAACCCTAACTCTGTACCAAATTTTAGCTCTCTGAGTTTATGGGAAGTACTAGTTCTATTAACTTCGGAACTAAATGACCTACAGACTTCAATTTTTTTATTTTAAGTATGATTTTATAGCTTACTGGATGACGAAAATTTCAGCGTTCTGGCCTTATCCAGAGGTTCTCAAATAGGGGCCTGAAAATGCGGCGAAATGGTAAAGGATGGTACGGCAGTGTTTGCTTCGCGCTCGACTCGACGGGGGCACTGCCGTGACCCCAGATAAAAATTCCTGCATTGCCGCAAATGAATATTTTCCTGATAAAATGTTGTTGTGTTATCCCTCTAAGCAATTGGAAGAATGTTTTCTTAGTATACAAAGTATATGTGTTTCACATTTGAAAAGTGATGTGCTGAAAACCGGAATAAAAAAAATAAATAAAAACAGTAACAGAAATATTTGTGCAATTTCCATCAAATGTGAAACAAAGAAAAGTTAAAAGAATACTTTACAGATGTAACAATAAATATCATAATTTATAGTTGGTGCAAGTCAATAAACCGGATTTAAGCAGGGAAGCTTACTTTCGATGGTGAGGATGAAACGAAAAATAATGTACGCTCAAAATTATTATAATAAAAATCGCCTTAATAAGGTCAATAAATGACTTAAATGTTAATAGTCATCATTTTTATTTTCTGCTGGCTTTATAAATTCAGTTTTGTAAACATCAACTGTATTTGTTTTATTTTGTAAATTCTAATTTTATAAGTATTATCTATACTAATATTATAAAGCTGAAGAGTTTGTTTGTTTGTTTGACTCAGGAACTGCTGGTTGGAATTGAAAAATTCTTTTTGTGTTGGATAGTAAAGTTAATATTGAAGTTTTCACTTCTGCCGGCACTCCCGGAGTGCTATTTTTTTTTTCTCTAGTTTAAAAAAAAAACATTTTTTTTTTTTAATTTAAAGAATATACGTTTAATTGTACATTCATGCATTGATCATTGTGATATCAAAATAAATATAATGGGACGGGCAACTGGTGGAACTAATGGCGCTAGCACCGCATGAACCTCAGCTCTTCATTGGTTGAATATCTGTCAATGTCATTTTATATTTCAAAATAGCTTGACCTCATTGGTCGGATTGGGACAAGCTATGGACACGCCATCTACAATCAGCTTTCACTTGCCAACCCCATTGGTAACTCAGGGGGATCGTCGTTGAGGGCTGAAATACAGGCTCTGCCTAGTTCGGCCTCAAATGCAATTACTTTTGTGTACTTCTAGTTTAGACTAAGCACTATACCTGTAAAAAATGTACCTATTTATTCTGAATAAACATTATTATTATTATTATTATAGTCCATTTATCGAGGAAGGCTTTAGGCTATATAACATCACGCTACGGCTAATAGGAGCGGAGCATAAATGAAAAATGTTACAAAAACGGGAAAAGGTATTTCCTTTTTGAGAGCTTCCGCTGCGTGCGCTGCGAAAACGGTTCAAGTTACGCAAATATCATGTATGAAGGAATTGTTCCTCTGTAAAAGTTCTAAAAAAAAGTCCGCGACAGCATCTATCTATCTTTTGAGATTGACTCACTGTAACCTTTTTTTACTGTTAAACTGTTAGGTTAAAAAGAATTATTTTTTGCGAAGCTTATTTAACCCATATGGTATTAATCTATATCTAAATAAATGTGTTTGTTAGAAAGGAAATTTAATATATAATATTTGTGCCCTTTATACAGTAAAATACAGTTTAAACGAATATCTTAGAAGATATCGCAATGTAAAAATATCCGCGCGGCAAAATAATTCGCGCGTCGCAACGTAGGTACGGGGGATTCTGGCTGGCCTCCGGGAAATTCAAATTCAAATAAAGTGTTATAGTATATTTAACAGTACCTATAGTGATTCACACTTTAACATAATCCAAGCTGATCTAAACCATCTAAACTATTTTAATAAAGAGGAAAGACAAGATTTTTTGTTTGTAACGATTTAGCTTAATTAATGTCGGAAGTTGCGTGGGTCAGCTAGTGTTCAATAAAACAAGTAGTAACATTTGTTTTATTCTTAGCAAGCACTAGGTAGTACTGTACTCGTAGACAGAGAATGGTATAGACACCTGCAGAGCGTGTCGCAGAAAGAGACAAAAAAAATAACGTCATCATATTTAGGGTTACCGTGTGAGGAAAAATTTACCCAGAAATTTGTGTGATTTGTCTAAATAAGGTGGTGTTCCACGAATTGATAGAATTAGAAATTATTATGTAAGAGAGCCTGAAAATAACACTTATAATTATCGGTATAGGCATGTGATGCGGAGGAATAATAAAGGTGTATGGATGTGCTGCCGAACTCAATAAATTGCGATGAGGGCAGGATGACGATGGATGTTATTGTATTGTATTGTTTAGCGGGCTGGTGTCCGCAACTCCACGTCAAAGCGCGTATTTTGTGATAGAAGGTTTTGGCTTTGTGAGTAAATAATACAACATTGTTTATTTTTAATTTTTTTCTCAAAATGTCTGCTGCAAATTTTTGATGACGGTTTTGGTGTCCAATCTGTTCGTCCTGTAGCTACAATCCATATTCGACGTAAATTATCATGTTCAGGAAAACTGCAACAAGTCATAAAATCTTTCAGATACTACATAATTAATACACATTTCCCATAATATTGGGTATTAATTTACAGAAAAGTTGGCAACACTAAAATTCTTAGGTTAGAATTAATCATTGATACATATTGTACTTTTTTGTCGATGAATTTATGTCTAGGGTACATTATACACAATATATGAACACCATAAAATGTTATCATCATACATTAATTGATACAGAGTGGTATACTTACGAATGAAAAGACAAATCTGGCATTTTCGTTCCACTATCACTTTTACACCCTTTAACGCCACAACGCACCATGTTTATTTTTTAAATGGTTTAAATACTATGTCTAAATTGTTCACAACAAAATATAACATACATTAATTAACTTTAGAGCACATAAAACTGTATTTTATAGGAAGATGATAGCTAGTTGCACGTTAGCTGTCAAACTTTGTTTAGCAAAGTAGTTTGCTAACCTTGAAAAACATGGCACGCGCAGTGAAACAAAAAATCTCATCGTTCTGTTTCATTTCTTTACACGACATCGGCGTAAGTCGCTCTTTTTCTTGTGTGAATGCGACCAAAGATATCAATTAGTCTATAGCATTCTCTGTCTACGACTGTACTGGATTTACAAATGCAAGTGTGGGGTACTTATAAACACCTCATTTGTCAAGAAGGTTTTCAAATACCTACATAATTAATACATAACATACCTTTCCCCCAAGTATGCACAACAATTATATAAACCAAAAGTGTACAACACCATTAAATATATTAACTATAAATCTACTAGCTCTTGTAGCAATTAACATTTACTTAATGAAAACAGAAGAAAATCAATATTGAATTACAGAAACTGATACTTAAGGCTGATGTTCCAGGGTAGCCCGCGAAAGGCTTGACTGTGCTTTTTGTAATAAAAATAAAGAATATTTTCACACTTTACCTTTGTTAATCATTTTTTAATAATGTTAGAAAAAGTACTCGATTTTAGGATAACATCGATGTTTTAAACCGATGTATCGAAAAGTATCGATGCATAGTTGCGATGTATTGCATCGAAAAAAACATCGATGTATTTCCTAAATGGACACCCCTACAGTATTCCACAGTTTAAAAAACACTATTACACCTGGAAACACCAGCAGCGACAATACCAAAGTCTTATTAATACATTAAACGAAAATGAGGCCCTAATAATATGTGATTTTTCCGAAAACTATCAATGTAAGCTACACACAGAAATTCAGTCGATGCACTTTGGTGCATCCTAACAGCAAATCACTCTCCATACAGGTACTTTTTTTAAGACTTCTTTTTTTTAGCACATTTTCTTCTTGGTCAATAGGAACAAAAACTAAGGAACTGTCAATCTACACCACATAGAAAAAAAAAAATGTGCTGTGACAACTCCACTGAAGTACGAATATTAATAATAAATATATCTAAAATTGTGATCCCTTGTTTCAGAGGTGAATCATACGGTGACGAAATGACTGCATCAGCGAGTGGGTAAGCAACCTTTCATAACGAGTATTAATTTTTTATGTCATGCACTACAATCAAATTCTCGAGCATGGGTTTTATGAAAAACGTTTCACTGAGTGTACATCAGAGTATTGTATCGAGCATTGCAATTTATTGTAATGTAACAGTCTTACAAAATTAAATGCTTGACAAGATGTTGGAATACTGTCCACTGTGCTTCGGTACTTACAGTGGCTGCCCCATTACTTGAGATGAGTAGGTGGATTTTAAATTAGTTATGGAGCGTATAATCTCTGTGAAGCGCGTATAGGAGAGATCTCCATTCATAATCAGTCAAAATACTTAATTTGTTATTCTACTTTCTATATACTTTCCAAATGTGATCAACATTATTTTATGATTATTAGTTAACTTGTAACTTGATTAAGATTGACCATGAACTTCTATTGTAATTTTTATTAAACTTATTAGGTGAGCTCACTATTATGTAAGGTCCCATTAAAATAGGTGGACAAATTTTAACACAGCGTTCAGAACGCCTAAACAAAGATATCTAAACAAAAAAACACTAAATAAAGTGATTTTATTTTGATTTAAAATAATAAATTGTCGGCACTCTAGAACAAACTCTTCCTTTTTGAGTAGGTACTTAGATGCGTTTATCTCATTATTTTTTTGCCGTTGTCCTTATTTTGGTGGTCTGAATGAATGGTAAAATTTTGTCCACCTATTTTAATGGGACCTTACATAGTGCACAAGTGTTGTGATACTAATATAGTTTTATGGTTTTGTTACTAACACCAGCTGTATTATATCATACTCGTATGTATGTTAGTCTATATCAGTACCTGGAGTACGAAAGACTTCCAAGAATAACCGAACCAATAAGAAAAATAATCGAAAATTATATAGTCACGAACTGGTCGACAATGGTGCAAATGACAGCTATGAGGTGGACATGATTTTAGATGAACGAATGGAGCTCGTGGAAAGGACAGAAAATGGAGATCTTACATATAACATTGCAATGGGTGTGACACAATTTCCCAAAGATATATTTGAAGATGACGTTAGTGAAATTTATACGTTTCTAGATGAAAAGACGGGACTCCTAGCAATGAAAGGAAAAACAAACCTTACAAATAAAACTGAAACGGACAACCAAATTAAGAAATTATCTGGAAATAAAAACAATGAAAACAAGATAAAAATTCTCTCAGATGTGATTTTAAAGCTACCATCAACCTCAACGGGAAGGATAAATCAATCGGAATCATTTTTTAGACCACAAGTCCTATACTCCGACAGTGACGAAGAACTGCAAAACATAGACATGAATAGAATTGTGCATTGCGGCCGTTCGCAGTATACAGACGTGCTCGTTAGCAGTATTTATTTTACGCAATAATCGTGACCTCCTTTATTATTTTGCTAAGTGTGTAATATATTAAATAATGGAAACGTAAAAATAGTGTACTGGAAAAATGGATAACAGCCCGGGTAATTCAAGTAGTCGAGTGCAACCCAATGCCTCGCCTGCCAAAACCCAGCAGTCTTTTACGATTGATTTTGTATCCACGCCTGACTTACAAAAATGGATGTCATCCATTCAACAGAAGTTAAATGAGGTTTGCCTTATTGCCACAGATGGCAAACTCAACTCGGAGCAGAAATTGAAGGTGACCAACTTATGTCGTAAAGTGGAATCAGAATCCACTCAAATGGCAGTTCTGTATCAGGCTCTGAAGCAGAAGGCCCATCAAGCCCTCAGCATGATTGATGTCCTGAAAGAAACCCAAGGCCTCGCAGAACAAATATCGGAGCTCAAGCAGACGATTCAGAACTCCGGTGCAGTGGGAACCACTTCGTTTGCCGATATGGTGAAGAAGGGATCCAGTGATTACGTTCGACCAATCAATTTAAGTTCCGTGGCAGTTTATCCCAATGATAAATTGAAGTCCAGTGACGAGACGAAAACCCTTGTGCAAAACATTATACGCCCTAATGAAATGAAGCTCCAGGTACGTGGCGTGCGGAAGACTAAAAATGGCGGTGTTATTATCAGCACCGAGACCAAACAGGATGCTGACAAACTCAAGCACGCAGTCCAGATTTCAACATCAGGACTCACCGCCGACGAGCCCATTAAGCGCAAACCACGTATTACGATTGTTGGAGTGCCGACTTCTTTGACTGATGCCGACTTCTTCAAGTTTGTTTATGAACAGAACATCGCCGATAAGTTTCCAGGGATGTCACTGGAGACCTTTTTGGACGAAGTTAAATTTAGCCACAAATCCGGGAAGAAAGATGCATCTACCTGCAACTTTATTATTGAAGTACCAGCCAAGATACGTAGAGCATTAATATCCCAGGCAAGACTTTTTATTAATTGGACTTCTTGTCCTGTTAGAGACTTTACCTTGGTTACCAGATGCTTCAAATGCCAACAATTTGGTCATGCCGCAAAATCATGCAGAGAGGTAAACTCTACGTGTGGTCACTGCGGAGAAGTCGGGCACACGATGTCCGAGTGCGTGAAGAAAGCTGACACACCCAAATGCGCGACGTGCTCGCGATTTAAAAAGCCCAACAATCATAAAACGGGAGATGTTGAGTGTCCCGCTAGGAAAATAGCGGAATATAGATTTATAAACTCCATCGACTACGAGGGTGCGTAGAACGTCATACTTAAGGTGAAACTTCCGTGTTGCGTAACATGGCAATAACAGGCCATTGCGCTGGCATACTTACTTACCATCGTTTTTAATTGTCTAAGCACATTTAGTCACTAGGTGCAAATGTCCAATACAAACAAGAGTGCATCGAATGTGTTTTTGCAACCTAGTTTATAATTCTGCTGACGCAAATATTTTCGTGTAATAATGTGTTTAGTTCTAAGTTAATAGAGTTTAAGTAAATTTAAATAATTGTGTCATTAAGTAATGTTAAAGATTTAACAAGAAAACTACTGTACTACATAATAGCATATTGTTAGAGCTCCTTCAGCCTGTGATACAGGATTATCCTAGTACAGGCATCTAACATTATTAGACTTACATTTTTAGTTTTAGATTTTTATTGTATTTACCTTCTGTGTTTTTGAATAAAGAATTATTATTATTATAATAAACTCTTCCATAAAAAAAAAAAAAAAAAAAAGTAGTGAACTGTATTATTACATTTTTAACTATTCAAACAATTCATAAACAACAATAACGGATAAGATAAGAAAATCTCAAAGGCTTTTGAAAAGAAACCCTGAGCACGCAGCAAACGAGTTAGAAGAAGTTTTAAAACTCGGTCGAAGAAACTCAAAAACTCAGGGCCCACCAAAGGAAATTCAGGCTCCAAACAGTCCAAACCCAACTTAATCAACAATGTCTCAGCAATATAACTTCGATGAGACTGTGACAATATCCACGTTTAAGGGGTTAGAGTTCTACAATGCACATAAGGATGATCTTTTCCTGACCGATGTTGCGATAGTAGAAGGAATATTATGTCAGGGAAAAAAGATACGACAACAATTGAAGACAGTGCAGCCAGGACAATTCCTAACAATAGGTAACGCAATGAGAACGGTTAGTCTTCCCTTAGTCATAAAAAAAGGTGGGCCCGATGTTACAATTGAGGACACCGAATTCACATTGAACCGTTTGACAGGACTCTGTGCTGCGTATGCTGCGAAAAATGCCACATCCAGTTATAAGCCAAAGTGTGCCATGGCTATTTCCCTTGGGTTGGATGTGGACAAAGACAAGGTGTTATACTATTCATCAGCACCGGGAAGCGAGCATTTTACTGAGGTTTTCACATGGCTTCCTTTATTATGCGCGATTAAACAACTTGAAAATGGGAAAGTTAGTAAGGAGAACATCTCGAGGATTGCAGCAGTGAAAGATCAATATGGCCGAACTCTGTCTGCTCTAATGGTTACCAATAAGGCTAAGATTTCTATATATCTGGCAAAATTTGGCTGTGGAGGGACTCGTGGCATGGTAGAACTCGAAAGGGCACTGGCCATACTCAAGTCAGCGTCGCTAAGTTCATCTTGATTCGTTTGTAGAAACTGGCCGAAGCGTGAATCAAGTTGATAGTGGCTGAATTATGTTCTCCACATCATGGCCATAGAATGTTAAATTAAGTTTTTAGAAATAGGGTGAAAAAAATAAAAAAAACAAAAAAAAAGAAAAAAAGAAAAGAATAGACAAAGAAAACATGCTGGCAGAAATTGAGGTCAACATAAATAATGAAAAGAAAAAAAGAAACCGTCCATTGCTGTCTAGAGAAAACAGAGGAAATAATGACGAAAGAAGACAATATTTTAATACAGGAAATGGAGCCTATACAAATTACTAATAATGAGAAAAAATATGGTGAAAATAGTAAAAGACAAAAAGAATGTAGACGACTAGCTCGAAACAGTAGTGGCAGTGAAACCGACGTGTCCGAGAATATTTCATACAGAGAATCATCTGACAGCGAAACATACGTTCTTGAAGACAGAGAATCATCTGACAACGAAACATACGTTCCTGAAGATGTTGAAGCTGACATCGAAATGAATACAACAGAATATAATGGCTCCTCTTCACGATCGGCCATGATGGGCGATTACACGCGAGCACGATCGTGTAGAGGGGCTACTCGCCTGTAGTCGCCCATCATCGTCGTTGATCGTCGTCGTGATCGTGGCGAACGGTA
This sequence comes from Diarsia dahlii, assembly GCA_949775195.1. Lineage (NCBI taxonomy): Eukaryota > Metazoa > Arthropoda > Insecta > Lepidoptera > Noctuidae > Diarsia > Diarsia dahlii. The sequence goes on along the minus strand of OX459203.1, from coordinate 13,295,833 downwards.
ACTTTTCGGTTTTTCGGGCACACATCAAAGGGAATCGCTTGTAATTGCGAGCGCGTGCCCACACGATCGCCGATCATTCATTCACCAGAGGACAGCGAGCCGTGCGTACGTCGCGTCGTTTTTAAGTTTCAAGCTTCTATAACTATCCCCAGTAGCCAAAAATCTCAAAGTTATAGCAAGACGGATTTTAAATGGTATATAATCCCTCCAAGTAGTGTCTTGTTTTGCAACTAATGGGGATATATTTTTTCAACTAAATAATTGAAATCGCTTAGCGACATGCGAAGAATGTTTTCAAATTCCCCTGAAGGTTCCGCCAATAGCTCAGAGAGCTGATTATCCATTGAATGTCTGAAATAGATATTTAAAGTAAGAACTGGGCAGTAGGATCACCTATTAAGTTGTATGGGTATATTTACTTTGTTCTATTACGATGAATGCTCAAACACCACCATCTTCTCTTCTTCCATTATTTTTCGCAACTTTTCGTTCAACCACATTGATAAAATGATTGTATATAGAAATTAAATTAATGGTAACTGCAGCTATAACCTCCACGTCCATCTTGAATGCTTGCCGCTTAATTAATGATCACCGACGATCGTGTGGATGCTTGCACGATGATGATGGCGATTACCTTGTCGATTATAGACGATCAACGAGTGTCGATCATGGCCGATCGTGAAGAGGAGCCATAATAGACAATTTGTAGCGTTTACATTCGCGTAGTTTGCGTTCCACTAGTACACATAATCCGCGATTCACGCAATAACGGTTGTTGACTAACCCGTCGCGTGATGCGTGTCGGTCGATCACATTCGCCAATTCGTCGAATTGATTGGCTGTTGGTGGAGGTTGGATTCTCAACGCTCGGCTCAACAACGAGAGTTGAAAATCCAGTGCGCGATAAAATCCCGCTGCGATATTTTTACTCCCGTGCGAACGTCTCGGCTGTCTTTGTTTCGACTTAACCTATATTTAAATGGCACTTCAGCGTTTCAGCATAACGAATTAAATTTGTTGAAATAATAAAGAAAAAAAAAAATTAAACCCACAAACTTAAAAGCTTTCTAAAATATCTACATAGACTCTATTTTTAATCAAAATCTTTACTTATTCTACGAGAAAATAAAAATGTTTTTGGAGAGGTTTATGACTAGATAAGTACTTACGTTAAAGCACATTTAATCCACTGAAATCTACGTCAAATTTTAATGAAACCCGACGGCCATCAGTTGCTTGTGGTAATACTTTGTCAATATCAAATAAATACATTTCAGACTCATCTTTGACTTGAGGCCATGAAAATGTATTATTTTTCTTCTGTCTCAAAAAAATTATCGATACAAAGATCTCATCGACTTTTGTAACCTTTCCTACATAATGTTTAACACTTTTCTTAGTCATAAATTTGACCAAGACGTATGTGCCAGCGTACACATCATTTTGAATATCTACATGTTCGAATAGATCTTCATTTTCTACTCCATCGGTTATAGTTTTACTATATTCATTATTACAGCGACAACAGGCGGACCCGTGGTACAACAAATGACTTGGCGACCATTAGAACCAAGCATGTCGCGTCACACTCAGGCTATAGCCACCGTAGGCACCGCCATCTCGCGGACAACACTGCCGTTAAGGTCCGTAGTGGCACAGATTACCAGATACTACACTCCATGTACTTACGCGCGCTAACTACCTACCGGGCGCCGCGCCGGTCAACGGTAGCCCATAGTGCAGGCGGGTTGCCAACAGCCGCACGGCGCGTATTTACGCATATTATATTTCGGTCGACTTGATGTTAGTTTTGAAATCCTAAGAAATGGCTACATAACTGGTGTATTATGTGCAGTGGATGTATTATATATGTCGCAGATTCATCACCGAGGCACAATATTTAGAGTTGACAATTTAGAATAACGCCATCTATCATCGTTTTTTCGGAAACGTCAAGCAGTGAGCTTGGGTGAGGTCGATACAGAGCGTGGCAAGTCTGGTTTGACAGCTGTCAGTTGTGATATGTCAAATGTCAGTTGTCAATGGTCGGTTGACGTTCACATCGTACCTCCGCCATGCCGAACTTGGACTCTGACAACGATGAACCCGAAATAGTTGAGCTACCTTCGTCATATATATCCGGATATCTATTATAAATGTAGTAAAAAGCGTACCTGTCCCGAATTCATTTCTGAATTAAATCATATTTCCGGTTTCAATGAATCGAGAATTTTTATTCATTTTAAAACTTTGAACAAAACGTCGTCGTTCCACGAACAGTTGAAAGTACCCTCAGATTCTTTTTGTAACTATGTACCTACTTAGTTAAATGTTTCGAGGCCACATTTATTAAAAATTTCGAGCAAAACATGAGACAGAAGCCAGGCAGCTCGATTTTTGAACTTTTTTAAAATATACCATTTATCTCCCCTTGCCCTTGTTTCCCCCAAGATTACTTATTAAAATTGTTTGTTCGATTTGGAATATTCTCTACGTAAAAGTTTAACAATCGGGAATTAAAAAAAAATCATTATGATGTACGTACATACATCAAAATAAAACACCTCTAAGCAAAATTGACTATTCTGGTACATTAAAAAACTTGTTTTATTTTATATAGTATACTATAAATCCCTACTAACATCTTTGTCGACAGAGGCAGCCCTAGCAATTTACAATATCCACGCGGCGGCGCGCATCTACAAAGCAAAACTCACTTTACGTTTGTAAGGTTAGGGTACATTTTCGTTCGCAGAGTCTATCGACTTGACAGTGTAGGCTATTATAGCGGTAGGCATTGAACATTTTGTATGGAGTGTAGTATCTGGTGTAGTGGCCGCTAAGGTGATGTGTTACAGAACTCTAAGGCGAGAATTGACCACCGACGACGGCGAGATCGTCAATACCTGGGCCCATAACCTATTAGGTTATTAGACCAATGAAAGACATAATTTGAATATGAACGAATAATATTTAATTCAATTCCTTCAGGAAGGGTGTGTGTGTTCTACTGAGCTACACGCTACAGACTAAGCAATGGGGTCATGTGTTTACGTTATACGTTTTACTAAAGAACAAAGAGTTACTTATTCAAGTAGTATATACATTTTTGTTATTCCAACAGTAACATATCTAATGTATACTCTTCTTTTGTCCCATGATTGTTGCCATGATGGTCATGAGACAACAGCAAATTCATCTCAATTGTTTGTCACATGACACACAATTTCTTGACGAATATCCATTGTGCCGTACAACAAATAAGAAAGTGAACGGAAAAGGCATGCGCCATCCCCCACTATTGGTACAATAATAAGGTTTATTAATTTCCCATTGATGTTAACCAACTCCAGACACTTCTAAGACAAACTAAAAAAAAACTATAGGTATTAATATACCTACACAACAAATCAAACACAGATAGTTTTACAATTAAAAGTTTTTACGTGAGTTCAACCTTTTTTGAATACATTCGAATTTGAGTTTTAGACATACAAGTGTCAAAATAAAAAGAAGTAATTTAAATCAAAATCTCTAAGGAGTATTGATATCAACTTCGAAGCAAATCACCGCCAAAATAAGTTTCTACCCCTTTTTAACCCCGTTAGGGGAATTGTTAAAAAAGGTTTATGCAAGAAGTAGATTGGACCAAGGAATCACTTTGTCCCATACAAACTTTGCCCCCCGTTTTCACCCCCTTAGGGGGAGAATTTCGAAAAATCCTTTCTTATCGGATGCCTACGTCATACAAAGAACACACCCTCCAAGTTTCAGGTCTCTACGATCAGCGGTTTAGGCTGTGCGTTGATCCGTCAGCCATTCAGGGCAAAGCCTTTTATATGTATAGATATTGTACCTAATTCCTTTAAATTTTAATATTAAATAAACACCTTTGCTCAATACAAACATTTATTGTTCTTACAGAATGAGTAGGGCAACACACCAACAACTAGAAACTTTGGTAGATTTCCTGGTACAGAACCCAGGAATTGCCAAAGGGTTATTGCGCTCTGCTCAGGGTAAGCTGGAGACGAAGAGAAAGTGGGACGAAATAGCAGTATCGTTAAATGCACTAGGCGGTGCACAGAAAGATGGCAAAGGCTGGGCTAGGGTACACACTTATAAACATTTTTATTTCAGTTAATTATATGACAACAGTTACAATAATTAGTACATTTATTTCCCTTTCAGTATTGGGCTGATAAAAAGCATGAAGAAGAAGAAGACATGTGGGGAGCAAGCACAGTCGATGAGGCGTACAGGTGGTGGTTCTGCAGATTATTTACCTGTATTAAGGTGGATGTTCCAGGGTAGCCCGCGAAATTCAAGTTTTCTTACGTTTTTGGCGATTTGCAGGCCAGTGCTAGGTTGTATGTTAGTGAAAATATGATTCGCGGCTGTAAGACGTATGCAGTTACAGAATTATAATCATCAAAATCATCATTACAACCCTCCAAGCTCATGTAACTGTCAAGAATGACCTTTTGATGAAATACTCATCATCAAATGCGAATCATATTTTCACTAACATACAACCTAGCACTGGCCTGCAAATCGCTAAAACGTAAGAAAATTTGAATTTCGCGGGCTACCGTGAACATCAATCTTAACACCCATCGACCAACGCCTGGTAGCAGTGATGGGGGGCTCTCAATTTGCTGCAGGAGACAGCCATGTTGCTGCCAATCCATTCCCATCCACAGTAAGTTTTGTTGTAAATTTTAAGACATAAATTGTAAACTTGATAAAAGTTAACCCCTTCATAACCTTCACTTATTCTATAATTACAGAGCCAAAGCCAGATTGACATCCAAGTGGAAATAATTCCAACCGAAGATGATAATATGGATGGAAATGAATTGGAGTCTCATACTTCTCCCATCCAACATGAAGAGACAGTGAGAGGTAAATAATCTTTCAAACTATGTATGCCATTCATGATGATATAATTACTTGCATAAATGTAATTTATTTTATTTTTCAGTTGTAACACCAAGAGAACATAGTCCTGAAAGGACCAGCCTGCCCTCACAACAGCGTGTTCGATCAAGGACTTTGTTAGATCAAAGCCAGGAGAGATACGCTGATATAGAGAGGAAGAGGGTTGAAGCAGAAACTGTCACAGCGAGGGCCTTATCTCGAGCTGTAGAACAAATGGAGGATCTTTCAGCAGCCATAAGAGAAGGCTCTCAAACTGTGGCAAGTGCTTTAAATAATATTGCTGAGGCCCTGAGGAAATAGGCAGTAATTATAGTTTTACTAGTGTTTATAGTGTAATACGGTGATTAGATCTAACTTATGATGTGAACAAAATATAAATTTGGGTATGTGTATGCGGGACTCTGAGATCTATTTCACTAGACTCAGCCGCACAACTGTGATGTTCGTAGAATGTTCGTAGTGGACTGTATGATTTTAACGTGGATAAGGAAACACAACGAGACCAAACTGTGGCCTCTACACAAGAATAAAAACACTGTTTTATATACAATAAAGAAATAAAAGGTTTATTTGACTCACTTAGTACTTATTTACACTTGAAAGTATTACTAGTAGGAGAGATCACTGTCGACTGTGTTTTCAGTACAAATCCTTGCCTCCTATATCCTTTTACATCATGATTCAAGTAGTGGCAAAATGTTTAAAATCTCTTTTATAGATATCCAACAGAAATTCTAGATTTAAGGCAACCTGCGTGCCAGATTCTTATTGGTTAAAATTAAGGCATTCTTATTGGACTAGAATTCAGCCTTTGAAATTGCCCAATCAAAAACATTATTAAATTTTTACGAGTGGAATTTTCCATAACTTTTGTACCTATTCTTGACAGACTTTGAAACACATAAAGTCGTTATGTAAAACTTACGTAATACACTTTGTTTAATATTTAAATGAAAAATGACTCTGCTTAATTTTAGTATGTTTAATTACAGAAAATTCGTTATGTACAAATATTCAAATTTAATAGCACGGTACGTGTATCGCTGTCCGAAGCTATATGCGAGAGTGCGTTGCGCGGCCGCTGACCCGATCAGCTGTGACCTCTCCTCCCGCGCCCCCCGCCGCTGCTCGTTCACACGTATGATGCGTGAACATCCTCCGGCGCGTTGAAAGCCATAGCTTTCAAGAAGTAGACGATGTTGGGAGCCTGGATGCGGCCCGCTCCGCTTCGTTGTCATCTTTGGACTGTGAAGTTGGCAGAAGGCATAGTCTGTTGATCGCCCTTCGTATAATGCCCCTTGAAGTAGTGACGTCAGCTACCCTGCTGACACCGTCGGCCCCTGGATAGAGGCGAGACACGCGCCCCAGCCGCCATTGTAATGGCGGTAAGTTGTCCTCCTTCAGTACCACCACGTCACCGCAGGTGAGCCCTTGCTGTCCAGTGCGCCACTTGGTGCGCTGCTGCAGCTCAGAGATGTACTCCCTGCGCCATCTCTCCCAGAAGTGCTGCCTTATCTTCTCTAGTAGCTCGTATCTGTTGGGTCTAGTAGCAGTGATGGGCTTCGTTGGAACAGACATCAGTGGTCTCCCAATTAGGAAGTGGCCTGGAGTCAGAGGGGAAGGATCAGTACAATTGGACGAGAGAGGAGTCAGCGGGCGTGAATTCAGGATTGCTTCAATCTGTGTGAACAGCGTTGCTAGCTCCTCAAACGTCAAAGCAGCATTTCCAGCTACACGTTTCAAGTGAAACTTAGCTGATTTAATTCCAGCCTCAAATATTCCACCGAAGTGGGGAGAATAAGCGGGGCTGAATACAAATTTGATACCTTCAGAAGTGGCATAATCACTGACAGACTGACGGCTGGATCGAAGCAGTTTACCTAATTCATTGTTGGCACCTACGAAATTCCTACCGTTGTCGCAAAAGATCTCATGACATTTTCCCCTACGTGATATGAATCGTCTTAGGCATAAAATAAAAGCTTGAGTACTCAGGTCACTTACAAGTTCCAAGTGAATTGCCTTTGTACTAAGGCATACAAATAAACATAGATAACATTTACTAATTCGGTTACCACGACCTTTACGGCTACATATCATAAAAGGTCCAGCAAAGTCAACTCCACACGAGTAGAAAGGGAAACAAGCATTAGTACGCGCTTCAGGCAAATGACCCATTATTGGTTGTAAGGTGTTCGCTCGCAATCGAACGCAAACAACACACTGTCTAACTACTTGCCGCGCTAGGCATCTCCCTCCAATAGGCCAGTACTTATCACGCACTGACGCTAACAGTAGCTGTTGACCTGCGTGAAACAAACGTATATGTTCACTTATCATTAATATTTTGGTAAAATGATGTTTTGAATCTAACATTATAGGGTGTTTCTTATCAAAACTATAATTGGAGTTTTCTAAACGACCACCCACACGAACAATGTCATTGGAATCTATGAATGGGGTTAATTGTAATAATTTAGCCGAGATGTACGCTACCGAGCTCGTACACGCTCTGAAAATATATCATAAATTAAAGAAGTTACATGTACGAGACTGGCTAGATTGGGCCGTGACTCCACAGGCGTCCAACGAATGGCGTTGGGCTGTCTGTGGAGTCACGGCCCAATCTAGCCAGTCTCGTACTTTTTTTTTTTTTTTTTTTTTTTTTTTTTTTAAATTTTAGTTGACAGCAATACCCCTATAGTCTGGCTCGTTGATAGCGGGCTTATCTATGACCTGCGTGGTCAGGAGTTACCGACGTCAGAAGGGGGTCTTTACGATTTGATACAAAGCATACTTTTCGGTACTACCATGAGAATCAGATTATGTAACGAGATTAGGGATAAATTCTCCACTTTAGGTACCCTACGTTGGTGTGGGGCTGAGAAAGAATCTCTGTTTAATTATGAGATACTCCGCAATTCCACGGAAATATGCGGGAACAACCCTCCCGGTTCATTCATCCGAACTAGTGGAGAGATGAAAAACGACACAATCTCATCTTTACATGAAGATGAATTACGGCAACTATACCAAGACTTGATCCATTGCGTCTCAGATGACGGGCAGCGCAAACTGGGTCTAATATCCAGCGCCATTCCTCAGAAAGGGTACGCTGTTATTTACGTGGGGGGAGCGCCCGGCACCGGATGGATGCATGTGCTTGGAGCGATGAACTTTACGTGCCCCATCCTTGTGATTGACCCGACAGACATTGATGAGCCCCCATCCAATCTAAGAGTATATCATGACACTCGATTGGTTCATGGGATCAGGGATATACAGGCGGCATGCATTGATACCCTGTTTGAGTATGACAGGGATGTTGCCTTCATATGGGATGTCCGATCACGCAATGCCTCAAGTTCGAGTAGAAATGCGAGAAACATTTTGATAGGTTCGGAAATAGTGGTTCTGAATGAGATATTGTCAAGTGATTGGTTCAGAGAGCATGTAAAATTCTATCAGCTAAAGATAAATCAAAGCAACATCACATCATTCAACTTGCCCAAGGAAGGAAAGTTTTTCATTCAACCCTATACATTGTCCAGAGATGTATATGAAATCAGGTGTGTGGGGTTTACGTCTAGCAATTGGGATTTGATTTCCGTGTCAGCCGAAACAGCAGCTGTCATCCAAAGAGAAACAGAGCGCACTGGCGAGATGTTAGCTCAGGGTGAGCTAACAGAGTATGAGCTATATCTGAATTTCATTTGCAGCGTTTTTCGGGAGTGCGACTACATAGACGATCCCCCATCCGTCATCTCTGAGTGGGAGGTCGCTTTATACACACTGAATTGGAATGATAGGGGCAAACTATCGTTCTACTTCGATCAACTACGAAATAGAGAGGAAAGCACTAGATTCGTGGGTAGCTGGTTTGCGAACGGGTTATTGCAAGCCGGTGAGACTCCATTTCATGAGTCATTGTTATTGGGTCCCTATCCTGCTTTCGTATTCGATTCAAGAGCTATAATCAAAGCGAAAGTCGAAGGACTTTATTTCTTTACCTTCTCTTGTGACGCACCATTGATGCGTAACGAGCTAGTATTCTCGGAATCATACCTCATCGGTGCAACCGAATATAACTTGCATGCCGACAACAAGATGCCAACTTACGATTTGGCGCGTACTAACATTTCCAAATCTCATGGTTCAGTCTTTGCGAAGTTCCCTAACGATTTTTCTTTGGAGGACGATATAATATCCCCCTCAGGTCACTCGCTCAGGATGGGAGTCGAGTTCGCGAACGGAAGAGCATCCATCGTGATGTTCGCTCTGAAAATACTATCGAACTTCTTCTCTCATGGCGCTTCCAAATTAAGTCCCGAAGTGGTAACACGTTACTTTGGTGACAATGCGCGCTCAAAATGGCTTCGTACATTCAGCAATAGGTGCGATGCCGCAAGTAGATATCTCGAACGCTGTTCCGTAACGTTATGGCACTCGAAGCTCGAGTGGATAGTTGGCTACGAGGCTGCAGGGCACCTTATGTCTTCCATAGTTAAAGACATGGACGTAGTTACCGCATTTTTAAGACGTTCGATAACCTGCGACCTAAAAGGTGAGGAAATTTTCAGATACCTACAGGCCTCCATTGGTGTGAAGGGGAATCGTGCGTGCGCCCTTCCTCGCGACCCCCCCATTCCTGCCGAGATGTACGCTACCGAGCTCGTACACGCTCTGAAAATATATCATAAATTAAAGAAGTTACATGTACGAGACTGGCTAGATTGGGCCGTGACTCCACAGGCGTCCAACGAATGGCGTTGGGCTGTCAAGTTCCTGAAGTTTGATGCGATAGCCAGGTCCGTGTACGTTTCTCGCTCGTATCATCAGGTGGTGGGAAAAGGGGTCTTCTCCCAATGCGCATCATCTGGTGAGCTGTTGGAGATGACTCTGGAGGCTGTCGCTCGTATAAATCCCGTCCTGTCACGGTCGCCAAAATGTTTAATATTTAAATGAAAAATGACTCTGCTTAATTTACGTACACATCATTTTGAATATCTACATGTTCGAATAGATCTTCATTTTCTACTCCATCGGTTATAGTTTTACTATATTCATTATTACAGCGACAACAGGCGGACCCGTGGTACAACAAATGACTTGGCGACCATTAGAACCAAGCATGTCGCGTCACACTCAGGCTATAGCCACCGTAGGCACCGCCATCTCGCGGACAACACTGCCGTTAAGGTCCGTAGTGGCACAGATTACCAGATACTACACTCCATGTACTTACGCGCGCTAACTACCTACCGGGCGCCGCGCCGGTCAACGGTAGCCCATAGTGCAGGCGGGTTGCCAACAGCCGCACGGCGCGTATTTACGCATATTATATTTCGGTCGACTTGATGTTAGTTTTGAAATCCTAAGAAATGGCTACATAACTGGTGTATTATGTGCAGTGGATGTATTATATATGTCGCAGATTCATCACCGAGGCACAATATTTAGAGTTGACAATTTAGAATAACGCCATCTATCATCGTTTTTTCGGAAACGTCAAGCAGTGAGCTTGGGTGAGGTCGATACAGAGCGTGGCAAGTCTGGTTTGACAGCTGTCAGTTGTGATATGTCAAATGTCAGTTGTCAATGGTCGGTTGACGTTCACATCGTACCTCCGCCATGCCGAACTTGGACTCTGACAACGATGAACCCGAAATAGTTGAGCTACCTTCGTCATATATATCCGGATATCTATTATAAATGTAGTAAAAAGCGTACCTGTCCCGAATTCATTTCTGAATTAAATCATATTTCCGGTTTCAATGAATCGAGAATTTTTATTCATTTTAAAACTTTGAACAAAACGTCGTCGTTCCACGAACAGTTGAAAGTACCCTCAGATTCTTTTTGTAACTATGTACCTACTTAGTTAAATGTCTCGAGGCCACATTTATTAAAAATTTCGAGCAAAACATGAGACAGAAGCCAGGCAGCTCGATTTTTGAACTTTTTTAAAATATACCATTTATCTCCCCTTGCCCTTGTTTCCCCCAAGATTACTTATTAAAATTGTTTGTTCGATTTGGAATATTCTCTACGTAAAAGTTTAACAATCGGGAATTAAAAAAAAATCATTATGATGTACGTACATACATCAAAATAAAACACCTCTAAGCAAAATTGACTATTCTGGTACATTAAAAAACTTGTTTTATTTTATATAGTATACTATAAATCCCTACTAACATCTTTGTCGACAGAGGCAGCCCTAGCAATTTACAATATCCACGCGGCGGCGCGCATCTACAAAGCAAAACTCACTTTACGTTTGTAAGGTTAGGGTACATTTTCGTTCGCAGAGTCTATCGACTTGACAGTGTAGGCTATTATAGCGGTAGGCATTGAACATTTTGTATGGAGTGTAGTATCTGGTGTAGTGGCCGCTAAGGTGATGTGTTACAGAACTCTAAGGCGAGAATTGACCACCGACGACGGCGAGATCGTCAATACCTGGGCCCATAACCTATTAGGTTATTAGACCAATGAAAGACATAATTTGAATATGAACGAATAATATTTAATTCAATTCCTTCAGGAAGGGTGTGTGTGTTCTACTGAGCTACACGCTACAGACTAAGCAATGGGGTCATGTGTTTACGTTATACGTTTTACTAAAGAACAAGAGTTACTTATTCAAGTAGTATATACATTTTTGTTATTCCAACAGTAACATATCTAATGTATACTCTTCTTTTGTCCCATGATTGTTGCCATGATGGTCATGAGACAACAGCAAATTCATCTCAATTGTTTGTCACATGACACACAATTTCTTGACGAATATCCATTGTGCCGTACAACAAATAAGAAAGTGAACGGAAAAGGCATGCGCCATCCCCCACTATTGGTACAATAATAAGGTTTATTAATTTCCCATTGATGTTAACCAACTCCAGACACTTCTAAGACAAACTAAAAAAAAACTATAGGTATTAATATACCTACACAACAAATCAAACACAGATAGTTTTACAATTAAAAGTTTTTACGTGAGTTCAACCTTTTTTGAATACATTCGAATTTGAGTTTTAGACATACATGTGTCAAAATAAAAAGAAGTAATTTAAATCAAAATCTCTAAGGAGTATTGATATCAACTTCGAAGCAAATCACCGCCAAAATAAGTTTCTACCCCTTTTTAACCCCGTTAGGGGAATTGTTAAAAAAGGTTTATGCAAGAAGTAGATTGGACCAAGGAATCACTTTGTCCCATACAAACTTTGCCCCCCGTTTTCACCCCCTTAGGGGGAGAATTTCGAAAAATCCTTTCTTATCGGATGCCTACGTCATACAAAGAACACACCCTCCAAGTTTCAGGTCTCTACGATCAGCGGTTTAGGCTGTGCGTTGATCCGTCAGCCATTCAGGGCAAAGCCTTTTATATGTATAGATATTGTACCTAATTCCTTTAAATTTTAATATTAAATAAACACCTTTGCTCAATACAAACATTTATTGTTCTTACAGAATGAGTAGGGCAACACACCAACAACTAGAAACTTTGGTAGATTTCCTGGTACAGAACCCAGGAATTGCCAAAGGGTTATTGCGCTCTGCTCAGGGTAAGCTGGAGACGAAGAGAAAGTGGGACGAAATAGCAGTATCGTTAAATGCACTAGGCGGTGCACAGAAAGATGGCAAAGGCTGGGCTAGGGTACACACTTATAAACATTTTTATTTCAGTTAATTATATGACAACAGTTACAATAATTAGTACATTTATTTCCCTTTCAGTATTGGGCTGATAAAAAGCATGAAGAAGAAGAAGACATGTGGGGAGCAAGCACAGTCGATGAGGCGTACAGGTGGTGGTTCTGCAGATTATTTACCTGTATTAAGGTGGATGTTCCAGGGTAGCCCGCGAAATTCAAGTTTTCTTACGTTTTTAGCGATTTGCAGGCCAGTGCTAGGTTGTATGTTAGTGAAAATATGATTCGCGGCTGTAAGACGTATGCAGTTACAGAATTATAATCATCAAAATCATCATTACAACCCTCCAAGCTCATGTAACTGTCAAGAATGACCTTTTGATGAAATACTCATCATCAAATGCGAATCATATTTTCACTAACATACAACCTAGCACTGGCCTGCAAATCGCTAAAACGTAAGAAAATTTGAATTTCGCGGGCTACCGTGAACATCAATCTTAACACCCATCGACCAACGCCTGGTAGCAGTGATGGGGGGCTCTCAATTTGCTGCAGGAGACAGCCATGTTGCTGCCAATCCATTCCCATCCACAGTAAGTTTTGTTGTAAATTTTAAGACATAAATTGTAAACTTGATAAAAGTTAACCCCTTCATAACCTTCACTTATTCTATAATTACAGAGCCAAAGCCAGATTGACATCCAAGTGGAAATAATTCCAACCGAAGATGATAATATGGATGGAAATGAATTGGAGTCTCATACTTCTCCCATCCAACATGAAGAGACAGTGAGAGGTAAATAATCTTTCAAACTATGTATGCCATTCATGATGATATAATTACTTGCATAAATGTAATTTATTTTATTTTTCAGTTGTAACACCAAGAGAACATAGTCCTGAAAGGACCAGCCTGCCCTCACAACAGCGTGTTCGATCAAGGACTTTGTTAGATCAAAGCCAGGAGAGATACGCTGATATAGAGAGGAAGAGGGTTGAAGCAGAAACTGTCACAGCGAGGGCCTTATCTCGAGCTGTAGAACAAATGGAGGATCTTTCAGCAGCCATAAGAGAAGGCTCTCAAACTGTGGCAAGTGCTTTAAATAATATTGCTGAGGCCCTGAGGAAATAGGCAGTAATTATAGTTTTACTAGTGTTTATAGTGTAATACGGTGATTAGATCTAACTTATGATGTGAACAAAATATAAATTTGGGTATGTGTATGCGGGACTCTGAGATCTATTTCACTAGACTCAGCCGCACAACTGTGATGTTCGTAGAATGTTCGTAGTGGACTGTATGATTTTAACGTGGATAAGGAAACACAACGAGACCAAACTGTGGCCTCTACACAAGAATAAAAACACTGTTTTATATACAATAAAGAAATAAAAGGTTTATTTGACTCACTTAGTACTTATTTACACTTGAAAGTATTACTAGTAGGAGAGATCACTGTCGACTGTGTTTTCAGTACAAATCCTTGCCTCCTATATCCTTTTACATCATGATTCAAGTAGTGGCAAAATGTTTAAAATCTCTTTTATAGATATCCAACAGAAATTCTAGATTTAAGGCAACCTGCGTGCCAGATTCTTATTGGTTAAAATTAAGGCATTCTTATTGGACTAGAATTCAGCCTTTGAAATTGCCCAATCAAAAACATTATTAAATTTTTACGAGTGGAATTTTCCATAACTTTTGTACCTATTCTTGACAGACTTTGAAACACATAAAGTCGTTATGTAAAACTTACGTAATACACTTTGTTTAATATTTAAATGAAAAATGACTCTGCTTAATTTTAGTATGTTTAATTACAGAAAATTCGTTATGTACAAATATTCAAATTTAATAGCACGGTACGTGTATCGCTGTCCGAAGCTATATGCGAGAGTGCGTTGCGCGGCCGCTGACCCGATCAGCTGTGACCTCTCCTCCCGCGCCCCCCGCCGCTGCTCGTTCACACGTATGATGCGTGAACATCCTCCGGCGCGTTGAAAGCCATAGCTTTCAAGAAGTAGACGATGTTGGGAGCCTGGATGCGGCCCGCTCCGCTTCGTTGTCATCTTTGGACTGTGAAGTTGGCAGAAGGCATAGTCTGTTGATCGCCCTTCGTATAATGCCCCTTGAAGTAGTGACGTCAGCTACCCTGCTGACACCGTCGGCCCCTGGATAGAGGCGAGACACGCGCCCCAGCCGCCATTGTAATGGCGGTAAGTTGTCCTCCTTCAGTACCACCACGTCACCGCAGGTGAGCCCTTGCTGTCCAGTGCGCCACTTGGTGCGCTGCTGCAGCTCAGAGATGTACTCCCTGCGCCATCTCTCCCAGAAGTGCTGCCTTATCTTCTCTAGTAGCTCGTATCTGTTGGGTCTAGTAGCAGTGATGGGCTTCGTTGGAACAGACATCAGTGGTCTCCCAATTAGGAAGTGGCCTGGAGTCAGAGGGGAAGGATCAGTACAATTGGACGAGAGAGGAGTCAGCGGGCGTGAATTCAGGATTGCTTCAATCTGTGTGAACAGCGTTGCTAGCTCCTCAAACGTCAAAGCAGCATTTCCAGCTACACGTTTCAAGTGAAACTTAGCTGATTTAATTCCAGCCTCAAATATTCCACCGAAGTGGGGAGAATAAGCGGGGCTGAATACAAATTTGATACCTTCAGAAGTGGCATAATCACTGACAGACTGACGGCTGGATCGAAGCAGCTTACCTAATTCATTGTTGGCACCTACGAAATTCCTACCGTTGTCGCAAAAGATCTCATGACATTTTCCCCTACGTGATATGAATCGTCTTAGGCATAAAATAAAAGCTTGAGTACTCAGGTCACTTACAAGTTCCAAGTGAATTGCCTTTGTACTAAGGCATACAAATAAACATAGATAACATTTACTAATTCGGTTACCACGACCTTTACGGCTACATATCATAAAAGGTCCAGCAAAGTCAACTCCACACGAGTAGAAAGGGAAACAAGCATTAGTACGCGCTTCAGGCAAATGACCCATTATTGGTTGTAAGGTGTTCGCTCGCAATCGAACGCAAACAACACACTGTCTAACTACTTGCCGCGCTAGGCATCTCCCTCCAATAGGCCAGTACTTATCACGCACTGACGCTAACAGTAGCTGTTGACCTGCGTGAAACAAACGTATATGTTCACTTATCATTAATATTTTGGTAAAATGATGTTTTGAATCTAACATTATAGGGTGTTTCTTATCAAAACTATAATTGGAGTTTTCTAAACGACCACCCACACGAACAATGTCATTGGAATCTATGAATGGGGTTAATTGTAATAATTTAGCCGAGATGTACGCTACCGAGCTCGTACACGCTCTGAAAATATATCATAAATTAAAGAAGTTACATGTACGAGACTGGCTAGATTGGGCCGTGACTCCACAGGCGTCCAACGAATGGCGTTGGGCTGTCTGTGGAGTCACGGCCCAATCTAGCCAGTCTCGTACTTTTTTTTTTTTTTTTTTTTTTTTTTTTTTTAATTTTAGTTGACAGCAATACCCCTATAGTCTGGCTCGTTGATAGCGGGCTTATCTATGACCTGCGTGGTCAGGAGTTACCGACGTCAGAAGGGGGTCTTTACGATTTGATACAAAGCATACTTTTCGGTACTACCATGAGAATCAGATTATGTAACGAGATTAGGGATAAATTCTCCACTTTAGGTACCCTACGTTGGTGTGGGGCTGAGAAAGAATCTCTGTCCACATTTTACCCTTAAACCCTAACCGCCTTATGAATAAAGATAGTTAAACCTGGTTTAACTTAGACTTGGTTTATCTCGCATGCCGTCATTATGAGATACTCCGCAATTCCACGGAAATATGCGGGAACAACCCTCCCGGTTCATTCATCCGAACTAGTGGAGAGATGAAAAACGACACAATCTCATCTTTACATGAAGATGAATTACGGCAACTATACCAAGACTTGATCCATTGCGTCTCAGATGACGGGCAGCGCAAACTGGGTCTAATATCCAGCGCCATTCCTCACAAAGGGTACGCTGTTATTTACGTGGGGGGAGCGCCCGGCACCGGATGGATGCATGTGCTTGGAGCGATGAACTTTACGTGCCCCATCCTTGTGATTGACCCGACAGACATTGATGAGCCCCCATCCAATCTAAGAGTATATCATGACACTCGATTGGTTCATGGGATCAGGGATATACAGGCGGCATGCATTGATACCCTGTTTGAGTATGACAGGGATGTTGCCTTCATATGGGATGTCCGATCACGCAATGCCTCAAGTTCGAGTAGAAATGCGAGAAACATTTTGATAGGTTCGGAAATAGTGGTTCTGAATGAGATATTGTCAAGTGATTGGTTCAGAGAGCATGTAAAATTCTATCAGCTAAAGATAAATCAAAGCAACATCACATCATTCAACTTGCCCAAGGAAGGAAAGTTTTTCATTCAACCCTATACATTGTCCAGAGATGTATATGAAATCAGGTGTGTGGGGTTTACGTCTAGCAATTGGGATTTGATTTCCGTGTCAGCCGAAACAGCAGCTGTCATCCAAAGAGAAACAGAGCGCACTGGCGAGATGTTAGCTCAGGGTGAGCTAACAGAGTATGAGCTATATCTGAATTTCATTTGCAGCGTTTTTCGGGAGTGCGACTACATAGACGATCCCCCATCCGTCATCTCTGAGTGGGAGGTCGCTTTATACACACTGAATTGGAATGATAGGGGCAAACTATCGTTCTACTTCGATCAACTACGAAATAGAGAGGAAAGCACTAGATTCGTGGGTAGCTGGTTTGCGAACGGGTTATTGCAAGCCGGTGAGACTCCATTTCATGAGTCATTGTTATTGGGTCCCTATCCTGCTTTCGTATTCGATTCAAGAGCTATAATCAAAGCGAAAGTCGAAGGACTTTATTTCTTTACCTTCTCTTGTGACGCACCATTGATGCGTAACGAGCTAGTATTCTCGGAATCATACCTCATCGGTGCAACCGAATATAACTTGCATGCCGACAACAAGATGCCAACTTACGATTTGGCGCGTACTAACATTTCCAAATCTCATGGTTCAGTCTTTGCGAAGTTCCCTAACGATTTTTCTTTGGAGGACGATATAATATCCCCCTCAGGTCACTCGCTCAGGATGGGAGTCGAGTTCGCGAACGGAAGAGCATCCATCGTGATGTTCGCTCTGAAAATACTATCGAACTTCTTCTCTCATGGCGCTTCCAAATTAAGTCCCGAAGTGGTAACACGTTACTTTGGTGACAATGCGCGCTCAAAATGGCTTCGTACATTCAGCAATAGGTGCGATGCCGCAAGTAGATATCTCGAACGCTGTTCCGTAACGTTATGGCACTCGAAGCTCGAGTGGATAGTTGGCTACGAGGCTGCAGGGCACCTTATGCCTTCCATAGTTAAAGACATGGACGTAGTTACCGCATTTTTAAGACGTTCGATAACCTGCGACCTAAAAGGTGAGGAAATTTTCAGATACCTACAGGCCTCCATTGGTGTGAAGGGGAATCGTGCGTGCGCCCTTCCTCGCGACCCCCCCATTCCTGCCGAGATGTACGCTACCGAGCTCGTACACGCTCTGAAAATATATCATAAATTAAAGAAGTTACATGTACGAGACTGGCTAGATTGGGCCGTGACTCCACAGGCGTCCAACGAATGGCGTTGGGCTGTCAAGTTCCTGAAGTTTGATGCGATAGCCAGGTCCGTGTACGTTTCTCGCTCGTATCATCAGGTGGTGGGAAAAGGGGTCTTCTCCCAATGCGCATCATCTGGTGAGCTGTTGGAGATGACTCTGGAGGCTGTCGCTCGTATAAATCCCGTCCTGTCACGGTCGCCAAAATGTTTAATATTTAAATGAAAAATGACTCTGCTTAATTTACGTACACATCATTTTGAATATCTACATGTTCGAATAGATCTTCATTTTCTACTCCATCGGTTATAGTTTTACTATATTCATTATTACAGCGACAACAGGCGGACCCGTGGTACAACAAATGACTTGGCGACCATTAGAACCAAGCATGTCGCGTCACACTCAGGCTATAGCCACCGTAGGCACCGCCATCTCGCGGACAACACTGCCGTTAAGGTCCGTAGTGGCACAGATTACCAGATACTACACTCCATGTACTTACGCGCGCTAACTACCTACCGGGCGCCGCGCCGGTCAACGGTAGCCCATAGTGCAGGCGGGTTGCCAACAGCCGCACGGCGCGTATTTACGCATATTATATTTCGGTCGACTTGATGTTAGTTTTGAAATCCTAAGAAATGGCTACATAACTGGTGTATTATGTGCAGTGGATGTATTATATATGTCGCAGATTCATCACCGAGGCACAATATTTAGAGTTGACAATTTAGAATAACGCCATCTATCATCGTTTTTTCGGAAACGTCAAGCAGTGAGCTTGGGTGAGGTCGATACAGAGCGTGGCAAGTCTGGTTTGACAGCTGTCAGTTGTGATATGTCAAATGTCAGTTGTCAATGGTCGGTTGACGTTCACATCGTACCTCCGCCATGCCGAACTTGGACTCTGACAACGATGAACCCGAAATAGTTGAGCTACCTGATGGTTTTAGGGCGATACAATAAGAGAACAGTGTGATTAAAGTTGATTTAATGTAAAGAGAGCACGGATACATTTATCTAATTAGACGGCCATTACCAGAGAGAATTATTAGAAACATCAAACTCGAATGACACATTACATAGACAATATTGTCTTCGTTTACAAACGTTCCAATACTAGGCCTTAAACTAATACAATATTAACAATACTAGGCCTCAAAAACAAAATATAATTATATCAGAAAATGCACACATAAACATAGGTATGGTTTAATGCACAGAGTCAACATTTTAATATTTGAGACACAAACTTTAGATGTTTTTCACAAGTTAACGGTTTAGTTAAAACATCAGCCAACATTTCATCAGTACAAAGATATTCTAAAACAATCTGTTTGTTTGTTACCAAATCTTTTACAAAGTGATGTCTTATATCAATATGCTTTGACCTTGCATGAAATACAGAATTACTACAAAGTTTATGAGCTGACTGATTGTCATTTAACAACAAAACTTTACAAACAATGCCAGTACATTCAGAAATAAATGTTTTCAGAAACATAGCTTCTTTACAAGAATCTGAAATTGCCATGTACTCAGCCTCAGTACTCGAGAGTGCCACTGTACGCTGCTTACGGCTTTCCCATGAAACTATAGACTTTCCTATACAAAATATATATCCAGTATAAGATCGACGATCCACATGATTGGCCGCCCAGTCTGCATCAGTGAAACCCACAATATCTATTTCACCTTTCTGAAAAACAAGACAATAATCTAATGTTCCTTTCAAATACCTGAGAACCCTTTTTGCTGCTTTGCAGTGATTTTCACCATAACAGTTGTTGAACTGGCTAAGGTAACTGATACTGTGACTGATATCTGGCCTGGAACACACAGATAAATACATTAAGTAACCAATAAGGCTTCTATAATCAAAGTTACATTTTGAACTGTTTTCCTTCTGTAACTTTATCCCAACTTCCATTGGGGTTTTCATTGGTTTGCAATCTGACATGTTGAATTTATCTAATATTTTCTTTATGTAAGTTGACTGATCCAAGGTGAAGTTTCCATCAGCTGTTTTTTCTATTTTCATACCTAAAATATGATGAGCTGTACCTAAATCTTTCATATCAAATTCTTCCATCAGTCTTTTCTTTATAACATTTCTTTGTTGTGATGTTTTTAATGTAAATAACATTATATCATCAACATACAGGGCAATAATCATGATTTCACCATCATGATTGTATACATAAACACATGGTTCTGAAGATAACCTGTTAAATTTCAATTTTGTGGTTAAAACATCATTAATTTTCTTATACCATTGTTTCGCCGACTGTTTTAAGCCATAAATTGCTTTATGTAGCTTATAAACTTTCTTCTCACATCCTTTTACCACATAACCTACAGGTTGTTCCATGTAGACAGACTCTTCTAGGTCACCATTGAGAAATGCAGTCTTGACATCAAGATGCTCAACCATCATGTCATACTGAGCAGCCAAGGCCAGGAGTATTCTAATAGTTGAATATCTAACAACTGGAGAAAATGTTTCGTGGTAATCTACTCCATACCTCTGTGTGTATCCTTTGGCCATTAAGCGAGCTTTATACTTGAGTAACTCTCCATTCACTCCTCTCTTTTTACTAAAAACCCACTTGCATTTTACTGGCTTGTGCCCCACAGGTAAGTCAGTTAGAGTCCAGCATTTATTTTTTATGAAAGAGTTATACTCATCTGCGATAGCTTCACTCCAGTGTTTAGCCTCACTGCCACTCAATGCCTCCTCCAGTCTAGTCGGCAGCTCCTCTAACATTATCTCTGTCAGCCCGGCATACTCTGCTTCAGGAGCATCTTGATACTGCTCACTGTCCTCAGAGTCAACGCTCGACCTCCCTGGAATGTAAGTTACATCGGACGAAGAACTATCCGCACTCTCTGAATCCTCCTTCACATCCAAACTGAACATTGTCTGTCTGCGAGGATTTCTAGTGCCATCAGAAGGTAAAATGTTATCTATGGAGATATTTACTTGTGGAGACTGTTTGCCCTGGTCAGTCTGTGTTGGCTCAGATACTACTTTTGGTGATAATTGTTCTGTAGTTGGTTGTACAGAACTGTCTTCACCTAATAACCTAGATATATCAATTACTTTTACATCAGTATTTTTATTTTCATCATATGACACAGTTTTATTACTTAGAAACATATTTTCTACAAAATTGACATGCCTCGCCTTATGGATCTTCCTAGGATAAGATGGATCTATGAGCCTGTAGCCTTTACTTTCTTCACAGTATCCTACAAAGATGAATCTCCTACTTCTGGGATCCAGTTTTCTGGCATTTTCATCAACTGCATATGCTATGCATCCAAAAATACGTAAGTGTGCTACATTCACCTTTTTAGATGTCCACTTTTCTTCAGGTGTTGTACCCATGACTGCCTTGGTGGGGGAACGGTTCTTTAGGTAAACCGCTGTGTTAGCCGCTTCAGCCCAATACTGCTTCCCCAGTCCAGCATCTTGCAGCATACAACGGGTTTTATCCATAATTGTCCGGTTAGCCCTCTCCGCTACACCATTCTGTTCACTGCAGTGTGGGACCGTAGTTTCATGTCTAATCCCACAGCTCCTTAAGTACTCCTGAAAATTCAAATTAATGTATTCACCACCGTTATCACTTCTTAAAACTTTTATTTTCTTGTTTGTAAAATTTTCTACAAGTGATTTGAATATTTTAAATTTTTCAAACACTTCATCCTTTTTCTTTATGAAATAAATAAATGTTTTTCTACTGAAGTCGTCAATGAACGTTACAAAATAACGTGATCCACTGTATGATGGCACCTGCATAGGACCACACACATCAGTATGTACCAGCCCTAATATTTCAGTTGACCTACTGTGACTTTTCTTAGGAAATGGCAGTCTAGTTTGCTTACCTTCTATGCAAGCTACACAGGGACTGAACAAAGAATTATCAAAATGCATACCTGTGACCAATCGATTCTTCATTGCATTCATGCTCCTCGAGTTAAGGTGACCTAACCTCTTATGCCAAACTTCCTGTGTAACAGAAGCCCCAGCAGACACTAAAGCAGACATGCCTTCACCGTGCACTGGCAACTCCTCAGTTTTAACCTGTTCACAGACTAAGTTCATGGCACTTTCAGATTTTACCCTACAACTCACATTATGGACGGTGTCTAGTTGATAAACACCATTATAGCATGTACCTGTAGCTATGACCTCATTACCATTTAAGATTTTGCATCCTTGTTTATTAAACATTACACTAAAACCTTTCCTATTCAACTCACTTACTGATAATAAATTTGCAGAAAGTTTTGGAATATAGTACACATTACTTATTGTCTTTAAGCCCTTTTTTAACTGCACTTGCACACTACCAAGTCCTTCAGTCCTTACTGTTTCACCATTTGCCACGTTAACTTCAAGCGATTTAGTACACTGAAAGTTCTGCATCTTCTCCTTGTTGTTGGTCATGTGGTTGGTCGCCCCGCTATCCACATACCAGACATCACTCTGCAGCTTCACAGATAACGCAGTTAACAATGACTTTTCTTCCTTGGGAGTCCTTTTCGGTTTACTTTCAACTTTCTTCGGGCAATCTTTCTTTATGTGACCAGTTTTCTTGCAGCGAAAACACTTTAGAGGTTTCTTTGCCACCAATGCATTCAGTTCTGGATGATCCTCACGCTTGCCATCACGTCGCTGCTGCTCTAGTAAAAGCTTAGACTTAACCATATCGCTTGTCAACTTTGTATTAGCATTCTCCAAAGCCATGATAAGGGGGTCAAAGTCCGGGGTCAAACCGCTCAACATGATTACAGCTAAGAACTCATCATCAAACGCATTCCCAATGTCTGTAAGCTGTTGCCCAAGTTCAGTTATTTTAGTTAGGTAGCTCTGCATGCTCTCCGCCTCACTCAGCCTTACACCAAACAGCGTTCTTAGCAATCCAAGCCTCCTGCACAAACCTTTATCCTCGTAAGCGCGTTGCAAGCTATTCCATGCTTCATACGCCGTCTCCGCGTTTCGAATATGTGGCAACGCAGACGGGCCGACCGATAAGCAAATTTTTGCCAACGCCTTTTGATTTTTCTTAGGGTCTTCGCTCCCTTTTTCGGTTTGTATGCAATCGTATAGGTCTTCGTGCATAAGGACGTTTTTCAGCATAAACTTCCACTGGTTGTAATCTTCGATGCCTCGCAGCTTCTCAATCTGCAGTCCCATCGAAGCCATTGTAGTAATGTCTAAATGCGTTGTCGCCATGTAAAACTAATCCACGATGAAAACGTTCTTTTCGTGCGGAATAATTACGTTGCAGTTTGCAGCAAAGTCTGGGCCCATAACCTGATGGTTTTAGGGCGATACAATAAGAGAACAGTGTGATTAAAGTTGATTTAATGTAAAGAGAGCACGGATACATTTATCTAATTAGACGGCCATTACCAGAGAGAATTATTAGAAACATCAAACTCGAATGACACATCCATCGTCATCCTTCGTCATATATATCCGGATATCTATTATAAATGTAGTAAAAAGCGTACCTGTCCCGAATTCATTTCTGAATTAAATCATATTTCCGGTTTCAATGAATCGAGAATTTTTATTCATTTTAAAACTTTGAACAAAACGTCGTCGTTCCACGAACAGTTGAAAGTACCCTCAGATTCTTTTTGTAACTATGTACCTACTTAGTTAAATGTCTCGAGGCCACATTTATTAAAAATTTCGAGCAAAACATGAGACAGAAGCCAGGCAGCTCGATTTTTGAACTTTTTTAAAATATACCATTTATCTCCCCTTGCCCTTGTTTCCCCCAAGATTACTTATTAAAATTGTTTGTTCGATTTGGAATATTCTCTACGTAAAAGTTTAACAATCGGGAATTGAAAAAAAATCATTATGATGTACGTACATACATCAAAATAAAACACCTCTAAGCAAAATTGACTATTCTGGTACATTAAAAAACTTGTTTTATTTTATATAGTATACTATAAATCCCTACTAACATCTTTGTCGACAGAGGCAGCCCTAGCAATTTACAATATCCACGCGGCGGCGCGCATCTACAAAGCAAAACTCACTTTACGTTTGTAAGGTTAGGGTACATTTTCGTTCGCAGAGTCTATCGACTTGACAGTGTAGGCTATTATAGCGGTAGGCATTGAACATTTTGTATGGAGTGTAGTATCTGGTGTAGTGGCCGCTAAGGTGATGTGTTACAGAACTCTAAGGCGAGAATTGACCACCGACGACGGCGAGATCGTCAATACCTGGGCCCATAACCTATTAGGTTATTAGACCAATGAAAGACATAATTTGAATATGAACGAATAATATTTAATTCAATTCCTTCAGGAAGGGTGTGTGTGTTCTACTGAGCTACACGCTACAGACTAAGCAATGGGGTCATGTGTTTACGTTATACGTTTTACTAAAGAACAAAGAGTTACTTATTCAAGTAGTATATACATTTTTGTTATTCCAACAGTAACATATCTAATGTATACTCTTCTTTTGTCCCATGATTGTTGCCATGATGGTCATGAGACAACAGCAAATTCATCTCAA
Source organism: Diarsia dahlii (assembly GCA_949775195.1). Taxonomy (NCBI): domain Eukaryota; kingdom Metazoa; phylum Arthropoda; class Insecta; order Lepidoptera; family Noctuidae; genus Diarsia; species Diarsia dahlii. The sequence goes on along the minus strand of OX459203.1, from coordinate 13,271,009 downwards.
TTGTTTGTCACATGACACACAATTTCTTGACGAATATCCATTGTGCCGTACAACAAATAAGAAAGTGAACGGAAAAGGCATGCGCCATCCCCCACTATTGGTACAATAATAAGGTTTATTAATTTCCCATTGATGTTAACCAACTCCAGACACTTCTAAGACAAACTAAAAAAAAACTATAGGTATTAATATACCTACACAACAAATCAAACACAGATAGTTTTACAATTAAAAGTTTTTACGTGAGTTCAACCTTTTTTGAATACATTCGAATTTGAGTTTTAGACATACATGTGTCAAAATAAAAAGAAGTAATTTAAATCAAAATCTCTAAGGAGTATTGATATCAACTTCGAAGCAAATCACCGCCAAAATAAGTTTCTACCCCTTTTTAACCCCGTTAGGGGAATTGTTAAAAAAGGTTTATGCAAGAAGTAGATTGGACCAAGGAATCACTTTGTCCCATACAAACTTTGCCCCCCGTTTTCACCCCCTTAGGGGGAGAATTTCGAAAAATCCTTTCTTATCGGATGCCTACGTCATACAAAGAACACACCCTCCAAGTTTCAGGTCTCTACGATCAGCGGTTTAGGCTGTGCGTTGATCCGTCAGCCATTCAGGGCAAAGCCTTTTATATGTATAGATATTGTACCTAATTCCTTTAAATTTTAATATTAAATAAACACCTTTGCTCAATACAAACATTTATTGTTCTTACAGAATGAGTAGGGCAACACACCAACAACTAGAAACTTTGGTAGATTTCCTGGTACAGAACCCAGGAATTGCCAAAGGGTTATTGCGCTCTGCTCAGGGTAAGCTGGAGACGAAGAGAAAGTGGGACGAAATAGCAGTATCGTTAAATGCACTAGGCGGTGCACAGAAAGATGGCAAAGGCTGGGCTAGGGTACACACTTATAAACATTTTTATTTCAGTTAATTATATGACAACAGTTACAATAATTAGTACATTTATTTCCCTTTCAGTATTGGGCTGATAAAAAGCATGAAGAAGAAGAAGACATGTGGGGAGCAAGCACAGTCGATGAGGCGTACAGGTGGTGGTTCTGCAGATTATTTACCTGTATTAAGGTGGATGTTCCAGGGTAGCCCGCGAAATTCAAGTTTTCTTACGTTTTTAGCGATTTGCAGGCCAGTGCTAGGTTGTATGTTAGTGAAAATATGATTCGCGGCTGTAAGACGTATGCAGTTACAGAATTATAATCATCAAAATCATCATTACAACCCTCCAAGCTCATGTAACTGTCAAGAATGACCTTTTGATGAAATACTCATCATCAAATGCGAATCATATTTTCACTAACATACAACCTAGCACTGGCCTGCAAATCGCTAAAACGTAAGAAAATTTGAATTTCGCGGGCTACCGTGAACATCAATCTTAACACCCATCGACCAACGCCTGGTAGCAGTGATGGGGGGCTCTCAATTTGCTGCAGGAGACAGCCATGTTGCTGCCAATCCATTCCCATCCACAGTAAGTTTTGTTGTAAATTTGAAGACATAAATTGTAAACTTGATAAAAGTTAACCCCTTCATAACCTTCACTTATTCTATAATTACAGAGCCAAAGCCAGATTGACATCCAAGTGGAAATAATTCCAACCGAAGATGATAATATGGATGGAAATGAATTGGAGTCTCATACTTCTCCCATCCAACATGAAGAGACAGTGAGAGGTAAATAATCTTTCAAACTATGTATGCCATTCATGATGATATAATTACTTGCATAAATGTAATTTATTTTATTTTTCAGTTGTAACACCAAGAGAACATAGTCCTGAAAGGACCAGCCTGCCCTCACAACAGCGTGTTCGATCAAGGACTTTGTTAGATCAAAGCCAGGAGAGATACGCTGATATAGAGAGGAAGAGGGTTGAAGCAGAAACTGTCACAGCGAGGGCCTTATCTCGAGCTGTAGAACAAATGGAGGATCTTTCAGCAGCCATAAGAGAAGGCTCTCAAACTGTGGCAAGTGCTTTAAATAATATTGCTGAGGCCCTGAGGAAATAGGCAGTAATTATAGTTTTACTAGTGTTTATAGTGTAATACGGTGATTAGATCTAACTTATGATGTGAACAAAATATAAATTTGGGTATGTGTATGCGGGACTCTGAGATCTATTTCACTAGACTCAGCCGCACAACTGTGATGTTCGTAGAATGTTCGTAGTGGACTGTATGATTTTAACGTGGATAAGGAAACACAACGAGACCAAACTGTGGCCTCTACACAAGAATAAAAACACTGTTTTATATACAATAAAGAAATAAAAGGTTTATTTGACTCACTTAGTACTTATTTACACTTGAAAGTATTACTAGTAGGAGAGATCACTGTCGACTGTGTTTTCAGTACAAATCCTTGCCTCCTATATCCTTTTACATCATGATTCAAGTAGTGGCAAAATGTTTAAAATCTCTTTTATAGATATCCAACAGAAATTCTAGATTCAAGGCAACCTGCGTGCCAGATTCTTATTGGTTAAAATTAAGGCATTCTTATTGGACTAGAATTCAGCCTTTGAAATTGCCCAATCAAAAACATTATTAAATTTTTACGAGTGGAATTTTCCATAACTTTTGTACCTATTCTTGACAGACTTTGAAACACATAAAGTCGTTATGTAAAACTTACGTAATACACTTTGTTTAATATTTAAATGAAAAATGACTCTGCTTAATTTTAGTATGTTTAATTACAGAAAATTCGTTATGTACAAATATTCAAATTTAATAGCACGGTACGTGTATCGCTGTCCGAAGCTATATGCGAGAGTGCGTTGCGCGGCCGCTGACCCGATCAGCTGTGACCTCTCCTCCCGCGCCCCCCGCCGCTGCTCGTTCACACGTATGATGCGTGAACATCCTCCGGCGCGTTGAAAGCCATAGCTTTCAAGAAGTAGACGATGTTGGGAGCCTGGATGCGGCCCGCTCCGCTTCGTTGTCATCTTTGGACTGTGAAGTTGGCAGAAGGCATAGTCTGTTGATCGCCCTTCGTATAATGCCCCTTGAAGTAGTGACGTCAGCTACCCTGCTGACACCGTCGGCCCCTGGATAGAGGCGAGACACGCGCCCCAGCCGCCATTGTAATGGCGGTAAGTTGTCCTCCTTCAGTACCACCACGTCACCGCAGGTGAGCCCTTGCTGTCCAGTGCGCCACTTGGTGCGCTGCTGCAGCTCAGAGATGTACTCCCTGCGCCATCTCTCCCAGAAGTGCTGCCTTATCTTCTCTAGTAGCTCGTATCTGTTGGGTCTAGTAGCAGTGATGGGCTTCGTTGGAACAGACATCAGTGGTCTCCCAATTAGGAAGTGGCCTGGAGTCAGAGGGGAAGGATCAGTACAATTGGACGAGAGAGGAGTCAGCGGGCGTGAATTCAGGATTGCTTCAATCTGTGTGAACAGCGTTGCTAGCTCCTCAAACGTCAAAGCAGCATTTCCAGCTACACGTTTCAAGTGAAACTTAGCTGATTTAATTCCAGCCTCAAATATTCCACCGAAGTGGGGAGAATAAGCGGGGCTGAATACAAATTTGATACCTTCAGAAGTGGCATAATCACTGACAGACTGACGGCTGGATCGAAGCAGCTTACCTAATTCATTGTTGGCACCTACGAAATTCCTACCGTTGTCGCAAAAGATCTCATGACATTTTCCCCTACGTGATATGAATCGTCTTAGGCATAAAATAAAAGCTTGAGTACTCAGGTCACTTACAAGTTCCAAGTGAATTGCCTTTGTACTAAGGCATACAAATAAACATAGATAACATTTACTAATTCGGTTACCACGACCTTTACGGCTACATATCATAAAAGGTCCAGCAAAGTCAACTCCACACGAGTAGAAAGGGAAACAAGCATTAGTACGCGCTTCAGGCAAATGACCCATTATTGGTTGTAAGGTGTTCGCTCGCAATCGAACGCAAACAACACACTGTCTAACTACTTGCCGCGCTAGGCATCTCCCTCCAATAGGCCAGTACTTATCACGCACTGACGCTAACAGTAGCTGTTGACCTGCGTGAAACAAACGTATATGTTCACTTATCTATATCTATAAAAGCGAAAGGTCACTCACTCACTCACTCACTGATTCATCACGAAATCTCGAAAACCGCTGGACGTACTAGGATGATTTTTGGCAGGGAGGTAGTTTATGGTTAGTAGACGTCCGCTAAGAACGGATTTTGCGATAGGGCCGGATTAGGGTGGTCTAAGGGCCCTCGCAAGTTTGTATGAAACTCCTTCATTTTTTGTGCTACAATCTAGATTTTTGGCAGATACGTAGTTTATAGTCAGTGGCGTCTGCTATGAATTAATTTTGCGACAGGGCCGGATTAGGGTGGTCTAAGGGCCCTCACAAGTTTGTATGAAAGTCCTTAATTTTTCGTGCTATAATCTTGATTTTTGGCAGAGACGTAGTTAATAGGCAGTAGACGTCTGCTATAAATTAGTTTTGCGACAGGGCCGGATTAGGGTGGTCTAAGGGCCCTCGCAAGTTAGTTTGAAAGTCCTTCATTTTTTGTGCTACAATCTTGATTTTTGGCAGAGACGTAGTTAATAGGCAGTAGACGTCTGCTTAGAACCGATTTTGTGACAGGGCCGGATTAGGGAGGTCTAAGGGCTCTCGCCAGTTTGTATGAAAGTCTTTCATTTTTTGTGCCACAATCTTCATTTTTGCCAGGGACGTAGTTTAAAGTTAGTAGACGTCTGCTTAGAACAGATTTTGAGACAGGGCCGGATTAGGGAGGTCTAAGGGCTCTCGCCAGTTTGTATGAAAATCCTTAATTTTTTGTGCTACAAACTTGATTTTTGGCAGGCACGTAGTTTATAGTTAGAAGAACTCTGCTAAGTACAGGTTTTGTGGCAGGGCCGGATTAGAGAGGTTTAAGGGCGCTCGCAAGTTTGTTTAAAAGTCCATCATTTTGTGTGCTACTAACTTGAATTTTGGCAGGGACGTAGTAGGTGAGTAGAAGTTTGCTAAGAACCGATTTTGCGACAGGGCCGGACTAGGGAGGTCTAAGGGCTCACGCGAGTTTGTATGACAGTCCTTCCTTTTTTGTGCTACAATTTTGGCAGGAAGGTACTTTATAGTTAGTAGACGTTGACTAAGAACGAATTTAGCGAGTTTAGCAACATGGCCAGAATAAGGAGGTCTGAGGGCTTTCACATGTTTGTAAAAATGTACTGTTTTTTTTTTGTACTAACAACCTGAAATTTAACAAGTCTGGAGTTTAGGAGTAGGAGATCTAAGCTAAGTTTGTAAGGAAGACCTGGACTAAGGGCTCCCGTAAGTCCATATGAAATCCTTGGCTTTTTGTACCTGAAAATTGGCAGAGAGATAGAATATAGTTAAGACATTTCAGGTAGGAATAGATTTTACGACAGGGCTGGTTTAAGGGAATATAATCGCTTCGATTGGCATTTGGCATTCGATTTGACATAGTACCATCCACAGGCAGTCCAGACAAGAGAGTCAAAATTTCTACGCGAACGAAGTCGCGGGCAACTGCTAGTCATTAATATTTTGGTAAAATGATGTTTTGAATCTAACATTATAGGGTGTTTCTTATCAAAACTATAATTGGAGTTTTCTAAACGACCACCCACACGAACAATGTCATTGGAATCTATGAATGGGGTTAATTGTAATAATTTAGCCGAGATGTACGCTACCGAGCTCGTACACGCTCTGAAAATATATCATAAATTAAAGAAGTTACATGTACGAGACTGGCTAGATTGGGCCGTGACTCCACAGGCGTCCAACGAATGGCGTTGGGCTGTCTGTGGAGTCACGGCCCAATCTAGCCAGTCTCGTACTTTTTTTTTTTTTTTTTTTTTTTTTTTTTTAATTTTAGTTGACAGCAATACCCCTATAGTCTGGCTCGTTGATAGCGGGCTTATCTATGACCTGCGTGGTCAGGAGTTACCGACGTCAGAAGGGGGTCTTTACGATTTGATACAAAGCATACTTTTCGGTACTACCATGAGAATCAGATTATGTAACGAGATTAGGGATAAATTCTCCACTTTAGGTACCCTACGTTGGTGTGGGGCTGAGAAAGAATCTCTGTTTAATTATGAGATACTCCGCAATTCCACGGAAATATGCGGGAACAACCCTCCCGGTTCATTCATCCGAACTAGTGGAGAGATGAAAAACGACACAATCTCATCTTTACATGAAGATGAATTACGGCAACTATACCAAGACTTGATCCATTGCGTCTCAGATGACGGGCAGCGCAAACTGGGTCTAATATCCAGCGCCATTCCTCAGAAAGGGTACGCTGTTATTTACGTGGGGGGAGCGCCCGGCACCGGATGGATGCATGTGCTTGGAGCGATGAACTTTACGTGCCCCATCCTTGTGATTGACCCGACAGACATTGATGAGCCCCCATCCAATCTAAGAGTATATCATGACACTCGATTGGTTCATGGGATCAGGGATATACAGGCGGCATGCATTGATACCCTGTTTGAGTATGACAGGGATGTTGCCTTCATATGGGATGTCCGATCACGCAATGCCTCAAGTTCGAGTAGAAATGCGAGAAACATTTTGATAGGTTCGGAAATAGTGGTTCTGAATGAGATATTGTCAAGTGATTGGTTCAGAGAGCATGTAAAATTCTATCAGCTAAAGATAAATCAAAGCAACATCACATCATTCAACTTGCCCAAGGAAGGAAAGTTTTTCATTCAACCCTATACATTGTCCAGAGATGTATATGAAATCAGGTGTGTGGGGTTTACGTCTAGCAATTGGGATTTGATTTCCGTGTCAGCCGAAACAGCAGCTGTCATCCAAAGAGAAACAGAGCGCACTGGCGAGATGTTAGCTCAGGGTGAGCTAACAGAGTATGAGCTATATCTGAATTTCATTTGCAGCGTTTTTCGGGAGTGCGACTACATAGACGATCCCCCATCCGTCATCTCTGAGTGGGAGGTCGCTTTATACACACTGAATTGGAATGATAGGGGCAAACTATCGTTCTACTTCGATCAACTACGAAATAGAGAGGAAAGCACTAGATTCGTGGGTAGCTGGTTTGCGAACGGGTTATTGCAAGCCGGTGAGACTCCATTTCATGAGTCATTGTTATTGGGTCCCTATCCTGCTTTCGTATTCGATTCAAGAGCTATAATCAAAGCGAAAGTCGAAGGACTTTATTTCTTTACCTTCTCTTGTGACGCACCATTGATGCGTAACGAGCTAGTATTCTCGGAATCATACCTCATCGGTGCAACCGAATATAACTTGCATGCCGACAACAAGATGCCAACTTACGATTTGGCGCGTACTAACATTTCCAAATCTCATGGTTCAGTCTTTGCGAAGTTCCCTAACGATTTTTCTTTGGAGGACGATATAATATCCCCCTCAGGTCACTCGCTCAGGATGGGAGTCGAGTTCGCGAACGGAAGAGCATCCATCGTGATGTTCGCTCTGAAAATACTATCGAACTTCTTCTCTCATGGCGCTTCCAAATTAAGTCCCGAAGTGGTAACACGTTACTTTGGTGACAATGCGCGCTCAAAATGGCTTCGTACATTCAGCAATAGGTGCGATGCCGCAAGTAGATATCTCGAACGCTGTTCCGTAACGTTATGGCACTCGAAGCTCGAGTGGATAGTTGGCTACGAGGCTGCAGGGCACCTTATGCCTTCCATAGTTAAAGACATGGACGTAGTTACCGCATTTTTAAGACGTTCGATAACCTGCGACCTAAAAGGTGAGGAAATTTTCAGATACCTACAGGCCTCCATTGGTGTGAAGGGGAATCGTGCGTGCGCCCTTCCTCGCGACCCCCCCATTCCTGCCGAGATGTACGCTACCGAGCTCGTACACGCTCTGAAAATATATCATAAATTAAAGAAGTTACATGTACGAGACTGGCTAGATTGGGCCGTGACTCCACAGGCGTCCAACGAATGGCGTTGGGCTGTCAAGTTCCTGAAGTTTGATGCGATAGCCAGGTCCGTGTACGTTTCTCGCTCGTATCATCAGGTGGTGGGAAAAGGGGTCTTCTCCCAATGCGCATCATCTGGTGAGCTGTTGGAGATGACTCTGGAGGCTGTCGCTCGTATAAATCCCGTCCTGTCACGGTCGCCAAAATGTTTAATATTTAAATGAAAAATGACTCTGCTTAATTTACGTACACATCATTTTGAATATCTACATGTTCGAATAGATCTTCATTTTCTACTCCATCGGTTATAGTTTTACTATATTCATTATTACAGCGACAACAGGCGGACCCGTGGTACAACAAATGACTTGGCGACCATTAGAACCAAGCATGTCGCGTCACACTCAGGCTATAGCCACCGTAGGCACCGCCATCTCGCGGACAACACTGCCGTTAAGGTCCGTAGTGGCACAGATTACCAGATACTACACTCCATGTACTTACGCGCGCTAACTACCTACCGGGCGCCGCGCCGGTCAACGGTAGCCCATAGTGCAGGCGGGTTGCCAACAGCCGCACGGCGCGTATTTACGCATATTATATTTCGGTCGACTTGATGTTAGTTTTGAAATCCTAAGAAATGGCTACATAACTGGTGTATTATGTGCAGTGGATGTATTATATATGTCGCAGATTCATCACCGAGGCACAATATTTAGAGTTGACAATTTAGAATAACGCCATCTATCATCGTTTTTTCGGAAACGTCAAGCAGTGAGCTTGGGTGAGGTCGATACAGAGCGTGGCAAGTCTGGTTTGACAGCTGTCAGTTGTGATATGTCAAATGTCAGTTGTCAATGGTCGGTTGACGTTCACATCGTACCTCCGCCATGCCGAACTTGGACTCTGACAACGATGAACCCGAAATAGTTGAGCTACCTTCGTCATATATATCCGGATATCTATTATAAATGTAGTAAAAAGCGTACCTGTCCCGAATTCATTTCTGAATTAAATCATATTTCCGGTTTCAATGAATCGAGAATTTTTATTCATTTTAAAACTTTGAACAAAACGTCGTCGTTCCACGAACAGTTGAAAGTACCCTCAGATTCTTTTTGTAACTATGTACCTACTTAGTTAAATGTCTCGAGGCCACATTTATTAAAAATTTCGAGCAAAACATGAGACAGAAGCCAGGCAGCTCGATTTTTGAACTTTTTTAAAATATACCATTTATCTCCCCTTGCCCTTGTTTCCCCCAAGATTACTTATTAAAATTGTTTGTTCGATTTGGAATATTCTCTACGTAAAAGTTTAACAATCGGGAATTGAAAAAAAATCATTATGATGTACGTACATACATCAAAATAAAACACCTCTAAGCAAAATTGACTATTCTGGTACATTAAAAAACTTGTTTTATTTTATATAGTATACTATAAATCCCTACTAACATCTTTGTCGACAGAGGCAGCCCTAGCAATTTACAATATCCACGCGGCGGCGCGCATCTACAAAGCAAAACTCACTTTACGTTTGTAAGGTTAGGGTACATTTTCGTTCGCAGAGTCTATCGACTTGACAGTGTAGGCTATTATAGCGGTAGGCATTGAACATTTTGTATGGAGTGTAGTATCTGGTGTAGTGGCCGCTAAGGTGATGTGTTACAGAACTCTAAGGCGAGAATTGACCACCGACGACGGCGAGATCGTCAATACCTGGGCCCATAACCTATTAGGTTATTAGACCAATGAAAGACATAATTTGAATATGAACGAATAATATTTAATTCAATTCCTTCAGGAAGGGTGTGTGTGTTCTACTGAGCTACACGCTACAGACTAAGCAATGGGGTCATGTGTTTACGTTATACGTTTTACTAAAGAACAAAGAGTTACTTATTCAAGTAGTATATACATTTTTGTTATTCCAACAGTAACATATCTAATGTATACTCTTCTTTTGTCCCATGATTGTTGCCATGATGGTCATGAGACAACAGCAAATTCATCTCAATTGTTTGTCACATGACACACAATTTCTTGACGAATATCCATTGTGCCGTACAACAAATAAGAAAGTGAACGGAAAAGGCATGCGCCATCCCCCACTATTGGTACAATAATAAGGTTTATTAATTTCCCATTGATGTTAACCAACTCCAGACACTTCTAAGACAAACTAAAAAAAAACTATAGGTATTAATATACCTACACAACAAATCAAACACAGATAGTTTTACAATTAAAAGTTTTTACGTGAGTTCAACCTTTTTTGAATACATTCGAATTTGAGTTTTAGACATACATGTGTCAAAATAAAAAGAAGTAATTTAAATCAAAATCTCTAAGGAGTATTGATATCAACTTCGAAGCAAATCACCGCCAAAATAAGTTTCTACCCCTTTTTAACCCCGTTAGGGGAATTGTTAAAAAAGGTTTATGCAAGAAGTAGATTGGACCAAGGAATCACTTTGTCCCATACAAACTTTGCCCCCCGTTTTCACCCCCTTAGGGGGAGAATTTCGAAAAATCCTTTCTTATCGGATGCCTACGTCATACAAAGAACACACCCTCCAAGTTTCAGGTCTCTACGATCAGCGGTTTAGGCTGTGCGTTGATCCGTCAGTCATTCAGGGCAAAGCCTTTTATATGTATAGATATTGTACCTAATTCCTTTAAATTTTAATATTAAATAAACACCTTTGCTCAATACAAACATTTATTGTTCTTACAGAATGAGTAGGGCAACACACCAACAACTAGAAACTTTGGTAGATTTCCTGGTACAGAACCCAGGAATTGCCAAAGGGTTATTGCGCTCTGCTCAGGGTAAGCTGGAGACGAAGAGAAAGTGGGACGAAATAGCAGTATCGTTAAATGCACTAGGCGGTGCACAGAAAGATGGCAAAGGCTGGGCTAGGGTACACACTTATAAACATTTTTATTTCAGTTAATTATATGACAACAGTTACAATAATTAGTACATTTATTTCCCTTTCAGTATTGGGCTGATAAAAAGCATGAAGAAGAAGAAGACATGTGGGGAGCAAGCACAGTCGATGAGGCGTACAGGTGGTGGTTCTGCAGATTATTTACCTGTATTAAGGTGGATGTTCCAGGGTAGCCCGCGAAATTCAAGTTTTCTTACGTTTTTAGCGATTTGCAGGCCAGTGCTAGGTTGTATGTTAGTGAAAATATGATTCGCGGCTGTAAGACGTATGCAGTTACAGAATTATAATCATCAAAATCATCATTACAACCCTCCAAGCTCATGTAACTGTCAAGAATGACCTTTTGATGAAATACTCATCATCAAATGCGAATCATATTTTCACTAACATACAACCTAGCACTGGCCTGCAAATCGCTAAAACGTAAGAAAATTTGAATTTCGCGGGCTACCGTGAACATCAATCTTAACACCCATCGACCAACGCCTGGTAGCAGTGATGGGGGGCTCTCAATTTGCTGCAGGAGACAGCCATGTTGCTGCCAATCCATTCCCATCCACAGTAAGTTTTGTTGTAAATTTTAAGACATAAATTGTAAACTTGATAAAAGTTAACCCCTTCATAACCTTCACTTATTCTATAATTACAGAGCCAAAGCCAGATTGACATCCAAGTGGAAATAATTCCAACCGAAGATGATAATATGGATGGAAATGAATTGGAGTCTCATACTTCTCCCATCCAACATGAAGAGACAGTGAGAGGTAAATAATCTTTCAAACTATGTATGCCATTCATGATGATATAATTACTTGCATAAATGTAATTTATTTTATTTTTCAGTTGTAACACCAAGAGAACATAGTCCTGAAAGGACCAGCCTGCCCTCACAACAGCGTGTTCGATCAAGGACTTTGTTAGATCAAAGCCAGGAGAGATACGCTGATATAGAGAGGAAGAGGGTTGAAGCAGAAACTGTCACAGCGAGGGCCTTATCTCGAGCTGTAGAACAAATGGAGGATCTTTCAGCAGCCATAAGAGAAGGCTCTCAAACTGTGGCAAGTGCTTTAAATAATATTGCTGAGGCCCTGAGGAAATAGGCAGTAATTATAGTTTTACTAGTGTTTATAGTGTAATACGGTGATTAGATCTAACTTATGATGTGAACAAAATATAAATTTGGGTATGTGTATGCGGGACTCTGAGATCTATTTCACTAGACTCAGCCGCACAACTGTGATGTTCGTAGAATGTTCGTAGTGGACTGTATGATTTTAACGTGGATAAGGAAACACAACGAGACCAAACTGTGGCCTCTACACAAGAATAAAAACACTGTTTTATATACAATAAAGAAATAAAAGGTTTATTTGACTCACTTAGTACTTATTTACACTTGAAAGTATTACTAGTAGGAGAGATCACTGTCGACTGTGTTTTCAGTACAAATCCTTGCCTCCTATATCCTTTTACATCATGATTCAAGTAGTGGCAAAATGTTTAAAATCTCTTTTATAGATATCCAACAGAAATTCTAGATTCAAGGCAACCTGCGTGCCAGATTCTTATTGGTTAAAATTAAGGCATTCTTATTGGACTAGAATTCAGCCTTTGAAATTGCCCAATCAAAAACATTATTAAATTTTTACGAGTGGAATTTTCCATAACTTTTGTACCTATTCTTGACAGACTTTGAAACACATAAAGTCGTTATGTAAAACTTACGTAATACACTTTGTTTAATATTTAAATGAAAAATGACTCTGCTTAATTTTAGTATGTTTAATTACAGAAAATTCGTTATGTACAAATATTCAAATTTAATAGCACGGTACGTGTATCGCTGTCCGAAGCTATATGCGAGAGTGCGTTGCGCGGCCGCTGACCCGATCAGCTGTGACCTCTCCTCCCGCGCCCCCCGCCGCTGCTCGTTCACACGTATGATGCGTGAACATCCTCCGGCGCGTTGAAAGCCATAGCTTTCAAGAAGTAGACGATGTTGGGAGCCTGGATGCGGCCCGCTCCGCTTCGTTGTCATCTTTGGACTGTGAAGTTGGCAGAAGGCATAGTCTGTTGATCGCCCTTCGTATAATGCCCCTTGAAGTAGTGACGTCAGCTACCCTGCTGACACCGTCGGCCCCTGGATAGAGGCGAGACACGCGCCCCAGCCGCCATTGTAATGGCGGTAAGTTGTCCTCCTTCAGTACCACCACGTCACCGCAGGTGAGCCCTTGCTGTCCAGTGCGCCACTTGGTGCGCTGCTGCAGCTCAGAGATGTACTCCCTGCGCCATCTCTCCCAGAAGTGCTGCCTTATCTTCTCTAGTAGCTCGTATCTGTTGGGTCTAGTAGCAGTGATGGGCTTCGTTGGAACAGACATCAGTGGTCTCCCAATTAGGAAGTGGCCTGGAGTCAGAGGGGAAGGATCAGTACAATTGGACGAGAGAGGAGTCAGCGGGCGTGAATTCAGGATTGCTTCAATCTGTGTGAACAGCGTTGCTAGCTCCTCAAACGTCAAAGCAGCATTTCCAGCTACACGTTTCAAGTGAAACTTAGCTGATTTAATTCCAGCCTCAAATATTCCACCGAAGTGGGGAGAATAAGCGGGGCTGAATACAAATTTGATACCTTCAGAAGTGGCATAATCACTGACAGACTGACGGCTGGATCGAAGCAGCTTACCTAATTCATTGTTGGCACCTACGAAATTCCTACCGTTGTCGCAAAAGATCTCATGACATTTTCCCCTACGTGATATGAATCGTCTTAGGCATAAAATAAAAGCTTGAGTACTCAGGTCACTTACAAGTTCCAAGTGAATTGCCTTTGTACTAAGGCATACAAATAAACATAGATAACATTTACTAATTCGGTTACCACGACCTTTACGGCTACATATCATAAAAGGTCCAGCAAAGTCAACTCCACACGAGTAGAAAGGGAAACAAGCATTAGTACGCGCTTCAGGCAAATGACCCATTATTGGTTGTAAGGTGTTCGCTCGCAATCGAACGCAAACAACACACTGTCTAACTACTTGCCGCGCTAGGCATCTCCCTCCAATAGGCCAGTACTTATCACGCACTGACGCTAACAGTAGCTGTTGACCTGCGTGAAACAAACGTATATGTTCACTTATCATTAATATTTTGGTAAAATGATGTTTTGAATCTAACATTATAGGGTGTTTCTTATCAAAACTATAATTGGAGTTTTCTAAACGACCACCCACACGAACAATGTCATTGGAATCTATGAATGGGGTTAATTGTAATAATTTAGCCGAGATGTACGCTACCGAGCTCGTACACGCTCTGAAAATATATCATAAATTAAAGAAGTTACATGTACGAGACTGGCTAGATTGGGCCGTGACTCCACAGGCGTCCAACGAATGGCGTTGGGCTGTCTGTGGAGTCACGGCCCAATCTAGCCAGTCTCGTACTTTTTTTTTTTTTTTTTTTTTTTTTTTTTTAATTTTAGTTGACAGCAATACCCCTATAGTCTGGCTCGTTGATAGCGGGCTTATCTATGACCTGCGTGGTCAGGAGTTACCGACGTCAGAAGGGGGTCTTTACGATTTGATACAAAGCATACTTTTCGGTACTACCATGAGAATCAGATTATGTAACGAGATTAGGGATAAATTCTCCACTTTAGGTACCCTACGTTGGTGTGGGGCTGAGAAAGAATCTCTGTCCACATTTTACCCTTAAACCCTAACCGCCTTATGAATAAAGATAGTTAAACCTGGTTTAACTTAGACTTGGTTTATCTCGCATGCCGTCATTATGAGATACTCCGCAATTCCACGGAAATATGCGGGAACAACCCTCCCGGTTCATTCATCCGAACTAGTGGAGAGATGAAAAACGACACAATCTCATCTTTACATGAAGATGAATTACGGCAACTATACCAAGACTTGATCCATTGCGTCTCAGATGACGGGCAGCGCAAACTGGGTCTAATATCCAGCGCCATTCCTCACAAAGGGTACGCTGTTATTTACGTGGGGGGAGCGCCCGGCACCGGATGGATGCATGTGCTTGGAGCGATGAACTTTACGTGCCCCATCCTTGTGATTGACCCGACAGACATTGATGAGCCCCCATCCAATCTAAGAGTATATCATGACACTCGATTGGTTCATGGGATCAGGGATATACAGGCGGCATGCATTGATACCCTGTTTGAGTATGACAGGGATGTTGCCTTCATATGGGATGTCCGATCACGCAATGCCTCAAGTTCGAGTAGAAATGCGAGAAACATTTTGATAGGTTCGGAAATAGTGGTTCTGAATGAGATATTGTCAAGTGATTGGTTCAGAGAGCATGTAAAATTCTATCAGCTAAAGATAAATCAAAGCAACATCACATCATTCAACTTGCCCAAGGAAGGAAAGTTTTTCATTCAACCCTATACATTGTCCAGAGATGTATATGAAATCAGGTGTGTGGGGTTTACGTCTAGCAATTGGGATTTGATTTCCGTGTCAGCCGAAACAGCAGCTGTCATCCAAAGAGAAACAGAGCGCACTGGCGAGATGTTAGCTCAGGGTGAGCTAACAGAGTATGAGCTATATCTGAATTTCATTTGCAGCGTTTTTCGGGAGTGCGACTACATAGACGATCCCCCATCCGTCATCTCTGAGTGGGAGGTCGCTTTATACACACTGAATTGGAATGATAGGGGCAAACTATCGTTCTACTTCGATCAACTACGAAATAGAGAGGAAAGCACTAGATTCGTGGGTAGCTGGTTTGCGAACGGGTTATTGCAAGCCGGTGAGACTCCATTTCATGAGTCATTGTTATTGGGTCCCTATCCTGCTTTCGTATTCGATTCAAGAGCTATAATCAAAGCGAAAGTCGAAGGACTTTATTTCTTTACCTTCTCTTGTGACGCACCATTGATGCGTAACGAGCTAGTATTCTCGGAATCATACCTCATCGGTGCAACCGAATATAACTTGCATGCCGACAACAAGATGCCAACTTACGATTTGGCGCGTACTAACATTTCCAAATCTCATGGTTCAGTCTTTGCGAAGTTCCCTAACGATTTTTCTTTGGAGGACGATATAATATCCCCCTCAGGTCACTCGCTCAGGATGGGAGTCGAGTTCGCGAACGGAAGAGCATCCATCGTGATGTTCGCTCTGAAAATACTATCGAACTTCTTCTCTCATGGCGCTTCCAAATTAAGTCCCGAAGTGGTAACACGTTACTTTGGTGACAATGCGCGCTCAAAATGGCTTCGTACATTCAGCAATAGGTGCGATGCCGCAAGTAGATATCTCGAACGCTGTTCCGTAACGTTATGGCACTCGAAGCTCGAGTGGATAGTTGGCTACGAGGCTGCAGGGCACCTTATGCCTTCCATAGTTAAAGACATGGACGTAGTTACCGCATTTTTAAGACGTTCGATAACCTGCGACCTAAAAGGTGAGGAAATTTTCAGATACCTACAGGCCTCCATTGGTGTGAAGGGGAATCGTGCGTGCGCCCTTCCTCGCGACCCCCCCATTCCTGCCGAGATGTACGCTACCGAGCTCGTACACGCTCTGAAAATATATCATAAATTAAAGAAGTTACATGTACGAGACTGGCTAGATTGGGCCGTGACTCCACAGGCGTCCAACGAATGGCGTTGGGCTGTCAAGTTCCTGAAGTTTGATGCGATAGCCAGGTCCGTGTACGTTTCTCGCTCGTATCATCAGGTGGTGGGAAAAGGGGTCTTCTCCCAATGCGCATCATCTGGTGAGCTGTTGGAGATGACTCTGGAGGCTGTCGCTCGTATAAATCCCGTCCTGTCACGGTCGCCAAAATGTTTAATATTTAAATGAAAAATGACTCTGCTTAATTTACGTACACATCATTTTGAATATCTACATGTTCGAATAGATCTTCATTTTCTACTCCATCGGTTATAGTTTTACTATATTCATTATTACAGCGACAACAGGCGGACCCGTGGTACAACAAATGACTTGGCGACCATTAGAACCAAGCATGTCGCGTCACACTCAGGCTATAGCCACCGTAGGCACCGCCATCTCGCGGACAACACTGCCGTTAAGGTCCGTAGTGGCACAGATTACCAGATACTACACTCCATGTACTTACGCGCGCTAACTACCTACCGGGCGCCGCGCCGGTCAACGGTAGCCCATAGTGCAGGCGGGTTGCCAACAGCCGCACGGCGCGTATTTACGCATATTATATTTCGGTCGACTTGATGTTAGTTTTGAAATCCTAAGAAATGGCTACATAACTGGTGTATTATGTGCAGTGGATGTATTATATATGTCGCAGATTCATCACCGAGGCACAATATTTAGAGTTGACAATTTAGAATAACGCCATCTATCATCGTTTTTTCGGAAACGTCAAGCAGTGAGCTTGGGTGAGGTCGATACAGAGCGTGGCAAGTCTGGTTTGACAGCTGTCAGTTGTGATATGTCAAATGTCAGTTGTCAATGGTCGGTTGACGTTCACATCGTACCTCCGCCATGCCGAACTTGGACTCTGACAACGATGAACCCGAAATAGTTGAGCTACCTTCGTCATATATATCCGGATATCTATTATAAATGTAGTAAAAAGCGTACCTGTCCCGAATTCATTTCTGAATTAAATCATATTTCCGGTTTCAATGAATCGAGAATTTTTATTCATTTTAAAACTTTGAACAAAACGTCGTCGTTCCACGAACAGTTGAAAGTACCCTCAGATTCTTTTTGTAACTATGTACCTACTTAGTTAAATGTCTCGAGGCCACATTTATTAAAAATTTCGAGCAAAACATGAGACAGAAGCCAGGCAGCTCGATTTTTGAACTTTTTTAAAATATACCATTTATCTCCCCTTGCCCTTGTTTCCCCCAAGATTACTTATTAAAATTGTTTGTTCGATTTGGAATATTCTCTACGTAAAAGTTTAACAATCGGGAATTGAAAAAAAATCATTATGATGTACGTACATACATCAAAATAAAACACCTCTAAGCAAAATTGACTATTCTGGTACATTAAAAAACTTGTTTTATTTTATATAGTATACTATAAATCCCTACTAACATCTTTGTCGACAGAGGCAGCCCTAGCAATTTACAATATCCACGCGGCGGCGCGCATCTACAAAGCAAAACTCACTTTACGTTTGTAAGGTTAGGGTACATTTTCGTTCGCAGAGTCTATCGACTTGACAGTGTAGGCTATTATAGCGGTAGGCATTGAACATTTTGTATGGAGTGTAGTATCTGGTGTAGTGGCCGCTAAGGTGATGTGTTACAGAACTCTAAGGCGAGAATTGACCACCGACGACGGCGAGATCGTCAATACCTGGGCCCATAACCTATTAGGTTATTAGACCAATGAAAGACATAATTTGAATATGAACGAATAATATTTAATTCAATTCCTTCAGGAAGGGTGTGTGTGTTCTACTGAGCTACACGCTACAGACTAAGCAATGGGGTCATGTGTTTACGTTATACGTTTTACTAAAGAACAAAGAGTTACTTATTCAAGTAGTATATACATTTTTGTTATTCCAACAGTAACATATCTAATGTATACTCTTCTTTTGTCCCATGATTGTTGCCATGATGGTCATGAGACAACAGCAAATTCATCTCAATTGTTTGTCACATGACACACAATTTCTTGACGAATATCCATTGTGCCGTACAACAAATAAGAAAGTGAACGGAAAAGGCATGCGCCATCCCCCACTATTGGTACAATAATAAGGTTTATTAATTTCCCATTGATGTTAACCAACTCCAGACACTTCTAAGACAAACTAAAAAAAAACTATAGGTATTAATATACCTACACAACAAATCAAACACAGATAGTTTTACAATTAAAAGTTTTTACGTGAGTTCAACCTTTTTTGAATACATTCGAATTTGAGTTTTAGACATACATGTGTCAAAATAAAAAGAAGTAATTTAAATCAAAATCTCTAAGGAGTATTGATATCAACTTCGAAGCAAATCACCGCCAAAATAAGTTTCTACCCCTTTTTAACCCCGTTAGGGGAATTGTTAAAAAAGGTTTATGCAAGAAGTAGATTGGACCAAGGAATCACTTTGTCCCATACAAACTTTGCCCCCCGTTTTCACCCCCTTAGGGGGAGAATTTCGAAAAATCCTTTCTTATCGGATGCCTACGTCATACAAAGAACACACCCTCCAAGTTTCAGGTCTCTACGATCAGCGGTTTAGGCTGTGCGTTGATCCGTCAGCCATTCAGGGCAAAGCCTTTTATATGTATAGATATTGTACCTAATTCCTTTAAATTTTAATATTAAATAAACACCTTTGCTCAATACAAACATTTATTGTTCTTACAGAATGAGTAGGGCAACACACCAACAACTAGAAACTTTGGTAGATTTCCTGGTACAGAACCCAGGAATTGCCAAAGGGTTATTGCGCTCTGCTCAGGGTAAGCTGGAGACGAAGAGAAAGTGGGACGAAATAGCAGTATCGTTAAATGCACTAGGCGGTGCACAGAAAGATGGCAAAGGCTGGGCTAGGGTACACACTTATAAACATTTTTATTTCAGTTAATTATATGACAACAGTTACAATAATTAGTACATTTATTTCCCTTTCAGTATTGGGCTGATAAAAAGCATGAAGAAGAAGAAGACATGTGGGGAGCAAGCACAGTCGATGAGGCGTACAGGTGGTGGTTCTGCAGATTATTTACCTGTATTAAGGTGGATGTTCCAGGGTAGCCCGCGAAATTCAAGTTTTCTTACGTTTTTAGCGATTTGCAGGCCAGTGCTAGGTTGTATGTTAGTGAAAATATGATTCGCGGCTGTAAGACGTATGCAGTTACAGAATTATAATCATCAAAATCATCATTACAACCCTCCAAGCTCATGTAACTGTCAAGAATGACCTTTTGATGAAATACTCATCATCAAATGCGAATCATATTTTCACTAACATACAACCTAGCACTGGCCTGCAAATCGCTAAAACGTAAGAAAATTTGAATTTCGCGGGCTACCGTGAACATCAATCTTAACACCCATCGACCAACGCCTGGTAGCAGTGATGGGGGGCTCTCAATTTGCTGCAGGAGACAGCCATGTTGCTGCCAATCCATTCCCATCCACAGTAAGTTTTGTTGTAAATTTTAAGACATAAATTGTAAACTTGATAAAAGTTAACCCCTTCATAACCTTCACTTATTCTATAATTACAGAGCCAAAGCCAGATTGACATCCAAGTGGAAATAATTCCAACCGAAGATGATAATATGGATGGAAATGAATTGGAGTCTCATACTTCTCCCATCCAACATGAAGAGACAGTGAGAGGTAAATAATCTTTCAAACTATGTATGCCATTCATGATGATATAATTACTTGCATAAATGTAATTTATTTTATTTTTCAGTTGTAACACCAAGAGAACATAGTCCTGAAAGGACCAGCCTGCCCTCACAACAGCGTGTTCGATCAAGGACTTTGTTAGATCAAAGCCAGGAGAGATACGCTGATATAGAGAGGAAGAGGGTTGAAGCAGAAACTGTCACAGCGAGGGCCTTATCTCGAGCTGTAGAACAAATGGAGGATCTTTCAGCAGCCATAAGAGAAGGCTCTCAAACTGTGGCAAGTGCTTTAAATAATATTGCTGAGGCCCTGAGGAAATAGGCAGTAATTATAGTTTTACTAGTGTTTATAGTGTAATACGGTGATTAGATCTAACTTATGATGTGAACAAAATATAAATTTGGGTATGTGTATGCGGGACTCTGAGATCTATTTCACTAGACTCAGCCGCACAACTGTGATGTTCGTAGAATGTTCGTAGTGGACTGTATGATTTTAACGTGGATAAGGAAACACAACGAGACCAAACTGTGGCCTCTACACAAGAATAAAAACACTGTTTTATATACAATAAAGAAATAAAAGGTTTATTTGACTCACTTAGTACTTATTTACACTTGAAAGTATTACTAGTAGGAGAGATCACTGTCGACTGTGTTTTCAGTACAAATCCTTGCCTCCTATATCCTTTTACATCATGATTCAAGTAGTGGCAAAATGTTTAAAATCTCTTTTATAGATATCCAACAGAAATTCTAGATTTTAAGGCAACCTGCGTGCCAGATTCTTATTGGTTAAAATTAAGGCATTCTTATTGGACTAGAATTCAGCCTTTGAAATTGCCCAATCAAAAACATTATTAAATTTTTACGAGTGGAATTTTCCATAACTTTTGTACCTATTCTTGACAGACTTTGAAACACATAAAGTCGTTATGTAAAACTTACGTAATACACTTTGTTTAATATTTAAATGAAAAATGACTCTGCTTAATTTTAGTATGTTTAATTACAGAAAATTCGTTATGTACAAATATTCAAATTTAATAGCACGGTACGTGTATCGCTGTCCGAAGCTATATGCGAGAGTGCGTTGCGCGGCCGCTGACCCGATCAGCTGTGACCTCTCCTCCCGCGCCCCCCGCCGCTGCTCGTTCACACGTATGATGCGTGAACATCCTCCGGCGCGTTGAAAGCCATAGCTTTCAAGAAGTAGACGATGTTGGGAGCCTGGATGCGGCCCGCTCCGCTTCGTTGTCATCTTTGGACTGTGAAGTTGGCAGAAGGCATAGTCTGTTGATCGCCCTTCGTATAATGCCCCTTGAAGTAGTGACGTCAGCTACCCTGCTGACACCGTCGGCCCCTGGATAGAGGCGAGACACGCGCCCCAGCCGCCATTGTAATGGCGGTAAGTTGTCCTCCTTCAGTACCACCACGTCACCGCAGGTGAGCCCTTGCTGTCCAGTGCGCCACTTGGTGCGCTGCTGCAGCTCAGAGATGTACTCCCTGCGCCATCTCTCCCAGAAGTGCTGCCTTATCTTCTCTAGTAGCTCGTATCTGTTGGGTCTAGTAGCAGTGATGGGCTTCGTTGGAACAGACATCAGTGGTCTCCCAATTAGGAAGTGGCCTGGAGTCAGAGGGGAAGGATCAGTACAATTGGACGAGAGAGGAGTCAGCGGGCGTGAATTCAGGATTGCTTCAATCTGTGTGAACAGCGTTGCTAGCTCCTCAAACGTCAAAGCAGCATTTCCAGCTACACGTTTCAAGTGAAACTTAGCTGATTTAATTCCAGCCTCAAATATTCCACCGAAGTGGGGAGAATAAGCGGGGCTGAATACAAATTTGATACCTTCAGAAGTGGCATAATCACTGACAGACTGACGGCTGGATCGAAGCAGCTTACCTAATTCATTGTTGGCACCTACGAAATTCCTACCGTTGTCGCAAAAGATCTCATGACATTTTCCCCTACGTGATATGAATCGTCTTAGGCATAAAATAAAAGCTTGAGTACTCAGGTCACTTACAAGTTCCAAGTGAATTGCCTTTGTACTAAGGCATACAAATAAACATAGATAACATTTACTAATTCGGTTACCACGACCTTTACGGCTACATATCATAAAAGGTCCAGCAAAGTCAACTCCACACGAGTAGAAAGGGAAACAAGCATTAGTACGCGCTTCAGGCAAATGACCCATTATTGGTTGTAAGGTGTTCGCTCGCAATCGAACGCAAACAACACACTGTCTAACTACTTGCCGCGCTAGGCATCTCCCTCCAATAGGCCAGTACTTATCACGCACTGACGCTAACAGTAGCTGTTGACCTGCGTGAAACAAACGTATATGTTCACTTATCATTAATATTTTGGTAAAATGATGTTTTGAATCTAACATTATAGGGTGTTTCTTATCAAAACTATAATTGGAGTTTTCTAAACGACCACCCACACGAACAATGTCATTGGAATCTATGAATGGGGTTAATTGTAATAATTTAGCCGAGATGTACGCTACCGAGCTCGTACACGCTCTGAAAATATATCATAAATTAAAGAAGTTACATGTACGAGACTGGCTAGATTGGGCCGTGACTCCACAGGCGTCCAACGAATGGCGTTGGGCTGTCTGTGGAGTCACGGCCCAATCTAGCCAGTCTCGTACTTTTTTTTTTTTTTTTTTTTTTTTTTTAATTTTAGTTGACAGCAATACCCCTATAGTCTGGCTCGTTGATAGCGGGCTTATCTATGACCTGCGTGGTCAGGAGTTACCGACGTCAGAAGGGGGTCTTTACGATTTGATACAAAGCATACTTTTCGGTACTACCATGAGAATCAGATTATGTAACGAGATTAGGGATAAATTCTCCACTTTAGGTACCCTACGTTGGTGTGGGGCTGAGAAAGAATCTCTGTTTAATTATGAGATACTCCGCAATTCCACGGAAATATGCGGGAACAACCCTCCCGGTTCATTCATCCGAACTAGTGGAGAGATGAAAAACGACACAATCTCATCTTTACATGAAGATGAATTACGGCAACTATACCAAGACTTGATCCATTGCGTCTCAGATGACGGGCAGCGCAAACTGGGTCTAATATCCAGCGCCATTCCTCAGAAAGGGTACGCTGTTATTTACGTGGGGGGAGCGCCCGGCACCGGATGGATGCATGTGCTTGGAGCGATGAACTTTACGTGCCCCATCCTTGTGATTGACCCGACAGACATTGATGAGCCCCCATCCAATCTAAGAGTATATCATGACACTCGATTGGTTCATGGGATCAGGGATATACAGGCGGCATGCATTGATACCCTGTTTGAGTATGACAGGGATGTTGCCTTCATATGGGATGTCCGATCACGCAATGCCTCAAGTTCGAGTAGAAATGCGAGAAACATTTTGATAGGTTCGGAAATAGTGGTTCTGAATGAGATATTGTCAAGTGATTGGTTCAGAGAGCATGTAAAATTCTATCAGCTAAAGATAAATCAAAGCAACATCACATCATTCAACTTGCCCAAGGAAGGAAAGTTTTTCATTCAACCCTATACATTGTCCAGAGATGTATATGAAATCAGGTGTGTGGGGTTTACGTCTAGCAATTGGGATTTGATTTCCGTGTCAGCCGAAACAGCAGCTGTCATCCAAAGAGAAACAGAGCGCACTGGCGAGATGTTAGCTCAGGGTGAGCTAACAGAGTATGAGCTATATCTGAATTTCATTTGCAGCGTTTTTCGGGAGTGCGACTACATAGACGATCCCCCATCCGTCATCTCTGAGTGGGAGGTCGCTTTATACACACTGAATTGGAATGATAGGGGCAAACTATCGTTCTACTTCGATCAACTACGAAATAGAGAGGAAAGCACTAGATTCGTGGGTAGCTGGTTTGCGAACGGGTTATTGCAAGCCGGTGAGACTCCATTTCATGAGTCATTGTTATTGGGTCCCTATCCTGCTTTCGTATTCGATTCAAGAGCTATAATCAAAGCGAAAGTCGAAGGACTTTATTTCTTTACCTTCTCTTGTGACGCACCATTGATGCGTAACGAGCTAGTATTCTCGGAATCATACCTCATCGGTGCAACCGAATATAACTTGCATGCCGACAACAAGATGCCAACTTACGATTTGGCGCGTACTAACATTTCCAAATCTCATGGTTCAGTCTTTGCGAAGTTCCCTAACGATTTTTCTTTGGAGGACGATATAATATCCCCCTCAGGTCACTCGCTCAGGATGGGAGTCGAGTTCGCGAACGGAAGAGCATCCATCGTGATGTTCGCTCTGAAAATACTATCGAACTTCTTCTCTCATGGCGCTTCCAAATTAAGTCCCGAAGTGGTAACACGTTACTTTGGTGACAATGCGCGCTCAAAATGGCTTCGTACATTCAGCAATAGGTGCGATGCCGCAAGTAGATATCTCGAACGCTGTTCCGTAACGTTATGGCACTCGAAGCTCGAGTGGATAGTTGGCTACGAGGCTGCAGGGCACCTTATGCCTTCCATAGTTAAAGACATGGACGTAGTTACCGCATTTTTAAGACGTTCGATAACCTGCGACCTAAAAGGTGAG
The DNA here is from genome assembly GCA_949775195.1 of Diarsia dahlii. Lineage (NCBI taxonomy): Eukaryota > Metazoa > Arthropoda > Insecta > Lepidoptera > Noctuidae > Diarsia > Diarsia dahlii. The sequence continues at coordinate 13,246,162 of OX459203.1, read as the reverse complement.
GAAATTTTCAGATACCTACAGGCCTCCATTGGTGTGAAGGGGAATCGTGCGTGCGCCCTTCCTCGCGACCCCCCCATTCCTGCCGAGATGTACGCTACCGAGCTCGTACACGCTCTGAAAATATATCATAAATTAAAGAAGTTACATGTACGAGACTGGCTAGATTGGGCCGTGACTCCACAGGCGTCCAACGAATGGCGTTGGGCTGTCAAGTTCCTGAAGTTTGATGCGATAGCCAGGTCCGTGTACGTTTCTCGCTCGTATCATCAGGTGGTGGGAAAAGGGGTCTTCTCCCAATGCGCATCATCTGGTGAGCTGTTGGAGATGACTCTGGAGGCTGTCGCTCGTATAAATCCCGTCCTGTCACGGTCGCCAAAATGTTTAATATTTAAATGAAAAATGACTCTGCTTAATTTACGTACACATCATTTTGAATATCTACATGTTCGAATAGATCTTCATTTTCTACTCCATCGGTTATAGTTTTACTATATTCATTATTACAGCGACAACAGGCGGACCCGTGGTACAACAAATGACTTGGCGACCATTAGAACCAAGCATGTCGCGTCACACTCAGGCTATAGCCACCGTAGGCACCGCCATCTCGCGGACAACACTGCCGTTAAGGTCCGTAGTGGCACAGATTACCAGATACTACACTCCATGTACTTACGCGCGCTAACTACCTACCGGGCGCCGGTCAACGGTAGCCCATAGTGCAGGCGGGTTGCCAACAGCCGCACGGCGCGTATTTACGCATATTATATTTCGGTCGACTTGATGTTAGTTTTGAAATCCTAAGAAATGGCTACATAACTGGTGTATTATGTGCAGTGGATGTATTATATATGTCGCAGATTCATCACCGAGGCACAATATTTAGAGTTGACAATTTAGAATAACGCCATCTATCATCGTTTTTTCGGAAACGTCAAGCAGTGAGCTTGGGTGAGGTCGATACAGAGCGTGGCAAGTCTGGTTTGACAGCTGTCAGTTGTGATATGTCAAATGTCAGTTGTCAATGGTCGGTTGACGTTCACATCGTACCTCCGCCATGCCGAACTTGGACTCTGACAACGATGAACCCGAAATAGTTGAGCTACCTTCGTCATATATATCCGGATATCTATTATAAATGTAGTAAAAAGCGTACCTGTCCCGAATTCATTTCTGAATTAAATCATATTTCCGGTTTCAATGAATCGAGAATTTTTATTCATTTTAAAACTTTGAACAAAACGTCGTCGTTCCACGAACAGTTGAAAGTACCCTCAGATTCTTTTTGTAACTATGTACCTACTTAGTTAAATGTCTCGAGGCCACATTTATTAAAAATTTCGAGCAAAACATGAGACAGAAGCCAGGCAGCTCGATTTTTGAACTTTTTTAAAATATACCATTTATCTCCCCTTGCCCTTGTTTCCCCCAAGATTACTTATTAAAATTGTTTGTTCGATTTGGAATATTCTCTACGTAAAAGTTTAACAATCGGGAATTAAAAAAAAATCATTATGATGTACGTACATACATCAAAATAAAACACCTCTAAGCAAAATTGACTATTCTGGTACATTAAAAAACTTGTTTTATTTTATATAGTATACTATAAATCCCTACTAACATCTTTGTCGACAGAGGCAGCCCTAGCAATTTACAATATCCACGCGGCGGCGCGCATCTACAAAGCAAAACTCACTTTACGTTTGTAAGGTTAGGGTACATTTTCGTTCGCAGAGTCTATCGACTTGACAGTGTAGGCTATTATAGCGGTAGGCATTGAACATTTTGTATGGAGTGTAGTATCTGGTGTAGTGGCCGCTAAGGTGATGTGTTACAGAACTCTAAGGCGAGAATTGACCACCGACGACGGCGAGATCGTCAATACCTGGGCCCATAACCTATTAGGTTATTAGACCAATGAAAGACATAATTTGAATATGAACGAATAATATTTAATTCAATTCCTTCAGGAAGGGTGTGTGTGTTCTACTGAGCTACACGCTACAGACTAAGCAATGGGGTCATGTGTTTACGTTATACGTTTTACTAAAGAACAAAGAGTTACTTATTCAAGTAGTATATACATTTTTGTTATTCCAACAGTAACATATCTAATGTATACTCTTCTTTTGTCCCATGATTGTTGCCATGATGGTCATGAGACAACAGCAAATTCATCTCAATTGTTTGTCACATGACACAATTTCTTGACGAATATCCATTGTGCCGTACAACAAATAAGAAAGTGAACGGAAAAGGCATGCGCCATCCCCCACTATTGGTACAATAATAAGGTTTATTAATTTCCCATTGATGTTAGGCTATTATAGCGGTAGGCATTGAACATTTTGTATGGAGTGTAGTATCTGGTGTAGTGGCCGCTAAGGTGATGTGTTACAGAACTCTAAGGCGAGAATTGACCACCGACGACGGCGAGATCGTCAATACCTGGGCCCATAACCTATTAGGTTATTAGACCAATGAAAGACATAATTTGAATATGAACGAATAATATTTAATTCAATTCCTTCAGGAAGGGTGTGTGTGTTCTACTGAGCTACACGCTACAGACTAAGCAATGGGGTCATGTGTTTACGTTATACGTTTTACTAAAGAACAAAGAGTTACTTATTCAAGTAGTATATACATTTTTGTTATTCCAACAGTAACATATCTAATGTATACTCTTCTTTTGTCCCATGATTGTTGCCATGATGGTCATGAGACAACAGCAAATTCATCTCAATTGTTTGTCACATGACACACAATTTCTTGACGAATATCCATTGTGCCGTACAACAAATAAGAAAGTGAACGGAAAAGGCATGCGCCATCCCCCACTATTGGTACAATAATAAGGTTTATTAATTTCCCATTGATGTTAACCAACTCCAGACACTTCTAAGACAAACTAAAAAAAAACTATAGGTATTAATATACCTACACAACAAATCAAACACAGATAGTTTTACAATTAAAAGTTTTTACGTGAGTTCAACCTTTTTTGAATACATTCGAATTTGAGTTTTAGACATACATGTGTCAAAATAAAAAGAAGTAATTTAAATCAAAATCTCTAAGGAGTATTGATATCAACTTCGAAGCAAATCACCGCCAAAATAAGTTTCTACCCCTTTTTAACCCCGTTAGGGGAATTGTTAAAAAAGGTTTATGCAAGAAGTAGATTGGACCAAGGAATCACTTTGTCCCATACAAACTTTGCCCCCCGTTTTCACCCCCTTAGGGGGAGAATTTCGAAAAATCCTTTCTTATCGGATGCCTACGTCATACAAAGAACACACCCTCCAAGTTTCAGGTCTCTACGATCAGCGGTTTAGGCTGTGCGTTGATCCGTCAGCCATTCAGGGCAAAGCCTTTTATATGTATAGATATTGTACCTAATTCCTTTAAATTTTAATATTAAATAAACACCTTTGCTCAATACAAACATTTATTGTTCTTACAGAATGAGTAGGGCAACACACCAACAACTAGAAACTTTGGTAGATTTCCTGGTACAGAACCCAGGAATTGCCAAAGGGTTATTGCGCTCTGCTCAGGGTAAGCTGGAGACGAAGAGAAAGTGGGACGAAATAGCAGTATCGTTAAATGCACTAGGCGGTGCACAGAAAGATGGCAAAGGCTGGGCTAGGGTACACACTTATAAACATTTTTATTTCAGTTAATTATATGACAACAGTTACAATAATTAGTACATTTATTTCCCTTTCAGTATTGGGCTGATAAAAAGCATGAAGAAGAAGAAGACATGTGGGGAGCAAGCACAGTCGATGAGGCGTACAGGTGGTGGTTCTGCAGATTATTTACCTGTATTAAGGTGGATGTTCCAGGGTAGCCCGCGAAATTCAAGTTTTCTTACGTTTTTAGCGATTTGCAGGCCAGTGCTAGGTTGTATGTTAGTGAAAATATGATTCGCGGCTGTAAGACGTATGCAGTTACAGAATTATAATCATCAAAATCATCATTACAACCCTCCAAGCTCATGTAACTGTCAAGAATGACCTTTTGATGAAATACTCATCATCAAATGCGAATCATATTTTCACTAACATACAACCTAGCACTGGCCTGCAAATCGCTAAAACGTAAGAAAATTTGAATTTCGCGGGCTACCGTGAACATCAATCTTAACACCCATCGACCAACGCCTGGTAGCAGTGATGGGGGGCTCTCAATTTGCTGCAGGAGACAGCCATGTTGCTGCCAATCCATTCCCATCCACAGTAAGTTTTGTTGTAAATTTTAAGACATAAATTGTAAACTTGATAAAAGTTAACCCCTTCATAACCTTCACTTATTCTATAATTACAGAGCCAAAGCCAGATTGACATCCAAGTGGAAATAATTCCAACCGAAGATGATAATATGGATGGAAATGAATTGGAGTCCATACTTCTCCCATCCAACATGAAGAGACAGTGAGAGGTAAATAATCTTTCAAACTATGTATGCCATTCATGATGATATAATTACTTGCATAAATGTAATTTATTTTATTTTTCAGTTGTAACACCAAGAGAACATAGTCCTGAAAGGACCAGCCTGCCCTCACAACAGCGTGTTCGATCAAGGACTTTGTTAGATCAAAGCCAGGAGAGATACGCTGATATAGAGAGGAAGAGGGTTGAAGCAGAAACTGTCACAGCGAGGGCCTTATCTCGAGCTGTAGAACAAATGGAGGATCTTTCAGCAGCCATAAGAGAAGGCTCTCAAACTGTGGCAAGTGCTTTAAATAATATTGCTGAGGCCCTGAGGAAATAGGCAGTAATTATAGTTTTACTAGTGTTTATAGTGTAATACGGTGATTAGATCTAACTTATGATGTGAACAAAATATAAATTTGGGTATGTGTATGCGGGACTCTGAGATCTATTTCACTAGACTCAGCCGCACAACTGTGATGTTCGTAGAATGTTCGTAGTGGACTGTATGATTTTAACGTGGATAAGGAAACACAACGAGACCAAACTGTGGCCTCTACACAAGAATAAAAACACTGTTTTATATACAATAAAGAAATAAAAGGTTTATTTGACTCACTTAGTACTTATTTACACTTGAAAGTATTACTAGTAGGAGAGATCACTGTCGACTGTGTTTTCAGTACAAATCCTTGCCTCCTATATCCTTTTACATCATGATTCAAGTAGTGGCAAAATGTTTAAAATCTCTTTTATAGATATCCAACAGAAATTCTAGATTTAAGGCAACCTGCGTGCCAGATTCTTATTGGTTAAAATTAAGGCATTCTTATTGGACTAGAATTCAGCCTTTGAAATTGCCCAATCAAAAACATTATTAAATTTTTACGAGTGGAATTTTCCATAACTTTTGTACCTATTCTTGACAGACTTTGAAACACATAAAGTCGTTATGTAAAACTTACGTAATACACTTTGTTTAATATTTAAATGAAAAATGACTCTGCTTAATTTTAGTATGTTTAATTACAGAAAATTCGTTATGTACAAATATTCAAATTTAATAGCACGGTACGTGTATCGCTGTCCGAAGCTATATGCGAGAGTGCGTTGCGCGGCCGCTGACCCGATCAGCTGTGACCTCTCCTCCCGCGCCCCCCGCCGCTGCTCGTTCACACGTATGATGCGTGAACATCCTCCGGCGCGTTGAAAGCCATAGCTTTCAAGAAGTAGACGATGTTGGGAGCCTGGATGCGGCCCGCTCCGCTTCGTTGTCATCTTTGGACTGTGAAGTTGGCAGAAGGCATAGTCTGTTGATCGCCCTTCGTATAATGCCCCTTGAAGTAGTGACGTCAGCTACCCTGCTGACACCGTCGGCCCCTGGATAGAGGCGAGACACGCGCCCCAGCCGCCATTGTAATGGCGGTAAGTTGTCCTCCTTCAGTACCACCACGTCACCGCAGGTGAGCCCTTGCTGTCCAGTGCGCCACTTGGTGCGCTGCTGCAGCTCAGAGATGTACTCCCTGCGCCATCTCTCCCAGAAGTGCTGCCTTATCTTCTCTAGTAGCTCGTATCTGTTGGGTCTAGTAGCAGTGATGGGCTTCGTTGGAACAGACATCAGTGGTCTCCCAATTAGGAAGTGGCCTGGAGTCAGAGGGGAAGGATCAGTACAATTGGACGAGAGAGGAGTCAGCGGGCGTGAATTCAGGATTGCTTCAATCTGTGTGAACAGCGTTGCTAGCTCCTCAAACGTCAAAGCAGCATTTCCAGCTACACGTTTCAAGTGAAACTTAGCTGATTTAATTCCAGCCTCAAATATTCCACCGAAGTGGGGAGAATAAGCGGGGCTGAATACAAATTTGATACCTTCAGAAGTGGCATAATCACTGACAGACTGACGGCTGGATCGAAGCAGCTTACCTAATTCATTGTTGGCACCTACGAAATTCCTACCGTTGTCGCAAAAGATCTCATGACATTTTCCCCTACGTGATATGAATCGTCTTAGGCATAAAATAAAAGCTTGAGTACTCAGGTCACTTACAAGTTCCAAGTGAATTGCCTTTGTACTAAGGCATACAAATAAACATAGATAACATTTACTAATTCGGTTACCACGACCTTTACGGCTACATATCATAAAAGGTCCAGCAAAGTCAACTCCACACGAGTAGAAAGGGAAACAAGCATTAGTACGCGCTTCAGGCAAATGACCCATTATTGGTTGTAAGGTGTTCGCTCGCAATCGAACGCAAACAACACACTGTCTAACTACTTGCCGCGCTAGGCATCTCCCTCCAATAGGCCAGTACTTATCACGCACTGACGCTAACAGTAGCTGTTGACCTGCGTGAAACAAACGTATATGTTCACTTATCATTAATATTTTGGTAAAATGATGTTTTGAATCTAACATTATAGGGTGTTTCTTATCAAAACTATAATTGGAGTTTTCTAAACGACCACCCACACGAACAATGTCATTGGAATCTATGAATGGGGTTAATTGTAATAATTTAGCCGAGATGTACGCTACCGAGCTCGTACACGCTCTGAAAATATATCATAAATTAAAGAAGTTACATGTACGAGACTGGCTAGATTGGGCCGTGACTCCACAGGCGTCCAACGAATGGCGTTGGGCTGTCTGTGGAGTCACGGCCCAATCTAGCCAGTCTCGTACTTTTTTTTTTTTTTTTTTTTTTTTTTTTTTTAAATTTTAGTTGACAGCAATACCCCTATAGTCTGGCTCGTTGATAGCGGGCTTATCTATGACCTGCGTGGTCAGGAGTTACCGACGTCAGAAGGGGGTCTTTACGATTTGATACAAAGCATACTTTTCGGTACTACCATGAGAATCAGATTATGTAACGAGATTAGGGATAAATTCTCCACTTTAGGTACCCTACGTTGGTGTGGGGCTGAGAAAGAATCTCTGTTTAATTATGAGATACTCCGCAATTCCACGGAAATATGCGGGAACAACCCTCCCGGTTCATTCATCCGAACTAGTGGAGAGATGAAAAACGACACAATCTCATCTTTACATGAAGATGAATTACGGCAACTATACCAAGACTTGATCCATTGCGTCTCAGATGACGGGCAGCGCAAACTGGGTCTAATATCCAGCGCCATTCCTCAGAAAGGGTACGCTGTTATTTACGTGGGGGGAGCGCCCGGCACCGGATGGATGCATGTGCTTGGAGCGATGAACTTTACGTGCCCCATCCTTGTGATTGACCCGACAGACATTGATGAGCCCCCATCCAATCTAAGAGTATATCATGACACTCGATTGGTTCATGGGATCAGGGATATACAGGCGGCATGCATTGATACCCTGTTTGAGTATGACAGGGATGTTGCCTTCATATGGGATGTCCGATCACGCAATGCCTCAAGTTCGAGTAGAAATGCGAGAAACATTTTGATAGGTTCGGAAATAGTGGTTCTGAATGAGATATTGTCAAGTGATTGGTTCAGAGAGCATGTAAAATTCTATCAGCTAAAGATAAATCAAAGCAACATCACATCATTCAACTTGCCCAAGGAAGGAAAGTTTTTCATTCAACCCTATACATTGTCCAGAGATGTATATGAAATCAGGTGTGTGGGGTTTACGTCTAGCAATTGGGATTTGATTTCCGTGTCAGCCGAAACAGCAGCTGTCATCCAAAGAGAAACAGAGCGCACTGGCGAGATGTTAGCTCAGGGTGAGCTAACAGAGTATGAGCTATATCTGAATTTCATTTGCAGCGTTTTTCGGGAGTGCGACTACATAGACGATCCCCCATCCGTCATCTCTGAGTGGGAGGTCGCTTTATACACACTGAATTGGAATGATAGGGGCAAACTATCGTTCTACTTCGATCAACTACGAAATAGAGAGGAAAGCACTAGATTCGTGGGTAGCTGGTTTGCGAACGGGTTATTGCAAGCCGGTGAGACTCCATTTCATGAGTCATTGTTATTGGGTCCCTATCCTGCTTTCGTATTCGATTCAAGAGCTATAATCAAAGCGAAAGTCGAAGGACTTTATTTCTTTACCTTCTCTTGTGACGCACCATTGATGCGTAACGAGCTAGTATTCTCGGAATCATACCTCATCGGTGCAACCGAATATAACTTGCATGCCGACAACAAGATGCCAACTTACGATTTGGCGCGTACTAACATTTCCAAATCTCATGGTTCAGTCTTTGCGAAGTTCCCTAACGATTTTTCTTTGGAGGACGATATAATATCCCCCTCAGGTCACTCGCTCAGGATGGGAGTCGAGTTCGCGAACGGAAGAGCATCCATCGTGATGTTCGCTCTGAAAATACTATCGAACTTCTTCTCTCATGGCGCTTCCAAATTAAGTCCCGAAGTGGTAACACGTTACTTTGGTGACAATGCGCGCTCAAAATGGCTTCGTACATTCAGCAATAGGTGCGATGCCGCAAGTAGATATCTCGAACGCTGTTCCGTAACGTTATGGCACTCGAAGCTCGAGTGGATAGTTGGCTACGAGGCTGCAGGGCACCTTATGCCTTCCATAGTTAAAGACATGGACGTAGTTACCGCATTTTTAAGACGTTCGATAACCTGCGACCTAAAAGGTGAGGAAATTTTCAGATACCTACAGGCCTCCATTGGTGTGAAGGGGAATCGTGCGTGCGCCCTTCCTCGCGACCCCCCCATTCCTGCCGAGATGTACGCTACCGAGCTCGTACACGCTCTGAAAATATATCATAAATTAAAGAAGTTACATGTACGAGACTGGCTAGATTGGGCCGTGACTCCACAGGCGTCCAACGAATGGCGTTGGGCTGTCAAGTTCCTGAAGTTTGATGCGATAGCCAGGTCCGTGTACGTTTCTCGCTCGTATCATCAGGTGGTGGGAAAAGGGGTCTTCTCCCAATGCGCATCATCTGGTGAGCTGTTGGAGATGACTCTGGAGGCTGTCGCTCGTATAAATCCCGTCCTGTCACGGTCGCCAAAATGTTTAATATTTAAATGAAAAATGACTCTGCTTAATTTACGTACACATCATTTTGAATATCTACATGTTCGAATAGATCTTCATTTTCTACTCCATCGGTTATAGTTTTACTATATTCATTATTACAGCGACAACAGGCGGACCCGTGGTACAACAAATGACTTGGCGACCATTAGAACCAAGCATGTCGCGTCACACTCAGGCTATAGCCACCGTAGGCACCGCCATCTCGCGGACAACACTGCCGTTAAGGTCCGTAGTGGCACAGATTACCAGATACTACACTCCATGTACTTACGCGCGCTAACTACCTACCGGGCGCCGCGCCGGTCAACGGTAGCCCATAGTGCAGGCGGGTTGCCAACAGCCGCACGGCGCGTATTTACGCATATTATATTTCGGTCGACTTGATGTTAGTTTTGAAATCCTAAGAAATGGCTACATAACTGGTGTATTATGTGCAGTGGATGTATTATATATGTCGCAGATTCATCACCGAGGCACAATATTTAGAGTTGACAATTTAGAATAACGCCATCTATCATCGTTTTTTCGGAAACGTCAAGCAGTGAGCTTGGGTGAGGTCGATACAGAGCGTGGCAAGTCTGGTTTGACAGCTGTCAGTTGTGATATGTCAAATGTCAGTTGTCAATGGTCGGTTGACGTTCACATCGTACCTCCGCCATGCCGAACTTGGACTCTGACAACGATGAACCCGAAATAGTTGAGCTACCTTCGTCATATATATCCGGATATCTATTATAAATGTAGTAAAAAGCGTACCTGTCCCGAATTCATTTCTGAATTAAATCATATTTCCGGTTTCAATGAATCGAGAATTTTTATTCATTTTAAAACTTTGAACAAAACGTCGTCGTTCCACGAACAGTTGAAAGTACCCTCAGATTCTTTTTGTAACTATGTACCTACTTAGTTAAATGTCTCGAGGCCACATTTATTAAAAATTTCGAGCAAAACATGAGACAGAAGCCAGGCAGCTCGATTTTTGAACTTTTTTAAAATATACCATTTATCTCCCCTTGCCCTTGTTTCCCCCAAGATTACTTATTAAAATTGTTTGTTCGATTTGGAATATTCTCTACGTAAAAGTTTAACAATCGGGAATTAAAAAAAAATCATTATGATGTACGTACATACATCAAAATAAAACACCTCTAAGCAAAATTGACTATTCTGGTACATTAAAAAACTTGTTTTATTTTATATAGTATACTATAAATCCCTACTAACATCTTTGTCGACAGAGGCAGCCCTAGCAATTTACAATATCCACGCGGCGGCGCGCATCTACAAAGCAAAACTCACTTTACGTTTGTAAGGTTAGGGTACATTTTCGTTCGCAGAGTCTATCGACTTGACAGTGTAGGCTATTATAGCGGTAGGCATTGAACATTTTGTATGGAGTGTAGTATCTGGTGTAGTGGCCGCTAAGGTGATGTGTTACAGAACTCTAAGGCGAGAATTGACCACCGACGACGGCGAGATCGTCAATACCTGGGCCCATAACCTATTAGGTTATTAGACCAATGAAAGACATAATTTGAATATGAACGAATAATATTTAATTCAATTCCTTCAGGAAGGGTGTGTGTGTTCTACTGAGCTACACGCTACAGACTAAGCAATGGGGTCATGTGTTTACGTTATACGTTTTACTAAAGAACAAAGAGTTACTTATTCAAGTAGTATATACATTTTTGTTATTCCAACAGTAACATATCTAATGTATACTCTTCTTTTGTCCCATGATTGTTGCCATGATGGTCATGAGACAACAGCAAATTCATCTCAATTGTTTGTCACATGACACACAATTTCTTGACGAATATCCATTGTGCCGTACAACAAATAAGAAAGTGAACGGAAAAGGCATGCGCCATCCCCCACTATTGGTACAATAATAAGGTTTATTAATTTCCCATTGATGTTAACCAACTCCAGACACTTCTAAGACAAACTAAAAAAAAACTATAGGTATTAATATACCTACACAACAAATCAAACACAGATAGTTTTACAATTAAAAGTTTTTACGTGAGTTCAACCTTTTTTGAATACATTCGAATTTGAGTTTTAGACATACATGTGTCAAAATAAAAAGAAGTAATTTAAATCAAAATCTCTAAGGAGTATTGATATCAACTTCGAAGCAAATCACCGCCAAAATAAGTTTCTACCCCTTTTTAACCCCGTTAGGGGAATTGTTAAAAAAGGTTTATGCAAGAAGTAGATTGGACCAAGGAATCACTTTGTCCCATACAAACTTTGCCCCCCGTTTTCACCCCCTTAGGGGGAGAATTTCGAAAAATCCTTTCTTATCGGATGCCTACGTCATACAAAGAACACACCCTCCAAGTTTCAGGTCTCTACGATCAGCGGTTTAGGCTGTGCGTTGATCCGTCAGCCATTCAGGGCAAAGCCTTTTATATGTATAGATATTGTACCTAATTCCTTTAAATTTTAATATTAAATAAACACCTTTGCTCAATACAAACATTTATTGTTCTTACAGAATGAGTAGGGCAACACACCAACAACTAGAAACTTTGGTAGATTTCCTGGTACAGAACCCAGGAATTGCCAAAGGGTTATTGCGCTCTGCTCAGGGTAAGCTGGAGACGAAGAGAAAGTGGGACGAAATAGCAGTATCGTTAAATGCACTAGGCGGTGCACAGAAAGATGGCAAAGGCTGGGCTAGGGTACACACTTATAAACATTTTTATTTCAGTTAATTATATGACAACAGTTACAATAATTAGTACATTTATTTCCCTTTCAGTATTGGGCTGATAAAAAGCATGAAGAAGAAGAAGACATGTGGGGAGCAAGCACAGTCGATGAGGCGTACAGGTGGTGGTTCTGCAGATTATTTACCTGTATTAAGGTGGATGTTCCAGGGTAGCCCGCGAAATTCAAGTTTTCTTACGTTTTTAGCGATTTGCAGGCCAGTGCTAGGTTGTATGTTAGTGAAAATATGATTCGCGGCTGTAAGACGTATGCAGTTACAGAATTATAATCATCAAAATCATCATTACAACCCTCCAAGCTCATGTAACTGTCAAGAATGACCTTTTGATGAAATACTCATCATCAAATGCGAATCATATTTTCACTAACATACAACCTAGCACTGGCCTGCAAATCGCTAAAACGTAAGAAAATTTGAATTTCGCGGGCTACCGTGAACATCAATCTTAACACCCATCGACCAACGCCTGGTAGCAGTGATGGGGGGCTCTCAATTTGCTGCAGGAGACAGCCATGTTGCTGCCAATCCATTCCCATCCACAGTAAGTTTTGTTGTAAATTTTAAGACATAAATTGTAAACTTGATAAAAGTTAACCCCTTCATAACCTTCACTTATTCTATAATTACAGAGCCAAAGCCAGATTGACATCCAAGTGGAAATAATTCCAACCGAAGATGATAATATGGATGGAAATGAATTGGAGTCTCATACTTCTCCCATCCAACATGAAGAGACAGTGAGAGGTAAATAATCTTTCAAACTATGTATGCCATTCATGATGATATAATTACTTGCATAAATGTAATTTATTTTATTTTTCAGTTGTAACACCAAGAGAACATAGTCCTGAAAGGACCAGCCTGCCCTCACAACAGCGTGTTCGATCAAGGACTTTGTTAGATCAAAGCCAGGAGAGATACGCTGATATAGAGAGGAAGAGGGTTGAAGCAGAAACTGTCACAGCGAGGGCCTTATCTCGAGCTGTAGAACAAATGGAGGATCTTTCAGCAGCCATAAGAGAAGGCTCTCAAACTGTGGCAAGTGCTTTAAATAATATTGCTGAGGCCCTGAGGAAATAGGCAGTAATTATAGTTTTACTAGTGTTTATAGTGTAATACGGTGATTAGATCTAACTTATGATGTGAACAAAATATAAATTTGGGTATGTGTATGCGGGACTCTGAGATCTATTTCACTAGACTCAGCCGCACAACTGTGATGTTCGTAGAATGTTCGTAGTGGACTGTATGATTTTAACGTGGATAAGGAAACACAACGAGACCAAACTGTGGCCTCTACACAAGAATAAAAACACTGTTTTATATACAATAAAGAAATAAAAGGTTTATTTGACTCACTTAGTACTTATTTACACTTGAAAGTATTACTAGTAGGAGAGATCACTGTCGACTGTGTTTTCAGTACAAATCCTTGCCTCCTATATCCTTTTACATCATGATTCAAGTAGTGGCAAAATGTTTAAAATCTCTTTTATAGATATCCAACAGAAATTCTAGATTTAAGGCAACCTGCGTGCCAGATTCTTATTGGTTAAAATTAAGGCATTCTTATTGGACTAGAATTCAGCCTTTGAAATTGCCCAATCAAAAACATTATTAAATTTTTACGAGTGGAATTTTCCATAACTTTTGTACCTATTCTTGACAGACTTTGAAACACATAAAGTCGTTATGTAAAACTTACGTAATACACTTATATAACTTAAAGAATCGAAGTTAGACTAATTTTAGGGTTCTGTTTACATTACAATTGGCTAACTAGTACTATCTATTCTTAAGTTATGTTACACAATCTTTACAAAGCTTTAGTTATTGAATGTCTTTATATACTTCTTATGTACTTCTTATATACTTATCCTAGCTTATCCTAGGTATTCAAAACAAAGCTATTCTACTTAATCTACTTATTATTAACATATTACAGATTAAGTTTTAGGAGTTCGGCGTCCGTAACAATGTGTGTGGTGGAAATACCTTAATGTGAATATTAAATGAAAATAATTTAATAAAAAGGCTATAATTACATTTATTCAAATACTTGTTAATAATAATTCTCTTTAATTATTGTACCATGAACTTCTATCATAATTTTTATTAAACTTATTAGGTAAGCTCACTATTATGTAGTGCACAAGTGTTGTGATACTAATATAGTTTTAAGGTTTTGTTACTAACACCAGCTGTATGTATGTTAGTCTGTAAGGTATTTATCTATGGGCCAAAGTAGCCTGAAAATAAATAAATATGTTATTATTTTGATTATTATTAACCCTCAGCACAAGGTATTACTTATATAATACACAATAGAAATCAAACAACACGAAAGAACAATAGTCTTACAATTTTATTATAATAAAAAAAGCTATCTATATAAATAGTATGCATAGTGAAAAAAAAAAAGATTCATTTACAAAATAGGTTTTAAATTACATAGATTGACTTGGTCAAAACATTGTTCTTACATCTTAAAATAATAATATTAACTAGCTTTTGCCCGCGACTTCGTCCGCGTTATACCGTCAAATGTGGCTACTTTTTTTTTTTTTTTGGTGGGTGGAAAATCATCAAATGACCCCCCCCGCTCTTGGGCAGAGCGAAGGGGAGTGTCAGACTTCTACTGACTAAAAACCGAACCCATGTTCCTTCTTTGCCCTTGCGTCGAGGCTACGTCATCTAGTACAAAAATCCGCGGCCCCGACGGGTTCCGCGGCCCCGACGGGGAAATGTGGCTACTTGACCTTTACTTGTCAACTTGACCATACGTTCCGTTTAACAACAAAATATCAAATTTCGTAGAATTGAAAGCAAAAGACAATGAGCAGAAGTGGTCCAAATTTCCACCACTATTGAGGGCTATGTAAGCTCGACTAAATACCATACAATTTTGATTACTAGGTGAAAAATATATATTCACTCAGAAAAAAGTTATGACTGTTAATACATATTTTTAGTTATTTACCCGTAATTTTTTTCGCACACAGCCACATTTCAAGCAGTAAAAACATGGTAGCAATGATGACGCATAAAAAAAAAAAATCGGAACGGTTCGCAATAGTGCTAAAAGTATTTTTTAATATTTTTGCATTTCGGAACCCGGGGATTGCTAGCGTCGACTCGTAGATGGAGATAGCATTAGTTTTGTCCCTTTCGCATTTAGGAAGCAATACGGTATACGCTGCGCCGACGACGTTGAATGAAAACTGGTTTTTACCTAACTACCTGACCCAATCAACACATGTGTCCCACGCAGTCGTTCGTTTGCTTGCTTTCGGTGCGTACTGTGCATTTTCTGGTTATATTTTCCCTGCGACTTTTGTGTACTTGATTTCTTCTGATTCTCTACTTTCGACCACGGCTATATCTCATCGGACTTTTTGTTATTGCTTTGTGTATCTGTGACAATGGAAGCGGAAAGAAGAAACTGTTGAGGATCAATGTCTACACATCTGAAGTTCGCATGACGTGTAATTATCTGTGGTATTAATAATAAGAAAGTAGTTGTCTGTGGTCTCTCACGGAAAATTGTAAAAGGACTGATTATTGTGTGCGCGAACCAAAATGTTAATTAAACTAAGTAATAAATAAAAAAATAAATAAAAAAATATGTTTATTTGACACTTAAAAATACAAATCACAGTCACAATAAGGGAGAGCACACGAGTATTATTGTCACAAATGAGATCCTAACCCCCAAACTAGGCCTGGACCTGTATTTTAGGGGTCAGCGTTCAGCCATGGGTTCTATTACGACTAGTATTTACAGCTTTTGAGAGTGTCAAGTTGACAGCGAAGATAACACGGTAACACGGTTTGGTATTGGTAAACATTTCAAAAAAATAAAGTAAAATAAAAAACAAAGAACAAAATTACAATGCTAAAGGGTTGTGTGTTTGTATTGCTGTGTGTGAGAGTGTGTGTGTGCGTGTGTGTGTGTGCGTGTGTGTGTGAGTTGATGAGTGCTCATGTGTACGTGTGGATGTGGTGTGTGTGTGCATATATGGGAGTGGTGAGTGTCTGGTGGTTCGCACCTTTAAATGTGTAGAAGGACGAGAAAAAGTAATAATTGAAAACAGTGTGATAAAACGAAAACTTATAGTAGTAATAGAAGAGAAATAAAACTAAAACTTATCAAAGAAGTGTTTTAATAACAATATTCAAATATAACAGTGGTAGCAGAGCGTGGTTCGCGCCCGCGCCCGACTATAAAGAAGTGCACACGCTACAAAGAAAAAATGACGGAAAGTATTAAGATAAAGCAATTTGCCGGCGAAGATTTTGCAATATGGAAGTTCCGTATTAGCAACATACTACGAGAAAATGAGTGTTTAAATGCAATACAAAACAAAGCATTTGCGAGCGTCTCCGAGAACAAAAAACTTGAGGCTCGAGCTCAAAGCATTATTATAAGCGGCGTCACCGACAGCCATATTGATTACATTCAAGAGGAGAATACAGCATACAACATGATGTATAAATTAGAGCAACAATTTATGAAAAAAGGCACCAGAAGTTAACTATTCTTACGGCGGGAACTAAACAATATAAAATACAAAGAAGGAACGTCACTCGGAGACCATTTTGTTAAATTGTCAAAAATATTCGGCCAGCTAAAAGACGCAGGAAGCCCCCTAGCAGAGGAAGAAAAGGTTAATGTAATATTTTGCTATCCATGCCAGAATCGTACGAAATTATTGTAACAACTTTAGAGTCTTTACCAAACCTGACAGTAGACATGGTTTTAAGGACAGATTACTAGGAGAGGAAGAAAAGAGGAATAAGATGGGTTCACAAACAATAGAGCACCAGAGGAATTCCTTTTTGTGTTTTGGATGCGGCAAGCCAGGCCACAAAAAAATCGAATGTAGAGCGAGATACCAACAGGGACAAGCCCGTGGACAAGGACAAAATCATTCTAGAGGTCAAGGACGAGGAGGTAGAGCGCCACATCGGGCAGCATTTGGAGGCAGAAGTAGGTCACAAGGAAGAGGCCGTGGAATTCTCGACAGGAGACAAGGACCAAACTATTCAGGGAATAATCATCAGACGTATGCAGTATCAACAGAGAATGAATATGCATTTCTGACTGGTAATGGACGGAACAGAGAAGTAAGTGATCAATGCGAAATAACTTGGTGTGTGGATTCGGGGTCATCAGACCACCTAACAAATGACAAACAAGCTTTTTATAACTACAGTGAACTAAATACACCAAAAGTGATTGCTGCAGCCAAGAATGGAGTGACTTTAATGGCGGTTGGATTTGGGAACATAAAGGCAAGATGTTATGTTGGTAAAAGATATATAGACTGTACTATTAAAAATGTATATTATGTGCCAGAGTTGAGGAAAAACTTGTTGTCTGTTGCTAAAATTGGACGCAGTTTAGCTGAAAGGACTTAACCCACACTATGGTCAAAAATGAGTTAAATATGCCAAAGAGGTCCTAAAGGTTGGTTCTTTCACTCAGCAAAAAAGATCCGTGATACTACTAACATAAGGATCATTTTTTAATGACGCGAACCAACCCACATAGGGACGGGTATTTTTCTACAAACCACTGTAATAACCCAAACTGCTTGGGTCGTTTTTAATAAATCCAACTTGAAAGAAGCAGGTCTATATTTAATATAACAGAATTGTCCCAAAACACTTGAATCGTTTCAGTTAAAATACCTTTATAGAAACCAGTACATTTTTTTATTCAACTAAAAGGACTCAAACTGTGTGGATCATTTCTGATAAATTGATTTACGAAGAAACAAGCCGATTTTGTATTCAGCTAAAATGACCCAAACTATGTGAGTCGTTTCAGTTAAATTACCCTCATGGAAACTAGTATATTTTTTATTTAACTAAAACGACTTATACTGTGTGGATCATTTCTGATAAATTGATTTACCAAGAAACAAGCCGATTTCGTATTCAGCTAAAATGACCTAAACTATTAAGTTGTTTCAGTTAAATTACATTTATATGAATTAAGTTTATTTTTTGATTGATTACTTGCTGTTTGATAGTGAATACACAGCTCAAAAAGGTATTAAATTATTTCTTTATAAATTTTTATTTGGCAACACAAAATTATATTTTTTATACTTAAAATACTGAGTGAGTTGCTGTCATTCTTTTCTTTCACACCGCGCGTAAAAACTTTCTCCGACTAAACTTTTTTAGTGATTGTGATAAGTGTTGTGAAACGGCCGGAATAATGAAAAGGATTGATAGAATTATAGTTAGTGCGTTGAAGATTAACAATAATAATTCTAATAGGATAGATGAGTTCTTGCAGCGTAAGTTATTTCATAACCTAAAATATTTATCTAACATTAAGTTCAATTGAATGACTATGCTTACGTACCTACTTTCAGATGATACGGACTTTGCTACTGCTTCTTTGGCTCCTCCTAAACCTGTGATGGATCAGCTTGAAAGTAATAATTTAATTTAATAATATTTTATATTTACCTACAAACAAACAATATCTTGCCATAAGCATAAGGTGGTTGTGCTTATGCTTATGTACCTACTTTCAGATGATACGGACTTTCCTGCTGCTTGTTTGGCTCCTCCTAAACCTGTGATGGATCAGCTTGAGAGTAAGAATTTAATTTAAAAATATTTTATATTTAAGTACCTACAAACAAACAATATCTTGCCTTAAGCATAAGGTGGTTGTGCTTATGCTTATATACTTACTTTCAGATGATACGGACTTTCCTGCTGCTTGTTTGGCTCCTCTAATTAATGAACCTGTAATGGATCAGCTTGAAAGTAATAATTTCATTTAATAACATTTTGTATTCACCTACTAACTAACAAAAGGTGGTTGTGCTTATGTACCTACTTTCAGATGATAAGGATTTTCCTGCTGCTTCTTTTGCTCCTCCAGTGAATGCACCGGTGATGAATCAGCTTGAAAGTAATAATAAAATTTACCAATATTTTATACCTACCTACTGACAATTTAATTTCTTTCCATGTGCTTAGGGTGGCGGTGCTTATGCAAATTACTGTTGTTTTCAGATGATGTCAGCTCACCAGTGGCTCCGCTATAGTCACCCTTAACCCCTCTAGTAGCGGCATTTGGGACGACTAAACGTCAAAGTAATTTATTAATTTTCTTGTACCTCTTCTTGTATTTTACAGTTTTACTTACCGAATCTTTTTTTAAACTTATGTTTGGGTATTTCAGAAAGTGAAAAAAATTCTTCGCCCTTACCTCCAATGTCTCCAAAAACTTTCGAACTCTTCGAAACCTTAAGTAAAACTTTTCCTTCAGAAAATGCAGAAGAATTCGTTGATCTTAACATGGCAAAAGAAGAAACATTAACAGTAATGGAATTAAGAGGGCTTGACGACGGTAAAAAAAACATCGAGAATGACCAGGGGACCGATTATAGTTGTGATACGGACTCCGATTATGTTCCGGATAGCGAGGAAGATTCAGACAATGCAAATCGACGTTTAGTTAAAAATAAAAGTAGGTACGTTTACTGCTAACGTATTAGGATTGAAAAACCAATATATACCAAATAGTGAAGATGATTCTGAAAATGAAACCTCAAGATCATTGTTAGAAGCTCTGGACTTACAAAGCGTAGAAAACCAGGAAGCAGTTTTAAGAACAAGTAGCAATACTGCAAGAAATTCATCCTTTGATGAAGAAACTGTTCACGATCTCTCTAATTTAGAAGTTCATAATATAGATTCGGTTAGGCAGGACTTGGAAACACCAAACACAAGTCAGAAAGGACGGGCGAAAAGAGGTCGTAAAAGAAAATATCCTGATCATACATTAGCTCAGAAAAAAGAACAAAAATACAAAAATTTACCATACAATGCAAAATCCAAACGAGTTGAATCGAAAGTATTTCAAAACTACGCTTGTACCTGTACTAGACAATGTTCTGCCAAGGTCTCACAGGAACAAAGAAGAAATGAGTTCGAAAAATACATAGAATTGGGGTCATATGAAGCGCAGCTATTATTTATAGTAAACAACGTTAAAGAAGAACCAAAATCAAGATCATACACTGTCACAAATAATAAAACAGGAAAAAAGAAACCCAGAGATTACAGAAGAAGATATTATTTAAGCGGTGTAGAAGTTTGTAAAGACATGTTCTTACATAATTTTCAAGTATCTTCCAAAAAAATTCATGTAAGTTTGCGAAAAAAGCGATCTAATCAAAGTTTAAAAGACCAAAGAGGTATACAACAGGGTGGTTGGAATAAAACGTCAGAAGAAGATGTGGAATTTATTAAAACCGTAATAAACTCCCTACCTAAGTACAAGTCCCATTATAGAAGAGAGAACAATAGTGACTGTCAGTACCTAAAAGTGGGGATGACTGTACAAAAAATTTACGAATTTTATCTGGAAGAAAACAAAATACTGCACGGCGAATATAAGAAGCCTGTTTCGTTTGAAACGTTGAAAAGAATATTTTATAAATGTTTTAATTTGCGCTGCAAAACGTTAAAAAAAGACACGTGCAATAAGTGTGATACTTTTACACAAAAAATTAAAAACTGCACATCGGCCGATGAAAAGTTGAAATTGGAGAAAGAAAAGGAAGATCATTTAAAACGAGCACAAGACCTGCGACAATACATGTATGAGGATTTAGCACGAGCCAAAACAGACAAAACCTTTGAATGTCTAACATTCGACCTTGAAAAAACTCTTCCGTTGCCGCGCATCCCTACCAATATTGTTTTTTATAAACGCCAACTATGGCTGTACAATAGTGGCATACATGCTGGCTCAAATGACGCCGGCCACTGTAACGTATGGTTGGAAGGTGAAGCCGGTCGAGGAGCACAAGAGGTCGGATCGTGTCTGGTACGATACATAAAACATAATGTGGACCCAAGAGTTGAAGAGCTGGCACTATGGAGTGACTGTTGCGGGGGACAAAATCGCAACATTAAAATAGTTTTAATGCTGAAGGCTTTACTAAACTCACACCCTAGTCTCCAAACCATCACATTCAAATACCTAGAGTCCGGCCACACATTCTTACCGAATGATACCGATTTCTCCAAAATAGAATACCAGCTAAAATTCCATGAAAGAATATATACTGCTGAAGATTACATTAACGTAATGAAAAGCTGCAGAAAGAAGAATCCACTTAAAGTTTACAGAATGCAGATGAAAGATTTTGTGTCAACGTCTAAAATTGAAAAGAAAATAGTAAACAGAAAAACATTTATTTCGAAGGATAAAGTGAATTGGTTAAAGACAAAAGAAATTTGTATTAAAAAGAATTTTAAACATTCCATTTTTATGAAAATAGATGGAATAGTTAAAGAACTCTGCATTGAAAAAAAAGTTAGAGGAAAAGTTTTAGATATTTCTGAGGATGATTTCAGTTTTCTTTGGCCTGATGGCAAAGAAATTGCACAGGCAAAATTGGACGATTTAACATCAATGTTTCACCTTATCCCTAAAGACTGTCTGGACTTTTACAAGTCGTTAAAAGGAAAAGAATCTGAGGAAGATGTGGATGGGTTCGGAGCGGAACCAGATTTCGAGGTGGAGCCGGAGCTGGGTGATGATGAGGAAGAATAGAAATTAGATTTTTAGAACAATGTAATTTTTTATTAATTATGTAACTTGCTAAATAATAAATCTTTTTTATTTAAATATCAGTTTGTTCACAATTTTTTGTTACTTGGATCTTTTTGGAGAAATTAAAAGAAACACTTCCTAATGTTAAAACCAATTTAGCAGAAACGACTCAAACCTACATTTTTTCCCAATAACTCTCAAATAAGTTGGTCTATGTTACTACAACTTGACTCATAAAATTTTTGTATATTTTGCCCTTACATGATTATATTTCAAAATATTCCAAATACAACATCATTACAGCAATACACACCTAAAGTAAAAACCTCGATAAGTCAAAAATGACGTATTGTGGGTTGAGTCCTTACTGCTAAACTACGTCCAATTGAGAGTAATGGTTATAGGATTGAATTTTTAAATAGTAGAGTTTATAAATATGATCAATTGACAATGATTGGAAACAATGAAGGGTCTTTGTATACAATTCACATGCAAATATTAAAAGATGAATGTAACTTAAGTAACAGTAATGATGATCAAGTGATGCAGCCGTGGCATAGACGTTTAGGTCATCCTGGGTTCAAAAATTTAACTTTGCTTTCACAGAATCAAATGGTAAGTGGCATTGATGACTTAACTAAATGCAATTATAATAATTCTGTATGTGAACCGTGCTTACTAGGTAAAATGACAAGACAACCTTTTAACAGACAAGGACGTAGGGCAACCAGAACACTAGAATTAGTACACACTGATGAATGCGGACCTATCACCCCACTGACTGAAGAAGGATACAAGTACTTTCTGACATTTACAGATGAGACTATACTCATTTTCTTTGGGTCTATCTACTTTCTAATAAAAGTGAAGTTTTTGACAAATTCAAACAGTACTATTTTTATGCAACCAACAAACAACCAAAATTTTAATGCTAAAATGTTAAAGTTGAGATCGGATAATGGTGGTGAATATGTGTCAAGACAATTTCAGGAGTTGTTACAGCAAAGGAATCCAAATGCAATATACTGTGCCATACAATCCCCAGATGAATGGAGTAGCAGAACGGATGAACCGCACATTAATAGAAAAAGCAAAAAACAGTTTTGTTAGATTCACAGCTTAGTAAAGAGTTTTGGGGCCATGCAGTTTTGTTTGCAGCCTATGTTACTAACAGAAGTCCGACTGAAGGAAAAAGTCAAACACCATCAGAGCTATGATAAGGAAGGAAACCTGATGTGAGAGCTAGGAGAGTATTTGGTTGTACAGCATACAATCATGTGCCTAGAGAGTTACGACATAAATTAGATAATTCAGGAAGGAAAATGATTTTTATTGGATATGTCAATTCAGGATATAAGCTGTACGATACAGAAACAAGGTCAGTAATATCGGCACGAAATGTAGTGTTTGATGAAACAAAACCCGGACTTGACAATTGTGTGAGATACACACAGGACTCAATAGAAAAGAAAGAAGATGAAATAAGTGAAAAGGAAGAAGAAAGTGAGGAGGAGAGAGATAATCAAAATGTATCATGGGACAACATAGAGCGAAAAGTATCAAAGAATAAGAATAAAGGAAAAAGTAAAGATAGTAAAGAAGAAGAGACAAGAAAAGGAGAATGATACAGACAGAAGGATAGAGAGTTTAGAAAGAGGGAGAGAAAAAAGACAAATAAGAAAACCAGTATGGCAAAAGGATTATGAAATTGATTTAGACCAGGATGATTCAGCATTATATGCATTATTATCAAGTTACCAGGAGGTTCCAACTAATTTTGATGACATTAAAGGAAGAAAAGATGAGAAGCTTTGGAATAAGGAAATAAATGAGGAATTAAAAGTTTTAAAAGATAATGAAACATGGAAGTTTGTACCTGAACCACAGAAAGAAAAGCTACTAGATAGTAAATGGGTATTTACAAAGAAAAATATAGGAGAAGAAGAGTTATATAAAGCACTAGCTGATGCCCGCGGCTTCACCCGCGTGGATGTCGTTCAAATTATATACTAAAACCTTCCTCTTGAATCACTCTATCTATTCAAAAAAACCGCATCAAAATCCGTTGCGTAGTTTTAAAGATTTAAGCATACAGACAAACAGACAGACAAAAATAGCGACTTTGTTTTATACTATGTAAGGAAGATTGGTAGTGAAGGGTTTTCAACAAAAGGATAAGTTGGAAAATACATACTCACCTGTATTGAAGTTACAAACCTTGAGAGTTCTTTTATCGGTTGCTGCTCAGAAAGAATATGAAATACACCAGATGGATGTCAAGGGAGCTTTCTTATATGGACGGATTGATGAGACAGTGTACTTAAAACCACCACTAGGACTGACAGTTCCAGAAGGCCAAGTTCTAAAATTACAAAAATCTCTTTATGGTTTAAAGAAGAGCCCAAAATATTGGTATGAAAAATTGGCTTCGGCCGTCTACGAAACCGTAGTTTCGTAACCGGTTTCGATGAAGGAATGATTTGTGCTTGTACGTAACTGGTTTCGATGGAGGACATATTTGTCTTTATACGAAACCACGGTTTTGTATCATGGTTACGTACGAAGAATAGGTTTCGATGAAGGAATGATATGTCCTTGTACGTACGGGGTGGGTCTGAGCTTATGCTTTTTTGCGATTTTACAGCGACATGCTTTGCACACGCACGGCCTGGTAGCATAAACCCAGGCCTATCCTACTGCTTCCCTCAGAGGCGGTAGGATGGCGGGGTCTTGAGGGGGAGCGCCACGGTCGTGTAGATCCTCAAGGCAAGTCTGGGGGATTCACCTTCACGAGGTTGCCACCCTGTTTCTTGGTCTAGTTCCATAAGAAATAGACGCAACAAAAACTCCCGGGCGCTTTTTCGCATTCCCGAAAGCCAAATACCAGGCCTAGGGTGATCCCACACCCCACTCCCATGATCCTACGCCCAGTCCCTCCCTCCCGTTTTTCCCTTTTCTCCTTTCGGTCCATGAGGACGGGTAACCTCATTTCCAAAAAAGCCCACCACCAAAACCAAAATGCAGAGAGGAAAAATAATTATTCCCCAGGTGGGTACCGGCAATGCCGGAGAATCCCGCACCGACTCGTCGGTCTGCCTCCACCGTAATCTGGGGGGGGGCACCAATCTGCCTAATACTGCGCCTTCTGCGCAGCTGGCTGCTTCGGCGCCAACAGCTTTGGCTGCGGCTCACGCGCCACCCAGCACGACTACGGCTGCAACTTCTGCGCCTACTGACCCCAAGACGGCTGCGACTCCTGCGCCAACTACCCTGACGTATGTCACACCTTCCACGACGGCTTGGAAACAGAGCATCGTTCGGAACAGTGTGACAAACAACCCTGAAAATGACGACAACAGAGCTCGACAATCCAGTCTTAGCAGCGAACTCCGCGCGCTGGCAATCCAGCGCGAGAAGATCGATGCAAGGCTGAGGGACATGACCTCTCTCGGGACGGGAAAGGAAGCGGAATCTGATGGTTCTGGATTCATCTCTGTGGACGAAGTCCGGAAGCTGAAGGCTCAGCGCGGAAAGATCCGAAACAGAGTGAGAGAACTCAACAGCGGTTTGAGCAAGATTTGCGAAGGCAATAGCCAGCGCGAAGCACAAACGGCTAGTTGTAAGGGAGTACGCGACCGGCTACAGACATGCGAAGGGGAAACCCAGCGCGTGAAGCAGTCGGACGCGGAAACGCGCGGGCAGGGAACAGTACGCGAGGGGGAAACCCAACGCGAGAGATCACTGCCCGCACCAGGACCATCCGGAGGAAACGACCGGAACCGCGACGAGACCGTAGACCGACGACGCACCAAGAAGAAGCGAGGCAAGCGGTCTGGGTTCCTGCACCGGGTGTCCCTGGCACAGAGCACTGTGCCAAGCTCCTCGGAACCGCAACCTGGCCCAAGTGGACAGGGAGCGGCGAAGAGGGAGCGCCCGGACGACACGGCATCACCGAGTACGCTCCAGGGGGACGCCAAGCGCAGCAAAACCGAGGCCGCTCAAGGGGAGCGGAGAACCTACGCGCGGGCCACGAAGGATATTCCTGCGCGACTCGCCGTGGCAATCTGCCTCTCGCCTCCATCCCGAGACTTGACGACTGTGGAGGTCGAGCACATCAAGCTCAGCCTCGAGAGCCTCATCATGGAGACGTGCCTAACCGATCCCACCAAAGTCCCGGCTTTCCGTGGCCTCCCAAGGGAAGCGGACGGCACGGTCCACATGTGGTGCGAGAACGACAACGCCCTGACTTGGCTGACCCAGAACGTACCCAAAGTCACAATGACAAGCACTGACGAGACACTGACGGTAGTTAAACAGTCCGACATACCGACTCGGGTTCGGGTGGCTCTCTTCGTACCTCGGTACAAAGGGGAGGTACCAGTGCTCCAGACGCTCCTGGCCTGCCAGAACCCGTGGTACAACTTCGGTAGGTGGACGATGCTCAGGGCGACAGCGGTCGGTGGCGAAAACTACGGGACTTATATGACCCTGGCTATCCCACCGGACGAAGTCCAGAAGGTTCTGGAGAGGGAGCGACGGATATCGTACCTACTTGGGTCGATATACGTGCGTTTCCTCTCCAAAACCGCCCCCTCTGACACGGACAATGACACTGAACGGACGAAACCGACTCCGACCGACAGTGACCCGACGATGACGCACCTGGAGGAGGAGATGGCCAGAGCAGCGATGGCTGATGCCGACGCTGTGGTAAGGCAAACCTCACCACCAGGGTGGTCGGAGCAGATGCTCCTATCACCGCCACCGGCACCGAACGAAGACCAGCATGGGCTGGAAGAGGGGGGCGAATCATCCAATGGATCGACCTCCTCCTAACTCCACCCCACTGCCGCCCCCATTCCGTCCCCTAAACATCATCCAGACCAACCTCCAGCATAGCCAGACGGCTACCGCCTGCCTGCGCAGAGCACTGGAGATGGAACCCCGAACCATTGCACTCATCCAAGAGCCGTGGATCCGCAACAACAGAGTATGCGGCCTAGGTAACATTGGAGGTAAGCTGATCCTCGACACACAAGGCACAGATAAACCACGAACCTGTGCTTACATACCCAAAGATGTACCCACCACGACACTCACGCAATTATGTTCCAGAGACCTAACAGCCGTCAGGCTCAAAACCGACGGTGACGCACCCGACATCGTCCTGGCCTCGGTATACATGCCTGGCGAGGAGGAAGACTGCCCACCGAAAGAGATGGCTGACCTGATAAGGTACTGTGAAGGCACCAACCTGGACCTGGTCATCTGCACGGACTCAAACGCCCATCACCCGCTTTGGGGTTGCAACAAAGCCAACACTAGAGGTGAGGTACTATGCACATATTTGTTCTCAACTAACCTTAACATCGCAAACCGCGGCTCGGAACCCACTTGGGTCACATCGCGCGGGCAAACGATTATCGACCTAACGTTGGTTTCGGAAGGCGCGGCAAAACTTATCTCTGACTGGCACGTATCAAACGAGCCTTCCTGCTCTGATCATAGAAGGATTCGCTTCTCACTAGTAGCTAACATAAAAAAACCCGAACCTAGACGCAACCCACGCCGTACAAATGTACCTGGCTACAAACGGCTGTTGGCCTCCCTACTAACACAGCACCAAACGCCCCAAATTCTAATGGACCCCAAACAACTTGAAGAAACCGTAACAAAACTCTCGGAATTTATAATTGAAGCTTACCACGCGTGCTGCAAACTAAGAGATCCAAGTACCAAGAGCAAGGGCAACTCCTGGTGGAACGCGGAACTTAGTAAGCTCAGGCAATCTATGCGTAAACAATTTAACAGAGCCAAAAACTCCAGACTACCAGAAGACTGGGACACATTTAAGGAAACACAATACACCTTCAGAAAACAAGTCAGGAACGCCAGCAGG
This sequence comes from Diarsia dahlii, assembly GCA_949775195.1. Classification (NCBI taxonomy): domain Eukaryota; kingdom Metazoa; phylum Arthropoda; class Insecta; order Lepidoptera; family Noctuidae; genus Diarsia; species Diarsia dahlii. The sequence continues at coordinate 13,218,463 of OX459203.1, read as the reverse complement.
GCGGCCTGGCGGAAATTCTGCGAAGAAATTGAATCGAACAGCGAAGCCGCGCGTGTGAGAAAGATCCTATCTACCGATCAAGATCGCACCCTCGGGTCGCTGAAAACCCCAGACAACACATACACCAAGTCGGACCACGAAACAAGCAAAGTTCTTTTGGAGACCCACTTCCCGGACTGCAGTCTATCCGAGGACAGAACCTGGGCAAGTGAGCCAACGCACATCCCAAATGACCAAGACTGGACCAGAGCCCGCACCATAGTAACCGCAGAGAGAATAAAATGGGCGATAAAGACCTTTAAACCATACAAGTCCGCAGGCTTAGACACAATCTTCCCCGCCCTACTGCAATGGGGAGTAGAAGCTCTAACGCCATGGCTGACCGCCATCTACCAAGCCTGCATAGCACAGAAATATATACCATTAGCATGGCGAGAGGTGAAAGTCATTTTCATCCCTAAACCAGGAAAACCAGACTACACACAACCCAAGGCATACAGACCGATAAGCCTAACATCTTTCTTACTGAAAACCCTCGAGAGACTCTGCGATCGACACATTCGGGACGGACCTCTTCGGGAACGACCACTTCACAAACAACAACACGCGTATTCCACAGGTAAATCAACAGAAACTGCGCTGCATAGTGTGATCTCCAAGATCGAATGTGCAGTGGACCACAAATGCTCGTCACTAGCTGTCTTCATTGACATAGAAGGCGCTTTTGACAAAACCATCTTCCATAGCATCAACGCAGCCCTCGAGGAACACGGTGTGGACTCGACACTGCGAGGATGGATCACGAACATGCTCAGACTGAGAGCCGTACAAGTTACGGTGAACGACACTACTAGAGCCATAGTGGCCAAGGGATGCCCCCAAGGTGGTGTCCTCTCGCCACTACTGTGGAACCTCGTAGTAGACAGCCTCATTAAACGTCTAATAATGGGGGCTACTACACGGTGGGTTATGCGGACGATCTGACCATAATATTAAACGGCACACACGAAAACACACTATGCAACCTTATGCGCCAAGCACTAAGAATAGTTGAGGACTGGTGCAAGGAATACAAACTAGCAGTGAACCCTACCAAAACGGAACTCGTCCTCTTCACAAAGAAAAGGAAGTTGGCAACGCTACAATTGCCAAGCTTCTTTGGGACAACCCTAAGCCTATCGACTGAAACCAAATACCTGGGCATCTTTTTGGACAAACAGCTGAACTGGGCAAAACACACTGAGTACACCATCACAAAAGCCAGTATAGCTCTATGGCAATGTAAGAGACTCCTGGGAAGAAATTGGGGCTTAAGCCCCAAAATAACCTACTGGCTATACACCACAGTTATCCGACCAATCATCACATACGGCTCTTTAGTTTGGTGGCCTAGGACCAACCTAAGTACAACCCAAAAGGATCTCGAGAAACTACAAAGACTGGCCTGCGTAGCAATCACCGGCAGCATGAGAACTTCCCCCACTGCTGCCTTACAGGTGATGCTGGGGCTACCTCCCCTGCACCTCGTCATAAGAGAGGAGGCGGCCTTAGCGACTTTCAGACTCGAAGTATCCGGTATCCTAAGAAATGACTCGAGAATCAAACACACACGCATCAGGGAAGATGCAATCAAAGAACAGCCAATGATGACATCACCCATCGACAGAACCCTGAAGACGCATTGCTTCCAAAAACATTACAACATAGCGCTCATAGAGGAGTGGTGTGACTACTCAGGTACAAATGAGCTAAGGATTTACACCGATGGATCAAAAACTGACTATGGGACAGGCGTCGGGGTGTTCTCCGACGACCTAAACATCAAGATATCCAAACCACTTGGAAAACTTAACTCTGTTTACCAAGCAGAGTGTGTAGGTATCATCCAAGCGGCACACGCCATAGAGGCCAGGGAGGTTACGGATACCAATATTCGAATACTCTCCGACAGTGCCTCAGTCCTTCAATCCCTGAAGAGTAACCAGATCACGTCGAGACTGATACTGGAATGCCACAAAGCCCTGGAACGAATAACGGTAATAAATCACAACAAGGTAACGCTGCAATGGATTAGAGGTCACAGCGGATCGCTTGGAAACGATGCGGCCGACGAACTTGCCAGAAGAGGATCCAGCACAAAGCCTTGTGGACCCGAACCCATTGTGCCCATCCCTTTCAAGCAGCTAAGAAGCTGGCTAAAAGACCATACTCGAATACAAGCAGAGAAATGGTGGAGCTCGACACCAGGATGTAGGCAATCCAAGGAGGCTATGCCATCCCTGGATATAAAACTGACCAGGCGCCTTCTGCGCCTGGACAGAGATAGCCTGCGCCTGGTGGCGGGGACCATCACCGGACATTGTTCACTGAATAAACATTTTCACACCCTAGGAATCACTGACAGTCCCCTGTGCAGGGCATGCATGGAGGCGGAGGAAACTGTGGCGCATGTGCTCCTTGAATGCACAGGCGTTACCAAGATCCGCGAGGAGACCCTGGGAACACCACGATCTCTTGCGGATGCCCTGAGGAGACCGGGAAGTCTGATCTGCTTCTGGAGGGAGGTGGGCTGGTTGGAATAATCGGCCGCGACGGCTCACGCACAATGGTCCACTTTAAGGACTAAGTGCGGAAACCTGAAACCCCATAAAGAAGAAGAAGAAGTCCTTGTACGTAACTAGTTAGTTTCGATTGAGGTATTATTTTGGTGTTTGAAGTAGTTCAGTAGACGCGTTTGCTCTCTACTGAACTGACCTTCATCTTGTAATTAATTAATTTATTATGTTTTAAGGCTTATTGTCAATTGTGTTTTCTGTGTTATTGTTTTTTATTTTCAAATTGTGTTGTCCTGTGTGAGACTAATAAATACATTTTCTTTTCTTTCTTTCTTTCTTCTTGGGCCACGGTATGTGTGACTGGGGAGATGATTGGCCTCTCTGATTAGTCTGGCTGCTTCCAATTTTTTTTTTACCTATAATGTGTTTTTTCGCCCCAAAAAATTTCGTTTCCCAGCAATAATTTTTGCGTAGGAATACTTCAGTTGATGTTCCTAATGCTTGCTTGACGGTTTCGTAAAGGGTTGGTTTACACCATGTATAATTTTTAGGTTTGCAGATTGATATTTGCGGCTATGGGATCCTGGACCAATTATCACATAAATCGCTAGTTTCGATAAAAGAATTATTATTCCTTGTTCGTAACTAGTAAAATTTCATATTTTTTGCAAAAATTCCTTGTACGTAACCGTGGTTTCGTATAAAGACAAATATGTCCTCCATCGAAACCAGTTACGTACAAGGACAAATCATTCCTTCATCGAAACCGGTTACGAAACTACGGTTTCGTAGACGGCCGAAGCCGAAAAATTCACAGAAGTTATTACTGAATGTGGTTTTACGCGATCTCAAAATGACTGAATGTCTCTATAGTAAAAGCAATCTCTATTTGATTTTATATGTCGACGATTTACTTAAAGTAGGGCCTAGTGCTGCTGAAATTGGAAATGTCAAAAACTTCTTAAAAACTAAATTTAGCATGAAAGACTTAGGAAACAGCAATCTGACATATCTTGACATTAGTATTCAGAAGAAACATGATGGTATTTATCTTAATCAATATAAATATTTGCTAAAAGTTCTTGAATATTATAACATGGACAATTGTAAAGGGACTAATTCTCCTATGGACCTTAATTTTAAACTGGACTTTGACGCATGTGAAATTGACATGACTTTAGAACATCAGTGCAGGTCGCTTATTGGTTCTTTGATGTACGCTATGGTGAGCACAAGACCAGACTTAGCGACAGCTGTATCATATTTGAGTAGATTCCAATCACAGTCAACTTTGAAGTTGTGGCAAGCTTTAAAGCGTGTTCTTAGATATGTAAAACAAACCATTGATTTTAATTTAAAATATTCAAAGTGTAGATATGACAGCTTAACAGGTTTTGCAGATGCAGACTTTGCACGTGATAATGACAGGAAATCCACTAGTGGATATTTGTTCAAGTTATTCTAAATACAGTAACATGGAAATCAAAGAAGCAAAGTACAGTTTCTTTGAGTACAACAGAGGCAGAGTTAATTGCTTTATGTGAAGCATCAGTTGAAGCTTGTTGGCTTATGAAGTTGTTGTGTGACTTTAACATTAAAATAAGTAATACTGTTATTTTTGAGGACAATCAAAGCACTATGAAAGTTGTAAAGAATCCAGATCAGAAACGATTGAAACATATTGATGTCAAATTTAATTTTATTAAACAAAAGGTAGAGGAAGGATTAATTACTGTTGAATATGTATCAACTACAGATCAAATTGCAGACATTTTGACGAAGCCCTTATCAGGAGAAAGATTTGTAAGATTGTGTAGTATGCTTAACTTGCTGAAATGTTAAATAATGTAATACATATGTGCGAACATTGAGGGAGAGTGTTGAGGATCAATGTCCACACATCTGAAGTTCGCATGACGTTTAATTATCTGTGGTATTAATAATAAGAAAGTAGTTGTCTGTGGTCTCTCAAGGAAAATTGTAAAAGGACTGATTATTGTGTGCGCGAACCAAAATGTTAATTAAACTAAGTAATAGAGGAGAAATAAAACTAAAACTTATCAAAGAAGTGTTTTAATAACAATATTCAAATATAACAGAAACTGCATATGTTGCAATTATTCATTGTTTCAAAGAAGAAACTATCAGTTGCTTCAACGTTTCTGGAACTGCAGAGCATATTCAAGGACTTTTAGCACCTCGACAGGTTAGTACATGCATATGTGTATTTTATTTCAAATGCCGTGCCCCGACTCTACTTGAGATTGTCGGAAGGCGTGAACAATAAGATTACTTGTAACGAAAGATCCCTAGAAAAACCTTTTTGAAGCGAAATATTTTGGACGTTTTCAGTCTTGATCCATTTTTATTACTATTGTTTGTCAATTAATCAATATAGTATCGGTAGTAACGTCATGTTTTAATCATCATTACCGTTTTTTGTTTTGAATACATAAGTACATAACATAGATAATATATCCAGACGTGGGATGGCGTGAACAAAAAGATTACTTGTAACACTTTTGTTAAGTTAGTTAATCAATATTTTACTATCGGTAGTAACGTCATGTTTTAATCATTCTTACCGTTTCTTGTTTTGTTTTGAATACATACTTATATAGATAATATACCCAGACGCACAGAATCAACACTAGCTTATTGCAGGAGAGCCTGTATGCGGAAGGAATCGAACCTAGGACCTCTCTTAGCGAGTAGACATGTTAGCTAACACACGCAGTTAGACAGAATGTCATGAATAAAGGTGTTGTATTTGTTGCAGTTAATACTGGATGGCGAGCAATATATCTGCCGCAATTGTTGGTTGCGGGTAAGGTATGCAGTTGACCGCAGTCAAAACCAAGCTGACCAGCCGCCTCCTCGTGTCGGAAGACCATCTGGAGGAATCTTCGAAACCAATGAATTCAAAAGAGCACCAAATACATCTAACACATGCATTTATCATTAATTAATGTGGCAATGCAAGTAGATGCAACTGTTGGTACACTCGAATTTATACATACCTCCAAACGCAAGAGTATGTCAACATTTGGATGAAAATCAATGGGGTCACCTAATTGATGCTCCAAACTTAACCCACGATTTTACCGGAGAAATGTTCGTAGACATTACGAAAATCTTACAAACAGCCGTTCTTAATAGTTCCAACACAATGGACTTTGAAAATATACAAACTATGGATCCAAAAATATTGCATCATCGTGTGGGCATCACTCATAACGCATTTGAGCAAGTGATACGAGAAACCCCTTCATTGCAGCAAGAAGTAACCGACCCCAATACTGCAATTGCTATTTTTTTGATGAAGCTTCGGACGGGTGAGTCGAACGAAAGACTCGGCGTACTTTTCAGAATGAGTCGCCGTACATCATCATCATCATCATTTCAGCCAAAAGACGTCCACTGCTGGACATACTGCTGGCCTCCCCCAGGCGTCGCCACATTGACCGGTCACGTGCGTCTCTCATCCAGCGGGTTCCTGCAACCTTGACCAGGTCATCGGTCCACCTAGTGGGAGGCCTTCCAACGGAACGTCTTCCGGTTCGCGGTCGCCATTCCAGAACTTTTCGGCCCCATCGGCCATCCGTTCTGCGAGCAATGTGCCCTGCCCATTGCCACTTAAGTCTGGCGATTCTTCGGGCTACGTCGGTAACCTTGGTTCTCATGCGGATGTCCTCATTTCTGATTCGATCACGCAAGAAAACTCCGAGCATAGCCCTCTCCATTGCCCTTTTGGTGACTTTGAGCTTTCTGATAAGGCCCATTGTGAGCGACCACGTTTCGGTCCCGTATGTAATCACTGGCAACACACACTGGTCATAGACTTTCGTCTTGAGACACTGGGGTAAGTTGGACGAGTCGCCGTACGCTCGAAAGGAAAATGAATACTGTGCGCAAATGTTTGGTACAAGATTTCGTACCAAGGCACCTGGGCCTGGATCATATTTCAAGAAATGAAGTAGTTGCGAAAAATCTGACTGTGCCAAATGGTCTTTTTGGAAACCCAGATGCACCCTTACAAGAAAGGAAAGCTATTCTGGTGATAGATGGAACCTACGTCTATACTCAGAAGTCTTCCAACTTCCTTTTCCAGCGGAAAACATACAGTTTGCACAAATACACGAACCTGTTAAAACCATTTCTCATTGTATGTTGTGATGGCTACATATTAGATGTTACTGGGCCTCACGCAGCAACAACATCGGATGCCGTTATAATGAAAGGTCTTATTAACGAAAGAGAAGACAATCCATTCCATTACTTTTTTGAAGCAAACGATGTTTTTATCTGCGACCGCGGCTTTAGAGACGTTATTGGTGACATGGAATCGTGTGGTTATGTGGCACGTATGCCAATTAGTAAACGGCGTGGCGAAGACCAGTTAACCACGTTAGAAGCCAATAAAAATAGGGAAGTGACGATATGCCGCTGGGTCGTCGAGGTCGTAAACGGACGTTTTAAGCGCGATTTTCGCCTATTCAGGCAAGAATTTTTTAATCTTGCTATGAGCCACATGATGGATGATTTCCGGGTGGCTGCTGCGCTTATTAACGCTTTTCATCTTTTAATCGAAGATAACGCGCATGCGGAAGAATATTTAAGAATCATTAGAGAGAGATTGCATGTACCAAATCAATTGGGAGCATATGTTACAAATAGAAATATAAATAGAAGGCGGGCAAGTGTTCGAAATATTGAAGCCGACGCCATAGGAGCAGATGAATTTCCTGTTCTGACTCAAGAAGACTTGACATTGTTTGCACTTGGTTCATATCACATAAAACTTGCGCGTAGCTACTATAGCGAACACGTACGCAATGGCGTGTATCAGATTGAAGTAGCAAGAGATGGAGCATTTAGTGAAATAGTTGATTTTGGCATTGAACCTGAAAACGCTATGCTACGCGCAAGAATACAATCCCGACACGCACGTGCAAGACAATACTACACGTATGTAATGATCCATAATCGAGAAACCATTTCGAACTACTACTGTTCTTGTCTTTCTGGAATGCGAACTGTGGGTTGCTGTGCCCACGTCATGGTAATTATTTGGTATTTTAGATGGGCGAGACACCAACCCACAATTCTACTTCCAGCTGCGAATCTGGACAATGTTATTGTGGATGAAGACATTATGAGATGTATTCTTTTAAGGACAGACTCCACACTGTGAGACAGGAATAAATAAAACTTGTGTGAAATATTTTTGTGTTTACATTCTTCCCAGTATTACAAATATTTTAAAATAAATATAAGCATTGTAAAGATAGCCATAAGTCCTTTCATTTGATTTGATACCCCACATGATAGGGTTTGATTTTTTTGACGTAGCGAGGTACCTACCGCGACCGCCATATTGTTTATATTTTGGCTCTTACAGCTTATATCAACCAGAATAACGTATGAATTACAACGAAATGTCATACACATAAATCAATCGAGTAGTTTAAAAGGTATAGTGAAATAATGAAGCGTAAAAAGGTTTTTAAATTGCAAGTTTTCATGAAGTCATAACTTTTTACTGAGTAAATATTTTTGGTTGCGGTCTTCTTATAATGATTCAGAACGCAGTGTTCCATCCATGTTTTATCAAATAAAGGTTTAATTTAATAACGCATGTTGCCTCCATGGGCATCTACCACAGCTCTCATACGATCGCCTCATAGAGTTTATCAACCGCTCTATGAAATTTTGAGGGATCATCTCCTATTCCTCTTCTATGGCAGTTTTCAACTCCTGCATCGTCTGGGCAACTGGCTGACGAGCCCTAACACGTCTTTTTAGCTCGTCCCATATGTGCTCAATGGGGTTCATGTCTGGGCTTCTGGCTGGCCAGTCCATAACTGTGATGTTCATATCCCGAAGATATTCCCTGACGATGCCGGCCGCATGAGCTCTTGCATTATCATGCATAAAAAGGAAATTTGGGCCCACATAGTCCGCGTATGGTATCACGGTCCAATTTAAATGACTGCGTGCGAAATGAAGGCGCGCTGTTCGGTGGGCTCGCGTTAGTTTGGGCCCATTAGCTAGCTTGTGTGGTACCATATCGCGTTCTTTTAACCTTCTCCGAACAGTTCGAGCGCTCACAGATACTCCGTGGAAGTCGCGAAGTTGGTTTTGTATCTTAATGGAGGTAAGGTGACGATTTCTCAAGCTGGTCGTCACGATGAATCGATCCTTCCTTTCATTTATGACCCGAGATCGTGGCCTTCCTTGGCGACGAACAAAGCCGCCAGTCTCTAAGTACCTCCGATAAACATTTCAGACCGCAGATCGACTTAAATTAAGTTGAGCACTCACGTTTCTCTGGCTGTGTCCGGCCTGAATAAGTGCCACAGCTTGGGCAGTGACTTCAGGTGAAGTATCCATAGATTATTGATAGAACCTCACCTTAATGTTAAGAATAAGTAATGTTTGTTGCAAAACCAAAGATATCAATCAGTTTTTGAAGAATTAAATCCAAGTAAACCAATAAAACCAAGTTTTCTTAGTATTCGATTGTTTGATATCAACAAACAGGCTCCAAATTGTCTTTTGTTTCTTTAAATTCTGTGTTCGAAATTCAAAAAAAGACTATTGAATAAAATTGTGAATGTGCCAGGTTCAAAACTGCATAAAAACTTTTTGCTCGACGTAATATAAAATTTTAGCTAGGATCAAACGAAACTGAAAATACAAGGTGGGCCAATAGATGTGTCCAGAAGTGTATATTGCTTGGATAACAAAAAACCCCTGAATTGAATTAAGTCGAGTCCATAATCGCCTTCGAATGCCCATCAACATAATATAGTCAATTATCAGAATTAGAATCACAATCTATATTGCTTGGATATAAAAAAACCCCTGAATTGAATTTAGTCGAGTCCATAATCGCCTTCGAATGCCCATCAACATAATATAGTCAATTATCAGAATTAGAATCACAATCTATATTGCTTGGATATAAAAAAACCCCTGAATTGAATTTAGTCGAGTCCATAATCGCCTTCGAATGCTATCAACAGAATATAGTCAATTATCAGACTTAGAATCACAATCTATATTGCTTGGATATCAAACAACCCCTGAACCGGTAGTTGAAACGTTTCTTGTCGCAGATACCCCTAAATCTAAAGCCGCGAACATCAAAAATACAAAAATAACAAAGTCTAATAAAATACCAGTGACTGTGGCAACAGACGTAATCGAAAAACCAGTTGTCGTTCTACAAAACATGTTTTCAGAACTGATCGTGGATAATGTTGACACCCATGTGGCGTCAACAAAGACGGGTCGACCCAAAAAACTAAAACGTGGCAGGAAATCTACTAAAGAAAACGTCCATTCGGATGCGGTTAAAAAATATAATAAAAAAACCCACAAATAAATCGCGATGCCGTTAAAAAAATAATTAAATAATCCAGAAATTCATCGCGATGCCGTAAAAAAATACACAACGGAAAATCCAGAAATTCATCACGATTCTGTAGACCGTTATACCAAGCAGAACCCTGAAATTAATCAAATATCCACTGATAAATATAATAAAAACAGCCGTCGTATTGACATACCGCTACGTCAATCTAAAAACATAATAGCACAGAAGAGGGACGCTGAATTAAACGTAATAAAATTAATTATTTAAAAAAAACGTCCTTGTCTTCTTCAGACACTTTTAGGTGTCCAACTTGTAATGCGCGTCTGTTTAAAGAAGAAAAACCTAGAAAACAATGGTGTTGAGGATCGGGCGTCAACAACATACAAAATTTCATGCCGGTAATGTGTTTAAGACGCTGAACTGGGAAGGACGCGGCATTAACATCAACGGCGAGTATATATCGCACTTGAGGTTCGCAGATGACATCGTCATACTGGCTGAATCGCTGCACGACTTGCAACACATGCTGGATGGTCTAGTGGATTCTTCAGTGCGCATTGGTCTCAGGGTGAACTTGGACAAAACCCAGGTTATGTTCAACGAACACGTCACCCCAGGACCTATTGTTGTCAATGGCGATCCTCTCGAGGTTGTTCGAGAATATATTTACCTAGGGCAAACTCTGCAGTTTGGTAATAACAACTTTGGGAGAGAGGCTAATAGAAGAATCCAGCTGGGCTGGGCAGCTTTTGGGAAGCTTCGTCGGGTCTTCTCGTCACGCATTCCACAGAGCCTAAAGACTAAGGTCTTCAACCAGTGCGTCCTGCCTGTTATGACATACGGAGCTGAAACGTGGACACTGACGATACGGTTGGTCCATAAATTTAAAGTCGCTCAGCGAGCTATGGAGCGAGCTATGCTAGGGGTCTCTCTCAGAGATCGCATCCGGAATGAGGTGATCCGACAGAAGACCAGAGTTGTCGACATAGCTCACAGAATAAGTACGCTGAAGTGGCAGTGGGCCGGCCATATTAGTCGCAGAACCGACGACCGTTGGAGTAGACGTGTTCTTGAGTGGAGACCGCGAATTGGCAAGCGTAAGGTGGGCGCCCGCAGGCTCGGTGGAGCGATGATCTTCGCAGAGTGGCTGGTAACAACTGGATGAGAGTTGCCGAAAATCGAGTTGAGTGGCGTAAGATTAAAGAGGCCTATATCCAGCAGTGGATTGCAATAGGCTGATGATGATGATGATGATGATAGAATAAAGTTTACATATAACGTCCTACTAATGAACCAAGACTACCAAGTGTAGCAAGCTGTAACGGTAACCTATGAGTATTGTCCTAAGGATCTACAATGTTCATGTAAGTTAATTGATATTATGCTATGAATATTACTGATGACAATGTGTTAGAAATATGTACTTATAATATGGTTTATATTGATTGTTGTTTATGTAAACTGATAAATTGCTGTAATTTGAGACAGTCCAAGACAATGTCAGGTTGTCTTTGCATAATACTTTAAAATATGTTCCCGTGGAGTTTCTTGTCCATTCTTCTCCACGAAGACTAAGAACCTAGCGAATGGAATCGAGCTTGATGTAGTTGACAAGACCAAAAGAAATAAAATGAATAGTCTTGTCTTTTGTGCTTTTACTTCATAAAACCCCTATTCCCAACACACCTTTTTAAAGAGACTTTCGAACACAGTAAATAACTAGTAATCATCCTGACACTCAAAGTTATTAATTGGTGGATATTAATACATATAGATTCACATACACATTCTAACACACGCGTAAAATGTAATAATACCGGAGCTCCTATAAATTAATTAAATTTAGAGCTGCCTGAATAAGTCTAAAACTTATTCAGGCCGATCTTCGTAGGCAAATCAATTAAGTTAATCATTAAATCATGTTGACATTGCTATTCAATGAGCGTTTATTATTTAATTTGTTTTAGCTTTTTTATATTAATGTAATATCAACTGTCGGTCGAGTGGTTTAGGCGTTTGCCTTGTGACCCGGTGGTCGTGGTTTGATTCCCACGGGAAGCATACTTTGTGAAGTTGTTTCCAGTTTGGTTAGGACATTGCAGGCTTGAATGGCTTGAATCACCTGATTGTCTGATAAATAAATGGTTCCGTGCTTCGGAAGGCACGTATAAGCCGGTGGTCCCGGCCGCCAAATGGCGGTCGTCAAACCATGTCAGAGGCCCTTGCGGCGGTATAGAAACTCTGACACTAGGGTGTGTAGGATCGTTAGACCTTACTGCCAACACGATAAGAAGAAGAATCGGCGGGGACAACGACATAGTGGAGGTCAACGAAACCCATATATACACAAACAAGTACCACAGGGGTCGATTATTGCAGCGGCTCATAAGCAGATTCGAATGCATAAGCAGACTCACGAATTAAATTCACGTGGAGCTAATACCGAACAAAAATAGGACCCCATTGGACCGAATAATCCAGCAAAATGTTAGACCTGACTCCTACATTATGTCTGACCGGCACCGATCATACATGGGCGTGCAATTGAGACTAGGCATGCTGGACATTCCAGTGGCAACCACAGCCAACAATTTACGGCAGGGACTGAGTATACCTGTGGATCCCAGTCTTGGGATCCCAGTACCAGGCACCAATAATATTCGGTGCATATTTCATACAAATACGATAGAGCGGCAATGGCTAGAATTAGAACGCCAATGGCGCACCTGTACGAGTCAGCGGCGGTTTAAGTGGTACATGGGTGAATACATGTACCAGCAAAATATTTGAAAAAGCCTACGCTCAGACGCTGCTAGGTTCCGCCGTTTGCTGCGTGACCTATATAGTCACACATCACGGCCGTCCAAGGACAGCGAGAACGCCTGGAAACATTCAGTCAGTTGCAGATTCTTTAAGCCGACAGCTCCGACTCAGCGTTATAAAGCGCGAGTCTCAGCTGGAATTATCAAGAGCGACAATTCCCCGCATAATGCGATCTGATTTACACCTCTGCGTTCTGACGTTCTGATTTAACAATTTCAACAACATGTACTTTAGCGATGAAGCACATTTTTTGGAAGAGTACTTTCTGAAAGTGGTTTCATTTCAATTTGGTGAATATCTGATGAAGATCTTCGGAGATAGGCAACGGAACTCCTCAATAAATGATAGCAAATGGACTGGGATTGCTGAAATCTCATGTCTGTCTATTGTTTACACCATCTCATAACATAACATCACGCCGGTACATTGTGACGGGGCAAGCACAATGTGAACCATTAAAAAGTGAAAAATAAAAACTTTTTTACAAAAAATAAAACCGACTTCAACAAAAAATAAAACACAAAAAAGTGAAAAATAAGCTTAAGAAGATAAATCAGCTTCTGAAGTCGGTGGCAAAAACATGAAGTCAAATAAACAAAAGTCACCGACTTCAGAAGCTGATTTATCTTCTTAAGTTTATTTTTCACGTTTTTGTGTTTTATTTTTTGTTGAAGTCGGTTTTATTTTTTGTAAAAAAGTTTTATTCGACATGATTAATGTCCACAGAAATAATTGTATCGTTTAAAAACGCCGCAGGCGTATTTGATCTTGATGTCGGGCCCAAGACAAAAACCAGGGCGGGACGCGAGAGGTCGCCGCCGCCGATCGCCACTACGAGAACACGGCGGGGCTCTGCCCAAGCAGGGCACACCTCCACAGTGTGCTCCACCGTGTCCTCCGGTCGATCCTCGCAGTGGTAGTATCCGGGCGTTTCCCCCCTCCTTTTATTTTATACTTATGGCAACAATTGAGGTTGTCTTGTCACTTTTCGACTGGCCCTTCAAAAAGTCTTTTTGTAAAAAACATGACAAGCTAAAAATCGAATGGAATATGCCCAATCTCATGGCATCCGGACCCAAAATTAATGGTGTTCCACTCCTGATGGCAGAGCCCATTTAATTTCGCTTCTATTTCTTGGTACGTAAGAATAATTATGTTTTTTATGAAACCTCTTCATGGTGTTTCAGTCTGGCCGACGTTCGCTAAAACATTTCCGACTGTCTCATTGTTACAGGGAACTAGACAGATTGTTTACACTGGATCCAACTCTATAATGGGAGTTCTTGGTGTTTGTTTGTGAGAAAAACGGTATGTACAGTCGCCAGCACGTCAAGCTAAACGCTATACATAACTATAACTACGACGCGGCATGGCATGTTAGAAAGAAAGTATCCTTAGCGTGATTGGTGGATTTTTCAACGTTTCTGAAATTGCCCAATGGTTGCGCATACTAACAATTAGGAGCCAATAATCATGTCTCACTAATAATAGGCCACACCTCCTTGCCCCTGCGCAACCGTCCCTACTCCCGAGTATTCTCGACCCTTAACGAACGTCACATTTACGCCAGGTCGCCAGTCATTAAAAATTCGTGTAGTGGGCTGGTTCGACTGGTAGTTAGAAAACTGCGAACTTTAATTGTGTAAATTATTAATTATGGCGCCTCAGTTGACGCAAATAGAAAGGGAGCGCATCATAGCGCTCCGATTGAGTGGATGCCGGATAATCGATATTTGTCGGCAGACGGGCATAACGGTGAGTATTTTTTTTTGTTATTAATATTTTAAAATTAAAATAAACAAAAGCTAAAATTTAAAAAATGTGTCAGTGGTGTTTTTCTATAGGTAGATCTTTCTAAATAAGTAAACGATTTATGATAATTGAGTGATATTAAATTAAAGTGTTACCTTATTTGGTGATAAAAGTGTAACCAATTTAATTTATTATTTGTATGCTGCTTCTAGCGGCGGATATCATGTCCTGAACCATGATATTATTTTAACAACTTTGTGCCTACCGTATATCCTACGAATAAGGGTGTTTCTCAATTTTCGTGCATATTACACGTCATTAACTAAAAACTTTTTTAATTGATAAAATATCAATATTCCTTTTAAAGGAAACCAAACAAAATCAAGTTGTGCTTACATTACATGCATGGAACATTTACAGGTCAAAATAACACAATTATCTTCTTTATTAATATTACATAGTATAAAACAAAGTCGCTCCCGCTGCCTGTACGCTTTTAAATCTTTTAATAACCTCGCAACAGATTTGAATGCAGTTTTCAGCAATAGATAAGAGTAATTCAAGAGAAAGGTTTATATGTCTAACTTTGCACACGTGCGAAGCCGGTGCAGGTCGAGAAAGTGACTCAAGTATTTGTTAAGCCCGCTCTACACTCGCGGCGCGAAAGGCCGCGAAAACCGCGAAACGCGTGTGTAGATGGTTTCGCGCGTTCACGTTCACGCTTCGCGCCGTTCCCCGTTCGTTGTCGGTTTTTTGTCCCGCGACAAAAGGTTCGCGCTTGGTTCACGGCGCGCGAACGCGAACGCAACTACACTCGCAGTTTTTCGCAGTAACTGAGAAGACGCCGCGCCGTCGCAAGTGGTTGTGGTTGTGCATTATTGCGTACTTAATAGCGTTTTATTTAAAAAAAAAAATGAGTACTACATGGAATAATGAACTTGAGTTAAAACTTATTGAGTGCTATCAATCTGAACCAATACTTTGGCAGTCCAAACACAAGGAACATAAAAATAAAAATAAGATCCACGATGCCTGGACGCGGATAAGTGACATTTTGAATATTCCTGTAGGTGAATTGAAAAAAAAAAAGGATTCACTTATGTCCAGTTATAGAACCTATAGAAAGAAAGTTAAGGATTCCACACACAGTGGAGCAAGCTCAAGTGGAATATATAAACCCATCTGGTTTGCGTACGAAACTATGGACTCGTTTCTGGGAGAAGGTGTTCAATGTAAACAAACAATAAATACTGTAAGTATTAATTTATTTCAACATGTTTTAATTAATTAATTATTTTGAAAATAGTTCGTGAACTCGTCTCTAATTTCACGAGCGTTCAGAGCGGCTCGGCGTAATAAGTGTGGTATATCACGAATGGCGCAATTGCTTTCGATTTCATTCCTCCATAAACCAGGCGTAATTAAGGTGTTGTTCTCATCATAAGCGTCCACTGTTCCGTGTGGTGAATAAATGTTTAAAGAGGAACTTTTTCTTAAGAAATTATGTAATAATATACACGTTAGTGTCAAAAGTTTTACTTTTTCAGGATTTAATTGGATCGGTTTTTAAATATTCTAAATCTTGTTACAAGTATTCCAAACGTATTCTCCACTACAACTCTAGCACTAGATAACCTTTGATTAAATTTACGTTTTGGGGATCCCCAATCATGGTTACCAGGATAAGGTTTCATTATATGTTCTGTGAGTGCAAAAGCACCATCTCCCAAAAAAACGTAGGGTATATCTTTATATGAATTTGGCAATGGATGTGGTGTAAATTTAATTCATTAAGACAAATTTTATTTCATTATAAACTATTTCTAAATACACCACCATTCATTCTACCTTGGCATCCTATGTCTGCGAAAATAAAATTATAATTACTGTCCACTAAAGCTAACAATACAATACTGAAAGTTTTCTTGTAATTAATATATTCCGATCCTGAATCGATTGGACATTCAATAACGATATGTTTTCCATCAATAGATCCTATAGCACGCGGAAATTTAGGTGCAAATCCTTTTTCAATTTCCTTCCACTCTTCCGGACTCGTCGGCAACTGTAAAATAAAAATAAATACATTATTATTATTTTATTTCAGGAAGAATCACCTTCTGTGTGTGCCAATAAAGGGGGGGAGGAAAGTTTGGATAGTAATGTAGATAGTCAGTCAACCTTTGAGACCGCCAACTGTACGTCGTCGTAAAAACCCTGCAGAAGTGTTAGCTGCTGGAGAAACAGTCAAAGATGCTCTGTCTACACTAAAAGAAACTATGAACAATCGACGAATTCAAGAAGATGATGAATGTGATTTACATGGAAAAATTATAGCCAAAAAGTTAAAAAAATTACCCGATAATGAACGAATGCGGTTTGTGTGTGACATATATAACATGTTTTTGCACCATGAACAAGTTACTACAGTATTATCTTCGTCATCTGTTGGATCACCGTCTCCGGCACATACTACGGCGTACTCGGAATCATCTACATCATACCAGAGAGCAGGAACTTCACATAGCAGTTACTCTGAGCCACCAATTTATTATTCGCCACCATCACAAATTCACATTCACGATGAAACCTCTACCCCTGCGGCTTCAAGGGTTATCATAACTTCAAATGCACTTATCCAGCCAGCTACTCAAGAATCCACAAACTATGTTCAAAATATGATTGATGATGCTTTCAATAGCGCTTGATTAATAAATGATGTTTGGCGTATGATTAATAAACACTTATTATAATAAATTGTTTTATTACTTACTTTGATTTCCTCCTTTAGTTTTAGTGCTTCATCCAAAGCTTGGCATACCTCTGGAATAATCTTCGATATCAGTTGAGGTGAGATTTTAAACAGAGATCGGAATAGTTACAGTATATTTACCTAAACTTCGAAGAAGGAAGTAACAGAGTTGTTAAAACCTTCTCTAAAATCCCGGATTTTATTGTAGTTACAATTTGATTTGAAGAATCGTTTTATTACAATTTTTAGGGTTCTGTACTAGAATTGTGTCAAATGTTTTGTTTTAAGTGTTGTTAGGAGTTTACGTGCCTACTTACTTGTGTATTGGGTACCTATATTAATACTTGTGCTTCAAATACACATTTGTTTAAATGTATAAATACATTATTGTCAACAAATAGAGATGTATGAGGATGTAGAAACAATATACATACAATGCATGTAAATACTATATACACTAGAACATAGTCAACTAATGTACAGAGGCCAGCACATCAAGCTACCCCAATCTGTCAAATTTCTTTGATAGTTTTTCAACTTTATTACAAAGGAATAAGGTTCATATTCAACTGGGAAAATCTGACAGATTGGGGTAGCTTGATGTGCTGGCCTCTGTACAAGTATGTGGGTACATAAGTATCCTGTGATTTGATTAAGCAAGACTTTTATTTTTCTACATAGATCTTTCTTGTCCAAACAATGTGTTATGTACAAATCATAAACTATTACAATACTATGCCCTTGACTGTTTTTACATATATGATAAAAAATAACCTGTTTTCTGTTTATAATCTGCTGAATATTTTATTTTCATTATCATCATAACTCATTTATTGTTAAGAAATAGAGATTAAGGATAAAGAAACAATATACAATGCATGTACTGTTTTTAAAAAGATGTTTTCAAAAGATACACTATACATTAATAGATACTTGTACGTATCCTGCCTTTGATTTGTTATGTAGATACTTTTCCAAACAGTACACATCATAAACTATAATGACTACTAGAGTTACTTTATGTGGTTAATATATTATGTCCTGTTTGATGGTTTTTCACCTGATTGTTGGCATGTGATGTGATTTACTGGCCTGTTTGTCTAGTCTAGTGGTTAGTGACCCTAACTGCTATGCCGGAGGTCGTGGGTTCGATTCCCACCCAGGACAAATGTTTGTGTGATGAGCACGATCATTTGTTCTGTGTCTGGGTGTAATTTATCTATAATATGTATGTATTTAGAAATATATAAGTATGTTTATCAGTTGTCTAGTACCCATAACACAAGCTCTGCTTAGCTTGGGACTAGATGGCGTTGTGTGATAGTTGTGGAATATTATATTATTTATTTATTTAGAAACTCTCAACTAAACCAAAATAGAGAAAATGTCTAAATTATTGTGTTGATGTCATCTGTCTGATAGAAAAGTAAATAAATTATAACTGTTATCTTATTGTTTTATTTTCTATTTTTTTCTAATACTCTGGGCAGTTTGGCACTCTCGCTTGTAAGAAAACTAGAATCGTTTAGATTCTACAAACTAGAATCGTTTAGATTCTAGTTTTCTTGCAAGCTAGAGTGTCAAACTGCCCAAAATTGTAAAAATTTTAGAAAGTAGGGGCTCCTGCGTTTTAAATTTCGCGGTGCAGAATAGTTTAAAAGGTACGCCTATCCAGATGTCGTCAGAAGCGATTTCCGTTTTTCCTTTTTTGTTCGAAGTCGACATTCTTCTCCGCTAGGAGTATTAGGCCCAGATTCACAGACCACACTTTGACTTTACTTTGATGGAAAGATCTACTTTCACGCAAAAATATATTTCTTAGTCCTGTCAAGCTGTTTTTTACTTTCCAAAAATCATACTTAACCTAATAAAGGCAAAGTAGTCGATAATCATGACTTTGGCCACAAAGTAAACTTTGCATTATTTGCGTTTAAATAATGTAGTCCTTCATGTTTAACTAATTTCCTACAAAAGAAACACATTTTAATATGGTTGGGTTATAGCTCGAAACGTCATGTCGATTTGAGTGACATTTTTTATTATGTTGGTCGATGCATCGCGTTGTTTCTTTCTTTCTTATTATTATTTTATACTATTTATAGCTCGATTACCACTGACTGACTGACTGACAGAATTGTTCTCCCAGATGGTGGATGGGGAGGTGGGTATATTTTGACAGATTCGTAAACAAGTAACTCTCGTGAGTATGGGAAAAGTGCCAAACCCCCCCTTTTCCCCCCTCCCTATCGTATCTCGGAAACAAAGAGACATTACGTGTGTTTTTTTAGGGATTCGTATAGAGGAGGCTCGGGGAAGTAAAACCATTTTTCAAATTTGACCCCCTTTACCCCCCCTTTAGGCGGATCTCGGAAGTTAAGAGACTTGAAACATTTTTTTTTTCAGATTCATTGAAAGGGGCATAGAGTTAGTCGAAATAATATTTCAAAGCTCCCTCTCCAACCCTTTTTTTCAGTTTTGTTTACGGATTCGTATAGAGGAGGCTCGGGAAAGTAAAAACCATTTTTCAAAATCGACCCCCTTTCCACTCTTCTCCCCCCCTTTAGGCGGATCTCGGAAGTTAAGAGACTTGGAACATTTTTTTTTTCAGATTCATTGAAAGGACCCTATCCTGTGGTGGTACCGGTAAAGCGAAGGGGGGAGCGGGCGAGCGAAGCGAGCCGGCGACCCTCGTAGCTTAGGGATAATGTCATGATAGCTTTCCGGTGGTAGGTAGGTCCTCCTTAGCGGAACGAAGGTTGAGTGGGTGAAGCGTAACTCAGGGGCGACGACAAGCAAACTTTAGGGTAATGTTTTTTTAGTGGTAGTAGGAGGTAGTAGGTAGGTGGTAGGTAGGTAGTAGGTAGGTAGGTGTAGGTAGGTAGGTAGGTAGTAGGTAGGTAGTACCGCGAGCTGCATTGGAAGATTTTTTTTTCAGATTCATTGAGAGGTGCAATGCGTTAGTCGAAATCATTTTTCAAAGCTCCCCCTGTCCCCCTCTTCACGCCCCGCGAGCTGCGCGCAGCTCGCGCCGCCACGCAAATACTAGTTATACTATATAAAGCTCGATTTTATACTATATAAAGCTCGATTACCACTGACTGACTGACAGAATTGTTCTCCCCGATGGTGGATGGGGAGGTGGGTATATTTTGACAGATTCGTAAACAACTACTTTTCCCCCCGCTTCTCGCCCCTCCCTATTGTATCTCGGAAACAAAGAGACTACGTGTTTTTTTTTAGGGATTCGTATAGAGGAGGCTCGGGGAAGTAAAAACCATTTTTCAAAGTGGCCCCCCTTGCCCCCCCTTTTAGGCGGATCTCGAAAGTTAAGAGACTTGGAACGAATTTTTTTTCAGATTCATATAGAGGGGCATTGCGTTAGTCGAAATCATTTTAAGAAACTCCCCCCTCTCCCCCCCCCCTTCACCCCCCCCCCCTCTTCACCTCTTCTTTTTACTCCTGAAATTGATTCTTACCTAAATCTATTTGAGGGGCGTTGAAATTTGTATACCCTCCCCTCCCCAACCTCCCCTATAATTAAAAGGGCTGTAACTTCATAACGGTTAGAGATAGCCATTAGGTGTTTGAACAAATATTATAGTAGGCGTCGAAACCTGTCCGGTGGTGGTACAGCGGTAAAACGAAGGGGGGAGCGGGCGAGCGAAGCGAGCCGGCGACCACCGTAGGCGTAGGGATAATGTCATGATAGCTTTCCGGTGGTAGGTAGGTCCTGAGTGGAGCGAACCTGCGAGACCGAGTGGAGCGAAGGGTGGTGGCGAGCGAAGCGAGAGGGACACCGGCTGTCACCGGAGCATCAGCGGAAGATATGGCCGCGATTAGCATCAATGCACGACTTCCCGATTTTTGGCCGCACATGCCAAGGCTTTGGTTCGCCCAATTTGAATTTGCCATGATGCCACAGAAGGCTAGCGATGACGTAAAATTTCAAGTAGCAGTTTCGAAGCTTCCACCAAATGTACTTCAACAAGTAAGCGATATCATTTACAACAGCTCTCTTCCAAACAAGTATCAAACCTTGAAAGACAGGTTACTGCAAGTTTACGAGGATTCCATTAACGCACAGTTCAAGAGATTAGTAAGCGAGTTAGAACTCGGTGCACAAAAACCGTCACAATTATTGAGGCAAATGCAGGACGTAGGTCGTAATATGCAAATATTAGAACAAATATTAAAGAACCTGTGGTTAAGTAGACTTCCTGCTGCAGTAAGAGCAAGCTTAGCAGTGACTCAGGAGCTGAACTTGGACAAATTAGCTGGCATAGCAGACAATATTATGGAGCATATCAACGTCGGCGAGGTCGCAACCTTGAATAACTCAACACCATCAACATCAGCAGCATCAGCCTTTCCTGTCTCAGAGTTATTAGCACAAATGAATAAGCTAACATTAGAAGTTGCCACTTTACGAACAGAAGTGCAAAATCGAGGACGCAGCCGTTTCCGTGGACAAGGCAGAGGACGAGACTTCAGAGGACGCCGATGTGACCGTTCCCGATCCAAATCTTCAACGAGGATTACACCTAACGACCCACTACAAGTTCAGGAATCAGGCACACCGCTGTGAGAAACTGTGCAATTGGGATACCAAACAGGAAAACTGAACGTGGTACGTTCGACGGCGGACGACTACGTACCATCGGCTAACAACCGCCTATGTGTCACAGACTTACAGAACAATCTCTATTTTTTAGTGGATATTGGTGCCAACATCTCGGTAATTCCGGCTTCTCTTAAAGA
The DNA here is from genome assembly GCA_949775195.1 of Diarsia dahlii. Taxonomy (NCBI): domain Eukaryota; kingdom Metazoa; phylum Arthropoda; class Insecta; order Lepidoptera; family Noctuidae; genus Diarsia; species Diarsia dahlii. The sequence goes on along the minus strand of OX459203.1, from coordinate 13,196,442 downwards.
CAAAAAGTGTGGTGAGTCAACAAAACCATCCCATACTTGCGGCCCTTCTCAAAAGAAGCTTAGAATACGCCCAAGGAGATGAGGGAGGACTGTCTGATGCGGTGTGGGTACAGAGAAACCACAAGCTTATTGCAAGATGTGAGACTGGATCTGATTGGGTTCTAATGCAACTCAACCAAGAGAATGTAACCATGGAGCCAGGGACCAAGGAGGCCAGGGACAAAGGAGGCCAAAGGACTTGCGGACGTTTTGCCGCAAAAAAGGTTACCATTCAAGAACCCGCTGCCTCAACTGATGCAAGCAAGTATGACACCCTGTAAACACCAGAGACCAAGACAGCAGCCCCATCCACAACCACGCAACGCAGACCGAATCCTAGAATAATTATAAAAAACCAATACTTCATAAACCAACAAAAACAATACTACAGAATACGACTTATGAATCGCCTAGTCCTCTTCATGGTTCTCTCTTCAACACTCATCAAGAGATTTCAATCCATCACATTAATCCTTCTAAATCTTATACACCCTCCATTCACCGCAGACCACCATCAAACCTCCGTCGAAAATCTCTACTTTGCCATTCTGATCCTTAGCGCAGGTATCACACTCATAATGTCTGGGATCTCCGACAGCTCTATCAACCCCTCTGTTTCTCAAGATGTAGACGACATCATGAAAACAATGCCTGACATCTCGGACGTGCAACCAATGCTGACGGGGCAGACTCCCCAACCGGAATTTGAGGGTATGAATGCTGGACAAGTCCTCGAACTGATAAGAAAAACTAAGCTATCACCACCACTGGAGCAGACTGTCACGGAAGACAGCACCTACTCACAAGGGTACGATCCTGAGGAGTATCCCACAATCAATAGCTGCAACCCATTATCCTGTCATCCGATGGACAAGTAAATTGAAACGCCAAACGAGATTTACTTGTTGCATCTGCGCAAAACCTATCTGTTTGCAATGCGCCGCTCAAGTTTGCGCTGATTGTAAGACTGAAGTTTGAGACTGTATTGTAACAAAAGTACTCTAAGGATTTAAGTTTTTATTTTTTTATTAATAGTTTCAAGCCATCCATGACTTTCTCACTAGCAAGCCTACTCCGTTTCTTCCATTTGTCGCATGCGAATGGTAGAGAATGAAATTCTCATATTCTTCTATTCTTTCTTCTGATCTCCGAACCTCACTGAGGCCTATAACGTCCCATTTTAGACTTGCGATTGCGTGTTCTAGTTCTGAAATCCTATTATCCTGTAGGAGCGTCCTAACGTTAAGGCACGCAGTGTGGAGATATTGGGTTTGTTTTTTCAGTTTCACAGTGTTTGTGTTTGTATAATATTTTGGTGAGTGTTATGCCTTAGTGGTCATACTCTCCCACGGTGACCAACCGGCTTGCCGGTTGAGAGGCGGAGATTATACAGAGACGACGGGTTGTATTGGGAAAATAAGAGTCCGTAAACCAATCAACTGAAGTCCAAGTCCAATACAACAACTTTGAATTAAAAATGAAAGAATTAATAAAACAATTACCGAAAATGGAAGTAAACCAAAATGATTTTTCAAAACATATAAAAACACTTTTCGAAACTAGGAAACAATTATATAGCGAAATACGAACAAAATCAGTGAAGAAAAAAATTACCAAAGTAAGTAAAGAAATAAATAAAAGCATATCAAAAGAGAAGAAAATGCGGAGACAAGAGGTGATAGAAAAACATTTAGAGAAGTCGGGAAAAGCGTATAAAGAGCTTAGAAACAAAAAAGAGTGGACAGAGAGCTTAAAAAACAAAACAGGAAATGTAATTAGCAAGAGACCAGGCATAATAAAGGAAGCTACTAATTACTACAAGGAACTCTATGCATCTGAAAAATGTGAACTTCAAGAATTCCAAATGCATACGTCAGAACTTATAGAACACTCACCTCCAGGTATACTGAAAAGCGAAATTGAAAAATCAATAAGTTCCCAAAAGGCAGACAAAACACCTGGAGACGACGGTATAACAAACGAAGTTCTGAAATCCCTCTCTGAATCATTACAAGCTCCACTTCAAGTTCTGTTCAATAATATCCTCAGCACTGGAGCAATACCCCAACAGTGGTTTAAATCGACCATTATACTCCTTCATAAAAAGGGGGACAGAAAGGATCTAAACAACTATAGGTCTATTAGTCTAATGTCGAACATGTATAAAATATTTTCTAAAATACTGCTTAACAGACTCTCAATACCACTAGATGAACAACAACCGTACGAACAAGCAGGTTTTAGGAAGGGTTATTCGACATAGGACCATATATCCATGTGGTTACACAGGTAATAGAGAAGGTCAAAGAAGAGTACAGGAAAACTCTATATTTATGCTTTGTTGATTACAAAAAAGCCTTTGACTCTCTAAAACATGGAGCGATCTGGATTCTGGAACTCTCTCTTACAACAAGGCGTGGAAAAGAATTACATAACTATATTCTATAATACATACTCCAATAGCTGTGCCAAAGTGAGACTAGAAAGAGAAGGAAACGAATTTCAAATAGAGAAGGGAGTCAGGCAGGGCGACCCCCTTTCACCTAAAGTTTTTTCAGCTGTTCTAGTCTATTTTTAGAAACTTAGATTGGGAGGGAAGAGGTATTAAAATAGACGGGGACTACCTCAGCCACCTTCGCTTTGCAAATAGTATCATGAACGTGAAATTAGCTACACAACTACTGAGCAATAGTGTCGCTACAGCATTAGAATTATGTTCAGACAAACTAAAGTTGCCCGAATTCAAAAATGTCGCTCCAACTGTTAAGTTTTTGCAAACTATGAACAACTTGTTTGACATTCTAAACGCAAGTTCGTTGAACAATAAAGGATTTAAGCATCCTATTGAAATGAAAGACAAAGACTTCTTCAATTTTCTTGCTGAAACAGAGTCTTATATACTGGGACTGAAAGTAAGGGTGCCAAATGTAACAAGGCGAACAGTAAACGGGCGTAAGATTATAATGCGCTCATTAGTGGAAAAGTTTTTTATACAAACGAAGTCAAAAACAGGATTTTTGGGGTTGGTGGTTTGTATCAAAAGTTTTAGACTTTTGTTTCAAGAGCTCGTCGAAACAAAAGTTTTGCGATTTATTCTATGTTATAAGTTCAGTCAAGACCACCTGGAACTTTTTTTTTGGCATAATCCGAAACCATGGGCGATGTAACAATAATCCAAATGCACGCCAATTCATGGGAATTTACCGCAAAACTTTACAAAATTTAGAGTTAAGCTCCAAATTTACAGGCAATTGCATTCCACTAAAAGACTTTCCTGTTCTCAATTGTACCAGTTCATCAATAAAACTGATTAATGAAACCACACTTGGATTTAGATTTGATGCCAACGATGAACCTACTCAAAACGTGAACATATCTATTGAAGAGAACAACTGTGATATATTTACAACAATGCTAGATACAAATACGCAATTGCCAGATACGATTGAGAGAGAGAAAAATTCCTTCTGCGTAGCGATCATGACTTCTGTTACATACTGCCAGCAATCCCATCCTCATGAGTTCAAATCATTTATACTTGAACTCATACCTTCGGCTGCGCCCGAGTTCACACTCTCTGGCGTCGCAAAACTGACTAGTCTATCAACGTAGCAATTAGATATGAAGGCGTTGTAGCCTGGGATAGCGGAAGGGCAATCCTTTGACCGACGCGATCTGACAGCGGTGGGGGGTGTAGCTTTCTAGTAGTACGAAAGAAAAGTACTTTATTTTATTTTTATATTTTATAATATTATTTTTTTTATTTTATTTATATATTTATATTTTATTAATTTAAATTAAATATTAGTTACGAGTTGGGTATGGGATAAATAAAATCACTACCAATTAAACACACGAATTAACTTTATTACTCATTATACACTTTTTCACAATCACTTCAATACTACTGAACGCTTTATCGTACTAGATTTCACTTCGATCCTTTCGTTGTCTCGCTTAAAAGTAGACTGACTCACTTCGTCCTCAAGGCTAGCGTCCACTAGGCGGATCGGGTCGGGCCGCATCGCAACGCAAAAATACGCCTGGCTATGTTTTGTATGAAATATCGTTTATTAGCGACGGATCGGAGCGCGGCGGGCGGCAACGCATTGGCGGATCGCTTCGCAGGCGTATTTCTGTCGGCGGTGCGCTGCGACCCGCCCCGATCCGTCTAGTCGACGCAGGCAGGCGGATGTGAGCGCACGTGCCGTGCTAATAAAAATAAACGAAAATGAACGAAGAACTGCTTATTTCTTTAGTGCAAAAGTATAGAGAACTGTATGATCTAGGAGACCCTAGATATCACGATGAGCAGCGGCGCATGAATATATGGCAAGAAATAGCACAGATTTTGAATGAAACACGTAAGTACCTATTCATTTAAATTATAGGTTTTCGACCCGTATGTATGTATTATTTCCAGAAATGCCCAGTTTTTGGATATGTTAGTCTATATCAGCTTCTATTATAGACCTGTGCCAAATTTCAAAAGTGTATGTATGTTTGTATGTTTGTCCACGTCTCCAAAAGTGTAAGTCCGATTTAAATAATTCTTTTTTTGTTGTACTAGGTATTGTTCAACTTAGGGAATGGTGCAAACTTCATCAAAATCGGTTCAAAAGTTTTTGAGATAGGGAATGTTATTGTGTTGTGTTTGTTGTTGTGTATTAGACAGGTGCAATATTTGTTCTCACATATCTCCGATACTTACTAGTCCGATTTAAGTAATTCTTTTTTTTGTTAAACTAGGTATTATTCAACTGAGTGAAAACTGTAAGTTTCATCAAAATCGGTTTATTAATTATCATACAGAGAGTTAAGTGTACTTAAATTAGTCTTTCACATGAAAAAATGGTGAAATAAAATTTTTTAAATAAAAAAACATAAACAGACTTCACTGGAGTCGGAGCACCTCAAAGCACCTCCAAGCGTAGACTTCATTGAAGTCGGTTTATGTTTTTATTCAAACATTTTTAAAATATTATAAGTATATCAAACTTTACGCAATAATAAGTAACTTATTATTAATTTATAATTATATTTATTCTTTTTGCGCTTGCATATCTGGGTCTCGGTCTATGTGGCGGTAGCCTCTGTTCACAACTGTCATTTGCCATGGACATGAGCCTGCACGAGATACGAAATAACTTTTGAATTTGTTGCGAATTGCGAGAGCGACTTGAGATGAATTACCTCCAATAATTGGTAAATTTACTAGTCCCTCGTTCACAGTTTCTCTTAGATCATCTTGTGACCAATACGATGGGCTATTTGTCAAAAAGTTATGTAAACAGCATGTTGCCGCTACAACAATGTTGACATGTTCAGGAGTCATAGATAAACGCCTTTCATAAATTCTAAACCTTCTAGCTAATATACCAAAAGCTGGTTCGGCGGGCCCTACTTAGTCGGTAGTTGAAAATTTTTTTTTCTTCGTCCGTTAATTGATTTCCAGGATACGGTCTCATTAAATGTTTCTGTAGCGGAAAGGCTGCGTCTCCCACTATAACATGAGGCATAATTTCCTCGGTACCCGGCAGTGCCTTGTCATCAGGTATATTTAATTTGTTTTGTGCCAATGATTTTCCCACGACAGAATTGGCAAATAAACAGCCATCAGAATTCTTTCCAAGGCCACCTATATCGAGTAGTGTAAATCTGTAGTCAGCATCCACTAAGGCCAACAAAACAATTGAAAATGTTTTTTTATAACAAAAATACTTCGAGCCACTATTTGCGGGGCATTCGATAACAACATGTTTGCCATCCAGCGCTCCAATACAATTAGGAAAATTCCATTTTTCCCAATATTTTCTTGCTATCTGTTTCCAATCCTCTTCGGAAGGTGTAGATACTTTCATATTGTTCCATATCGCCGTGCAACTCTCATAAACGATATATCTTACTGTTTTTTCTCCGAGTCGATAATTAAAAGCCAGCGACCTGAATGAATTCCCCGTGGCCAAAAACCTAAAACAAAAGCACATTTTATTAACCGACTTCCATAAAAAGAGGAGGTTCTCAATTCAATTCTATTTTTTTATTGTGTGAATGTTACGCGATTTCTCCGCCAATAATGAAGTTGGAGCACCTCACTTCATCCATTGCCATAAGTGTAGAGTTCATTGAAGTCATTTCTATGTTTGTTGACTGATATTCTTTTTATTTTGTTCCAGCGGCAAATTGTAAAGAGAGATGGAAGAGAATTCGCGATAATTATCGACGCGCCAAAAAACTACGTCTAACGAAGAGTGGCCAGGCAGCCACTAACATAAAACCAATTCGATTTGAAAAAGAACTGAGCTTTCTCTCTCCCTTTATATGTAATGACACACAACAAAATTTAACAAATTTGCCATCTTTGAGTGATGATGAACAAGTCCTGTCACCACGGTCAGCAACAGATTCACAAGCCATGTCACCACTATCATCAAACTCATCATCAGTCATGTCACCACCACCTATAAGTAGATCCCAAGTCAGTGAAACTGATTCGAGTAGGATCACCAAAAAGAAGAAGACAGACAGAATCTCTCAGTCGCCTCCACCGACACAAACTCTGTTCCAATCATACTTAGAAAAAAAGTATCAATCGCTTAACCAAGGCCAAGATACTATGGTAGATTTTTTCACAAACTTGGGGAAAACAGTCACAACATTCCCGAAAGATGTTCAGATACGGGTTAAGGGTGCGGTGTTTAAAATTGTGAACGATGCTGAGGCTGATTTGTTTTGGAGACAAGGTGATACAAATAATATATCGCATGCGAGTAGAGAGTCCCAAAATATGCAAACCATAAATCAACAGCCAGTTGCAGCCGTGATTTTAAGTCAAAATAACCAATTCTCGTCCATTCAACCTTTACGGACCTCTGGACAAGCATCATTTCAAGCATCACCTACTACGGCATCGATGCTATCTAACTCGTCACAACAAGTATATGAAGGACAAGTTTATGAAGTACAAGAACATGATGTACAAGGTTCTGAAATCATGGAACAATTTCTGCATTTTCCAAAAAAAAAAAAAAATTGTTACTGTGTAATGTTAATGTTAACTTTATTGGGAATTACTAATAAATATGATTAATTATGACTCAATTTTTTTTATTGTCACATAAATAAAGTGGTTTATGTATTCATACAGGTAATAAATTATCTGAGTACCAAATTTCATCCAAATCTGTTCAGCCTTTTTGCGTGATCGAGTAACACACCCATCCATCCAAACTTTTGTATTTATAATACTAGTTATAAAGACTACCGCCAAGCAATAGTGGTTTACCCATGCCCCTATTCGGGTATAGGACAGATTCTTAGATTGGAGGTAAAGCACGATCTCATTGTGTAAACAATAATTAATTATAATAAAATTATTATCAGATGTCAAAAAATCATATTTACCTGAGACAAATAGCAAGTCGTTCTTTTGGTTCAATTGGCCTTCGAAATTTTGTGGTTTGTTTCTGTAAATCTTCACGTAATATATTAAGCAATGTTTCAAATTTTCCAAAACACATTCGAAAATACTCGAAGAATTTGACTGGATCTTTCTTCAAATCGTTAAACAAATGATGGTATTCACCAAATACATTTCTTTTCTGGCATATATCATGCACCCACACCTTGTGTACTCGTCGTCGTTTTTTATTTTTTTGCTCTTCCTCAAGAAGGATTTGAAACCATAACATCTCTTCGTCGGAGCTGTCCATGGTAGCGCGATGTCAGTCCAAGCACGAAAACACGTCTGTAAGATCAAATCCGCTTAGGCGGTCCGCCGCGCCCCGTACAGATGGACGCAAGAGCATCACAGAACCGCGGCCCGTTCCAATGCGACCCGCCCCGATCCGTCCCTAAAGGACGCCAGCCTTCAATCGGTCCTTTTATACCCAAGCAAACAAAAGACATTCGAGATAATTCTCTATTATTCAAGAAAGCATCCACAAAAAAACATTAACAAAAAATAAACTTAAAGATAAAAGAACCGACAAGGAAGAAGTTACTTAACGTCGTCGGCATACGGTCGAAATTACAATGACAACTGCCGGCGACTCCCGGCGCCTGACCTTGAATACAATGTAAGTTCTATACCTACTACGGAAATAGGTACCTAAAAGAATGAACTCGTATTTTCTAGGTACTACAGTTATTAGCGCGGTTTCTCGAAGATTCTAGATGACCGTCGTAACATTATATTGAAGTGGCGGAAGTACGGAAGCACTTGCACCAGACCACCACTTCTTTTTTATCGTTGTTTCACTACCATCAAATCGTATGATCAAATATTGAGCAAAGGGTTTCAAACTACATGGGCTACTATGGGAATCTGAATACCCAAAAAATATGTATTAGAAGAAGATAAGTTTCATGAAAAAGCCAAGGGATTATTGCAAAATAAAAGCACGAGCAGATGGCAATTTAGCAGTCACATGTTGGATTTACAACAAGTCCGTGGTGTTGTTACATTAAAATGTCAAAACGCAATAAAAAAATGATTATTATAAGGGCTAGTCTTATTTTAATCTAAAATAATATAGACTAGTTGGCTGTAACTGTCTTGTATACAGTACATAGAAGTCCGTAGCCTACCTCAGTAACCTGCAACTGTCCTAATAGAAGGACATAAGAAAAAACCCATTTTTTCAGGAATAGATTTTTTTCAGTATTTTTTCACTTCTAAAGTAACCCCCATAGAGCTTAAATCCTGAATATGAATTAAATCTGACATAAAAAGTGGTTCCTGTAGTGAGGAGGTTAAGTGGAACTGGGCTGGCCATATCTGCAGGTTAGAAAACAACCGATGGACCAAAAAAGTAACTGAGTGGATACCAAGAGACCAAAGCAGAAGTAGAGGTCGACCTAGGAAAAGATGGGAAGACATCTTTTGGGAAAAAGGTGGTCCCGGTTGGATGACCAAGGCTAGGGACAGACAACAATGGAAGGAAATGGGGGAGGCCTACGCCAAAGAGGCGACTACTGCAATAAGTAAAATATAAATAGATGAATAAGTTCATTTAAAGGTTAATCGTTTTATAATGTAAGCAAGACTTATTTTAGAGTAGTAGAATAAAGGCTTTTTTTTTATTATTTTAGTTTCAAGCCAGAAGAAGGCAAAAATAATTTGTTGTTATGTTTTTTGATTTTTTTTTATTTCATAAATTTTTAACAATGGCTGTGCCAAAAGTTCCTTGATCTCATAGGTGACACAAATATAATAAGAAATTCTTAAATTTGTTTTATTTAATTTTTTATTATGATTACTCATTGAGTTAAAATGTACTACGTATTGTACTAGAGAAGCTATTTCAAACAAAAAATGTGCGCGCACTTGATGACAGCGGGGCGGGCGGGGGGTGTCATGTTCTCATAGATTACTATCAATACGTGCAGATGCGACATAATGTTATTATTCTGCCTACTTGATATTGTACGTATGTACTTAGAAAATAAATAAAAATTTACTTAGACTGTAACAATAATTTTTATTTTATCTGTGATTGAATGTTTGATGGCTGATTCAGTGAATGTTGATTCAAATTTGCAAATACTTCTTTCCTAATTAAATGCTTTACGGTGTTTACGGACATAATATAACTAAAATCACATTTCAGGGCAAGACCACTTTGCCGTATTAAATTACGTACCTATGATAGATGTGTGAAGTGGAAGTTTATAGTATAGTCAAACTATCAATGCAATCTTCACATTTTAACTTTTTATTAATTGTCTTGATACATAAGCAAATATTATACAACCTACCTACTATCAATTTTGACTCGCATGTAGAGGATTCGTGGCCAAGCATTGAATATGTCGATAGTGTCTGGTCTGAGCATTTTGTTCTTTGACATTAACGTAAAAATGGCCGCCGCGATGACGTATTGCAATGGAAAAAATATAATTAAATTATGTGTGTTTTAAAGATAATAGTTATTTACTGGTGAAAAGTCACTCCTTGACTTTTACTTATATTTATTGAATTATTTCTACAGTATCTAAATGCACAGTGCACACGAAGGCATAATTTAGACAAGAAAACTTCACTCAAATAATATATGTCATGTCGCAGCAACCGCTCGGCATAGACTGGCGACGGTGCGGCGCGATCGCCGCAGTTGAACGAGACAAAGTAGGAATTTACGGTGTCTTCTCTAGTACGTTAGTACTTATATCTCGATGTGATTACTATTTAAATACATGTCAACAGTTATATGAATTCAAGTTTCATGGCAAAATATATAATACCTATAACATAAATAGTACTTTAATTACACGTCTGTCAGACTACTCCTCAACATAATTGAAATAAAAATGGCACCTCAGTGGCAGAGGGTTAAATACATGTCAACAGTTATATGAATTCAAGTTTCATGGCAAAATATACATATAATACCTATAACATAAATAGTACTATGGTTAAATGAAGAAGTAGAATGCGCAAGTCTGACTGTCCCGTCGAGGTCCTAAAATGGGGGGCTTATTTCTTAGATCTCCACATAACAACCCTGATTCTTAATGCAAGTGATGAGTCTGAGATTGAAGAACTCAAAAGTGTAAATGGAGTGAATGCTCTGTCAAGGAAACATAAAGATGTCTTAGTGTATAATTCTAATAATTTCGGGAAGATACTGGTTGTTTCCGGATTCGCATTTTTACTTTCTGAAGGAATCATCATGGACAGAAACACATTGTTAATGTGTAAAGATACTTATGTAGCTCGGTTCCAGACCCTATTTGCAATGGTAAATAGGGTGGATGATAAATTCAATTCTCAGGATTGGAGACAGTTAAACAACATCTATAAATATGGAGACCAAGTTTTGGCTCTTAAGGGCAATGACGGGTATGATGCAATTAAACTAATTGAACCAGTGTGCTCATTGAGAATATCTGAGCTTGCCCACGAGCACCGTCCAGATTTGATTCCAGATTTCCCTGACTTCAGAAAACATGTTTCTGATTCTGTTAAAGAAGCAGGAGTTTCTCATCCCAGCTTCTTGAATGCAGTTCAGATAGTCCAACAAATGGTGAATCCTGACTTGGTGTTAACCGTGTATGGGTCATTCCGGCATTTGGGACATCCTTACATTGATTATCTAGAAGGCCTGAAAGCTGTGCATGAGCAGCTCCCCTATTGCGTATCTTTTTAACGTCAGTGGCTATCAGAAATGTCCATAGATTAACTGTAAATTGGTTATGGTTTGGTACATTTTTTTCTTAAAAACTCACCATTTGACAGTTATTTGATAGACATTTTAAGTTATCCACTGTCATTAAAAGATACACAATAGCCCTGCTGGTCACCATGAAGAAAAACATTGATACATCATATGCAGATGCACTCGGTAGTGATTTGGCCTACATCGTGCTGTCCAAAAAGTTCAAAGAAACAAAACAATGGTATGTAGACAAGCGTCTAATCAATAAAAATCACATGTTTTACAAACACATTACAACGAACACATGGCCCACATCGAAACAGATAAGAGACTTTGGGGACAATTGGAACAAGCTACCTCTAACAAAATGTTTTGATGTCCCAGACATGATTGTCATCAGTCATCAGTGTTAGCAAGAACCCCTTGCTAACACTGTTCAAGACTTCTGTCCGGTTCATCGAGTGGCTTTTGTCTGAGTAGAATCGTATACCAACCAAGAAGGTATTGGAGTCATTCCTGACAAAGGAAGCCACCAACTGGAAGGACTTTCTGACTGAGGTTGATGAAAAGGGCCTGGATAAAGAAGACCTTGTTATCGGGCTAAAGGCCAAAGAGAGAGAGGTCAAGATAAAAGGCAGATTTTTTACACTTATGTCTTGGCGACTTAGGGAATATTTCGTTGTTACGGAATATTTAATCAAGACTCATTATGTTCCTTTATTTCAGGGCTTAACTATGGCCGATGACTTAAACACTGTCATTAAAAAGCTGATGGACAACACGTCTGGCCAAGGAAATTCTGACTACGAGCACATTTGCATCGCCAACCACATCGATTATACAAAGTGGAATAATCACCAACGACATGAGGCAAATCAGAGTGTCTTTCGTGTTATGGGCCAGTTTCTGGGATATCCTAAGCTCATAGAGAGGACGCATGAGTTCTTTCAACATAGTCTCATGTATTACAATCAGAGACCGGATCTTATGACGGTCGAAGGTGATACGTTGAAGAACAAGACTGATCACATTGTGACATGGGACGGACAAGATGGAGGTCTGGAAGGTCTCAGACAAAAAGGGTGGAGTGTTGTCAATTTACTCGTAATAAGAAGAGAATCGCTAAACAAAAACACCAAAATAAGCATACTGGCTCAAGGTGACAATCAAGTTATCTGTAGCAAATTCAAGCTCCAGAAGACAAGAGATGAAGAGGAACTTAAAACAGCATTGTCAATGGTTGTGAGAGAGAATAATAAGATCATGAAGAATATAGAGAAGGGAACAAGTAAACTGGGGCTCATAATCAATCAAGATGAGACGCTTCAATCCGCTGACTATCTAGTTTACGGGAAGGTCCCGATATTCCGAGGCTCCATTAAGGGATTAGAAACAAAACGTTGGTCCAGGGTGACATGTGTAACCAATGATCAGTTGCCAACATTATCAAACACCATGTCAACCATCAGCTCAAACGCACTTACTGTTGCACACTTTTCTGACAGTCCGAAAAATGCGATAATACATTACAATTTCTTAGGGAACTTCGGTAGAAAACTCTTGGAGATGCACAATCCCGCCCTCAAGGGGAAGGTGTCCGCCAAGATAAGGAATCCGTCTGGACTGAACCTGCGGGAATACAAAGCACTGGTTTTATACCTTGACCCATCACTTGGTGGGGCTTGCGGAATGTTTCTTACAAGATTCTTGATCAGGAACTTTCCAGATCCATTAACAGAGGGATTGACTTTCTGGAAACTGATTTATAGCAACGGGGATGAGTGGGTGAAATCCCTTGCCATCAATGTCGGCAACCCCGATGTGTCACCAGCCGATACAGAGTCTTTCAAAAAGCTTATTGAGGATCCGGCTTCTATAAATCTCCCAGGAGCATCCAATCCTCTTACAATGGTTAAAGAGGAGATAAAACGCAGCCATCGGATGGTTTGTAGACAAATCTTCCAATTTGGGTCAAAGTATATTACAGAACTTGGAAGCCTTGACAGGAGAGACCTGGGATATCCAAAATGAAGGGGCTAAAAGGACAGGATCCGCATTGCATAGGTTATCTTGCTCAAGACAAAGCTCAGACGGATATGCAGCAATGAGTCCATCCAAGCTGACATGGCTATGCACCACAACTGACACTCTTTCTCAACTGAACTCTATAAACCATGACTTCATGCATCAGAGTCTGCTATTGTACTCGCAAGCAACAATCTGCGAGTTGATGGATGGCGCCAAAGAATCAGGTATAACTACACGTCTGTCAGACTACTCCTCAACATAATTGAAATAAAAATGGCACCTCAGTGGCAGAGGGTTAAACCAATAAAATCATTACACGGTTTGAGGAGTGCCGTTAACGTGGTGGCCGTCATTTAAATAACGTCGTGTTTAAAAAGTAAAATTCCTTATTTTTTAATTCATACCAATAAATGCATACAAAAATAAGTCAAAGTAGTTGGGTCGTTCAACTTAAGTAGTTGGGTCGTTAATTCGTTATGAGACATCTTGTACATACAAAAAGTTTGCCTGCTCCGCATAACCAATTGAAGAATTTCAAAAAGAAGGAGATAAGGTGGGGTGGGGTAAGACTATCACCGGGGCTAGACAAACACTGTCTATTATCTCGATAAGTATAGCTTACTTACGAAATTCTCTTAGTCGGTAAAACAGTACAGTCGTAAAAATTCTCGGCTAAAAACACAGATGTCGCTTCTGCAAGTAAATATGGCCGAAAAACGCCATTAAAAATGACAGATGTGAAACAAATATGTCTAAGTCACCGGTGTAACGGATTTTTTAAGTTTTTGGTGAAAATAGTGCATGAATCTAAGTGTTCTCAACGTAAGTAAACTCTTTTTCAAAAAAAACGGGCACTTCATATTTTTTTCTCTACTTCAATGAAGAAGGACAAGTAAGAGGTTTTATTAATTTGACGATGTATTGGCATGTTATTTGAAGAATCCTGGCATGATTCTGTACGTTCCAAATTTAAATTTTGAAATTAACAAAAGGAAAATAATGATTATTGTAGATTATTGTAAAATTGCTTTACTTATGGCGCGAATTGCTGAAACGATTTTATTACTGATTACTAAAATTTTAAAACTTTTTGGATATTTTCTGCAAATTAAACAATTTTATCTTTCTTTTTACATTAAATACCACTTTTTGACATGAGTGATAAAGCGATAAGGGCCGGTAAAATTATAGCCCTACTTGAAGAAGGTTGTTCGCAAACTTACGTGTCTCAGCGGCTAAATGTGAGTCGTTCAACTGTCCAGAGGACTTGGCAACGGTATCAAGAGACCGGTTCGGTCAAAAGAAGACCCGGTTCGGGAAGAAAACGACGCACAGAACCAAGAGATGACCGCTTTTTGGTGAGTCAGGCCTTGCGGAATCGTAAGGCGTCAAGTGTGGACCTGAAGAAGAGCCTTGAAGAAGTAAGAGGAGTAGAAGTTAGCTTGTGGACCGTCAGGAGGAGGCTTTTGGCTGCCAATATCAGGAGTTACCGCCCGGCTCGGGGACCTAAATTACTCCGTGAGCACCGTGTTGCTCGACTTCAGTTTGCTCGAAACTGTGCTTCATGGACTCTGGAGGACTGGAATAAAGTATTGTTTTCTGATGAAGCTAGAATCTCTTTGTGTGGAGAGGACCGACGCCGGCGAGTGCTACGAAGACCACGGGAACGCTATGCGGAAGTGTGTTTCGAAGAAATCACTCCTTATGGCGGAGGCTCCGTTATGTTTTGGGCAGCAATTAATTCGACGGGGCGTACGGAGTTAGTTCTCATAGAAAATGGAACATTAAACGCACACCGGTACATAATGGAAGTCCTAATTCCATATGCACAACCCGCATTGACTGCACTTGGGGAAGATTCCATTTTTATGGACGACAATGCTCGCCCGCACCGTTCTGGCGACGTGGAAGCGTACATGCAAGAAGTTGGGATCCGTCGTTTAGATTGGCCAGCTCGAAGTCCTGACCTCAATCCAATTGAGCATGTCTGGGATGTTCTAAAGAGACGGGTAAGATCAGTGCAACATGCTCCACAAAACATCAGGGAGCTAAAAAGAGTCATTGCAGAAGAGTGGGAACGTATTCCTCAAAATGTCATTAAAAACATCGTGGAAAGCATGCCCAGAAGGATTCAAGCTGTGATTTTGGCAAGAGGAGGTCACACTCGTTATTAGGTTATTACATTTATAACTTTATTTAATTAAACCAAGTAAAAAAATCTTCTTGTCTTTATTGCCGACCACTTCTTATTGTTTGGCCGTGTACATCGGTTTTAAAGAATTCATAGATTTTTTTTTTAAATTGCCACAGTTCACTTCACGCGTATTAATTTACACGATTATAAGTATACAGACTACGTCAAACAATTAAATTTCATTGAATTAACTCAAATCGACCTTAGAACGTAAATTTCCTAAGGTGCCCGTTTTTTTTGCAAAGGAGTGTATTATCGCAGGTTATCTGGGATTTCACATACTTTACAGGAAGAAATATCTTGCAGTTTTGAGGTTGTAGCACTTGTGACGCCCCGTCATATCAATTTGATGGAGTTTGTACTTGGTGATTGTTGTGATTGGCACATTTCTGTTTTTTTTTTTTTATGTATTATGCCTGTGTTAAGCTTTGGGTATGGTATTACAGGTAAAATCTCTGATCTTACATTCAATATTAAAATTAGAATAAAAATTTGTAAAATGGACCATTCATAATAGTAACTGCTTAAGTGGCCATTTTAAGGTCCACGCACAGTTATAAGAACATGGAACCCACATCGCCTCAACTCAAGTTGTTCGGGATCAGTTAGGTAACCCCTAACAGATGACATTGACCCCAATCCGATGTACTGCTTATAAGTGTGCATTAAACGTAATGGTCTAATCGGAACCTTCTTTGTTGCAGTGACGAAGAACCTCCAGTTTCTTTAGTGAAGCTACACGTTATAGCAGAGAAAGAAGAGGGATGGTACCAAGTGGTGAAATCAATGGTCAACATGATACCTCTGGAGAATCCCTTGGGGCCATCAGCAATTACTATCGTGTTCGACGACTGCCCACTCCCGTCGAAAGAACAAGTCATAAAGGTAGGTTTTGGTTAAGGTTTTTTGCGGAGTTTTAACGAGAAGAATAAGATTTACCGTAACGGGTGTTACATGTATTATCGCAGGTTATCTGGGATTTCACATACTTTTCAGGAAGAAATATCTTGCAGTTTTGAGGTTGTAGCACTTGTGACGCCCCGTCATATCAATTTGATGGAGTTTGTACTTGGTGATTGTTGTGATTGGCACATTTCTGTTTTTTTTTTTTTGTATTATGCCTGTGTTAAGCTTTGGGTATGGTATTACAGGTAAAATCTCTGATCTTACATTCAATATTAAAATTAGAATAAAAATTTGTAAAATGGACCATTCATAATAGTAACTACTAACTGCTTAAGTGGCCATTTTAAGGTCCACGCACAGTTATAAGAACATGGAACCCACATCGCCTCAACTCAAGTTGTTCGGGATCACTTAGGTAACCCCTAACAGATGACATTGACCCCAATCCGATGTACTGCTTATAAGTGTGCATTAAACGTAATGGTCTAATCGGAACCTTCTTTGTTGCAGTGACGAAGAATCTCCAGTTTCTTTAGTGAAGCTACACGTTATAGCAGAGAAAGAAGAGGGATGGTACCAAGTGGTGAAATCAATGGTCAACATGATACCTCTGGAGAATCCCTTGGGGCCATCAGCAATTACTATCGTGTTCGACGACTGCCCACTCCCGTCGAAAGAACAAGTCATAAAGGTAGGTTTTGGTTAAGGTTTTTTGCGGAGTTTTAACGAGAAGAATAAGATTTACCGTAACGGGTGTTACATGTATTATCGCAGGTTATCTGGGATTTCACATACTTTTCAGGAAGAAATATCTTGCAGTTTTGAGGTTGTAGCACTTGTGACGCCCCGTCATATCAATTTGATGGAGTTTGTACTTGGTGATTGTTGTGATTGGCACATTTCTGTTTTTTTTTTTTTTGTATTATGCCTGTGTTAAGCTTTGGGTATGGTATTACAGGTAAAATCTCTGATCTTACATTCAATATTAAAATTAGAATAAAAATTTGTAAAATCGACCATTCATAATAGTAACTGCTTAAGTGGCCATTTTAAGGTCCACGCACAGTTATAAGAACATGGAACCCACATCGCCTCAACTCAAGTTGTTCGGGATCAGTTAGGTAACCCCTAACAGATGACATTGACCCCAATCCGATGTACTGCTTATAAGTGTGCATTAAACGTAATGGTCTAATCGGAACCTTCTTTGTTGCAGTGACGAAGAATCTCCAGTTTCTTTAGTGAAGCTACACGATATAGCAGAGAAAGAAGAGGGATGGTATGGTACCAAGTGGTGAAATCAATGGTCAACATGATACCTCTGGAGAATCCCTTGGGGCCATCAGCAATTACTATCGTGTTCGACGACTGCCCACTCCCGTCGAAAGAACAAGTCATAAAGGTAGGTTTTGGTTAAGGTTTTTTGCGGAGTTTTAACGAGAAGAATAAGATTTACCGTAACGGGTGTTACATGTATTATCGCAGGTTATCTGGGATTTCACATACTTTTCAGGAAGAAATATCTTGCAGTTTTGAGGTTGTAGCACTTGTGACGCCCCGTCATATCAATTTGATGGAGTTTGTACTTGGTGATTGTTGTGATTGGCACATTTCTGTTTTTTTTTTTTGTATTATGCCTGTGTTAAGCTTTGGGTATGGTATTACAGGTAAAATCTCTGATCTTACATTCAATATTAAAATTAGAATAAAAATTTGTAAAATGGACCATTCATAATAGTAACTGCTTAAGTGGCCATTTTAAGGTCCACGCACAGTTATAAGAACATGGAACCCACATCGCCTCAACTCAAGTTGTTCGGGATCAGTTAGGTAACCCCTAACAGATGACATTGACCCCAATCCGATGTACTGCTTATAAGTGTGCATTAAACGTAATGGTCTAATCGGCACCTTCTTTGTTGCAGTGACGAAGAATCTCCAGTTTCTTTAGTGAAGCTACACGATATAGCAGAGAAAGAAGAGGGATGGTACCAAGTGGTGAAATCAATGGTCAACATGATACCTCTGGAGAATCCCTTGGGGCCATCAGCAATTACTATCGTGTTCGACGACTGCCCACTCCCGTCGAAAGAACAAGTCATAAAGGTAGGTTTTGGTTAAGGTTTTTTGCGGAGTTTTAACGAGAAGAATAAGATTTACCGTAACGGGTGTTACATGTATTATCGCAGGTTATCTGGGATTTCACATACTTTTCAGGAAGAAATATCTTGCAGTTTTGAGGTTGTAGCACTTGTGACGCCCCGTCATATCAATTTGATGGAGTTTGTACTTGGTGATTGTTGTGATTGGCACATTTCTATGTTTTTTTTTTGTATTATGCCTGTGTTAAGCTTTGGGTATGGTATTACAGGTAAAATCTCTGATCTTACATTCAATATTAAAATTAGAATAAAAATTTGTAAAATGGACCATTCATAATAGTAACTGCTTAAGTGGCCATTTTAAGGTCCACGTACAGTTATAAGAACATGGAACCCACATCGCCTCAACTCAAGTTGTTCGGGATCAGTTAGGTAACCCCTAGCAGATGACATTGACCCCAATCCGATGTACTGCTTATAAGTTTGCATTAAACGTAATGGTCTAATCGGAACCTTCTTTGTTGCAGTGACGAAGAATCTCCAGTTTCTTTAGTGAAGCTACACGTTATAGCAGAGAAAGAAGAGGGATGGTACCAAGTGGTGAAATCAATGGTCAACATGATACCTCTGGAGAATCCCTTGGGGCCATCAGCAATTACTATCGTGTTCGACGACTGCCCACTCCCGTCGAAAGAACAAGTCATAAAGGTAGGTTTTGGTTAAGGTTTTTTGCGGAGTTTTAACGAGAAGAATAAGATTTACCGTAACGGGTGTTACATGTATTATCGCAGGTTATCTGGGATTTCACATACTTTTCAGGAAGAAATATCTTGCAGTTTTGAGGTTGTAGCACTTGTGACGCCCCGTCATATCAATTTGATGGAGTTTGTACTTGGTGATTGTTGTGATTGGCACATTTCTGTTTTTTTTTTTTGTATTATGCCTGTGTTAAGCTTTGGGTATGGTATTACAGGTAAAATCTCTGATCTTACATTCAATATTAAAATTAGAATAAAAATTTGTAAAATGGACCATTCATAATAGTAACTGCTTAAGTGGCCATTTTAAGGTCCACGCACAGTTATAAGAACATGGAACCCACATCGCCTCAACTCAAGTTGTTCGGGATCAGTTAGGTAACCCCTAACAGATGACATTGACCCCAATCCGATGTACTGCTTATAAGTGTGCATTAAACGTAATGGTCTAATCGGCACCTTCTTTGTTGCAGTGACGAAGAATCTCCAGTTTCTTTAGTGAAGCTACACGATATAGCAGAGAAAGAAGAGGGATGGTACCAAGTGGTGAAATCAATGGTCAACATGATACCTCTGGAGAATCCCTTGGGGCCATCAGCAATTACTATCGTGTTCGACGACTGCCCACTCCCGTCGAAAGAACAAGTCATAAAGGTAGGTTTTGGTTAAGGTTTTTTGCGGAGTTTTAACGAGAAGAATAAGATTTACCGTAACGGGTGTTACATGTATTATCGCAGGTTATCTGGGATTTCACATACTTTTCAGGAAGAAATATCTTGCAGTTTTGAGGTTGTAGCACTTGTGACGCCCCGTCATATCAATTTGATGGAGTTTGTACTTGGTGATTGTTGTGATTGGCACATTTCTATGTTTTTTTTTTGTATTATGCCTGTGTTAAGCTTTGGGTATGGTATTACAGGTAAAATCTCTGATCTTACATTCAATATTAAAATTAGAATAAAAATTTGTAAAATGGACCATTCATAATAGTAACTGCTTAAGTGGCCATTTTAAGGTCCACGTACAGTTATAAGAACATGGAACCCACATCGCCTCAACTCAAGTTGTTCGGGATCAGTTAGGTAACCCCTAACAGATGACATTGACCCCAATCCGATGTACTGCTTATAAGTTTGCATTAAACGTAATGGTCTAATCGGAACCTTCTTTGTTGCAGTGACGAAGAATCTCCAGTTTCTTTAGTGAAGCTACACGTTATAGCAGAGAAAGAAGAGGGATGGTACCAAGTGGTGAAATCAATGGTCAACATGATACCTCTGGAGAATCCCTTGGGGCCATCAGCAATTACTATCGTGTTCGACGACTGCCCACTCCCGTCGAAAGAACAAGTCATAAAGGTAGGTTTTGGTTAAGGTTTTTTGCGGAGTTTTAACGAGAAGAATAAGATTTACCGTAACGGGTGTTACATGTATTATCGCAGGTTATCTGGGATTTCACATACTTTTCAGGAAGAAATATCTTGCAGTTTTGAGGTTGTAGCACTTGTGACGCCCCGTCATATCAATTTGATGGAGTTTGTACTTGGTGATTGTTGTGATTGGCACATTTCTATGTTTTTTTTTTTGTATTATGCCTGTGTTAAGCTTTGGGTATGGTATTACAGGTAAAATCTCTGATCTTACATTCAATATTAAAATTAGAATAAAAATTTGTAAAATGGACCATTCATAATAGTAACTGCTTAAGTGGCCATTTTAAGGTCCACGTACAGTTATAAGAACATGGAACCCACATCGCCTCAACTCAAGTTGTTCGGGATCAGTTAGGTAACCCCTAACAGATGACATTGACCCCAATCCGATGTACTGCTTATAAGTTTGCATTAAACGTAATGGTCTAATCGGAACCTTCTTTGTTGCAGTGACGAAGAATCTCCAGTTTCTTTAGTGAAGCTACACGTTATAGCAGAGAAAGAAGAGGGATGGTACCAAGTGGTGAAATCAATGGTCAACATGATACCTCTGGAGAATCCCTTGGGGCCATCAGCAATTACTATCGTGTTCGACGACTGCCCACTCCCGTCGAAAGAACAAGTCATAAAGGTAGGTTTTGGTTAAGGTTTTTTGCGGAGTTTTAACGAGAAGAATAAGATTTACCGTAACGGGTGTTACATGTATTATCGCAGGTTATCTGGGATTTCACATACTTTTCAGGAAGAAATATCTTGCAGTTTTGAGGTTGTAGCACTTGTGACGCCCCGTCCATATCAATTTGATGGAGTTTGTACTTGGTGATTGTTGTGATTGGCACATTTCTATGTTTTTTTTTTTTGTATTATGCCTGTGTTAAGCTTTGGGTATGGTATTACAGGTAAAATCTCTGATCTTACATTCAATATTAAAATTAGAATAAAAATTTGTAAAATGGACCATTCATAATAGTAATTGCTTAAGTGGCCATTTTAGGGTCCACGCACAGTTATAAGAACATGGAACCCACATCGCCTCAACTCAAGTTGTTCGGGATCAGTTAGGTAACCCCTAACAGATGACATTGACCCCAATCCGATGTACTGCTTATAAGTGTGCATTAAACGTAATGGTCTAATCGGAACCTTCTTTGTTGCAGTGACGAAGAATCTCCAGTTTCTTTAGTGAAGCTACACGTTATAGCAGAGAAAGAAGAGGGATGGTACCAAGTGGTGAAATCAATGGTCAACATGATACCTCTGGAGAATCCCTTGGGGCCATCAGCAATTACTATCGTGTTCGACGACTGCCCACTCCCGTCGAAAGAACAAGTCATAAAGGTAGGTTTTGGTTAAGGTTTTTTGCGGAGTTTTAACGAGAAGAATAAGATTTACCGTAACGGGTGTTACATGTATTATCGCAGGTTATCTGGGATTTCACATACTTTTCAGGAAGAAATATCTTGCAGTTTTGAGGTTGTAGCACTTGTGACGCCCCGTCATATCAATTTGATGGAGTTTGTACTTGGTGATTGTTGTGATTGGCACATTTCTGTTTTTTTTTTTTTTGTATTATGCCTGTGTTAAGCTTTGGGTATGGTATTACAGGTACACACACACACAATGGCTCCTGCTAAGGAACGGATGAAAAAATATCGGGAAAGTATAAAGAATAATCCTGAAAACCGTGCTGAACATCTAGCAAAGGAGAGGGAAAGAGATCGGAAGAGAAGAGAAAATATGAAAAGTAAAACTCGAATTGGATCCAAAACTTAAAGATATAACCCGCGAAAAGACTAAAAAACGTGTCCAACTGTTTCGAGCTAAATTAAAAGAAAAACGCTTAAACACTGATGTCCCTATTTCGCCAATAGGGAGTTATAAATGCGTTCAGACTTTTGGAAAAGCGGTTCAAAAACTGAAGAATAACTTACCAGAATCGCCAATGAAGAAACTTGCTGTTGTAAAAAAGTTAGCTTTCGAAGTACTAGGCAGTGATGCAGATATTATTTCGAGGGAAAGTTTTTGCAGAGTAGCAAGATCAAACAACGAAACTGAAATTGCTCTCAAAGAATTTTACTGCAAAGACGACATCAGTAGACAAGCTCCAGGCAGAAAAGATTTCAAATCTGTGAAAGATCCTATTACCGGTAAACGCATCAGAAAGCAAAAGAGAACAATGATTGTCACAATTCGGGAAGCATATGAATTGTTCAAAACCGCGCACCCTGATGTCAAGGTAGGGAAATCTGCTTTCTACAAGTTGCGACCAGGTGAAGTAATTCCAGTTGCGTTCACGGAGCACGTTGTTTGCGTTTGCGCACAACATTCTAATTTCATTAACATGACTGAAAGTGTTCACAAATGTCTTTTAGAATTTCCCAAAACACACAAAGACTTAATTGACGCAACGATTTGCGGTCCTGAGTGGAATGAATCATGCATGACAAGCATGTGTTTAAACTGTCCTAAAGATATTTGGGAAAAGTTTGAAGGAAATGAGAGTATGGATAACTCCATAACTTGGAAAGAGTGGACTACTCAAAACGATCGCCCAAAACAGATCACAAAAACCATGTCATGCAGAGATGCTGTTCATAAACTAAAAAATAGTATTGAAAAATTTAAGCTGCATTGTTTTGTCAAAAAAGTACAATCGGAATACTTTGAGAACTCAAAAAATACTTTGCAGGAAAATGAAGCAGTTGTGCAAATAGATTTTGCTGAAAACTATGCGTTAATCAGCCAGGATGAAATCCAGAGCGCTCATTGGAGCCATGACCAAGTTACTGTCTTCACTTGCTGCATCTGGTTACCGAACAAAGAAGTTAAACCAGTCGCCATAGTGAGTAATGATAAAATGCACACAAAATATGCAGTCTGGTCCTTCCTCAAAAGAATTTTCGATTATTTGAGAGAAATCAATGACGCGATATTAAGTGTAATCTTGTTCAGCGACAACTGCGCTGCTCAATTTAAAAACCGATATATTTTGACAATTCTGGAGGATATTAAAGATTATGCTGAGCTGGACAACCTTAAATGGGCTTTTTTCGCTCCATCGCATGGTAAAGGTGCGGTGGACGGTGTAGGCGGAACTATTAAGCGTGTAGCTTGGACCGGTGTCAAATCCAGGAAAGTTGTCTTAAATTCCGCTGAAGACTTCTTCTTATATGTAAAAGATGCAGTGAAGGGCATACACGTTGCATATGTGTCAAAAACCGAAATAGAAGACGACAAATCTTTTTTGGACAATATCTGGACTGGTATCCGTCCCATTTCGCAAATCCAAAGCTTTCACTTCTTTGAAACTGTGGATTATATTCATATTGCAGTAGCACGCACATCCAACTCAGCTACATCTTTGAAACAAGTCACATATTCTGGATCCTTTGCATGTGTTGTTAAAAGAAGGTTATTTATTCACTTGGGATACTGAGCAGAAGCATGCTTTTGAAGTAATTAAAGATCATTTACAAAAGGCTCCTATACTGGCTCATTTTGATCCAAGTCAAAGAATAGTCATTACAGCAGATAGTAGCTCTTATGGGTTGGGAGCGGCTTTATTACAGGAAGATCTAAAAGGAAATAGGAAGGTTGTAGCATATGCAAGCAGAACCCTTAATAAAACAGAGAAGCAGTATGCTCAAATTGAAAAAGAATGTTTGGCATTAGTTTGGAGTGTTGATAGGTTTAAGGATTATGTAAAAGGCATAACAGTCTATTTAGAGACAGATCACAAGCCTCTGTTACAAATATTACAAACTAAACCCCTAGATGATTTGTCACCCCGACTTTTACGTTTTAGATTAAGATTAATGTGTTATGACTATAAAGTTAAGTATATACCGGGCAAAGACTTGATATTGGCAGATGTGTTGTCTAGAAATCCCTTAAGTACTCAAGAATCTGAATGGGATATTAATACAGATAAAGCAATATTTAGTTTTGTTCATGAGGTATTTCCAGATACAACATTAGAAATAATAAAGCAGGAACAAAATAAATGTGGTACATGTGAAAGTTTAAAGAGATATTGCACAGAAGGATGGCCCAATAAAAGTAGATTAGATAAAGAATTGTCTATGTATTTCCAATATAGGTATAATTTTTCTATAGGGGAGGATTTATTGCTGTACAACAGCAGAATAGTTATTCCAAAAACATTGCAAAATACCATGCTAAAAATGATTCATGAGGGTATTACTAAGTGTAGGGAACGTGCCAAACAATCAGTATGGTGGGTAGGCCTGTCAAGGACTCAAGGCAAATTGAGAAATTGGTTAGAAATTGTTGTAAATGTTTAGAGAATAGAATAAATTATAAAGAGGAAATTATTATAGAAGATGTTCCTGACAGATCCTGGCAAAAATTAGGTATGGACTTATTTAAATACAAGAACAGTTGGTATCTAGTAATAGTAGATTATTACTCAAGGTTTTTGGAAATATTTCCTCTTAATAATTTAACTGAAGATGCAGTTATTCTCAAATGTAAGGAATCCTTTGCTAGGTATGGAATTCCTGAAGTAATACGTACTGACTGTGGTACTCAGTTTAAATCTAAGTTTGTTAATTTTGCTAAGGAATATGGCTTTAAGAAATAGTAGTCCCCATTTTCCACAGAGCAATGGTATGGCTGAATCGGCAGTTAAAATAAGTAAACAATTGTTAGCTAAGAATGATGATATTTATTTGGCACTTTTAGCTTATAGAAATACACCGTTAGAATCGGGATATAGTCCGGCAGAGTTAATGTTTCATCACAAATTAAGAGAGAAATTACCTATTGTAAAATCAGAATTAAACAAAGTTGTCCAGCCAGGCCAAAAATATAGAGAAATAAGATTAAAAAAAAAGCTTAAAGATGCTGATCATTATAACAATAGACATGGGGGTAGAACTCTAAGACAATTATCAATAGGAGAGACAGTATGGATTACAGATTTGAAATTGTATGGTGAAATAGTAAGATGTTGTAAAGAACCCAGATCGTATATTGTAAAGACAAATAGAGGAGAATTCAGGAGGAATAGAATTCATCTTATAGAATGCAAAACAAATAGAAGCGTAGAAAACGAGGATGAAGAAAGTGATAGTATAGAAATTGAAGATGATTTAGATTTAAGGAGCGTTGATTACAACCAAGAGATGAGGCAGTAATTCAACAGTTGAAAATGTGGTTTCTCGGAGAATAAGGCGAAGACCAGTGTATCTTGAAGATTATGTAACTGATTAACATAGGTAGTTTTTAAGCATAGTTTTTTTTATGGATAGTTAATAGGGAGGATGTTGTGATATCCAAACGTAGCCCTATGATATATAGTCTGTGGTATAGAGGATCTGTGAAGCGAGCTTGTTGATGGTACTTGGATGATATAGATGCTCTGTGCTTGGGTGTGTCAAGTGTGTGTTTAATTAATAATAAAACTTGGAGTATTTAAACAGGCTTTTATTACGTACGGATGTAGCAGATGATCTATATCAACATTTATCGTAAACCGTGGCTATAGCTACATATTTGTATCTAAATTCGCAGAACTTCTCATTTATCCGAACCTATCCAAAAAGTATAGGCAAAATTAGGTAACACCCGTTACGCCTTCTTAGAATGATTTTTTGTAACTTTTTGTTTATGTATTGAAATACGGATAAGTTTTTATAGAAATATAATCTAAAAGGTGACTGTTTAAGACTTTAAGTATATATGTTTTCCTTCACAATTAATGCTTAATTATATCTCAAAAGTGTACGACCTGTAACACCCGTTACATGGAATGACCCAAATATATTTTAAGTTCGTGGCCATATAAAAAAACCTAAAGTGCAAAAACAAATCTTTGTAAATATTATCAAAATCAACGGAAATATTGAGGTTTGTTTTTTTAAAATATTTTTTGTCGATCGTTACAAGAAAAAGTTGATTGACCCACATAGCAGTCAAAAAGTTGTCTAAAAAATTACACCTGCATTTGCCCTGCTTTTACAAGGACAAATAAGAAACTTTAAAAATAAAGTTACTGGCCGGAGATGGTCGAAAGAGGAAAAAATTACAGCTTTGAGAATTTACAAACGCTCTCCAACATGCTATCGACTTTTACAACCCATTACCTTTTTTCAAAATTCAACTTCGGAAATATTTGGAGGTTGTTAATATTACCAGGCTGGCTACCAGAAGGATGCAGTGGGATGCAATTTGTGATGTGGAAAGACACAAAACTTGTTGCACTTCTGACCACTGCCTTTCACCAAAAGTAAATAAAACATTCCATGACCAAACTCGGAAGTTTCTAATAAGGCTATTTAGTGTCCACTAACCATACTCCAGTATACAGAGCACACGTGGAGTAGACCGATTTGATCAGAAACGGAGCACTTACGAAGTTGGGAGGAGGAGCAAGAGCTGCTGGTTGCGAATTTTCTATTTTAGTGTGGACTTGGATATTACAAATTAATTTTTGCTCTACTCTAGAATCAAGAGCGTTCACAATGCACAATCACAAGGGCATTTTAGGTTGTGTCTGGCCCGTGGTCTCATCAACAATTATTTGTGTAGGAAGAGAAGCCTAGAACAATCTCCATGAAACTGCCAAAACTCTCCACCAATCCACAAAAGATGGTGGGCGGGTTTGTTACTTGGCAAACGTAGACAGTCATCAACATGAGCATGGCAGCACAATACATATACCTACACGTTTATCTCATTTACATAATTCCATCTTCCCCTTTACATATTATCCAATCTATCACCACCCTATGTGAGAATTCTTTTCTGATAATAATATGTGTAAATTCTCTTATACTGAACTGCATACAATGCCATTTTTGGTAGAAAAAGATTTTAATTTTTTTTTTTCAAAAATACTAAAGCAAATTTTTTGTTGTGTCTTGGGATCATACTAAATAATTTTTTTCATCACAATCAAAAAATCCATGCAGTAGTAGCCCAAATGAGTATGAGTCGGTAGTAAACTACTAACCACCCAAAAATGTTATGAAACATCAAAACAAAATAAATCTCATCAGGGTGATGAAATTTGTCTTTATTTATCGAATCCAGTAGTTTCACTTTGACGAGTTGGAAGCAACCCATTGGCAAACTTTTTGATACAAAAAAAGGGGCCAAGTTACAAGCAGGTTTTACCGTTTACGAACGAAAGCATTTTTTAAGAACCTACGATAAAAACTTTTTAACGCCATGAAAATTCATAGATATAATAAATAAATATATACATAGATCACTAGACGACAATCCCAAGAACGAATATTTTGTTGGATTCTGCGAAATAACTAAGACGACCCAATGACCTAAACTTACCTACAATAATTCAAACAAAAATTAAAAACATCTGCACCCCCTTCTCAACGTTAGCCAGTTAGAACCAAGACATGATATAATTGATTATTCCTTGCAGAAACGAAATACCAAAATTTTGTAGCCATCAACGAAAAGAAAATCTTTTAACCCATGAAACATTTTGAAAGGGATATCAAGTAACCAACACTAGCAACCATTGAACTTTGAAGAAACAGAAATCACGTCACGACAAGAAAATAAAGCCCACAGATGAGACGAAGTACATTACATACAAAAAGTTTAGACCATAGAATGGATGGACACAGAATAATCGAACTTATCGAACCGAGAAAAGAGCAAGAATAAATTGAGATTGAGATTAATTTTCATTGCTCAAGCAAATTATTGATTTTTTGCACCTCAGTCCTCACCTGACAGACGCACAGACCAAAGAGCAAACCAAAGAGTACAGACCAACCAAAGAGTAGAAAAAATAAATGTAGAAGAATGTATATTGCAGAGAAAACTTACGGTGGATGTTCACGGTAGCCCGCGAAATTCAAATTTTCTTACGTTTTTAGCGATTTGCAGGCCGTGCTAGGTTGTACAGTGCGATCAAATTATCTTGGCAGCTCCGAACTTCGTGCAGGTCATTTTGTTACAACGATTGTATAAAAGTGTTTTAATATTTATTTTATTTGTATTTCTCACCGTTTAAATTAGATATTTTCTGATCGTTTAAGTATTGGTTTATCTGGCAATAACAGTTTTATTCCCAAGTTTACATGCGTAAAATTTCGCAAAGCCCATGTTCATGTAATTAGGACTTATGAATATGAACACTGATTTTAGGATTGAAGAAAGCTTTAATTAATAACGATGGGAGAATACAAATTTTCATCAAGCCGCCATTACTACGGACCATAGACTACACTATCATAGAGAACCAAACCATAGATATTAAACCCCTTTTTTAATAACTTATTGCTCTATCTTATTCTAGACCACCTCACATAACACCTCCCCTCAATAATAATTAAAAATCAACACAAAACCAAACAATACTCTCTCAAACTTTCCTTTTCA
The DNA here is from genome assembly GCA_949775195.1 of Diarsia dahlii. NCBI lineage: Eukaryota > Metazoa > Arthropoda > Insecta > Lepidoptera > Noctuidae > Diarsia > Diarsia dahlii. The sequence goes on along the minus strand of OX459203.1, from coordinate 13,167,445 downwards.
CAAAGGTTACACATACTTAAAACTGACCTTAAATCTAATTACACTACTATAACCAAGCAATAATTAATTAAACAATTTTCCCCTCAAATATTTGAAAGCAACCCCACATAAAGCTTTAGTTAAAATATCCGCCACTTGTTTATCAGAGCTTACATACTCAACTACTATTATTTTCTTATCTATCTTTTCTTTAACAAATCTCAACTTAATATCTAAATGTTTGACCCTAGTAATGCCTGTAGCCATATTAGCCATCTTAATTGTTGACTGATTGTCTTCATATAAGACAATTGTCCCCACACTAATACCAAAATCACATAATATAGACCTAAGCCAGCAAGCTTCACTAGTAGCATGACTGAGAGCTACATACTCGGCCTCAGTAGATGATAAAGCCACAGATTGTTGCTTTTTAGTCACCCAAATGACTGAACCCCAAAAAACTTTAAAACAAAAACCTGTTGTTGATCTCTTATCATCACTGCCTCCCCAATCACTATCAACATAACCAACAATATCATTTCTACCATCTCTATAGAAAGTTAAACATAAATCCAATGTTCCCTTTATATATCTAAGAACATTAAGTAACAATTTATACAACAGTTGGCTAGCACAACTTTGATATCTACTTAGTATGTTGACTACAGCACACAAGTCAGGTCTAGATCCAGCTACCGCATACATGAGACTTCCTATTATCATTCTACATTTATGTTCTATTTCTTCTGACTCTGACTTGTCTCTCTTTAACAAAATAAATTTAAAATTCTTATCAATAGGCAAAGTTAATGGTTTACAATCTTTCATACCACAATACTCTAAAATCTTTTTCAAATAATCTTTTTGACAAATTGTTGTACAACCTTTAACTAAATCCTGAGTTACTTCTATACCCAAGTATTTACCAACTACATCCTTCATTTTAAAAGAATCATATAATACATTTCTCAACTTGTTACTTTCTGTCTCTGAAGTACTGAAATACAATATGTCATCGACATACAACAATAAAAATACTTTATTACCATTTTCATGTTTTGAATATAAACAGTAATCTTTGTCAGAACTTATAAAACCCTGTGACCTCATCACTTTATCAAAAGTTTCATTCCAGTACCTCGGAGACCTTTTTAACCCATAAATAGACTTATTAAGTTTGCAAAATTTTAAATCAGACTCTACACCATCAGGCAACCTCAAATACACATCTTCATTAATGTCACTATTTAAAAAAGCATTACATACATCCAATTGCCTTATTTTACAATTTAACTTAGTAGCTACAGCAGTAAATATTCTAAAGGTATTTAGTTTAGCTACAGGAGCATATAAATCAGTATCATCACAACTTTGTTGGAAGCCTCTTGCTACCAACCTTGCCTTATAAATAAATTCTCTATCCTGACTTTCTTTTCTCTTCAACACCCATTTAGTACTTATTATTTCTTTTCCCTTTGGTACCTTTTCAATGAGTGTCCAAGTATTGTGCTCCTGTAACTGACTCAATTCCTTTTCTATAGCTTTCCTCCACTTATCAGCATCCTCTCTTTCCATTGCTTCCTTGTAGCTAGCAGGTTCTTCCTCTGCCACAATTAATGCCATGTAGTCATTGAACCTCGAAGGTTTTTTTACTTGTCTTCCACTCCGTGTGCGTACTGTTTCTTCTGTGTCATTGGCATCAGAGTAATCAGAACTTCCAGAATTACTTGCCTCACTATCACTGTGCTCTTCCTGTTCTGGCTCTCTCTCTGCCTGGTCTTGCTCGGCCTGACCCCCTTCCTGTTCTACTTGAGCCTGTTCCTGCTGTGGCTCCATCTGTAGGGGCTCCTGGTCCATCTGTACCGGCTCCTGCCCTCTTTCCTCTTGGTCAAATTCTGTATGCTCTCTGTCCAAATAGACTATGTTCTCTCTGTCATTTTCTTTTTCTTCTGGTAATGACATACCTTCTGACACAAACACTACATCTCTTTTTGTCTGTACTAACTTTTTATTCTCATAATAAATTCTATATCCCTTTGAACTCTCATAGCCAACACACTCCTTCTTCAGCCTTTGAATCCAGTTTACGCCTTTTTTCCTTAGATATACGTACCCATACTTTAGAACCAAATATTTTATTTAATATGGTAATATCAAAATCATGCCCAGTCCACATCTGAAATGGTGTCTTACCTTCGGTTCTGCTCTTACTGGTTCTATTTAGCACATAGACAATTGTATTAATGGCCTCAGCCCACAACTCTTTACCCATGTTTTTGGCATGCAGCATGGTACGTGCCGCCTCCACCAGGGTACGCATGTCCCTTTCAGCCTGGCCATTCTGCTCCGGCGTATAAGCCACTGTTGTTTGGTGCTGAATTCCCTTGCTAGTGAAATACTCCTCCATTTTCTTATTCACAAATTCACCCCCACCATCAGATCGAAAAACCTTTAAAACTTGCCCTGTTTTTCTTTCCGCAGACTGAGTATAGTACTTGATACACTGCACAACCTCAGACTTATTTTGCATGAAGTAGACATAGCGAAACTTAGTAAAATCATCCTTGACAAGTAAAAAATATCTTGCCCCTCCAAGTGATGCTACTTCAAATGGTCCACATACATCAGCATGCACCAACTCCAAAGGTTGTGCTGTACTGGATACACTGTCCTTAAAAGGAAGCTTATGTGCCTTTCCCTTTAAACAATCAATACACTTTCTATTGTCCTCAGTATATTTCACATTATTTGTTGAAAGTACCGACTTCACATAGTTTATGTTCTGGTGACATAACCTCTCATCCGCCACTGCGTCACTATCAGGATGACCTTTTCGCTGAAAGACAATTCACGTTGGATGACATGAAAGCAAGATACCTAGATAGCCGAAAGACAATTCAGCTACATGACATAAAAGCAGAGTACCCAGTCAGCAGAGAGTCAACTCAGCTGGACGACATAAAAGCAGAATGAGCTAGTAGCAAAACGTCTGGAATTGCGAATAGCCCGTATGATTAGAATACCTTATTAGCTCGAAGTCAAATTAGTTGGATGACAAAAACACAGAATGAGATAGTAGCGAAAACGTCTGGAAAAGAAAATAGTCTGAATTGCACATCAACTACCAGTTTCAGCCATTCTACCGTTAACTTTGGCAACTTTACAATGTGAGTTATCATGGTTTGACTTATTATAAGAGTTAAAAGAAAGTGTAAGGGCCTTTTTATTAAAACTATATAGGCGCAAACCTTAGAGTTTTTAAGGACCTGGACAATGGACACATGTCCACGGCACGGCGCCGCCACGGCGAAACGGCGCGACGTCGCCGTTGTACCGCGGTACGGTGGCGTGAAACAATCATGACCACGGCACGACGCCACCGCGAAACGGCGTGACGTCGTACCGGGGCGGGGTACGGTGCGCCGCGCCGGCTCACGATGTGTTAATCCAGGTTATAAACTATCTGTGTGCCAAATTTCATACAAATCCATTCATCCGTTTTTGCGCGATTGAGTAACAAACATCCACACATACAAACTTTAACATTTATAATATTAGTAGGACTAGAGATTGTTCTTGTAGTTTTTGACAGAGGGGAATGCCTTTGTAAGGCTTCTCCAGTGTTTTAAACTATAGGGCACAAGCAAACAATAAATCCCATCAACAAACTAAGCATACTTATAGACATTTAGCGTTAAAGACTATTCAGTAACTATGGCATTTTAATATCAAGACGTTTTGCTACTTTAGCATTCAACGCTCATGTCTATTTAGTAACTATGGGGTTTTAATTTAAAGACGATTTGCTATTATAGTATTTTGAATTTCGACATTTTAAGATCCAGACGTTTTGCTAATAAGGCGTTTAGCGTTCATGTCTATTTAGTAAATATAGCGTTATAATAACAAGACGTTTGGGCCATATCGTCATTTTACTACGTGGATATTCTGCTAGTCACCCGTTTTTCTTTATTACACATTTGTCCAATGTTAAATCCACACTATACCCCTTTAGTAGCCCTTGTCACAGAAAACAAATTTAGTTTTAGTTCTGGCACAAAAAACACTTCACTTAGTTTATTGTTTATAAATGCAATTTCTCCAATTCCCAAAACTGGTAGACGTCGCCCATCTCCAACAATAACAAACCGGTTCAGTACTTGACGCATTGAGATAAACAAATTTCGTTCTGAAGTCATGTGCTCACTAGCACCGCTGTCGATAATCCATTTGCTTTCAGATGCATGACTTGGTAACCCATTGTTGTCTTCTATTATTGTTGAAAAAGCATTACTTTGAGCTCCAGTCTTTGTTTCTTTTGTGCACTGTTTCTTTAAATGTCCAACTTTGTTGCAATTAAAGCACTTTCTGACATCCTTTTTACTCTTACAATCTTGGATAAAATGTCCAACCCTACCACATTTATAACATTTTTTCACAGTGTCAGATTTTTTTGCAAATAATGCCACATTTTCACTATCTGTTGACTTTGCCTTCAGTCTGTCTTCCTCCACATGAAGTCTAGCAACTAAACTATCAAAAGTTTGCTTAGATGAGTCCACTGACTCCCATGCTGACACAAAATGACTGTATTTCTCCGGCAATGCCATTAAAACTTTTGTAATAATGAATTTCTCAGAGATTTCCTCCCCTGCTTGCTTCAACTGCAGTTGTAACTCTTGTAGTTTTGATACAAATACGGACACCTCCATGTTCTCCTCGAACTTGAAATTAAAAAATCTCTGTTGCAACAAATGAATCGCTGTACTCGATTTCTGCTCATAAACATTGAGCAGCTTGTCCCACATTTGTGCAGCAGTTTCACAAGCGATGATATGTATCATTGCGCTTTCGGTCAATCTTGAGACAATTAACCCTTGGGCCTTCGCATCTTTTTTTACCCACGCCGCCGCATCTGCAGGTTTTACCTCAGTGCCATTCACCACCGATAGCACGTCTTGCGCTCTCAGCAACACTGTCATCTGGAACTTCCATAAATTCCAATTTGTCGGACCCTCCAACTTTACTCCCCCTCCCATCGTCATCGCCACGAGCTGATCCATTGATCCCCGATCTGCTGCGCCGTCGAATTGTTGACGTCTATTGCGTGTGCTCCCTTGCACCGCTAAACACCAGACGCCTGCTGCCCTCAGCACAATTGACTTTTGCTTCTTTTGTTTTTTGCTAAACACGAGGAAGCACGCCTCCAAGTGATCGCCGTTTTGTTAAACAAACAACGTCGCTTCTTCACCTAAAATACAGAGTTACGGAAGTACTGGGCCCATAACCTGTAATTAGGACTTATGAATATGAACACTGATTTTAGGATTGAAGAAAGCTTTAATTAATAACGATGGGAGAATACAAATTTTCATCAAGCCGCCATTATTAAGGACCATAGACTACACTATCATAGACATGAAGTTATATCTATAACTTCATGATCATAGGACATAGAGAACCAAACCATAGATATTAAACCCCTTTTTTAATAACTTATTGCTCTATCTTATTCTAGACCACCTCACATAACAGTTCAGCTGCCAAGATAATTTGATCGCACTGTATGTTAGTGAAAATATGATTCGCGGCTGTAAGACGTATGCAGTTACAGGATTATAATCATCAAAATCATCATTACAACCCTCCAAGTTCATGTAACTCTCAAGAATGACCTTTTGATGAAATACTCATTCCTGACAGTTACATGAACTTGGAGGGTTGTAATGATGATTTTGATGATTATAATTCTGTAACTGCATACGTCTTACACACGCGAATCATATTTTCACTAACATACAACCTAGCACTGGCCTGCAAATCACTAAAAACGTAAGAAAATTTGAATTTCGCGGGCTACCGTGGAACATCAGCCTTACAGAGAAAACTTTGTATTTCAAAGAGTCTATGACAGACGTAGAGTCATAGACATGAGCTGAATGAGCACAAACTACAACGAAGAGTAGGAAGAGTAAAGTCCATTTCACGAAAGAAGTCCCGCGGACAATTGTGGAACTAAATTTGACAGATGGGGAGATATGGAGAGAGAGAGAGAGATAGCAACATTATGTCGCGCGATTATAGCACTGCGTCTGCGAGGCGAGACTTCGATGCTGGATTTACACTCTCAAGCGAGTGACGAGACGAGCCGCGAGGCGAGGCACGAGTCGAGTGTGTGAATGGTGTGTTCAGTGTCTCCATATACACGGTAATTACCGTAGATGCACGGTAATCAAGTTGTAATCTACCGTCAAGGTAAAAATGTATTACCGTGTCATAAACCACCGTATTACCAGTATGAATTAGTTTATTACATGTACTGCCTAAAAGTCCTACAACGAATTTCTGAATTTCAGTGTCAGTCAAATATATTTTGTAAAGGTAACACTGCCGGGAGTCGAAAGAAACAATCTTCTAACCAAAACAATATATAGGAATATTTTCATCCAGCAGTTTATTAAAAGAAAAGGGAAAAACTGTGTTGATTTCAAGCCAACTAACGATATGTTGTCATTATTGAATAAATCCATTTACGAAAAATATACTGTTGTGCTGAGAGAGTCTGATAAATTAATCAATCTATTTAATTAATCTATCTATATAATATTAACGTTGAATTTTGCATGTTACACATGTAATTTATTTTTTGTTAATAATATAAAGAGCAAAATATAGTGTTTTGATCCATTTCATAATAATGTTGTTATATTTTCGTTTGAAAAATTACACGGTAATTTACACGGTATTCTTTTAGTAAATACACCGTAATTGGTCGAGAAACACCGTATTTTTACCCTAGCAACACGGTAACTCTCGATTTACATATGGAGACACTGGGTGTGTTTGTGACTCACCTCGCAACTCGTCTCGTCACTCGCAGCGCTCGCGTCGGGGGCGGCTTTTTAGGCACGAGTCAAAGGGCCTCGCGCCCGCCGCGAGCGTCGTGTTTAAACTCGCGCCGTTCAGTGGGTTAGAGAGAGAAAGAAGTTAGTTAGTTCGCGAGACTCCGCGAGAGTGTGAACAGACATACCTGTAGCTCATTCTTAATTTCTAATAAAGTATTATAAACTATTTTGTACGCCGAATATGGCAAAACATGTTGAACTAAAAATCTCTGAACTCGTTCTCCATCCATATGTGCATATTTATGTATCATGCCACACATGTTTAAACAAATAAATGCATCTTTATCTTTATCTCATTTACACTCTCGCGCGAGTGACGAGCTGCATACATACTCTAGCGAGTCTCTGGTCAGTAGAGTGTCCACAGAATATATTTATGACCCAATACTCTTCGCCTTAGTGCGTGTTGCGTACAGGCGGGGCGTCGCGCGGCGCGTTGTGCGTTTTTAATTCAAACACTTGGCGATGACTGTATGAAAACGTTAAAGATTTCAAATGTCGATTTCACGAGAAGCGATTATTTACTCGTTAGTTTCAAATGCAGCGTTCGTTGCGGTGGACCCGCCTCTCAGTAAATGATTAAAAAAGCACGCGACGAGCCTTTTGCACGCGCCGCACGACGCCCCGCGTCTCCGTAAACGAGACCTAAGAGTAAACCCGCGTCCTCACTATGAACCGCGCTGCTTTTTGGGCCGAGCAGCTCGTAGTGAAGCATTCCCACAGAACAGAGCATTCCTGTTAGGCCGGACGCTGCTTTCAAACGCCGTACCGTATTAATATATGTTAAGTATTATATCATGATTATACTACTGCGAAAATGGCAACTGTATTTTTAATTTGCACATTGCTACCAAAATCGTTATCGTTAAAAAGTATGAGGAGACAAGGAGGAGACAGTGACTATTTGATGAAAAAGGCATTTTAGACTTACATGAACTAAGACGTTGTATTGGTGATTTTAATAATGATTACTCAGGTAAAAAAAACTGTAAAGCAAAAAACAAGCACATTTTAAATTAAACAAAACTTGGAAGCAGGCGGGGTCCATTCTATTTTCATTTTTCTTTTCATAATTTAATATTCAAATGAACCCCGCCTGCTTCCAAGTTTTGTTTAATTTAAAATGTGCTTGTTTTTTGCTTTTCAGTTTTTTCAGTCAGGTTTTTTAGTTTTTTAACTACTTTTTTTTATTTCCAACTTTTTAGTTCTTTTGTGTTTGTTCTTTTGTTGATCGCGTAAAATTCTTCGCAGATGATTTAACTTTTGTGCTTGTTTATAGGATTTCTCACTTTGAATTTCTTTTAAACATATAAATGGTATATATTTTTGTAATCTCCTTTTAAAACCCTTTATTTTGATACCCCACTCGATGGTATTGGAAAAAATTTTTTTTTGAAGTCCGCGATTTGGCCCCCAAAATCCGCAATTTTTCGTTGTTTTTTAATTTTAATGTAGCCTATAACACTCGCGCCATCAAGACGAATCTAACGACGTATATTTCATTCAAATCGGTTCATCCGTTTATGAGTTATGAGGGAACAAAGAAACGGACATACATACATACATACATACTTACAAACATACATACACGTCAAACACATAACCCTCCTTTTGGGCCTCGCCGCAGTCGGGTAAATAGACATTTGACATTGCCGCGAATACCATTTCATTTAAGGTGAATACTCCAACCAGCCCGCGAAATTCAAATTTTCTTAAGTTTTTTGCAATTTTCAGGCCAGTGATAGGTTGTATGTTGATGAACATTTAATTCGCGGCTGTAAGACGTATGTAGTTACAGAATTATAATCATCAAAATCATTAATACAACCCTCCGAGCTCATAAAGGTTCCGGAATGACTTTGACCTTCTAAAAAGTCCGTGTTAGGAGAGTTTTCTCAGGGTTGTAATATTTGGGCTATTTCAATGAGTCACTACGTTAAATGGTAAAAGTATATTGTAAAACGGTAAAAACACAGAACTGTACGAAAACCTAAACAAACAAACAGGGGTTAAACAGTAAACTTGGTAATATTAAAACGAGCGTTTCGCGGATCTGTTTATAGCGCGCGTGAAACGTACTTCACCGGTTTTTGAGTTCCCGCGTCGAGGTCTGGGTTGCCAGGAGCCGTGGACGGTGTTGCCAACTCATAAAAAAATATTTAAAAAGGTAGTGCTACATCCGTAAATAGACATTTGTTATTGCCGCAGATACGTTTGATAGATTTTTTAAAAAATCATCTCAAACGTCCGGGACACAATTGTGTCCCGCTCAGGCGCGGATCCAGGGGGGGGGTCAGGGGGGTCATGACCCCCCCCTGGGCTGGGTCCAGGACCTAGGTGGACCACTAATTAAAATTGTTGAACGTAATGTTTTTATTATATATTTTACACAACAGCCCAAAACATAGAGTGTTTTTAGGGTTCATGTATGTTTATTTGTGAGTTTCTATAATCCACCATAACTTCTAAACGAGTTATTCCGGTCTGATCCCCCAAACCGATCCACTGCCAATATTTTTCTTTTGTTTAACGCCTGAACCGATTTTGATAGGTCCTTAGATTGTTTGCATTATCCCTAGTGTTATAGGCTGGTGAAAAATCCACGTTAAAAGATCCACTTATGTTGTCCCAACTACGAGTATGTTGTAATAGTCGGCTTCCAGTCTAACTAACCGGAATTTTACATGGAACGACTGCTTTCTTGGCCTGCACACAGTGCACACTGCACAACCCAGTTAGTACTGGGTACAACGAGATATCCCTTAGTATGACTGGTTGTCAGACTTTCGGGCTCTGGCTGTTTCGGTCGTGAAGACTCGTGCACATAGCAACCCTGTATAGTGTGACTAAAATAGTTTTGATACTAGCACATTATTTTGTACTAGAAGCAAACCTGGTTTTAATTAAAATCTGTTATCTTATTTTAAAAAAATACAGAAACCATAAACAAAGATGCGACCTTCATTATAAATGATAATACCAGCCTATTACTGTCCCACTGCTGAGCAAAGGCCTCTTCTCAACAGAGACGGCACGAGCACTGATCACCACGCATGCTCAAGACGGGTTGGCGATTTCAGACTTATAATACTTATAAGTCCAGATTTCCTCACGATGTTTTCCTTCCGACCTTCATTGAAATAAAAATGAGTAAATAAAAGAAAAATGTTCGTACATATTTTTTATTAATTAATGTTATATTTTAACTTTTGTACCACTGTATGCCCATTTTCTCTTGCCCGTTTTGCTGCAATATGTTGTTCGATTAGAGCCTTTCTGTTATTTTGATCTTCTTGTAAGAAAATCCAATCGATTTCAAAATTTTACGCAGGACTTCTAGGCTACATTTAAAATCCAGATCTGTTTTAGCGAAATTTTATGTTGAAGTCATCCATTTCTTTCTTAGGACGGCCTGATCTGTTTGCCTTCATCTGCAATACGCCTCACTGTACTCTCAGATTTTCCTGAAAGAAAGATTTAAAAAAAGATGTAATATCTAACAGAAAATACATAGCACTGTTTTTATTTCAAACATGTTAAAACTTATTCATATTTAAAATCACCGGTAAATTTGATTACCCAAAAGTATCAAAAGTTAACGTCGCACTACAATATGAGCTACTTACATTTGCAATCTAACCTATAAATGCGCAATGTAAACAATGCTTATTTTAGTCTTAAAATCGTATATTTAGTAAATTTGTGACTTCTGGTAGATAAAAAACAAACAATAACACGATTACATACCTGTTATAGCTGCTGTTCGAGTATAAATATCATCCAAATTTGATAAAATTTGGTCAGCTTGGTGTTCTAACAAACATCGCTGATATACTTTGAAATAATTTCCCGAGCTCCACTCCTATTTGTTTTCCTCATATTTAACACGTTTTTTCGAAGTTTTGTCGACGTAGATTTGAAAAACATTAAAAAATGCAAAAGATATCAAGATAAATAACAAGTTGATGACAGCCGATGACATTTGATGTACCATGATTTAGTGTTGCCTTACTTTTGAATAATGTTAGTTCCTCAAACATTAATTTCATGACTTTATAGACAAGCTGTACATAATTTACGTTTTATAGTTATGTAAATCTTTACGTATCGTAGTATTAATGGATTTATCCCTTACAAGGTTGGGTCAGAATGGTACACTTTTAATAGACCACAAAAGCTCAGTAGCCAATTTAGACAAAGTACACACCAATAATTTTTTTCGTAAGAATAATCGTTTATCATTGTCGAGTCAGTCACTTCTTTCGAACCTCTGTTTTAGGCGCTTGGTTCAGGAAGTGGAGGATTGATATCTACCAAGATAAGAGTAAGCGGATCTCTTCTCGAATCAAGTAAAACAGTATTTTATACCTACTCTTTCCTCCCAATGACAATATCTTTGCCACCCCCCTAAATCTTTAAAAAAATTGGCGCTCGCTACGCTCGCGCCTCCCGCCTGCTCTTCTGCCATTCTGTTTCGCTTGAGACGCTCATCTACTTAAATTCTCATTTCTGATTCTAAGTCGTTTATCCACCGAAAATTGTTCAACGCATTATCCCCCTGGATAAGGGTTATAGCACTTCGAAGAATCAAATCGTGGCTTCAATGGTTGAAGAACGTCTAACCAGACTGGCACTTCTCTACACTAAAAAAACGTACCCATTGAAGTAGGTAGATGAAGTGGTAACGCGTTTCAGGAGAAGACGTAAAAGAAAATTGATTTTGTTATTTAAATATAGGTATTTTTAAGTACCTACGTACATAGATTAATAAAATATTATTATATTTTTAACTTGTATACAAGATTATAAAAATTAAATTATAACTTTTTGTGACTTGACCACGACTCTTTGTGACCCCCCCCTGGCACCAAAGCTGGATCCGCCCTTGGTCCCGCTACGTACGTCAGCTGTCAAAATTGGACTATTTTAGCAACCCTGCTATTAGTCCGGGAGGTAGCGTTGCATTATATGTAGTGTTTTTACGCCGATCGGTTGCCATCTTGTTCAATAGATCTCGAATGACTGAGAAGTGAACCAAGCGTCAGCTGACGCACCCCCGCGGTGGGTGTAGGATTGAAAGGTTACGGAAGTAGCAAAAAAAAAAAAAAAAAAGTCATAGTACGCCGGCTGAAACTGTTTTCATAGCAGGGACTGAAAGCGGTTACGGTTAAAGGTTAAGATACCTCAAAAATATACCGGTACCGGTTTAAAATAAAGGTTGAGCTATACCGGTACCTTTATAATTAAAGGTTAGGTTAAAATGTTATTTAACCCTTACACGATTTCGGTACCGAAATGAAGGCGCGGCGAGCGTGTGTGCGGTGGTAAACGTTAGAAATTGAGTATGTAGTTTATAATATAATCATGTGTAACAATCGGCAAGTGAACGACAGACAGAGTGGCGAGGCGGTGCGTCAAAGAAAACCCCTATTTATTAAGGTTTAGGTACCGCTACTGATACATTTATAACGGTTATGGTACTTCTACCGAAATATACCGGTATGCATTTCCAACGTCAAAATTCCACTACCGAAAAAAATTACGATATCGAAATATTTCGGTAACCCTTATGTACGTCATACCGAAATTTAAAGGTACCGTAATTTTTGGGTAATTCAGTCCCTGTTTCATAGATTACATCATAATGAGCTAAAAAAAAGTCTTCAGCTGCATGGTGGAGGGGGGATTATGCGTCAGCCGCTCGCATGAACTTGTAAAAGAAACACGTAAAATTAAGTTATAGTACGCCGGATGAAATTTAAATACGTGATTGTTTAAATTATCAAACATACGAAAACAACAATCAGCTGCGTGGGTAGCGGTGGAAAGACCGTCAGCTGACGCACTTAAGGTTGATGTTCCAGGGTAGCCCGCGAAATTCAAATTTTCTTACGTTTTTAGCAATTTGCAGGTCAGTGCTAGGTTGTATGTTAGTGAAAATATGATTCGCGGCTGTAAGACCGACCTACCTGTAGACCTTAAAATGTTCGTCGTGATATTTTTGTAAAAGTGTAATTTAAAAGATATTAAACATTGTTTATTTTGTTTACGTATTTCACTTCTGATTCGTAACAATACTGATTGAACTAGATGCCGTATTGATCGTCTACGGTTATCTTCACCATGAAGTTATAGATAAATATGGAGACCACACTTCGAATACCTACTTGAAGCAAAATTTATGCATCGCTATCTCGCTCTCTGTGGGCTGACCCTCTCTTTCTAAGTAGGGTAACCTTTATTTTATTTTACCTAGGACATTACATAGTTCCTTTTCATAACTTGTGTTTGATTAAATTAATATATCCACATCTCTGTTCACTTCTAGATTGATGAAAGATGCCAATGATAAATTACGAAAGAAGCTGTTTGCTTACAGTGTGAAAGTTCCTGATTTTTTTTGGCAGTTTGTCATTTTCAATCACGCAAAAAAGTCTTAGGTCGTATACGTACGTAATTTCGCACAGAAATAGAATATAGACCATGGCCAGTATAAAAGTTTAGTTCCTGTAGCAATACGAAATTAATGATCTTCTATCTATCTATATAAATAAAAAGAGAAGTCCTGACAGACTGACTCATCAACGCCCAGCCCAAACCCTTGGACCTAGAAAGCTGAAATTTTGCACAGAGGTTCCCTTCATAATCTAGACAAGGAATAAGGAAGGATTTTTTGAAATTCAACCCCTAAGGGAGTTAAATAGGGGATGAAAGTTTGTATGGAAAATCGCCATTTTCACGCGGGCGAAGCCGCTGGCAAAAGCTAGTAAATCATAATGACAGAAGAGGTGATGACACGACCACGGTGGTTGCCCACCGCAAGGGCTGGTGGGGTGGCTCAAGATAATGAATCTGGAAGGATTTGGGAGAGATTTTTGCCCAGTACAACTCTTACTATAAAATCATGAAATCGCAAAAAAGAAATTAGATGTTTCTTTTATTTTGTAGACTAATGAAAATGATACATATAAGATGATTTTTTTTTAAAGATTTCTGGCTAAGTCAGTGTTAAGGTTTTTTACCACTGTGGAATTTTTAATATTATGTATTTTCATCTAAATACGGGGCTATAATAGGAACGGTAATACATATGTATAAAACCTCAAAAAGAAACAAAAACACTTTCTAAATTAAAATCATTTTATTATAATATTTTCTATTATATTACGAAGATATGTCCTGATTTTTTTAGTCTGTCGTAAAACTCTTTGCTTAAGAATCTTAGATTTCTTCTGCAGTATTTTTTCTTCAGTTGATTTTATTTACACCTGTACGCCCCTATCAATCTTCGTAGAGACCTGGGCTTCGCTGTTGACCTAAAACCAGAAGAGTGTGAAATCAGAACATAATTTTATATTATTCATTACATTTACTGTATTATTTAAATAGTAATTGGCTATTTGACTACTGTTAAAAATTCACGAAAATGTTATGTTATTTCAAAGAACTAACAGAAATAACACGGTGTGTGAAAAAAGTAATAAAATGTAATAAAGCGAGTATGATAATGACTATATAATTAATGAAGGTCCCACGGAAAGTCCCAGATATATCCCCAATATGGTCACACTACTTCAGTATGACTCCATAAAAACAAAAACAAATAAAATTGCAGAAAGTCCATGAAATTCAATGTAAAACTGTTTGGTCTTTACATAGTTATCTAAGTTATCATTGACTAAATCATAGGTCAAGCTTCTAAGAAGTAATTAATTGAAAATACAAAGAAATATGCAGAAATATGTTTACAATTATTCAGTGTCAAAAATCCCGATTTAAACACTTACGCGTGAAATCTTATATCACCTGATCACCTCCTGGACACCACGTAGGTACTACCACAACCACGCACTACACAAGTTTGCACCATTTTCACAATTATAACTTTGATTACAGGCAAATATCTCAAACGAAACTGTGAACCGCAAAGTAAACAACCGCCATAATGGTACGATTTATGTTGACACAGGGTTGCCAGACGAGTGTGAGCGAATTATCATACCAACATTCGAAAATTATCATACCAGATGCAAAATTATCATACAACTGCCAAAACCGCGCGAAATGCGCTATTTTGCAAAATTAGGAATAGTATAGGAATTTTAGGAAGTTGTTAAAATTAGACAATAATAAAAAAATAAATAATAATAATTATAAAAGAGTGGGATCATCGGAATCACTATTATATTCAACCTCTGCAGCAGCGTCAGTAGTTTTGGAATAAATGACTGCTGAAGTCATTCTA
Organism: Diarsia dahlii; assembly: GCA_949775195.1. NCBI lineage: Eukaryota > Metazoa > Arthropoda > Insecta > Lepidoptera > Noctuidae > Diarsia > Diarsia dahlii. The sequence continues at coordinate 13,152,313 of OX459203.1, read as the reverse complement.
GACAGCATTATAATAGTTGGTTTGAAACCATATCAGCAATGTTTTGACTGGTTTTTTACGCATTGCGCTAAAAGTAAAGTTTTTGTTCAAGTTTGTTTCGTATTTTAGTTTTTGTCAAAAGCACGCGTTCAAAAAAATACTTGATCTGGTAAGATGCGTTCATAAATCACTATCAAAACAAACTGGGCGTATAGAAATAGGAAGGTTCAGAATGTTGGAAATTATCATACTTTGGCGTATGATAATGCATATTGTATCATACATCTTACCACTGTCGAAATTATCATACATGTATGATAATTATCATACGTCTGGCATCGCTGTGTTGACATGTGGGGCCAATGTTGCCACATTACCACATCCTTAGGAAATGGGAAAATAATTCACTGATTCGCCAACCTTGCAAGCATTCGTGACATACTATTTTGGAATTTTAATTTCAGTAATCTTAGTTTAGCTTTTTATTTATTAGCACATTATTTGACAGTATTTAACTTCTGATTACATTTGTGTGGTGACTCTTTTTAAAAATGAATAAGGAGATTTTAATAACGAAATAGCAATACTATCGTCCACCTTAGAAAGAGAGGTCAGCCCACAGAGAGTGAGATAGAGAATCGTAGGTATTTGACTCAAACTTTTGTTCTAAGTGTGGCCTCCATATTTATCTTTATCTTCATGATCTTCACGTTAGTGAGATTTGCAGCGCTCACGTCTATATTTTGCGTTCCAAATTAGATATCACGATTATGACAGCTAAGAACTGTCATCAATTCGGAACGCTCGTAAACGCGTTTACAGTGCTCACTCGTCACGTGATAACAAAAACATAACCTGCATGAGAGAAATTCGTCGCCCGTTAGGCTCGTCTTGTATATTTACTTGAATACTCATGGTTATGAGACTCCAAAGAGATTTCAAAGAACTAATTGAATGTATTTGTGCGACTCCAGCCTGTGAACACACACACACACCCAGGCACACATGCACACGCATCAGACATCTGTCATTTTTTACTTTGATTTTGACAGCGCTCACGGTGATATTTATTTGGGGCATGGTCGGTGTAATCGCAAGATGGCGCATGTCATGACGTCATCTATGACGATTCAAGGGACATCGATATCGCGCTCACAGTAATTCGGTACGGGTTTATGGACGCTCAAATCGATTACAGCGTAATTCGGAACGCACCCTTGGTGGGCACTACACTAACCATTCCTTCATTCATATTTTTTTGACGTAACTTTTGACTGCTGTCAGTGCTGTCATTGTCATTAAATTTATTTTCATTGCTCGTCTTGCTCTGGCCGTTGAAAATTATCTCAAGCCTTCGTCACATTTAAATAAAAACCACCTGCTTATAGAATAATTGCAACAAGTGACTTACAAGTATGGAGGTTACTGATGAAAACTTAGCTACCCTAGCGAATTACCTTCAACAGACGCTAAACCCGGACACCAACATAAGACGACCGGGTATGTAAAAAATATTTGTTTTTACTTAGCGCAATAACTGATCTAAGTGTCTAATATTGTCCTGATTTAATTCTAATATCATTTACTGGTTAGGTTAACAATGTGAACCAACAATAGTCCCGCTAATTTGTGCCTTACTGTAATATTGTTTAATGATAACCTCAAAACCTTACTCAGTAGTATCTCACGATTTTTTTTTTATTTTCTTTATTGAATTTTAAAGTATATATTTTATTTATCCAAAGAACTCGCCCCTAACACGACCTACTGACCCTTTATTTATTTGTAAACATTAAATTATGCCAAATGCCCGTATATGAGACTTTTCTTTGTTGAATGTTTTTAATGTTTGTTTTTACAAAATAACTTATTCATTTTCACAAACTTACTATGTTCTGGGTCAATTTTATTTAGATTGCCATCAACATGATATTTAAAGGACTATAAAACATGTTTTGTTTGTTTTAGTTTTGAACTGCATAAAACAGCAGTTATTTATATTTTATTAAACCCAACTTTTCCTTAAATTCAAGTCTTCATTCGGAATTCAAGTCTTTTAAATTCAAATCATTCTTGAACATTTAAATTTTGTCAATTAAACTAAGGTTATCAATTGCATTGCCTGTTCATCAGCAACACAAATATTAATTATCATGATCACCATGTTTCTTGTAGTTGCGCAATACTTATTTATCATCAAATTACTCACAGGTAATTTGATGATAAATAAGTATTGCGATCACTATAATTTAGTTCTAATGCCTTTTTTGATACACTGCTGAATCGGAAGTCGAAAAGTCGTTTTCTTACAGGAGAGGATGAGGCAAAAAAATGAGAACAAAACTTTAAGTTTTGGTCTGGGGTATTATGGCCTCGTTCACCATCTCCAAGTAAAGCGTTGATTAGTTACTTCTTAGTTAACGTTAATCAGCAAGTAAAGGTTACGAGTATCTTTTGTCAATTTCACAAATGAAAAATAAGCTCCGAGTAACAACTTGCCTTGTTCTTTCATTTGGCAAAGAGCATCAACAAAGGGAGATATCCCGAAGAATACAGCTTGGGTGGGCCGCGTTCAGCAAATTGGACGACATTCTGAAGTCAGTCAAAATTCCACTGTGTCTAAAGTCCCGCCTCTATAACCAGTGTGTTCTGCCTACAATGACTTACGGTGCTGAAACATGGACGCTCACACAGGAGGCTGTGTACAGACTAAGAGTTGCACAGAGAGCCATGGAGCGTTCCATGCTAGGCATAAAATTGGTAGACCGAGTTCCAAACGTCGACATCCGAAGACGCACAAAGGTCACCGATATTGGAAAGCGCGTTATGGAACTCAAATGGGGTTGGGCAGGACACCTGGCAAGGCGTAGGGATGGCAGGTGGAGTAAGGCTGTCACCGAATGGCGTCCAAGAACGGGTAAAAGAAATGTAGGTCGCCCGGCGGCGAGATGGGCAGACGATATAGTTGCCATCGAGGGAAAAACCTGGATGAGACTGGCACAAGAACGTGGCGTTTGGCACCAGAAAAGAGAGGCCTATACCCAGCAGTGGGTGAATTCGGGTTGTGGATGATGATGAACAACTTGCCGGGTAAGTGAGTAACGTAACAAATTATACGTCACATTCGTTCAATATTACGTCAATGTCATTTGTCAAACGTCATTGGAGATGTCAGTTGTGCAGGGTGTGCGCATGGACCTATAAAAAAAGGTTTTTTTACAGGTCATGGCCTTTTTTTATAGGTCCATGTGTGTGCAATTGTTTGTGACTGTTTGGTTGGAAATACTACGCGTGTGATTTAAGTTATAACTATTTAATTATCTTTAGGTTATGATAAGATGTAGATCTCTTTTATGTAAAATACACTTGAATTATTAAAAAATACCACACACCTTTGCGATTTAGGCATTATTTTATGTTTTATAAAGTTATGCACTTGGTTCACTGCATATTTCGATAGACGAAATCTAGCGAAAAAATCAGTTTCATCCAGGTCCGTAAAATAATAAACACGGAATCTAATTCATCCAACTGCGTCGAAGAATATTCTAATTCATCCAACTGGTGATCAATTAATTCAATTATATCCATTTTTGTTCGTTTATTTTAAAACAATCGCTGGTGTTAACCAAGAAATGACAACAGACAATACTTAATCGTCGAGTAAAACACGCTAATTGGCAGAAGCTGTGGCAAGTAAGTTACGGGTCGGTTAATCTTATGATTAGTGCTACTCAAACGTCGTGAAACTGGCACGTCAAGTTACGGGTCACTTTAACTGGCGATTAGCCTAATCAACACTTTACTTGAGGGTGGTGAAAGAGGCCCTAAGTATAAGTACGACGGGCTGGTGTCCGCAACTCCACGTTCGATGCGCGTATTTTGCGTGCAGGTGGGAATATCACTCGATCCACCCTAGCTCCCCGAGAAAAGCCAGCAGTCCCTTGGTGTTACTGGCAATCTCGCGGAGAGTAGGTACCTGGGTCACCGAAGTACTTGGTCCTATACCGGGCAACGCCCGGACAGTGCAGAAGCACGTGGGCGGCTGTTTCTTCTTCCTCCATGCAGGCTCGACACAGAGGACTATCTGTGACACCTATAACAAAGAGGTGCTTATTAAAAGTACCGTGTCCAGTGATGGCAGCCGTCACTGTGCGTAGTTGCAGCTTAGTCAGCCGGAGCGCTTGTTTGGTGAGGCGGGTGTCGATGGCGGGTAGCGCCTCCTTGGCCTGCCTACACTCGCCGTGGTCTAGCCACAGCTTGGCGTGAAGTTCTTTGGTACGTTTCCTTACCAGCGTGCGAAGATAGCCGAACGGGAGTGGCACGATGGGTTCTGGTCCCACCACCGCCATGCTCGAGCCCCTTCGAGCGAGCTCGTCCGCTGCATCATTGCCTCGGGAGCCGCTATGTCCTTTAATCCATTGAATGGTTACATTATTGAGGTTACCAACCTGGTTCAGGCGTTGTTGGCACTCGTGTATTAGCCCGGAATTGACCGTGGGGCTCCTTAATGCCAGCAGCACTGCCATGCTGTCTGAGAGTATACGGATGGAGTGATCCTTTACCCCCTGAGCCAAGATGGCAGATGCCGCCAGGGAGATACCCAAGCATTCTGCCTGAAAGACAGTGTTGTAGGCCCCCAGAGGTACGGCGATGTGGATATTGAGATCCTCCGAGAAGACCCCTGCTCCAGTACCAGTACCTGTTTTGGATGACTGTATTTCGTTACTCCGAAGTTCGAAATACCGAAGTACGGTATACAGAAAGTTTGTGAGTCCGAATTACGTTAGTCAGAATGTACGCTATGACGAAGTACGGTATTCAGAATGTTCGTTACTCCGATGTACGTTACTCCGAAAGTTTGCTACTTCGAAGTACTGTACTCAGAATGTTCGTCACTCCGATGTACGTTACTTCGAAAGTTTGCTACTACGAAGTACTGTATTCAGAATGTACACTATCGCGAAGTACGGAACTCCGAAAGTTTGCTATGACCAATTACTCAATAATAATTGAGAATTACTGACTTGTAAAACCTATTTGCACAATAATCATCATTTATACTTGACTAATTCGAAATACTCTCTAATGAGGAATATTCTCAATTATTATTGAGTAATTGGTCATAGCAAACTTTCGGAGTTCCGTACTTCGCGATAATGTACATTCTGCATACAGTACTTCGTAGTAGCAAACTTTCGAAGTAACGTACATCGGAGTGACGAACATTCTGAGTACAGTACTTCGAAGTAGCAAACTTTCGGAGTAACGTACATCGGAGTAACGAACATTCTGAATACCGTACTTCCTCATAGCGTACATTCTGACTAACGTAATTCGGACTCACGAACTTTCTGTATACCGTACTTCGGTATTTCGAACTTCGGAGTAACGAAATACAGTCGTTTTGGATCCGTCCGTGAAGATCCGTACTTCTGCAGGGTTAAGTCCCTCGCAGCGTTGGTCTTCATGGAGTTGGATTTTGTATTTTTTATCGAATACGTACTGTTTGGGTACTCGATCGTTAACAGCTTTCACCAGGGGGAGCTCACTTTGGATTCCCTCTAGTGCCGCAGTATGTTGCGTGCATTTCTTACCCCAGAGTTGTAGCGTATTGAGGCGCAACGCCGTCATCGTTGCTTCCTGCTGAATGAACAGGTGGAGCGGCGGAATTCCCAGTATGGCTTCGAGAGCTGCGGTCGGGGTTGTCCTCATGCAGCCTGTGATTGCCATGCAGGCGAGCCTTTGCATACGTTGCAGATTGCTTATTGCTGTGATTAATTTGGTACGGGGCCACCAGACCACTGCCCCGTAGGTGATCATGGGTCTGATTACTGCGCAGTAAAGCCAGAGTATACTTTTAGGGGATAGGCCCCACTTATTACCTATCATTCTCCTGCACTGCCAAAAGGTAAGGCAGGCCCTGCTTAGCTTATTGTCAAGATGACTGCTCCAATTTAGCTTGCTGTCCAGGATGACCCCCAGGTATTTGACCTCGTTGGTTAACTGGAGCTCAGTATCCAACGACCATACAGCCACTAGACGCCTAATACTTGATATAACGCACGAAACAAATTCTGTCAACTCGCTGAGGTGCGGGGGAACGGGGTACTGCATTCTGATTGGCCCTTTCAAGGTCATTGCCTTTCAGTAGGGATGAGACAGGTTTAAATCAAACAAGTACGTATCGATATTTTTTAATTGTATTTAATAAAATATGTATTTACATTTTACATACATAACTTGCATTTAAGTACCTTCTTTATTCTGAATATGATTGAATCATGTAAGTACATTCAAAAATCGCTTGGTTGCAATTGCCCATTTTTTTTTTAAATCTGGATCGTGTGGGTATCTAAAATTAATCGATAAAGTTTCACAATTTGTTAGCTGTATCCTGTTGTAATTTTTAATTACTAATAATATATTTTTTACTTTTATAGTTATAGGTTTATTTGCTTTATCGATAACAGGGGTGGTCATGCGATTTGGAGCATCACTAATTATTTTTACTTAAAACCGAGGAAAAGAGATGGCAAAAAAAATACTCTCAAAAGAAAGAGATGCAATCTTAAAAGACATCAACGCGCGCTCCAAGATTGTGCACTGCATACAAGTATGACCAGTATAAGATGAACTCCGAAAAATAATGTCAGAAAATTAATTTTATTTAGATTAAGGAACCATTAACTTACCGATGAATTGTGATACCGTCTTTCAGGAAACTTGAAGTCCGGCTTTCTTTATCACACCAACGTACTGTACACGGAGCCATACTATGTTTATTTTCTCGAATTTTCAAAGGTGTAGTGCGGAAGTGTTTACGGCTCACAGGTGTGGTCGAAACTAATACGAACTTTGTGAGTGACGACGGCTATAAGATTTATAGCCCTAATGTGTTGACAGACATTGGTCGCCTGTTATTAGGCGTCTAGTGGCTGTATGGTCGTTGTCAGTATCAAATAGCTTAGGTAGGCGATGAGGGCCTAGCATTCGTTTTTGGGTAAACATGACTAGTTCAGTTTTTGTGGGGTTCACTGAGAGATCGAACTCAGCACACCATCGTTCAACTATACGTAACGCCTGCTGAGTGAGGTTGCAGATTGTCCCTGTCACCTTCCCTGAGATGAGGATGGCGAGATCGTCTGCGTACCCAATAGTGTAGAAGTGGTTAGCAATGAGCTTCGTGATGAGGTCATTAATCACCATATTCCAGAGAAGGGGCGACAGCACTCCTCCTTGGGGACAGCCCCTGACTATCACTGCTGACTGCTGCTCTTCACCGAGGCGGACGACTCGTTTGCTAAGCATATTGGTAATCCAGTCTATCAGTACCTGTTCCACCCCGTGTCGGGAGAGAGCGGCGCTGATGCTGGAGAAGTTTGTTTTGTCGAAAGCTCCTTCGATATCATAAAAGTACCCAGGCAGGTGCCCTTCTGATGTATCGCTTCCTCTATCCGGCCAACCACTAGATGAAGAGCGGATTCAGTGGACTTACCCGCACTGTATGCGTGTTGATTTGCGTGAAGAGGTATTGCTTTTAAGACGCCATCCCTCAGCTCTCTCTCGCATATCTTCTCCATGGTTTTCAAGAAAAAGGAGGTCAGGCTGATCGGTCGGTAGGATTTGGCGTTAGTATAGTCACCCTTACCTGGCTTAGGGATGAATATGACTTTCACTTCCCTCCATCCTTTCGGGATGTATCGAAAGGCCAGGCACGCCAGCAATATGGGCACCAGTCTTTCAGCAACGGAGAGCCCACCCCATTGCAGTAATGCAGGGAACACCCCGTCCGGACCGGACGCCTTGAAAGGATGGAAGCACCCGATCGCCCACTGGACTTTTTTCAGCGTGTCTGGGGTATTATGAAATATGTCTTTTACATGGGACTTGAACATAACTGGTGAAATGTGGCTGTACACACGGCTACACATCAAGCTATACATGTCCAGTTTACGCTCACCTCGCACTGTACGGAAATCCTAAACAATTCAAGACCAGCTTATACTGGAAATGTATAGCTTGATGTGTAGCTGTCTGTACTATTAGGTACAACTCTGCCTTACCCTTCAGGGATAAAGGGCGTGATGTTATAACCTTAATTTTACAAGAAAATCACTATTGTACTTGGCTTAGTGTATACAATATTAGTGAGGGCTGCGGGTTATTCAAAAAAGATACCACGGCCTCAACACAAAGGGCTAAATAGGTACATGGGTGGTTTTTAGTCAGTAGAAGTCTGACACTCCTTACCTCTCTGCCCAACGACGCATCATTTGATGATTTCCCAATAACCAAAAAAATTAAATAAGGGTAACCTCCAGGGTAGCCTGTGTTTTTGCAATTTGCTGGTCACAGTCAGGTTGAATGTTAAATAAAATAGGATTTGCAACTGTAACAAATGTGACTTAACTGACTAATAATGATTAAAATCACCAATACAACCCTCTTAGTTCATATATCTTCCTTGTATACCTTTTTCATCAAATAGTCACTTGATGGAATTAAATTAACTCAAGGAGATTGTGATTTTAATGATTATATCTCTATTACATATGGATTACGTGCGCGAATCATATTTGAATCAACTTAAAACCTGACACTGACCTGCTAATTGCAAAAACGTAAGAAAATTCGAATTTTGCGGGGTACCTTCGAAGTTTCACTTTAACACAAATCTTTAATGATATAATTATTTAAATAATTTTTTTTATTAATTAATGCTATCAATCTGTTTTGCAGCTGAAAAGTTTTTGGAAAGCGTAGAAGTAAATCAGAATTATGCTATCTTGTTGCTGCATCTGATTGACAAAGAGACTGTGGACCTCACTATAAGGGTGGCCGCTGCGATTGCTTTCAAAAACCTCATCAAACGAAACTGGCCTGTTGTAAGTATGAACAACTGTGATTTTTAGTATTAACTAGCTAAACTAGCTTCTGTGCACGGCTTTGCCTGCATCATATTGGTTTGAAAGTTGTCTGTCCATTGGGAGTGATTTTGGTTTTTGAATTGACTTTTTTTGTTGTTGTTGGAAACCTACAATCCGTTTCATTCGTGGGACATCCTCAAAACCCAATCACTCTGCCTGACCTGGGAATTGAACCCAGGACTTCTTATTCCGCAGTCACCAGACAAACGAGAAAGCATAAAAAAGTTGTTTATTTGTTTAATTAACAGGAAGATGATGGCGTGGATCGCATTCATGCCTCAGACAGATCCACCATCAAGACCTTGATAGTGTCACTGATGCTGAAGTCTCCTGAAGCCATCCAGAGGCAGTTCAGCGATGCCGTTTCCATCATCGGAAAGTGTGATTTCCCTGAAAAGTGGCCAAGCCTTATACCAGAGATGGTTGAGAAGTTCGGAACTGGTAAGTATCTATAATAACTAAAAAAGGTGTTCACGGATCCTTCTCAAAGCCGTCAACCAAGAATATTCTACAGATGTACAGAACTAAGTAACCCTATGCATACCCTGGTTGGGGGCCTTAAATTCGTTTGAGGGGTCCTTTTTTTTTGGGCGGGTGGAAAGTCATCAAATAACCTGGAGTGTCAGACTTCCACTGACTAAAAACCACCCATGTTCCTTCTTAGCCCTTTATGTCGAAGCCGCAGTTTCCGCGGTCACCCTTGAGGTGGTTTAAAAACTCTGACACTAGGGTGTGTAAGAGTCTTAAGACCTTACTGCCCTAAAAAGAAGACCACAGGATTGTCCAGTTCAGCAGTAGTCCAACATTTCTAGAGATGCACGCAAGTGGCCCTTATGTAAGGTCGATTTGTCATAGTTTCAGACATCTGACTACTTATTAAAGCTGTCAAAGACCTATAAATGGTGGCTTATGACCATCATGGACCAATGGTGGGTTGTATGCTTCCCGAGATAGAGAAATTCCGTGTATTATGTTGTGGTCGATGACCTAGTGAAGCTTGCGGGGATCCGTTGGATGCGAGACGCATGGGACCGGTCGATGTGGCGACCCTTTTTTTTTTTGGTGGTGGGAAATTGTCAAGGAAGGGAGTGTCAGACTTCTACTGACTAAAAACCACCCATGTTCATTCTTAGTCCTTGTGCCGAGGCCGCGGTTTCTCTTTCGAACAACCCGCAGCCCCGATGGAAATGTGGTGACCCTTGGGGGAGGCCTATGTCCACTAGTGGACGTCTTTCGGCTGAAATGATGATGGATGATGATGTTTTGGTCTACCCTAGCTCATGGCTCTATATGATTGTTACAGGTGATTTCCATGTGATCAATGGGGTGTTAAGAACGGCCCATTCCCTTTTCAAGCGTTACCGGTATGAGTTTAAATCGCAAAAGCTTTGGGAAGAGATTAAGCATGTCCTTGAGAACTTTGCTAAACCACTCACTGACTTATTTGTTGTAAGTATATTTTGTTTATATTTAACTAGTTGTTGCCAGCGGCTTCTTTCGCTATAACTCGAAAATTATCCCACGGGAAGATACAATCGGGATAAAAACTATCTTAAGTGTTAATCCAGGTTATAAACTATCTGTGTACCAAATTTTATCCAAATCCGATCGGTAGTGTTTGCGTGAAAGAGTAACAAACATAAATACATACTTACAAACTCGCGTATATAATATTAGCATGATAGACGTTAACCTGGTAAGCTCTCCGTACTCAAGTCAAAACGGGTTTATGCCCGGTTTATCCAGGCTCATCCAGAAGCGTCTCAAAAACTGTATACTATATTGTTCAAACTAATGTTGGTTGAAAGTTTTTATTTCGATCTACAGCATTATATTTTTTTTACATTTTTCACACTCTTTGTTTAAAAGTTACCACTTTGGAAGTGTCTATCATATAAACGATTGACTTTGAGTAAAAATAGTTTTAGAAACCTCAATGTAATTTTTAGAGATCTATATAGTAGACACTCCATACGAATAGATTTGTTGAAAAAACATTTTTGCTTGTAATGCCGTAAACCTCATGTTATTATTTTTATATTGCAGGCTACAATAGACCTGACATCGAAACACGCTGACAACCCACAAGCTCTACGTGTGATCTATGGGTCCCTGGTACTTATTTGCAAAGTGTTCTACTCACTGAACTATCAAGACTTGCCTGAATTCTTTGAAGATAACATGCCTATATGGATGCCAAACCTGCTCAATTTATTGCAAGTCAAAGTACCTTGCTTGGAGACTGATGTGAGTATTAAACAAATGGGAATAATCTGATGTTTCCATTATTTTACTGAATTAAGTCTCATCACCGTTTTGCTCTCAAAACAGTGAAGGAAAACATCGTGAGGAAACCGGCATGTCCAAAAAATTCGAAGACATGTGACATCTGCCAATCCGCACTGGGCCCGTATGGTGGATTATAGCCCATCCCTCTCCTAGAGAGGAGGCCTGAGTCCCTGCAGTGGGAACATTATAGGCTGATGATGATGATGAAGTCTCATCATACTCAATACTTTGCATTTCACATGTAAACTTAGGTGGTAAACTTATAATTAGATCACATGGACCCTGTTGGGCACAGCGAAATAGGTGAGTTATGAGAGAGGAGGACTTTTCATTTATAACATAGTAGGTAGGTACTTTCTTTGATAAATTAACCATATAAAATATAAGTAAATAGGTATCTATAAGAGAGATGTAGTATCACTACATAAAAACAAAGTCGCTTTCTCTGTCCCTATGGCCCTTTGTATGCTTAAATCTTTAAAACTACGCAACGGATTTTGATGTGGTTTTTTTTTAATAGATAGAGTGATTCAAGAGGAAGGTTTATATGTATAATATAAATCAGCATTGCACCCGTGGGAAGCCGGGGCGGGTCGCTAGTTAATTAATAAATTAAATATTTTTTTAAGTTTCGACTAGGGTTTCATCATCATCTGCTTAGCCTTTTCTCAAATATGTTGGGGTAGGCTTCCAGTCAAGCTGGGTGAAGCTGAATACCATTATTTTACATTTAGGGACTGCCTATCTGACCTCCACAACCAATAATAGTAATGGGTAACTTCCATGAATACTTTTTTCATCAAATAGTCACTCAAGGAAAAGTCACGTACCGTCGCGAATCCTATTTTATTTAACACTAGCTTTTGCCAGCGGCTTCGCCCGCGTGAAAATATCGATTTTCCATACAAACTTTCATCCCCTATTTAAATCCCTTAGGGGTTGAATTTCGTAAAATCCTTCCTTATTCCTTGTCTACATTATAAAGGGAATCTCTGTGCAAAATTTCAGCTTTCTAGGTCCAAGGGTTTGGGCTGGGCGTTGATGAGTCAGTCAGTCAATCAGTCAGTCAGGACTTCTCTTTTTATTTATTTAACATAAAACCTTACACTGACCTGCAAATTGCAAAAAAACCAAAGAAAATTTGAATTTCGCGGGCTACCCTGCCCTGAAGGATTCACCCAAGACCAAGAGCGGAAGGGGTTATCATCAAATAACCCATCTCGCTCTTGGGCAGAGCGAAAGCGAGTGTCAAACTTCTATTGACTAAAAACCACCCATGTTCCTTCTTAGCCCTTTGTGCCGAGGCCGCGGTATCTCTTGCGAACAACCCGCAGCCCCGAAGGGCTGAAGGATTCACCCTTAGTAACCTTTGGCTTATTCACGTGTTTACAGGATGATGAAGACAAACCTGGTGTGATGGAGCAGCTTCGTACGGAGGTGTGCGAATGTGCGGCGTTGTACGCTTTGAAGTATGAGGAAGAGTTTGGGCCGCACGCGCCTTCCTTTGTGACGTGCGTGTGGACCGTACTTCTGGCCACCGGCCCGCAATCAAAATATGATGCGGTCAGTACTAGGAATTTCTTTCTTTCGTAATCTTATTATAATTTAAGTATAATTGGCTATTCACGTTTTTCAGTTAAAACTAAGGCATTTTTTGATCGATTTTATTACTTTTACAACAACAACAACAAACAAACTCCCCAGTAACACTTGTGTATGTTGGGATTCGTTAGTAGTGGCTGTGTATGTTATATAATGGAATACACATACATTAACTCGCGCAATAATAATTTAATGGAATAATGTTCCCCTAATAATATTTTTCAGTTAGTATCCAACGCACTGACTTTCCTCGCGAAAGTAGCGGAGAAGAATAATTACAAGAGTTTGTTCGAGGACCCCGCCACGCTGAGCAGTATTTGTGAGAAAGTCGTCATACCTAACATGGAATTTAGAGGTATTTTTTTGTTCTATTAAATGATGATGACATCATAATTCTCTTGCCCTTATCCCAATTCATTTGGGATCGGCGCAGTATGTCTTCCAAAAAATCAAAACTCATTTATTCAAACTAGGCTGATAATCAGCACTTTTCGAAGGTCAAAATTTACTTTACTTTACTATTTACATTTTTATAAGACAGTCCCCCAAAACGCCCACCCATCGACACTTCCTAGTGTTTAGCTGGAAAGAAGAAGTGGCGGAACAAACTTCCCAGCACACATCTGTCTGTTAGGTTGGTTAGAAGAACCAGACTCGATACAATAGCAAGGTGTCAGTAACCGGTTCCTCTTCCAAACCTCTCTATTTTACGTCATCTCATGAGACACCACCTTTCTTACCATGTCATATTGTGTGACTGAATCGTTGGTCTAGTGGTCGACTTCTGAGCTTGAGTACCCGGGTTCGGTTCGGGTTCTGGCAAAGTGTTATTGAATTTTACCATCTGGAATTTCTCAGTAGCAGGCTCGGAGTCTCGATTTGTGGCCGGTTGATGGTGATAGGCTCGCCCCCTATTACATGGGACTTAGACATAGCTGGTAATAAAAGTGGGTGTAATATTAGGTACCTACAATCATCGGCACGATTCTTGAGCGCTGACGCAAAATTGAGTTTTTGGGTCCCTTTGGTGGTATGAAATGAGAAGCGGGGGCGGGGAAATTGTAGTGATTGGCCCGTAGCGCATCGCGTCATAGCCGTCACACGGGATTGGTTCTTTACTCCTGCTGCACTTACCTCACGACCAATAAATAATAAACGGGTGTGCGTTTTATTTGTCATAAAGTGTACGAATGCGCACAGCAATCCCCACTCTTCCGCCGAGCGCTCAAGAACCGTGCCGGTATCTGTACCTCTGTTGAACTCTTCAGAGATTACAGGCATGATAATTTTGATAATATACAAGATGTAAACAGTACTTCACGAAACTGTCAACCAAAAATGATGTATATCAACCCAAGTAACCCTACGCATAAAATATTGTTGGGAAACAACTTTTTGTCTGTTGTGAAAAATCACGTTTTACGGTAAAACTCCGTGTAAGACTCTTAAAACATTGTGATAATGGAATGGCTTTGAATAGTAAAAGGGTCATGGAGGCAATTAAAGTAAAAATTTTAACTTTAGCGTAGCTCTAATATCTCCGTAACTAGAAGGTTCCCAAGTATGGTCCAGAACAAAAAAAAACAATGGGGAGAACAAGTTCATTTCGGTTTTGTTAAGGGTACTTTTACTCTATTTATTACTAGCTTTTGCCAGCGGCTTCGCCCGCGTCAAAATGACGATTTTCCATACAAACTTTCATCCCCTATTTAAATCCGTTAGGGGTTGAATTTCGAAAAATCCTTCCTTATTCCTTGTCTACATTAAAAAGGGAACCTGCAAAATTTCAGCTTTCTAGGTCCAAGGGTTTGGGCTGGGCGCTGATGAGTCAGTCAGTCAGTCAGGACTTCTCTTTTTATTTATATAGATAGAGTGATTCAAGAGGAAGGTTTTAGTATATAATTTGAACGACATCCACGCGGGTGAAGCCGCGGGCATCAGCTAGTTAAATATATAATACTGGATTTTTAATTAAATTAGAATCGGACATGGAGTTGTTCGAGGACAATCCGGACGAGTACGTCCGGCGCGACATCGAGGGCTCCGACGTGGACACGCGCCGCCGCGCCGCCTGCGACCTCGTGCGGACACTCGCCGTGCACTACGAGGACAAGATGATGAACATCTTCGGACAATACGTGCAGGTACATTATTCATCATCATCATTCTCCTGACCTTATTCCAGTTTATTTAGAGTCGGCGCAGCATTTCTTCTTCTTCCTCTATTACTAGTCATCTTAGCAGTCACCCAGCATTGCCAACTCTCCAAAATATTACCCCATAAAGCTTAAACAAAATTCGAATTTTCTAAAGGTTGATGTTCCAGGGTAGCCCGCGAAATTCAAATTTTCTTACGTTTTTAGCGATTTGATTCATGTAACTCTCAAGAATGACCTTTTGATGAAATACTCATTCTTGACAGTTACATGAACTTGGAAGGTTGTAATAATGATTTTGATGATTTTAATTCTGTAACTGCATACGTATTACAGCCGCGAATCATATTTTTACTAACATACAACCTAGCACTGGCCTGCAAATCGCTAAAAACGTAAGAAAATTTGAATTTCGCGGGCTACCCTGGAACATCAGCCTTAAGTTGTTTGCAATTTGCCGGTCAGTGAAAGGTTGTATGTTGCCAATCTCGTTGCCAAGTTTTGGGCCGACCGAATTTAAATTGTCATCGACACACTAAGAAGAAAAAGTGACAATGTTAGTTTAAAAACTTATATTTCTCATGTTGTTTCTCAGCTAATGCTTGCGAAGTACGCCGAGTTGGGCCCGACAGCGTGGCGCGGCAAGGACGCGGCCATGTACCTAGTGACGTCACTCGCATCGCGCGCCAGCACGCAGGCGGCCGGCGTCACGCGCGCCTCCCCGCTCGTCGACCTGGCGCAGTTCGCGCTCGCGCATGTACTGCCCGAGCTGCAGAGACCAGACGGTGAGCGTGTTATACTGTATGTACTGTGACGTCACGCAGGCGGCCGGCGTCACGCGCGCCTCCCCGCTCGTCGACCTGGCGCAGTTCGCGCTCGCGCATGTACTGCCCGAGCTGCAGAGACCAGACGGTGAGCGTGTTATACTGTATGTACTGTGACGTCACGCAGGCGGCCGGCGTCACGCGCGCCTCCCCGCTCGTCGACCTGGCGCAGTTCGCGCTCGCGCATGTACTGCCCGAGCTGCAGAGACCAGACGGTGAGCGTGTTATACTGTATGTACTGTGACGTCACGCAGGCGGCCGGCGTCACGCGCGCCTCCCCGCTCGTCGACCTGGCGCAGTTCGCGCTCGCGCATGTACTGCCCGAGCTGCAGAGACCAGACGGTGAGCGTGTTATACTGTATGTACTGTGACGTCACGCAGGCGGCCGGCGTCACGCGCGCCTCCCCGCTCGTCGACCTGGCGCAGTTCGCGCTCGCGCATGTACTGCCCGAGCTGCAGAGACCAGACGGTGAGCGTGTTATACTGTATGTACTGTGACGTCACGCAGGCGGCCGGCGTCACGCGCGCCTCCCCGCTCGTCGACCTGGCGCAGTTCGCGCTCGCGCATGTACTGCCCGAGCTGCAGAGACCAGACGGTGAGCGTGTTATACTGTATGTACTGTGACGTCACGCAGGCGGCCGGCGTCACGCGCGCCTCCCCGCTCGTCGACCTGGCGCAGTTCGCGCTCGCGCATGTACTGCCCGAGCTGCAGAGACCAGACGGTGAGCGTGTTATACTGTATGTACTGTGACGTCACGCAGGCGGCCGGCGTCACGCGCGCCTCCCCGCTCGTCGACCTGGCGCAGTTCGCGCTCGCGCATGTACTGCCCGAGCTGCAGAGACCAGACGGTGAGCGTGTTATACTGTATGTACTGTGACGTCACGCAGGCGGCCGGCGTCACGCGCGCCTCCCCGCTCGTCGACCTGGCGCAGTTCGCGCTCGCGCATGTACTGCCCGAGCTGCAGAGACCAGACGGTGAGCGTGTTATACTGTATGTACTGTGACGTCACGCAGGCGGCCGGCGTCACGCGCGCCTCCCCGCTCGTCGACCTGGCGCAGTTCGCGCTCGCGCATGTACTGCCCGAGCTGCAGAGACCAGACGGTGAGCGTGTTATACTGTATGTACTGTGACGTCACGCAGGCGGCCGGCGTCACGCGCGCCTCCCCGCTCGTCGACCTGGCGCAGTTCGCGCTCGCGCATGTACTGCCCGAGCTGCAGAGACCAGACGGTGAGCGTGTTATACTGTATGTACTGTGACGTCACGCAGGCGGCCGGCGTCACGCGCGCCTCCCCGCTCGTCGACCTGGCGCAGTTCGCGCTCGCGCATGTACTGCCCGAGCTGCAGAGACCAGACGGTGAGCGTGTTATACTGTATGTACTGTGACGTCACGCAGGCGGCCGGCGTCACGCGCGCCTCCCCGCTCGTCGACCTGGCGCAGTTCGCGCTCGCGCATGTACTGCCCGAGCTGCAGAGACCAGACGGTGAGCGTGTTATACTGTATGTACTGTGACGTCACGCAGGCGGCCGGCGTCACGCGCGCCTCCCCGCTCGTCGACCTGGCGCAGTTCGCGCTCGCGCATGTACTGCCCGAGCTGCAGAGACCAGACGGTGAGCGTGTTATACTGTATGTACTGTGACGTCACGCAGGCGGCCGGCGTCACGCGCGCCTCCCCGCTCGTCGACCTGGCGCAGTTCGCGCTCGCGCATGTACTGCCCGAGCTGCAGAGACCAGACGGTGAGCGTGTTATACTGTATGTACTGTGACGTCACGCAGGCGGCCGGCGTCACGCGCGCCTCCCCGCTCGTCGACCTGGCGCAGTTCGCGCTCGCGCATGTACTGCCCGAGCTGCAGAGACCAGACGGTGAGCGTGTTATACTGTATGTACTGTGACGTCACGCAGGCGGCCGGCGTCACGCGCGCCTCCCCGCTCGTCGACCTGGCGCAGTTCGCGCTCGCGCATGTACTGCCCGAGCTGCAGAGACCAGACGGTGAGCGTGTTATACTGTATGTACTGTGACGTCACGCAGGCGGCCGGCGTCACGCGCGCCTCCCCGCTCGTCGACCTGGCGCAGTTCGCGCTCGCGCATGTACTGCCCGAGCTGCAGAGACCAGACGGTGAGCGTGTTATACTGTATGTACTGTGACGTCACGCAGGCGGCCGGCGTCACGCGCGCCTCCCCGCTCGTCGACCTGGCGCAGTTCGCGCTCGCGCATGTACTGCCCGAGCTGCAGAGACCAGACGGTGAGCGTGTTATACTGTACGTACTGTGACGTCACGCAGGCGGCCGGCGTCACGCGCGCCTCCCCGCTCGTCGACCTGGCGCAGTTCGCGCTCGCGCATGTACTGCCCGAGCTGCAGAGACCAGACGGTGAGCGTGTTATACTGTATGTACTGTGACGTCACGCAGGCGGCCGGCGTCACGCGCGCCTCCCCGCTCGTCGACCTGGCGCAGTTCGCGCTCGCGCATGTACTGCCCGAGCTGCAGAGACCAGACGGTGAGCGTGTTATACTGTATGTACTGTGACGTCACGCAGGCGGCCGGCGTCACGCGCGCCTCCCCGCTCGTCGACCTGGCGCAGTTCGCGCTCGCGCATGTACTGCCCGAGCTGCAGAGACCAGACGGTGAGCGTGTTATACTGTATGTACTGTGACGTCACGCAGGCGGCCGGCGTCACGCGCGCCTCCCCGCTCGTCGACCTGGCGCAGTTCGCGCTCGCGCATGTACTGCCCGAGCTGCAGAGACCAGACGGTGAGCGTGTTATACTGTATGTACTGTGACGTCACGCAGGCGGCCGGCGTCACGCGCGCCTCCCCGCTCGTCGACCTGGCGCAGTTCGCGCTCGCGCATGTACTGCCCGAGCTGCAGAGACCAGACGGTGAGCGTGTTATACTGTATGTACTGTGACGTCACGCAGGCGGCCGGCGTCACGCGCGCCTCCCCGCTCGTCGACCTGGCGCAGTTCGCGCTCGCGCATGTACTGCCCGAGCTGCAGAGACCAGACGGTGAGCGTGTTATACTGTATGTACTGTGACGTCACGCAGGCGGCCGGCGTCACGCGCGCCTCCCCGCTCGTCGACCTGGCGCAGTTCGCGCTCGCGCATGTACTGCCCGAGCTGCAGAGACCAGACGGTGAGCGTGTTATACTGTATGTACTGTGACGTCACGCAGGCGGCCGGCGTCACGCGCGCCTCCCCGCTCGTCGACCTGGCGCAGTTCGCGCTCGCGCATGTACTGCCCGAGCTGCAGAGACCAGACGGTGAGCGTGTTATACTGTATGTACTGTGACGTCACGCAGGCGGCCGGCGTCACGCGCGCCTCCCCGCTCGTCGACCTGGCGCAGTTCGCGCTCGCGCATGTACTGCCCGAGCTGCAGAGACCAGACGGTGAGCGTGTTATACTGTATGTACTGTGACGTCACGCGCGCCTCATTTGGGCCCCCCAACAAAATATTTTGTTACAGGGCCCGTGCCTCTGCCTAGCCCGTTGGGGTTGACAGGCATTATGTCACATTATTAGAAATATAACGTTATCGGTATAATAACGTGTACGTATTGTTGCAGTGACCGAGCTGCCAGTATTGAAGGCAGACGCCATCAAGTACGTGATGACGTTCCGGTCTCTACTGCCTAAGGATTTGATCACTGCCGCCGTGCCTCTATTGGTAAGCACTTGTACACATACACCCACACACTTGTATACATTTTATTTCTCTTGTGGTGTGGTGTCAGCACGTCACGTACAGCACGTAGTATAATATGCTAAGGTAGAGAGTATGTGAATACGTGATTGTAGATTATCGACATAACATCACGTCGTAGCTATGTATATAATGTTGCTAATTAAAGGTGGAAGAGTAATCGACTCTTGGAGTAGTAACTAACATGTAGTTTACTTTGACCCCTCCATCTCCTCGCATCGCATGGCGACCTTGCCAGTCGGCTGGACGGCGTTATAGTTGCCCGACCAGGAGCTAGTCACGGTTCGTGGTTGGCGGTTTGATTGTCTTCATTGAGTATCACGTCAGTCGCGTCACGTCGCAGGCCATGGGAAGCACGACGTCCAAGGAAGAGGTGATTATCGCCCAGACGTCTACGAGTGGTGCAAATACCGCAACGGTTACTCAGGAGCAGCTGGCGGCTATCAAGACCGTGTTGCTGTTTGTGGCTGTGTGTATGGCAGTTGTCATCATAGGGTTGGCGGTTCGCATGTATCGGAGATGTCACCACAACTGGATTGAAGAAAAGATGAGACAGCGGGAAGTCCAGAAGGCTGTACAGATGGTTTGACCAGGAGCCGTCGGAGGAACGAAGTAAGTGTTTCTTAAGTGGAAGTTAATAAGGGTGTTTCGGTGCTTGTGTTCATCGTTAAATTTAGAGACATTAATTTAAATGGAAGTGGAGTTAACGTCGCTATTTGTACAACTTAAGTTATTAAGGGGATCTATTGTCAAGTTAGGCCCTAGTAGGCGAAAAGGCGGAAATTTTGATAGTAAGATTAGTGAGGTGAAAGCGCTTTATCGTAAATTTAAGTGTATAGTTTCAGGATATAGTAAGTTCTCGGAAGAATTGGCTCAGTTGGTATGTAAGATAGAAGCATTATACGTCGACACTATTAAGTTTGAGAGCGAAACCGGAACGGAACAAAACATGGCGGCGGAAAAGTTTTCTTTGAGAACGGCAGTTGGCCTACTCCCAAAGATGAGTGGTGATGAACAAGTTACGCAAGACTTAATTGATGCCATAGGATTATATAGTTCTATGTTAGTGGGGGCAGATAATGCTCTTTTAATTAAATTTGTTTTGACTACACGACTTACCCAGGGTGCTAGGATTCGGTTGTCCTCTAGTTACGCAACGGTAGATTGTCTGTTAGCTGATATGAAGAAGCATTTGTTAACAGTAGAGTCGGACGTAGCTGTGCAAGCGAAACTTGCTCGCGCTAGGCAGAATGATAGGTCGGTCGCGGATTTTGGGGCTGAGATAGAGAAGTTAATGGTTAATTTGACTATTTCTCAAGCCGGGGAAAGTTCGGAAGCATATGAGATTTTGCGGCCGTTGAACGAAAAGTACGCGATCAGGAAGTTTGCTGACGGGCTTCGCAATCAGCGTTTAGGTACGATCATTACGGCGCGGAATTTGACTTGTTTGAAGGATGCGATCAGGGTAGCAGAAGACGAAGGTTGTGCATCGTCGGCACAGGTTATGGCGTATCAGCGTTGGCCCGCAAGGGGTGGTTTTGATAATAGAGGTCGCGGAAGTGGTTATAGGCGGTCTACAGTAGGAAGTGGATACGCGCAACATAAAACAGCTGTTGAGCGTACGCGCAAAAATGCCACCGTATGGCATAATCGTGGAATGCGGGGACGTAGCAATAATGCTTATCGTGGTCATTCGACTCAGCAAGGTCGGAGGCGTGTAGCGTATTTCGAGCATGCGCGTAGTGATGCTGACTCAGGCGAAACGTCAATGTCACGATGTAATGAAGCAACTGACCACCAGGTGCAGTTTTTTCGAGGCTAAGCGTATTTTAGCTTGCGATAGTATTAATTGGGTTAATTTTCTAGTGAATAATATAGATGCGGAATGGTTAGTGGATACGGGCGCGTCGATATCGGCTGTAAAGAGTGGTTTCTTGTTGAACAATGCTTTGTGCTGTAAGGTAGTTAAGGAGGAATTAGTGATTAATGGTGTAGGAGGTAGTTTGAGGGCTATAGGTTAAATATTTTAGACCGTATTTGTACGGACGGAGGTTCGTTGTAAAGACGGATCACCGGCCATTACTGTATTTGTTTAACATGACAGATCCATCTAGTAGGTTGACTAAGTTTCGGTTGTGTTTAGAGGAGTATGATTTTGAGGTTGAATATATTAAGGGCAAAGAGAATGTTCTAGCGGATGCACTTTCTAGAATAGTGATAACGAGTGAGGATTTGAAATTGATACGGGAAAAGACGATATCCGTAATGACGAGGGCGCAGTACAAGCAGTTGGGAAAGCCAAATGTTTGTGATAGGGACTCCGTGGTATCTGGGACTGATCACCCTAGGATCGTGGAAGTACTCAAGAAACAAGGAAATGACATTGAGATTTGTTTAGATGATTGGGAGAAAACGTTACGTAACAACAATAATAATAACAACAATAATAATAATGGTTGTAGGAAGATATTTTCAAAGTCGCGCAATTTAGTGTATATGCCAGAAAACTCGAGTATTTATGTAAACTATGAATCTTTATCGGGAATTTCGCGAGACGAGTTATCGAAAGACATAGTCAGTTTTTGTATTGAAGAAGGCATTAAAGAAGTAATTATTATGAAAAATCGTTATAACGTTGATTTTATTACAAGAATAGCAAAATATTTGAAGGGAAATAGAAGTTCGATTTGTGGGGATTTTAAACTGTGTGTAGTGAAGGATTTACGGAAAATAGAAGGGAAAGATGAGAAGAAGGTTATTTTGAATGATTTCCATATTTTACCCACGAGTGGTCATGCAGGAATACGTAGGATGGTGAGTAATATAAAGAAGTATTATTATTGGCCTTCTATAGAGAAAGACGTAGTGGAGTACGTAGGTAAATGTAATAAATGTTGTAAGCAAAAGTATTCTAGGAATATTAGGGAACCCATGACGATTACGACTACTGCATCAACATCGTTTGAGAAGATTTATTTAGACATAGTGGGACCCCTTGATAGAGACGAAAGAGGCAAAGTTTACATATTAACTCTTCAATGTGAACTTACGAAGTTTGTAGAGGCTTATCCGTTAAAGAATAAATCCGCAAATGAGGTAGCAAAAGCTTTGGCAGAGAATTTTGTTTTGAGATATGGAATACCGAAAACAATAGCTACGGATAGGGGTAGTGAATTCGTTTCGAAAGTAATGATAGAGCTATGTGATATCTTGAACATCAATAAAGTCATGTCAACGTCATATCATCATGAAAGTATAGGTTCTTTGGAGAATGTACATAAAACATTAGGTGCATATTTGAGGATACAGACGAATAATAACCCATCATCATGGAGTACTTGGATTCCATTTTGGTGTTTTTCTTATAATACGACAGTTAATACTGTTACCAAATATACACCTTATGAATTAGTGTTTGGAAGAATATGCAGATTACCAAGTAGTCTTCAAGGAGAAAGTGTTGAACCATTGTATAATTTTGATGATTATCCTTTAGAATTTAAGTACAGATTGCAAAGGGCACAAAATGATGCAAGGGAGAATTTAATAGCGAGTAAATTAGCTAGAAAACATTGTTATGATAAGAATCTTAATTCTGTAACCTATAAGGAAGGTGATTTAGTTTTGATTAAGAATGAAACTGGCAACAAATTGGAATGTATTTATAATGGACCTTTTGAAGTTGTAAAAGACGAGTCACCAAATGTTGTGATTAAGTATAAAAATAAAATAGATATAGTGCATAAGAATAGAACAAAATTGTATTGTAAGAATTAGAGTAATAGTTTGTAATGGAAAAAAAAAAACCTTGTAATTTAGTTTTTTTTTTTTAATTTAAGAGGGGTGATGTGGTGTGGTGTCAGCACGTCACGTACAGCACGTAGTATAATATGCTAAGGTAGAGAGTATGTGAATACGTGATTGTAGATTATCGACATAACATCACGTCGTAGCTATGTATATAATGTTGCTAATTAAAGGTGGAAGAGTAATCGACTCTTGGAGTAGTAACTAACATGTAGTTTACTTTGACCCCTCCATCTCCTCGCATCGCACTCTTCTATCATTTAATTGGCAACAATTTCCTTCAAATATTGATTTTTTGTTTAGAACATGGAGGACTTACAGTTATTAAATGTGTTGCGTCGACCCCAAATAGAATGTGGTAAAAAATTCGACACCCGAGAGGCAGTACAAAACGTTTTCGCTGACTTCATCGCCTCCCGTCCGGCAGACTTCTACAGTAAAGGGATAAACAAACTGCCATCAAAATGGCAAAATTGTATAGTACATTTGGGCCAGTACCTAGATTAGCTGAAATAAAAAAATACCAAAATTGTTATATTTTAAAATTCTCATACAAATCTCCAATTTCAGAGGTAAAGCCGTTTTAAAACAATCGTATAATTTTGTGATATTCATATAACGTAAAGTTGTCGCTTTAATTTGAAATAAAATGCTCTAGACTATTTGAAGTTTTGATTAAAAAATCTTTCAATTTACGTAACGGTTACGCATCACGTTGGTACTAAGACCTATATACCGTACCGGTATACTCTCCGCGCGGTCCGTAACTCCAGTGGCGTGCGCTCTATTAAGGCTCTTAGGCTTAGCCTACTTTACCAACTGAGCATTTCTTTTAACTAATTAACTATGTAATAAAATAACACCATGTACAAAATAATAATAAAAAAGTTAAAACTCCTGTTAAAATACTTAGAGCAATTTTTCGCGTACGAATCTTATATTTACAGGCTTGCTTAGGCTAGCATTCGAGTAGCCTAAAACCCATTCATAATTTTACGCACACAGCGTCACATCGGTGAATGATCGGTGCAAATTTTCGTGTATATGAACCGCACACATGCATGTCAACTCCTGCGAGTGTAGCTGGCCTGTGATTGGCTGCAACAACACAAGGCTACGATTGGATGCGTCATGCGTGCCATCTTCAGCCCGCGAACTCCGGCGGGAAGTTCAAATTTGTTTTTTTTTAACGTTTTTTGCAATTTGCAGGCCAGTGCTAGCTTGAATACTGACTACATACGTCTTACAGCCGCGAATCATATTTTATTATTCAACATACAACCTAGCACTGGCCTGCAAATTGCAAAAATGTAAGGAAATTAAGAAATTTGAATTTCGCGCGTTTGCGGTCTTCGCTCTTCCGTCCACAGATAGAGTGCAGCACTGACAACACATTTCATTGATTGATTTCGTACCTATAATCCTGCAAATTTTTGTTGACCGCTGTTGTGAACAAACTCGATATGAAAATGATGCAATTTTATTTGGTAGTATTTTTCTATCGGCAAATTAGAAATTATATTAAACGAGGAAGCCATTATTATTGTTTCATTGTTGTGACAAGCAATTTATAGCGCGATTTGTTTTGAAACCGAAAACGTACAGATAGTGTCAGTTATTAGATACCATTATTAACAGTAGTGTAAATATTAGCTTTGTTGTGTATTATTTGTTTATTCCCTTAGCAAATAATAACAATAGATATTTACTTGTGAAGTTTGTGTTGATAATGTGTGTTTGCTAGATGTTGAAGGTAATAAGTTTTCTCAATTATCGTATAAGTAATGATAAGGTGCAAGTTGTATCTAAAGGTAGATGTGTGAAGGCCGCTTCGGGTATTATCTTGCAAATGACGTGTTTTGTACTTTTGTAACTATCACCCACTCACTTAGATGAGTTTTTTGAGGTGGCCGAATCTTTCTTCTGTTTGCATCGATAAAAAATCATGAGTTGAACCTTTAATAATGTGGTGAGTTTTTGAATTGTATTTTAGGTATAACTTTTACAGGCTTATTTTCAAATGTTATAAATGTGACAATTTTTTTTTTGCTGTCAATATTTCGTGGCCTACCCACCGTGGCGGACCACTGCACGCCACTGCGTAACTCCACCAAAGCAAAGACAGACAACCGAAGCGGGTAGGAGACGTACAGTAACCGACCAATCGCATTGCTGGAAACCACACCATTTCTCTCGTCCCTTTGGTCCCGATCTCTGAGTCAGTCGGTATGTTCAAGAGGATAATTTAGCTGTCATTGGCCAGAGTTCTTATTAACTACAATGGTTATTATAACGGATTGTTGTGACATGATACCCATGTCCTTTCACCATCACTAAACCACTGAAATTCCGGTCGAATCTTGACTGACTTCGAGAGAATGACGAAAAAGGTTTAGAAAAATTAACTTGGCAGTCGTTCGGCTGAAATTTTGCTGCCTGGCGAGGCTTACGGAGGTGTCTAAAGGAACGTCTGTGTTTTGCTTGTAGATCGCGCACATCCGCGGGCGCGGCGTGGTGTGTACGTACGGCGCGTGCGCCATAGAGAAGCTGATCGCGGGCGGCATGCTGGCGCGCCCCGCGCTGCAGCCGCACGCCGCTGCGCTGCTCGCCGCGCTGTTCGCCGCGCTCGGCGAGCAGAACTCGCCGCTCGACCACAACGAGTACGTCATGAAGGGTACGTGCCACACTAGTACATAGAGAAGCTGATCGCGGGCGGCATGCTGGCGCGCCCCGCGCTGCAGCCGCACGCCGCTGCGCTGCTCGCCGCGCTGTTCGCCGCGCTCGGCGAGCAGAACTCGCCGCTCGACCACAACGAGTACGTCATGAAGGGTACGTGCCACACTAGTACATAGAGAAGCTGATCGCGGGCGGCATGCTGGCGCGCCCCGCGCTGCAGCCGCACGCCGCTGCGCTGCTCGCCGCGCTGTTCGCCGCGCTCGGCGAGCAGAACTCGCCGCTCGACCACAACGAGTACGTCATGAAGGGTACGTGCCACACTAGTACATAGAGAAGCTGATCGCGGGCGGCATGCTGGCGCGCCCCGCGCTGCAGCCGCACGCCGCTGCGCTGCTCGCCGCGCTGTTCGCCGCGCTCGGCGAGCAGAACTCGCCGCTCGACCACAACGAGTACGTCATGAAGGGTACGTGCCACACTAGTACATAGAGAAGCTGATCGCGGGCGGCATGCTGGCGCGCCCCGCGCTGCAGCCGCACGCCGCTGCGCTGCTCGCCGCGCTGTTCGCCGCGCTCGGCGAGCAGAACTCGCCGCTCGACCACAACGAGTACGTCATGAAGGGTACGTGCCACACTAGTACATAGAGAAGCTGATCGCGGGCGGCATGCTGGCGCGCCCCGCGCTGCAGCCGCACGCCGCTGCGCTGCTCGCCGCGCTGTTCGCCGCGCTCGGCGAGCAGAACTCGCCGCTCGACCACAACGAGTACGTCATGAAGGGTACGTGCCACACTAGTACATAGAGAGCTACAAAGGTGGCCCCCATGCTATCTGTGCTCGCTAAGAACCTCTTTCTAAACACTACCTCGCTTGCTAATTATCAAATATAGTTAAGGTTGATGTTCCAGGGTAGCCCGCGAAATTCAAATTTTCTTAAGTTTTTTGCAATTTGCAGGCAAGTGATAGGTTGTATGGTGATAAACATTTGATTCCGAAGGTTCCGGAATGACTTTTTACAAGGTCAAAGTCATTCCGGAACCTTTATGAGCTCGGAGGGTTGTATTAATGATTTTGATGATTATAATTCTGTAACTACATATGTCTTACAGCCGCGAATCAAATGTTCATCACCATACAACCTATCACTTGCCTGCAAAATGCAAAAAACTTAACAAAATTTGAATTTCGCGGGCTGGTTGGAGGATTTACCTTAAGGAGATCTCTCATAAAGCCCCAATCTACTCGCCCATCAGTGTTTCGTGCTGAAATCCAAATGTTTAAAGGGCGTCATGAAATAACCAAAAATTGACACCGTACCACACTGTGTTTTAAGATTTTCCGTGATTTAATTTCGTATCAAAATGTTCCGTTTATCAACATACAACGCCATCTATCGAGGCTACGGTGACAAAAAAATAAAAATATGACATTAGACACTAAAAGTTGTTTTTGTGTGGTTCCCAGCGGTCCTGCGCACGTTGTCGTGCCTACAGGAAGGCTCGCTGTCGTACCTGGGCGACGCGCTGCCCAAGTTGGCGCACATGCTCTCTGTGGTCGCGAAGAACCCTTGCAAGCCACACTTCAACCACTACCTGTTTGAAACACTGTCGCTGGCTGTGTCGTGAGTACTTTGACTATTATTTCTAGCCAAATTATCTAGGGTCGACACAGCATGTCTTCTTCTTCCATACTTTTTTAATACTCATCATCTCTTTAGCGTTCACTCATGAGTATTTTTTATTTATTTTAATGCAAATTCTCTCTAGATGTGTTGATATGAATTGTCACGCTGAGTATTATTATTTGTATATTTACTTTAGTTGTGTTTATACTAATTCTCGCGCTGTGTATTTTCATTTTTAATATTCGCTTTAGTTGTGTCTACGTACCTATATATTAATTCTAAAGCTGTGTATTTTTGTGTAACTCTCATGTTGTTTATATATTACCGTATCTTTTTAATTTTGGTTTTAAGTTTATGTGTGGAAACTTGTAATTGGCCTTCCTCTACATGGTAATTTCACTAAAAATGTTTTAGCTGTAAGTTTCCTTAAAATAAATAAAATAAAATAAAAATAAAATAAATCTTATCTGACACAACCTTTCTGCCATAATATCATTCTTTACAAAGTTCATCCATCGTTTCCCTGGTCTTCCTCTACATTTATGCACACAAACTTTCCTCACGACATTTTTCTTAATCCTTCCGCATCACATGCCCATAACACGACTACCGATTACCACACAACATTCACCTGTGCTATTTTCAGACTTCCTCTTATGTACTTACTAGCAGTTGCCCGCGACTTCGTTCGCGTAGAAATTTTTACTCTCTTGTCTGGACTGCCTGTGGATGGTACTATGTCAAATCGAATGCCAAATGCCAATCGAAGCGATTATATTCCCTTAAACCAGCCCTGTCGTAAAATCTATTCCTACCTGAAATGTCTTAACTATATTCTATCTCTGCCAATTTTCAGGTACAAAAAGCCAAGGATTTCATTATGGACTTACGGGAGCCCTTAGTCCAGGTCTTCCTTACAAATTTCTTAGCTTAGATCTACTACTCCTAAACTCTAGACTTGTTAAATTTCAGGTTGTTAGTACAAAAAAAAAACAGTACCTACATTTTTAAAAACATGTGGAAACCCTCAGACCTCCTTATTCTGGCCATGTTGCTAAACTCGCTAAATCTGTTCTTAGTCAACGTTAACTAACTATAAAGTACCTTCCTGCCAAACTTGTACTACAAAAAAGGAAGGACTGTCATACAAACTCGCGTGAGCCCTTATACCTCCCTAGTCCGGCCCTGTCGCAAAATCGGTTCTTAGCAAACTTCTACTCACCTACTACGTCCCTGCCAAAATTCAAGTTAGTAGCACACAAAATGATGGACTTTTAAATAAACTTGCGAGCGCCCTTAAACCTCTCTAATCCGGCCCTGCCACAAAACCTGTACTTAGCAGAGTTCTTCTAACTATAAACTACGTGCCTGCCAAAAATCAAGTTTGTAGCACAAAAAATTAAGGATTTTCTTACGAACTTGCAAGAACCCTAACACCTCCCTAATCCGGCACTGTCACAAAATCTGTTCTTACCAGACGTCTACTAACTATAAACTACGTCCGTCTCAAAAATCAACTTTGTAGCTCAAAAAATGAAGGACTTTCATACAAACTGGCGAGAACCCTTAGACCTCCCTAATCCGGCCCTGTCTCAAAATCGGTTCTTAGCAGACGTCTACTAACTTTAAACTACGTCCCTGCCAAAAATGAATATTGTGGCACAAAAAATGAAAGACTCATACAAACTGGCGAGAGCCCTTAGACCTCCCTAATCCGGCCCTATCGCAAAATTAATTCATAGCAGACGCCCACTGACTATAAAATACGTCTCTGCCAAAAATCTAGATTATAACACAAAAAATGAAGGAGTTTCATACAAACTTGCGAGGGCCCTTAGACCACCCTAATCCGGCCCTGGCGCAAAATCTGTTCTTACCAGACATCTACTAACTATAAACTACGTCCGTCTCAAAAATCAAGTTTGTAGCTCAAAAAATTAAGGACTTTCATACAAACTGGCGAGAACCCTTAGACCTCCCTAATCCGGCCCTGTCACAAAATCGGTTCTAAGCAGACGTCTACTGCCTATAAACTACGTCTCTGCCAAAAATCAAGATTGTAGCACAAAAAATGAAGGACTTTCATACAAACTTGCGAGGGCCCTTAGACCACCCTAATCCGGCCCTGTCGCAAAACTAATTTATAGCGGATGCCTACTGACTATAAACTACGTCTCTGCCAAAAATCAAGATTATAGCACGAAAAATTAAGGACTTTCATACAAACTTGTGAGGGCCCTTAGACCACCCTAATCCGGCCCTGTCGCAAAATTAATTCATAGCAGACGGCACTGACTATAAACTACGTCTCTGCCAAAAATCTAGATTGTAGCACAAAAAATGAAGGAGTTTCATACAAACTTGCGAGGGCCCTTAGACCACCCTAATCCGGCCCTTTCGCAAAATCCGTTCTTAGCGGACGTCTACTAACCATAAACTACCTCCCTGCCAAAAATCATCTTTGTACGTCCAGCGGTTTTCGAGATTTCGTGATGAATCAGTGAGTGAGTGACCTTTCGCTTTTATAGATATAGATTTCTCATTTTAGTGAGAATGATGTAGAAAAACGTGCAACTTAAAAACGTCCCGAGCAAAAATATATAATCAACAATTCAAACTACGGGAATACAACTACCACGGGACCTTACAAACAAATTATTTTTACAGTTTGGTGACGAAGTCTAATCCCAATGCCATATCAGCGTTCGAAGACGCCCTGTTCCCGATATTCCAAGAGATCTTACAGAATGATGTGCAAGGTAACAATTTGATTTTAATTCATTATAACTGTGTACAGGGCGATGAGATTGTTTTTCCGAAGATCTGACGAGCTTCCCATACAATTCATCCCTTAGTTTACGTCTTTTTATGCTTGGGCGCCTTCGTGAATCACCAAAACGACCACCTGGGGCGAATGCATCTTCAGTTTCTCGAAAAGAGCTTGTTTTAGGTTTTGTGTGTCGATTCTTGCAAGAAGTAATTTTGTCGACTTATGTATAAAAGCCTATCAACTGGGAAAACAGGATTCAAGAGCGAGCGTAGCGAGCTCATAAAATATACCACCCAGTTTGAATTTGAGAGGTTTGTCATCAAAATTTTGAGAGAAAAACCGAAAAGTACGCAGAATATCCGCTACGCTACGCTACGCTACTGAAAGTGTCAAATGTTGAAAAATAAAACTGCCATCAACACGCTAAGGACGAGACTACATTATCTTTTTGTTTTTGTCTTAGAATTCATGCCGTACGTGTTCCAAATGCTGTCCCTCCTGCTGGAGCTGCGCGGCTCGTCCACCGTCCCGGGCGGAGACGCATACGCAGCGCTACTGCCGTGCGTGGTGGCGCCGGCGCTGTGGGAGCGCGGCGCCAACGTGCGCCCGCTCGTGCGACTGCTGTGTGCCTTCGTGGCGCATCGCGAGCAGCAGGTGCTGCAGTCCGGCCGTCTGGTGAGTGCACACCTACTGTTGTTATGTGACGCGTACTGCGCGCTACTGCCGTGCGTGGTGGCGCCGGCGCTGTGGGAGCGCGGCGCCAACGTGCGCCCGCTCGTGCGACTGCTGTGTGCCTTCGTGGCGCATCGCGAGCAGCAGGTGCTGCAGTCCGGCCGTCTGGTGAGTGCACACCTACTGTTGTTATGTGACGCGTACTGCGCGCTACTGCCGTGCGTGGTGGCGCCGGCGCTGTGGGAGCGCGGCGCCAACGTGCGCCCGCTCGTGCGACTGCTGTGTGCCTTCGTGGCGCATCGCGAGCAGCAGGTGCTGCAGTCCGGCCGTCTGGTGAGTGCACACCTACTGTTGTTATGTGACGCGTACTGCGCGCTACTGCCGTGCGTGGTGGCGCCGGCGCTGTGGGAGCGCGGCGCCAACGTGCGCCCGCTCGTGCGACTGCTGTGTGCCTTCGTGGCGCATCGCGAGCAGCAGGTGCTGCAGTCCGGCCGTCTGGTGAGTGCACACCTACTGTTGTTATGTGACGCGTACTGCGCGCTACTGCCGTGCGTGGTGGCGCCGGCGCTGTGGGAGCGCGGCGCCAACGTGCGCCCGCTCGTGCGACTGCTGTGTGCCTTCGTGGCGCATCGCGAGCAGCAGGTGCTGCAGTCCGGCCGTCTGGTGAGTGCACACCTACTGTTGTTATGTGACGCGTACTGCGCGCTACTGCCGTGCGTGGTGGCGCCGGCGCTGTGGGAGCGCGGCGCCAACGTGCGCCCGCTCGTGCGACTGCTGTGTGCCTTCGTGGCGCATCGCGAGCAGCAGGTGCTGCAGTCCGGCCGTCTGGTGAGTGCACACCTACTGTTGTTATGTCTATTTCACTCAACGTTATTGAGTGAACAAGTCAGCTTTCATTGATTCAGCGAGGAGCAACATGGCTTAGTAAAATCTAGATCCACAACTACCATCCTAATACTGTTCAAAGATATGTTAACGAAGGCACGAGTTTTGCAGCCAATGTAATTGATACAGACTTAAGTAAAGCTTTCGGTAAGGTGTCACATGTATTATTGGTTAGCAAATACGAGCATTTAGCATCACCGGGTCGTTACTTTAATTCATGGTTGAGTTCGTTTCTCTTAGTACATCTTACTATGTGGTTATAAACGGTTTCCAGTTCGCCCTACGATACATCTCGTCTGGCGTGCCACAGGGATCTCATCTGGGGCCCGTTTTGTTTGATTTCTTTATTAACGATATTACTAATTGTTTTCAAAAGTTTTATCTTTTTGTATGCAGACGACTAACAATTTCTTGAATTTTATAGTCAGTATTTGTGGCCGATTGATGATAAATGATGTTTATTTTGCAAATAAGTTTTTACAAACACCTTTACAAGTCACTTTTTAAAGTACATGGGGCCGGTGTTTCGTACCTGACTACTCTGAGCAGAAACATCCGAAACAAACTACGCAGATTAGTGTCCGATATGGTCTTTTGAAGACCTTAGAAGCACTTCTTATTGCTTCTTACTTATGACTTATGAATGTGTTATTTATACTTATGCTATTATTATTATTTATTTATTTATTACATTTAGTACAGCAAAAGCCATTAACACTAAATTAACTAATCCTTTTATTCGGTCTTCTCGCAAAACCACAAGCATTCTAACATTATCGTCTTCCATTCATCAGCAAACAAATCCAATTCAGGGTTGGTCTCCACGAGCGCGTTGAGCATCGTTAGCATACGCGGTATGGGGGAGGTGGACCGAGCTACAGTGCGACTAAATGGGACATTAAATAATTTGTGCTTTCTAGAGCGATTATAATTATTTGGAACAAATAATTGACACAGCTCCGCATGTAAGTCTGAGGCGTCGGTGTGACCATGTATGATTTTATACGCTGTTGTTATTTGGTCAACAGCCCGCCTAACTTTAAGGGAATTAAAATTTAAACATCCTAAAAGGAATTTAGTAGGATACATTTAGGGATAGTATCCTAACACTCGTTTGTAGAGGTACCTGAGAAAAGCTTTTTGCACCTTTTCCAGCATGAGCATATAGGTAACCTCGTGAGGATTCCACACACAAGCGCTGGTTTCAAGCTTGCACCGAACTAATGCGTTGAACAAAAGCCTAAGTGCATGTTCAAGTACGCGCGACGCGACGCGCGGCGCGACCTGCGACGCGACGAGCGGCGCGTCATGCGATTTTTGTGTTCACGGACACGCGATGCGTGCAGCGGCAGATATCATCGCACGCGCAAACACAAACGTATGGCAATGTACTACGCTGTTCATACAGACGCGGGGCGGTGCCCGCGGCGGCGCCCGCGGCGACCGCCGCCGCGATTATCGCGGCGACTTTTCAAGCGGGTAGCAAAGCACGCGGCGTTCTCAATCAAACCGACTAGTTTTAGGTATTGCTGATAAAGTAGTGTTTTTGGGGTCGCTGATTACAAAAATGAGAATGAAAATCCAAGATGGCGCCGACGAAAATTTTTGGTTTTTCCGTCATGGGTGTCGTTTTAATGGTTTTCGGGGTCGCTGGTTATGAAAATGAATTCAAAATGAAAATCCAAGATGGCGCCGAAGAAAATTTTTAGTTTTATCATCATGGGTGTGGTTTTCATGGTTTTTGGGGTCGCTGATTACGAAAATGAGGTCAAAATGAACATCCAAGATGGCGGCCAGGAAAATTTTAGGTTTTTCCGTCATGGGTGTCGTTTTCATGGTTTTTGGGGTCGCTGATTACGAAAATGAAGTCAAAATGAAAATCCAAGATGGCGGGCATGGAAATTTTTGGTTTTTCCGTCATGGGTGTGGTTTTCATGGTTTTTGAGGTCACTGATTACGAAAATGAGGTCAAAATGAAAATCCAAGATGGCGGCCATGGAAATTTTTGGTTTATCCGTCATGGGTGTGGTTTTCATGGTTTTTGGGGTCGCTGAATACGAAAATGAGGTCAAAATGAACATCCAAGATGGCGGCCAGGAAAATTTTAGGGTTTTCCGTCATGGGTGTCGTTTTCATGGTTTTTGGGGTCGCTGATTACGAAAATGAGGTCAAAATGAAAATCCAAGATGGCGGCCATGGAAATTTTTGGTTTTTCCGTCATGGGTGTGGTTTTCATGGTTTTTGGGGTCGCTGATTACGAAAATGAGCTCAAAATTAAAATCCAAGATGGCGGCCAAGGAAATTTTTGGTTTTTCTGTCATGGGTGTCGTTTTCATGGTTTTTGGAATCGCTGATTGCGAAAATGAGCTCAAAATGAACATCCAAGATGGCGGCCAGGAAAATTTTAGGGTTTTCCGTCATGGGTGTCGTTTTCATGGTTTTTGGGGTCGCTGATTACGAAAATGAGGTCAAAATGAAAATCCAAGATGGCGGCCATGGAAATTTTTGGTTTTTCCGTCATGGGTGTGGTTTTCATGGTTTTTGGGGTCGCTGATTACGAAAATGAGCTCAAAATTAAAATCCAAGATGGCGGCCAAGGAAATTTTTGGTTTTTCTGTCATGGGTGTCGTTTTCATGGTTTTTGGAATCGCTGATTGCGAAAATGAGCTCAAAATTAAAATCCAAGATGGCGGTCAGGAAAATTTTAGGTTTTTCCGTCATGGGTGTCGTTTTCATAGTTTTTGGGGTCGCTGATTACGAAAATGAGGTCAAAATGAAAATCCAAGATGGCGGCCATGGAATTTTTATTTTTTTTTATTTTTTATTATTGATAGGTTCGCGTTTGACCACTATCTCACCTGATGGAAAGTGATGATTGAAATTTTTGGTTTTTCCGTCATGGGTGTCGTTTTCATGGTCTCAAAATGAAAATCCAAGATGGCGGCAAAAAAAAAATTTTGTTTTTTCCGTCATGGGTGTGGTTTTCATGGTTTTTGGGGTCGCTGATTACGAAAATGAGCTCAAAATTAAAATCCAAGATGGCGGCTAGGAAAATTTAAGGTTTTTCCGTCATTCTTGTAATCAGCTCACTTTTGCAATCAGCGACTCCGAAAACCCTGAAAACGACACCCATGACGGAAAAACCTAAAATTTTCTTAGCCGCCATCTTGTATTTTAATTTTGAGCTCATTTTTGTAATCAGCGACCCCAAAAACTCTTGAAAACCACACCCATGACGGAAAAACCAAAAAAATTTCCTGGCTTCCATCTTGGATTTTCATTTTGAGCTCATTTTTGTAATCAGCGACTCCGAAAACCATGAAAGCGACACCCATGACGAAAAAACTAAAATTTTCTTAGCCGCCATCTTGGATTTTCATTTTGAGCTCATTTTTGTAATCAGCGACTCCGAAAACCATGAAAATGACACCCATGACGGAAAAACCAAAAATTTCCCTGGCCGCCATCTTGGATTTTCATTTTGACCTCATTTTCGTAATCAGCGACCCCAAAAACCATGAAAACGACACCCATGACGGAATAACTAAAATTTTCCTGGCCGCCATCTTGGATTTTAATTTTGAGCTTATTTTCTTAATCAGCGACCCCAAAAACCATGAAAACCACACCCATGACGGAAAAACCAAAAAAAATCCTGGCCGCCATCTTGGATTTTCCTTTTGACCTCATTTTCGTAATCAGCGACTCCAAAAACCATGAAAACCACACCCATGACGGAAAAACCAAAAATTTCCTGGCCGCCATCTTGGATGTTCATTTTGACCTCATTTTCGTATTCAGCGACCCCAAAAACCATGAAAACCACACCCATGACGGAAAAACCAAAAAAATTCCTGGCCGCCATCTTGGATTTTCCTTTTGACCACATTTTCGTAATCAGCGACCCCAAAAACCATGAAAACCACACCCATGACGGAAAAACCAAAAATTTCCATGGCCGCCATCTTGGATTTTCATTTTGGCCTCATTTTCGTAATCAGCGACCCCAAAAACCATGAAAACCACACCCATGACGGTAAAACCAAAAATTTTCCTGGCCGCCATCTTGGTCTTCATTTTGACCTCATTTTTGTAATCAGCGACCCCGAAAACCATTTAAACGACTTACGACACCCATGATGGAAAAACTAAATTTTTTTTCGGCGCCATCTTGGATTTTCATTTTGAACTCATTTTCATAATCAGCGACCCCGAAAACCATCAATCAGAAAAAAAGTTCCGTCGCGGGTATCGCTTCATCGAGAATTGCCGCTGCGTGCGTCGCCGCGATAATCGCCGCGGGCGCCGCCGCGATAATCGCCGCGATAATCGCCGCGGGCGCCGCCGCGGGCACCGCCTCAAATTCAAATAATCGCGTATAAAATCGCTTCTCCGTGAACGCACTCATACACCGCCATATGTTTGAATTTAATCGCCCATCGCGTCGCGCGTCGCGTCGCGCGTACGTGAACACGCACTAATAACTGCCTGGTTATTAAAACCTTGACAGTTACGTAAAACAAAACCTAAGCGTCGGAAAGATTCCTTAGCCAAACCTATAATGTGTGTATGGATATTATTTTTTTATTATTATTATTTTTGTGATTTCAAATACAATGTAAATTGTTTTGTGAATAAAATTGAATTGAATTGAATTCTGAAGAGCTGCGGTGGCCCAAAGAGCAGCGGTGGCCCAGTGGTAGCAGCCCCGACTTACGAACAGTAGGTTGTGGTTATGGTCGAGTTTATTTCATCACCGCTGCTCTCAAAACCGTGAAGAAAAACATCGTGAGGAAACCGGCATGTCTTAGAACCAAAAAAATCTAAGACATGCAACATCTACCAATCCGCACTGGGCCCGCGTGGTAGATTATAGTCCATTCCCTCTCAAAGAGAAGAGGCCTGTGTCCCAGCAGTGGGAACATTAATAGGCTGTTGATGATGATGATGGGACGAACTCCTTAGTATATAAGACTTAAATACGCTACAACCTGTTCTATTTTTGTTCCAGAACGCAATGTTGGGAGTATTCCAGAAATTGATCGCATCGAAAACGAACGATCATGAAGGATTTTACCTCATTCAGACAATGCTGTTCAAATTCGGAAGGTAAGTCATGTATCAACTTTTGCTGAGTTTGTCAACAATAGGAATGTTTCCTGACTAAAAAAATATGATTCTGTTTAGTCCGTCTGTCAGATTATCGAAAAATATTAGATACGTGTTTTTTGTTCTATCAAATTAATAAAAAAATACGAAAATAAAACGTGTCAAAGATCATGAGTGGGGGCTGGTGCCGTCACTCTCTGGTAAAAAAATTACCAAACTGTGACGCCACACGACTTTTCGAAGCACAGTATCGTGTTCATTTTTTGTTTACGTAAAAAAAAGAAAAATAATTATGTTCAATATTTTTTGGAAATCTATCAAACGGAATCTATCTATTCGTTTTTTTTTTAGTCAGCTACCCTATGTAGGGCGCTGTTTGTAAACAATTCAGTATGTAAAGTAAAATTTCACCTATGCTAATGGTCTAAACTATAAACCTTATTTTGCTATTTTGCGGTCGTTAATCTTAAGATGCAGCGGTGGCGGCCCCGTCTTACGTACAGTAGGTCGTGGGTTCGAACCCAGGCAGGCACATTACTTTGTGTAATTTATTTCATCACTACTGCTCTCAAAACGGTGAAGGAAAACATCGTGAGGCATGTCTTAGAACCAAAAAATCGAAGACATGTGACATCTGCCAATCCGCACTGGGCCCGCGTGGTAGATTATAGCCCATCCCTCTTTAAGAGAGGAGGCCTGTGTCCCAGCAGTGGAAACATTAATAGGCTGTTGATGATGAATCTTAAGATGGCATTTATTTATTTTTTCAAATGGGTCTCGCCTGCTTCCAACTTTTATAAAATTATTATTTATCATAATGTGCTGGTTTCTTGCTTTTCATTATATTGTTTTACCGCAGTCGAGTTTTTTAATTATTTTTTATATAATACTAGCTGTTGCCAGCGGCTTCGCCCAACCCGCTACAACTCGTAAATTATCCCACGGGAAGATAAAATCGGGATAAAAAGTGTCCTATGTGTTAATCCAGATTAATAATAATAATAACATTTAATTCAAAAGTAAAAATTGGTAAAATACAATATTATAAATCTTAGAAATAATGTAGGTATAAAAAATTATAAACTATCTGTGTAAATTGTATCCAAATCCGTTCAGTAGTTTTTTGGACTCACAAACTTTCGCCTTCACAATATTAGTGTGATAATGTGCTGGTTTCTTGCTTTTCATCATTTTTTTTTACCGCAGACTATCTTTTTAATATTATATTTTTTTATGTATTAATTTCAGCGACGTGATGTCCCAATACACGAAGCAGATAATGACGCTGCTGTTCCAGCGCCTGTCCTCGTCTAAGACCACGAAGTACGTGCGCGGTCTGATCGCATTCCTCGGCTTCTACGCCGCGCACTTCGGTGCCGACCCGCTGATCGACCTTGTTGACTCCGTACAGGCTGGGTAAGGCACAATGTTATAGTTATTGTTTTTTTTTACTTATCAGACTACAAAGTGGTCTACTGTGTTAGTAGCAGTATAAGTTAGAAGCACTTTTGGTCGTGAAGAAATCTTTGAGTATGATGTGGCGCAGCTTTTCTTCTTCTTCCTTCCGTCTCTGTTTCTCGTCATCTCATGAGACACCTCCTTTCTTACCATATCAGTCACAGTCCATCCATCGTTTCTTTGGTCTTTCTCTACTCCTAAACCCATCCACATTCATACTCAAAGCCTTGTTCACGACAAAAGTGCTTCTTCTTAAATAAATAATATTTATTATAACGCGCGTGTGCACAGTATGTTCGGCATGTACGTGGAGCGCGTGCTGATAGCGGACCTGCAGCGCGTGGCGGGCGCGCTGGAGCGCAAGGCGGCCGCGGTGGGCTGCGTCAGGCTGCTCACCGACAGCCGGCACTTCCTGCAGGGCGAGCTCGCGCCGCTGTGGCCCCGGCTTCTGCAGGTACCTACATGTGTAGCAATCCCCGAAGGGAAGCAGAGTACACCTTATAGTACACTCACACTTCGCCAGTCAATATATAAGGTCCCATTAAAATAGGTGGACAAATTTTAACACAGCGTCCAGTAAGTCTAACCAAACATTATCTAAACAAAAAAAAACATTAAATAAACTGGTTTTTTTTTTACTTAAAATAATAAATTGCCGGCACTCTAGAACAAACTCATCCTTTATGGGTACTTGGGTAGGTACTTAAATGCGTTTTTCTTATTTTTTTTTTTTACCATCGTCCTTTGGTGGTCTGAATAATTTCTGAAATTTTGTCCACCTATTTTAATGGGACCTTATATAATATAATTTATTTACATTTTAGCTGTTCTTCGCAACCTTCGTCTGCGTTAAATATTATAAAAATAAAATTATTTCTTATAAAAAAAATAACATCCTTTTTTTAAACTACTGTATCTACTTTCATATGCATTCAGTAGAAAGCTGTTATTTTTTCATTACAAGCTGACACTTTTTTTTTGTAAGTATTTCTAAAGTTAGACAATGTGCGAGTCACACGTGACGTATCCCACAGGCTCTCATCTCCCTATTCGAGTTGCCTACGGACGAGTCAGCGTTACCCGACGACCACTTCATAGAAGTAGACGACACGCCGGGCTACCAGGCGCAGTACGCACAACTCACTTGCGCTAAGGGAGCCGCCGGGGACCCGCTAGCTGGTATGTATGACGGCAGAAACTGAGAGAACAAACCAGATTGATTTGTGTTAAATACGAGAGTAGGTACGTATGCGGAAGGAAAGGGGATACACGTCATTCAAACTCGCTAGGTCGTTGCACACTGTTTAATGGTCAATTAGCAAGTACAAGGTAAGTTCCCGGGGCGCGGGGCGGGGCGAGTCGCAGCTCGCTCGCCTGCGTGGCTCGCGAGTATAGATACCTATATTCTTATTGATAGTACATATGTAACAATTTGTAACGTTTTAAAAGAGTAATCTAAGAGTTCCTTGTCGGGTTGTTCGAAAGAGATACCGCGCGTCGGCACAAGGGCTAAGAAGGAACATGGGTGGTTTTTAGTCAGTAGAAGTCCGACACTACTTTTCGCTCTGCCCAAGAGCGGGAGGGGTTATTAGATGATTTCCCACCCGCCAAAAAGGTTCCTTATCGGTTCTTCTTCATAGGAAACAGCCAACCCGAACCGTGCACCTTTTCTCGACGTTTTATCAAATTATTATTATTTATTATTATTAGCAATTTGTGTCCTACTGCAGGGCAAAAGCCTCCCTTCTCTCTTTCCACTTATCCTTATCCAATGCTGTCGTTCGCCAATCCTTGCGAAAAGATTCGAGTTCGTCCTGCCGTCTCTTTCTGGGCCTTTCACGCTTGAAGAAGTCTAAAAAACTAAATAGCAATTGAAGGGACTATAGTGCGCGCGGAACTAGTTGGCCGCGCCTAAGGTGGCGACAGGGGTGAGGGGGCGGGTTGCCTACAGCTCGCAATGCACAGGAGACTATAATTAGACAGTGATGACCAATCTCGAGATATCGTGAACAATAATTGTTCAATTTATTGAAAAGAATACTTAAATAAAAAACAAAAACATGCCTAAGGCGCGGCCAACTAGTTCCGCGCGCACTATAGGCCTGATTAGGGCATCATCGTGGGCAATCGAAAATTAACAAATCTCCGCTTCGCCGAAGATATTGTTACTTTCCCCTCCACGAGTTAGGCCTAATGTTGGACCAACTGAGCAGTGCCAGCCTCGAAGTTGGGCTTGTGATGAAGACCAAGGGGACCAACTGCACCAAGCGAAATATACGAATTGGTGGTGTATGTCCATGAGTACATACACCTCGGCCGAGTTCCATATGTGTGCGTCTGTATTTTGATTTTCATCTGTTCCTAATATTAACATAGCCTTTTTTTAAAATCTCACCGTCTGTTTACAGGTATCGAGTCGCCAGTGAACTACCTAGCCGTGTCTCTGGGCGCGCTATCGGCTCGCTCGCCGGGCGTGTTGCCGGCACGACTGGCCGCGCTAGACGCGCCGCACCGCCAGGCGCTGCAAGCCTATCTCAATATGAACAGTGTACAACTCTGCTGATACCACTTCACCAAGATGAACTGCCATCTCTACCGGAATATATGAAACTTTGGAGAGTGACATTTCAGGAAGAAAATTAATGAAAGATGGAAATACTAGTGATGTATGAAAGATAGGAGAAAAAGTAAATGTCCTGCTACTCAAGACGGGATAGTTAAAGCGAACCACAAGCTATGGAATTTAAAGCGATCATACAC
This sequence comes from Diarsia dahlii, assembly GCA_949775195.1. Classification (NCBI taxonomy): domain Eukaryota; kingdom Metazoa; phylum Arthropoda; class Insecta; order Lepidoptera; family Noctuidae; genus Diarsia; species Diarsia dahlii. The sequence goes on along the minus strand of OX459203.1, from coordinate 13,111,075 downwards.
AAAATAATAATAATAATGGTAATAGGCTCACCCCCAATTACATGGGACTTATACATAACTGGTGAAGTGTGGATGAACTACACATCTCTGCCCTAATCTCCTGGGAAAACACGCGTGATGTTGTATAACTCCGTCAAACAGTGAAGTGGTTTTAATTCCAATGTGGAATGAGTAAAGTGAACTTTATATTATTGAAAGTGAATCAAGAAAGAATATGAACAATTGTGTTAACTTAAAGACTGGTGATTTAAGTATGTAAGTAAAGAATGTTTGATAGTAACTAGCCAACCAAGATAATAAGACGTTTTTTTTTTTGGAGAAGGCCGCCACTCTATACCCAAACCACTGTAACTCCTGTTAGCCAGAATCAACAGTGGCGACCAAAAGAAAAGCGCCGAGACAATGAAGCCCGACGAAGTCCCGAGAAACGATTTTAATTGTCTTTGATCCCGCAACGAAATTAATCAGAAAATAACTGCGGAGTAGTAGGAAAAACATAATTTCCACTTCCCTCCATATCAGCAGGAGACAGAAAAGAACAAGGACAATAGACACCACGGATATTATTGTCATCTATCTATATAAATAAAGAGAGAAGTCCTGACTGACTGACTGACTCATCAACGCCCAGCCCAAACCCTTGGACCTAGAAAGCTGAAATTTTGCACAGAGGTTCCCTTTATAATGTAGACAAGGAATAAGGAAGGATTTTTCGAAATTCAACCCCTAAGGGATTTAAATAGGGGATGAAAGTTTGTATGGAAAATCGTCATTTTCACGCGGGCGAAGCCGCTGGCAAAAGCTAGTTAATAATATTACTGGGTTCTAAGTTATCATCATCTGCCTATAGCATCTTCCCAGCTATGTTAGGGTTGTCTTCCAGTCTAACCGGCAGCAGCTAAATACCAGTATTTTATATGGAGCGACTGCCTAACTGACCTCCACAACCCAGTGGTTGCATTGGTTAATATGGATACCCCTTGTCAAGACTGCTTGTCAGACTTTCGGTATGACTTCTACACTTGCAACTCTTGTCTGATTATCTTGGCTGGCTAAAATAATTGTTATGAGCTATATTCAAGAAAAGAATACAGCATTAGTGAAACAGTGATATTAATATCGGTGAACGAATCACCGCGTGACTGTAAAAATGGTGAAGAATAAATGATGAAATAAATATAATTGAACTGGTTTCACATACATTACATTAACATTATTCCACAATGTCTAATAAATGTATTTTTAGAATTGTATACTAATATGCAATTAACATATTGTTAATATTTGTAATCGTCAAACGAAAATAATTATAGACTGCTTCGTTGGTCTGGTGTTCAGCGTGACTGTTGAGCATGTGGTCCTGGGTTCGAATCCTGGGTCGGGTAAAGTGTTATTGGGTTTTTCCATCATGGAATTAAAATGAGCAGTTTTCTTTTGACGAGTCCATGTAAAATGCATGTAATCTCTATAATGTTATTTTATACTGTAGTATGCTTTGTTTCTTTAAAGGGTTGCACCTCATCTATTAGCACGGAATCGCATTTTGCATGCCGAATGCATTGATAATGCTGCCCCTACTGGTACCATTTTTTTTTTGTTTTTTTTTATCCTTTATTAAAAAGAACCAGGTTCATAATAATTAATTACAATCTAGCCTACAAGACTAATAAGCAATTTTAATCTAACTTAACTTTTTACGTGATAATTATTTTAAAACAGAATAGTGCTGATTGTACTTTATACAAGTCCGTTCCACTTTCTTAGAGTCTAATATTATAATATGTATAAACACTTTGTTCATGTGTTATATGAGTGTCATTGTCACTATTATTTCTACATTATTTACACTACACTAATTCAAAAGGTTTTGTACCGGTACCATTGTGTTCCTCGCTTCCGTGCTAATACATGAGGCGCAACCCTAAGTCGGAATGTATATATACTTCGCGCTACGAGAAGCTATCATTTTTGTAACCAAAGAACATCTACGAGTACGGCTTTTACGAGTTGTTAGTTAGAGAGTTAACTGCGAGACGCACGGGACCGGTCAATGTGGCGCCACCTGTGGGAGGCCTATGTCCAGCAGTGGACGTCTTGTGGCTGAAATGATTATGAACTTAGAAAACATTCTTTGTTTACAAAAATTATAGCTTCTCGTGGCGCGGAGTAAGACGTATGATTGTTATAAGAGTATTTCTCAAAAAAAGTGTACGTAACGAAAAAGTTGTTACTAAATATTGTTATGAAATAGTTCTAGATGTTACTAAATAGTAAACATAAGGCTATAAACCAACCTATTAAATAAAGCATATGAGACTTTAAAATTCGTAAAGAACTATTTGCCAGTGAATGTTCACTAAGGTTTTAATATTGGCAAAGTTTTAAGAGCTTTAAACACTCAGCTTTACACTATACTTTTTCATAACGTAACGAAATTCATAAAAAACGTTACGAAAAAGCAACGAAAATTTTACAAATTAAGATCATAATAAGTCGATGGTTTGATAAAACCTGAAACTGCAAATAATATAATACGCTTAAATGTTCGTACGACACGTATTACAATAACATATATAAATCAAGACTTATCTTAATGTGAAAAAGTGAAAAAGTATTTCTTATTACGAAAAAGTAATCTCCCTTGGACAACACGTTCAAAACTGATTTTCACATTAAAAGTTGTGGCGGAGACGTCAGACCTACAGCCAATCAGAATGATGCTAGTGTTGCCCGTGTTAAAAGGTAACGGATGCGTACAGAAATTACGTGGAAGTAGGAATAAAACGTAACTAAAGAGTAAGTTACTAAAAAGTAAATGGGCACGACTCATTTTGTTTTTCGCATTTTTTTTTATATTTTACTATGAAACCCCATAGAAAATCACTTTAATTAAGAAACTACATTTAATCAAGGTCTGTAATACAAAAAATGCACAATATTAACGTGACATATCGAATTTTATGAAGTGTTACATGTATGAAGTCGTAGGGTGGCAATTTGATTTTTGTATGAAACGCAAAAAACATCTTTTTAAAAAAGCTTTCTAAAATTGATTGAATACTATTGTTTTACCATTTATTCTTCACAACTTTAAAGTTTAATAGTTTTTCTTCGCAAATATGTTATTTTTTGTATGTATGGTTAAATAAAAACATTGAAACTTTGTTACTATTTCGAGGCACACTTTTTTTTCAACAGATGTACACTTATTTTGAGAAATACTCATAACTTAATGTTACGTTAGTAGCGGGCAGCGCTGAGCGTCGCCATTTTGATCGTTTCCAAATGCAGTGATATCTTAATGTTTATTTTGTACTGTTTAAGTAACCTCTGTATTTTTTGTATAATAAACGCTTCTTGTCAAAGAATGTTTTTCATTAAAAACATCACAGGAACGCATTCCGACCAGCTATACAAAATCTAGTTTTGGCAGATTTCTAGCATTGTACGGGAAATCTAAACAAAGCGAGGCTATGCTTAACGCTGCGGTTCCACTGAGGCGGAGCGGAGACGAGCTGTGCGCGATTCACCAATCACATGACTTGAAACCCACAACTCTTCTCCACTCCGCTTGTGAATGGTGAATCGCGGCCCAGCCCCGCTCTAATCCGCCTCAATGGAACCGCAGCCTAATGGTCCCTCTACACATCGGCAGATGCGTCTGCCAGACGTCCGTAGATGTCAACAGATGCGTTCCCAGATGTGTGGACAGACGCCGGGCGCTCGCTCTCCAACCCTTTGATGTGGGACAAAACCGACAACAAACGGATTGGCGGCAGACGCATCTGCCGACGGTCAATACCTACCACAAACGACCAAATCATCCCCTCCACACATCGGCGGATGCATCCGCAGATAACGTCTACCGATGTGCCTTAATACCAAACATGTTACGGTTATCTCAATTTAATGTTTTTCGAGGTCAGAATTTGACATTTAAATTCCGTTACAAAAGATTGTCATTTGTTCGTTATTTCTGAACAACTTTTTGTAGGACCGATTATCGGACGTACTGAGGCACACCTCTGCCTTAGCTTTCGGGGATTACGCGGCACGAAGTTAGGTATATTATTTTTAATATGTTTAATTATTTCTTTATTATTTACGAAACGACCCGATAAGGATCCTGATCCCGACCTCCTCTCAAAGAGAGGAGGCCTGTGTCCCAGCAGTGGGAACTGGGAACATTAATAGGCTGTTGATGATGATGGTGACGACAAGGAGCTTCCTTTACCAATTGAAAATAATCTCATAATCAATAATCACGGAGAAATAGGTTTACCTGGAGAAATGAAAAAATAAATCGTTGCCGTTCGAATAGGAATACAATAACCGGAGGTCAGCTAAAAATAAACATCTTCTTCGATTTAAGTGGTGCGACGCGCCAGGAGTCCGCAACATAACCTAGTTGTGGCCGTACGGAGTAAAACTATTGACGACTTAGGTACGATAAAGGGACACATCGTGAGGAAATCTGGGACTTATGACATACATGAAATCGCCAATCAAAAGCTTCTTAAACACAGGTAGGTACCCTTTACTAAGCCGAAAGGTACTTTGTTCTACCGACCGGTAATACTTATCACTTTGATTACCTCTCTGCGCCCCGTTTAGTACTATATTCAAAACATCCATCAGCAAAATGTTTTGGGGTCATTTTGGGGTGCTTGATTGAGTTTTACTTACCGTAAAACGTGATTTTTCACCCCTAAAAAAAGTCGCTTCCTAGCAATAATTTTTGCGTATAGGGTTACTTAGATTGCAGGCTCCGTAGCTGTATGTAGGTATACCTAAAGTTTGAAAAGCACGCCTCGGAAAGCACGTGCACGCATATCGACTTTCCTCTGTGCCTCGGAAAGCACGTTAAGTTGTTGGTACCGGCTGCAATAGGTTTTGCTCAGTAGTGGAAAAGAGCAAGCTAAGAAAAAAAAGAATATCTTTTACGTTTAGCAGCTCTTCTAGGACCTTGAAAGCAATGATGGCGTCTACCACAAAACTCGAGCGACAGTACATTCGTACGATACGCCGAACTAAGTCACCTAACTCTTCTGCAAATAGGAGTACATTGGTAGGGAGGGGTGAAATACCTATATTGTCAGGTTTAAACGATTTGACTTTAGTTAGTTTACTATCGGTGCTACTATAACCTAGTCCTCTCAAGATGAAGTTATTTCAAGTAACATTGATACTATTATTATTCTGTTCTTTCGTCCATACAGGTAAGTTTACTTATCATCATAATCATAACCATTTCAGCTAAAAAAACGTTTACTGAACAGTGAACTAAAAGTCGTAGAACAATCATAACGTCGCAGTATGAAAGCTTCGGTGAAATAATTTTCGCAGAATAGTGTTTCGAAGTTACGTAGGGGACCCCTGGTGGACATAGGCACAGTATAATAACCATATTTATATTGTTACATAGGCCTTCCCCAAGCGTTACCACATTGACCGGTCCCGTGTATCTCGCATCCAGTGAATCCTCGTTATCCTCGCAACCTTCACCAGGTCAGCGGTCCACCTAGTGGGAGGCCTTCCAACGCAACGTCTTCCTTGTCGGTTCTACGAGTAATGTGGCCTGCCCGTTAACATATACAGGTTTTTAATAACTAGTATGTACTGCCAGGCTAAAATAGGATTAGGCTGTTCACGTCAGCCGAATGCACATTCCAGTGACCGCTGGGTAAGTCTTCGCGCAATCGTGCCGAAGACCGGAAGATGCCTTCGAGGTTTGCTGGTTTGCTAAGAAAGAAATGATGCAACTTTGCCTCGTACCATAAGGCGCAGGAAGAGAAGTATTCTGTACGAGTACCCAGCATTACCTGAGCCCTTTTTTTGTGGTGGGAAATTATCAAATGACTCCTCCCGCTCTGTGCAGAGCAAAAGGGAGAGTGTCAGACTTCTACTGACTAAAAACCACCCATGTTTCTTCTTAGCCTTTTGTGTTGAGGCCGCGGTATCTCTTTCGAACAACCCGCAGCCCAAGGCGTCGGCCCTTGCGGGCCCCTTCCAAGTTGCTGACATATCTTTGAGGCGCGCGTTGAACACGAACGCGCCGTCGACACGGCCTGTCGTCGTCATAAGACGGACGACGGCGAGCTAGCCCATCACTCACCGTCCACAGGCCCGCGTCCGCGGCGGCCGGAAGCCATCACGTGGCCCCCGACGCCCGGAGCGTCTCCCGCGGCTGCTGGGACAAGAGGTTCTCTCCCTCTCTTACCTGGCCCCTTGTATGAAGAAGACGAGGAGCAAGTGGTGTGTAAAGAGGACTTAGGTAACGGTAGGTACTGACTGTACTTGAAACGATTCGGGGAGGTCTTTCCTCAGCTGTTTATTGGAATATAAAAGGATATCTGAAAACAAAAATGCAAGGGACTAGAGGTTGATATTTATTTTGCTTTAAAAATCATTCATTCATTTCATTTCTTTTTTTTCAATCATCCGAATCCTTTTAAGTACAGATTAGTACCTAGCATTACCTGACACCTCTTCACACTTACTCTCTTCATCTTTAAACAAGGGGTCAGGTAACCCCGTCAGAGATACCGCGGCCTCGGCACAAGGGCTAAGAAGGAACATGGTTGGGTTTTAGTCAGTAGAAGTCTGACACTCCGTTCCGCTCTGCCCAGAGCAGGATGGGTTATTTGATGACGATGATGATGATGATATGTTAACGCAGAACCGACAAGTTCGAAAGTTCCAGTTTGTTGGGCCGAAAAGTTCTGGAGTGGCGACCGTGAACCGGAAGACGTTGCGTTGGAAGGCCTCTCACTAGGTGGACCGATGACCTGGTGAAGGTTGCACCATGTCCGTGCCTGATGCCATATAGGTGTGGCCTGCGCCTTACACGGGAGTGAACCGTACACTCAGATTCCCGATTCCTGTTCTATCATTTTAATTGATAGGTACTTTATTTTCGCATTTCAGTTGCTGGGTGGCCTTCTATGTTCATGATGTGCCAGTACCATGAGGATAAAATGAAAGAACTTCTGAAAATTGATAACCGAACTCAAGAACAAAATGAAAGGCTAGCATTCTTGGAGAAATACGTCAAGGATTGTTAAGCATCAAGCAGCAAACTACATTTATCCCATCCAATTACCTACATTTTTCCTCTTACAAAGAAAAATAAGGAGTTTCTTTGCCCCCTTGCAAATAAACGTTTCTTATTTTTCAGATTTCAGATCACTCATTGACTGTACGAACCAGCAATATAAAATTTATCCAAGTGCAAATAAAATAATGGTGTTTAAAATAATATTTTTTTTTACATTTATATAATTCTATACAAATATTTGAAGTTGTATTGCATTAGTAAAGTTTCTCATCAAAAAACAAGTATATATAGTATATACATCTAAATATACATACATACAACATACGAATAAATAAAATTAAAGTGTATTTTTTGTAATATCACAATAACAGCTTTTTCCTAAATACAATTTCTAATCTCCGAAACAGCTGGACACCAATTTTGACGGGACTTTTACTGGCAGATAGCTGATGTTGTAAGGTCTAGCATATGCGGGCTTAGGGATCCGAGCAAAAAAAAATAAAATTAGTACCTACCTAACAAAATCCGATTCAAATATACCTAAGTAATTTTGTTTTTTTTTTAAATAATTTCACGCGAACTAAGGTGGCGGGGGAACAGCTAATTTGTTTATATTTTATTCCTAGTTTTCTTTAACCTTTGGTCACCCAATGCTGATTAGGTCTATTCTTAATCTTACTTTCCACTTTTGGCAGTTTTTAACCGACTTCCCAAAAAGGCGGAGGTTCGCAATTCGATTGTATTTTTACGATGCACCTATCTCCCCAGTTTGGACCAATTTGAACCTCAAAAGATAGAGCATCTAGCGAAGATCTGTTTTCTCGCATTTTTTTTTACAAAGTCAAAGATTTAGACGGAATTAGAAATAACATAGCGCCACACCTGAAATCCCCGAAGAGTTAGTTTGCAGACACGAAACTTGCGACGGCCGAGCGATGGCGACGCGACGCGACGGCGATGTGTATATCATCATCGCGTCGCCTTGCTGCCGCCATCGCAAGTTTCGTGCCCGCAGACTTTAGACAGCGGCGTATCTAATAATACACCCACATTTCGCGCCAGTTAAGTGTTATGTATGTATCTTGTATGGCATAAACCAGGCAGAAGAATTTATATTTTTATTATTTATTACGATTAATTATGAATAAAGGAAAAAAAAACACCGGCTCACATTCCACAAATGTTTATTTAAAAAGCAAGATTGCCAGTATTGCCACAAATATTTTTGCGAAACCATCCTATGAGATGTAACATTTAACTTTGAAAAATTCATAAATCACATTATACATGCGGTAACCGACACATCGAAATACATTAATAGTGAATAGGTACTTTACTTTTAAGAAAATATGCAAAAGAAAACACAACGTGAATTTTATATACATATAAGGCCCTGTCCCATCGTCGTAGTATGGCGATTCTATCTCTATTGTAAAGTTGTTGCCAATTAAGATCGCAAGAAATCAAGAAAGTCAAGAAACAGAGATAGGTGGCGTTAGTAAACGAGATAATACTGGCTGTTCATAGTTTTCATATGTTGGTGAAAAGCCTGTTAAATATAAAATTCGTTTTTTGGAGTTTTACTCGCAAATCGCCAATCGCCGACGGTGGGACCGCGCCCTAGGCAGTTTAGCGCAAATGAAATCAATGTTAGTAAGCGAAAAACAAAAAAAAAATAACAATTTCGCGTAAAAAGCGATAAGTACCACATTTAAATTTAGAATTATATAAATACAATCACAATTGCTACAGAAAACGTCTAAATACATAGTAATTTAGAATTATATAAATACAATCACAATTGCTACAGAAAACGTCTTAATACATAGTAATTTAGAATTATATAAATACAATCACAATTGCTACAGAAAACGTCTAAATACATAGTAATAATTTATACAAACAAAATTAAATTTTATAATAAGAAATGAGCCTAGTTTTTTTTTAAGAGATGAGATATAGGTATATATAAATAAAATAGTTACTGAAATGCAAAGATTTTCTACGTTTACAAAACTCGTGGAAGAGACAAAACGCTATCACACACATAAGTTTTTTTTAGTACATATATTCAAGTACAGTACAATAATGAAAAAAGGTCCTAGAGCGGTACCAAAAACAATTTACTATAACCCATTTTTAATTAATTAACGAATTATAAACCATATCGTAGAACGATAGAATTGATTTTTTATTACTACCAGTATAAAGTAACACATCAACCTACTACAATCTGTCGAATTTCTCTACTTAATAGAGTTTCAACCTTATCTCTATAACATTAGGTTTAAGGTTGATTGGGAAAAATTGACAGTTTCGGTTATGTTGATGTGCTGATCTGTTCTTTCGCTTTTATGGTCACAATTTTTTCGAATGTGACAAAACTATTCGATTGAACCTCTGATTCGATTCGTACTGTAATATTTTAATGAGGCCGTGAATATTGAGCTTATGTACAGTCAGGGGCATTAATCGGTAAGCAAGGTGACACCAACTAAACTAAAGTGAGAAGTCTTTCAAGTAGCGTAACAATTAATGTCCATGACGGAATGAACAAAAACAAGCAATTTTAACACAAATAACGTTTGTTAATTAAAAAAAAAAACAATAATTTCCTAATAATATTTGCTACCTTACAAATGATTGCGTAAGTATGACACCGACCTTACTCAACAACATTATGTTAACAGAAAAAAAAAACTTAAAACATTTTAGCGACACATCTACGGAATTATGCAGTAAAAACAACGAAAAGCGACCTTATGACTACGTCAATTAGATCACAATGATTTTGGCGACATTCATGATGCTGACATAATTATGCCATCTTATAGAATTGGGCCAATCAAAAGAACCATACAGGAATGGGTATTTCAATGACAAATTTTTGATTAGATATCACTGAATTTGGGCGACATGAATTCGGCTTTACGGTACTAATTTCAGTAGAAGTGTCACTGTTTTCTAAGAATACAGTGCTACAAGGATCTTTTAGCGCGTATACGTGTGTTGACGCGTGTATAAGCTCGCACAATCGCGAATTAAGTCGTCACTTTTTCTGACAGCTGACATTTTAATTAAGCGAACACGCGCTTATTCGGTACAAGCTTATACCTACGCACTTCAAATAGGGTATTTAACAAAAAAAATCTAATTAGTCCGTCAGATAGATTTCCAAAAAATATTAGACGTATTTTTTCTTTTTTCACGTAAACAATAAATGAAAACGATACAGTGGTTCGAAAACTCGCGCGACGTCATAGTTTTATACATTTTTTACCAGAAAGTGACGTCTCCAGCCCCCACTCACGGTCTTTGACACGTTTTATTTTCGTCAATCTTTATTAATTTGATAAAACAAAAAATACGTATCCAATATTTTTCGATAATCTAACGAACGGACTAAACTGAATCATATTTTTGTTAGTCAGTCAACTACCCTATAACGTTATTTTAATACAGCTCTAATCATATAAAATGGCGGCGTTACTACGCCAAGAGATCCTTGTGAAACTGTACATTATTTGCTACCTGACAACTGTGAGTGTGTGTGTGTGCGAGTTTAGAACGTGTGTGTGAAGCTTGTCTCGCGGGTCCTCGCGTCACTTGAGTGCGCACTCCACGAACACGGCGATGGGCGCGGCCGGGGCCGGGGGGCCCGGGGCCGGCTCGGGGCCCGGCGCGGGGCCCAGCGTGGGGACCAGCGCGGGGCCCAGTGCGGGGGCCCCAGTGCGCCCAGCTGAGAACTGCGACGCGGTCAGCGGGCGAAGATCCTTGAGTATGCAACTGGAATAGAGAGTGAATATTTTGTTAAGGTCGGACTTTGAGAGTGAATATAAGATAAATATAATTATCCTCAGAGACCAAACTTATCGACGCTAAAATCATTTGATTGAACCGATTACTCATTTTGCTTACGACAATAATGACATAACTCGGAAAATATGAAATACAGAGAGATTGTATTGTACTAGCTTGATATGCTGAAGTCTATAAAATAAGGCAACTGATGCTAGCCTTACAGCTGCTGAAATGGAACTGGGCTGGTCACATCTGCCGCATGTCATGCCTACAATCGCACAAGATCGCGAAAAGTGGAAATAGGGAAGGGAGGCCATTGTGCTGCAGTGGGAAAATACAGGCTACATCACCAGCTTATAATGTTCCTACTGTAGGGATTCAGGCCCCCTCTCTAGGAGACGGATGGGCTATATTCCACCACGCGGGCCCAGTGCGGGTTGGTAGATGTGACATGTCTTATTTTTTTTTGGTTCTAGGACATGTCGGTTTCAGTTTTGTGGCAACAATACAGGCTTATAATCCATACTAATATTATAAATGCGAAAGTAACTCTGTCTGTCTGTTACTCAATCACGCCTAAACTACTGAAACAATTTGCATGAAATTTGGTATGGAGATATTTTGATACCCGAGAAAGGACATAGGCTACTTTTTAATAAAAAAAAAAAACTTTATTCAAGGGGTTGAATGGTACGAAAATATTACTTTTGGTCGTGATAACCGGCATCGGTAGCGATAACCGACATCCGCGCGGTTGAAACCGCGGGCATCAGCTAGTAATAAATAATACTCACGCAAGTCTAGCATCGACGACAGGTCTAACAGTGGGCACGGGGAAGCCGTTGAAGGGCGAGGCCACGGGCAAGGTGTACGCGCCCATGTCGCGGAACACGAGCCAGTCTCCCACGGCCAGGGCGGGCAGACGCGCGCGCGGTAAGACACAGTCCAACCCGTCGCACGTCGGGCCCCACACCGAGCAGTCAGACTCGCAGGAACCGTTGTCCTGGGGAGGGGAACCGGTCACATTAACAACAAACAAACAACATTCATTTATGGGAGTGTAGTCTTCGGCAGAATAGGGTAGTTGACAAAAAAATCTAATTAGTCCGTCAGATAGATTTTTAAAAAAAAAGGGACACTTTTTTTTTTGTTCACGTAAACAAAAAATGAAGATCATACAGCGCTTCGAAAAGTCGTGTAACGTCACAGCTTGGTACATTTTTTAGCACGAAGTGACGTCACAAACCCCCACTCATGATCTTTCACATAATTTGTTTGTTTTTATTTTTTTTTGTTTTTTTTTCAAATAATTTATAATCTATCAGACGGATTATAAAGAATCATATTATTTAAACAGGAATCCCTATTTTCTCAATATTACACTGAGATAGTGTACCTACGTACAGGTTACATCCGGAATTCCGAACAACAGCTCACAACTTAGGACCCATTTATATTAATGACAATAATATCCGTGGTGCTACACAACTGGGCTTATCTCAGTTGTATACGTCCCTGTGTGCCTATTGGCCTTGTTCTGTTCTGTCTCCTGCTGATATGGAGGGAAGTGGAAATGGGGTTGGCAAGTGAAAGCTGATTGTAGATGGCGTGTCCATAGCTTGTCCCAATCCGACCAATGAGGTCAAGCTATTTTGAAATATAAAATGACATTGACAGATATTCAACCAATGAAGAGCTTAGGTTCATGCGGTGCTAGCGCCATTAGTTCCACCAGTTGCCCGTCCCATTATGCACATTATCCACAAAAAAAGGAGGTGCTATAATACTTACGTTGAGCGGTTCAGCGACGACCCGCTGATGATCGTAGAGCACGCAGTTGAAGGAGCCGTACACACCGTCGTTGATGAAGTACATCGTGTGCGTCTCTGAGCTCTCGTCGCCAAACTCTTTAGTCGCCACCTAGCGGAAGTGACAAGAGTTATCATTTAGAGGGCAAGTGTAGCATAAGCATCATCCACCTATAATGTTCCCACAGCTGGGACTCCAGGCTTTATCTGTAAGAGCCGAGGGAATGGGCTATAATCTACCACGAGGGTTGGTACTGTTGGTAGATGTCACATGTCTTCGAATTTTTGGTTCTAAGACATGCCGGTTTCCTCACGATGTTTTCCTTCATCGTATTGAGAGCAGCGGTGATGAAATAAACTTGTGCCGACTAGCGACATCTATCGCAACACCTGCGTACTAACAAACGATCGACAGAAGTTCCTACATCGCGCTATCAACATTATCCGCGACATAAGCCTACTACATAGGAGCTCCCGACTTACATAATTATATCGAGCAGTTAGCCCGCCGGACACAACACCCATCCGGTCGGAGGATCCTCCCTTTTCTATGGGGGATGAAGAACTTTACACCCTGTTCCTCACCACCCCCAAAAACTATACAAAGTAATACGCCTGCGTGGGTTTATACTCACGACTTACTGCTCGTTAGTTGGGGTCGCCACCAATAAGCCACCGCTGCTGCCATTATTAATTAATTTCATTAAGTTTGTTTCGACCAGAACTCAGCCACATTGGCGGCGTTGGTAGTGGCTATAGACAGGACAGGATACGTATTGGCATGACCGTTAGTGTACGTACCTCTCGCTTGGCGTGTACCATGGCGGCCAGCGTGTATGCGGCGGCGGCGAAGTACCGGCCGGGCTCTGCGATGACACGCACCGAGCGCTCCGGGAAGTGCTCCTCTAGGGACGAGTTGATCACCTCGGCCACCTGGGTACCACAAATGAGTTTTTAACTGGTCATGGTCACGAATATTATTCATCATCATCATCATTTCAGCCAAAAGACGTCCACTGCTGTACATAGGCCTCCCTCAGGTGTCGCCACATTGACCGGTCCCGTGCGTCTCGCATCCAGCGGGTCCCCTCAACCTTCACCAGGTCATCGGTCCACCTAGTGGGAGGCCTTCGAACGCAACGTCTTCCAGTTCGCGGAATATTGTTACACTTAATAACACGAATATTATTATTTACACTTAAAACCCTTCACACACTTGTACTTTAGTTTATCAACTGGTCATGGTGCTTGCAACAGCGCCGAAATATCGGAAAGTCGAAACAAATAGTTAACATGTTATAAAACATTGTTATAAAACATGTTTCAGTAATTTGCAAACTGAATGTTTTAAAACGTGTTATAATAGCAATGATAATGCCTTGTGGCATTAAGTCCGCCTATGTACACACGGCTACACATCAAGCTATACAAAACCAGTTAATCTTGGCCTCTCTTTACAAGATCTTTTCGCACAATGAACGTTCAGATTATACTGGTTTTGTATAGCTTGATGTGTACCACTCTTGTGCATGAAGTTTAAATAAATAAATAAATAGCGTAACAAATGTTACACAACACAGTTATATTGCATTTTATTCTAATGTGTACAGTATTTTTATATATTGCAATGTTGAAAAACAATGTAACATAAGTTTACGTGTTATAAAACACAAGTTGCACAACATGTTACATGATCTGTCCTTCAGTTCCATGACCTTTATAGTTTCAAGTGTACACTAAAGCCGCGTTTCCACTAGGCAACATTTGGCGCGCGACAAGTGACGCTCAACATGTACGGCAACGCTACACAACAGCGCGCGACGTTACCAGCTGGTGCGCAACATTGTAAAGTAGTGGATGCGTAGACAGACAACGTTTTTCAACAAAAGTTGCGCGTCAAACGCGGCTTAAGATGAGTGAAGTGTTACCTCGCAGATGGAAGAGTGCGTCCCCCCCGGGAAGCCGCCCCCCACGTCCAGCAGCCGCATGCCCCTGTGGCCCACGTTGTGTCCCACGTGGAACAGCGCACGGGACAGCGCGATGGCGCGCGCGTACACTTCCGTCTCCATAGCGCCGCTGCCCACATGGAATGATACGCCAATCACCTAGGGAAAGAATAGGAAACAATTAATATAAAGATGGAACACGGTGCAAAAGAGACTTAACTCTGTTTTCAAGATGGACATACATAAATACTTTAAACATATCTTAAATTATAGCTCATAATAAATACTCCAAACGATTAAACTGCGAAGGGTGTCTAAGTCGTCGGAAACAAAAGGAAGGTCCAATTGATAATGAACATGATAACAATTATACTATTACAGGCACTTTTGCATTTCAAACACAAAAGGAATAATGTACAGTCACAAGGCATAACAACTTGTGAAAGTACTGTAGTTGCCTATTCCCATGTGTAAACTTCTATGGAAAATAATGGGCAAGAAACTACCTAGACTCTCTTTTAAATCAATTAGATTTTGACGCCACTACCAGCGTTATCGCGGACGATGCGTTTTGAGTTTGCGTTCCTTTCATCAAAATCACGCTACATAAAATAATAAATTGTATTTGCTACATAAAAAAATAAGTGAAGTATTATAAAATTAAACAAGTTCATCACAATGTTTGTTTGGGCCAATATAAAAGAACAATATTTAGAAGAAATTTTGAAAGTTTTGTATGTCTTACATATTCCCTATTGCAGAAATTAGTATGTTATAAGTGTTACTTACGTCCAAGCCGAGCACGGCAGCCAACTTGAGCAGACGCGGCGCCTCGGTGACGGGGTCACAGCCAAACTTGATGCCCAGCGGACACTGCGCGGACGCCGCGTCGCAGCGGATGCGGATCACAAGCCTGGCAATGCATACAGCATTAGCACAATCTACTCAATTATTCTATCTAGGCTAGCAAATGAAAAAGGAAACGTCAGAAAATTAACATGGAAGGAACATGGATTTTTGTCGGTAAAAGTAAAAAACTGGCTATGTGCGACTCGGACTCGTATGTACATGAAGAGTTCCGTACCAAAACGAAAAATTTCGTTTGTTGTATGGGCTCCACTTAAATATTAATTTTATTTTGTTTTTAGTATTTTTTGTTATAGTGGCAACAGAAACACATAATTTGTGAAAATTTCAACTGTCTAGCTATCGCGGTTCTTGCGATACAGCCTGGCGACAGACAGACGGACGGACCAGACAGCGAAGTCTTAGTAACCTCGTCTTATGGCCCCGTTTTTACCCTTTGGGTACGGAACCCTACAAAAGATCAAAATTGTTTTTACTATATAGGTATAACTAGATAACTCAATGTGTAAAATGTGTTACTAGGGAGCTTGACAAGCGCTGCTTGGCACGGGTTCGAGAGATATGGAAGGAGTGGAGAAAAGCTAGCAAAAACTGGCCAAGTGCAAGTCGGACTTGCACATAAAGGGTTCCGTACCATGACTTCTTATAGATTTTCCTGTGTGTGTGTGTGTTATTCTGTGTGTGTGGAATTTCGGTTTTTTTTTTCAGAATTTTAGGTTCAATAGTTTCGGAGATAAGGGGGGGGGGAATGGTCGGACGGACAGACAGACAGACACACGAATGATCTTATAAGGGTTCCGTTTTTTCTTTTTGAGGTACGGAACCCTAAAAAAACAATTTTCTTTCTTTCTTTCTTCAAATGTTAATAACAAGACATTGTACTCACTGTGCATGCGGCATGTGTTGTTTGATCTTCATAAGTTCGGTCTCGGAGTCGAACGTCATCACGTCGACGCCGACGGCCGACGCGTAACGGATGTGCGAAGCCATCTTAGCTGGGTTAGCGAAAATAATGCGCCTGGAACAAAAATAGTTCATTAGCAAGCCTATATTATCACTGGATTTGAAGCGTTCGCCTTAGTAAAGTAAAGTTGACAATTGAATAATCGACTCCGATGGAGGTGACGAGCTTGATCTCGACCTTGGAGGCGCAGTCGAAGCCGGTGCCCAGTATAACATAGAACATGTCGGGGTACTCACTCGGGCGCGACTCCGATGGAGGTGACGAGCTCGATCTCGACCTTGGAGGCACAGTCGAAGCCGGTGCCCAGTATAACATAGAACATGTCGGGGTACTCACTCGGGCGCGACTCTGATGGAGGTGACGAGCTCGATCTCGACCTTGGAGGCACAGTCGAAGCCGGTGCCCAGTATAACATAGAACATGTCGGGGTACTCACTCGGGCGCGACTCCGATGGAGGTGACGAGCTCGATCTCGACCTTGGAGGCACAGTCGAAGCCGGTGCCCAGTATAACATAGAACATGTCGGGGTACTCACTCGGGCGCGACTCTGATGGAGGTGACGAGCTCGATCTCGACCTAGGAGGCGCAGTCGAAGCCGGTGCCCAGTATAACATAGAACATGTCGGGGTACTCACTCGGGCGCGACTCCGATGGAGGTGACGAGCTCGATCTCGACCTTGGAGGCGCAGTCGAAGCCGGTGCCCAGTATAACATAGAACATGTCGGGGTACTCACTCGGGCGCGACTCCGATGGAGGTGACGAGCTCGATCTCGACCTTGGAGGCACAGTCGAAGCCGGTGCCCAGTATAACATAGAACATGTCGGGGTACTCACTCGGGCGCGACTCCGATGGAGGTGACGAGCTCGATCTCGACCTTGGAGGCGCAGTCGAAGCCGGTGCCCAGTATAACATAGAACATGTCGGGGTACTCACTCGGGCGCGACTCCGATGGAGGTGACGAGCTCGATCTCGACCTTGGAGGCGCAGTCGAAGCCGGTGCCCAGTATAACATAGAACATGTCGGGGTACTCACTCGGGTGCGACTCCGATGGAGGTGACGAGCTCGATCTCGACCTTGGAGGCGCAGTCGAAGCCGGTGCCCAGCGCCGCCAGCGTGCTCACCAGCAACTTGTCGTCGTTGCATTTCACCGCTAAACACAATATATGATAAATATATATACTGCTAATTTTGTGTAACCAGACTTGTGAATGTGGACAAAGTAAAACGAGTATTAAGGTATGTTATGTAGCAGATGGTGTTTTTTTGTTTCTGCCCTCTAGTATATATTAGCCTCTAGTATTATTAGTGTTTAAAGTATAGCCGATTGCTAGGCTGGATGTACGAGTTTCGGATCATTCCCACTAGTTCTACTGCACAGTTCTACGATAGAACTAGTGGGAACTTTTTTTAATTTTTTTTCCCACTAGTTCTACGATTCAAGGTGGTACGAAATCGTAGAACTAATGGGAACGAAAAGTCAATGATTTTTTTCGTTCCCACTAGTTCTACGCTATACGGGTGTTACAAAATCGTAAAACCAGCGGGACTCAAGTTTCTCATTCGTTCTATCACACAGTTTAGGGTACAACTATGGTCCAAACTACCAGGAGTATAGAAGTAGGAAGGATGTATTGGAATCTTTGAATCAAATCTAAATTATTCCTTTCTAATACCATGTACTTTTTTTTTGTTGGAGATAGTAAACCAGGATAGTAAAGTCCGACAAAGTACCAGGAGAATAGAAGTAGGCAGAAGGTATTAAAAACATATTTTTTGAAAAAAAAAAAATGTTCTCAAGACCTTCTACCTACTTCTATTCTCCTGGTAGTTTGTGCCGTAGTTGTACCCTAAACTGTGTGATAGAACGAATGAGAAACTTGAGTCCCGCTGGTTTTACGATTTTGTAACACCCTTATAGCGTAGAACTAGTGGGAACGAAAAAATTCATTGACTTTTCGTTCCCATTAGTTCTACGATTTCGTACCACCTTGAATCGTAGAACTAGTGGGAAAAATATTTAAAAAAAGTTCCCACTAGTTCTATCGTAGAACTGTGCAGTAGAACTAGTGGGAATGATCCCGAGTTTCGGGTCGGTTTTTTCTTCCATAAATACTGCAGATATGAATGTGCCGACACAAACAAGTCACTTTCTAACAGGACGATACGTATTTAAAGCATTCTATCACCATGGTAATTATTGAACAATGCATTGTTAATTTTCTGACGTAAAGGGAAACAACTATCGTCAACTTGATTGGAATAGTACCTACCTAATTAATTGTTTAACCGGGTATTGCTGATAAGGATAAAATTGTACTAGTGGCAATTTCCCTTTATTTGGAGTGCGCAACAAAATAATTTATTACTAGCATACCATCCCTGTCTCGGTTACATCGCCTATTCCTTTGCCCAACTATGTTGGTGTGGTTTCCAGTCTAACCAGATGCAGCTGAATACCATTATTTTACATGAAGCGGCTGCCTATCTGACTTCCACAACCCATAGTATTGGATAATATGATAGTACCCCTTAGTAAGACCGGTTGTCAGTCTTTCGGGCCACTGACTATACCTGTAACGACTGCCATAGTAATCGGAAACAAAGTATTGATGAGACTCACCATAGAAGGGCTCGACGCGCGGCATGAGTTCCTTCCAACGATGGTACCTCGCGACCACCTCCCCGAGATCCATCACGTAGAACGGGTCCTCCTGCGTGCCCGTCTCCACGATCTCGCGGATCAGCGCCGTGGGCGACCACGGCCCGTCCATCACAGTGATAAGCTGTTCTTCTTCTACGACCTTCATTGCGGCTGGGATGTTGAGCCTTGTGCGGTTACGGTAAGGTTGACTTTGGAGCCGACTTAGCCCCGGCAGTGCCGGAGCGTGGGGTCGGCTATGCTGCGCTTGCCTGTCCGGGCCGATAGGGTCGGTGTCAAGTGTTCGAGCCGGGTTGTGGTGGCCCACTAGCGCTAGTCCACAAGTGTCAGCTGGAACAATTATACCATTGCTTATTTCATATTTTAAAAACATAAATAGACCGCAAATATCATACACAAGGACACACATGACACAGGAGGGGACGATCTCCCGGTCGGGAGGCCCTAAAAGGAGCGGTCGAGCTTCGTCGACAAGAATTGTAGCAGTATTAGCAGGCGCTCATAAGCTCTCGCTTATATGCAGCGGGCCCGGAATGTTAAAGAGTCATGAACTAACTGCAATCTGTGTACTAGGCACTCATACAATATGAAGAGACTAATCTAATGACTCTCTGGCTATTCCTAAGCCTAAGCAGCAATTCCGGAATTTCGCACATGCTTTCAATGATTTATCGAATCGATTAATTGCACCTGTGTCTGAGTACCAGGCGCTCATAAGTTCGAAGAGACTCACGTAATGTCTCGCTGGCGTCAACGGGCCCAGAATTTCACTGAGTCCTGAAATAATCATGTTTTCTAGGCACTTATACAATGTCATGACTTCCATCAATTGATTGACAGGTGTCCCAGTACCAAGCACTCATAAGTTTAAAGACTCACGTAATGTCTCGCTGGCGTCAGCGGGCCCGGGCTCGCAGCCAGGGCGGGTCTACGTTGAGGGCGCGGCGCCAACAGAGCGGCGCGGGGCGCTGGCGCGAGGCCTGCTGCGGCCTGCTCAGCCGCACACGCCCGGCACTTGTAGACGCGCCGGACTCGCCCGGTGCTCCCTGGAACAATAAATGGAACAAACTAACGTAAAAAAAAAGAACATAGAACAAATAACGTCAAAAAATGAAGAAGATTTAGGATTTTACAAGGTCAAAGTCAGAGGAAAACCAGATCTTCTACTATAGATTACAGACACCCAAAAAACTCATCACCCTGTGTAAAACGTTTTACTAGGGAGGGAGGACTGCGTGACTCTTCGAAAGAGATACCTGTAAGTCATCATCATCTGCCTAGCCTTTTCCCAACTATATTGGGGTCGGCTTCCAGTCAAACCGGATGCAGCTGAATACCAGTATTTTACATGGAGCGACTGCCTATCTGACCTCCACAACCCAGTTAATACTAGGTAATACAATACCCTTTGGTAAGACTGGATGTCAGAATTTCAGGTCACTGACTACCTGTAACGACTGCCAAAGATCTATATATATGGCAGCCGGGACCAACAGCTTAACGTGCTTTCCGAGGCACGGAGAAAACTCGGTATGTCGGGCGGTCACCCATCCACAGACCGACCGACCTGACGATCGACCTGAGTGGCAGTTCTTATTAAGCCACGAGCTCCTCAGAGAGATACCTGTAAGCATTCCAACACAAAAGGCTAATACAAAAAGAAGGAACATGGATCGGTTTTAGTCAGTACAAGTCTGAGTTGAAGTCTTATTTATTTTTATCCATTTCCAAGCGCAAAGGTCTGCAAACTTTTAAGACTTGGTTGACTTTTGCGCTTCTTCATTTCGTATGCAATGTATTGGTATAGCATACCAAAAGAATATTATTCCAATGAATCTGCAGTCATAACACTCACAACTCGTGTTTCTACATATAAGAAACGTTATCATGATTTTGACAGCAGATTTAGGGATCTTTACATTGTTTAAAAGAAAGTCGCTCACTCTGTACGTTTCAATCTTTTAAAGTATTTAAACTACTTAAAAGATTTTAATGCAGTTTTCACCAGTAGAGTGATTCAAGAGGAAGGTTTATATCTGCACACGTGCGAAGCCGGGACAAGTCGCTCGTCCGCTATAAAACTGACTTTCAGTAGTCAGACATAACAGCCAAATGGCGAATTTGGTAGTAAGTAGAGTTTTTAGGACAAAACTATGTCAGTCCAATGGGTTACTGCTCACTCCATTCGATTCAATTATCAATTTCTAGAGATTAATTTACCAAACTGCAGAAAATCGCATGGAAAATAATTATGATAGAGATAGTATCTCTTAAACGTCGCAATTTATTTGATAAGCCGATATTATCATAGCTGTTTATAGCTTTTCAACAATAATCTATAATCTTAGCAATAACATGACGATGAAGACATAAAAAATACTATTTTATTACCTCACAAAGTAATCCGCTGACCGATTACGCAAACTAGTCGATAAAATATTTACAATCAGCGCTTTATTATAGTGGTTAAAAAAATGAACACCGTTTTTTAAAATGTATACCTTTTTTTAAAATAAACACTTATTTTATTATCATTTATCACACACCGTTATACCGGAGATGAGCCTTGAACTAAGTCACTTCGCGTTTTTCGAAAACTGATATGAAAAGATAAGTGGGCTGACGACAGTTATCGCTAGAGTTGATATTTATATTATATAACGTGTGATGATGACATAAACGAATTGGGAATACATCGTAAATGTATATAATGGTATCTATTCTATAGGTACGGGAAGTTGTATTTGCGGAAATTCGATCCAAATAAGTAATATTAGGCAAAGTTTTCACCAAAGCGGTGACGAGTGGAGTAGAAAGGATACGAGCAGGGATCGACCAATCACATTGGTTGAAATCCCATATCGTGTCGCTCGTCTCTCCTGTGATTGGTCGAATATCGTACGTCACCTTGGTGGAAACCATGTTTACTAGATCAGGTTGAATTAAAACTTTTAAAACCGTAGTTCACGAAAAAACTTTGCCATCTAAAGCTTGAATTTAAACCTCACACTTTCGGGGATCAAGGAGGAGGAGCTCGTGGCTTAATAAGAACTGCCACTTGGGTCGATCTTTAGGTAAAGCTGTGCTTGCCTAGGTCGGTCTGTGGATGGGTGACCGCCCGACATAGGTACCGAGTTTCCTCCGTGCCTCGGCAAGCACGTTAAGCTGTTGCTCCCGGCTGCCATATATATAGTCTTTGGCAGTCGTTACAGGTAGTTAGTGACCTGAAATTCTGACATCCAGTCTTACCAAAGGGTATCGTATTACCTAGTATTAACTGGGTTGTGGGGGTCAGATAGGCAGTCGCTCCATGTAAAATACTGGTATTCAGCTGCATCCGGTTAGACTGGAAGCCGACCCCAATATAGTTGGGAAAAGGCTAGGCAGATGATGACTTTCGGGGATCAAAATACCAGGGGCTTATCAGATGGCTGACAACTCAAAATGGCATAGCAGCTCAATGTAAACACACATTAGCATGAGGTCTTGGATTCGATTGGGTTGAAACTTGAAAGTGTTATTGGGTTTTTCAATCAGGAACACCGGGCACAAATCCAAACTCCGTGCTGGCTGCTAATGAGAAATACCAGCCACGGAATCTACATTTGTGGCCAGTCGATAACAATAGGCTCGCCCCTTACATGGGACTTAAACAAAATTGGCGCAAAGTTGGTGTAAGTATCTACTATTAAACACACCTCTGCTTAACAATTCAGGGATTACAGGCGACCAGGCGTGATGGCCAAGTGATGGTTGTGTTGGTATACGGTCTTCATAACTCAGCCTATTTTTGAGAAATCGTCGATCATACTCCATTTACAGTGAAACTTGGTTGTGGGACCTGGATAAGTGAGAAACCTCCATAACTGGAACTCATGCTGAGGTCCCAATACTCAACCCAACATATCTGAGACCCTGGGTAAGTGGAATACCTCTATTAGTGAGACAAATTTTCAGGTCCCTTGAGGTCTCACTTAACCAGGTTTCACTGTATTATTATAAAACTTGTCGGTTCGCCCGTCATACTTTATTTTGACTGCCCAAAAAAAGGTTGTTTTACGTACCTAGTTTAAAAATAGCGTAGCTTATTTTGGAAAAAAAAGTAAAAAACTAAAACCCGACTACGACAAAAAAAAACGACGCTGAAAAAGTATGAAACAAGATTTTCAGGATAGAACAAAAAGAAAAGCCGTAGTCACACGGTATTAAAGTGTTTAGGTTGGTACCTATAACGTGTGACTACGGCTTTTCTTTTTGTTCTATCCTGAAAATCTTGTTTCATACTTTTTCAGCGTCGTTTTTTTTTGTCGTAGTCGGGTTTTAGTTTTTTACTTTTTTTATTTAAACTATTTTGGTGTTAAATATTTTTTTTTACTCTTGACTTTTTGTCCGCTAGGGGGCGTGATTTTAAATTTGAGCAATATTTTGGAAATGTACAAGTGAGGCCCTTTCAAATGATACCAAACACGGCGTATTTATCTCCATTTTTATTTTTTAAGCCTTACTTTTTGTCCGCTAGAGGGCGCCAAATCGCTTTTTGTGACACGTCACGTAGCCTATGTTCAGCGGAAAATTAAGACGGTTCTAACGATACCTCATATGTCGAGTTCCGATAAGTAGACTAGAAGCTATGAGGGAACAGATGAAGATACACACATACATACATACATACATACATACAAACATACATACATACATACATACATACATACATACATAGCCAGTCAAAATCATAACCCTCCTTTGGCTTTGCCGTAGTCGGGTAAAAACCAAATCCAAAACAGAATTAATCACGTCATAAAGGGGAAAAAGTTTCGGAAAGTTTGAAGATAACGTGCTGAGTTTTTTAAATAACATAACTTATTTTAGAAAAACGTGATATATTTATAAATTATGAATCGTTTCATGGGCTTCCTTTGTAAAGGGTAAACGTTTTTCAGAGTTTGTACTTATAAATAATTACGATCGTATACGTAGGGCTATCAAGTCGACCAATTTTCACCCTTATGCTATGAGCTGTTAAGGTTGAAAACTGGTCAACAGTAGCTTCGGTAGTACTACCTATGTAATTATGGAACCCTACCCCTTGCTTACTGGTAAAACCCAGTAGGTAGGGTTGTCAACGGTTTCCGGTAGTTTAGTTCTTTTTGAATTATTAACTTAAAGACGCATGGAACTGATCATATATGGTAGAAGCTGTAGCATTTGATGATCTCCAGCTGACTCAGAAGGCATTATACAGGGTGTTAACCCTTCACGTAGCCGTCAACCCAGGCATTAGGTACAGTGCGATCAAATTATCTTGGCAGCTCTGAACATAGGCTTTGCGAAATTTTACGCATGTAAACTTGGGAATAAAACTGTTATTGCCAGATAAACCAATACTTAAACGATCAGAAAATATCTAATTTAAACAGTGAGAAATACAAATAAAATAAATATCATAACACTTTTATACATTCGTTGTAACAAAATGACCTGCACGAAGTTCGGAGCTGCCAAGATAATTTGATCGCACTGTACATCAAACTTAGTGTAACCTTATGCAAAAATTATTGCTGGGAAAGACTTTATTGTTTGATTTACCTCGTCATGGGGCCAGTAGACAGCCCTATCTTTACTGGTCATCTTTAATGCATAGGTAAACGGTATTGGAAACATGTAATTCCATGATTAAAGTGGTGTGTCACAATAATGTGCAATAATATCTACATATTATTGCACATTATTGTGACACACCACTTGAACTGAACATGTATATGATGTATACATGTATATTTTTCGTACCACTAGCTCAAAAAAGTGACATTCTATGCCACAAAAAGCGAACAACAATAATAATAATAATAATAATAATATTCCACAACTATCACACAACGCCATCTAGTCCCAAGCTAAGCAGAGCTTGTGTTATGGGTACTAGACAACTGATAAACATACTTATATATTTCTAAATACATACATATTAAAGATAAATTACACCCAGACACAGAACAAATGATCGTGCTCATCACACAAACATTTGTCCTGGGTGGGAATCGAACCCACGACCTCCGGCATAGCAGTTAGGGTCACTAACCACTAGACCAACAGGTCAGTCCAATAGTAATTTTCAATAATCATTGTCAATAGAAAATTGTACTGAATTTCATTCATCCTCTAGAGTCTAGGGGGAGAATGTGATTTCTTAATTAATTGGACCAATGTTTCGAATGTTAACTTTCACTTTTAATTGTCATTATTTTTACTAAATGCTTATCTCATAATATTATTGTGTTAATTTTTTCGCAAATGGTACGAAAAGTAGAGTATTTTCCTCGGTGATAAAGTTGTCTTAGTCTTTGGTGAACTTAAATCCCTCGCTACACTCAGGACTCGTCGCACATGGATTTGAAAAATCAGAGGTTCGAAGTTTTTTTTTTTTGGTGGTTGGGAAATCATCAAATAATTCCTCCTGCCTCCTGATTTATTAAAGCAGTTTTAAATGGTCTCTTTTCCTTTATCTAGTTTTTTCTTGCGTTGCTTCCCACAATTTTTAGAGGTTTTTGGGACAGTGTTGCAAGTTACAATAAATGATATTATTATTTTATAAAAGTCATTGATGATTATCATGATAATTACGAACCCTGGCCTTAACTGATATTAGTAGTATAGGACTTATGATGATGACTTATATGTGATGATAATTGATATCGACTGAGTGCCCTAATTATTGTTTAATTAGGGCACTCCTTACAATCAGTCATGATCAAAAACGTGCAAAAACTACCTCTTATTATCTCGTATATTATTAATAGTAGAATTATCGTAAAATTATCGATCGCTTTATTAATCTTATCGTCGAGTTAGCAACAGACTTACAAAACGATTAATGACAGTTTTTGCAAAGTGGCACCTAAATTACCTATATAACATCACGCCGTAGTAACTGTAGGGTTAAGCAGAGGTGTACCGAATAGTAAACCCACATGTCTCCAGTTTAAGTTCAATGTGAAAGAGGGTGAGCCTATTTCCAACAATCCGGCGTCGGAACCAGGCGCCTTGGCTGCTACTGAGAAATTCTTTATGGAAAATCCCAATTACATTTTGCCCGAGCCGGGAATCGAACCCAGGACGTCAAGCTCAGCAGTCAACATAAATAAGTTAATATTTTGCTCTGTTGCGATTTCAACTCTCGGCTTTTATTTAGGTATTAAATTAGGTGTCACCCACCTAATGCTAGCGAAGAGTTCTATTTCCGTCACAATATCTAAATTATTATCTTCAAGATTGTTTTAAACCCAGACGTCGTCGGCGGCATGATGAAGTAAGTAGAATAATTTAATCTTTTGAAGTAATCAGTGATAGATCATAATTATCGATTAGTAGTAAGTATTATTATTACTCATTTATAGATTATTGCGTCATTATTAGGTAACGCACTTTTTTATACCGGAAATGTTACAGTGTGCGACGAACTTATTTGTACAAAACTTCAGCAGGCTTTTAAGAACCTATATTTTAAAGAAATATAACGTCTATACAGATGAAATATAACGTAAGATCACGCCTATTCTCCCCAAGGAGTAGGCCAGGTTAATATAATTATCTATCTATATATAAATAAAAAGAGAAGTCCTGACTGACTGACTGACTCATCAACGCCAAGCCCAAACCCTTGGACCTAGAAAGCTGAAATTTTGCACAGAGGTTCCCTTTATAATGTAGACAAGGAATAAGGAAGGGTTTTTCGAAATTCAACCCCTAAGGGAGTTAAATAGGGGATGAAAGTTTGTGTGGAAAATCGTCATTTTCACGAGGGTGAAGCCGCTGGCAAAAGCTAGTCATTATCTATTCTCTTTGAAGACAGTGGTACAACTAGCCCATGCACACTGGGGCCTGTGTCTCAGCAGTGGGAACATTACAGGCTGATTATGCTACAAACTGGAGCAATAATCCCGAGCCCAAATTGGGAAATTCGTGGTAGAAAACCCCGAACACTGCCCGAACAGGGAATCGAAATGAGGCAGATAAAAGAAAATCATTCACACGGATAGAGAACCTCCTCCTTTCTGGAAGTCGGTTAAAAGCCTGTCACATTTTGTGAAGTAATTGTAGCCCAAATTCTTCTGCGCGTTGTTTTCGTTTTTAAATTGATTGAATACCAAAGTCCATTGATAAATTACGTACATATTTGAGTACTGGGTCCAGTATACATGTGTTTATCGAGTGTTCATTCTGTATAGTCAGAGAAACTAGCAAAATATTCAAAAAATTAAATGACTTCATAAATCAAATGATTTTATTTCACACTAACTGATGCCCGTGGCTTCGCCCGCGTGGATTTCGATGAAATTATATACTAAAACCTTCTTCAAGAACCACTCTATCCTTTGGTGAAAACAACATGAAAATCGGTGCAAGTTTTTGAGTTTATCGCGAACAGACAGACAGACGCGGCGGAGGACTTTGTTTTATGATATGAAGTGTAGTGATGGACCTACATACATATATGGACACTTATAAAACGTAAACAAAAAGGTGTACGGTTCGGGTTGGTCGTTTCCTATAAAGAAGAACTGGCAAAAAATACCATGGTTAATATTTTTGACAGATGGATTTGGGAAGGACACCTAGCAAGGCGTGATGATGGCAGCTGGAGTAAAGCTGTGACCAAGTGGCGTCCAAGGACTGAAAATAAGTGTTGGTCGTCCGGCGGCGACATGGCTGACGATATTGTTTCCATTGCGATTTTTTCTATCATCAGGATTTTTTCAGTAGCAGTCTGGATTTGTGCCCGGTCCCGTTTAGATTAGGCTCGTCCTCATATTAAATAGGACTTAAAACTCAAACGGTAAAATGTGGGTGTACTACTGGTTTGGTATACCTCTGCCTATAAACCTTCGCGAATTACAGGCGTCATGTTATGTTAATTATTAAAATTGCGAATTATTTTAATATTTAAAATAATAACTATATCACAGAGGATAAATATGTTTTTTTTTTTAAGTTTTCTAGAGTAACTACATAATGTTGAAATAAGTTTAGAATTGATGGCAATTTAAGTTATTTAATAATGAATTACTTATTGAATAAAATTAACCTTTAAAACATCCATCTTCTATCCCAGTTTTAGGACAGCTATAGTTAACACTTTTATGCTAACAGTACTTTTGATTGTTTTGCACTGGTGCTAACGACACTAATTCATGAACTCGAGCCCAAATTGAATTTACATCCAAAATCATACATGCATGGCAACATAAGTGGTATCAATTGAATCTGTTTGCTTTACAAGAGGCTGAGATGAGAATAATTTGGGAATGTGTGATATATAATATAACGCTCATCCATCTACACTTTACTATCACTACATCACTACTCACTATCACTATCACTATAATATAGTGATAGTGATATGATATGATATGAGAAAAAAAACCGCATCAAAATCCGTTGCGTAGTTTTAAAGATTTAAGCATACAAAGGGACATATGTCCCTATGTCCCTTTGTCTTACGCAACGGATTTTGATGCGTTTTTTTTTAAATAGATAGAGTGATTCAAGAGGAAGGTTTTAATACCTTTTTAGCACCCGTGCGGGTCACTAGTATATTATAAAGAGGAAAGATTTCTATGTTTGTAATGAATAAACTCAAAAACTACTGCGCCGATTTCAAAAATTCTTTCACCATTAGATCTACTTTTTATCCCTGTATTCCCACGGGAACGGGAACTACGCGGGTGAAACCGCGGGACGTCCGCTAGTCATCTATATGTGGATGGGCCTTTTCCCAACTATGTTGGGATCGGTTTTCAGTCTTACCTGATGCAGCTAAACACCAGTATTTTACATGGAGCGACTGCCTATCTGACCTCCGCGACCTAGTTAGTACTAGGTTTTATACGATACCCCTTTGGTAAGACTGGTAGTAAGGTTTTTGGGCCTCAAAAGGACAAAAAAAGTGCGGGTCGGCACTTAAAAACTCTATTGGACCGTTCGGGGTTTTCACCTACTGACTAGAAAATTCAGAAATCGAAAAAAGAAAACCCCCATCGTAGGTAATGAATGAGACTCTATTTTATAGTGTACTAGCTGATGCCCGCGGCTTCACCCGCGTGGATGTCGTTCAAATTATATACTAAAACCTTCCTCTTGAATCACTCAATCTATTAAAAACCGCATTAAAATCCGTTGCGTAGTTTTAAAGATTTAAGCATACAGACAAACAAACAGACAAAAACAGCGACTTTGTTTTATACTATGTAAGGACTAGCTGTTGCCAGCGGTTTCACCCGCTACAACTCGAAAGTTTTCCCACCCTAAAATTGGGATAAAAACTATCCTATGTGATAATCCAGGTTTTAAACTGTGTCATTCTGTGTTTAAATCCGTTCAGTAGTTTTTGCGTGAAAAAGTAACAAACATACACACTCACACACTATATAATATCATTGCACACACTCACTAACTTTCGCCTTTTTATTATTAGTGTGATAAGTAGGAAGTACGATAGTGTGATTAGTGTGTAATACACACAATATCAAGGAAGTTCAAACCAATCATCAGACAAATAAATCAGTAACCAAATAGTCATGGAACGTAACCAAAGAGTTTTCACGAGAATCGCTCCGTGACAGGCACATCAGTCGCTCCGTGACGTCACGAGGCGCCATGTTGAATCAGCGCGTGCGCAAGGTCAATGTTATGTGGTAAAAGATAATTCCATTACGCGCGTATGTGTGCGTGTGCTGAATAAATTTTCCCCGACTGTGGTGACAATTTCAGTTATGGAAAATTTGATTATAAACGATAAGTTTTGTTCTTATTTGAGAAAGCTTTTGACTATTATAACTGCAAGGGACTGAAAAACTTTATACATAAGTAGAAATGTACTTAAACTTACATGCTCTACCTACCGGTTAAAACGGATGACCCCGTCGAAACAAAACTTTGAAACGGATTTAACATTGAATTAATATGATAAGTTACCAACAAGTAATCTATTTTATTTGCTTAATTTTACTTTACTGTTTAGATACCTTTTTGGTCACATATCACATTAATTCAAAGTGGAAAGGGGTTGAACTTTTTTTTAAGGAAGCTGGCATATCGACCCACCGCCATATTGTTTTTTTTTTAGAAATCACGGCCCTCTGTGAAATTGGTATGTTCTATCCCCTTAGACTACTTAGTTTTTGTTGGAATACTATTCTCTAACTACCGAATTAAAATCTAAGCTTGACTGTACCTACAGTAGGAATTTATAAATGAATAATGTACAAATTAGCTTTTCATGAATTAATGAAATACAATGCTACTGTAAAACGGTATAAAATCTAACCGAAACTATCGTAATGTTGATTAAAATAATTAGGAACTAACTGCCGTTATCACTCCAGTTAACAAGTACCCATTCAATTCTGCAATATTAATTAATATTCTGTTTTAAAATAAATATTGTTCGATTAACGTACAATAATGAAGATCAGAAATGTATTTGAAAATAAATATGGTTTGATTAACCTGCATGAATGAAATTCAGCTAATGAAACTCCTATAACTAAGTACAACAATAAATGGAAATTCACCGAGCGTTTAATAAGTATAAATTAGAAAAATTATATTTCAAGGTAAAGAAAATGTAAAAAGTGAATAAATAACGCTTAAACTCACCTTTAATAGCGTAATTCTCAAAGCTTTCTTTCCACTTTAAAGCAACAACCTCAGGGTTGTTGCTAAAACAACGAAACAACAAAATTTGAAGATCGACACGTTGCAAGAGCAACCGTCGACAAAACTTTGATTTCCGAACGAAAATTCGAACTGTCACAGACGCGCGATGGCGGCAAACTGATAATAAATGGCCGCCGCTCCCGTATTTATGCGGCGCGTTATCAGGATTTGTGGGATGGCCCAGTTATCACGAGTGATAGTACTATAGCATGATGTAATTGTAAAACCTCGTCTACACTGCCATGAACCGCTCTGGTGACGTGGATTACACGAGCGCAAGTTGTGCCGTGTGCTCTTCCTACCGGTACGTCTTCCGTCTTCAAGTGTTTATTTTGGGCTAATCACGACGCATTAAGTTGATTAGACGTTAAGGAAAACATGTTAATGTCGTGATAATTGTAAAAAGTGTTATAAAACGAGTTCAATGCTTTTTATCACAAATTTATTGCGCTGTAAGCCATGACCTTGAAATATCTTATTTATTTGCCCGCCCTTTAGACTCTGAAGGACTTTTCATAAGAACTATTGAGGCTTAAGAAATCTGAACAATACAACTATTTGTTTGATTTGGCTTAGTGTTTCCAATTGTCCTTGAACCTAATAACCTAATATACCAACCATGTTTTTCCTAAGCGCTCTTTAGACCAACCCTGGCATCTCGGAACTTCAATCGATCAACTCAATCTATTGCAGATCACTGCTGGACAACGTCCCCCCCAAGCTTCGCGACAAGAGCCTGTCCTTCACTTCCAGTGTGTCCTAGCCCAGCCAGATTCTAGTAGCTAGAGGGCGGGGTCAGATGTGCTCTCAAGCTATTAGTAAATAAACAAAATTTAATTACAAGTATCATTAGCTAATCCTCAGTTAAGTACATATTTGAAATTTTGAATGTGTCCGGTATTAGGGCGGTACCTCTAGCTAGCTAGATACAAGATTTATGGCGTGATTTTACGGCTTCGGCCGTCTACGAAACCGTAGTTTCGTAACTGGTTTCGATGAAGGAATGATTTGTCCTTGTACGTAACTGGTTTCGATGGAGGACATATTTGTCTTTGTACGAAACCACGGTTATGTATCATGGTTACGTACGAAGAATTTACTGTTAAGGTTTCGATGAAGGAATGATTTGTCCTTGTACGTAACTAGTTTCGATTGAGGTATTATTTTGGTGATTGAAGTAGTTCAGTAGACGCGTTTGCTATCTACTGAACTGACCTTCATCTTGTAATTATTATTGAAACAAGGTAAGTTGAAATATAGCACCGAACTACTGACACTCTTTAGTCGCAACAGTACGGATTCTTTTTTTTGTTTTAGAAAATAAGAATAGGTAGTAAAGTCCCACAAATTACCAGGAGAACAGAAGTAGGCAGGAGGTATTGGAAATTGGAATCTTGAATTCAAATCTTTATGCCTTTCTAATACCAGGCCGTTTTTTTTTTGTTGAAAATGAGAAACAAGGATAGTAATAGTAAAGTCCCACAAACTACCAGGAGAACAAAAGTAGACAGGAGGTATTAAAATCTTTAAATCAAATCTGTACTATGCCTTTCTAATACCATGCATTTTTTTTGTTGGAGATAGGAAACCAGGATAGTAAAGTCCCACAAACTACTAGAAGGCCAGAATGGTAAATTAGTGGGGAAATCACCAAATGCCTCCTCCCAGTCTGGGCAGAGCGGTAGGAAGTGTCAGACTTCTACTTACTAAAAGCCACCCATGTTCCTTCTTAGCCCTGTGTCGAGGCCGCGGTATCTTTTTTTGTAATACAAAACCTCCTTCCTACTTCTGTTCTCCTGGTAGTTTTTGGGACTTTACTACCTATTCTTATTTTCTTAAACAAAAAAAAAAAAAGAAACCGAACTGTTGCCACTAAAGAGTGTCAGCAGTTCGGTGTTATAATTCAACCGGACTAACAACCGGACTACTGCAACTAGCCTGATATTTGCGGCTATGAGATCCTGGACCAATTATCACATAAATCAATAGTTTCGATAAAAGAATTATTATTCCTTGTTCGTAACTAGTAAAATTTCATATTTTTGCAAAAATTCCTTGTACGTAACCGTGGTTTCGTACAAAGACAAATATGTCCTCCATCGAAACCAGTTACGTACAAGGACAAATCATTCCTTCATCGAAACCAGTTACGAAACTCCGGTTTCGTAGACGGCCGAAGCCGATTTTACTATCACTGACGGACTGAATGATGTAGACATCATTAAAAAATATCAGAGTTTTGACAAAATAAAAATACATTTCACTAATGTAATGAGTTAAGTAGGTAACATAATGGGTAGAAAAACTATTTGTTGTTGTTTAAACTTTACTCTCAACTCAACATTAAACGAAAAAAAAAATGCACGATTTCTATAAAATTTTCAGACTTATATGACAGACTAGCAGACGTCCCGCGGTTTTACCCGCGTAGTTCCCGTTCCCGTGGGAATACAGGGATAAAAAGTAGCCTATGTTACTCGTGGATAATCTAGCTTTCGAATGGTGAAAGAATTTTTAAAAACGGTCCAGTAGTTTTTAAGCCTATTCATTACAACCAAACAAAGTTTTCCTCTTTATAATATTAGTGTAGATGATTGACAAATGATGGTATAACTGTATCAAGAATGAGAGTCAAAAAAGGAAGTCACATCATCAGCCATGTATATTTCCGTGGTTGACCGTGGTCATGTTTTTATCAATACGAGAAAGAGAATCCAAAATATTCCTTTAGCTCTATCTATAACATCTGGGAGAGGTAACTCTAGCTAGATTTAATAGCGTGGGCAGAAATGCAATGTTAATATGACCTTAACCTCTCCGATCGATCTGCGCGGTCCCGCTTGCCAGAAGTCCTTCAAGGCTTCAATACGGAGAGATTTGTAAACATCCGAGTTATTACGTTGTATCATTTTGCGGGGCGCCTGTTGCTTAGCTAGTCTTATGCACTCGAAGTCACAATGACTCAGGTTTTGACCGGACTAGGGTTCATTGAGTCTTATTTAAAAAAAACGTTTTCTCGGGAATCGGTACGAATATTGATATTTTATAAAAAAATCTATTGTAATTGTATGTTGCGCCATAGACTACAGTGTCTTTATAAGTTAACTCCTGGACATAGTCTTATCATTATCTGCCTTCATCATCACCTTTTCTCGAGATTATATATCGAGTCAATATTGGGGTTGGTTTCCGTCCAACCGAATGAAGTCGATTACAGGTCCATGACCCTGTTACCCTCCATCCGCTGTTTACAGGTTAACACGATACCCTTGGATATAGTTCACATAGTGCTCTACGGTCCGAAATCAAGCTACTGCTACTTCTTCAAGTAATGCACCTTTATAGGTCCTTTTTTTTTGGTGGATGGAAAATCATCAAATGACCCCCCCCCCCGCTCTTGGGCAGAGCGAAGGGGAGTGTCAGACTTCTACTGACTAAAAACCGAACCCATGTTCCTTCTTTGCCCTTGTGCCGAGGCCACGTCATCTAGTACTAAAATCCGCGGCCCCGACGGGACCTATAGGTCCTCATAATCAGTACATCTGGAAATTCACACAAACAGATCTCTGCAAACTAAGTCTAAATATCGAGTATTGCAATTCCTAGCTCGATAGCCTTTGGCCTTATAGTGTGATTGTCTGACGGGGGAGCGGTCGGGCGTGACCAATAGTAAATGATAGAGCTCAGCTATTCAAGCGTCTGTTTACTTCAGGCTGTTTAGCTGTATTTGTAATGTTTGTCGTTACTTTATTTCTATAGATTTAGTTTTCGTTTTATTATTTTAGGTATTGTACCGAATTTTTGGATTTATTAACTTAGAGATGTAGGATTTATTTATTTACTCTTCCGCAAAGGTAGCTTTAGGGAAATTATTCTCTGAAAAATTAACTGAAAACTTTAAGTCTCTTTCAATTTCCGAATAGGTATTTTCTGTATCTCCTAGATTCATCCTAAAGTGGAGAATCTTTGCTAAATGTTTTAAGATCTCTTGCAAACAAGTCATAGTCCTGTCATACTTTTTAATTTATGTTCATCTTCGACATTTGAATTACTTAAAGCATTTTCACCTTTGACATTTATATTACTTTCATAAATCTATTATGATTTTGAGATATTACTAAAAACAAAAATTCCATGACTCATGTTTAGTTGTGAAAGTAATTATTATTTAAGTAGTCATTATATTTTATTACATTTATTACATTACAATTGAATTAAATACGCAGTTTCGAGAACTCCATTTTACGACATCCATGTGGCACGTGACTATTGTTAAGGATGTATGTTTAATGTATATCAACGATTTCCCTTGAGTTTTTATTTTGTTTCTCTTTTTGATAAGATTTTCAACAACGCACTTGTTTACTATGTTGTCAAAAACATTTAATATACCTATTCTAAGTACTACTACTACTTACCTACTTAAGTTTTTGCGTCGAGAAACGGTAATCACAATCGTAATCGTATAAAATGTTTTTGTCATGTTGGGCGCCAATTGGATGAAACTTTATAATATTTTGAAATCAAGGTTACGAAAGATTGAAAAAACACATCAAATTGGTAGAGATCATGTTTAGCCAATACAATACTTAACGCAGATACTATGCTATGAGGGCTTAAAAAGATAAAATGATAGATTATAAAAACAACCCTATTTTGAAATACTGAAAATAATAAAAAAACTCGCAACTTCGTTCAAGAAGCCTATTTTAAACTCCCTCCGGTTCAGGGTCGCAATACTAAAAGAATTCACGGTTAACCCCCAGAATTTAAAACTAAGTCATAAAGACCTACCTTTCGCGACCTTGACCGGCTCATTAGTAGAGCGCTTCGCACCCTCAGTCTAGGTTAAACGAATTTAAGGAGCCCGTTGTGAACATTCACAAAGTTCTGACGATATTTCGTACTGACAATTTCATTTTCTTGCGGTCTATTTATCTTCAAAGAGCGTTTTAAATTCATTTTACTAACAATTACTAACAAACTCAACAGCATTTTTAATAGTTTCTTATTGTAAGTATTCTTTATCAGTTATTCAGGTATAAGTTTTTTTGCGTGCGTATTGCTGGTAGCATTCACGCTACTGGAATTAATGAATACCAGTGACATCGAACTGATGGCAAAGTTCTAGACCTACCAGGTAATTCTGTGGTCGAAATAACAAGCTAGGTGGTCGTGGCCTCGTGGAGTTGGGACCTGGATGTGACCATATTTAAGCTTACTGACATTTGACGGGTAA
The DNA here is from genome assembly GCA_949775195.1 of Diarsia dahlii. NCBI lineage: Eukaryota > Metazoa > Arthropoda > Insecta > Lepidoptera > Noctuidae > Diarsia > Diarsia dahlii. The sequence goes on along the minus strand of OX459203.1, from coordinate 13,075,015 downwards.
ATTCTTGTGGCATCTTTATTCCTTATATTATTTTATCGTAAAGGAACCTTACGAAATCTGCTAAGGTGTAATCCTAATGAAGGCTTTTTTTGTGGTCGGTGGTAAACCATCAAATGACTCCTCCCGCTCTGGGCGGAGCGGAAGGGAGTATCAGACTTCTACTGACTTAAAACCAACTCATGTTCCTTCTTAGCCCTTTGTGCCGGGGCTTCGGTATCTCTTTTGAACAACCCGCAGTCTTTCGAACAACCCGCAGTCTTTGTTGGCTAAATCTAGCCGCCTTATTACAAAACGTAGTTAAACCTGGTTTAACTTAGACTTGGTTTATCTCGCATGACGTCTCAGTTCAATAATATTCAAAAGAAAGTGACAGCATGCGAGATAAACCAGGTTTAACTACGTTTTGTAATAAGGCGGCAAGAGTTTTGGTAGGGCATTGAAGAGTCATTCAGCGGAGTTAATCAGGATTTTCCGGAAAATCTTGTGAGGCTATTTTAATGAGTACTCATCATTGTAATTACCCACCATCATTATTGGACAGTGCTGTGTGTTATTAGCTTCCGAATGATTCAGAATTCGATGATATTAATTGTCAGTTTGCCAGATAGGTAGGCAGGTATTCTAATGATGCCAACTCGGGTGTCAAACTGCCAGATGGCTGGAGAAATGTTGCCAAGATTTCCAGGAAGTTTAGACTAATTCGGCTTACTAGATATAGCAATCGAAGTTAGTGCATAAATTGATAATATGATCATATTGGCCGGTTGACCCCGAGAATTACAGGTGTGGTATTTATGTTACATTAATAGTCGCTAAAGTGTATTAGGGCGCAAATTCGGAGAGGGTTTCTTGCAGCGTGCAGCAGGGCGTTACATGGACAGTTCCATTAAGTGTTTCTAAGCGAATCTGCGGGCAAAAGCAAGATTGTAATATTTATGTGTGTAGGTATTACTTTATCCAACGCGGAGGTCAAAGGTCTTACAAAAAATGTGTTATCCATTTCTTCACGTGATTGTAAACTGTGACTATCGTATTCAGTAATATTATTATAAAAATCACGAATGATAATAAAAAAGATCATTATTGTGTAAACAATTACAATTTTTTGAAGTAGGATTTCGTATATAAACGCGGGCAAAACATGTGACTACGGAATCTTCGGAAACCAACGTGGTACTTTGGGGCGGCATCTATCCAAAAGAATCTAATACAAAACAACAATACATCATGAAATACTTTATTTTAATGACAGCACAAGTTGGCCCTTGAACCCGGAGAAAGTCAAACTACCCACACTTTGTACAAATACCCTTATTATTTTGTCAATTGATTGAAAACATGCAATATAACGCTTTTCTTATAAAAAAATTGTCGCAGTAAGTCGTGGCCAAAATAAATATAAATAAAACATTATCACCATTTTTTAAATTTTATACTTTTAAATGTGCCCGATCGACACGATTGTGTCTTGAGATAAGTCTTAGTCATGCAAAATATTCCAGGAAATTGTAAAAGTCACGTTGGAAGACAAGACGGTAATCTCAGAGCAAATAGTAATCTAAATATTATATAGCCATATAATATAACTGATCCTTTTGTCTCAGATTGTACTGTATCATCTCAGTAGATATAAAATCACGTTCCTTTAGCGATAGGGGCGGATGATTATTAAATTGTGTGTTAACTGCTCAGTAATAAAGATTAAAATTCTTATCTTTATAATATACAAAAGTGTGTTCGTTATCTGCCGTAATTTGACCAGATATTGCCATACGTGTAGGTATTACATAATGTTGTATTTTATCATAAAATGGTTTGAGCGTTTTTGTCTGAAGCCTGGCCTACGTTACTTCCGCCATTTTATTTTTATACCAAAAAAAATAGCAGCCACGTATAAATCTTGTAATAATCAATAGCTGGTATTGATACCAAGAAATACAGTATGAGACAAACTCTTCTGAAGCGATGAAGTCATAAGATCGTCGGCTATCTTATTCAGAATAGGATATGCGGCGCAAAAAAGAACCAATTTTGACAGAAGTAAAAAAAAGTAAGTAAAAAGTTAAAAGAAAGTAAATTGTTTTTATTGGCATTGCAACAAACAGAAATACCTTTTGCTCTCAAAAAGGTAAAGGAAAATATTATAAAAATTACTTTTATCTCACAGAATCAAAGACATAAGACATCTTTCTGGTGGAAAGCGATGCATAAGTTCAATGATGTAACGAGCGTGGCCAGAAGATGAAGCTAAATTCTTCTAACTATTGCTTACTGTTGATGCCTATTTCAGGCCGGTTTTCCGCGGAACGGAAACTAGACTGTACGTTTGTGCGGAAGGCGTGTTTACGCCAACGTCAACACCCGCCTATGTAGGTACGGAAACCGAGTGTAAGCAGAGGCGACAAGAGCATTCGACAGTTTATTGATGCATTTTTAATTAATTTGATGGACAGGAGATCGTATGGCTAGAGTGAGAGTGGTCTATTTGCAATTGCAATGCTTTGGTCTTGAATCTGTTGACATTTATACTGGCTCTTGTGATACAGGTATTCCTAGTACAAGAGCCAGAGCTACACTGATGTTTGTGAGGAATTATTTTGTCAATAAAGATTTTTATTTTATTTTATTTTATTGGTTAAACGCTTGCGAGAAAAGCCAGGAACAACTTTTTGTCGATACACACAGAATCACGCCTGTAATTCCCGAAGGGGTCGGCAGAGGTATACCTAATAGTACACCCATGTTTCGCCGGTTATATTTAGGTCCCCTGTAATCAGATGCGAGCTTATTGCCATCAACCGGGCACAAATTCAGAATTCGTGGATGCTTCTGAGAAATTCCTGAAGGAAAACTCAATAACACTGCCCGACTCAGAAATCAAACTGTAACGTGGTGATTTTCAATAGACCACAATTTGAATTTTCGCGCCTTAGCGCAATTACAACTCAGTTCAATGTCAGATCTGTGGGTCCGCCCCTTTCACCCTATTGGTTAAAATTTTACAATCACAGAAATTAAATATAGTGTTCAAACCAAGAAATAATTTACACAAGGGTGTTGAAACTATATCTGAGTTGAAACCCACAATAAGACTGTCAAGGATCCCTTTAATTAAACGGGAAACAATAATTTTCTGGAACGCGCCAAGGCCCTCCGCCAATGACGTGCCCGACCAATCACAGCATCTGATTGAGTTACTGTGTTGCCAGGAGAAGGCTGGTTTTCCTTACATTGCAAATGTTCCAAAGTTGAGGAAATACTTGTTGTGGATTCAAACGTCGTTTAGTGGTAAATATTCCAACTAGATTCATTGTAAGTTATTCAGTAATATTGTTTCGACTGAGTAAGATTTAATTGCTGTGGTATGTGTTCGCTTTCAAAATTTAGATTAGGAAGAATTCCTACATTCCGGGAGTTAGGTCGGAATTGGAAATTGAGGCGGGTAACCCTGAGCTCTTGAGAAGTGGACAGAGAATTTGCAAAGACTTCGTTTTGAGAAGGTTATTTTATTTTTCACTAGCTGACCCACGCAACTTCGTCTGCGTCACATAAATATAGCTTATAACCTTTCTCGATATATCGACTATCCGACATAAATTAAGCTAAATCGTAACAAACAAAAAATCTTATCTTTCTTTTTTAATATAATAGTTTAGATGGTTTAGATTAGCTTAGATTATAATAAAGTGTGAATAACTATAGGTATCTCTTACTGTTAAATACTTAAACGATAACACTCTGTACTTGTAAACATTATGATGCAGTAAATATTTTGAATTTGAATTTCCCGGAAAGAATCTCCCTACATTGCGACGCGCGAACTATTTTGCCGCGCGGATATTTTTACATTGCGCTGTTTAAACTGTTTAGAGTAAAGGGCACAAATATTCTATATTAAATTTTCCTTATAACAAACACATTTATTTAGATATAGATTAATACCATATGGGTTAAATAAGCTTCGCAAAAAATAATTATTTTTAACCTAACAGTTTAATAGTAAAAAAAGGTTACAGTGAGTCAATCTTAAAAGATAGATATATGCTGTCGCGGACTTTTTTTTTGAAATTTTAAAGAGGAACAATTCCTTCATACATGATATTTGCGTAACTTAAACCGTTTTCTCAGCGCACGCAGCGGAAGCTACCAAAAAAGAAATACCTTTTCCCGTTTTTGTAACATTTTTCATTTATGCTCCGCTCCTATTAGCCGTAGCGTGATGTTATATAGCCTATAGCCTTCCTCGATAAATGGACTATCCAACACAAAAAGAATTTTAAAATTCCAATCAGCAGTTCCTGAGTTTACCGCGTTCAAACAAACAAACAAACAAACAAACAATCAAACAAACAAACAAACTCTTCAGCTTTATAATATTAGTATAGATTTAACGACGCTAGTCGTAATTCCATGAGTTTTTGGTTTCATCGTAAGGTGAGTTTCTTTCTAAGATATTCGTGGAATTCCCGGATTGGGGAGTTTTCGTTTCGTTAGTTCAGTGTTGATTCTGTTTCCAGGTTACAATGGAATGTTCTCGGGCCTAGGACTTTTCCGAAGGAATCCTAGGCCTGATTTTACATGTTACAAGATGTAACAGGGTTGGAGAGGGTCAGACATCTGAATGTCCTCCAAATTATGGAACAATCGATGATCTGGTGAGTTGCTTTGTTGTCTTTTTTTCACGCCATGTGCTTGCGCACATGAGCGGAAAACGTCTTTCGTTATTTTATCGATACTTATTAGACTCGTGTCATTTTCAGAACGGGAAATTTAAATTCATATAGTTTAAATAAATTGATAAACACGGAATCGTTAACAATACGAAAATTAAGGAGAATTATAAATTGAAGAAAGTAAGGATTTGAAACGGAATCCCTTTTGGGAGATTATTTCGAGACGAGGGACCTGCTCGTCAATCTGCCACTTGCTGCATCGGCGGCGCTGTCCGGATTGTTGGCTCGTGACCTGGGTGGAGCCCTCTGTCAGGTCTGCGAGTATTTTTTTCACTAAACGCATGGAAGCGGCGAGGTCGGTGCATCTTTTTTTATATTAATTTTAAGTGGTATTAGCTGTAGGAACCTTGTGAAACCTTTATTTAAGAAATCCACCACCACACACCAAAGAACCCAATTTTAGTGTAAGCGACCCCTGTCGCTGAGTTAGTTTTCTTTTTTGTATTTACAAAAGTTGTTTTTGTAATGTGTAACTTGTTTATAATACACATATAAACAGAGATCTTTTTGTTTTATTTATTTTCTTTGCCACGTGGCCCTCCAGGGCAACATTTAGAGAGGTCTACGTGACAAAACCCGGGACCTCAAGCTCAGTAGTCGCGTTTGCGACCACTAGACCAATGAGGCAGGATTTTTTGTTGACATTGTAAATTTTTTGAGTTGATCAGAAATGCATAGACCTGAATAACTGGTACAACTCAAGATAGATAGGAACCCTCTTTTCGCCGCCACAATTCCCCTGTGAAAACAACGGGGGCCATATACAGTTAAGTTAACAAACCGACTAGTTGTTTATTTATTTATACAATTCCATGTAAATTGTAAAGCTCATTAGTAAATCATGTTTACCAGCTCTGTGTCTTAAACCAATATTAATTTCAAAAGGAACACGTGCCACAGTCATGTTTATACAAGACGTATTATCATATGCCAAGTACAATCCCAATTTGATAACGCTGAGTTTCTGAGCAATGCAATGACATAATGTGATTTCTTAAGTAAATACAAGATAATTAACACTTGATTGATGTAAGCCTTTTATCTAATTTCTTAGACTCTGTGGCATCTGCAGTGCAGCTTCATAAAGATCTTATACCTGCTCATAATGTCGTATATGTTATGGCTTGGATTTATATTGGCTGCAAGCCAACCTGTGTGAACTAAGTATTTTGTGAATGCATTATTCAGGTACATATTAGCCATGCCATACAACTCAGATATGAGACCTCTAGAATGGATTATCTTTACGAGGGTAGTTTGGAAAAATATTGTCTGGTTTCATTTATTTTGCTTTGTCAGTGGAACCAACCAACCAACTCTAAATGTATACTGTCCGTTCACAGTACATTTTAAAAAAAAATTATGTTACTTCGCCTAAATGTACCTACACTTTTTGGTTTTTTGTTTTACTATTCTTATTTACGACTAGTTATTTAGGGTGGACACACCCGCGATTTTTTTAAAGTTTTTTGCAATTTGCCCTTCAGTGTCAGGTTGTAGGTTGATTAAAACATGATTTATGACCGTAACAAAATATGGCTTTACCGAGTTAAAGTGATTAAAGTTATGGATGGGAGACGCAGGCACGACGCAGGGGACTGATCAATGTGGCGACACTTGGGTAGCGCCTCATTATATGAGAGGTGACTTCGGACGATAGGCTATTAGTAACAACGACTCCCTACCCCAAGCTAAGGTACTTCGCAGAAGTTTCATGTGAGGTCTATATTTGAGTACCATCGCCATCAAAAATATCGTATGTCGCAGTCTGCCAGTGCCACGCGTGGGCAGTGACCTTCGGCCAACCCGTGTTACTTGCCAGGGTTATTTATAAAATCATGGTTTATCTATGAACTGAAGTTTCTGTTCAAGAAGCTACTGTGAACTTCATTCTTATTTTTCCTTACTAGCTTTTGCCCGTGACTTCGCCAGCGTGGATGTCGGAAAATATCCCACGGGAACGTACCAGAAGGATAAACACCAGTCAATACAAAAATTACGAATTTCCGTACAAACTTTCATCCCCTATTTAATTCTCATAAGGGTTGAATTTCGAATAATCCTTAGATACTCCTTTTCTACGTTATAAAGGGAATCTCTGTGCAAAATTTGGGTTTGGGCTGGGCGTTGATGAGTCAGTCAGTAAGGACTTTTCTTTTTGTTTACCTATATTGATTCATCAGAGTTCCAAAATATTAGGCGCGGAGTAGTTGCAAACAGTGTGTGTGCGTATAAAAAATAACTAGCTGTATGAAGGAGGACGAAGCGAAAGGAGAATGCAAGGATCGTAGCAGTTGGTGGCGAGTTGTAATTTCTGCCTACCCCCATTTGGTAAAGGCATAAGTTTATGTAAACTCAAAGGTATTTTGTGAGGAAATATTTCATTCAGATTTGGAATTGTCATCCTCACCTCAATAATTATACATTGTAAAGTCCATTTCACGAAAGAAGTCCCGCGGACAATTGTGGAACTAAATTTGACAGATGGGGAGATATGGCGAGAGAGAGAGAGATAGCAACATTATGTCGCGCGAATACAGCGCTGCGTCTGCGGGACTTCTTTCGTGAAATGGACTTTTATTTATCTGTTTGAGAAACGTTATTTTGGTAATCAACTAGTCTTTGATGCGCTTCCATAAACTCTAAGGAAACTCTTAAGCCAGATCTCTAAAAACTTAACTTCATAACATATTGATGGCAAATAGATTTTTAAACATTGACATTCAAGACCATCAATGTAGTTGTAACTTTCTTTTACAAAATAACATAATTGCATGAGTTTCTTAGAATTACAGAATAGAACGTACTTTCAGGATATTCAGTGATATCAGAGATAAAACAATTCTGATAAGTGATACGTATTGTTTTTCTCGAATAGATACATGAATCAGCGGATTGAAATACTAACTCACCTGCAGACCATTTTCTAAGTGTAAAATTTCCATTTACATGACCGGTGACTTAATTTAAAAAAAGTAAAAAACTAAAACCCGACTACGACAAAAAAAAACGACGCTGAAAAAGTATAAAACAAGATTTTCAGGATATAACAAAAAGAAAAGCCGTAGTCACACTGTATTAAAGTGTTTAGATTGGTACCTATAACGTGTGACTACGGCTTTTCTTTTTGTTCTATCCTGAAAATCTTGTTTTATACTTTTTCAGCGTCGTTTTTTTTTGTCGTAGTCGGGTTTTAGTTTTTTACTTTTTTTTATTTAAACAATTTTGGTGTTAAATATTTTTTTTTACTCTTGACTTTTTGTCCGCTAGAGGGCGTTATTTTAAATTTGAGCAATATTTTGGAAATGTACAAGTGAGGCCCTTTTAAATGATACCAAACACGGCGTGTTTATCTCCATTTTTATTTTTTAAGCCTTACTTTTTGACCGCTAGAGGGCGCCAAATCGCTTTTTGTGACACGTCACGTAGCCTATGTTCAGCGGAAAATTAAGACGGTTCTAACGATACCTCATATGTCGAGTTCCGATAAGTAGATTAGAAGCTATGAGGGAACAGATGAAGATACACACATACATACATACATACAAACATACATACATATATACATACATACATACATACATACATAGCCAGTCAAAATCATAACCCTCCTTTGGCTTTGCCGTAGTCGGGTAAAAATACAATTTTTATAATTTTTATTTATGTTTATTTAGCTTTAGAACCGTATTATTTTACTAAAATACGCCTTAGGTATTTAATAATTTAAAATTATATTTGCATGCTATAACCTCCTCCTTTTTTGAAGTCGGTTAAAAAAGGAAAAATATGTTTTGTGCCTAAACCACCATTTGCACATTTGGTAACACTTATGACACAGCTAATGATTAATGGTCCTTGAAATGTGAGTTCACAATACAATACAACACTCTTGTGTCCTTTGTTGAAAACAACACTATTTATTTCAACTGAATCATTATGATACCTACTAAAATAAATTGTATTATGTAAGTAATCGCTTGCTAGTTTTCTTTTAGCACGTCCGACCCATACATTTCTGGGGTAATAGGTATTTCAGTATCCGCCCACTATCATGATATGGCTGCTTATTATTTATTATCATTTCCAACCCAGAGCAACCACCTAACCTTAACCTGTTGAGACCTGATTAAAAAAGTGGATAAAATGCTCACATTGTATTATCTTTATAAAAACAAATCACGAGAGACAGTAGTGATCATTTTTATCCCGAATTTTTATCAAAAGGTCAATGTTTGTACCGAATAAAAATTATCTTAGTTATCTGTGGTCTAAATGTCAACTGTCAAATTGCTAATTGGCGCCATTATTTAATTATTATCTGTTGTCGGCGCCATTTTTTTTGTCTCTGCTCTCGAAGTAATCTTTTTCGATTCACGAGTCAGGTGTTTGGCCTGTTATCAAATAGGCTAGTGTTTAATTTGTACATGCAACAATAGAATGGCAAAAGTTACTTATATTTTTATAGATAGATTTGACCCCTTTGTTAGTCAAGACTTAAGCTAAATTCAGAGAAAGACTTTCCATTACTTTGGTCAGCCAATCTTAACACCTTTAGAAGACGATGCAAACACATTACTTAATTACCTACTTATGTGAAGTTAGAACAAGGCCATCAGTATTGATAAGAGCAATCTGCACTATCAGTAGGAAACTACAAATCCCTACAATCTAACTAAACGAATCTTTGTTTACCTCATTTGAAGGTCTATTGTTTAGTAACGACGCAATGTCTAGACCAGCGATTCTCAACCTTGTACTATAAGGGCCACAGTTTACTTTCAGTGGTCACTTGCAAGTGAGGAAAGTATAGTTTTGTATATATTTTTTTTTTTTGTAAGGAGGCAGAGAAATCTAAATGACAAAGTGCAACTTCCACGATCCCTGAATCACTCAGTACAGTTTGTATGATATCATTAATAGCAACTGTGTTAGGCACCAATACTATCTATCTATCTAAATATCGCACAGGCCAAACCCTTAGGGCTACAAACTTAAAATTTCGCACACGTATTCCTTCTAAGACAGGCATCCAGTATAGTATATTTCATTATTAGTGCGGAAAGCCTGTCATTGTAAAGAGTTCCGACAAATGTCTACCCGAGCCGAGGCGCAGCCGAAGGTGAGGGTTGACAGTCGGAACAAGTTGCAATGACGGTTCCGCACGTGTACTGAACAACTATTTTTAAACAGTTGCGAAAAACTTAAGCAATTTAATATAGAACATTTTTGGAAAATGGCGCTAACCGTAAAAGAAAGCAGAGATTTATTTTTGTTTTCTTCACCCATTCTGGGTAGGCAAAGGGAACTATACCTACTCATACAGCCAAGTCTTCAGTAGATTTTTTTTATTGATATCATGAAATGAAAATGAAATTTAATTAGATGAAATGGAATGAAACCTAACCTAACTCATTGAATCAAATAATTAAATCTGATATTAAAACAAATTACTTAGTAGGTTCTTTTTAGAAATACTTGCATGAATCATAAAAACTTCTACGATTTTTTTTTTGTAAAAACTTCGGGGTTGGTTTTTTTTTAATGGACATTTTTTGACAGTTGGGAAAGAGAACGCACCAGTTCGGAAAAGGTAAAGAAAAAGCACGAGTATACAGTAATAGCCCACATCCCGAACGCATTAGGTCCCTGCAATACGCCACTTTTTGAGCAACTGTATTAAAAAGGATTTTTCAAAATTCATCCGTCAAGGGGGTGAAAAAGGGGGGTAAAGTTTGTATGGAAAATCGTCATTTTCACGCGGGCGAAAGCTATATTACATATCTCTTTTATTTAGCAGGGATGGATGATGGTATCGAGGTTTACAATATAAAAACATGCTGTGCCACAAACATCTACCAGTCTCTTCTAGACTATTATCTTTTCACAGAGCAACGAGTATTCAAATAGACACATACAATGTTTGCAGAAAAAATATTTCACGCTAATCTGGGGATACAAGCGACGCTAACATTGACGCCTGTATTCGCCAGTTGTGGATTTTTTTTTCCCGCCAAATAAAGGAAGAACCGAAGAATTATAGCCTCATCAGTTTTGTTTAAGTAGGTAGATTGTAATTTGAAAATGTAAAAAAGGCGAACCTGGAACCATCAACCGAGCAGAGGTGAAAATTCCTAACTGAACTGCTAAAGAGCAGCTTAATGTTCTGTGCAGTGATAGCAAAAGCGCTTTAAACTTGGCCTTTCAGGTTCTCAGAAATGATAGTATTGCGTGAAGGATAAAGTGGCGGATATAGCCTTCAGTTCAGGGATAGGTCAAGGCTGACTGCTCCGTTTGCCTCCTAGCAGCTAGAACAGAAATTAGGCCACGGACGTACGTAAGCTGACATTCAAAGTGACCCCGAATTCAAGGGTCCATATTGGCTCACCTAAAGTTCTTTAATCCGAAATTGTTCTTCCTAACGATTTGTAATCCGAATGATCACTCTTCCTAAAATTTTTCATCCTAAAGTTTTCATTCATACTATTTGTAGTCCTACCGACGATGTTCATAACACTCATGTTTCCGAAAATTGGAATTCATAATATCATTAGTGTAAATATATTTAAACTCCTACTGTTTTTTATCCTAACGCTTTTATTCCTAAACATAATTACCATAATATTTTCACTCATACAACTGTTTAGAATGATTAAAGGTCGTTTCACTGATTTTTGTCTTGAAATAAAATAAATGAATGAAATTCAGGTCAGAGTGTCGTCTTGGGGGCACTATGAAAAAAATACTTAGAAAAAATTCGCGACCAATTTCGAGGTAGCGCTCGCCGGCCGCTGCCGCGGCACCGCTCGCTTCGCTCGCTCGGCTCGCGCGTAGTTGGTCACAGTTCTAACCTAACCTAACCTATGGATATCTTTGCATAGTCAGGGTTGGGCAGTATTTGAATTACTTGTAATTAAAATACGTAATTGAAATACAAATACGTATTTTGTATTTGTATTTCAATTACTTCCTTATAATGTAATTTGTAATTCGTATTTCAAATACCTGACGACAAAGTATTTTGTAATTAGTATTTCAAATACTTGAGGCTTCAAAATACATTTTAACATTAAAATACAATTAACCTTCATTTAGCGATCGTGAGTGTGAGAGCGAACTTTTAAGCTGGTTATTTTGATTTAAATTCATTTATGCCACCGACTTCCGAACGAAAGTTACTTTACACTTTTTTGTGGTGGTTTTTGAAGGCGATTATTTTTGTTTTGAAAAAGTTTTTGTAATTATGTAATTTGTATTTTGTATTTCAATTAAAAATAGCTAAAATACTGTATTTTGTATTTTATATTTCAAATACCTTACTTAAAGATATTTGGTATTTTGTATTTCAATTACTTGCGATACTGTATTTTGTAATTTGTATTTCAATTAAAGCAAAGCATGTATTTTGCCCAGCCCTGTGCATAGTATATAAGGTCCCATTAAAATAGGTGGACAAATTTTAACACAGCGTTTAGTAAGCCTAACTAAAGACATCTAAACAAAAAAAAAAACACTATATATAAAGTGATTTTATTTTGACTTAAAATAATAAATTGCCGGCACTCTAGAACAAACTCATCCTATAAAAGTAGGTATTTTATTTCTTATTCTTATATTTTTTTTGCTATTGTCCTTATTTTAGCGGTCTGAATGATTTCTAAAATTTTGTCCACCTATTTTAATGGGACCTTTTATAATACTGATTATTATGAATAAAAAGTAATATAAACAAAAAAAAAGATATGACTTTGAATAATAGTGTAAAAGATGGTTATGTTGAGAAAATATTGGAAAACAAATAATAGTGTAATAGATGTTTATTGCTACAGACATTATGAAGTTGAATGCTTCGGAATTAAAACATTAGAGACAGAGAAGTTAGGAATTGCGATTGTTAGGATGAAAAATGTTAGGAAGAACATTTTCGGATTTCCAATTATCGGAGTTGAAATTTTAGGTGAACTTTGGCGCACCCCGAATTCAACGCTAGAAAGACACTATATTCAAGTTGTTATGAAAACTTCTAAGAGAGGAGCTCGTGGTTTAATAATAAGTGCCACTCGGGTCGATCTTTAGGTTAAGCCACGCTTGCCTAGGTTGGTCTGTGGATGGGTGACCATCACCCATTACATACCGAGTTTGCTCCGTGCCTCGGAAAGCACGTTAAGCTGTTGGTCCCGGCTGCCATATAAAGATCTTTGGCGGCAGTCGTTACAGGTAGTCAGTGACCTGAAAGTCTGACAACCAGTCTTACCAAATGGTATCGTATTACCCAGTATTAACTGGGTTGTGGAGGTCAGGTAGGTTGTCACTCCATGTAAAATACTGGTATTCAGCTGCATCCGGTTAGACTGTTTTTTCCCAATACATTTGGGGAAAAAAAATTAAATAAGTACTTAAAGAAAGCTAATAGGTACTCACAAAAATCACAATTTTATTATGCTCAAACACTGGGCAAATTCACAAAAAACAGTACTTCCAAATTGTAACAAATAGGTCTTGCAGACACAACAAACTAGAATGACGGAATTTATACTGAATTCCAGGACCTCGGAAACAAGTCGAATGGCCGATGGGCTAATCAGAAAAGAACAAAAGAGCATATTACCAGAGTAAATTACCATTGCAATCGTAAAACCACATATTACTTCGAAAAACAGATGTTTCCACGTGTTTTTACTTGAAAAAACAATAAGTCGTATTTAAATAACTACCCGAGTTAGAGGCCATTATAAGAAATTACAAAAAAGAAAAGATTTCTTAATTAATAAGGCATTACAAAAAATGTACCGATTTTTTTTATAAGCGTTAAATATTTTTGTATGAATTCATATTGATTTTCAAACTAATATTTTGCAGCAAAGTTTAAGAATTGATTTTAAAATAAGTAAATTTTACTAGAAATGTTTATTCTAAGATACTAAACGTAAAATATGCTACAGTCTTCATGAACGAAACTTTATTTACTACTCTGGATTTTTTCTAAAAGGAGTTCCAATCTCCCAGTCATCACTGGCTGCCCCTTCTTAGTCTTCTTACTCAACTTTTTGAACCGTTCATTTTTCTTCTTCTTATATTCGTCCAGCTTTTGTTGTTTCTGCTCCTGAACTCTTTGCTTTTCCTGCTGTTTCTCCAACTTCTCTTGTTTCACTTTGTTAAAGTGTTCTTTTGCTTTATGATACGGGTCTTTCTTGGTCTTTGTCAAAGTAGAAGGAATAGAGTCATCTTTTTCAAAAAGGTTTTCTTTTTCTACCAAATCAGGATGTCGCACGTATTTTCCTGCCTCTTGAGTCCCGTCTGGGGTGTCTTCGTCGAAAGTCTTAGCTTTATAAGAGCCAATAGTAGGATCATTTTTTACATCTTTATGGTATTCACGTAGCAACCTCTTCTTACGTTGTTCCTCCCATTGCTCTAACTTATATTTTTTGCTGTATTTTTTTAGGCGATATGCTTTTTTGTCAAACGGTTTTTTCTCCTTGCTTTGTTTGTTCAAGTCCAAGCCTTCACGGTTCTTATTGAACTCTTCCTGCCGCTTATTAGGTTCACCAACTTCTTCTTGACTCTTCTTGACCGGCTTGCCATTATCCCTTTTCATTTTCAGGAAAAAAGAGTCTCGTTTCTTTTCCATACTTATTCAGACCTATAAAGAAATGAAAAAGCGTGTTTGACAAAAGAAAGTAAAAGAAAATAGACTGCCATACTGACTGCCTTCAAATAATGGGAAACAAAAAACAGATCTCAAATATCAATTAGTGATAATTTGATAATCTTTATATGTTAGCGCAAATTGGCTAATATGTCAATACACATTTTGTAATACCAAGCATGATGTTATTCATATATAAGAATATTTTTAAATAATATACAGTCTCCTTTTAAATAGACTAAGGAGATTTTGTATTTAAAATTAGATTATATTAATCAAGTTTCCCGCTACCAATATGTAAAATATCAAAAAGCTACATACTTTTTTATTTTAAATAAATAAAATAAAGATAATAACAATAAAATATGGCAGTCATCAGGCAATAATATCATGCAGTAAAATTAAATACAGAAACACGCCTTTTCATTTCTGCAATCTGAATAAACTAGGTATAAAGTAAATAATAATTTTATGTTTTTATAAGTACATAGTTATATACTTTTATTAAATAGTCAATTGAAATTTTTACAACTATATGACCAGAATAATAGAAATATAATATTTTAATAAGTTTGTCTGAATATTGGATATTATATATTATATTGAATATTATATTATATGAAATTTTGGATTTTTAAAGTTAGACTAATATAAAAAAAAACATCAGTATTGTTGGAAACTAAATCAGTACTTGGTTATTGGGCCTTCTTAAGGATTTTATCTGGCTGGTCATTATCTTGTTAATCAGTCAATTTAATAGCTTGCGTTTTAATTTTGTATTAATTGAATGTCTTTGTACAACAACCAAAGCATGTCGAACATACTTGGCATAATTATACTAGTAGGATTTTGATGAAATGCATTGATTTGGTACACAGGTAGACCATGATTTGAGTTAAGATATACTATAGGATACTCATAATTCCAGTAGATAGATAGAACATGGGTGTGTTTGTGAGTTTAAATGTTTGCAAACGCACCCACAATACAGGAGAAATTCCAAGTGTGGGGTTCCAACCAAAGCAAAATAAAAATAAGTATATTCTTATTGTTCAACAAAATTTTAAACTCCAACTATCACATAGGCAAAGCTACAGGCAAAAGTTAATGGTCTATTTAAATCTTGATTGGTATGAGGAATTTAAATTGATCTCAATTGCAATAGGTAATATATTTGTTCTATTATGTGAACAATAACGATACTGAACAAATAGTATTTACAAATAGGGGATCCGCGGACTGACTCAAAAAAATAAGATTCTGTTTAATCCGTCAGATTACCGAAAAATATTGGATACGTGTTTTTTGTTTTATCAAATCAATAAAAATTGACGAAGATAAAGCGCGTCAAAGACCATGGAGTGGGGCTTGAAATGTCACTTGAAGGTACAAAATGTACTAGTATATGACGTCACACGAGTTTTCGAAGCACTGTATCGTCACGGTAATATTATCCTATCGTCTTCATTTGTTGTTTACGTGAAAACAGAAAAAAATATGTGGTCAATATTTTTTGGAAATCTATTTAATGGGCCAATAAGTTTTTTTTTGTCTGATCCCATAATGTTGCATGTAAAATGGCCTCTATGAGTGACAATACTGTAGTATGTTCGGCACTCCCTAGACACTTATGAACAATAATTTATACTTCAGCATTAGTTATTCTGTTAATTCGTTTTAATAGGACAGAAGAAGGCTGTCATAGGGGATCAAATAGAATACCAGCCCTGCAAGGCTGCAACATCTAATTTTCAAATGTTGCAGCATGCTCAGCATTTTATTTGTTTTAATTTTAATTCATTTCCTTTGTTTTAAATTTTTGTAATGTTTACCTGTGTATATCAAATAAATACTTTTTCTTTCTTTCATATTCAGCCGAGAGGAGACCTGCATCCCAGCATTGGGAGCAATTAGTTAGAGCTTATGGTTTTGCCGGTTCACCCACACATCATGGCACATCAAGGGCTACCTATATCCCACAATGAGATTGAGTTAGTTAAATCCCTTGATTTCCAATAAATAAACCGTCTCAGTTCATATAAGACTCTTGAGTGACTAGTGTGACTACCTATTTGATGCAAAAAAATGCCTTATATCATTATATGAACTGGGACGGTTGTATTGGTGATTTTAGTTTATTTCATTATTACTCCGTAAAGTCACATTTGTTACGGTCGCGAAACCTATTTTATTTAACGTACAACCTGACACTGACTGGCGAATTGCAAAAACTGTAAGAAAACTCGAATCTTGCAGGCTACCTTGTCGCATTCACCTTAAGGTAACTATTTTTCTATTAGACTTTATTAGTGTCCTTTAAGATAAATATAATGTGTAAATAAACATCTCTAAACATTGTCTAGTTATCTACTGGATAAATGCTTTAGTATCAGTTAACAATGTCATCGCAACAGAGTAAGTTGCTTCATTAAGATTATGTTAATTTGTAGTGATAAAATATTGTAGAATATCTTATTTGTGTTATTTGATTTGCATAAATGTCGCTCCTTATGACATGAGACTTCAAAAATAGAGGTTTGATACTACGAGCACACATCTGCCAAACGTTTTAGGATTGCTAGTGTTGTTTCACATCACGCCTGTAATCCCCGAAGGATTAGGCAGATAGAGGTGTGCCAGTGTGTGTGCACCCATATTTCGCCAGTTATGTTCAAGTCCCATGAAATAGGGTGCGAGCAGTCAACTGTAACCCCATAGCTGGTACTGAGAAACCTGATGGTAAAACCCAATAACACATTGCCCAACCTTTGAGTAAAAAAAAAAAACCCCAGCAAGACCTCGTGCATAGAAGGTGCACACTGGTGGTGATTTGGTGTCATTGTCATTTAAGTTTATGTTATATGTTCCAAATTGCAACAGATACAATTGAACAAGCACTTTGTATAGCGACAGAAATATTTGTAATTATTGCCAATTTATTATTGATTCAACTGCCAATACTTATTCTTATTGGTTGCGTAATATCTTTTTAACTACCAGTAAGTTATATGTTCATGAATTTTGTTTTGACAAGTCTCCATAGAACTCCTGCCGGCTTAGCATGACAACTGAAGAAACGGGTTTTGTCGACGGAAGAATCAACAAAATGACAGATTGTGGCAAGGATTCATACCAAATTGTATGGAAAAATCTTTGTCTATTCTTGATAGAATAGAGATAGAATCGCCATGCTACGGGGGCTGATGTTGGTAGAATTGAAACGTCTACACAAATTGGCAATAACAGAATACTGGTTAAGCAATAATATTCTGTCAACCATGCGATGACGTCAGGAGTAACAATATGACATTGGCAGTGGCTTACGATGAAGCAAGGTACAAAAATGTCTAGACATGTGTTGTTTTGTAAAGTGTAATCTGTTTACTTGATTTTTATTATGGTTATAATGATTGAGGAGGCCTTGTTTGATAAGCCTATTTGGATCATTTATATTTTTTTTTTTTTTTGTGTTATAGCCATAAGTTTGTTTTTAGATACTGGGCTGGTATTAAGCAATGTTTGTTTTTATTATACGGAAATGAAAAATTTGTGTGCTTTACAGTTCAGAAATATTGAGTTGTGTTGTTATAAAAAGGGACACATTACATTCTTCACATTTTAGAGAATAAAAAAGTCTTATTGAATAATGGGGTCAAATTGACATTAGTTAGGAATATGAAAATTATAAGATGAAGTATGGATAATTCATGGCAGTGTCTCCATATACACGGTAATTACCGTAGATGCACGGTAATCAAGTCGTTATCTACCGTCAAGGTAATAATGTATTACCGTGTCATAAATCACCGTATTACCATTATGAATTACTTTATTGTATATATTTCCCCGTGTACTGCATAAAAGTCCTGCAACGAATTTCACGTCAGTCAAATTAACAATTTTGTAAAGGCAACACTGCCGGGGGTCGAAAGAAACAAACTTCTAACCAAAACAATATTATCCCTTTCCTTGCAGTCGGGTAAAAAGGAATAGAAATGGGAAAAACTGTGTTGAATTCAGGCAAACTAACTTTTTTTTACTTATTTACAGAGCAAAATATAGTGTTTTGATTCATTTCTTAATAATGTTGTTATATTTTCCTTTGAAAAATTACACGGTAATTTACACGGTATACTTTTAGTAAATACACCGTAATTTGGTCGAGAAACACCGTATTTTTACCCTAGCAACACGGTAACTCTCGATTTACATATGGAGACACTGATTCATGGTCATATTATGTGTACTAGAACAGCAGCTGTTTGCACAATCTTGTGCAAATGATTTGTGTGGATACGTAAAATATACAGCAATTGAAATTTGTCCAAAGCCTACGTTATCATTGTACGTATCTAGAACAATACGATGTGACGTAAATTTCGTCACGGTGTACCGAGGTGAATCACACATTTTATATTCCTAAACACTACTAGCCGATACCAGAACCTGCCTGACCGAGATTTCAAGGCAAAACGACGCCACACAACGCTTTTTCAGACCCCAAATACGGGCATTACGAGAACTATGAACTCTTCAAATTGTCGAACAGGTAACCACGATTTTACCAAACATATGGCTAAGCCACGAAATAGTATCTTAAATAAACATACAGACAAATCAATAAGGCTTAAAAATATGATGAAATAAGCAGTAAACTCACCAAAATAAGCCACCCACTGGGTAGGCTTTGAATTATCGGCGGAATCTTGATTGTTTAATTGCACTTGGCACAAAAAAACTTAACCACGGTTACGGATTTTATATCACGGTATTTCGTGTGAAAAACTTTACCGAGCATGCCCTAATGTGATTTTTTTGATGAATTTTCATAGGAAACGCGATCGACGTTTCGCAAAAATGTCACGGAAGGAGCGAGAAAGTAGAGGAAACGTGCTATGGAGCAGCTACGCCATCTACTTCTGCTGTCAAATTGCATTCGTATCGATTGATACGATACGTAGAACGGAGCATGCGCGCTGATTGTAAAAAGAAGTTCTAGGGAAGTGCATGATGCGCTATCTCGTTTCTTTAATTTTTTTTATTTTCGAACATAATTTGTAAATCAACGTTGCTACGAGTGCTGATAATCGTGGCAAAAATCAAAAACATGAGAACGTGTCTGAAGTGTTACTTTCTGTACTTCGGAACGTTACCGGTTACGGAAAAGCGAATTTTAGCGACATCTATGTTGATTAACTAAAACTAAACCCTAAGTTGTCATTGCTCAGCATTTCTTTTTGTTTCTATTACATAACTTTTCAGTAGATGGCGTTGCCATTCCGGTGACAGGGTTTAAAAATAATTCCATTTTACCCTGGATTTCCCTTTACGTTCAAATCAAATTAATTACTTGGGTAGATATGCCCGATTATCAGCTCCAGTGGTCAACTAAGGGCGTGTATATATCCTATAGTCCTATACCTAGTATCCTATGTGCTATTCCAGACTACAATCTATCTCTGCGCCAAATTTCATCCAGATTCCAGACCCATTCAGCCGTTCTGACGTGATTGAGTAACAAACATCCATTCATCCATCTCAGACCAAGAAAAAAAGAAAGACGGCGCGCCGCGAACACCAACAGTGAAGTCACAAAACCACGCGCCTATAGCAAGTAAACATACAAGCTCACGCACACACCTACACTAAAACCACACGCATTTCTCCTAGAACGTCACGACTTCACGAGACATTGTCTACACACGTAGATAAAAAGTTGACTTCACTTTAGATGTTCGTAGCGCGCCGTCTTCCTTTTTTTGTTGGTCTGAGTCATCCATCTAAACTTTGTCATCACTTCACTATCACTACAAAATATATAAAACAAAGCACTCCATCGCGTCTGTCTATCTGTTCGCAATAAACTCAGAAACTATTGCACTGATTTTCATGTTGTTTTCACCAATGGATAAAGTACCTAGTTCACAAGAAAGGTTTTCAGTATATAAAACGATTCGAAATTCAATCCCCAAGGGAATTAAACAGGGGATTAAAAGTTTTTGGGATATTTTTCGACATCGAAGCGGGTGAAGCCGCGGGTAAAAGCTAGTTTATAATAAGGTAACTATGGGTCTTTTTACCTGAAAATAAACGGTTCATTCTAAAATACCTAACAGTTTCAGAAAATAAAAAATCAACGGAAGAAAGCAGAAGAAGGCAAGAGTGAGCGAAGCGAAGACGAAAATAGCAGTCCTCCTCGGCGTGTCCTCGGTTTCGTATGACTTTATTTTTACCTAGACCTACCATTCAAAATTACAGAATAGGGGATCGGACAAAAAATAACTAATTAGTCCGTCAGATAGATTTCCAAAAAATATTAAACACGTGTTTTTCTTTTTTCACGTAAACAAAAAATATATATAGATACATTGCTCCGAAATCTGTGACGTCATATGTTAGTACATTTTGTACCTTCAATTGATTGACGTTTCAAGCCCCACTCCATGATCTTTGACGCGCTTTATCTTCGTCAATTTTTATTGGTTTGATAAAACAAAAAACACGTAGGTACTCATCCAATATTTTTCGATAATCTAACTGACTCAAAAAAATATGATTCTGTTTAGTCCTTCTGTTAGATTATCGAAAAATATTGGATACTTACGTGTTTTTTGATTTATCAAATTATAAAAATTTACGAAAATAAAACGTGTCAAAGATTGTGAGTGGGGGGGCTGGTGACGTCACTTTCTGGTAAAAAATGTACCAAACTGTGACCGTCGCGCGACTTTTCGACTGTATCGTCTTCATTTATTGTTTACATGAAAAAATAAAAAATACGTGTCCAATATTTTTTGGAAATCTATAGATCTGACGGATTAATTAGATTATTTTTGTTAACTACCCTATTTGGTAAATATGAATCTGATGAAAATAGGATGGGTTCTAACATTTTTTATTGAGAACACATAGAAAGTAAAGCAAAATAAATGTACGCGCTGCTGAGTGGGTCGCACACACCTTGACTGATAGCTTGAATGAAAGTCACGGATAGCCAAAGATGACTGTTTATTGATTATATTTAACTACCACGTAACTAATGCGTGAATGAGTACCGCTGTGTATGAATGCTGATTGTGTACTGTCGCCTTAAACTATAATTTGTGCGAGGTGACGGAAAAGTGCTGATGTATGCAATGCGCGCGGGCCATGTACGATGCATGACTCGTACAATAAACTAACTAAAGCTAGTAGATATGTGTAACTAGTGGCTAGCAAGTCAACGTTCGCAAGACCGCGTTAGCTACGCGTATTGAATTACGGCAGTGCCGGCACAGGAGGTACAGGCGAGTACAGAACCAATATAGCAAATAAATATTTTTCTGGTTTTTTTTTTGTTGTTTTTTGTCAAGGCTTTGATTTATTGTGTAACTTTACATACTGGTATGCCTCATAGAAAACCTTAGCATAACTTTCTATGTTCAAGCGAGTAACCTGGGTAGTTGAGGTACGCCGCGTCTGACGGAGTCGCTATCTGCGTCTCCGTTAAAAAGAATAGGTGCGGCTTCTCGGTCTCGATGTGGTGGTGGACCGGATCGAGATTTGAACGCAACCCCCTGATGTTAGTGAGGTGCACTTTAAGTGGGAGGAAGTGCAGCCGCTTAAAAACCGTTTTCTTTTTGAGCTTCTTCATATAATTGGAGTATGTTTGTGGGGAAACAGAAGGATGATCGAGACACGACTCGGTTACCCAACAGGACTCTTCAGCTCGTCCGAACTGTGGAAGACTCATCTGGAGACTGCGGGGACGCCCGAGCCCCCCCGAAATGGACACTGGGTCCTCCCGTCCAGTCGCCAACTGGCACAGTGGAGCATTTCGGGATTTTTCGCGAGTTGGCAGGGCAGCCTTTCCCACGTGGCTGGCGCAGTAGGGGAGACCGGGGACAATTGAAACAATTTGGCTTAAATCGTGTGCAGTGAAGTATATATAGTATCTACATCCCTCGAATTTATACAGTTGAAAGGGTCGTTATCTAGTTCCTAAATTAAACATAATCTTTATCTCTATTTTGAATAGTTAACCTACAATCACACATTAAAGAAGACCGGGCACAGTGGTTCTATTGACCCCACCCCAAGGACGGTTGAAACGGTAAGTAGGGATAATTGAAACACTGAAATATTTCAGGAACTACTGAAGGTTTTTACTCAATCTTAAAAATTTAACTTACTACTAAATTATTTATTGAGATCGTGACAAGTGTGTCACCGTAAAGTTAATATTTTGAAAATTATAAAAGCAAAAACATCTTTAATATAAACAACGTAAAATATCTCTTATTTTAATCATTTTCGAGCTTTAATTTGTGCTAATGAATACTATTTCACATGATTGAAAGACTTGTTACCCTATTTTGCTGTAATTGCACTTACATGGGGGATAAAAAAAGATAATCCAGTCTCATACAAAACAGCTTGTTTCAATCGTAACAATGTTTCAATCATAACAATGTTTCAATCATAAAAATGTTTCAATCATAACAATGGTTTATTGACGGTCTGCTTCAAGTCCTGCGGTAGACTGTAACTGTTGGGTGTTGTAGTCAGGGCTGGGCAAAATACATGCTTTGCTTTAATTGAAATACAAATTACAAAATACAGTATCGCAAGTAATTGAAATCTTTAAGTAAGGTATTTGAATAAAATACAAAATACAGTATTTTTTAGCTATTTTTAATTGAAATACAAAATACATAATTACAAAAACTTTTTCAAAATAAAAATAATCGCCTTCAAAAACCACCACAAAAAAGTGGACAGACGAGGGGATAAATGTATTTTAATGTTAAAATGTGTTTTGAAGCCTCAAGTATTTGAAATACTAATTACAAAATACTTCGTCGTCAGGTATTTGAAATACGAAAAACAAATTTCATTATAAGGAAGTAATTGAAATACAAATACAAAATACGTATTTGTATTTCAATTACTTACGTATTTTAATTACAGTTAGGTAATTCAAATACTGCCCAACCCTGGTTGTAGTGTCATCGGGCTGGTAAGGTCACTGTTCCGACACATGTATGACCATGGAATTTGGCTGTGGAGTCCCTAAGTACTTAGGAGAAGATGGGACAGCGGCTTCAAATCCTGCGGCAGACTCATTTTAGAAAACACAACCTTCTTCTGTGCAGTCGGATAAAAATGCGAAATATGCGGGGACGTTTGAAACGTTTCAAACGTCCACAGCCACGTCGTTTCAAACGTACCCATGTCACATCTTCTACTTTAACACTCAATATTTTGTAATATATTGACTTAAATAATAATTAACAGTAATAAAAACTAACTTAAATAGACAAACAATACTCTCAAATAAGAAAAACTGACAAACTACAAGATTAAAATAGGTAAAAACCAAAAAAATAAAAATGGTGAGAACTTACTTTTTGGCGTGAAATTCGTCGAGGCGGCGTCCTGTGTGCGACTACATTGCTCGCTCGCTCGAGCCGTGCTTAACACAAAACCGAATATGGCCGACGATGCAACGAACGCCGCATCACACGCGTAGGTATCATATTATGGTTTCCGAGAAATTGAAGTTGTTGCAATCATGACCTGTTTCAATTGTCCCCGGTCTACCCTACTTGGGCCTCCTACTAACTGCGGTCGGCCAACGACAGAGACCGTGCCTCGGATCCCGCTACCCTCCAGTATGAGTCATCCGGTACAGAGTTGCTTAGAACCCTCGACTGGTCCAGAGCCATGCAACTGATCACTTCCATTCCCCAATGGCACTGGCACTCCCGCACACCGACGGAACACAGACAAGCTGTTTGGCTTCGGCGGGAGGGTGGTCGCGCGCCAGGCGGCCGAAGCCTACCACCGCTAAATATGGATCCTTCAGCCGTCACCACAGCCCGTGTGGACATGTGGTGCCGTTGCCCGGGGTGGACTGCTAGGAGGTAGACCCATAACCACCCCACTCTCCTCCCGCTCTGGGCAGAGCGGTAGGAAGTGTCAGACTTCTACTGACAAAAAACCACCCAAGTTCCTTCCCTAGCCCTTTGTGTCAAGGCTGCGGTATCTCTTTCGAACAACCCGCAGCTTCGGGGGGTTATTTCATACCCTTAAGGTAAGGATAAACGCCAGCGACCTTGAGGGAAGCGCCAAACACATTTATTTCTTTTACTCTAAAATCACGTCAAATTTGGAAATTTCAAAACACTATGATGCTAGTAAATAACCTGTAGTATTTTTAAAATCACTTTTTATTATTCTAGACTTGATAAATTAAGAGAATTACTGATTAAAGATAAAAGTGGCGTTAATCAGTAATTCTCTCTCCCGCAGCCCCGACTGAATCGATCTACCCTCCGTCTGAGTTTGGTTGGGTCCCCGGCTGGTGTCAACCCGCTATTCCCAGAGCGACGGGCGGGCCCCATCACCAAGTGCGGCTTATCGAGCGACACGACAGCACGTTCTCCATGAAGGAGCTACTTCGCGCCTTTTCTTGACTATGGCCTCAGCCTGATCAACAGGCATGTCAGACAAACTGTTCCCATTCCTACTGCTGGGACTCCGGGCTTCCTCTCTATGAGAGAGAATGGGCTATACATCACCAAGCGCGGGCCCAGTACGGGTTGGTAGATGTAACTAAATACAAAACAAAATAAAAAAAAGAGAAAATAAAGAATTTAAATTCATGCCAAAAACCAGCTTCTTTGATTTTAAATCATTTAAGGTTTTTTTTTTTTTGCATTACCTATTTAAATAACGCATTGCAATTTCGTCTCGTCGACGATATTCTCGTTGACTTGACCTGACCACATTTTTGATAGTTTTTTCTTCACTTATTATTAACTGATGAAACTGGTTCATAAAAGTAGGTAGTGTAGTGCATATAAAGATTAGTTCAGGCCCGTTCCTGATTGTCGTGTCGAGTGACTCTTCCCAAGTTCCTGACCGACGTTAGGTACTGGACAACTCTTGGTTTGTATTGAGTGGTTCATCACCCGTATTCCTGGCCATCATTGGCCAGAAATACGGTTGATGGGGGCTCCGAACTAGCACGGTGTGTAAGCAAAAATTACGGGTTAACTTGCCAAGTACGTACCTATATATAGTATCTACGTACGTACACGTAGGTTAAATCTTTTGCATCTGCTGCTCTGTAAAAGAGATATAAAAAAACTAAATGGCTATGTGGCCCATTCGCAAAAAGATTAAAAATACCTAAGTAGGTACCTAATAATATTTAACTAATTAATACAGTAAGCGCAGCGACTTATCGAAGGTCACCCGGAATTTTGCTCAAAGTGAATAGAATTTGAAATTATAGTTTTCATTTGTCAGAAACGCTTAAACTGAGTGCTTGTGCCACCAAAAAACAATTAATTTCTCAAAATGAGTGCCACGGACTATTACAACAATAGAGAAACAAAATGAAGTGCATTCTTTGATTTTGCAAATAAAGTGTTTTTGGATTGAACTTCTTTTTTGAGGTAAGTGAGTATGGTTAGTTATTATACTTAGTAATAATAACCACTTACCTAGGTTAAAACAAGTTTTCATTTTAATCGTCAATAAGATAACCTAAACTCACAATAAAAAAATTTTGGTACTTTTTTTAACCGTTTCAAGACATTAGACGACAATAAAACCAAAATAGATTTCACAAAATAAAAGATGTCATGAACTCATGATCTACCGAGCCTTTTCCCAACTATTTTTGGGTCGGAAGAAAATATGTTTTCATAAAAGGGCTTAGTGTTTTGTGCTCGACTGTCTAAGCCTGTACTTGCCCAATTGAACCGGCCAGTCCTATTGGTTTCCGCAGTGCCGGACACTGTCCATTCAGTGTTCGAACTATGAATTTAGAAAACAATATTTATTAGTCTATGTCGCGTTTTTTTTTAAATTAAAATGAAATTGGTGACGTGATAAAATCTTAGTTTTAGGTGAAATAAGTGAAATTAGGATAAAAATCAGTTTAGTCGGCTGTGTATAAACTATAAGGAATCCCTAAAAGTGTGCTTATGCTGATGTGGTGGTGTTTCATTTTTTATGAAGATTTTAGTGAGTTTGTCATCAACGGGAATAATTAAAGGCTGAATGTGTTCGTTGCTGTGTCTAACTGCTGTTAAGTTTAATTAAAAGTAAGTTACATGACCGTGGAATTACTAATTGCGGAATGCGGGTATTTTTGTAAGATTTCAAAAATAACTTGAAAGGTCTGCGTTATTTATGGAGTTAGGAACCTAGGTATAAAAAAAGCAAAATTGAAACAAAAAAACTTTAATTTTATAGATCATAAATAATACTGGTGTTATCAGGCAGATGGATGCGGATATCACAGATAAAATTGGAGTCGTACTTTAAAAATAAAAAGTGTCGCCTACTTATGTACTTAATGGTACTATACCTCGTTCTCGCAAACACTTAGCGGTAGAAATTAATGCGGTTTTCTATTTACTTTTCACTTCTCTCGCTCTAAAATTCGTCTTTATGTCGTGCGTAGGCGACATAAAGTCGCGTTTTATGCTCTAGAGCATAAAGTAAAATCTTCGTCGAAGACCAAGGTAATCGGCACAGGTAATCGGCCCAACAGCCACAGGAACAACTTCATAGAATAACCTCTTTAATTTAATTCGTTTCGCTAGTATTCTAAGAACAAGGGATTACTGCTTTTCATTACGAATACAAGGAAAGTTGATGGGAATAGGCTTCCCCCAATTACCTAAATCGCTTGATGGCAATAGGCTTGCTCTTAATTAGGTTGGTTGATGGCAATAGGCTTGCTCTTAATTAGGTTGGTTGATGGCAATAGGCTTGCTCCTAATTACATCATTTGATGGGAATAGGCTTACTCTTAATTACATTGATTGATGGCAATAGGCTTGCTCTCAATTACCTAAATAAGTGAATGGCAATAGGCTTGCTCCTAATAAGATTGGTTGATGGCAATAGGCTTTTCCTAATTACATCTGTTGATGGCAATAGGCTTGTCCCTAATTACATCCGTTGATGGCAATAGGCTTGCTCCTAATTACTTTGGTTGATGGCAATAGGCTTGGTCCAAATTACATCAGTTGATGGCAATAGGCTTGCTCCTAATTACATTGGTTGATGGCAATAGGCTTGCTCAAAATGTTTGAATGTTTATAACTGAGCAGTATGAGTAACGACATAAGTCAGGTGTTATGTCAAGTTTCCTACTGATAAAAAAAAAGTTACTTGGCGGGAACCATAATTATTTTTACAATATTTACAAGTTGCTGTTGCATTTCCTCGCAATCGAAGTGAAAAGTAGAGTGTAAAACTCGTCCATAAAACCCATTTTACTCTCTACTTTATATCCATCCTCGCTCGCAAGCTCGCATCGGATGGATAAACGTCTCGCGCAAAATGGTGCGTTTTATGCACTTGGTGTAAAATCTACTATTCCTTACCGATGCTGAAATTATGTTGCCAGTTCTAATTCTAATTCAGTCTGCAAGCAAATGTTTAGGTGTATAATACCTTGTTCTAAAAGTAGTAAAAAGTATTCATATAAGTCCATAGGTCATACTTTTTACAAACAGATAATTCGAATTTAATTGTCAAAAAACTTGACTAAACATTAACTTATTAGGAAGTGGTTCCTCTACGGTTTCGTAGACGGCCGAAGCCTCCTAATGATAGCACGTAATTAGTAAAACACAGTCCAGTATCGTAATTAAATAATGAACAATAATTAGGTATACCTACCAGTCTTGTACAGACGCGATCACATCAAGCTAAAATCATTAAATTATGTATATTTCAAATACCTATTCCCAATCAACCTTGAACCTAATGCATTAAAGTTGAAAATATATTGAAGAAATGTGACAGATAGTAGTTGATAACTTGATTATATATTTTACTGTCCCCATAGACCTACATAGTATGTAAAAAAAACTTGTTAGTCTATTTATACCCTTAAAGGCCTCTTCTCACACAGAAAGGCACTAATAAATTTTAATGCTTTTCGCGTCGCTATAGGGCCCGCCCGCCCGTCCTTTAATAAACGTGATGTTTTTTTAGCATTTTTGTAGTGTCCCCTTGGTGAAGACTCAAATCACTTGGATTTTTATTAACACGCTTTTATTAGGTTGACCGTATGTAACTATGTACCTAATCAAATCTAAGAAAACTAATTTAACCATCTTCTAAAGATCGTAGCGTTATGAAAATTGGCAGTTGTATGTGATTTTGATGACAATACAATAACATGGTACTGTCGAGCTGATCTGATGATGGAGCCGGAAGATATGAACTGGAACTTCATGATGGATGATTGTATCATAGCCGTGTTTGGACTTGTTAGAAAGGTCTTGTAATGAACTTTGACCACGATTAGGTTTCAAGGTCTGAATACAATAATATGGTACTGTCGAGCTGATCTGATAATGGAGCCGGAAGATATGAACTGGAACTTTATGATGGATGATCGTATTATAGCCGTGTTTGGACTTGTTAGAAAGGTCTTGTAATGAACTTTGACCACGATTAGGTTTAAAGGTCTGAATACAATAATATGGTACTATGGAGCCGGAAGATTTGAACTGGAACATAAAATATGCCATTAGCAAAGACTAAAAAGTATAAAATAAATTAATATATTAAGTTTATGAAACACTAAAAAATACTAATAAAAGTCAAAAATAAATTACGGATTGTTCAAGTTGTCCCTATTTTTGAGCTGAAGTGTAAACTATGTGCTTTTTCATTACTCATACTCTGAAAGTAGGTCATGACATACCTGCGGAGCGGGTTGAAACTAAGTACTACTTTTCAGCCCTAGGGAGAATCGCTTTCTACTGACAGCTGTCAAATTATTCGATGTAATTGGGAGCAAGCCTATTGCCGCCAACTGATGTGATTAGGTGCAAGCCTATTGCCATCAATAAATGTAATTAGGACCAAGCCTATTGGCATCAACCAAACTAATTAGGAGCAAGCCTATTGCTATCCACCGATTTAGGTAATTGGGAGCAAGCCTATTGCCATCAATCAATTTAATTAGGAGCAAGCCTATTGCCATCAACCGAAGTAATTGGGGGCAGGCCTATTGCCATCAACCAATTTAATTAGGAGCAAGCCTATTGCCATCAACCAATCTAATTAGGAGCTAGCCTATTGCCATCAACTGATGTAATTAGGAGAGCGCCTATTGCCATCAACCAATCTAATTAGGAGCAAGCCTATTGCTATCAACCAATCTAATTAGGAGCAAGCCTATTGCCATCAACCAATGTAATTAGGAGGAAGCCTATTGCCATCAATTGATATAATTGGGGGCAAGCCCATTGCCCCCAACCGATGTAATTAGGAGCAAGACTATTGCCCACCCAATCTGATTAGGAGCAACCGATTTAAAGTGTTTCTCTTATGTTTACTTTTTATTTTTTTTGTCAATTTGTTTTTTCTTTCTTTCAAAGACAAAGACAAAGACATTTATTTCGATTTAAGTAATTGGGCGCAAGCCTATTCCCGTCAACTTTCCTTGTATTCGTAATGAAAAGCACAGTGTTTACCTCGGGTTAAAGACTTATTTAGTCCCTCGAACTATTAGCGCCTGAGCGCAGTCTCGGGGACCAAATAAGTTACTTTTACCCCTAAGGTAACAATGTACTATTAATTATAATATTTGATTGTAAAAGCTTGGGGCGCTGGAACAGGCGCTGGATTTTCTGTATACCTTGCTGAGAAATCAAGTTAAGCGATGTTTCGGGAAGCAGGTTACAGAGATCGGCGCTCTAACTAGAGTTGTAGCACGACTAGTAGGAGGCTCTACATTAAACAGTCTGTTCAAAGTACCAGTCAACAGTGGCAAAATGTAGAGTTCTTGTTCGTGTATTTGTTTACAAGAAAGTCTTTCCTGCTCCAGCGCCCCACGCTTTTACAATCAAATATTATAATTAAAAGCACATAGTTTACACTTCAGCTCAGAAATAGAGACAACTTGAACGATCCGTAATTTATTTTTGACTTTTACGTGCATCTATTGGTGCACGTAAAAGCGTGTTTTTTAAACTATTAATTTTAGTAGAAAGAATCTTGAAATTTTTAGAATGTTTAAAGCACCATCAATATAAAAAAGTTTAGAAATCGCGTTTCACGAAAAAATAAGTACACGTGAAATCTTACTACACCCCCTATGGCAGAAGAAAGGGGAGGCACATAGGTACAGTGGGTGATCTGTGATTCCGACGATGATTCCATGGTCCTGAATTCCTGATTAATGACTTTGGAAATTATATAATTCTGCCGTGGTCTTTCTGAGGCAGCAGCTAAAAGCGGTTGCTTTTAGCTGCTGGCCCAGTGGTGGCGGCCCTGATTTACGAACATTAAAGTCGTGGGATCGAACCCAGACAAACGCATTACTTTATGTACCTAATTTATTTATTTAAACTTCATGTACAATAGTACATTGTTACCTTAGGGGTGAAAGGAACTAGTACAAAAATCCGCGGCCCCGACGGGCGTCGGCCCTTGCGGGCCCCTCCTTGCTGACATTTTTGTACTAGATTACGTGGCCAAAGAAGGAACATGGGTTCGGTTTTTAGTCAGTAGAAGTCTGACACTCCCCTTCGCTCTGCCCAAGAGCGGGGGGGTCATTCGATGATTTTCCACCCACCAAAAAAAAAAAAAAAAAAAGGGGTGAAAGGAACTTATTTAGTCAGTTCGAGGGACTAAATAAGTTTTTAACCCGAGGTAAACACTGTGCTTTTCATTACGAATACAAGGAAAGTTGATGGGAATAGGCTTGCCCCCAATTACCTAAATCGGTGAATAGGCTTTGCTCCTAATTACATCGGTTGATGGCTTGCTCCTAGCTTCTAATTAGATTAGTTGATGGCAATAGGCTTGATCCTTATTACATCGGTTGGGGCAATAGAATTGCCACCAATTACATTCGTTGATGGCAATAGGCTTGCTCCTACTTACCCAAATCGGTGGATGACAATAGGCTTGCTCCTAATTATATCGGTTGATGGCAATAGGCTTGCTCCTAATTACATTGTTTGATGGCAATAGGCTTGGTCCCAATTACATCAGTTGATGGCAATAGGCTTGCTCCTAATTACATTTGTTGATGGTAATAGGCTTGCTCCTAATCACATCGGTTGGTGGCAATAGGCTTGCTCTTAATTACATTGGTTGATGGCAATAGGTTTGCTCCCTATTACAACAAATAATTTGACAGCTGTCAGTAGAAAGCGATTTTCCCTAGGGCTGAAAAGTAGTACTTTCAACCCGCTCCGCAGGCATGTTCTGACCTACTTTCAGAGTATGAGTAATGAAAAAGTACACAGGTGGACTTAATGCCACAAGGCATTCTCTATACCAGTCAACCTTAGGGTCAAATAGGACAGTACTGTGGTAGAGTACAAAAAAATAATAATAACCACTACAAATCACTACTTGTACTGCTCTCAAAGCGGTGATGGAAAACCTCGTGAAGAAACAGGCATGCCATACTAACAAAAAATTCGAAGACTGCATGCTACTGGGCCCGCGCGGTGGATTATAGGCCATTCCTACTCGTAGTCGTAGAGCGGAGGCCTGTGGCCAGCAGTGGGAATATCATAGGCTATTATGGTTACATGGGATCTAAAATTCCACATGGGATCACATTTTTTCTGTCATATAGCCCTTTTTTGTTGGTGGGTGGAAAATCATCGAATAACCCCCCCGCTCTTGGGCAGAGCGATGGGGAGTATCAGACTTCTACTGACTAAAAATCAAACCCATGTTCCTTCTTCGCCCTTGTGTCGGAGCCGCGTTATCCTTTCGATAATCCACAGCCCCAACGGGTGTGATATAGCCCTGACTCCACTCTACGCACAAATTATTGCTAGTAGACGAATTTTTAAAAGTTAAAAATCACGTTTTGACAAAATGTATAAATAAATGAACAACTTGTAATTTTTTTAAACTTGCAATATATATATTTTTTTTAAACTTTGCCCCACACTAGGAATTTCTACTGTATCGTGGGTGTGCGTTCACACTTCACAGACATTTAATCTCACATGACATACACAAAAACCTAGACCCGATCGAAACAACTATCTGTAGGCCATACAAATATTCGTTCCGTGCGGGGATCGAACCTGAGACACGTAGCGCAGTAGTCCACTGCTTGAGCCACTGCGCCAACCGTGCCGTCTCGTATTTTGAACCTTTGACAATATCGACAATAATTATCTTCATAATGGCTCACAGCAGGTAAGGTCTTGCTACGGTCTTGCTATTATTTTATCGCAATGGCGTCGTGAATATGTGCCTTTCGGTTTCTTTAAATACCCACGTTTACCCACATTACTCTCTTTAAGTAAAATTATCTTTAAATATTGTTTCCCTTCCTCACAATATTTATGTTTGCCTCTGTACTTAAACTATCTCAAATATTACCAATCTGTTTCTCAGACCTGAACCATGAAGCTGCCACGTTTCCTGGGTCACGTGCCTGGGATCAGCTACAGCAAGCCAACGACGGTGGTCTCCCGACATGAAGACTACACGGTCGGCCAAACGACCGGTGGGCTGTCTGTCCTGTTGACTATACTCTGCATTGTCGATCTTTTTGGAGTCTTCCCGGTTATAACGCTGCCTAAGAGCGTTATTTCTTGTGGTCAGTGTAAACTTTTTATTGTTAAATTCATCATTCTCTTGCACTTATTCCCAATTTA
This sequence comes from Diarsia dahlii, assembly GCA_949775195.1. NCBI lineage: Eukaryota > Metazoa > Arthropoda > Insecta > Lepidoptera > Noctuidae > Diarsia > Diarsia dahlii. The sequence continues at coordinate 13,041,977 of OX459203.1, read as the reverse complement.
TTTGGGGTCGGGGCGAAGTACCTATGTCTTCTTCTTTTATATTTCTCTATTCGTTATATCATCAGACGTCACCTTTCTTACCATATCATCGTTTACACAGTTTATGCATAGGTAATTTCTTAGGACCATCCACATTCATACTTAAAACTTTCCTCATTCTTCTTCACTACAAAAATAACACTAAGGCCAATCGCTCACGGCGACTTTTTGTAGCGATGCTGTCGCGTAGGTATATCGTGAACGCGCGACAGCATCGCTACTGACACGCGTTAGTTTTGTTTTCGAAGGCAAACAGCTAGCGACTGCATCGCGATGTATCCGATTAATTATTATTTCTAACACACATCTTTTCCTTCCAGGTGTATACGGGCTACCGCTAGTCCTAGGAGTATTCGGCTTGCAGCTGTACACAGCAGTATTACTGGGAAGAAGCTGGCTGTTAGCGCAGAAGATCACTCCTGACATCAAAGAGAAAAATCGGTAAGTTTCCATTAAATATCTCAGTAGAAGCACGTAGATGTAACAAACATAACGGTAGTGGGCGGAAAACATTATAATGAATAAGGGAATAATAATAATAATTTATTTAATCAAAATAACAATGTTGACATTGGTCGCAGAACGGATGGGCGATGGGGCCGAAAAGTTCTAAAGTGCATGGTGATCGTGAATCGGAAAACGTTGCATTAGATGCGGAAGGCCTCCTAATCCTATTAGGTGGACCGATAACCGGATGCGAGACGCTCGGTACCAATCAATGTGGTGACACCTGGGGGAGGCCTGGGGTATGTCCTGCGGAAGACGTTTTTAGCTGAAATGATGATAATTATAATGATGTACGATATGAGTCGAAAATAAACGATTCATGTAGGGTCTTGAAGCTGAACAGACAATTAAGATTTAGCATTTTCCATAAAATTCTGTCTCACCCAAATGGCAAAGAGTCTGTTCGGGCTCATGGCACAGATGTGAGAAATATGTATTTAGGGTACGTTTGTGCCTATTATTATGCGAAAAGTCACTAAATAACTGAATATAATTAAGGAAAACTAGTAATGGTCTTAGCACCTTTGGGTGGTTTGCGCGGTCTCCCCTTGAAAGGAATTCAAGTTTGATGTCAAATCTTTGCATTAAAACTGTTTTTGTTCCATACCCAGGTTTCCATACGCGGCAGTAGCTGAACTAGCGTTTGGTGCACCAGCAAAGAGGCTGGTGACCTTCCTCATTGACGCAGCAGTCTTTGGATCAGGTGTACCCAACTTTATCATTGGTAAGATTTTCTTTTTACGTTTGAACGTTAAAGCCTTTAGTATCGGCTGCCTTTTGTAGACCTTTGACAGCCGTTACAGGTGGTCAGTGGCCCGTCGGGGCTGTGGGAAGTCCACAGGATACCGCGGCCTCGACAAATAGGGCTAAGAAGGAACGCGGGTGGTTTTTAGTCAGTAGAAGTCTGACACTCCGTTTCGCTCTGCAAGAGCGGGATGGGTTAGTTGATGATTTTCCACCCAAAAAATAAAAAAAGGTAGTCAGTGGCCCGAAAATCTGACAACTAGTCTTACCAAAGGGTATCTATCATATGACATATTATCCAGAACTACCTGGGTTGTGGAGGTCAGTTGGCAGTCGCTTCATGTTAAATCCTGGTACGTATTCAGCTGCATCCGGTTAGATTGGAAGCCGACCCCAACATAGTTGGGAAAAGGCTAGGCAGATGATACATACTGAAATGACTCTTCATTTCAATATGTATCATCTGCCTAGCTTTTCTGTTCTATTTCTGACCCTTTTCATTTCTTTTGCATATGCAGCCTCGCAAACGCTTCAGATATTCTGGTGGAAGATATCGGGCGGAGAGATCGGCATCACGTACTGTGTGTGGATGGTCATCCTAGGACTGCTGCTGTGTCCTGTCATGTGGCTCGGATCGCCTAAGGAAATGAAGTAAGTACAAATAGTTGGCATACCATGACGTTTGATTGTTTTAATCTTATGCCAGTGTAGACAAGAGATGGGGCGCTAGACATCCTGTATAGCTCGGTCACTTTCCCACACCGGAATAATTTAAAAAAAAACCTGTTTTATGACGTCATGATAATCCCACTGTATTTAAGTGGTCATGATTTTGTGGAGGTATGAAGAACAGGGTGGAAGTTTCCTGAACCTCCACAAAAATAGCAGAAATATGGGATCAGACATTTGGTTACTTATGCCAACTCCGTCTCAGAGTGGAGGCCTTTGTTATGGATTGCAAATCTTCAAATGACCCTTCCCGGTCCGGACAGAGCAGACTCCCTTCTGCTCAGACATCTACTGACTAAAACCTACCATGTTCTTTCTTCTTAGCCCTTTGTGTTCTGGGGCCGCGGTATCTCTTTCAAACAGTCCCACAGCTCCGGCAGGCGTCGGCCCTTGCGGACCCCTTCCATGTTATTTAGTATGTTGTCCACTGGTTTAAAACTGTGTTTCTACCCAGACCCGTTACTTGGGACTGGACTTTAGCAATTTACGACTACTTTTGTTAGCTTGTGAATAAATAAACTCAAACTCAAAGCATTTATTTCAATTAAGCCATTACAGGCACTTTTGAAAGTCAGAAAAAAAAAACGAACGAAACTACGAGTGCAATACGTCATTCCGAAAGCCACCACGCCGAACCACACGCCACCGAATGCCCGCAACAACGAACACTGCGAGCACGAAAGCACGCAGCGACGCCACAGAACACCATATACTCTAGGAGAGCGACGCACACCGCAACAACGAATGCACGCAGTAAATAAATGTTAAGATCGGAGGCCTGAGTTCTATCTGTGGGAACTGTAAGTTGTAGGTTAGAGGTAGTCAAGCTATATACCTACAAACTATTTATAAAAAAAAAAAAAAAAATTGGTTGTATATAGCTTGACTACCTCTAACCTACAACTTACTGTTCGTAAGTCGAGGCCGCCACCTCAGGGTCACCGCTGCTGCTGAAGGAAAAATAGACCAAAAAAGCCTTCTGGGTTCCAACTGATAAACACATTTCTTCCTCTTTCAGACCCATAGCGATAACGTCAGTGATAATAGTCACCACGGTGGCCATCACCACATGGACGTGCATCTTGAGAGACGACATATCACCGTTGCCTGTCGAAAACGTGGCGAAAATACAACCACAGCTGCAGGACTTTCTTATAGCATATGGGATACTGGCTTTTCAGGTAATGGACCTACCTACATAATATGACACCTGTCATCCCTGAAGGGTTAGACAAAGGTTTACCGAAAAGTAGGTAACATTTCGCCAGGTAGGTATGTGGTGCCATGTATTAGGTGGCGAACCCATTGCCATCAACCGCGGACAAATAAAAACTCCGTGGCTGCTATTGAGAAATTCCTGATGGTAAAAACCCAATAACAGTTTGCCGACTCGGGAATCGAAAGAAAGAAAGAAAAAGTGTTAAATTGGCTTCCCAACAGGACAAAACAAATTGACACAAAATAAAACGTTAACAAAGTAAACAATATGACAAACACTTAAAATTAGGACATAGTATACATACATTATGTTTAAATTTGTCCCGTGCGAAGCCAAAAGGCCACTATCTCGGCATATAAATGTCACAGCGCTGGTATTCTGAATCCGGCACCTCATGGTCAGCAGTCACGCTAAGACCACTCGACCAACGAGGCAGTCTACCCTCTTTCTTGTGCTTTTTGGCACCCGGCACCACTACCACTGTCACTCACAACACGATTTTGAAGACTCGACTCGAGACTTGATTTTAGATTTTTTTTTTATCAACATTTTTCTTCTTTATCGTGTGGTCTGTCTAACCTAAACTAACCTGCCGGCTTAGCATGACTACCGAAGAAACGGGTTTTGTCGACGGAAGAATCGAAAATGACAGATTGTAGCAAGGTTTCATGTCAAATTGTATGGAAAAATCTTTGTCTATTCTTGGTAGAATAGAGATAGAATCGCTATGCTACGGGGGCTGGTGTCAGAGTTTTTATGCCGCCTATCCTTTTTTTTTTTGGGGTGGAAAATCATCAAATAACCCGTCCCGCTCTTGGGCAGAGCGAAAGGGAGTGTCAGACTTCTACTGACTAAAAACCACCCGTGTTCCTTCTTAGCCCTATAATTATGTCGAGGCCACGGTAACTTGTTAAAAATCCGCAGCCGGGCTATGCAGCTCTGACTTGGCTTAGTACATGCCGTCGAGAAATATCTCTCAGGCATGCTAGCTTCCTCACGATGTTTTCCTTCACCGAAGCAACTGATAAATTTTACATTAGAGTAGTTGACAAAAAAAATCTAATTAATCTGTCAGATAGATTTCCAAAAAATATTGGACACGTATTTTTTCTTTTTTCACGTAAGCAATAAATGAAGACGATACAGTGCTTCGAAAAGTCGCACGACGTCACAGTTTGGTACATTTTTACCAGAAAGTGACGTCACCAGCGGGGATAAGGGATAAGGAAATAAGACGAATCAAAGATCGTGAGTGGGGACTCACGATCTTTGATTCGTCTTATTTTCGTATTTTTTTATTAATTTCATAAAACAAAAAACACGCATCCAATATTTTTCGATAATCTAACAGACGGACTAAATAGAATCATATTTTTTAGTCAGTCAACTACCCTATTTTGAAGACTCGAATCGAGACTTGATTTCTGATTGCTTTATTATCAAGACTAGCTGATGCCCGTGGTTTCGCCCGCGTGGATGTAGGTTATCGCGACCAAAGGTAATCTTTTCATCCCCCCCCTTGAACCCTTATATCGCATAAAACTGGCCAAGTGCGAGTCGGACTCGTACATGAAGGGTTCCGTACCAAAACGGTATGCTATATTAATTTATACAATTTCTTCTACGGGCCAATGAAACTTGACCTCTAGATTGTATAGGCGCTCATACGATTCAGGGACCAAATTATATTGGTTATCTGCTGTTTCCATCTGTTGTTTCCATCCAAGTTCAAAATGATTTTCCTAGAAAGTCCTTATAAAGTTCTACTTTTCAGATTTTTTTCATATTTTCTAAACTTATGGTTCAAAAGTTAGAGGGACGGAGGACGCATTGTTTTTTACTTTTGGAGCGATTATTTCCGAAATTATTGACATTATCAAAAAATGATTTTAGTAAACCTCTATTCATTTTTAAATACCTTTCCAACAATATATCACACGTTAGGGTTGAAATTAAAAAAAAAAATCACTTCCCACTTTACATATAGGGGGGCTATCCTAATAAAACATTTTTTTCCAATTTTTATTTTACCACTTTGTCGGCGTGATTGATACACATATTGGTACCAAATTTCAGCTTTCTAGTGCTAACGGTCACAGAGATTAAGCGAGAACGGACGGACGGACAGACAGACATGGCGAAACTATAAGGGTTCCTAGTTGACTACGGAACCCTAAAAAGTAGCCTATTACGTAGCTCGTGGTCTAGGACTATCTGTGTACCAAATTTCATTTAATAAAGTTCAGTAGTTTTGGTGTGAAAGCGCAACAGACAAACAGACAGAGTTACTTTCGCATTTATAATATTAGTAAGGATGATTGAAGCTTTAATTAAACACTTACTTTTCTTCCAGTTCGACATCCACCCAATGCTGTTGACCTTGCAAGTGGACATGAAGGACAGTAAGAAAATCAACGCAGCAGTGCTCGGCGGGTTCGGGATCACGGGCTTCATGTTCGCAGTCACCACCGTGCTGGCAGCCATCAGATATGGAACTGATCTTGATAATAATATTCTGCAGAGTGAGTTCTTGCTTCTTTTTTTGTATTGTTTTAAACGTGTTAGGAATCGGCGGTAAACTGGCAAATGGATCCATTTGAATTTCGTCAGTCCGCGACTACAGGCAGCCACTTTAATCGAAGACTATTTGCCAGTCATCACCATCTGCCTAGCCTTTTTTTTTTTTTTTTATTTAATTTGGGCTTACTCTTGACCTCAATCTTGCCCTAAGGGCAGATATGAGGTCGACGATGGAACGAGCTTACCCAGAAGAAGCCTATTTACTCGCGACTTAAATAGATTGGGGTTATATGAACTCGGGAAAACCGACGCAGGCAGGGTGTTCCACTCCTTGGCTGTACGAATAATGAAAATTTCCCAATACGTTGGGGTTGGCTTTCAGTCTGACCGGATATAGCTAAATACCAGTATTTTACATGGAGCGACTGCCTACCTGATTTCCGCAACCCCGTTATTACTTGGTAATTATGATACTCTTTGGAAAGACTGATTGTCAGTCTTTCGAGCCTGCACTGACTACCTGTTACGACTGTCAAAGATCTTAAAATCGAAGTTACACGTAACATATTATACCACCGCACACTAGGCTCGCGTGGTGGATTATGGCTCATCCCTCCACACGGACAAAAGGCCCAGGGTCCCAGCATGTTAGCTGATCATTTATTTTCTTTTCAGGTATACCGTCATCGATACCACTGTACCTGATGTCATTGCTGGTGACTCTTCAGCTATGTCTGTCCAGTGCTGTCAGCCATTCGGCGCTGTTCCAACATATTGAAGATATACTCAAGATTCCTAGAGGTATGTTTTTTTGCTTGCTTGGGTTCTTAAAATTGTTGTTACTAACACAGTACTTGGTTCCCATAAATAGGAAAGTCAGTGCGTTAGTTAGATCAAAGTAATTAAGGTATCATTCAAAGCCTGAATTGATTCACTACTGGATAAAGGCGTCTCTTTTTAACCGACTTCAAAAAAAAAAGGAGGAGGTTATCAATTCGACTGTATTTTTTTTTTTTTTTATGTTTGTTCGCTCATAACTTGCGACTGGGTGAACTGATTTTCATGATTCTTTTTTCATTTGAAAGCTGGTGCTTCCCGTGTGGTCCCATTGTCACCATTTCAATATCTGATGATGGGATCTTGTAGAAATCGGGGGAACTCTTCAATAAATAACAGCAGATTAACCGCGATTGTTGCTATAGCATATCTAAGCATTGTTTACGCCATCACACAACATAATATCACGCCTGTACTCACTACAAAGGTTATAAAAACTATTTGGTGAAGATCTGATGAAGAACTTCGGAGATAGGCAACGGAACTCCTCAATAAATGATAGCAAATGGACTGGGATTGCTGAAATCTCATGTCTGTCTATTGTTTACACCAGTTCATAACATAACATCACGCCGGTACGTTGTGAAGGGGTAAGCACATGTGAACCACTAAAAAGTGAAAAATAAAAACTTTTTTACAAAAAATAAAACCGACTTCGACAAAAAAAAAACACAAAAAAGTGAAAAATAAACTTAAGAAGAAAAATCAGCTTCTGAAGTCGGTGGCAAAAACATGAAATCAAACAAACAAAAGTCACCGACTGAAGAAGCTGATTTTTCTTCTTAAGTTTATTTTTCACTTTTTTGTGTTTTATTTTTGTCGAAGTCGGTTTTATTTTTTGTAAAAAAGTTTTCTTGTTAAACACCCACCTTATACCTGAACCTGGCCTAGGTTGCAAAATTTATTTTTGAAACAAATATGTTATTTTATTTTTTTAGAAACTGCATGTGAAGTGTGAACCAATAGGTCCTACCTATATTATTGCAATAATGAAATCATAATAATAATTAATAATATTTTTTGTGATTGTGAAAGTGTTGCACAATTATTAACAATAATGCATTCGATTCTGGTTTTTAACTAAGTATTGTAATTACTTAACGAACATGTACACACGGCTACACATCAAGCTATACATTTCCAGTTTACGCTGATCTCGCATTGTACGGAAATCCTATACAATGCGAGACCAGCTTATACTGGAAATGTATAGCTTGATGTGTAGCCGTGCGTACAACCTGGTTTGAATTTAGGGCTGTTTTTTTAACATATAAGTAGGTATTTGAACAGCGCTGTAATTGGTTAAGATGACAGTGTTAATTTTATGTGAGCTCATAGTGGTGGTGTGAATGAATTCCTATTAGTGTCCAAAAGATCCATGTATTACAACTAATCATATAATTTTATGCATCAACAATAAAAACACATTAGTATTTTCATGTTTGTTTCAGATTTCTGCTTCCAACGCTGCCTTATAAGATCAAGCATAGTAGCTTTAGCAGTAGTTCTAGCTGAAGCCGTCCCACGATTCGATTTAGTCATGGGTCTAGTGGGGTCCACTTTAACAGGACCTTTAATGTTTATATGTCCACCTGTTTTCTTCCTCAAACTATGCTATATGAAATCCAAGATGCGTTCTAACAATATATATAAACAAACCTTGTATAAACTGACTGAGAAACAAAACGGAACGCAAAATGGAACTCAGAATGGTGGTGTTCAAAATGGCGGGCCGCATATTGACGTGGCTCAAAATGGCGGGCCGCAAATTGTTGCGGCTCAAAATGGCGGGCCACAGAATGGCGGTTTCCAAAATGGCGACCTGTCAAGAAGCCCGCTAATAACCGAAACTGTACAAACTAAGTATAAAACGTTTACTGAATACGCAATAGAAATGAGAGACGAACACGAGTACGATATCAAGTGGTACGATGTTGTGTTAGCTTTAATTGTAATGACTATTGGCATAGTCGCTACCATTGTTGCGACTTACTCCAGTTGGACGAATTCTATAGCTTATGCGACTTTTAGTCCTCCTTGTTTGATGAATGCTACTGAGGCGGCTAGAAGTTTCCTACAAATACCTATGGCTATTTAGAAATTTAGGTAGATGACTAATTTTTAAATACAGAGGGGCCAGACGCTTAGTTTTACTTGGCTAGAGAATGTCTTCGTGTTTTTCTCTACGAGCGAGCGTGAGGAAGTTTTGTACACCTACCTACTAATTAATATCAACTAGCTGATGCCCGCGGCTTCACCTGCGTGGATGTCGTTCAAATTATATACTAAAACCTTCCTCTTGAATCACTCTATCTATTAAAAAAAAACCGCATCAAAATCCGTTGTGCAGTTTTAAAGATTTAAAGCATACAGACAAACAAACAGACAAAAATAGCGACTTTGTTTTATACTATGTAAGGATTTGCCATTTTTTAGAACAGTCAAACAGTGACAGTAAATTTTAATCTAAGTTTTTAGGTAGCAATTAATTTTCTCTAGAATTTACAAAATACTCAACGCCAATACTTGTGGCAGTCGTTGTCTTAACACATAAGAAGGACGGCCAATTTAGTAGGTAGTACTTGTGAGATTTGGTTTGTAGGTTTAACTTGGTTTTGTCCCACTCTTATTTTTTATGACCGCCACTGCCATGAACATTGGCATATTTTACTTAATTTCTAGAAAATGACTTATTTTATCAACTAGACTGTTTATTAGGTAAATGAATCTTAGACACCATGACATTTAGTTAAGTATATGAGAGTATAAGTTACATAATTTGATTAATCAAAATACCAAAGTGGGTTTTATTAACCAATTCTTGGTGAAACGTTACTTATTTGACAATTTAAATGTTTTATAAATTTTACTTTATTATTATTTTGTAAGTTCTGAATAGTTAATACATAAAAATATATGTTAACAATGTTCTAACATTGTGCTCATAGTGAATACTATGGTAAATTGATAAATTCGTACAGCAGTTGCATTTTACAAGCGCATCTACCATTGCATTACAAGCCTTATGTCATATGATGTAAGATTTAAATCACTTTTACTAAATCAAATCAAATGATAGATTATTTTTGCAAATATGTTTTTAATGACTTATGGTATTGTCGTAAAGTTAGATACTTGTACAGGTTTAGTTTTAATTGGTTTTAAATCTAAGTACTTGGTTATTGAGAAAAGAGATGGAGCGTCTTGTTTGCCTCTCACTCGCACGGCCTGTGTGTGAGTAAGAGGCAAATAACGAGAGTAATAAAGTGAAAACTCAAAAAATTAAGGAAGAAATTGAATGAGGCCTTTGCCCAGCAATGAGACAAAACAGGCTATAAAAAATGTAAACGGCAAACTACAGAAACAGGAATTAAACAACTATTAAATTAAACTAATAGAATTAATTTGAATTGTCTTTTATTCAACGTTACAATCAATAGTACATTGTTACAACAACATTACATCTGTCATTCATTACCATTACGATTACATAACATTACAAACAAAACCAGCCCGTTACATTTTATAGGAACAATAAATTGTTAAAAGAAAACTTTACGTCTTACTCCCTTTTTGAAATGATTACAGATTCGTTAGATTTTAACAGTAAGAAACATATACATACACAAATAATCCTACGCCTTTTTTCCATTCGGGTAGGCAAATATATGATTTGTACTTAGTTACTTCAGATGAAATATATAATGTAGTAAAAGGTATGTAGAAAATATATAAACAAAACTTTTATTGCATATCTGCTACGTTCCAGTTTTCAGAATGAACACGAAAAAAATATGTTTGTTGGTTTTTTAAATCGTTAAAAAATAACAAATCTGCAAGTATCTTTTTTACATTTATTATACACTCTCCGTTAAACTTTACCCGTTGAGGTAGTAACTAAGTAGGTGGGGGAAGGGTTATTTTTTTTTCTTATAATATCATTAAACCCAGCTTAGTACAAAAATAACCTTTTCTTCAATAGAATCTTAAACATAGGTATTCTAATCAGCGTTTAGCCTCTAAAACATAATTATTATTATTTGTTAGTATTTAGTGAATATTATGTGTTTCTTTTATTATTACTCTTTTAAAAAGTACACTACACAAACGATTACATTCAACAATATTATGGCATTATTAATTACATAAATATACGTTAGTAGTTAATTTAAAACTTTTAAAATACAACACTAGAACCTAAAAACAAATGTCTTATTAACAGAATTAAAAGACGATATTACTAAGAATTCAAATAAATGCAACAATTTAAAATTAAGACAATAAAATATATTATATATAAAAAAAAACAAACAAATCATTCAACAGTGCGAAGTCAGGAATTGACTATAAAACTTAAAGCGATTAAGCGATAAACGAATTACATCTGTCATTATGACAGTTGACATGACATACTGACGTAATGTGTCAATTTAATTATCTGACTGTCCAAACAATAAACAAAGTACCTATGGGCAATCTTGAATCTATTGAGAAGCTAAAAACATTTCCAGATATTGAGAGACAAATAACCTTAAAATTTTAACAAAATATCCAATGGGTTTAAAACTAGTGGAACAAACGATTGAAAACATTCTGAATACACTATATTAAAAATAACTTTGTTTTGTTCTAGGCCTCCATCTGGTGTCCCAATTGCTGTTACATGATGCTTTAGGTGAAGCTGTTTGTGATGTTTATAGCGGGTAACAGGAAGATTACAATCAACTCCCCTTAAGGGACCACACTCATCGACTAGAGTCGATCCTGAATCGCCACCATATTTGTCGCAGTTAGTTCGGCGAGGTGTCAAGGCGCATCTTTCCAACCGAAATGAGGCACATGCAGTGTTTCTCGCTTTCAGTCTAGCTATCCACAAACAATCGAATTGTAACCAAATCCAAGATGCCGTATGTCTATCTCGCTCGCTCTCGTAATGCCAAATAAAGAAAGACAGACGACATTTTCTATTCGATTGTTTGTGAATAGCTAGGCTGACCTCAAGCCTATTCCATGTCGATAAGTTTGGTTACTCCCATTGCCGTCAAATAATATCAGTCTTTCTCGTCTTAACAATTTTATTGCTACAGAACAAAATATTATTGCACATGATTTTTTAAACGTAGGAACATAAAATATCATAAAGGATAACATAAGGTATCTAGTGATCGAATTTCTAATTCGGTTCGGATGCAACAGGTACTCGTAAACGCTCTTTAGTTTAAAAAAAAAAAATTACGAGGACGTATTAGACGTTAGGCGCTCAAATGACGTTGACATGGCGCCATCGTTTTGACGTATGAAAAAAGCAAGATGGCGGCATTTGCCACGAGCCAAAAGATTCTTACACAGTTTTAGGATAAAAAGTTTTTTTAACGTTTGAGTATTAATTAAGGCAATCGCTAAAACGTTATCTGCAGGGCTATTGCGTATCTTTTAATGACAGTGGCTAACATATAGTGTCCATAGATTTACTGTAAATTGGTTATGATTTGGTACATATTTTTCTTAAAAACTTACCATTTGACAGTTATTTGATAGACACTATAAGCTATCCACTGTCATTAAAAGATACGCAATAGCCCTGCTGTTCCCAAGTTCAATAAAAGACATAGTAGGTACACTTACAACACCAAAACGAATCAAGCCTTCAGTTTAGGCATCTCAAGTTGTTTCCCGAACAACTTCCGAATTAACTTCTTATCTAACTTTCCCATCGCGTTCCTAGGCATTTGATCAATAACTAACATAGTTTTAGGAAGCTGGTAGGGCGCTAATTTCTTCCCAGCCGAATCTTTTAATTCTTTAAGTGTTAATTTAGCGTTTTCCTTAAGAACTACGACTGCTCCAATAATTTCTCCGTAGCTGTCATCGTCTATACCTAAAATTGCGACATCGGCTATGCTCGGGTGGTCCAAAATGGCTGATTCGACTTGTAAAGCGCTAACTTTGTACCCGCCTGTCTTGATGATGTCCACGGAGGTGCGGCCGAGGATTCTGAACTTACCGTCCACGAATGAGGCCGTGTCGCCTGTACGGAACCATCCGTCATCGGTGAAGTCTGTGTTATCCAGCTTTGGGGCTCTGTTCCAGTACCTGAAAGATTTATGATTGTAGTATACATATAAGTACATAAACTCACGTTCTTTTTCCCATGGGGGTAGGTAGAAACCACAGAACGTCACCTACTACGATCCTTACATACTCCTTTTGCTTCGTCTACATTGGTATTCAATTCATTTATTTTAAGCTTTTATTTCAAGTTTCGCATACCAGAATCTATATCTATAAAAGCGAAAGGTCACTCACTCACTCACTGACTCATCACGAAATCTCAAAAATCGCTGGACGTACAATGATGATTTTTGGCAGGGAGGTAGTTTATGGTTAGTAGACGTCCGCTAAGAACGGATTTTGCGACAGGGCCGGATTAGGGTGGTTTAAAAAAGTCCTTCATTTTTCGTGCTACAATCTTGATTTTTGGCAGAGATGTAGTTTATAGTCAGTAAACATCTGCTATGAATTAGTTTTGCGACAGGGCCGGATTAGGGTGGTCTAAAGGCCCTCAAAACTTTGTCTGAAAGTCCTTCATTTTTCGTGCTACAATCTTGATTTTTGGCAGATATGTAGTTTAAAGCCAGTAGACATCTGCTATGAATTAATTTTGCGAAAGGGCCGGTTTAGGGTGGTCTAAGGGCCCTCACAAGTTTGTATGAAAGTCCTTCATTTTTCGTGCTACAATCTTGATTTTTGGCAGATATGTAAGTAGTTTATAGCCAGTAGACATCTGCTATGAATTAACTTTACGACAGGGCCGGATTAGGGTGGTCTAAGGGCCCTCGCAAGTTTGTATGAATGTCCTCCATTTTTGTGCAACAGTCTTGAATTTTGGCGGGGAAGTAGTTTATGGTGAGTAGTGAGTTTGCTAAGAACAGATTTTGGTTCAGGGTCGGATTGGGGAGCTCTAAAGGCTCTCGCGAGTTTGTATGTAAGTTTGATTTTTGTACTACCTACTACCGGCCTGAAATTTAGCAAGTCTATTAGCTAACAATTTTTTTTTGTGAAGACCTGGACTAAGGGCTCCCGCAAGTATATAAATGAAATCCTTGGCTTTTTGGAGCCGAAATTGGTAGAGAGATAGAATATAGTTCAGACGTAATATGTATGTGTGGGAAAAGGAATATACCTAATCGCTTCGATTGGCATTTGTCATTCGTTTTGGCATAGTACATCCAGAGGCAGGCTAATATGGTTAGTAGACGTTGGTTAAGAACAGATTTAGCGACATGGCCGGAATAAGGAGGTCTGATGGCTTTTACATGTTTGTATGAAAGTATTGTTTTATTTTTATACTAACGACCTGATAGCAAGTCTAGAGTTTATGAGTAGGAGACATAAGCTAAGATTTTTTTTAGGACTACCTGGACTATAATAAGGGCTCACGTAAGGTCATATGAAATCCTTGGCTTTTTGTAAATTGGCAGAGAGATAGAATATAGTTAAGACATTTCCGGTAGGAGCAGATTTTACGACAGGGCGGGTTTAAGGGAATATAATCACTTCGATTGGCATTTAGCATTCGATTTGACATAGTACATCCAGAGGCAGTCTACTAGATTCCAGACCAGTGAGTCAAAATTTCTACGCGAACGAAGTCGCGGGCAACTGCTAGTTGGTTAATATGAGGATCTTTATTGATATACTAGTAGTTGCCCGCGACTTCGTTCGCGTAGAAATTTTGACTCTCTTGTCTGGACTGCCTGTGGATGGTACTATGTCAAATCGAATGCCAAATGCCAATCGAAGCGATTATATTCCCTTAAACCAGCCCTGTCGTAAAATCTATTCCTACCTGAAATGTCTTATGATCTATATTCTATCTCTCTGCCAATTTTCAGGTACAAAAAGCCAAGGATTTCATATGGACTTACGGGAGCCCTTAGTCCAGGTCTTCCTTACAAACTTAGCTTAGATCTCCTACTCCTAAACTCTAGACTTGTTAAATTTCAGGTTGTTAGTACAAAAAAAAACAGTACATTTTTACAAACATGTGAAAGCCCTCAGACCTCCTTATTCTGGCCATGTTGCTAAACTCGCTAAATCCGTTCTTAGTCAACGTCTACTAACTATAAAGTACCTTCCTGCTAAAATTTTAGCACAAAAAAGGAAGTACTGTCATACAAACTCGCGTGAGCCCTTAGACCTCCCTAGTCCGGCCCTGTCGCAAAATCGGTTCTTAGCAAACTTCTACTCACCTACTACGTCCCTGCCAAAATTCAAGTTAGTAGCACACAAAATGATGGACTTTTAAACAAACTTGCGAGCGCCCTTAAACCTCTCTAATCTGGCCCTGCCACAAAACCTGTACTTAGCAGAGTTCTTCTAACTATAAACTACGTGCCTGCCAAAAATCAAGTTTGTAGCACAAAAAATTAAGGATTTTCTTACGAACTTGCAAGAACCCTTAGACCTCCCTAATCCGGCCCTGTCACAAAATCTGTTCTTACCAGACGTCTAATAACTATAAACTACGTCCGTCTCAAAAATCAACTTTGTAGCTCAAAAAATGAAGGACTTTCATACAAACTGGCGAGAGCCCTTAGACCTCCCTAATCCGGCCCTGTCTCAAAATCTGTTCTAAGCAGACGTCTACTAACTTTAAACTACGTCCCTGCCAAAAATGAAGATTGTGGCACAAAAAATGAAAGACTTTCATACAAACTGGTCGCCCTTAGACCTCCCTAATCCGGCCCTGTCACAAAATCGGTTCTAAGCAGACGTCTACTGCCTATTAACTACGTCTCTGCCAAAAATCAAGATTGTAGCACAAAAAATGAAGGACTTTCAAACAAACTTGCGAGGGCCCTTAGACCACCCTAATCCGGCCCTGTCGCAAAACTAATTTATAGCGGATGCCTACTGACTATAAACTACGTCTCTGCCAAAAATCTAGATTGTAGCACAAAAAATGAAGGAGTTTCATACAAACTTGCGAGGGCCCTTAGACCACCCTAATCCGGCCCTGTCGCAAAATCCGTTCTTAGCGGACGTCTACTAACCATAAACTACCTCCCTGCCAAAAATCATCTTTGTACGTCCAGCGGTTTTCGAGATTTCGTGATGAATCAGTGAGTGAGTGAGTGAATGAGTGAGTGACCTTTCGCTTTTATAGATATAGATAGAAGATTATGTAATGTAGCACTAGTAATAACTTATTTGATTTGATATTCATACACACGATCGCCGCGCGCCGGTTACGAGTTCTACGCACTTGTCCTTTCTGAAGAACCTCACCAAGTTTCTAATCCAGTGCCAGAGTTTTATACCACGCATGGGCCTTTGACTTTACTTTAAGTTCCGTCGAAAAATATCTCTCAGGAATGCTGGATTGGTATCCTCAAGATGAAGAAGATGTTGACATACTGTATTTAAAAAGTCACTTGCACAATGATGTAGTGTGTAAGACTAATGTATGTGTGCATATATGCATTCTAATATTATGTATCAATATATATTATAACGATAGAATGTGTTCTAAGCGCAGTAATATACGATACACCAATGAAGGCACTTGTTTCATCCTGGCAGGGTCGCCATGTAAGGTTGTCGGTCCGGGAAGATGATTGAAACAAGTGCCTTCATTGGTGTATCGTATATTATTGCGCTTGGAATTCGTTCTATCGTTATAATATGTTTTGATACATAATATTAGGATGCAGATGTGCACACATACATTAGTTTTACACACTACAATGACTTTTTCTCATTTTGAGCCACGGAACATACCAGGAATGAAACTTAATCTGTCTTCCCAATAGGAAATTGCAAATCGTGCATATTTTATTCAATCGCAAATCTATGACGTGTGTCAGCGTCTATCTTTCTTCTAAAGTATTTTAAACCAAGGTAAGGCATCACTGAATGACCTTATTTAGCAGTTTTAATTTATGAAATTCCTCATTTTTGTTTCAATCTGCGTCATTACTAGTTACTAAGAATATATTTTTAACTAATGCATACTTATTGGCAATATATGCGATATGTATAGTGCGTATGTAAAAATATTAATTTATGTGCAGACTAAAAATAGAACCGTTTGAATAAATTGTAGGACTGACACATATTATAATATAGGTAACATTATATTATGCCAGTAATTCCAACTACATTTTACCATTTGCCCACCCTGCCTAACCATTTGGAGCTTACTCTATATATTTTGTAAAAAAAAGTAAAAAACTAAAACCCGACTACGACAAAAAAAACGACGCTGAAAAAGTATGAAACAAGATTTTCAGGATAGAACAAAAAGAAAAGCCGTAGTCACACGGTATTAAAGTGTTTAGGTTGGTACCTATAACGTGTGACTACGGCTTTTCTTTTTGTTCTATCCTGAAAATCTTGTTTCATACTTTTTCAGCGTCGTTTTTTTTGTCGTAGTCGGGTTTTAGTTTTTTACTTTTTTTATTTAAACAATTTTGGTGTTAAATATTTTTTTTACTCTTGACTTTATGTCCGCTAGAGGGCGTGATTTTAAATTTGAGCAATATTTTGGAAATGTACAAGTGAGGCCCTTTTAAATGATACCAAACACGGCGTGTTTATCTCCATTTTTATTTTTTAAGCCTTACTTTTTGACCGCTAGAGGGCGCCAAATCGCTTTTTGTGACACGTCACGTAGCCTATGTTCAGCGGAAAATTAAGACGGTTCTAACGATACCTCATATGTCGAGTTCCGATAAGTAGATTAGAAGCTATGAGGGAACAGATGAAGATACACACATACATACATACATACATAGCCAGTCAAAATCATAACCCTCCTTTGGCTTTGCCGTAGTCGGGTAACAAAGAACAGGGTCTGGACAACAACTAAAACAAACAGCGACTAAAGTCGATGGTCATTTCGAAGGTCTCGAAAAGTGTAGAATGTAGATTAACATATTTTTGGCGACTTTACCTACATTTGTGCGTCAACGTGAGATTACAATGAAAACAGGAATCAATACATATTTCATTCATATTTTTAATTGATTGACTAAAATAGAAAATCAAGGTCGTCCTGGTAAGATATGAAGCTAATCATATTCAAATAGTAATAAGAATTAGCCCGCCGCCCGCCGGCGCCACTTGAATTATATTATAAACTTTCAAATTAACATAAAAATGTGCATAAAATCTATTTCATTCATTCAACTATGGAAAATAACCTAAGTGAATAATAAAATACAACTATTGACTTTCAAATGATTATCTCTATCGTATTATATCGTGTATCATTACTTGAAGCGGCAATGAGCAGGCCACATTGCTCGAAGAACCGACAACCGATGGGTAAGGAAGGTTCTTGCGTGGGGACCACGAACCGGAAGACGCAGCGTTGGTAGGCCTCCCACCAGGTAGACCGACGACATCGTGAGAGTCGCGGGCAACCGGTGGATGCAAACGTCAGGCTGCCGTTCTTAATGGCGTCCTATGGGGGAGGCCTTTGTCCAACAGTGGACGTCTTATAGCTGATGATGATGACATCAACCCCCAAAGAAACCCCCACTAAGGCGACAACCGAGCATTCTGTACATCAAACTAAGTGACTTTACGAAAAAAATATTGCTGGGAAACGACTTTTTTTTGCGGTGAAAAACCACGGTTTGCGGTTAAAACTCAATGTAGCACAGATAAAACATTGCTGTTGGATGCTTTGCACAGAAAATGGGTCATAGAAGTATTTTAAATAAAGTCATAGCTTTTAAACTATCCTTTAAGGTGAATGCGACAAGGTATCCCGCGAAATTCAATTTTTGCTGATCAGTGTCAGGTTGGTTGTATGTTAAATAAAATAGGATTTGCGACCGTAACAAATATGACTTTACTGAGAGTGAGTAATAATGATTAAAATCACCAATATAACCGTCTCAGTTCATATAATAAGTCTCTTGAGTGACTATTTGATGAAAAAGGCATTCAAGCACAGAGACTTATATGATGCATTCACCTTTTTTTTTTGTGGGTTTAAAATCATCGAATAACCCCCTCCCCCCCCGCTCTTGGGCAGAGCGAAGGGGAATAACCCGCCCCCCCCCCGCTCTTGGGCAGAGTGAAGGGGAGTGTCAGACTTCTACTGACTAAAAACCAAACCCATATTCCTTCTTCGCCCTTGTGTCGGAGCCGCGTTATCCTTTCGATAATCCACAGCCCCGACGGGATGATGAAACACCTTAAATGAAACTTGTGATCTTTTTTTAATTTTTACCTCCAATATTTCCACAACTAGAAGGTACGGGCCAGAACAAAAAGAATATCGCAATTACGGAGAGTACAAGTGACTTTCGGCTTGGTTAAGAGTACATTTACACCTGTGGTTTACACCCTTTATACCTACAAGGTTGTACGGAATCCTCGGTGCGCGAGTCTAAGTTGCGCTTTAGCCGGCGCGGCGGCGTTTTAAAAGTCTTACACCCGTATTTATAAACAAGTAATTACTATTACTTGAGTAAATGTCATTGTTTAAGATACGATTTTTTCTCTGTAGTTTAGTAATTCCTTAATGTTAGAACTATCAAACGTTAGAATTCTTAGTTTTGCTTTCATTGACGGTTCTAACTTCGTTTAAATTCTTGCCCATTGTATAAAAATATTTGCATAAGTAATTACTTAAGTCCAAGTAATTACTTTGACTTGACTATAAATACGGGGGTTAGTCACGTTGTCTGTCTGTAATAGAATTTGCCAAGTTTTTGACACACTTCCCAGTTTCAAATTGTGCTGAATTTTGAAGTGAAAATAAGTTTAAAATGTACGATTCTTACCTGGAAAACACAGCGGGTCCTCTAATAAGGAGCTCTCCTTGGAATCCGCCGTCGCCCACATCCTTGTGTTTGGTCTCTTTGGAGGGCTGCCAGTCGAACCCATCGGACTCCACGAAGAAGTCCTTTGTCGACAGACCGAGACGGTCCAGGCATATCTGTACAAAAATGAAACAAAATAAATAGGGGATCGGACAAAAAAAAACGAATTAGTCCGTCAGATAGATTTCCAAAAATTATTGGACACGTATTTTTTCTTTTTTCACGTAAACTTAAAATGAAGACGATACAGTGCTTCGAAAACTCGTGTGACGTCATATGATAGTACATTTTGACGACACAAGTGACGTTTCAAGTCCCACTCCAAGATCTTTGACGCGTTTTATCTTCGTCATTTTTTATTGATTTGATAAAACAAAAAACACGTATTCAATATTTTTCGATAATCTAACTTACGGACTAAACAGAATCATATTATTTTGACCCAGTCCGATCCCCTATTGTAAATAAAAAAACAATTAAATAAATTGTGTTTCGGGCAAAATACTCATTTAAAAATAATCACTACATTTTATAAAACAAAGTACTCCGCCGCGTCTATATGTCAGTCTGTCTGTTCGTGATAAACTCTAAAACTAGATTTTCATGCTGTTTTCAGCAATGGATAGAGTGGTTTTCGAGGAAGGTTTTAGTATATAATTTGCCAAGTTCCGGCGCATCCACGCCGCGAGGCCGCGAGCATCAACTAGTAATAAATAAAGACGACAAAAATAGTAAAAACAGTACAGACACCGTTAAAATGCGGAGACGGCACGGTTGGGGCAGTGGCTCAATCAGTTGACTGCTGCGCTATGTGTTACGGGTTCGATCCCCGCACGGAACAAATATTTGTATGGCCTACAGATAGTTGTTCCGGGTCTGGGTATTTGTGTGTGTGAGTTTAAATGTTTGTGAACGCATCCACGATACAGGAGAAATTCCTAGTGTGGGCCAACGTTTTTTTGAAAAAAGAGCTTCCATACCTGTGTCTCAGGCACAGGCGTCTCCACAGTGACCAAAGGCTCCAACTCCCCGGTGTCCTCCCTGACGGACACGATCCTGGCTTCCACCCCCGGCAGCGGTAGTCCCACACAGCCCACACTTCTCGCCTCCACGGGTCTGTAGGGGTTGCTCAACGCCATCCCCACTTCCGACATACCGAAACGTTCTAGAAGCCGCATGCCGGATATCTGGGAAAGAATGGAGAAGTTAGTGAAGAACAATGGGAACAGTAGTGATCTTCTCCTTCTTAGCGTGTCGATGGCAATCTAAATTGTGTCGGCCCAGAATTGGGCTACTAGTTTGGCGCTTTCGGTAGCGTCCATCAGTTCCTACAGTGAACAACCGGCAGGACACGCAGGGCACGATATTAAGTGCCCCATTGTTTGAGGAACAGCACCACATTTACACTCCAGTGCAGTCATTTATATAAGGTCCAATTAAATTAGGTGGACAAATTTTAACACAGCGTTCAGTACGCCTAAACAAAGATATCTAAACAAAAAAAACACTAAGTAAACAAAGTGATTTTATTTTGACTTAAAATAATAAATTGCCGGTACTCTAGAACAAACTCGTCCTTTAGCAGTAGGTACTTAAATGCGTTTTTCTTATAATTTTCTTTACCATTGTCCTTATTTTGGTGGTCTAAATGATTTCTAAAATTTTGTCCACCTATTTTAATGGGACCTTATATATCTCCACCTCAGCAGGTTTTCTTTGCTGCGAAAAACCTGGGTCCGGAGTCTGTTTAAAGACTTCCAGGTCAGCCACGGCAACTCTTGTCCAGGTGGGAGATGTTAGTAAGATAGTCTAGTGGTATGACCGTCGGACTGCCATATCATAGGTTTCAAGTTTGAACCCAAGACTCGGGTCCCGTCGAGGCTGCAGCTTGTTCGAAAGAGATACCGCGGCCTCGATACAAAGGGCTAAGAAGGAACATGGGTAGTTTTTAGTCAGTAGAAGTCTGATATTCCCTACCGCTCTGCCTAAGAGCGGGGCTTTATTTGATGATTTTCCACCCGCCAAAACAACGGAGTCATGCTTGGGAGGAACGCATCACAATGGTTTTGAAATACCAATGTCAAGATGCTCGGTGAAAAGACTTTATACGGCCCTTAAGTTCTACATAGGTTTACTATTCGTCTTTTTAAATGCTTCTTGTGTTGCTTGGGTAGTGCCTACCCTGGTGCCAGTTTTTCACGCGGCTCATGAACCTCTGGCTTGGGTTTACATGCCGTCGAGAAAATATTTCTAAGGCATGCTGGTTTCCTCACGATGCTTCCCTTCACCGTTTTAAGAGCAGTGGTGATGAAATAAATCACACAAAGTAATTCTCCTGCCTGGGTTCGAACTCACGACTTACTGTTCGTAAGTCGGGGCCACCACCACTGAGCCACCGCTGCTCCCGCAATAGCATAGCATATCATTATTTTTATCCTAAAAAATGCACATTTCCTGTAGAAATCTCTTCAAGTTTTTAAACTGACATGGGTCACTAACTAACACTATTAATAATAATCTCTACAAAATAAGTGAAAACTGCCTCCGTGTTCGAGTGGTTTAGCCGTTTGCTTTGTGACCCGGTGCTCGTGGGTTTGATTCCCACGGGAAGCATACTTTGTGAAGTTGTTTCCAGTTTGGTTAGGACATTGCAGGCTTGAATCACCTTTGACTGTCTGATAAAAAGATGATTCCGTGCTTTGGAAGGCACGTATAAGCCGGTGGTTCCGGCCGCCAAATTGCGCATGGCGGTCGTCAAACCATGTCAGTGGCCCTTTTTTTGTGGATGTAAAATCATCAAATAACACCTCCGGCTCTTGGGCAGAGCGAAAGGGAGTGTCAGACTTCTACTGACTAAAAATCACCCGTGTTCCTTCTTAGCCATATATGTCGACCCCGACGGGATATCAGAGGCCTTTGAAGCGGTTTAGAAACTCTGACACTAGGGTGTGTAGGGTTGTTAGGCCTTACTGCCCACACGATAAGAAAGAGAAGTGGAAACTCACCTCCTCCCATTTCAAGAACAGCGTAGCAGGCAGCGGCGCAGACCCAGCCACCATGAGCCTCATCCTACTTCCCAGGGTAGACCTCACGTACTCCGCAGTCTTCGGGTCAGCGAACATACGCTCGTGGTCAGCTACCAGGCGTGCATACATCGCAGGGACCCCGTGGAACACGGTCACTTTGGTCTCGTCTCGTTCGCCCATACCGAGGAGCCGAGACCAGACTGTGTGGGACGCGAAGGATGGGAGCATTCGGAGTCTGTTGAATGAAGAACTTAATTATTATATATGTTAAATAACCCTCCTTTTGGGCTTCACCGCAGTCAGGTAAAAAAAAAGCCTGTCCGATCCGAAAGGGGCACATAAGTACATTCTTTCCTACTCCTCCGCTATTCTTTTCTGATTAATTTCGTTGCGGGATCCAAGACAATTTAGTTGTTTCTCTGGGACTTCGTCGAGTTTCATTGTATCGGCGCTTTTCTTGTGGTCGCCACTGTTGATTTCAATTACAGTGGTTTGGAAATAGTGTAAGTACTAAGTATAGTAGTGTAAGATTAGAATAAGTATACCAATGACCAAATAAAAAAACACACATAAAATATTCATGAAAATAAAAAATAATTTAATTTGCGTGCCACCAGGCACGCAAATTAAATTATTTTTTATTTATTTTATTAGAGTTTTTAATGCCACCATGCCACCCATGAGCCTCTGACATAACTTTACATGCCGTCGAGAAATATTTCTCAAGCATGCTTGTTGGCCCAAGATGTTTTCTTTTACCGAACCAAGTGATAAATATACAATACTTGAACAATGAATTTTGCCCCAAAAAAGAAACGTTTATCAAATCGATTACAAAAGTTCTCTGAAGGAAAGCATGAGATCCTGGGTTCAATTCCCGGGTCGGGCAGTGTTATATTAGGAATTTCTCAGTAGCGGCAACAGAGTTTGGATTTGTGACGGTTGATGGCAAAAGATGGCGATGTAATAACATGGGACTTAAACAAACCTAACTGGTGAAATCTGGGTGTACTATTAGTTACCCCTTTGCACCCTCAGGGGTACACAGACCCGGGCTGCGGGTTGTTCGAAAGAGATACCGCAGCCTCGGCACAAGGGCTAAAAAGGAACATGGGTGGTTTTTAGTCAGTAGAAGTCTGACGCTCCCTACCGCTCTGCCCAGAGCGGGAGGATTCATTTGATGATAAAAAGGCGTCATACCTAGCCCCCGCAGCAAGCGAAGCTAGCATAGAGTTGAGCTGTCCATGTATGTGATGCAGAGGTAGCGTGTGTAGAACCACATCATTCGCCGTGTATTGCCACGCTGAGTGCAGTGACGATATCTGCGTTTGTAGCATGCTGTGCGTCCATATTACGCCTTTAGGTTTGCTTGTTGTACCTGATGGTGATAAAAAGAGAGTTTTTTTTTGTTTTATATAGAAAAGAAGGTCCCTAAGGTTGTTAGCGTCAGAATGGCTGGTTGTCTATGGCAATCAGCTCTGAAAGTATATTCAAGAATTGCTACACAATTGCTTATATTTGCTATATGTGTTCGATAATTGCTACATATGATACATTCAGAGAAATACGAATATTTTTTTGACCAGCCGTTCTGACGTCTGGATGGATGGTCGCCTCCGTGATCAGCATGAAAAACGCAGAATTTCTAAAAGTATGTAGTATCAATAATTGCTTACTAATTGCTACTTTCACGAATTTAAGTTTGAGCTTCGTACATACATTAGGTAAAAAAATATAGCTTGTATTAAAATTTGTACGAAAAAGCGCCTAATAATTTAGAAAGGCAACAAATTCTTTTTACCAGAGGTGTCTTGTTCAAATCTTGCAGGCGTTCACTTCGACTTTAATGACGTTTGGTGAGTATTTAATAAACGTAGGTACCTACCCTCCATAACATAATATTTACTAGTATCAGTTAAACGTTGAAACTGTTCTGACTTTTTTGATAAGTACATCAAAAGAAAAATGTAACAATAGTGAAACTTAGTGCTTACGTCTGTGTTTTGTGATTTACGTTTGGTGACAATGAAAAGAGGAAGAAAGTTTACTGTGCCACTAAATGATCAAAAAAATGCGTTCCTGCAATACAAAAAGTATTTTTCCAATAAATCCCATTTACCATCATCTACCGATCCATTATTCAGTGAAATAAGTGCCTTTTTATCAAATAAAATTACGAAGCAAGCACTGTTCCTTTCTGTAAAGAAAAATTTTGACTATTTCTTTGGTGACTCTGATGATCTTGAGGTTTGTGATAACCAAGAACCAAAACAAATTCTTTCGAATAGTGATGAATTTAAAAAAAAATACAAAGGTAAAAAAACAGTATGTTACGATTTTATGATTGACACGTATCAATGATAACGAATGCAACCAATAAGTAAACGCATTAAATTAAATAAGGGTGCAGAAACTGTATTTAGAATGAAAAATCTTTTGCCTAAGCATCAGTGGGCGCATCTAATGCGTGAAAAAATTTGGGAGGTTCATCCCATTGCACACAATTGGATATTTAAACAGTATTCTATTAATAAGAATAATAACATAACGTGCGTTGGATTTTGTAAACAATGTGAGGCTAAAGTGAAGGTTATAATTAGCTGGCCTTCTAATAAAATTGCTCAATGCAAATGCATTATAGCAAATTACGATGAAAATTTTGTTCATACTTTTGCTAGAAAAACAAAACTATCGCCTACGAAGCGAACAGAAATATCTGATGATCTCAAACATGTTGCTGCTATAACATACCGTAACACAATGGCTAATAAAATTATGGATTCCGATGATCCTGAGCCTGCTCATCTGCCGACAGTTGGTTGCCTACGTCAAATAAAACACGAAGTAAACAAGAGTTCATATTTAGATAAAAATCAAATTCTTTCATTATGGTTAATGACACTAATATCGCCTTATAAAGAAGCCATTAAGCATATTTCAGTTTATCCTTTTTATGTGTATTATTGGGATCCTTGCCAAGATAATTATTATAAACTGTTTAAGAAAACTGGCAAGTTAATCCTTAGTCTGGATGCCACCGGTAGTATTTTTAAACCATTTGGTCCAACACATAAAGTCGTAATTACTAAACACATTTTCATTTATGTATGTGTCATGAAGACAATCGAAAATGAAAGTAGCGTCCCGCTTACACAGATGTTGTCGGAAAGTCAATCTTTGGAGACAATATATAAATGGTTAGAAGCTTGGCAAGAATGCAATCCAAAACCAGATGAGGTCAATGTCGACGATTCATCGGCACTAATTGGCGCTTGCGTGAAAGCATTTACGAAACATAACTCGACAAAAGATTATGTCGAAGAATCGTACAGAAAACTGGAACAAGAGAAAAGTAGTGATGATTGTTACATAAGAATAGACACCAGTCATTTTGTAAAAATATTATTTAATCTGTCATGTTTTAAACATGTCGACAGCAGAGTAAAATTTTTTTATATTAAATGTTTATTAGAGTTAAAAAAATGCGAATCTTATGAAAAAGCTAAAGATATTTTGGCAGATATAATTACAGTTTGCTTAAATGAATATGATGGATTAGACAAAAATAACACTCGTTCTAGATGTGCTACAGCTAAAAATCGATTAAAGTCACTGGATCAATTTCAGACTTCGGACAATGAAATAGAAATTGTGGATAATGATAAATTACTTGATACGCCTAAAGTTGACCTAAAGTCGGTTTTTGAAGATGTATCGGAACATCCCATCAAATTAGAAAAACAAAATACAGAAAGTAATTTCTATAAATGGTTTAGAAACAAAATTGATACAGAAAAATTATTGGTGACACTGGATACTGAGAGTTTTGGCGACCATGAGAACCTTTACTATTTTCCCGCTATTATTGGAACTTTATCGCGTTTACTGACACAGTTTCCGTTATGGTCTAACATAATGAAAAATATTTATGATTCCAACATCACCACACCATCTTCCTCAAATGTAGAGGCCTATTTTAAAAACATTAAAAGGCTTTTATTACAAATGAGCACAAAATCTCATAGACTGCGGACAGACGAATTCATATCCAAACATTTAGAATTCCTAAAAGGAGAAATAAAAGTTGCTGCTAATAAATTAGCTCACCAAAGAAAGGTCGAGGTCAATAATTCAAAAAACACGCTGAAAAAGGTCTCAAAAACTTTGGTTCAGAAAAAAAAGCTACAAACAAACGAAGAGTTGATTTTGATGAGAATCCGACCTTTATTGAAAACTGGAGAGGAAAAGGAAAAGACGTTAAAAAAAGAAAAAGAAAGTTAAAATCTATTGTACTTTTGTCTAACGGAAGCAGATTACAGATTGGTGATCTATATAAATAAAGAGAGAAGTCCTGACTGACTGACTGACTGACTGACTGACTGACTCATCAACGCCCAGCCCAAACCCATGGACCTAGAAAACTGAAATTTTGCACAGAGGTTCCCTTTATAATGTAGACAAGGAATAAGGAAGGATTTTTCGAAATTCAACCCCTAAGGGATTTAAATAGGGGATGAAAGTTTGTATGGAAAAACGACATTTTCACGCGGGCGAAGCCGCTGGCAAAAGCTAGTAAAAAATATATTTTGAGGAACACATGCGCTATGGATTCTATATGTCAAGCTTTGGCTATAGCATACGTCGACGATTACCGTATAAGTAGAACAATACAGGACAGCAAACATTTGTTTTGTAAACTTATTAGGCTAATGACAGAGAAAAATACAGAAGAATTGTACAAAGTTAGATCAGAAATGGCTCAAGTATATTTTAATAAAGTTGAACAGGCTAATACTGTGGAGATTAGTTGCGAGTGTAATGTCAATAATGTGTTTGAACGCATATTAATTGATTGCATATATAGTGCGGACGAAAGAGAACATTGCACAGAATTAGAATGCCCGATCAATAATGTTCAGCGGAAAATACCTGTTCTACATATAGACGTTAATAAAACTGTTAAGGAGTTACAAGAAGCCGCAAATACACTTATTAATTGTGAAGAAATTACACAATGCCGTCGACATAACTGTCATGGTATTAAATCGTTTACTATAGCCTTACGAGACCTAATTGCATTTGAATTTAATTCAAATGATTTTATTTCAGTAGATGATCCACCGATCCACCTGTTATTGCACAACACTGAATTTCGTTTATTGTCAATAATAGAATTTATTCCTCCGTCACCTGGAATACAAATTGGTCACTATAAAGCTCACTGCAGGCGAAATTTACAGTGGAATTGTTACGATGATCAATCTACAAAGATAACAAAAAGTCCAAAGAAGATGATCCCTCATTGTATTTTATATGTTAAAAAATAGTAATTTGTTGATTTTGTGTACACGTAGAAATAATATTATATAAAGATTTAACGAAGTATTACGATTGTTTTCTTTCATACATTTCCCGTGTTTCATATTTATGCTTTTGTAGGTAGGTATGTACTGCTTGATTAAGCATAAGTTGTGTAGCTGACAATGGCTTATCCACCAATGAACCCTGATGGTGGTCATACCATTGTCAGCTACACGCATAATATGTCGTCTTTTTGTTTGTCATTAATAATTTCAATTAACTAATTCGATTCCGCGTCAACAGATGGGGTAGGTGACCCATAATTGTGAACGCCTGTACGATTTGAACAAGACGCTGCTGTAGTAAAACATTGCCTTTCCAAATTATTAGGCGCTCTTTCATACAAATTTTAATAAAAGCTATATTTTTTTACCTAATGTATGTACGAAGCTCAAACTTAAATTCGTGAAAGTAGCAATTAGTAAGCAATTATTGATACTACATACTTTTAGAAATTCTGCGTTTTTCATGCTGATCACGGAGGCGACCATCCATCCTGACGTCAGAACGGCTGGTCAAAAAAATATTCGTATTTCTCTGAATGTATCATATGTAGCAATTATCGAACACATATAGCAAATATAAGCAATTGTGTAGCAATTCTTGAATATACTTTCAGAGCTGATTGCCATAGACAACCAGCCATTCTGACGCTAACCTAAGGTTGACTGGTAGAGAATGCCTTGTGGTAAGTCCGCCTATGTATCACTATTGTGCATGAAGTTCAAATAAATAATAGCTATTTATTCACCAAGGGGAGTAAGGCACAGATTACTAATCGAGTGTGCATTTGAGTCGTGAACCACACGAGTTTAGTAATCTGTACTTACCCTCGAGTGAAATATACTGCTTTAGACTACACTTAGCTTGTTTTTCACTTTTCCACTGCATAAATTAAATTGTTTGATTGCCAACGTCATCAAGACTTTAAAAAAAAAAAACAAAACGCGTTAGTAATGAACGCATTACTACCCTGATTTTCAGGGCAATAATGAACAGCTTTCAAGCCTTTTAGTGGGGTAGTATTGGTATACTTACTAAGCAAGTGTAGTATAAATAAATATAGTACGAAAGGAGTCCCTCTACAAGATATGCGTCACCTCCTATCCTGCCATCACCATCATCATCATTTCAGCCCGTAATCACCCACTGTTGGGTATAGGCCTGCCCTTTCTTCTGCCATGTCTTCTCTGTTTTGTGCGTCTCTCATCCACCCATTCCCCGAGCTCCTGACAATATCGTCTACCCAACGCGCTTTAGGGCGGCCCTGGTTTCTCACGCCCAACCTTGGTCACTTCGGTCAGAATTTTACTCCATCGGTCATCTCCGCGTCTAGCCAGATATCCAACTGAACTTTAGGCGCATCGCCCTGTCCTCGACGTCGAACACTTTCGTCCGACACCGGATCTCGGTGTTGCGCACACGGTCTATCCTACCCATTTGCACTTTTCAAGATTTACTCGAAGTGAATGATAGAGCTATTACATACTGGTCTAATACAATATGGTTCTGTTTAGTCCGTCAGTCAGATTATCGAAAAATATTGGATACGTGTTTTTTGTTATATCAATAAAAAGTGACGACGATAAAACTTGTGACGTTACTTTCCGGTAAAAAATGTACTGCAATGTGACGTCACACAAGTTTCGGAAGCACTGTACTTATAGTCTTCATTTTTAGTTTACGTGAAAAAAGAAAAAATATGTGTCCAATATTTTTTAGAAATCTGTCTGACGGACTAATTAGTTTTTCTTTGTCAACTACTATCGAGCTCAACACGTAAAGAAGACAAAAAGTAAATAAAATTCGCACTCACCACTAGTATAAATAATAAGCGCCTCATTATGTCCATACCAAGCGTTAGTCCTTCCAACATCTGCCAAACTGTCCTCTGCCTTAGGAGCCAAGAAGGCAGTATTAGGCTGGTACAACTGGGCCGTCAACACGTTATCCCGGCCCGTGACCAGGAGAGGGGTCTTCATGTCCAGAGTGATGGGTCGGAGGACCTTCTCGTACTCTTGCGTGCATACTACAAGACTTGCTAAACTGTCTGTTAGGTAGTATGATAGCATGTCTGGTGGGTGCAACGGGGTTAAGGGGACGGCTGTAACAAAGAAATGGAGGTTTTTGAAGTGAAAACTTCTTTTGGCGCACCGCACATAGAATTTTCAGTAGATAGTAAGTTAGGCTGATCAGTCACGCTCTGAGTTGAAAGGCTCGGGTGAACTCGGGACCGCCGAGTGTACCCGAGCGAGAAAGATACAGTCAGCTCTTCACTGTCCCGTCGGGGCTGTGGATCCCGCCGGGGCTGTGGATTATATTATTAAGTCTGAGACTCCCCTTCGCTCAAGAGCGGGGGGTTGATGAAAATCTATTAAAGAAAGTTAACGATTTTTCGACTTAGCGACATTCGTAGCGTCGTTATTAGTGTAGAGAGTGCAGCCCCTGGGCCTACAGTCTCTACAAATATTAACGATAAAAATCGTAAAATTTCTTTAATACATTTTCAGCTTTATTTCAAAAGCATAAGATTGAAAATCTATATTAAAGAAATTTGACATCGATACGACTTAGCGACCGATTTTTGTCGTTATCTAATGTCGAGACTGCAGGCCCAGGTAGTCCGTGGCCCGAAAGTCTGTCAACCAGCTTTAACAAGGGGTATCGTATTACCTGTACTCTATCCTTATCCTTACATAGTATAAAACAAAGTCGCTATTTTTGTCTGTTTGTTTGTCTGTATGCTTAAATCTTTAAAACTACGCAACGGATTTTGTTGCGGTTTTTTTTAATAGATAGAGCGATTCAAGAGGAAGGTTTTAGTATATAATTTGAACGACATCCACGCGGGTGAAGCCGCGGGCATCAGCTAGTTTACTATAAGATTAGAATTTTAAGTTGACCGTTTTTACAGTCCGTTCAACCGATTTTGACTTCTATACCGCCTACGGTATAGAAGTCAAAATCGGTTCTTTTTGCTTTTAATGCCATTTTTATACCTATATAAGGATGGCATTAAAAGCAAAAAGAATGTTACAATACCGACTGTTTACTGCAGCTGCATTTTGTCTTGCTGTCAACGTAATAGAGTTCACAATCGGTTGAACGGACTGTTAAAACGGTTAACTTGGAGTATAGTACTATGTGGGTAGTGGATGTCGTCGCTGCATGTAAAATTTAAATTCACCGCCTTCCAGTTAGACTTGAAGCCGACCCCAACATAGATGGGAAAATGCTACGCAGATGTTGATGAGACGTAAATAAAAGCACGCTGTTGAAATTTTAAAGCCTGGGATTGACATTCCAACAGTGTAATAATATTTAGGAATCTTTTATTCTTAATTTCAAAGTTATTCTAGTATTTGTTGCTTATTTATTTCCTGCAAATCTGTTTGCCAGTCGGCAAAGGCCTCCTTCAACCTTTTCCATTGTGGACGTGAGCCACTCTGTTCTATGTCACTCCTGCCACGTTTTTAGGTAATTCTTCTCCGTGATTAATCTTTGATGCCATTCTTTGTCTTGCTTTTCTACGGTAGTTTTAATGATTCATTAGTCCCACTTCACTGTAGATTAATTTCATTTAATTTGTTTTAACGTATGTTTAGTAGTTTAGTGGGAAAAAATCTTCAATAATTTTCCAGAGACAGTACATTGAGGGATGTGACGTAGATAATAATTACTCTCCTGGTGTTTTTTACTCTATGGTTGGAGGGTAGGCAGGCGCATTACTTAGTGTAATTTATTTCATCACCACTGCTCTCAAAACGGTGAAGGAAAACATCGTGAGGAAACCGGCGTCTTAGAACCAAAAATTCGAAGATATGTGTCATCTACCAATCCGCACTGGGCCCGCGTGGTGGATTATAGTCCATCCCTCTCCTAGAGAGGAGGCCTGAGTCCCTGCAGTGGGGACATTATAGGCTGATGATGAAGTGGCGCTTAGTGTTAGTGAAAACGGATATTAGATTAGCACCAAAAAATTCATTGTCCCATTGCCTTGCTGCATTAATATCGTGTCTGATTTATTTGTCTGCTCATCATGAAAGTTCAAAATAAAAGGCTTTGCCATTACCTATAGGTATGTGTGTTCGTGCATGGACTATAATCATAGTAACCCACACACGTCAGTGTCCTTTACAGTGTGTATACCACGTTTATACATAATTATTATGGTATACTCATTAATATAAAAACCATGGGTATACTCTATTATGATTGTCTTTAAAATGAAACCAGCGAATTTCAGTGAACATAACATGTTGTTGCTAATTTGTCGTTCATGAAACGTTTCAGACGTCAGTGTTAATAAATATTCCATTATAGAACAACAAGAACATACAAGTATGTTGTACTGACAAGACAAACCAACCTTTTCTCGGGTTCATCTGTAAGTATTATCATCATTATCATGTGTTGCATTTGTAAGTAGGTACGGTTATTTTATTTATAGTCCTTTTATTGTGTACTGGGCAAGTGTACACCTGCACAGACATAGGAAATAGGCTAAGTTGTTTTTGTGTAACTTGTTTTGTTTACTAACAGATTACTAACACCTTATTATTTTGTGTACTACTAACAACACTTACACTACTAACTAACTCTCTTTGTATTTTTGTATTTTTTTATGGATATTATGTCTGAAATAAAGATAAATTATTATTATCTACACTAATATTATAAAGAGGAAAGATTTGTATGTTTGTAATGAATAAACCCAAAAACTACTGCGCCGATTTCAAAAATTCTTTCACCATTAGAAAGCTATACATTCACCCTGAGTAACATAGGTAACTTTTATCCCTGTATTCTCACGGGAACGGGATCTACGCGGGTGAAACCGCGGGACGTCCGCTAGTTATTATTAAGTATATAGAAACATATGTTTTAAATTCTAATAAACAAAAACAGTTTTTCTTTCCCCTCACAGGTCTGCTGAAAGAAATGTCTTTTGAAATAAGCAGTACCTTTGAGCTCTTCTTTCTCAATGTAATATCCAGTTAACTATCCAGCCTAGCCTTTCCCAAATAAGTTAAGATTTGCTTCCAGTCCAACCGGATGCTGCTGAATATCATTATTTTATACTAGCGGACGTCCGTTCCCGTGGGAATACAGGGATAAAAAGTAGCCTATGACACTCAGCAATAATGTGGCTTTCTATTGGTGAAAGAATTTTTAAAATCGGTTCAGTAGATCCCGAGATTACCCCTTACAGTTTAACAAATATACAAACACACAAACTTTACTTCTTTATAATATTAGTATAGAAGTATAGATATAGATGTAGCGACTATCCCTATCACACCCCAACAACACAGTGCAGGGTAATTCAATAACCCTTTTTTTTGGGGCTGGGAAACCATCAAATAACTCCTCCCGCTCTGGGCAGAGCGGAAGGGAGTGTCAGACTTCTACAGACTAAAAACCACCCATGTTCCTTCTTAGCTCTTGTGCCGAGGCCGCGATATCTCTTGCGAACAACCCGCAGCGCCGTCGGTTCTAGCTATGCCTGGGCTCCACAAAGTGGCTATTTTGACCAACAGCTTACAGCTCATTGGGCATGCGGCAGACATGCCCAGTCCTACTTAACCTTAGCGGCTAGAAGTAATAGTGACTTACCAATATTGCCTGACATCCATATTGCCCATTGCACAATCACGTGTGATGCGTCATTGCTGCACATATAGGCTATCGTCCTCTCTGACTCGCCAACTGAAATGTAAATAAAAGAATAATTAGAGTGTTACAGAATCCTGATCTTAACAACATAATATGGCTTTTTACTTAAAAAATACTGTCTAAGACAGACATCGCCAATGTTGGCGTTAAATCTGCCAGGTTAAAATGGAACTGGGCGTGTCACGTTTCTAGGATGAAGCCGGACAAATGGGCGCAGACAGTCACACGGTCAGTCGTGCCTGAAACGATGGCGTGACGACATGGACTCATTCTTAACAGATTGGACAGAAAAGGCAATTTGTATAAGCAAACTTGGAAAGCCAATGATGGAGACTTTTGCCCAATGCTGAACAAAAAAAATTAACCCAGTGAGGTTCCCAAGAAACTGTAAGAAAGAGGAGGGTTTTCATCCTAAATCAATTAATAGTTTAAAATATTGTTAGGTCCCTTACCCAACTGTGCGGAGATCTCCTGCGAGAGCACGGAGGCAGCCTGGTACAGTCCAGCGTACGTGTAGATACCGAACTCATCCTGTAAGGCTACCCTCGTCGGGAACAGCAGGGCGCGGCGGAATACTGGGACTACTCCACCTGTGAACAACATTTAAATACATTTTTATTTTTTGGATGGTGGGAAATCATGACTCCTCCCGCTCTGGATAGAGCTATAGGGAGTGTCAGACTTCTACTGACCAAAATCCACCCATGTTCCTTCTTAGCCCTCTGTGTCGAGGCCGCGGTATCTCTTTCGAACAACCCGCAGCCCCGACGGGACATATATAAACACATCGCATTAGAGTATACCCTGTAAAGATAGACGGGACATATATAAACACATCGCATTAGAGTATACCCTGTAAAGTTAGTTAGCAGATAGTTGTTTCGGGTCTGGGTATTTGTGTATGTGAGTTTATATGTTTGTGAACGCACCCACGATACAGGAGAAATTCCTAGTGTGGGGCAACGTTTAAAAAAAAAAAAAAAAGATACATCTATTTCCTATGGGGGTAAGCAACTAAGCAGTGTCAATTAATTTTACCACATCTATATACATTAACTTCTATTTCCTATGGGGGTAAGCACTAACTATTAATTTCATCTAAGACAGTTAAATTGTTTCTCTGAGACTTCGTCAAGCGATTGTCTCGGCGCTTTTCCGGTGGTCGACTGTTGATTCTGACTTTCAGGAGTTATAGTGGTTTGGGAATAGACTAGTGGGCTTGTCCCAAAAAAAAAGCAGTATCTGTATATGCTTCTTGTAATTTGTCCATGTTCATACATCTAGGTGATACACGCACGCAAATTAATAATTATTTAAAATTAAAACCTTTGTAATATAATATCCTGCCGATAGTTTCGGTCACGACAGCCATTAATAACCCTCCTTTTGGTCTTCGCCGCAGTCGGGTAAAAAGGGCATAAGGTTGATAAGTGGTCGACGGGAGTTTTATCATATTTTGCGTCAATGTTTATATCTGAAGTGTTATGTATTAGATATTACGAGTATTACAAAAAACATTTGTTTTGGTAGTGAAGATAACCAGTTTTTAGATAACAATGTTTTTACGTAATAACATAGAATCACGCTTTTCTATACTAATATTAAAAAGAGGTAAAGTTTGTGTATTTGTTAAATTGTAAGGGGTAATCTCGGGATCTACTGAACCGATTTTAAAAATTCTTTCACCAATAGAAAGCCACATTATTGCTGAGTGTCATAGGCTACTTTTTATCCCTGTATTCCCACGGGAACGGGATCTACGCGGGTGAAACCGCGGGACGTCAGCTAGTATAAAATAAAGTGGGTAGCCGGTAGGCAGAGGTGTATTTAATTGTGTACTAAATGTCAGATCTTTCCAATTATCATTAAGCGATTCGGCTGAGCATGAGGTCCTGGGTTCAACTCCCGGGCCTGGCAGTGTTATGGGGTTTTTATATAAGTAGCAGCCGGCGTCTGGATTTGTGCCCCGGTCAATGGCAATAGATAGGCTCGCCAGCTATTACTTGGGACTTGAACATAACTATCGAAATATGTATACTATTGGGTACACCATTGTCTAACCCTTCAAGGAGTAACCTCCTCACACAAGCTCCTCTGTATACAAATGACCATCAGATAAAATTGCTGCATTGTTATCAAAATGATATAAGTACTATCATTACCTACATCATGGCATCACCATGACAACACTAGAATCATTTAATATGACAAGATACAAGGACAGCAATCAAGAAGAAAACATGTTGATCTGATTGGAGAGACAGTAAGATTTAAATAGATGACATTTTCATACTGGTATTAAAAGGAAAAGTTGTTCCGTACAATTTGAGTGTTTAGGAAAAGCTGTTTATTTTTTATTATTGATGAAGAATAATTGTATTGTTTAATGGGCTGGTGTCTGCAACTCCACATCCAAAGTGTGTATTTTGCGTGCATTAATGATGAATAAATTATATGTAAGGGGGTTTGGCATCAAACAGATGTTAGCAACATTGAAGGGATGGTTGTTCAGCCAAGATTTTATGTGCATCCTTTTATATAAATCCTTTTACTCATACCTATATATTTTTACTACAATATCACAATGTTGTCCTATTTAACCCAAAGGAAAAATTAAATAAAACAAATCATCTCAACAATTCGTCCTATGCTTGCAGTTGTAAAAACAACTATGAATGTTAGTATTCTATGACTACTCTCTACTGATAATAATATCTTTATAATACTAATAGAATAGGTAATGTAAAACCAATACCCTTTGGCAAACCAGTTGTTAAACGAAAAGGTAAACAAGGTACCTTTTTCTGCTCTGTTTGTTTCCAATAAAAAACCTCACTCTTTTTTCAGGCTGATGTTATTTAGCTATAATAAGTCAAAATGGCTTACCATTCCTTATATCTTGGTTAAATGCGCTCAACAATTCAGTGTTAACTTCTTCTTTAACTGCACAGCCCGTAACATTTCTATAAGACGTGATACCAAAAGGTTTTCTCAAAATCCGGTATAAAACTCTTACGGTGCGAAAGCCCAACTCCATGGTTATAAAATCAGTGATAACCCTATTTGAAAATTTGATGTGGTCTTTTAAGTGTTCACCATAGATATACTAGTAGGCTATGCGCTAAATTATAGGATATTTACGTTTCGAAAAGATAAGATGAAGAGACGAAGGTAGGTAACTAGGTAAGGTTATTTTTGTAATGACAAACAGCTGACAATGACAATCACATGACATAATAGAATTTTTGTGTCAGATTTTTTTTCTCCGATCCGATTATGTCAATGGATCCGATGGTAGAATTTTCTTGCGTGAAAAGTTCTAAATATTCTAGCCACCGACAAAAATGTGAAAATAGTAATTCTATGGAAGAACGTGAAATACGAACTAGTTTTACAAATGAATTTTACAAATTAAACTAACTAGTCTATGTACATTAATTAAAAACTACTAAAGAAACTAAAGGCATCTTATTACTGTTTAACTGGTAATGTGCCCAAAAGACTGGTGGCATTGCCACTTTGTGTGGTAGCACTTAGCCTCTGCCCAAGATAAAACCCATGAAGCCCACTACTTTGAACCCATCGTTTTTTTTTATCCACACCTTGGGTCACGAGAAGCGTCAACTAAGCGCAGAGTTTCAACCACAAAACGATTCGAAAATATAGTTTCCACAAACGCCGCTTGGAGTTCTCTGCAGTCGCAAATAAATTAATGGGACGGGCATCTGGTGGAACTAATGGCGCTAGCACCGCATGAACCTAGGCTCTTCATTGGTTGAATATCTGTCAATGTCATTTTATATTTCAAAATAGCTTGACCTCATTGGTCGGATTGGGACAAGCTATGGACACGCCATCTACAATCAGCTTTCACTTGCCAACCCCATTGATGGGAAAATGAAACGTTGCCCGATTAAAAAAAAGACAACTCAAAAAAGTCAACTGTCAAACTCAAGTTTGTTTGACATTGACAGCAAAACGTCACAATCATTGTTATTTGCATATTTGTGTTGTGTTTTTAATAAATACAAATAGCGTTTTTACTAAATAAAAATGGTTGTAAATGCCCCCGACTCGCCTGTACAGGCTGAAGTCATATTTGTAATTGAAGCAACAGCTGCTAACGGCGCTTATATAGCAGAATTAAAGTCAAATTACATAGTCCCAACTTTAGAGTAAGTTTAAGCGTTTGTTTACCTTATTTCCTAGTCCCTGGCCGGATAAATTACAACTAGTTTAGCTAGCCAAGATGATTATTGATGGATCTATCCTTAGAATAGGTCGAGACATGCTGAAATGACTAGATAATCTGAGTGCAAGCAATATTGCGAAAGAACTCTGATTGCACTCAGGTTAGTCATGGAATGATAATAGCTGACAGCCACTGTGATCACTGGTCTACACTAGTTATTTTTGCCTGTACTCTGTCTGTGTTTTTAGTTTAGTATTAACAGAGGTTAAGAATATTGTTACTAACCCAGTAACAATACAGTTCAGTTGTCTAAATGAATATAGTCCGGTCAATTTAGACATCCAAGGTTACATTAATTCCCACCAGGCTGAAATTTGGTAGGATTGTACAAAACACCATTATAAATGATATGTAAAAAGTCCCCATCAATCCGCCACTTGGAAAAAAAGTTATTCAAAAAAAGTTTATAGTCACAAAAATGGGTTTTTCGCGATTTTCAGCCAAACGGTAAGTTTTATCATAAAATTTGTAAAAGCAAAATATTAGATCAGATAAAAATCGATAAAAATGTCTAAACACTTATATTCCTACGATTCACCGTTTTTGAGATATAACAATTCATTCATCATTTTTGTGACCTTTGACCTCGATTAACTTTTTTTCCAAGTGGCGGATCGATGGGGACTTTTTACATATCTATATATATATAAAAAGGAGAACTGACTGGGTGACATATCAACGTACAGCCGAAACTACTGGGGCTAGGAATGTGATATTTTGCACACGGCTTCCTATTATAATGTAGGGGAGCACTAAGAAGGGGTTTTTGGAAATTTAACCTTTAAGGGGATGAAAGTTTGTATGGAAAATCGTCACTTTTGTAGTTGAACCGACATCCACGCGGGCGAAGCCGTGGGCAAAGTGCTAATCATTTATAATGGTGTTTTGAACAATCCTACCAAATTTCAGCCTGGTGGGAATTAATGTAACCTTGCCCCTATTTTTTGGTCTAATTTGACGGGACTAATATAATGAAATATGTAAAACATATTAAAATCTCTATTTCTCTCTCTTAGTTGATATTATTATCTCTATCAGGCAAGATGTTTGTGTGCACAGTAAGTGTAACCAATATTTAATTTTTTTGCAGGATTCAATAACTAATGCATGCGGCCATTTAATTTAGATTGCCATTGACGCACTAAGAAAAACTCAAGAAGCAGATTATCAATCTAAATTATTTTGACACTAGCTTTTGCCAGCAGCTTCGCCCACGTGAAAATGTCGATTTTCCATACAAACTTACATCCCCTATTTAACTCCCTTAGGGGTTGAATTTCGAAAAATCCTTCCTTATTCCTTGTCTACAATATAAAGGGAACCTCTGTGCAAAATTTCAGCTTTCTAGGTCCAAGGGTATGGGCTGGGCGTTGATGAGTCAGTCAGGACTTATCTTTTTATTTATATAGATTAAAAATGTATTTAACTGCCTCATTGGTTGAGTGATCACATGTGTGGCTGTAGTCGGAAAGAGTTATTGGGTTTTTCATCAAGAATTTATCAGTAGCAGCCATAGAGTCTGGCTTTGTACCTGGTTGAGGGGAATAGACTTGCCCCTCCTTTTACATGGAACTTAAGAAACAATTGGTAAAACATAACTTTTCACCAACCCTTCTAGGATTACAGCCATGATGGTATGGCATGGTGTCATGTTGTGTACATATTTTTTTTTCAAGTAAAATATGTTTTTTTTTTCTAGATACTTCCATGGAGGTCCGTTAGAAGAAGGAGGTGGCAGTGGCTCGGTGTACAGTGTAATTACCTACAAATCAGCAGACTGTCACCCGGGGCTGCCTGTCGCTACCTTCGGCCCTTACACATGTCCACAGACTGTTGTTGAGACTGTTGATAAAATACAGTAAGTTCACTTGTCCACTTTGTGTTATAATTGCTTTACTGGTCTTGTGGTCGCAAATGTCATTGGGTTTTTCCATTACGGATTTCTTAGAAGCCACCATGGAGTCTAGATTTGTGCCCACTTGATGAGAGTCGGCCCTACATGGGATTTGAAAAACAGTGGCGAAATGTGGGTGTACTCGTACTAATGGGTACACATCTTCCCAACCCTTGGAGGATTACAGGCTTGATTTTGTGTTGTGAATTGATGTTGTGGTTTTCAGAAGCAACCTGGAGTAAAGAACCTGGTTATACCTTTCCTGATTGACACACGTTTTACTATCATAGTAAGCATTTTTAACTGCTCCGTTGATCTCGAATCGCAAGCGCGACTCCTAAACTTGGAGTCTTGGTTCAGGTATAAAAAATGTGTTGTTGAGGTTTTCCATTAAGTCCGAATTTCTCAGTCAGCATGGAGTTGGGAAGCGGCTGGTATGATGTGGTTGGTGGTTTTTAGTCAGTAGAAGTCTGACACTCCCTACCGCTCTGCACAGAGCGGGAGAAGTCATTTGATGATTTCCCACGCCCCAAAAAAAATAAAAAAAGCCCTTGAGGTGTGGTTTTAAAAGTCTGACACTAGGGTGTGTGGGGTCGTTCGACCTTAGTGCATGCTTACGTACAGGCGGGGCGTCGCGCGGCGCGTGCTGCGTTTTTAATTCAAACACATGGCGATGTATGAATAAGTTAACGATTTCAAACGTCGATTTTACGAGAAGCGATTTTTCGCTCGTTACTTTAAAATGCAGCGTTTTTTTGCGGTGGACCCGTCTCTCAGTAAATTAATAAAAAAGCACGAGACGAGCCCTTTGCACGCGCCGCGCTACGCCCCGCGTATACGTAAACGAGCCCTTAGGTACTGCCCACACCATCATTAACTTTTGAGTGTTTTCTCGTAAATTCCAGATACATAGGCGGCCACGCAGAAAGCCGAGCGTGTGTGATAGAAGCCCTGACAACAGCGCTCGCGTGCTTCGACGAGCTCGGCCGAACCGATATACCG
The DNA here is from genome assembly GCA_949775195.1 of Diarsia dahlii. Classification (NCBI taxonomy): domain Eukaryota; kingdom Metazoa; phylum Arthropoda; class Insecta; order Lepidoptera; family Noctuidae; genus Diarsia; species Diarsia dahlii. Next base: position 13,001,329 of record OX459203.1, on the reverse strand, counting down.
ATACATGTGCTGCTGCTGTGCTGTTCACCTCCTTACTCCGCATATGCTGGAGGACTGGTGCCCGCAGGTATGTGGTTCTTGAGGTGAAGGCGACAAGGTAGCCCACAAAATTCGAATTTTCTAGTCACTCAAGAGCCTTATATGAACTGAAACAGTTATGTATTGGTGATTTTAATCATTATAACTCAGTAAATAGACATTTTTTACTGATTTACGATGTTTGTTACCTCCGTCATTTAGAAATCCATTTAAAAAACGTCGTATTTTATCTAAAAGGGTGTACTTTCCGATTTGTCCCGTACAAATTCCATCACAATCGGTCAAGTAGTTTGTTTAATTTTTATCTTGGCCTATGTTGACATATCTTTTAGTTCAAATGTGCCACAACTAAAAAAGGATGAAATAAAATAAAAATTGCACAAAAAAAAATTTTTTTATTCATTTATATACCCAGAGCTAACAGAGTAGGCTAAGTTAAGTTTGGCCTATGTTGGCCCCCTACACGATGTAGGCCGGAAGTGGTCCAAAGACCCAGTCCCTTTGCGAGGACTCAGTGAAATCACATTGCTAGTGACTATGAGCTACACACAACCAAACCTAGCACAACCACACTGTACAGATATGTACTCAAGGCACGCAGCCCAGAAGCCAGAAGCCAAACACCGTCAGCATTTAAACTGCGTTCGAGAGTGGTCGAGCGCAGCGAACATTGAGCTGCTGATTTATACTGTTAATAAAACTAAATGTTGAACCCCAGGTGCCCCAGCGACCGTAGAACAAGCCGCCCGCTTACTAGCGGAGCGCGGCGTGCAAGTATCAGTCGCGTCAGCACGCCGCGTGCCCGCCTTGCACGCGCTGTACGAGCACGCGGGCGGGGAGCTGCACCAGGCGCAGCAGAGGAACTATGCCAAGGTAACACCTGTGTGTAGCACAGCGCGCCTGCACGCGACGTGCAAGTGTCAGCACGCCGCGTGCCCGCCTTGCACGCGCTGTACGAGCATACTCAAGTGAACATGGTTTACTAGAGTGATCAATCACATAGAATAGGGGATCGGACTGGGTCAAAATAATATGATTCTGTTTAGTCCGTAAGTTAGGTTATCGAAAAATATTGAATACGTGTTTTTTGTTTTATCAAATCAATAAAAAATGACGAAGATAAAACACGTCAAAGATCTTGGAGTGGGGCTTGAAACGTCACTTGTGTCGTTAAAATGTACTATCATATGACGTCACACGAGTTTTCGAAGCACTGTATCGTCTTCATTTTAAGTTTACGTGAAAAAAGAAAAAATACTTGTCCAATAATTTTTGGAAATCTATCTGACGGACTAATTAGTTTTTTTTTTGTCCGATCCCCTATTGAGCGTTGTTCACATGAACATGTTCTCTGTCAACCGTCACTCTATCACTTATTTTTTCATTCATATCACTCCTCGTACATCGTTTCCTGGGTTACGCTAGTATTATATTATCTGTGCCTGGGTCTTCCTATCTCTCCATCTATCAACATTTATATTCATCATTCTTTTAGTTAGTTGTATTAGTTATTCGTCCCTCCTTGCCCGTAGGTAACTAGATAATAAATTACGAGTAGGTACTAATGTAATTTAATTTTAAGTTTGCATGCTGAATGTAGTAAGCAAAATATGTGAAACTTTTTTATTTTTAAGACCATATTGTACCATATTTCAAGCAATAAAGAATCTTAAATCTTGAATCCTCATAACAAGTCCATAGCAGGCCAGTCTCTTATTTATACAATTAATTTTAATTGATTGTGCATTCATTAGCATGTGTTTTGAAAAACTACCCCAATATAGTCGGTTAAGTCAAGATCAGTGGTGTTTCCTTCTAGGACCCTCGTCACCTGGTGCTGCTCCGCGGGTACAGTCTGAAGGAGCGCCCGCCCAGCCCTGCGCCACCGCCCGTGCCTGACATACAAGCCGACGTCTATGGGTATGTTCATATTTAATATTCTAATGGTGAAAGAATTTTTAAAATCGACTGAGTAGTTTTTGAGTTAAATCGTAACGAACAAACAAAAAATCTAATCTTTCGTCTTTATGATCTTATTATCGTCATAACTCCATTCATTCAGAATGTTTGTGTGATAATGTCACAATGGAGAAACTAGCAAAATGATTATGACGAGTGTGCTTCATTAAATTTTAAGAATTAATGGCAATCGTTAAAGTTTACAGGGTGGGTTCAACCCGTGATTTACTGTTCGTAAGTTGTGGCTGCCACCACTGGGCCACCACTGCTCTCGCTGAGTTGAAATGTTTAGATCATTCCATATTGATTTTAAAGAGCTAGTGGCAAAATAATAAGAGCCGCACGGGTCGATCTTCAAGGTTAAGCTGCGCTTGCCAAGGTCGGTCTGTGGATGGGTGACCATCCAATGCACACAGAGTTTTCTCAGTGCCTCGGTGTCGTGTTTAGCAGTTGGTTCCGGAATTTGTAGACCTTTGACAGTCTTTGTAGGTAGTCAGTGACCTGAAAGTTTGACAACCAGTGTTACTATGGGGTATATATCGTATTATTCAATAGTAACTGTCATTCAAGGCAGTCATTCCATGCAAAATGTGTACCTACCAATGATATTCTTGAATATCATTTGTGTGTGCAAGCAGACATTTCAATGACATATATGCAAGGAATATGATTTAGATCCTTCACAACTAGTGTGAATTCGGCCAGAAGGTGCTTAAGCCTCAAATTTTTCAAGTAGCCCTAAGTTAAAATATTTGTTGTTGCTGTTGTAATTGCATGTAAAAACATGCGTTGCGAACTAAGTTTTTTTTTAATATTGTATTTATTTTACATAAGGCGTTTTTTTGTTTTGTGCTCATACCATAAATCATTGTATTATATTGCTATACGTGAGGACTTGTAATTGGCGACTATGGTTTCTTCTTTTTGTTTGTTTTTATTAGCTGTAAGTTCTTGTTACGCACAGCGCTACCTACGACCTCGACCCTGATTGGCGACTCAGGCGCCGCTGCATAATGGGAACGGCCAACACGCCGACGCAGCATTTCGTGACGCGCAACCACCAAACGAATGATCTAGTCACGCAGAAATCATCGACTCAGCGTCCAATACTTTCAACGCTTCAACACCGAAGAAACGAACTGAGTCAGCACTCCGATGCACGTATCGAAGATCATCTAATAACCAGAATCAAAGCAGTCATTCATTCTGTATTCCAACATCGAATAGGAATCATTAGGCTAGTCTAGGTTATAATTAATGTATAATTTTACTTTATCTTTGGTTTGATTTCAATCCCCCGATTGCAGCTAACGTAATTTCCTCCATGTACTAAATAAATAAATAAATAAAATACTGATATTCAGCTACTTCCGGTAAGACTGAAAGTGGATCTCAGGTAAGACGAATGCCTTAATTAATAAAGACATGTCCTTTTCCGACAGTCAAGGCCGAGGCACTACAGGCCCCGCACGGCCGGGGGCCCAGAACTTCCCTCGTCCGGGGGTCCCGGCCGCTGCAGGCGTGGGGCCCGTGGGGACTGTGCCTGGTGTACCTGGGGTCGCAGGTGTAGGTAAGTGCAATCACTGTAGTTTAAAACAGGGTGTAAAGAGAGCCCTTCGCAGACTTATTGGTCACCGGAATAAGAAATTGTTTTAGGAATGTTATGAGAATCTTAAAATTTGATTTGTTTTTTTTTTGTTCTTACGCAATTTAATTTAATTGAAAAAGGCCTTAGCCTAGCTGTGGTACAGAAAAGGCTGATAAAATTAAGTTGATAATCTTTTATTTTGTATATTGAATTACACACTACTGTCCACTTTTTTTCATATTTTCTTTCGCAGGCCTACGGGCAGTAAGCTGTGCCTTTGTACATTTGTCATCTAAAGCTACGTCTATTCACGGCTCGAAGGAGGGTTGTGAGCACACAAACGAATTGTTGTTCGACCCATACGCTGGGTGCTTGGTTTTGAAAGTGTTAAACAAATAAACTGGACGTTGGTTTTATGCCACTGCTCTCGCCATCTCAAACACAGGTGGTGCTGTTTCTTCACATATGATCTGTTTCTCTACACCAGGCAACGCATCATGCGGGCGCGGCGCCGGCAACTGGCTGGCCCCGCCGCGCGCCCCGCTGTACGCCAACAACTCCGCGTTGCTCACACAGCTCGCTCAGCCATCCTACCCACCGCCGCCGCCTCCACCCGCACATGCCGCTCAGGTCAGTACTTAGATTTCCATCTAAGACAGCAAAAATACATTAAAAAATAACACAAGACGCAGTCAAAATTCTGGGAATACATACATAAACTCACACCCTTTTCCCATGGGTGTAGGCAGAATCCACAGAACGCCACCTGCTAACGATCCTTACATACTCCTTTTCCCTCCGGCCGTGATCGCAACCGGGTTTCGTAACGTAAGAATTTTTATTCCTTGATCGCAACCAGGTTTAAAGTAGGATTTTTTATTCTTTGTTCGCAACTACAAATTATACGAAACCAGTTTATGCAGATCTCTTATTGTACTTACGGAAATGTATGAATCTATCATAGCGACGCCGACGCCTTGAAAATGTTTAGTTTTCAGATGTGTCGGTTCAGTGTCCTGTGTTAACCTTGGACAAACCGCAGCATAGGCTAGCGGTTTGTCCAAGAAAATACGATCATAAAGGGTGTAAAAGGACCCTTAACGAAGTCGAAAGGTACTTGTTCTCCAGATCACTCACTGTGATCATTGTTTTGTTTCTAGACCAAACCTGGGAACCCTTTAGTGACGGATATATTGGGGGTTAAAGTTCCGAATTTTTCACAGCTGTTTTTAAGACTAATTTTTCAGGTCATAACTTTACTTAAAAATTACCTCCTTGACTCGTTTACTATTCAAAGCATCCACTAGCACAATGTTTTAAGAGTGCTACATTGAGTCTTACCGAAAAATGTGATTTATCACCCCAAAAAAAAAACGTTTTCCAGCAATAAGGCTTCGTGAAGGGTTCGTTTACACCATAATTATATACATTGTAACGATCCAATTATAATAAAAAAGTTTCATATAACCATATTTATTTTCCCAGGCTGGCCACCCTCGCATGCCCACAATGGTGACGCCTGGCCCGTCGGGGGCGCAGCTCCAGCGCTCCTACATCTGGAGCGGCGTCATCGAGTGGATGGAGAAGGGCAAAGCACCCGGGGACCAGCAGAAAACTACCAAGCATCTACCTTGCCAGGTGATTATGAATCTTATTGTTGTTGTGTCAAAGTTCGTTTTAGATTGATTTATTTTTACCGTATACAAGGTGTGTATGGTAAAAATACATCAATCTTCTTCTAAAATACAGAAATTCATCAAGTTCTTTTAGTAATATTATGGTGGATTCTATGAAAAGAATTTCAATTTCCTCAGTATATGAATTACAATTTAAAAAAAAAAAAAATTTTTTTGCACGGAACCCGGAACCAAAAAAAAAAGGTAGCCTAAGATCAGCTATATAAGATCAGCAATCTGCCAGGAAAAGTCCCGTCAAAAGTCAATCTAACCGTTTCAGAGATTAACCAGAACAAACAGATAGACGGGCAAAAATGTTATTTTTTTTTGTTATAAGTACTATATTGTGTACTTTCTTTTTGTTCTTAGCGTGTAGATGACAATTCAAATTGACTCAACCCAAAATTTTGCAAAGAATTTGGCATTTTGAGAAGCATCGTTTGTGTGGCAACACACACTCCATTTATACTTTCATATCCATTTAGTAAAAAGCTGTTATTTTAAAATTAAAAACAGACACGTCAATTTCATTCATTTATATAGATAGACTAGCGGACGTCCCGCGGTTTCACCCGCGTAGATCCCGTTCCCGTGGGAATACAGGGATAAAAAGTAGCCTATGTTACTCAGGGTGAATGTAGCTTTCCAAGGGTGAAAGAATTTTTGAAATCGGCCCAGTACTTTTTGAGCCTATTCATTACAAACATACAAACATACAAAAATAGGTACAAATCTTTCCTCTTTATAATATTAGTGTAGACTAGCGGACATGGCAGACGTCGTCCTGCCCGGACAGCAGCGCCACCTACCGGCTCCAATTGTAAATCTAAACCATTCTCGAATCCACTGGAACACACAAAAAAAATCACCCAAATCGGTCCAGCCGTGTAGGAGGAGTTCAGTGACATACACACGTACAGTAGAATAACATAATATATATTAAGACGATAAGAGATTATTTTTCCCCTCCAGGTATCAGCCAGTACAAAAGACATCGAACCTGAGCTAAAGGTGGACACGTGGCCGAACAAGCTGTTAATGCAGCTCATGCCCAAACAGCTGATCTCCAACATCGGGGGACAGTACCTCAAGGACAGCAAGTCGGTGCTGTTCCATCTGCAGCCCAGTGAGGCGCTGGATGCCTTGACTAAGGTCATGGTTAATGGATTTGTGAGTATATTATTATTTTTCTTGCCTTTTTAAGGTCCTATTGAAATAGATGGACACACTTTTAGTAATCACTAGCTGATGCCCGCGGCTTCACCCGCGTGGATGTCGTTCAAATTATATACTAAAACCTTCCTCTTGAATCACTCTATCTATTAAAAAAACCGCATCAAAATCCGTTGCGTAGTTTTAAAGATTTAAGCATACAGACAAACAAACAAACAGAAGGATTCCGATCACCAATATAAGGATATCGGTAAAAAACTGTCCAAGTGCAAGTCGGACTTGTTTGCACATCAGGGTTCCGTACCATTGTAGTAGATATTAAGTAAGATTTTCCATGTTATTTTAGCACCATAAACTTTATATAGGTTTTCCTGTAATCTATAAGTGTTGAACTAATTTTTGTAATTTTTTCAAAATTCTGGACTCAGTGGTTTCGGAGGTAAGAGGGGGGGGGGGATGATCGGACAGACAGACAGTCAGAATAATCATATCCATTATGCATGTGTTTATTCTAGAGTGCCAGCAATTTGGCTTTGTTAAAATAAAATCACTTGAATCAGTGGTTTTTTTGCTTGGATATCTTTCCATTTATTTTAATGGGACCTTATATTGTCCCACTGTTGGGCAAAGGCCTCTCTTCATACCTTCCAACGGTCGCGATTTTGTGTTATTTCTTTCTAATTCTCAAGCAAGACATCCAGTTCGTCCCGCCCCAAGGGTTAGACAGAGCTGACCTGTAGCACACGTACTTCTTATTTTCAAGTCGATGACTAAACTCTGTCTGACCAAGTACGTGGCAACCTGGACGGCTCTATCGTTTACTTCATACAAGTCTTTGAGCGTGTAAGCACTCCTACTTTTCACCACGTATGTTCAAGTGCCATGTAATAGTGGGCGAGTCTATTACCTTTAAGTCGATTCAAGATTCAGAGTCTCAGGCTGCTACAGAGAAAGTCCTGATGGAACAACCAAATAACACTTTGCCCGAATCGAAAATCGAACGCAGGACCTCAAACAAGGCAGTCAGTAAACCCATCTTCTTTACATAAACAAATCGCTCACGCTATTTGAACGCTTAAATCTTTTAAACTATTCAACGGATGTTAATGCAGTTTTTAGCAAAAGATAGATTGATTCAAGAGGAATGTTTACATGTAGTACATATCATCCTTGCGATACCGGACGGGTAGCTAGTCACTACATAGTATAAAACAAAGTCGCTTTCTCTGTCCCTATGTCCCTTTGTATGCTTAAATCTTTAAAACTACGCAACGGATTTTGATGCGGTTTTTTAATAGATAGAGTGATTCAAGAGGAAGGTTTTAATACCTTTTTTTGCACCCGTGCGAAGCCGGGGCGGGTCACTAGTTTAATATAAAACAAAATATAAATCATTCTACTCTAATACACATTATTTTCTCTTGTGTATTCCAAGGCTGGCTGCGTCCACTTCTCCCCGATGCCGACGCCTCCCCAGTGCGACATCAAGGTCCTCATTCTCCTGTACACGCCGGACAAGAAGGCGTATCTTGGGTTCATACCCAACAACCAGGCTACATTCGTGGATCGACTCAGAAAAGTAAGTTAACCTAAAAGTATTTTTTTTTCTAGCTTTTAATGAGCTCGTGGCTTAATAATTATTGCCACTCGGGTTTGGGTTCATCTGAGACATCGCAACTACTCATGAGGGCCGTGCAATGCGACGACGATAGGCACGTCCTAGGGCGGCCCCGGGTTGCTATGGTGCCTCCTCCGCCACCCTGTGTTATATCTGTAAGTGTACACCGTAGGCAAACTATCATAAGTCACAAGCTAATTAATCAGTGCACATGTTTAAAGTCTTAATTTGAACATTATTCACGTATGTCACTTGTCAAAAAGTCAAAAGTCAAAAATATTTATTTCAAGTAGGCCAGTAACAGGCACTTTTGAATAGTCGAATTAAACTAACTGCGGCACTCAGAGATATCCAACGATTACTCAAGCCGCCACCCAGCAAAGGCCTGACATAGTTTTGTATGACAAAACCGCCAAAAGCCCTTACCAAGCGACGGCCCAAGCAACCACTGAAGCTTGACTACACAAATGTGTGAAATTCTAAGCAATATTTTATGTAGTATTTTTAATTGGACTAAAAATAGTAAGTATACTACTAAGTGGATCTTTAAATGTTTGTTTCAATGACAATACAAAATAAATTTCAAAAATTTTACTTAGGAGATAATTATATGACATCACCTTTTTAATACTACCCTATTTCTCGTGTAACACAGGTAATACAACAGCAGAAGATAAGTCAGATAATCAGCAAGCAACAGATACCGGCGCCGGGCAGCAACGCGAGTGGAATGCAACAGAATATGCCCAACCCTGCCATGGCAGGTCAGACATTGTTCCTCTTAACATATCTCTTTTCGACTGTAGAAAACCTTTTGGTCCAAATCATGTCGTAAAAATGCAAAACATATTGTTGTAAGTTAAAATGATGTATAATGTCGTTTTTGACAGAAAAGCAAAGTGACAACTGCGTTTTTTGCTTAACATAAGCCTGTAATTTCCGAAGGGTTAGGCTGAGGTAGAGATAGTACACCGTAGTTAGGTCCAATGTAAAAAGGGCGAGCTTATCACCGTCAACCGAGCACAAATCCAGACTCCGTGGATGCTACTTAGAAATTTCTCTTAGAAACGTCCAATAACACTATGCCCGACCCGGGAATCGGACCTGTTCAGCAGTCGTGCTTGCTACCACTTGATCAATGAGGTAGTCACACAAACAACAAAACAAATATAATCTAAATCCTTCGATCAATAATAGTACTAGATTAAGCATCAGGAACAAAACTAAGTCGCTCAAGTGGCCACGTTTGCACACACGTAAACATCAACACTTATCTTAGAAAGAAGTTCAATATTATTAACAACTTCAGATGATTATAAACCTTAACACTTAAACATAACGTTTATTTATCATTGTAAAGTATATTTATTTAAGCCCTTTCAACGGAGAAAGATAAGAAGTCATAAATTTAAAATGTCGCTTCAAAATAAAAAGTCATCAGTACAAAAATATTTATTCTAAAATGAAACTTAAGATCTAAGCAATAGGGTTAAAAATATTTTGTGTACAATGTCGTTCTTATTCTATTGTGGAACTAGACGTAGTTCTTGGTGTCGCATTTCAATGCTCGGAACAGAGTAAGTATTGAAAGACGTAGAGTTGCAGAATATAATTCTATTTTTTAGGTTCGTTTTGTATGGTGGTACATATTTCGACCAATTCAAAAAATTAGTAGAATACTATTTTACTTTATCGCTATTACATGTTAAAAAATAATAAAAAAGAAATAAAAAAGGTAACGTATTTTCGGCGTATTCTTTATGCAAAGTATTTAAAATAGTAATGTTTAATGAATTTATTTATTTATTGGATCGCCAATTCCGCACAGCGAAATGAGTCACTAAGAAATCTACAAAAAAATAACATTACAAAATAACAACACTACTCCATGCATTCCCTGTTCAAGAACAGTGATGTTTGATACAATAGTTGGTGCGTTGTAGCAAACATTGGCCAAACAATTATAATATTCGCTGATTTAATTATATTTACAGTTTAATTCTGTTTAAATATTACGAAAAAGCACTTAATAATTTTAAATTACCGAAAAAAGATATTTCTTCCAAAACCTTGGTGTTACGGTGGTTATTTACACAGTTTTTGAACGCATACTGCGGCATTTTGACGTCTTAATGTTGGCTATGATTGGACCATACTAATTTGAAATAAGACCACAAATACGTTTGTGGTCTTAAGTTTCGGGCCGTTTTTGAAGCGCTTATCGGGAATCTAGTACATTATTGATCGAAGTCTAAATCAAATAAATAGAGGACCACAGAGATGTACGCTTTGGTAACTACAGTACTTTCGCAATTTTAATTTTTTTGTTGTTGTATTTGCTTCGATTTGTAACGGGCCTACTTGAAATAAATGCTTTATTTTATTTGTTTTGTTGTTACTGAATAAACTGAACTATCCTTTGATTCTGGTTAGTGACTAGTCATCATCATCATCATCATCACCGTCCTGCCCTTATCCCATTCTATTTGGGTTCGGCGCAACACATTTTGTTTTTCCATTCTTCCCTGTTAGACGCCACGGTGGCATTTACTCCTTTCTCATTCATATCATTCTTCACACAATCCATCCATCGTTTCTTTGGCTCTCCATCCATCAACATTTATATCTATCACTTTTACATGCTAGTATGGTTACATATTATCCCATCTACTATTGACTAGGTACAGGAGCCATGCCGGGCAGCGCGGGCATGTCTCCGATGGCGGGCGGCAGCATGGGCGCGGGCATGCAGGCGCCACCCAGCGGGCCCGGCGTCCAGGGCATGCCCGGACCTAACACCAACCAGGCCATGGTGCAGTCGCAGATGCAGCAGCATCCACAGGTTAGAGAGAATGTGGTTTTATCTTCTTTTGGTAGTTTGGGTCTTACCTGATAAAACAAATGTATAATATTTTTCTGCGTCGGTTTTTTCGAGTTAATATAACCCCAAAATTATAACGTCTAGGCAGTGGTCCGACCGCCGACGATGAACGAGAAACGAGTAGAACTAGAAACTATAAACGAGAGGCGATCAGCGGGAAACGAGTGTGTAGTTTCGATAGTTTTGACGCCGGGCTATAAGCGAGTGTGCGCGGTACACGTGTTTACAAACAATTAAGCATCGCTGAACGAGTATCGCTGAGCGATTTATTTTTGAAAGCTCGTCAGTGTGAACAGCCAGAGAGCAACTTTTAATATATGCATCTCTTTTGTTTACACGGAATGTACATTTATTGTGCGTTTTTTGAGAGAGAAAATCGCCGATAGTTAGTCGTTTTCTCGCCGGCGCGCGGCGTTCGGACCACTGCCTAATGCCCCAGGATAGCAAGCTAGTACTTCTGGCTTCGTGTAGACAAAACTAGCTTAATTTCTAGCATATTCCAAATCAAATAAAAAAATGTTTATTCGCAAGAAAATACATAAAAATTACAAGGAAAGATTTTTTACTAAACGGCGAAAAACGGCCATTTGTACTACGAAATTATGGCGGTATGAAATATGACGTCACGTTTCTGTGGCGCTGTCTTTGTCTAATACGTCATTTAAACTCAGTTAAAACTAAGCCATTTTTTGATCGATTTTATTACTTTTTCACATATCGTGTTATGTCTGTTAGTTCTTTGAAATAAATTAACATTTTTGTGAAATTTTAACAGTAATCAAGTAGCAAATTAATCTGCGATCTGCATAGCCCGTCTTCCATCTCCACACTTCTAATTGACCCCCACCTTCAAACCCCCAGGGCATGATGATAGGCGGTTCAATCGGGCAGCAAGTGCAGCAACAAGTAGGAGGCAAGGGTCCCCGCCCCGTCACCCAGCTGGACGGGCTGGAGGCAGCTCGCCAGCACAACCTGGAGAAGATCCAGCACCTGCAACAGACCCTGGAAGCCGCCCATCAGCAGGAGGCACAGTTCAAGTCGCAGATGGATATCATGTCACACCTGCATGCAGCTCAACAGCAAGAACAGCATTATAAGCAGCTCGAGGTAGATTTTTCAGATAATATTTATAAAAACTAAAATTGGAAAAATAGAAAGCCCTTTTGCAAAAATAAAACAACTTTAAAAACACAAACATGTGTAAAATAACTAGCTTCAGAAGTCGGTAACAAAGTCATCGATTTCAGAAGCTAATGTTATTTTTCACTACAAAACTATTCTAGAACAGGGTGTATGACAAGATGTATAAATGTGGACGAGGCAAAAGAAGTATGTAAGTATCGTAGCAGGTGGCGTTCTGTGGTTTCTGCCTACCCCCATGGGAAAAGGGCGTGAGCTTATGTTTGTATGTATGTAAAACTAGTCTCCTCTTTCCCCTTTTGTTTTCATTTATGAACAATGTGAACTTAGACAACAAATAACCCAGAAAGAGCAAGTCTATGACTGCGAAGGTAACCTAAAACATGCAACACGTCCTCAGGAGCAACAACGCAAGCACCAGTTGCAGCAACAGCTACAGCAACAGTTGCGCGGCGCGGGCGGCGTTGCGCACCCGCCGCGCGTCATGCGACCGCTGCTACCTTCCAACCCGGGGCTACGCCATCTGTTGCAGCAGGTATGTGGCACTACGTGACGAGTATACTGCTACCTTCCAACCCGGGGCTACGCCATCTGTTGCAGCAGGTATGTGGCACTACGTGACGAGTATACTGCTACCTTCCAACCCGGGGCTACGCCATCTGTTGCAGCAGGTATGTGGCACTACGTGACGAGTATACTGCTACCTTCCAACCCGGGGCTACGCCATCTGTTGCAGCAGGTATGTGGCACTACGTGACGAGTATACTGCTACCTTCCAACCCGGGGCTACGCCATCTGTTGCAGCAGGTATGTGGCACTACGTGACGAGTATACTGCTACCTTCCAACCCGGGGCTACGCCATCTGTTGCAGCAGGTATGTGGCACTACGTGACGAGTATACTGCTACCTTCCAACCCGGGGCTACGCCATCTGTTGCAGCAGGTATGTGGCACTACGTGACGAGTATACTGCTACCTTCCAACCCGGGGCTACGCCATCTGTTGCAGCAGGTATGTGGCACTACGTGACGAGTATACTGCTACCTTCCAACCCGGGGCTACGCCATCTGTTGCAGCAGGTATGTGGCACTACGTGACGAGTATACTGCTACCAGAACTGACTTCGGCAATGTTCAACTCCCGAGAAAACACGAACGTGTAGTATTGAAGTTTTTTGTTAGGTACTCCAGGCGCAGATCATGTCTTTAAAAACTTATTGGGAATTGCAAAGAGTTGCTAATCTAATTTTAAAATGATAGTAATATAAAATAGGCTACTATATTCAGAGCTTTAAGGAAGAACTTTTACTGGTAGCCCGCCTAAATGCAAGATACAAAACAAAATTTGAATTTCGCGGGATATCCTAGCTCTTCCACCTAAACATGCAGCTTCATAAGAGCTCATCATCGAGCGGTCGTATTTCCGGAAATATACGATGATTTCTGATGCAGATGGTTTTCTTTTTAAATCTGTATTATATTGATTAACAGGTATTAAGGAACTAAGAATTGAATCGATATATAACAAGAGGAATAAAATGTAAACTTGCTATTTATCTTAAAAAGGGAAATCTTAACTATTATTTTTACATCACCACAGAAAATCGTAATTCTAAAAGACAGAGCTGAAAATACACGCGAACCAAGAACTGATCTATAGATATTTCAAGTGAAAATTTTATTTTTGAAAAGGCTGACGAAACGAGGTACCTACATATTTATCATCTTTTATTGAGCAGGCTTCCCAAACAAATATCAACTTTAGTAGATTTCAAATAAAGTCTAAATTAAATACACTTTATTTAATCTGAAAAGACATAAACGCGAACGGAGGTATAGGTTATTTATTTTAAGAAGTGCAATGTTGATATTTGTTTGGCGTTTCACAGCTTTTTGACACAGAACAATCCATTAAAGTTAGATACATATCCTCATGTAATAATATCATAGTCAGTCAAATGTACTGTATACTTCATAATAAGGGACATATCTGCGAAAATGTAAAGAAAAATAAGTCTTAAAAGCGGACACAGTAAGGAACATTTTTCCCTATTACCTTTCCTTAGATGCGCCTGGTATAAGACGGCAGTGCTGAAATGAATAGTTAGAAATTAGTACAATTTCACCATCACCCATGAATTCATGTTTCTTTATTTCTTGTAGAAATTAATAATAGTTTTAGAAAAACTTGACTAATACTAGTGGTGTAAATAATTTGCAAAACTAACTTCATGACCTCAGCTTTTAAGACTTAAACAATTATTTGATACTATAGTCGTATCACTTTGACAGTTCGTCTTTATTGTCTATGGCATAGACGAACTGTCAAAAAGAAGAAAAAAAAATTGAAAATGTTTTGAAGGTTTCGAGGTTCATGCTATTTATTTTTATTTGTTAGTTTTAGTAATAAAATGGACAGAGATAATTTCATCTCTCTGTCTTTTAATACATGATGTGTAAGGGACATTGACGCGTAAATTGCTACCATTAATTCAGTACATGAAACTCTGAGAAACAACAAAAAAACTAAATCTGCTGTTTATGCAAAACTTTATTTATACAAAATTTATTTTTCAAACTGCAATTAAAGAGACTGTTTGTAACTTCAAAATAACAGAATTTACTGAATGCAAATAAAAGAGTATACGGTATTTATGCAAAAAAAAATGTTGGTCTGTCTGTTTGTTTCGGCTGTTTTGTAGATCAAAGAGGGGGAGTTACACGCCGATACCCGATGTTATAAAGAGTATTTTATTTTAGAAAAAGGATCGGCGAAAAATAAACCCTTGGAATTGTAATCAAAATCCTATTCCAAAGGGGATTTCTAGCAAGAACATTGTCAATGTTCTCTATAACGTGTAGGTATAATTTTCCTCAAAATGCACAAACAGCAGATTATTTTCTCCAATCAATGTCCCTAACACTGTGTATACTTACGAGTATAACCATTCATAGCGCTCTTTCAGGTCTCAACGAGCTCCAGTAATTAACGCTTTCTCATCATTTCAGCTTGTTTAACATGTCGTGCGCAAACGCAACTTTATAGAGAGTTGGGCAAGGTTGAGAGTGACGTTGCTTGTCATTCTGTTTTGGGTATAACACGCAATATTGTTGAGTAGAACATGAGGATTTCATGGTCGAGTCTCACACTTGTGTATTCAAAAGTAGGTTACATAGACTTAAGATGGCTTAGGGTATGAGCCGCGTAAATATATCATAAAAAACGCTTCTAACACTCTTCTTCCATACTTTTCTATAACTCGTCATGTCAGCAGACACCTCTTTTCTTGCTTTATCATCCTTTACACAGTCCATCCATCGTTTCTTTGACATATTCAACAACAACGTCACATACACTCACAGTTAAACACACTCACATTATAACGTTAAACACACTCGCATTACAACTTTGAACAATAGCATGACAACGTTGAACAATAGCATGACAACGTTAAACACTCACATTACAAAATTAAACACACTCACATTACAAAATTAAACACACTCTCATTACAACGTTACACATACTCACATTACAACGTTAAACACACTCACATCCCAAGTTCAACACACTCACATCCCAACGCTAAACACACTCACATAACAACGTTAAACACACTCACATCCCATGTTCAACACACTCACATCCCATGTCCTACTCAACGACAACGTCACTCTCAACTGCCACGACCGTCTACTCAACATCGCTGCTCCGAATGTTTTTAGCAACAGCAGCAGCCCCGCGGTGCTCGGCCGCACATGTGAGCGGCCCCCGCCACCCCGCGACCCTCATCCCCCGCACGCACTTAACGCTCGCACAAGTAATGCTTCACACCTTCTACTACTGATTTGTGTGAACTGTGACATGTACTGTGATATTATTTTGGGCTGGAAGTAGAATATAAAATCATACCGTGCTGGGTCATTTCACCCAGGTGAACACAGGACACTAAATTAGTGTCCTCAATTCACCTGGGTGAAACTAGTACACTAGTACTATCCCAGGTGAATTGAGGACACTACTTTAGCATCTAATGTTCACCTTGGTGATATCACCCAGGTGAACATTAGATGCTAAAGTAGTAGAAAGAATCATTAGACACTAAACCGTTTATTGGTATTGTATTTTATTGTATAAAAGGCTGGTGCCAGCTTAAAATATATTGTTATTGGCTAATTATAAACGTCTTATTTTCAAGATTTTAATTTAGTACCAAAAATAGCAAAAATCTGAAGAGAAAAAAGGGATTAAAGTCATGTGAGGCTCCCGTTTTAACTTCCTTTCGGCTAAATACATGTCATTAGTTCACTTTTTATGTTGCATGCTTTTCCTAGGTTTCTCTTTCAGTTCTAAAATAATTAATACCTAACATAGATCTAACATTTTCATTTAATTTTTATTAAAACCCGCTTTAAAATTAGTTTCATCATTAATTCTCATCCCCTATCATTGAATTGTAAATACTTTTTTCATGTAATTTTAAGGGTTTCATTAACTACTAAGAAATAAATATAGTCGATATTTGCGAATAAATAATTGTCAAAAATTACTGTTGTTATTGTGTACGTCTTAATTTTAGGTTGTTGTTTTAAAAAGTGCTGTAAAATAGATAAGTATACAGACAACTGCCGCGCTGTTAATATTTTTTTATGGCTTAATTTGTTGCATTTTAAATGACGTCCAATACATAATTATAATAAATACGTAGTGTATTTATTATAATTATGTATGAGCTTTATTCTGGACTCATTCTCAACGGATTGGACGGAGAAGGCAAATTGTAAAAAAAACTTAAAAAGCAATGGGGGAGGCTTTTGTCCAGCAGTGGGACAGTGTAGGCTAAAGAAAAAAAAATTATGAGCTTGATGTGTCCCACTGCAGGGCAAAGGAGGGAGGTCTTTGCCCTCCCTCCCTCCTCCTAGATCTTTATTTAAAATTTTGACTGGTCATCGAAAACTTACCCGCCGCCGCCTTATTCCAGCCGCCTTATCTCAGTAGCCCCATTTTACTAATCGTTGTTATCTACAGCAAAGATTAAATAAGAAAAAAGTGCCTGTATACTTATCTAGTTTACACATTGTACTTATACCAACACAATGTCTCCTTATTAAAGTCGATGTCTGTCCCTAGCAGCCGCAGTACAGGCCCGGGGGCGGAGCTCCCAGGCCGGCGTCGCAGCCCCAACAGTTTGACGACGTCAACAACTATTCGGACTTCATCTAGGCCTTGCCACCGCATGTGTGGGCACAATGGGATGATGATGAGATTCATTGAAAAAATTGATGGTTTTTTGGCGTATTTGTACAAAAATTCGTGATAGACAGTGACCATAAATATGAGGTCACATTATAATATATGGAAAAAAACTGGCCAAGTGCAAGTCGGACTTGCACATCAAGGGTTCCGTACCATGACTTCTTATAGGTTTTCCTGTAATCTATACGTGTTGAACTTATTTCTGTATTTTTTTCAGAATTTTAGGCTCAGTAGTTTCGGAGATAAGGGGGGGGGGGGGGGGGAGGACGGTCGGACAGACAGACAGACACACGAGTGGTCCTATAAGGATTCTTTTTTTCCTTTTGAGGTAAGGAACCCTAATACACTACAAGTGTTGTCAAATTATTTGTTAACGAAGCGTATGACCGAGATTCTTTCTTCTTTCTTTCTATTAATGCATGCACCGATAAATGTGATCACTCCCTACTTTGGGCAACACAAAATATACCCTTGTGTCTGTGCCAGTTTGTGTTTACAGCGAGATATTGCGAATATTTGCACAAATGCGCCAATGGTTACGATGGTACCCACACATGTATTCAGGAACGTTTTCATGTATTATGAAATGAATAGATCTTCTAATAAAATATTGTAATTTCTTTACTTTACGGTAGGAAATAAGAAGGAAATAATGTAATCTTATTTTATTGTTGCTTTGGTGTTACTGACGATCCGTATTTGTTTACCGTAACTCGTAAAGAGTAGCACACTGTACGTATACGTTCATTTGTTATCCCTGTTACCGGCCAAACCCGATTTCAGGCAAAACCAGTTTGTTCTAGGCTAAACCGTTTCAGCTTGTCAGGATACACGAACCTAAAAAAGCAATTACGCTGCACCCAACCTGGATGTTCACTCGCCGGCCGCTGCCGAGGAGTCGCTCGCTGCGCTCGCTCGGCTCGCGCGTGGTCACAGGCTAACAGCTCTAACCTAATTTTTTAAATGATGTGCTCTAAAATCGTTATTGTGTGATGAGTCCTAGTTTGACCTGAAATCGGGTCCGGACGGTAACATCCCTACTCCAAATGATCATATTTTTCATACTCAACCTTCCATATATACTTAGATTGTTGACTGATATCATAATTCGTTGTAGAAAAAGTATTGTTGGCGTGCGTTTAGACAAATTTTGTAAAATATTGTAAGTATAGTAATTGATCCTACGTTTTCTGAAAGCCTAATCCTTAGCTAATGACCGCTGCGCTCAAGGAAAACATCGTAAGAAATCTGGCGTGTCCTAGAACAAAGACATTTAACAACTACCAGCCTACACGGACCTGCATGGTGAATAATGGCTCACTATAGTTCGTTTTAAACTTTATGGCGGCTTGGAAGTTAGCTGCGAGTGACGGTCTGTGCATCGTACAGTCAAGACGATGCGGCCTCTGAGCAC
The DNA here is from genome assembly GCA_949775195.1 of Diarsia dahlii. Taxonomy (NCBI): domain Eukaryota; kingdom Metazoa; phylum Arthropoda; class Insecta; order Lepidoptera; family Noctuidae; genus Diarsia; species Diarsia dahlii. The sequence goes on along the minus strand of OX459203.1, from coordinate 12,982,585 downwards.
AGTATAAATATGGACAGTACCGAAACTAAGCCTAGTTGATGCGATAACTACTTAGGCTCCATTGAAGCCATAGGGTTGTCCCTTTTAATGTTGATGATATTGTTTTTTTTTCGAAGTCGAAGCGAAGTCAGGTAGCTGGCCCTGTCGATGCGCATGTTTGTGTGAGTGTGCGGTTTCGAGCGTTTGTAGGCAGTTTCCGTACTGTCCATATTTATACTGTGCTCTGAGCCTCGCTGATACCATGTTTGAACCGTTATCAGGTATAACGGTTCAAACATGGTATTAGCGAGGCAAACCGTCACTTGTAGCTAACTTCCGAGCCGACATAAAGTTTGAACAGAACAGCAACTGTTCCCTATGCAATGGATAGGCTTTCAGATAACAGGAAGTTTGGTTTGATGACTTTGGTATAAGCCAAACCTTTCCCAAGTTTGTTGTGCATGCATGACTACATATTATTATGAATAAGTAATAAATGATGTTTTTAACAAAAAGGTTTTTAATTTTAGTTCCGTAGTCGTATTTTTTCTCAGGAAACACATCTTACTCTCCATCACCCTAATTTCAGTAGCAAAGCAAATAATTTTGTAGGCCAAAGGCCAAGTCCTCCTGACCGTTTGTGCAAGGCGGCCAATCTCCGCGGAGATTAGCCATCGGTCGGCGCGAGATACCTATTATAGTTTACAAATGTGTGCGCAGGCACAGGTCAACACAGGTGCACTCTCTGTTCCTTTTTCCCTCATAGTCCGATTAAATATATCCAAAGTTATATCAATGTAAAAGTCCTCTCAATCTAAACATTTCAGTTGAGAAGGTTTTAGTAGTAACTTTAGTGTGTTCGAATTTGTAACAGCACAAAGTACAACAATACAAGTTTTTACTATCATAACGTGACTTTAAATACCTCCACAACCTCCGCACTATTTCCTTCAGCATATTTTTGGCGTATAGTTACTTATGAATATGGAAGGATGGGCTATGTGAAGTGAAGGATGATATGGCTAGAAAGGAGGTGACTGCTTAGATACCGAGTCATAGAGCAGTTCGTTTTTGTTCGACTATTCAAAAGTGCCTGTAACTGCAGGCCTACTTGAAATAAATGTTTTGATTTGATTTTGATTTAGAGAAGTACGGAAGAAGAGCTGACATGTTGCGCCGACCCCAAATAATTGAGTGGACAGGATGATGATTAAAAATAAGGAATGAGTATAAGTATTAGAAGAAGTTTAAAAGTGGCGCCTGTTACAGAATGATAGAAAGGAAGTCGTCTACACGGTTTCCCACAGGACAAAAATAAATTGACAAAAAAATTACAGGTAGGTAAACATATAAGTAACACTTAAAATTAGGACATACATACATTAAATTTAAATTGTAGCCAATTTAAATTAATCCCGTGCGAAGCCAAAGGGCCACTATCTCAGCATGGTGCTGTAACATTTATGACAAATGTCACAGCGCTGGTATTCTGCTAAGGCCCAAATAGGATACGGACATCTAATGAGGAGGGATGAAACGCATGTGACTAAAATAGGGCTGGATATTAATATTGATAGATGGAGAGGGAGAGGAAGGCCAAAGAAAATGTGGATTAATTGCGTGAGGAATGATAAGAAAGAGAAAGGAGTAAAATGGACGAAGAAAACGTGTTGCGCCGACCCCAAATAGAATGGGATAAGGGCAGGACGATGATGATGAAACAAAGAACTTGATATATTTGCGGATGAATGGAAGGTGATACTGTCAGAATGTTTGAAGTTTTGTGAGAAGATTGCATGACTGTGTTTAATTAATTATATGTGTTTAAATAGTGTAATTGGCTTCGGCCGTTCTATTTAAAATAAATAAATGATGATATTAGGTAAATAAAAGACAGTTCTTGTAAAATATCTTCTTATATATTAAGTATTTGTTTTCGAATTAAGTATACAAAGAATACAAACACACTAGAAGTCTATTAAGGGTTTAACTTTTGATATAAAACTCTGGCACTAATAGATAGAGTTATGCATATCATAGTTACAAGGAATACAGATATTTGTACCGTAAAAGATGTCTAGTTACATTGAATTTTGTAAGGTCAAAATTTGCTCGAAGCAACGAATTTATTATATTACTAGTACAAGTAGTACATATAAACTTTAATCTTGAATCACTCTAACTATTGCTGAAAACTGCATTAAAATCTGTTACGAAGTTTAAAATATCTAAGCATACAAACAGCGAGAGCGATTTTGTTTTATACTATGTAAAGATAATAATATTGCAGGAAATATATTATGTATTCTATTCTGGAAGATTACAGTAAAAGTGGCTCAACCCATTTTTTTTGCAGAAATAATTTTGGAATGTACACTTGCAGGAATAATAACATTAACTGTTTGAACGCCACGGTTGTGTATAACCGACAAATGAAAACGTAAAACGTTACTTTTCATCTCATATTTTTTAACTAGCTTTTGCCAGCGGCTTCGCCCGCGTGAACGTGACGATTTTCCATACAAACTTTCATTCCCTATTTAACTCCCTAAGGGGTTGAATTTCGAAAAATCCTTCCTTATTCCTTGTCTACATTACAAAGGGAACCTCTGTGCAAAATTTCAGCTTTCTAGGTCCAAGGGTTTGAGCTGGGCGTTGATGAGTCAGTCTGTCAGGACTTCTCTTTTTATTTATATAGATTGATCTAAAACGCCTCCAACCAGCCCTGTGAGGTCCGTCCCTGACTGGTCACCTCCCCACCGAACTATGAGGACTGTATATTTTATTTCATTTGACACTATTTCGTATCAAAACAGCGGTTACAATTACGTTCTCTTGTCGGTTTCAGCCGACGCTGGTGCATTGGACACGATATCATTTGTCGGCAATACCCGACTTTGGCGTTCAATACGTTAAATAATAGGTTCATAATACATTTTTGAAAGCCAAAAATCCAATATAATATCGGCTGAGCCACATTCAATTTAAAGATAAAATAAATGCAGTGATTTCAAAAAGTAAATATATAAGTTGGAAGTTATCAGAATTATTACGTAAATATTTAATACCGCGAGTAAGAAAGAGATTATTTTCAACGTTCATACAAGGTATTATTAACTATTCTCAGACAAATATGTCTATACATGAAAAGTTGAATCTTATTCGAGTAACAATATAGCTTTTAAACATGGTCACTAAAACTATCAAAACCCCTGAAAACGGGATATTTACCATGTTTACTTTTTGTTTCAAGCTCCCGATATGTAAGTAAACATGGTAAATACCCCGTTTTCAGTGTTATTGATAACAATATAGCTACTGCACATTTAGATATATAAATATAATATATAAACAACAGTAGTAAGGCAGTTGTCCCACCGTTAGCGATAAGCGAGTTAGAAAATAAAAGTAAATTTACGTTTGCGCAACTATGTTGGAGAATTCCAGTCTTACCGGATGCAGCTAAATGCCAGTATTTTACATGGAGCGACTGCCTATCTGACCTCCACCACTCAGTACTGAAAAATATGACAGACCTACATTCTTCTGTAAATTTTTTGAGCGAGAAAATAATCGATACTAAATTGCTTCTAAATCTACAGTGGGACAGCTGCCTAAGGGTAGCTCAACCTTAACATAGTCGCGTTTCATCCGAAATTAAACCTTATTAGTATAACTGAATGTACAAATTTCTTCAAACGACTGTGAACAAGCGTATCATACAAACAAGAACATTAACTGCATGCAAATAAGGCTGACTTTAGAAAGAAACGCGAATGAGTTCGTTAAATAGATCTTTGCCTAAGTTATGACACATGGAGCGTAAGAAAGAGACACAAGCATGAGTGACAAGGATGACGCTCTACAAATCCGAAACTTTAATAAAACTCGAAGTGCCATATTTAATTTTATCTGTGCCTCTAGATGAAAATGTGGGTATTTCTGGTGAAAAAAGATTTTGCTTATCTCTAAAAATAAAGAAGTGATACTTCGTCGGACTAATTATCAGAATTCGTATCGCCAAAAACGCCAATTTTCTGCGCCCGTTTTAAAGCCATTTTTTTCCCTAACCATAAAATAAAAAAAAAATATTTAGGTACTAAAATTTCAATTTAAACTCATTCTAAACTTAATTAAAATAGATTATAAAAACCATCTAAAGATAGATTTTAAAAACCTGTCGAAACTTGTTAGAAAATCAGTATTTTGTTGCTCCTGTAAAGCTCAAATTGACTTACGAATTCTGATAATTAGACCAACCACTTGTGAAATCGCACTTATACCCCTTTTCATTAGAGGCACAGATTTATGATAGGGCACTATACATACGTAGCCAAAGTTATAGATGACACTTTTATCAGACTTAAAAGAATAACATTGAATTTATCATTAATTCATTCAAAAAATCTCACTAAATTACACTAAAGTGAATGACGGACTTGGACAATCAGATTCACACACATCACGCCTGCTGTAACCCCGAAACGTTAGGCAGAAGTGTAGGTACCTAATAGTACACCCAAATTTTGCCCGTGATGTTTAATTCCTATGAAGTAGGGAGCGGGAGGAGTAATTTCATGATTTCCCACGCGGTAGGGAGTGTTAGACTTCTACCGCCTTATTACAAAACGTAGTTAAACCTGGTTTAACTTAGACTTGGTTTATCTCGCATGATGTCTCACTTCAATAATATTCAAAAGAAAGTGACAGCATGCGAGATAAACCAGGTCTAAGTTAAACCAGGTTTATCTACCTTTTGTAATAAGGCGGTTCCTGACTAAAAATCACCCATGTTCCTTCTAAGCCCTTTGTGTCGAGGCCGCAGTATCACTTTCGAACAACCCGCAGCCTCGACGGGGTGCAAATGGGGGCTTAGGCACCTATTACATGGGGCTTAAACATTACTATCTCCATGCTACATAACCATCTTATTATACATCAGCCGGGCACAAATAAATAACCGATGTTTTCTTTCACCGTTTTGAGAGCAGTGGTGATGAAATAAATTACACAAAGTACTGGGTTCGAACCCACGACTTACTGCTTGTAAAGCCGCATTCACATTTGTCTGACGTATTGTGTCGTGATGCTCTGTGTCGTGATGGCTACTGTTCACATAAATATATGACGCGTTATGACGTTTTTTTAATCAGTTCCGTCGTCGTTCTCGTCGTCAATACTTGCTGACGCGCATCTGACGCGTCACAACACAACACTGGCGCGTGCACACTAGTCCGACCCGTTTGTGACGTGTCGTGTTTTGTGTCCTCACCCATTCTGACGCAGATCGGGATCGCTTCTGATGCGACACAACACAAGCCATCACAACACACTGCGTCAGAGAAATGTGAACGCAACCAAATTAATTGTATGAAGCCGATACCTTTCTGATGCATCACAACACGTCAGACAAATATGAATGCGGCTTTAGTCGGGGCGCCACAGCTGATGCTGTTTGTTACCCTAGTACCCACATATATATTTTGTCAATTGATCTGCAAGTCTGATTGCCTAGTCCACCATCATAATTCTCCCGTCAGATTTGTGACTATAAACTAATAAATACATAATTTCATTATACATATAATTTGTTGCTGTACGCTAAAAATGCTTATTTGTATCTCAGTTATTACTATTTTCGAGTTACACAATTTTGTTAATCATTTCTATTAAAAATACATTGTTTATTAATTTATATTTATCTCTCTTTCTATCACTACAGTGACAAAAAGAGACAGCGCAGAACTGTTAGACAATTTTTAAACTATCAAAGAATTTGGGAACCCAATTTCTTATTTATCACATTTAAGTAACTTTATGTAACATATTGTATGATATGTTAAAAGCGTTAAAAAATTCGTGAAATTTTAAATTCGATAAAACGCTAAAAAGTATATAAAAGCTACGTAAAGGGAATGCATTGATAATTTCTTTCTGATTCTGACTCAAAAAAACATACAACAAATATTTTTTTCATAGAAAATAGTTTTTATTCTAAATTAAGAAGTATCATGAAAGTATAGGTTTTTCATAACCTACTTTTCGGAAACAAACGAAACGAAACATTGTTCTAAACCTAAGTGCCTGTACAAAGTAGCATTAGATGGACAAACCAAAAAAAATATTTAAATGGATGTATGACCATGTTGGATGTGAAAACTCACTAGTTGTAACTTTGATACGTTTTCGCGTGATCTTAGGAGTTATGCACACATGTAAATCTCTCAGTGAGGTACTATACAACGCTGCGCGCGCTGCTATCTCCGTAGAGAGCTACAAGCGAGATATGGTATGACCATCCTAAACCACAGTGTATAGACAAGTACTAACATAATATTGAGTATTAGTACCCTGCTACTCATAAAATAAAGTGCATTTTACTTTACTGTCTTATTTTGTGAAGAAATATGGCACACAGAAATCAAAATTATGAGAATTTTAGAGTCTAAAATGACTCTTCTTTAGTAGAATGTAGAGCTATATCCGTTAAAATTCTTAAAATGGTCACAGATGCAGTTAATATTATGAATGAATGGTAATTCATATTGTTACCCTATAACCATTCTGCTAAAGCAGCCATTTTAAGCCCCATGGCCACTGTCTTTTAATAAATTAACCAGCGAAAAAAGAGCTTGGAATACTTCTCTGTAAAGCCTGGTCTGTCAAATTTGCCGCCATTTCATTTTGTAAAACAAAATGGACGCTATGACAGAAAGGTCTGGGCGCCAATATTCCTACAGTGATTCGAAAACTTGAGATTTTTGTACCATATTTATTAACAAAATATATCAAGTTTAGAAAAATACGCTATAAACAGTTTTTGTCATTAATTTTAATGCAGGGCCTGACTAACGAACACTATACATTAAAAAATGGCGACTTATATAAAACTAAAATTATCGGAGCGATAGAAATTTGTTTTTTGCTCAACTGTGAAGAAGGGGTACTTTTAAATGCTTATTTGAATGAGGTGCTGAACTCATTTGTATAAAAGTAGAATTTGCCAAATATTGCTTTTCACATTATTTAACAATACTTAAAATAGTCATCCAAGTGCTAAAAAAATCTCCACAAATTGTTGTTTTTGTTGATGTCTTTATTTTGTCTACAAATGAGGTCAAACCCAAAAAAAAACGATTTATACATCTGGAATTCTCGATTAATTCTATCATCATCGGACCTAAACTAAAATGGCCGATAGATAAAAAAATAAGTATATTACCATAATTAGAAAATTCTAACAGCCAAATCTCTCTATGAACACCTCCCGTTCGCACTTATAATAATAATAATTATTAATATTACAAAACCAGTCACTGTTTCACTAATTGTTTATGAAACCTTCGATTTTTCACTTGCACTTTTGTCACTAGCCACGGTACCGTTTTGGCACTTTCCGTTGGTACTTCCGAGTACTTTCTTAGTGTTTTTGGGAGTATATTTGAATCTCTCCAGTAACGCTCGTAAGATGCTGCCGGGAATCCTTTGGTGTTCTTCTACTAATTCTTCTATTGCACTTGCGACCTGAAAATGGGAGTTGATTTTATTATTTGGTTTTTCTCCACAGAAAACGACCAAGTTGAAAGGCTTTTGTATCATAAGTGTTCATAATATAGGATATAGTAGTTTATAGTAGTTTTAGTGTATAGTAGTTTATATAGTGGTCATGTGCATCAAAATGTTTTGCTGTACCTAAAATGGGTTACCACGTGTTTGAGTTTAATTTAACAAAAAAATGCAAAAAACCAAAATCTTTGGAACAGCTGATGCTTTTAGATAACATAACATCACACCTGTAATTCCCTAAGAGTTAGGTAGAAGTGTACCTAATAGTACAGATACCGGCACGGTTCTTGAGCGCTCGGCGGAAGAGTGGGGATCGCTGTGCGCATCGTACACTTTATGACAAATAAAACGCACACCCGTTTATTATTTATTCATCGTGAGGTACGAGCAGCAGGAGTAAAGAACAAATCCCGAGTGACAGCTATGACGCGATGCGCTACGGGCCAATCACTGCACTTTCCCCGCCCCGCGTCTCACTTCATACCACCAAAGGGACCCAATAACTCACTTTTGCGTCAGCGCTCAAGAATCGTGCCGATGATTGTACCTACATTTCGCCAGTTATGTTAAAGTCCCATGTAATAAGAGGCGAGAGTCTCCTGCCGGCTGCCGCGTCAACCAGACACAAAGACCAGGCACAAATTCAGACTCCGTGGCTTCTACTGAGAAAATCACGCACGCGCCCCGGGAATCGAACCCAGTATCAATGTCCATTCCGTCCTGTATATGTATGTAACATAAACACAGAAAATTACGTAACAACAAAAAAAATGGCTCTCAAGGCCTTTGCTTTTACCATCTATACTTATATGATATATCTCACCTTCTTCTGCAACTGTTCAGGCGTCAACTCAGGATCATACGGTATAGGCTTGCCGAGGTGAGTGACGAGTTTCACAGGGAACCCGCCGTACACGGGCGCCAGCGGCATGCGGAAGGTCTGGTAGATCTTCAGCCAGACGCCGCGCAAAAAACCCACTGTGCGGAACGCTTCGCGGACGTTCTGGGTAAACATCGGGACTATCGGCTGGGGAGAAATGGAGGTAGTTAGTTAAAAATGTTTAATTGCATGAGGTATGTTACAGTAAGGTCTAAGTACAGAACAGTAAGATCTAAGTATAGTACAGTAAAGTCTAAAGTACACTAATAATAAAATTGCCGTCCGAAGGTGCTATTGCCGCCAGATAAAGGCACGGGTTCTCAGTACGGATCAGTGCCGATAAAATCGTCCATAATTTCTGTATACATTCGTTTATAAGGAAATCCTTTTTAGCAACCTAACGAACTAAGAGATCTGGTAAAGCTTGCGGGGATCAGCTGTACTGCTGTGACTTCTGGGGGAGGCATATGTTCAGCAGTAGCCATCTTTTGGCTGAATCTTGGAGATGACCTGATCCTTACCACTTTAGCTTCCTGGGCCACCTTAGCGAACCCAAACCTGTTCCTCCAATTGAGATTATAGTAATGATCCCCAAACTGCGCCTCGTATACGCCTCCCGGCGATATAGCCAGCGCGTTCCCGTCTCGCAGCACCGAGGCACAGGTCTGTACCGTGCCAGGGATCACGCATAGACCTTCTAGGAGAGTTGCCCAGCCTAGAAAATGGAATAGATTTTTGGAGAACCTCATAATATACAACGGCAAGACAGCACGGAATCGAGAGAAAATAATGGAGAGGAGGTTTTTGCACAACACAGGGGAAGTATAGGCAAGCTGTCCGAGTTTTTAAAAGGGTCTGTTCTGATAGACTTAAGGGTCGATAATTTTTGAATAAAAAAATAATAGTAGTATGAAACCCATTGGAAAAGGAAGAGAATATACCTAACAAAAATGAAAGGAAAAATTATTTACGGGCGATCTGAGGTCGGGAAGTGGGGGTGGGGGGTTTTAAAGGGTAAAAAACGGTTTATCTTGATTTCCGGCAAAACTACAAGTACTATGATAAAAAGTTTAATGGCAGAGTTGTAGATAATAAAAAGATCTACAACTTTTGTATTTACACTTTTTCACATAGCCTCTTATGTAAAGATAAAGTGCCAAAGGTCCAGCAGAGCTGAAAAGCAAAGACAAACTCTTACCAGGAATCTTGAACATGAACCGGTCGGCGACGGTGTGTATATGGCGTCTCTTAAACAGCAGCATACGGGCCGTGAAGTAGTACATGTCTATGGGCAGCGCGCCGTGGTAGTAGATCACGAGGAACGGCCCGTCTGGAATGTTCTCCAGACCTTGGATGTCGTAGCCTGCAGAACGAAATGATAATATGTGTAAATTGTAGATACTATTGTATTAACTGTATTTACAAGGCAGATGTGAGTGGCAACGCCATGAGGTGACGCCCTAGAATTTAGAAAGACATACACTGATGACCAGATGTGTAAATGTGGCCGAGGCAAAAGGAGTATGTAAGGATCGTAGCCGGTGGCGTTCTGTAGTTTCTGTCAACCCAAATGGGGAAAGGGCGTGAGTTTATGTATGTAGATACTTAACTTAGCGAACGCTTTGAAGAAAGACTCAAGCTGTGACGAGAAAGCGTTTATCTACTCAATCTATTTGTGCCACTTGCAGCAAATCTTTCACATGGACACGAGTTGCCATGGTTGACCTGGAAGATTTTGAATAGACTCCGGAGGCAAGTAGGTCGCAGCAAAAAAAAAAGTTGAGGTGGAGATTCATAAATGACTCTGCCCTGGAATGTGGTGCTGTTCCCCAAACAATGTGGCACTTAATATCGTGTCCTGCGTGTCCTGTTGTTAGTTCTAAAGGAACTGATGGACGCCACCAAAAGCGCCAAACTAGTAGCTCAGTTATGGGCCAACGCAATTTAGATTGCCAGCGACACGCTAAGGAGAAGAAGAATAAGCTAAGGAGCGATTTGATTCATTATACCGCGAAATGCGCTTACCATGCCACAGCCACCCGTGCGCGTCCCACAGCGCGCAGACTGCGAGTCGTGCCGCGTGCTTCCAATCTGGCTGCACGCCATCTACCACCTTCATCCTGCAAACATAGAACATGGCAGTCAGTAACGAAAGGCTGAAGGGACAGCGGAGACGTAATCTTCGATAAGAGGAGGCGTATCTAAAAGTTCACCCACATTTCGTTATGTGTAATAGGGGGCGAACCTATTACCATCAACCGAGTACATATCCTTTTATTTTGGAGGGGGAAATCATCAAATGACTCCTCCCGCTCAGTGCGGAGTGGAAGGGAGTGTCAGACTTCGGCTGACTAAAATCCACCCATGTTCCTTCTTAGCCCTTTGTGCCCGGGGCCGCGGTTTATCTTTCGAACAACCCGCAGCCTCGGCAGACCGGGTACAGATCCAGACTCCGTAGCGGCTACTGAGGAACTCTGATACAAAATCCCAATAACACTTTCCCCGACCTGAATCAAATTCAGGACCGATACACAGTCGGGCTATTAAGTAATTACATATATTATTTACGTAACATCCACTCAGAAATATTATTTTATTATTGTTTTGTTTCAAAGTCATATAATATAAATAGGTACCTACATCGCGTGTCTGTAATACAGATGATTGTCGTATAAGATCGCATGTGCATTGCATTGTTTGCACAATTGTTTGCCTGTAAGGCAGAAGAAACCTACTATTTGTTCTTATAGCGTGCACTTGTATTTTAACACTTATACGGATGCATCATGGTCATTTGTTTAAAACTTAAAACTTTAGTATTGTGTTTTTTTTATAAGACCCCGTTCAGACAGAAATTCTTGGGTAAGTTGCGGCAGCTGAATAAAATTATTAAGAGGAGAGACTCATCATCTGCCTAGCCTTTTCTCAACGATGTAGGGGTCGGTCGGTTTCCAGTCCTACCGGATGCACCTGAATACCAGTATTTTACATGGAGCGACTGCCTATCTGACCTGCATAACCTAGTTAGTATTCGGTAAAACGATACCCCTCGGTAAGAGTGGGTGTTACATTTTTGTGACTATCCTTAGGTAATTAAAAACATTTATTGCCAAACCACGATTCCAAACAAAAAAGTGCCTTATTCCAAGTAGGTAGCTATGTTGGGAGCGACTTTCAACATAGAGGGAATGTTTCTTTCAGTCTAACCGGATGCAGCCGCAGACCAGTATTTTACATCGAGTAACTGCCTATCTGACCCCCAGTAACTAGCTAATACACAAATGAGTACCTTTACTTAGAGTAGAAGGTAGTGTCAGACTTCTACTCACTTTAGTGAGTAAAAAGAAGCTTTCCTTCTTAGCTCTTTGTGTTTCGGGGTCACGATATCTCTTTCGAAAAGTGCCGGACAACTAAAGTCTAGGTTTAAATTAATATCAAATCTTCCGATCACAGTCACACCGCATGCCAGACGACCCAGCGACCAGACTTGGTGAGGCCAAAGTTTAGTCTTTCACTAGATAATAACTAATTATAAAAATTAATTGGATCATATAATTATTACCGTCTAATTAAACCGTCTGGCCATTGTCTACGATATTTCTCTTTTATCTGGTGAAGTCAGGAGGTCTTCGAGGTGTGGAAGTAATCGAAAAATATATATACTTATATTTTTTTAATTAAGAAGGTGACAGACCTTGTTAAGTTTTTGTTTGTTCAGTAAATGCATGATGTTTACGTGTTCGGTTGATGATTGTGGGTGAACGCCATTTTTGGGATTTTTGATCGGAAAGTTTTTTTTTATATTTTTGGCAAATTAGGTCAGTTATCATACCGTTAATTTGTAAACTCCGGACTACTACTGAGAAACTTCTAACAGAAAAAACCCAAAAGTTCTTTTTCCCTGACCCGGGAATCGAAACCACGCTCAGAGTAGCTCACTTGCTACTAGTTGCTACCACGACACCACCGGTAGAGAATGTAGAAAAACCCCGCTATTTCCCGGGTTTCTATGGGACCAAAAACGGGTTCCAAATAGTCTAGTACTGTTGGCCTTGACAGTGGTAACAAAATCGCTCGGGATCACTATAAGTAAGCAGTTCTGTATACAATATCGGGGGAAAGGCACGATTATTTGTACCATCATATTCATACCTTAATGATATTTGACACAAAGACAAATCACCAAACAGTGCCCAAACGTGGTCCTCCAAAAAACTTTGCACGTTCTGATTAATGCTTCTTGTTACAATACGCTCACGGGCCTAATTTCTTGCAACCAGCAATTTACATGTCATATGCACCTCATCAAAATTGGGTGTAATGACCTGCATCAAAAGCGCCCTCTATAATGAGTTTACCCTTGAATTTAATGTAACACTGGCTGCTTCGTCGTTAACTTTTTCTTAGGTCTGAATTTGAAATTCGGAAAACCAGTTTTCGAATTTTAAAATTACAATCAAAATTGCACTGGCCTTGAAAACGGTCGAGTTTACGTTGTTGTGTTGCCATAATAATGAATGCAATGGGGTGTGGACTCGGCGATCATTGTGCCAAGAGCCTCGACCAATACCTGAGGAGGTTCCCGTTAGGCAGCTGGATCAAGGGCTTGAAATAAAACCGGTACTCCTAGACGTGGCTCGTATTTTTAAGAGGTGTCTCTCTCTGGAGCTCTGATCCCTAAGTAGCTTGGACCCTGTTCCCGATACAGGTGAACAGGTGGGCTACAATTTTAAAATGTTTTTAAAGAGTCCACGTCCACACTGGTCATACACACACGCCGGTGGCGAGTACTACGGGCCTGAACTTTCTGAAGAATATGCCTAGTACCTTTTGTTAGTCGTTTTTCGCTCATCCCATCCTCACCAAACCATCTTAGCACACTTTTTGTCAATACATCTTCAGAAAAACACACTGCAAAATTTCGGTTGGGAACATTTAAATCCCACTTTTCATTCTGCGACTGTACAGTGTGAGTGTACATCTACTTTATTATGTTTCAGTAAGTTTATCATAGTTTAACAACTGTACATGTGGTAATGTTGTGATCAGCAGAATTTGTTATTTTATTTAAATGTATCCGTTATTGTTCGGAGGTAATTTTAATGATTTTATTAATGTTTTGTTTAAGACTAATCTGAGGTAATACTGGAGCATGTTGCCAGGTGATCATTGACCTGTTGATAACTCTCTAATCAGGGGCTGGGGGTCTGAAATGGTCGCTTTAGAACAGAGGGATGCACAGACCGCGGCTCGCGGGCCCGGTCATATGTCAGTGGCCCGCCAGCAAAAATATTCCCTCGTGCATTTGAAGGAAAATATAGCTGAGGTTTAAAAAAATATTAGGTAATTTGAATCACGCGCGCTACTAAGCGGGTTCTTTGGTGCAGGTGCATGATGCGTACTCAGAGATGTTCTTGCAACTCAAAAATCCTGATTGGTTGTGTGATTTGGCGTTTTTAGTAGGCCTTACAGATCAAGTCAGGGTTATCAAATCATAATTATAATGACTATTGTAATCGGGACTAGGTTGCAAAAATAAGGACAACCAAGCAGTGGTGTATTTTCCTTACTTTAAGCCACTGCCCTGGGGCGGCTTTTCGAACTAGTCCTACATAAAAATTTCTAGCTCGCTACGCTCGCTCTTACCACCGCGGTTTCTGAGTGAGATTTCACTTTTTTTTGTAGAAACGTGGGAAATAAGGGTCACCAGGTACTCCAGATCTACGATTATCCTAGTTTTTATAGTTTTCTCTTTATGTGGCCATTAAACCCTAACTTTGTACCAAATTTCAGCTCTCTGAGTTTATGGGAAGTACTAGTTCTATTCTGATGATCATGAGTGAGTGAGTGAATGAGTGAGTGAGTGTCATAAATGCGAAACTTTGCTTTCGCTTATCTTCGGAACTAAATGACCTACAGACTTGATTTTTTAATTTTAAGTGTGATTTTATAGCTTACTGGATGACGAAAATTTCTGCGTTCTTTTCTTATCCAGAGGTTCTCAAATAGGGGCCTGAAAATGCGGCGAAATGGTTCCAGTAAAGGATGGTACGGCAGTGTTTGCTTCGCGCTCGACTTAGCGGGGGCACTGCCGTGCCCCCTGATGAATTATTGCGTTGAAAACATGTTAAAAATCGTAAAATGGTAACAGACGCAGTTACTATTATGAAGGTTCATTTTACGCTTCTAAAATTAGGATCTGCTAAAGTGACCATTTTAGGCGTCGTTCTTGGTAACGTAGGTACCTATTGGTTGCAGATGATCACCATAAAAAAATAAAATCTAACACTCCACTACGTCGCGTCTACACAAAATACAAGGTTTCATCACATACCTCCAAAGCCTGTACAGATGGAAGATGATGGCACTGATGTATATAAGGACGATGATGACAGCCGGCAGGAGGAAGGTCACGATGACGGGCATCAGGAACCATGTGAGCCACAGACTGTATTCTGTGTCCACGTACTCCACTGAAAATAAAGAAAAAAATATGTTAAATTGGTAGGTCTAAATTGTTGTGCAGATGAACAGTTTTTCTATTTTATTGATACGATTGTTACATACTCCTTTGGATTCGCTCATATTTATACATCTTGGGGCCTAAAATAGCTGATTCAGCAGAATCATAATCACGAAAGTTTGAGAGTGTGTATGTTTGTTACTTCTTCACATCTAAACGGCTGGAGCGATTTAACAAAAAATGGTATGGAGTTAGCTGACACCCTGGATTAAGACAGGATAGTTTTTATCCCGATTTTATCTTCCCGTAGAATAATTTTCGAGTTGTAGCGGGCGAAGCCGCAGGCAACAGCTAGTAGAATATGAATCACGTTTAAATTAGAACCTTAGAAAGGTTACAGATTCAGTTACTGTACCACTCCAGGACAAAGGCCTCCCTCCACTCATGGGAATCCACACGTCCTCCTTCCAGTTCTACCTGTACAGTTCGTCCCCACATCTCTTTTATGGCCCACGTTTGTGAGATTCAGTTGATATAAATCGTA
This sequence comes from Diarsia dahlii, assembly GCA_949775195.1. Lineage (NCBI taxonomy): Eukaryota > Metazoa > Arthropoda > Insecta > Lepidoptera > Noctuidae > Diarsia > Diarsia dahlii. The sequence goes on along the minus strand of OX459203.1, from coordinate 12,967,153 downwards.
CTTGTTTGTGGCCCTTTTAAGAAATGTAGCGGTATATAAATATTCTATTATGATTTCTTTAAAGTAGCCGTTTTGGGGCCCTGTTCATTAAACTAAAAATTGTTAAAAAATGCTAGATTACTATTTTATTTCAAGGATACCTCGAAACAGACCCCGCCTAATTCAATAATCGTCGTAATTTTACAAATAAAGTTCTCAAGCAATTTGTTCGGATATTATCTTTACCTATTGTATTTTTTACAATAGGCCTGTTATTACATGGCATATTTTCGCCAGAAATAGCAAATAATTATGGAAGATTTGCGATAAATGTACTTATCCTAATCATTTATACCAAACGTGTTTAAATTCGACAAAAGTCTAAAGACCAACCTTATCGTTAGTTATTTTATGTACATACCTAACGACTTTGTATAAGACCAAAACGGGTCGGAAAGTTCCGAAACAGAAACATGAAACCTTTGCCCTATAAATTGTGTACTAAGTACTCTATGTTATATCCTTATCTTATGTTATTTCTTGTGTATACAGTTCCTAAACCTGTAACATAAATCAACTTGACACGTACTTTGACGGCACCTTTGGAGCAGTGGCTAAGCGATTTGCTGCTGCCCTGCGTGTCTCGGGTTCGATTCCAGCCATATTCCAGCACGAAAAAATATTTGTATGGTGTACTTAAAGGAGTCTGGTTGTTACTGTATGTGAGTTTAAATGATTGTTAACGCACCCACGATTCTGGAGAAATCCTAGTGGGGGGTAAGCCGGGCAAGGCTTTTATTAAATGAAAAATAAAAGCAAAAAACCTGCTAAGCACTTTAGCGAGAGCCTAACTTTATTTTTTATTGGGTCTCAGTGTCACCGGTGGCATGCGAATGAAATCATGGATATGAATTGATTGCACAATCGAGTAGTGTTCAGAGATTGCAAAGACAAAGAACTCGAATAGAGCTAGAGCTTTGAAGGGAGATTTCGGTCAAGCCTATTTTCTGCTCGCTCTTGACTCTGTCTCACCACTGAACTCGGCACGTTTTATTGAGACAAGGCTGCCACACTATTCTCAAACCATTGCATCTCCTGTTAGCCAGAATAAACAGGTGCGACCACCAGAAAAGTGCCGAGACAATGAAGCTCGGCGAAGTATCAGAGAAACAATTTCACTTTCTTGGATCCCGTAACGAACCTGATCAGAAAAAAATAGCGGAGGTGTAGGATAACGATAAAACTCGGTACGTGTAAACAAGGCATTAGGAAAGTTTCTATATCAAAATCAGAGACCACAGATAAAAAAAATCCAGAGAGTAAAGTCCAAATAAATTTCCTTTCATTTACCAGCGACAATGAACTCGATATACACGAATAGAATCGATGGCACCGATATCAACAGGATACACCGATATTGGCCGGCAACACAAAATAAACGACAATACGTTCTTTTTTTTTAAATAATCGTGGCGGGACATCCGGGTGTTTTATCAGCGTCTATGGCCCGTCTGCTTATGAACTGTCAATTACTCTAAAACACACTCAATTTTGAACGAAATAGAGTTGAAATTACAAGTGATGGTTGTCTTTGAACCATCTGCTGGTGAACTGACCGTTATTCTAAAATATGCTGTATTTTAAAGACGATGGAGTTGAAATTACAAGAGGCGGTTGTCTCGCTGCACTATTGGCACGGTGACCTATGTTCACGCAACGCGCATGCGTCGCGCACTGTTTCCCGCCTTTATGCTATGTTTATTTGTTATCTGTGGCTATAAGCAATTAGACTGATTTCCCAATAAATGATTATTCAAGTTGTATATGTAAATGATTTATTTCAAGGGCGTCGAACTTGGTGTTGCAATGATAATGGAATTATTGAACTGCAGTTGCACAATTATATAGGGTAGTTTTAATGATGATGATGAGATTTTTTATCATTTATTTGCGTAAGGCATCTTTGCAAGTGGATAAAAGAGCCAATGAACTTGTACACACGACGCCCTCATCACCTTCCAGGTATCAGGTTGTCAGTGGCCCAAAAGTCTGACAACCAGTTAAGGGGATTTTTTTTTGTTAGCCTGATCTTTCCCGCTCCTGGGCAAAGGCCTCCCCCATTCCTTCCACTTAGGGTAATTGGGGTATGGTCAGATAGGCAGTCGCTCCATGTAAAATACTGGTATCCAGCTGCATCCGGTTAGACTGGAAGCCGACATAAACATAGTACTTAGGTAAAAGGCTAGGCAGTTGATGATGATGCTCTGTAGTTCTAGGTCTCGCTTAGAACTAAAAGACAATAAGATTCATAACATTCATATTTATAAAAGATTTTCCCACGCACGACTGTGTCACTGAAGACCTGCAGTAAATGCGTATTGTCATAAACATGCTTAGCTGAAGATGTAAGGTTGCCTGATGCAAGGACGAAATACATTCTATGTAAGTGTTTTATGAGATTTGTTGATGCATCGTTGTGTACTGCTATAAACATGGATTCCCTATTCAAGGAAAATAGACACTAGACAGAGTCCTTTGAATTTACCACCTTATCATCATTCTCCTGCCCTTATCCCAATTTATTTGGGGTCGGCGCAGCATGTCTTCTTCTTCCATACCTCTCTTTTATTTACTCGTCATCTCATAAGACAACTCCTTTCTTGGCATATCATCTTTTACACAGTTCATCCATCGTTTCTTTGGTCATCCTCTACTCTTACACCCATCCACATTGATACTTCAAACTTTCCTCACATTTTCATCATTCCTCCGCATCGCACTTTGAATCAACATATTAAATGCGAATCACAGTCACTGTCTTTCAAGTAGGTAATTTTTAACATACAAAATTATTTAAAGAAACACGCTGTATTTTGTATACAGAGTGTATTATTTTTTAACTTTATTATGGCTGCAATGGCGGTCTTATCGCTGATACTCATATCATCCAGACAGCTTCTAGAACTTTTTTGTGCATGCAGCTTTTAATTAGGCCTCCTATGCTTTTTCCAACAATAATTAGAATTATATTGACTCGAAGATAGTAACAAATCTGTAATCAAATAATGCATTACATGTTAATTAAGATAAACTAATAATGATACAATACAAAACCAGTGAGTACCAACGCAAATTATGCACGTTGCACAATTTTGATAACCTTTGACATTGATCACTCGTTTACTAACGCTAACGCTCTATAATTAGTCGATTAGGATTAAGAAAGTTCACAAGACGACAAAATGGAGAAAACACAATATAAGATCACGCCTGTAATCCGCGAAAAGTGTGGCTGAGCATGAGGAGTTATCTTTTATGTCCCACGTACCTAATCGAAAAAAATGGAAACACGAGGCGTTATTTTTTTACGATAAATGATCCACCTACATTTGGATTACTTAAAGATTGATTCTAAAAAAATTGTAATGTTAAAACCTTCAAATCGATGGTATGATCTCATTCATAATTCCATCGAAAATAAATTGAAAGTTCTGTATAATAATATATTTTCTCATATACAGGCTGCAGTCAAATGAACCATAGTCAGTCAATGTAATTATAACTATGATATGTCCACAATTATAATGATTATATTTTCTGACTATAGTCACTGTGCTATCTATAGTTATCAAACCAGCGTTTAATTTAATGATAATCTACTTTTTGCGTGTCTCGAATATCATCCCCATGCATATAAAGATGGCCATTACTGACCACACGTAATTTTGCGCCATCGCCAGTAAAAGTAATTGAAGTCATCGGGAACATGTTCAATGAAGATTAAACCAGCTATAAGTAACCTTGAAATTTTGCAGGGAAACAAGTTACACAGGTAGTTACAAAAATGGAGTTGATCGTGTAATTTTGAACTCGAAGTTGTGCGCCAAAATCCAGTTCTGCCAAAATTGGATTCTGCGTTTATCGTGTTTAACGGATGGTTATTAAGTTATTATGAGAAGTCATTTTTCGGAAGCCTAAAGCCTTATACCTTTAATATGACAAACACATAACATCATCACACCTGTAATCCCCGAAGGGTAAGGTAGATGTCTACCTAAAAGTACACCAACATTCCGCTAGTTATGTTTAAAAACTTAAAAAAGCATTCTACTTATTGATGCCTTTTACTCTTGTTCTGTATCTTGCTAATAAATATTTCTGAAAATAACTTAAATTTAAGGACATTCCTTTTACGCAAATAAACTTATTTTGGTTTAAACTAATTTTGGTGTGGCCACCGCGTAAGCAGCGAAAGGAATTTATTGTATTTTTCTGTTGCCAAAAATTCTGACGACAGATCAAGAATAAAGTATTATTTTTGGGAATGTGTTATTTTGGCGCCTCATGCGTGTAATGCGTGCACGCAGCGTGTCCGTTGCGTCAAAGTGATGAAAATGCGCGTGGGGATCATGGGCATTTGTGTTGATTGGAGAAATGCGAGAGCAATTCGCCCAATATCGCTTTTTACCCGACTGCCTCAAAGGGTGGTTTAAAATGAGTTCCCTGCGATTTTGAGGTAAGAGATTGCATTGAAAAAATATGGAAATACCCACGCAATAAAAAGATTAACAGATACGACGACATATATCATGAAATGTACAGGACCAATATGTGATCCCCGTGTGCTCCGAAAAATTGGGCAGAGGTTTACCTAACCGATACCGGAAATCGAGTTATGGAACTCAAATGGAGTTGGGCAGGACACCTAGCAAAGCTCGATGATAGCTGGTCGATCAAAGCTGTGACCAGAGCTGGAAAAAGAAGTGTTTGTCGTCGGGCGGCGAGATGGGCAGACGACATTGTTCCTATCGCGGGAGTATCCTGGATAAGGCTGGCACAAGAGCGTGGAGCTTGGCACAAACAACGAGAAGCCTATACCCAGCATCTGTGGCTGTCGATAATAATGATGGTACCAATAGTTCACCCATCCCAATCTATATGCAAGTTTTACTGTATAAATGCATGTTATGTTATGCACGTAATCAGAACATGCGTTACACAATGACTTGTTATTCTATTTTTCCCACAATTTGAATGAAACAGAGAAATTAGATACCAATGACGCTGCTCTCCAATGGTCCGAGTCTAGACTCTAGACTCTGACGCACAACAGTTCTTTACTATCAAACATGCTTGTTTAGTCTAGTATGAAACAAACAAGATGCATTGCATGCTCATATTATTATTATATAATGCGTCATGGTAGGGGGGGCTAGCCTATTGCTATTTTCCCATCACCCGGGCACAAATCTAGACTCCGTGGCTGCTACTAATAAATTCCTCATGGAAACACTCAATAACACTTTGCCAGACATGGGCTTCGAAACCAGGACCTCAACTCATCGAAATCAGGAGTTGCGCTTGCAACCGCTATACCAACGAAGCTGTAAACATTATAGTTCTAGTGCGAAATACACTCGAGAGCAATGAATCCGGGTCACTTAAAGAATGTTAAAAATCTCGGAAACTAAAAATGATAGGTTAATGCAATAAATTGTATTTAATAGACAATGTAATACTCCTTAAATGAAGGTATTAAAACTTCTTAGTTATTGTAAAGTTATATCATAAAAAAATCAAATTTGAAAAAGGGCCACTTTCGAAGATGGAACTACGTAATTACAGCATTTGGTTTTGCTTTTGTTTGTAATCTGTCATGTAGGTGGGTACATAAACCATGTTGATAGTGCTCTATATTCATTATTCAAGCTGAAATTATGTCGCTTACGCCTGAAGAATGCACTAGAATACTTACAATGCTGGAAACCGGCCGGAGTCAGCGCGATACAGCCAGGACTGTCGGTGTGTCGCTGTCAACAGTACAAAGAGTTCTCCGACGTTACGAAGAAACTGGTTCTAACCTACGCAGACCAGGAACGGGCAGAACCAGGTGTACCACAGCACGAGAAGGCCGATACTTGGTGAACACCATGCTTCGAAATCGCTTTCTCACAGGAACTGAACTCACAAATCAGTTTCGACGCCTCGGAGGAAGTAACCCAAGTGCATGGACAGTAAGACGTTGGCTTGCTGAATCTAACTTAAAACCCCTTAGACCTGCAAACGGCCCTAAACTGGAGCGTGGGCATCGTATTTCAAGACTAAGATATGCCCAGAGCCACGTAAATTGGAGTATTGAAGATTGGTCAAAAGTTATGTTCTCCGACGAATCAAAATTTATGCTCTACAAGCACGATGGAAGACACAGAGTGTATCGAAGACCAGGGGAAAGATTCAAGCAAGCATGCATCGAAAAAAAGTAGCCTACGGTGGTGGGTCTGTACTTGTGTGGGCCGAAATTTCTTCTGAAAGTCGCACAGAGCTGGTGATCATAGAAAACGGCTCTTTAACTAGCGAAAGATATGTGGAAGAAATCCTCAATGATCACGTTGGTCCATTTATGGTCAATTTAGGTGAGGATGCTATATTTATGCATGACAATGCCCGACCTCATACAGGTAGGATTGTGAATGACTACCTTCAAGAGATGAACATTACTCGTATGGAGTGGCCAGCGCGCAGCCCGGATATCAACCCGATCGAGCATGCTTGGGACGAGCTAGGCAGATGCGTAAAACAACGAAACCCTCCCCCAATCACGCTTCGTAAGCTCAAAAATGCTCTCACAGAGGAATGGGAGAATATTCCTAAAATCGTATAAGGAACTTGGTGTACAGCATGCCAAACCGCGTAAACGCAGTAATGGAAGCACGAGGAGGCAATACGAAGTATTAAAATTCAAGAAAATCGTAATAAAGTTCAAAAATTTCATGTTTCCTATTTTTGTTTTAAGGAGAGATCAGCAGTTTTTTCTTTATGTAATTTTGTGTTAATAAAATGTATGGTGACTCATATTTTTTTTACTTTCATTTAAGGAGTATTACATTGTCTATTAAATACAATTTATTGCATTAACCTATCATTTTTAGTTTCCGAGATTTTTAACATTCTTTAAGTGACCCGGATTCATTGCTCTCGAGTGTAGTACGACAAATGCATTCTATACAGCTCTATCCAGTATACATTCGCGACCCGAAACTGATTTCGATATAAACGGGAACCGCTGAAAGCCTTGGCCTCTAACTTAGGTCACAAGTTCGGAGCAAACAAGTTCAATACAAGATGCACTAAGTATTGCATAATACTTGTATATTACTTAGATAACAAATACCTAACTAAGCAAAATAATTGATAACGATGTCAACTAAGACCGTATAGGCACGGAAGGGACTTTCATCACACCGCTTATCGCTTAGTGTTGATTATCTAACTGGGTGATGTTAATAAGCTCTGGGGATACACCCTGTTTGGTTCCCAATGCTAAACTTGGGGCTTTCTCTTGCCCTTATCCCAATTCATTTCGGTTTTCGGGCCGGCGCAGCATGGTCTTCTTCTTCCACACTTCGCTATTTTATTTTTATTTATTACTCGTCACCTCAGCAGTCATCCTCTATTCAACATTTTCCCTATTCCTCCGCATCACAACTTTTATCGTTTAATCATCGGCGTCACTCTCAGACTTTTTCTTATGTACTCAAACTCATTCTTTATTTTATCCATTCGTGTTACACATCCCCCTTAGCATTCTCATCGCAGCCACATGTAATTTCCTTTCATTTAATCCCTTTTGTAGCCCAAGATTTCATTTATTTACATAGATACACGAAATTTTAAATAAAATCCATAATTACTCCTAGCAACCAGACTTACTTTTCTCGCAATCAATATAAATAGCCGCCTGATAAAACCGAGATGTGTTCTACATTGACAGCACGTAACACAGATTACAGATATGAGCAGGTCCGGACTCCGGAGCACAAAGTCACTGTGAAATCACCGGTGTTATTAGATAATTGTTATGATACCGATAACCTAAAATTATCGTCTCGAGACCGTCTGGGCGAAGAGATCCTGCACTGATATTTTGTGCTGTAAGCGAATGGAATATGGACTAGGTTTTGAGCTGCATTGGTGTTTGTAGAATTCAGTCTTGTCTGATGTCAGGATTACTTGGCTTCGTCATAAATTGGCAAAAAGTGGTGCAATGTCGAGAGAAGTAGGGGGAAGGCTTGGGCCCAGGAGTGGAACAAAACAGGCTAACAAACAAAAAAACAGAACAGCTTAGACCGTTTATCGGGCTGGTGTATGCAACTCCACGTCCTAAGCGCGTATTTTGCGTACGAGTGGAAAAAATATTGGATAATTTTCAGACCCGGTTTTTCTGGGTGTTTTGGGTCGCTATAAGCCAAAGATATGCAGACTGTAATAACATAAGTTGCAATTGCAAGCAAGCATCATTATGTGTCTACAGGGTGTAAATTAACCCTTCACACAGTCGTCATCCAAGCATTCTGTACATCAAAGTAACTTGTAAGTACCCCTACGCAATTTTTTTTGCTATGAAACGACTTTTTTTTGGGGTCAAAAATCACATTATACGATAAAATTCAATGTAGCACTCTTAAAACATTGTGCTAGTGGATGCTTTAAAATAGTAAACGGGTCATGGAGGTAATTTAAGTAAAGTTATATAACCCGAAAAACTAGTATTTACAAAAACAACTGTGAAAAATTTGGAACTTTGACCCCCAATATCTCCGTAACTAAGGGATTCCTAGGTATCATAATTATATGGTCCAGAACAAACAAAGAACAAGTGCCCTTCATTTGCGTTAAGGGTACTTTTACACCCTATATGTAGAGTTTATATCCTCAAAAAATTAAGAAGATAGAAGTGTTTTTACATGAAATGGGCCTACTCTTGACCTTTGTCTTAGAACGTGCTAACCCAGTCCATGTTAACTGAAAAACAACTGATTGAGAACAGATAATTTGTTTGTCATACTTTTCAACTCCATTCCGATTGTTCCGGTTATCTTTACACGTGTGTCTTTTTAACCGACTTAATTTTTTATTCATTATTTTAATATAATATTATGTTTGTGTTGCCTGCCATTTTAATTCTTGTATCATGTAGGTATGGATGGACTGTGTCTGAAATAAATTAATTATTTTTTTTTTATGATTATTAAAGAATGAGCAACTCGGAAGCGGATACAGATCATCTTCGGATCACGTGGACCACAATCAGCTATGATTTTGTAATAGGTAACAGATAATGAGGTTTCAGCTGAACGATGAAGTTAAGGTTAATAAGCAAAAAGGTTAATAACAAAGGCCAAGTCAAAAACATCTAAATATTTTTCTTCGACAACAATAGTAAAATGAAAACAAATTAAAATGGAACGGGGTAGCCCACATCTGTCGAATGTCGCATCAAAATTGGGCCAAAGTGGCCACAAACTGGGTTCCGAACAATAGAACCAGGTGACGCGGTAGGCCCAGAAGGAGATGGCGTGATGAGAGTAAGAGTAAGGGTAATAAGGGTAATAAGGGTAAGGGTAATCATGGTGATGATTGGGATAAGGGCAGGAAAATGATGATGGAGCGTGACTGAAGATTGGAAGACTGCAAGAAAAAAACGTGTTGCGCCGACTCCAGATAACATGGGCCAAGGGTAGGAAGATCCCATCGGGGCTGTGGTTTGTCGAAAGGTTAACGCGGCTCCGACACAAAGGCGAAGAAGGAACATGGGTTAGGTTTTTAGTCAGTAGAAGTCTGACACTCCCCTTCGCTCTGCCCAAGAGCGGGGGGGGTTATTCGATGATTTTCCACCCACCAAAAAAAAAAAAAAAAAAAGGAGTAGGAAGATGATGACATAACAAGTCTGGAGTTCTGGACCTCTTAGCACTTGACTTGACACACTTTAACCGGTTATTCTGTGCTCGACCGTTATTCTGCTATCGCTATGTTATCGCTGGCTATCAGCCCCAATTCTTTAACAGTGTCCTTGGATAGTTTTTCTATGTAAAAAAAACTGGCCAAGTGCAAGTCGGACTTGCACATGAAGGGTTCCGTACCGTTGTAGTAGATATTGAGAGATTTTCCATGTTATTTTTTTAGCACCATCTGCACCATAGACTTCTATAGGTTTTCCTGTAATCTTTAGGTGCTGAACTAATTTCTGTATTTTGTTTTTTCAGAATTTTAGGCTCAGTAGTTTCGGAGATAAGGGGGGGGATACTCGTGTGTTTGTCTAACCCCCCCCCCGGGTTAGACAAACACACGAGTGATCCTATAAGGGTTCCGTTTTTTCCTTTAGAGGTACGGAACCCTAAAAAGCTAGCTACATCGAAAAAAAAAAACGAATTCATATAAATTACATCTCTGTTGGCTGTTGACGAAATACCATTTACCTAACTAACCTCACTTTTAATATTTGTTTCACTTTGCAGACATATGTTTTGTCCTCAAAAAATCAATTGTCCAGAAGTCAGAACCAAGGTGAAGTGCTACTGACATTACAAGGCCTACGCGATAAATGATTCAGTTATTGGTAACTAGCTGTTGCCAGCGGCTTCACCCGCTACAACTCGAAAATTATCCCACGGGAAGATACAATCGGGATAAAAACTATCCTATGTGTTAATCCAGGTTATAAACTATCTGTGTACCAAATATTCAAATCCGTTCCGTAGTTTTTGCGTGAAGAAGTAACAAACATACACAATTACACTATAATATTAGTGTGATTAGTGTGATGGTAGGCACTCCACATTTCTCCCGAGCCCCCCAAAACATAAACGTTCGACCTTCATTTGAAATGTTTATTAAATTGACAGATAACATACGCACGTACTTGATAAACAGTATGATTAACGGTTCAGTTTGTTTGTTTATGGGTCAATGAAATGAAGAGACTGTGAGGGACAATACTAAGAACTAAAAAAAATAATAATAAATTATTAGTTTTCATCATTTCTGTACATCGAATGTAAATCAATGGAAAGATTGGTCCTAAATTAGGAAATGTAGTGAGGAAAATGTTGAGTATGAATGGACTATGTGACGGATGATATGGCTAGAAAGGAGGTGACTGCTGAGATGCTGAGAAGTATGGAAAAAAAGACATGATGTGCCGACCCCTATAAATCGGGATAAAAGCAGGAGACTGATGATGATAGGATGGGTACCTCAAAATAACATCCTACAAATTGTATAAAAATAAGAAGTTCATTTACTATTTTTAAGTTTGTTTGTCTTGACTAACAATGTTAAAAAATAACCCTTTACGCTTTCTGCATCGTTACCTCTTAAACTAGAACTTTTTATTGCGTTGTGTATAGCGTAGATAGGGTTGCCAATGTTGCCATACGTCCGGATTTTTCCGGACAATTTCAACTTTAGCAGTGTGCGGAATGCGGGGGAATTCTACGTCCAAAATTAACTAAAATGAATACTGCGACTGTAATATTTTGCAACAAACCGTTCTCTACTAGTATAAAATAATCTGAACAAAATAATACTGCAATAGAAAGATCAAATTTTTAAAATGTGTGGTATTTTCTCCGAATAAAATATTTATGGAGCTGGTGACCCTAGCGTTTATGTTTTCACCCTATTGTTCAGGTCCAATGCAGCTGTTTTCAGATGGTGTTAAGTTACAAAAAAAGGTGATTTACTATCTTCGCTACACACGCTTATATTTCATAGAAAAATATTCTTATTTGAAAAAAAAAACCGGGCAAGTGGTAGTTGAAGTCAGACAATAATGCTCGTTTAGAAACAATATTAAAAATAAAACTGTCTGTTCATAATTTCAAAATAACAGTTTTTTAATGAAAGAACAAATAATTGTTTTGAATTTGTTTGTTCTGCCTAATCTCCGAAATGGCTGGACTTATTTTGACGGGACCTTTATTGGCAGATAGCTGATAGATATATATTAACTGATAGAAGAGCTGTTAGAAGTAATTAACTTAAGCTACTTTTAGTTTAGGAAAAAACATTGGGTTTAAGTGCAACAAAAAAAATCAAAACCTCTTCGAGGATTACGGGTGTGAACTTATGTTAAGTTTCGAAAAAGTTTTCCAACAGCCCGACCCTCAATGTCATTCAATCCCCAAAACAACCACGCTGCACTATAATCAATTATTTGAACAGTAAGATCAGTAACATTGAAGTAAGTCGTAAATATATTATAGTTTACCCCTCTGATCTTCATGCAATCAAAATATTGACTGAATGAGTCAGTTTAAAAAGAAAGGCAATCACATCAGCCGCTCGGAGGCTTGTAAACACACTGATATGAAATCTAGAAGATAATAAAAGTGATAACTCTAATATAAACACTGTATTTCTATGGTGATTGGCATATAAACGTGGAGAAGCAGATAGTGATGGTAAGAGTTACTCACAGGAGAGTAAGAAATAAGTGTCTATAGGAAAAAAAGGGGCTGCGGTTCTTCGTATGTACAAATGTATTCCCCCTTTCCGAGCTATCATTTTTTTTTCTAGGACGCATCAACGTATGACACGCGGTTAGTTCGATCATGCATCAATCATCTTTAGACCTCGTAGTCGGCCTTTGGTGGGAATGGAGATAACTAAGGTCCGATTAATGGGCAAAAACTGGCGAACCCCAGCATAGGTCAGTGTGGCATAGGATATGCACACATAATAATATGCACATGTGTGGATATGTATGTCTTGCCCATCGTGCAAAATAAATTGCACCCTCTAGGACTTGAATGTAGCAACCGCAAGCTACAGGTTGCTGCGTACACAAAATCTGTGAAATCTGTGATTTTGTCCAACCAGTACTCATCGATTCGAGAAGAAAAAGCGAGACCTGGCGAGACCTGGACACAGTGACGGTTGCCTCACTACTGCCCAATCGGTTTACACCACTGTCCTTTTGCCTATCTTATTTATCTACTTCGCTAAACACTTACCCAATGTAAATCACGCTTAAGTGACTGACGACTGACCGGTCTTATACTGATTGAACTTTTATTATCATACACCCCTCCTTGGTTAAGACATACAACGAATCACAATATGGTACTGACCTACAGTCACACACAGTAGAACTTGTGTCCTGTAGTGATCGAATTATGCCGTTACGGCAACTGGTTGAATCCTACTTAATATTGTAAGTATGTATGTATGGATGGATGGATGGATGTATGTTTGTTAATCTTTCACGCAAAAACTACTGAACGGAATTGAATAAAATTTGGTACACAGATAGTTTATAACCTGGATTAACACATATGATAGTTTTTATCCCGATTTTATCTTCCCTTGGGATAATATTCGTGTTGTAGCGGGCGAAGCCGCTGGCAACAGCTATGTGTAATTATAAAGCAGATTATTTGTTTGTACGGATAACAGGATTCATTGAATCTTATAAAGTGCAGTGCAGTAGATACTTAAGAAGACGTCTGTTCTGTCCGAAAATATTATGATTATGACCATATTTTTTTTGCTTAAACAGAACAGTTTTTATCTTGACCTATACGAGCGGATCTGTATGTGTCAGTTTAGCTTCAATTTGTTGATGTTATGGATGTGCTTAAAATCGGGGACCGGGCGATACTTACAAAATTGGCAAGACGCGAAGATGGCCGATGGAGCAAAGCTTCGACCGAAACGGTGGGTAAGATTAGGCCAAATAAACTAAAGCCGTCTAAAAGCTCGTTGGATTGATGATATCGCCAAAGTCTCGAGGAACATCTGGATGAGAGAGTCCAGTAGAGTGGGTGAAGAATCACCCAATGCTGAAGTCCCAAATCCAGGATATGTCGATGCCAGAACAAATCAGGGTACACCCTCAGCCTTGTAGTCAACGCAAATTGCCGCGGACTTCCTAAGGGCATGATTTCAGATCCTTCTACTATACGATTGTTAACATGACCTTGTTCTCTAAAACGATGCAATTTAAATTATCATATAATAAGATATACGCTATTGTCGTGGGAAGTAGGCTTTCAGGTTTAGGTTAGACAGTTTACAGTCTACAGACACTACTCATAAATGGGCTTTGGGAGATGATCATGGCTAATCAACTCTATACTTATTTATTATATTTAGTACAGCGTAAGTCAATAATACTAAATTATGTCACTTCAATTTTACTTATTGTATAAATGAAAAAAATGTTATATAAACCATTACCAACCATTCCATGGGGGTAGGCAGAAACCACAGAACGCCACTTGCTACGATCCTCACATACTCTTTTTGTCTCGTCCACATTCATACATCACTTAAACAGGCATATGAGTACAAAAAAACCCGACTGAAAAAACTGAAAAGCAAAAAACAAGCACATTTTAAATTAAACAAAACTTGGAAGCAGGCTGGGTTCTATTTTAGTTCTATATTTTTATTTCATAATTTAATATTCAAATGAACCCCGCCTGCTTCCAAGTTTTGTTTAATTTAAAATGTGCTTGTTTTTTGCTTTTCAGTTTTTTCAGTCGGGTTTTTTAGTTTTTTAACTACTTTTTTTATTTCCAACTTTTTAGTTCTTTTGTGTTTGTTCTTTCGTTGGTCGCCTAAAATTCTTGGCAGATTTAACTTTTGTGCTTGTTTATAGGTTTTGTCACTTTGAATTTCTTTTAAACATATTATTGTTATATATTTTTGAAATCTCCTTTTAAAACCCTTTATTTTGATACCCTACTCGATGGTATTGGAAATTGTTTTTTTTGTGAACTCCGCTATTTAGCCCCCAAAATCCGCAATTTTTCTTTGTTTTCTAATTTTAATGTAGCCTATAACACTCGCGCCATCAAGACAAATCTAACGACGTATATTTCATTCAAATCCCTTCATCCGTTTAGGAGTTATGAGGGAACAAAGAAACGGACATATATACATACATACACGTCAAACACATAACCCTCCTTTTGGGCTTCGCCGCAGTCGGGTAAAAAAATGTTTTGAATGTTAATTTCATCAACAGCATCATAGATCCCAAAGTGTCGTTATATTTACCAGTCCCGTGCGTTTCGCATCCAGCGGATCCTTGCAACCTTCACCAGGTCATCGGTCCTCTTAGTGAGAGACCTTTCAAAGCAAACGTCTTCCGGTTCGCGGTCGCCACTCCAGAACTTTTCAGCCCCAACGGCGATTCGTTCTGCGAGTAATGTGCTCTGCCTACTGCGACTTAAGTTTGGCAAATTTAATTTAAATTTAATTTAATTTAAATGTCAAAGTCAATGCCAGAAACGTATTCTTTGTATGTAGAAATAGCGTGCGACTGTTGTTAGACGGATTTGTCTCGCGTGTCATTGAAAGAGTCCACATTGTTTTTACGACCAAGTTCAAGAACACAGAGAGTTAATATACGAGAAAGATAAACTGTTTTTAAACGATATCATAAAGTTTTCATTTACTTTTATCTTCTTACCTACTGTTTATCGGCCATTCAGCCTCTTTGGGATTGTTTGAATGATTTTTTTTTAGAATTCGGATTATAGCGGGGTAAATATGGAAATGTGTGGTCACACTGGTGTTTGACACGCGGCTGTGCCTGCGCCTCTAAATACATAAACAGTATTTAATAAAAACGCAAAAACTAAATTAGCTAACTAAATAGGTCTTTCATTTTAGTGGGTGTTCCCAAATGATCTAGTAAAGGAGACCTATGTTCAGCAGAAAACGTATTTCGGCTTAATTATGATTGAGAAGGATCCCCTAAAGATTACAATATTGGGATCTGAAATATTTTCGTGAAAAATCACGCCTTTCAAGCATTAATATTATTTTCTATGAAAAATATAGACGAAAAATTTATCACCGCGAAAATTAAAAAAAAAACCATTTCATTTATGCGATTTTCAAAATTTTCACCAACGACCCATTCATAAACTTAGTATAAGTTAAACAATAGTAAAAGTAATTAACCTCATAAACTCGTAAACTATATTTAAGTAGGTATATAACTGTCGTATGAAAACACGCGAAAAATCTAAAAATAAACTCATAATTAAATTAAATACATGCGAATGACTCAAAGCGTGCGAATAACGGTGATTCTCTTTGTTTTAAAAATAAACAAGGGGTAAATGAACAGCACACATTTTTCGCATATAATGAAACATTTTGACAGTATGACCGAGAAACTGTCGAAGACAGTTTTATACGAAACTAGCTGTGCCCTGCGACATTCATCCGCGTGAAATTATTATAAAAATATTACTTCGCTATTTGAATCGGATTTTGTTGACAACTCCAGGGGTTTAATCTTTTATGCAAGGCTTTAAAATCAATTATTCTCAGCCGAATTTGGATTAACATTCTTCTTCTTCGTGTCGCAGGCACGACAATTTTTATATTTTGTTAGCCCAGAACTTCGCTAATTCCACTGCGTCATGTCCATGAAACCACCAAGCCTTAAAGGTTTTTGGGCTAAGAGAGCAGGAGAAGAGATGGAGCATAGGCGGTTTGATAACAAGACCAGGATCGAGTCGAAAGAGATACTAAAGATGCCTAGCAGTACTAAATAAAAGGCTGTAAATTATGAAGCCGATGAAAGAAGACTTTTGGTGAAGAACTCCGAAGATTTGATATCGACTTATAGAAGCAGAGTTAAATATAACATCAGGCATGTAATCCCCGCAGGTTTAGGTTGAAGAGGACCTAACAGTACATCTACCAACAGAAGAAGTCAAAAGACAAGAAAAATAACATGGTACCTTGTCACGCCACGGCCAAACTTAGATTAAGATAGTTACCTGAAGTAGTTAATGAGTTAAAAGCAGCTTTTATACCTCGAGATATAATCTTACTACAATACCGATTAATACTGCAGGTGTTAAGGATTTAATTAACCGTGTGTACGACAGGATATATTAATCAGATGTAGAAAATTAAAAGTTGTTTCCCACAGTACGCAATTCATCATCGATTGTAAAACAAAGTCCTCCGCCGCGTCTGTCTGTCTGTTCGCGATAAACTCAAAAACTACTGCACCGATTTTCATGCTGTTTTCTCCAATGGATATAGTGGTTTTCGAGGCATCAGGCAGGTTTTGGTATATAATTGATCCCTTTGTCAAAAGATTAGCATTTTTTACACATCTGTTGGGGTGTTGTATTTTTTAACCATCTAGTTCCTTGTTGACTACGGAACTCCAAAAATGACATTTCCGTCAGGCTTCACTCGTATAGTGTTCACGCAAAAGCATAAATAGAAATCTTTTCACCATTTCCATTCAGCACGTTCGATGGAATCTTTCAAAACAATCATATTGTTCATTTGTCATTCATTATGTGCGCATTCTACACCTTGCAGTATGCTAAAATGTATCGCTGACAGCGTAAACTATTGACACAGATTCTTTAATTTATACATTTATGTAATATTTTAATATACAAATTAAGTTTACGTAGTTTAAACACGTGAGTGTGTAAAACGTGATATTTTTGTTTTATGTTAAGATTTAATTTACTTTGACAATGTTATGCGCGATTTCAGTAATACTGAGCTTCTTAAGTGGAAAGAATGAGGGGAGGCCTTTGCCCAGGAGTGGGTCAAATCAGGCTAACTTAATGCTGCAATATATATTCATATAATAGGGGATCGGACAAAAAAAACTAATTAGTCCGTCAGATAGATTTCCAAAAATTATTGGACACGTATTTTTTCTTTTTTCACGTAAACTTAAAATGAAGACGATACAGTGCTTCGAAAACTCGTGTGACGTCATATGATAGTACATTTTGACGACACATAAGTGACGTTTCAAGCCCCACTCCAAGATCTTTGACGCGTTTTATCTTCGTCATTTTTTATTGATTTGATAAAACAAAAAACACGTATTCAATATTTTTCGATAATCTAACTTACGGACTAAACAGAATCATATTAGGTATTTTGACCCTGTCCGATCCCCTATTATCACTTGATGGAAAACATCGTGAAGATTCCTCACGAAGTTTTCCAACATGCCTGTGAGACTTTCGTGCCGACATGTAAAGCCAAGTCCGAGGCCCAAATGTGGCATAAAAAGTCTGACACCAGGTTAGACCCTAACCCCGTCGGGGCTGTGGACCCCGTCGGGGCTGTGGATCCCGTCGGGGCTGTGGATTGTCGAAAGGTTAACGCGGCTCCGACACAAGGGCGAAGAAGGAACATGGGTTTGGTTTTTAGTCAGTAGAAGTCTGACACTCCCTTTCACTCTGCCCAAGAGCGGGGGGGGGGGGGGGGGTTATTCGATGATTTTCCACCCACCAAAAAAAAAAAAAGATGTTATACCCTAACCACACGACGGCACACGAATACACGATAAAGAAGAATGAAACTGTTAAGAATTTTACTCAACAGAAATCACGCACATAAGCACACTTCGATCCCCACAACCAAGAACTCGCTAATGTGCTATTACGGGGTTTTTGCTGTTATGTCAAATTACACCTAAAATACGACTGTATTTCGTTACTTCGAAGTTCGAAATACCGAAGTACGGTATACAGAAAGTTCGTGAGTCCGAATTACGTTAGTCAGAATGTACGCTATGACGAAGTACGGTATTCAGAATGTACACTATCGCGAAGTACGGTACACCGAAAGTTTGCTACTACGAAGTACTGTATTCAGAATGTACACTATCGCGAAGTACGGTACACCGAAAGTTTGCTACTACGAAGTACTGTATTCAGAATGTACACTATCGCGAAGTACGGAACACCGAAAGTTTGATATGACCAATTACTCAATAATTATGAGGAATATTCATCATTAGAGAGTATTTCGAATTAGTCAAGTATTATAAATGATGATTATTGTGCAAATAGGTTTTACAAGTCACTCCATTTATAACTCAAGAACGGCTGGACGGATTTAGCTGAAAATTGGTAGGGAGGTAGCTAAGAACCAGGAGAAGGACATAGGATACTTTTTTTTTTTTTAGGTACGTAGTGTAGTAGGTAGGGTAGTAGGTTGGGTAGTAGGTAGGGTAGTAGGTAGGGTAGTAGGTAGGGTAGTAGGTTGGGTAGTAGGTAGGGTAGTAGGTAGGGTAGTAGGTTGGGTAGTAGGTAGGGTAGTACGTAGGGTAGTAGGTAGGGTAGTACGTAAGGTAGTAGGTAGGGTAGTAGATAGGTAGGTAGGAAAAACGCATTGCTACGCATGCGCGGGTTCAGCTAGTCTACTGAATAAAAAAAAAAAAAGTTAATTTAGTTTTTTTTTACCCTAAGTTTATTTTGAATAGATTAAAATGCTTTTACTTATTTAAATTACGATTTTTTTATTTCAGTAGCTATAGTCACTGTTTTAGGTCATTTATCCTCACATCGTGTACATTTCGAAATACTCTCTCAGAATCTCGATGAGGAATATTCTCATTTATTATTGAGTAATTGGTGGTTAAAGAGTATCTCCTGCCTCTCTGTTTAGCATTTGTGGACTACGAGAAAGCCTTCGATTCGATCGAGACTATCATCATTTATAATACTTGACTAATTCGAAATACTCTCTAATGATGAATATTCCTCATAATTATTGAGTAATTGGTCGTATCAAACTTTCGGTGTTCCGTACTTCGCGATAGTGTACATTCTGAATACAGTACTTCGTAGTAGCAAACTTTCGATGTACCGTACTTCGCGATAGTGTACATTCTGAATACAGTACTTCGTAGTAGCAAACTTTCGGAGTACCGTACTTCGCGATAGTGTACATTCTGAATACCGTACTTCGTCATAGCGTACATTCTGACTAACGTAATTCGGACTCACGAACTTTCTGTATACCGTACTTCGGTATTTCGAACTTCGAAGTAACGAAATACAGTCCTAAAATACACCTAGGCAATTTTTTTCAGATTTTTCCTAATGATATTTACAAAGATATCATGACATATACTGATATAGTTCTGTACAAAATTAAACAATATATATTTTATTTTGGTAAGTTAAGGTTCTGAATAAAAGGAATTTCATATTAATGGCATAGTTATATTTCGCAAAAAAAAAATTATACATCAATGACTTCAATAGAGGGACTCATTGGAAAAAATTGATAAAATCAGTAAATCTTTCTCCTGTAAAATTTAGATTTTTCGATTACTGAGACATTGCTTGGGAGCGTCGACTTCTACTCGAGGGACAAAACGATTTCTATTTTTGTTTTATGTGAAATCATAAAAAAGTCCTTTAAATAAATAGCGTTAAACGAATGTTTGTTCGTATGATCGGATATTTTTTATGACGATATTTAATGCAACGTTTAATAGCGATTAGATCAGATTATATCATTCACATAAAAAATATGAACGGATAGCCAGACAAAACATATTTTCATAGAGATTATTATTTATATTTTTTCATCCGTTTAGATTAAGTATTACAATGACATATGATCCTAGGCATAAGATAATTTTTATTGAAATAATGTATGATGTAACGGCAGTTATTATGATTCATTTCTTCTTGTTTCTATCTCATAATTATGAGAGAAAATCTATATAATTATATAAAAATCTCGTGTCACATTTTTAGTTGCCCCATACTCCTCGGAAACGGCTTGACCGATTTTTATGAAATTTTGTGTGTATATTTAGTAGGTATGAGAATAGGTCATAAAGTACTTTTCACACACTTAACCCTACCATCAGGTAGGGTAAAAAAAATCAACATCAAAAAGTACATTAGAAAAAAAATGTACTTAGTAAACTGGTATTTAAAATGGCTATGTACAGTAATAACATAAAACTAATCACCATAAACATTCTCAAGTCCGTTATCTTAAATGTCATAGACAAAAAAAATGACGCGCAAACTCCATATCACTTAACCCGTTCGTGCTCGCGATGCACCGTCTACGATAAATTGCACATAATACGAAAAATGTGAAAAAAAACATGGCGGACGACCGCCGGAGCTGTCATTACGACCGGCCTAGGTACACCTGCCGGCTACGTACATCCTTGTAGGTGGACCCTAATATTAAAGCTATCGTTAGCTACGCAGAATTTCAAATTAATCTATGGACACTGTAAATAGCGTTGGACGACCGGTTTTTTTTCTTGGTTCAATTTAAAAGTTGGCAGAAAAAATGGCCAGTTTTTTTTCATGGAAAAGAAGAATGGCTACCTAGGTAAGTTTTTTTTCCAAGTTATTGAGGAAAACTAAAAATAGTTTCCTATCACCTATTTATTTATCGCATATATTACGTAATAATTCGTAATAAACAAAAGCCAAATTAATCCAAGCAAAATGTAATTTTTCCAAAAAATACATACTTAAGTACATAGAACTTTATCATTTCAGCACAATTATGTTACTAAATATTTTATAAAATTAATTTCTTACTCAGAGTGTAATATTATAGGACTTGCGGTCTTTGCTAATTTCACAATAAGCACGAGTATAAGGAAATTAACCGTACTAGTTTGTGGTTTTCTCAAATAACAATATGGGTTTACTGTACTCTAACTAAGGTATAAAATGTCTTTCCATGTGATACTCGTAGTAGCTATTCATTATTTTTAGAATAAAAATATTTCAGAACCCTTTTAAAAAAGAAGTTACGTTTTTTACAAACAATAAAAAAAAAAACATTAATTGTACGCAAAACATTGGCCCAAGTTTAAAACACCGAAAGGATATTTGAAAAAGAAAAAAAATCTGACACTTAACACCGAATTTTTGTTTTACAAAAACAAACACCACAAAAAAAGAAAAAAAAATAGAATACATACAGCAAAACACCCCCAAATAGAATCCAGCGATGGCCACCGCAATTTGGACGACATCGTTCCTCGTGTCGTGATCGAACTTCTTCAGCAAATCACTCATGATGTAAGCTTTCACTGGCCGCGCATCACACTGATTCTTCACCATCTTTCCGAAGCCCTTATCTTTTTTTATAATAAAATAAACCGAATGCACCTGATAACCCGCCGACCGATCGATACTTAATTTGCAAATAGAGGTCGCATGTTTAAAAAAAATAAAAATAAGAAAAAAAATTGACGCGTATGATTGACGCGATGTCTCGACTAAGAGTGATATTGGAATGAAAGCATCGCGATGCTGACCCTAGCACAATTTTATTATCTAAGTATCTAATAAGTAATAAGTCGAGATATACAACCGGATGTGTTTATATTTTTAATTTATGTATTAGAGCTTCCATTTATATTTTTTTTATTTTTATTTGTCGTTAAAACCCGTTGTTCCCGCGCTCGTTTCGAAGCAGACTGGATGTAAATGCCAACTTTTTTATTCCCTGTGCGCAAGGGCCGGTGTACACTACAAAGTCCATTGATGGTTTATTGATTACTTTCATTGACAAGCCACTGTAGCTATTAATGGACATACTTAAATGCAAAAATTGCAATTAAATGGCTCCTAGAATCGAGGAACGTTGTCATAATAATAACATGCTTCTATGTCGCAGCTCACTCGCAGCGGTATATAGATTTTGAACCGTAAATACGCCCCTATAATCAATGAACTCAATCTATTGCTGTCCACTGTTGGACCTGTTCTTTGTATGTAAATATAAATATAACAATCATTGTAGGTTACATTTAAACAATTTCGTAAGAATTGTTTACTATTAATGTTAATTTAAGGTGAATCATTAATGTTTGTGGTTCAGACGGTATGAAATTGACCTTTGGATCGGAATTACTAAAGGAAAATACTAGTTTGATAACAGGAATATTGGATTTTTACTAATTATTTAGATTTGTACTATACTTTGGACTTTGCACCACTGGGCATCTGATAAGAAAAAGGATGAGGATAATGTGGTTTTAAGTTTTGAGTACCTATACATGTTTTTTTTTCATCGTGTGGTGTGGTTAGTGCCTAATCTGGAGTCAACAAGGGCCTCTGATTTGGTTTTACATGCCGTCGACAAATATCTCGAATGCCTATAATAGTAGAGGAACCCATCGAAACGATGGATGAATTGTCTGAAGGATGATATGGCTAGAAAGGCGGTCGCTGCTGAGATGAAGAGTAATAGAGTTTTGGAAGAAGAAGACACGCTGCGCCGACCCCAAATAAGAGAGTTAAGAGTAGGAGAATGATGTTGATGGACTTTGCACAAGTTTTTCTTCATTTTCCTACATTTTTAAAAACTACTGCTTTTAGGCTCCTGTTTATTTTGCTGTAGGCAAGGACATAACTGTGTCAATGAAAAAGTTTTACGTTTCAAGTAATAAATAGGTACATAATTGGATCTAAAAATGGTCACTGACCCGAAAATCTGGATCATTCCACTAGTTCTACTGCACAGTCGTACGATAGAACTAGTGGGATTTAAAAAAAAAAACCCAGTTGTTCTACGATTCAAGGTGGTACGAAATCATGGAGCACAATTATCGTATCAAACAATTCTACGATAAAGGGTGTACCCGCACGCAAAACACGCTCCGGGCGTGGAGTTGCGGACACTAGCCCGATGCATCTATCTATATAAGGGTGTTACAAAATCGTAAAACCAGCGGGACTCAAGTTTCTCATGACAACCAGTCTTATCAGGGGGTATCGTATTATCCAGTAATAACTGGGTTGTGGAGGTCAGATAGGCAGTCGCTTCATGAAAAATACTGGTATTCAGCTGCATCTGGTAAGACAGGAAGCCGACCCCAACGCTTGGGAAGAGGCTAGGCAGATGCTGATAAAACATGGCCGCAAGAAATTGCAAAGGACAGTCAAAGACAGTTTCAATGTCATTGAGAACCATAATTTTATAAACAATAGCCAATAATGATCCTGTTTAAGGCATACAATGATCGAGATTAAATGCAAGAACCATCTTTTCGGCATAACGACCACTTCTGACGTAGTCGTGGTTTACTTGATGACGTAAATGAGACAATCTTTTCAGATGGTGGTTCTTGGACGGCTCAAACCTCAAGTGTGTATGCGGCGTATCTCCACAGACAATGGCCCACCTTTCATTTTGCGCTGCAGGCTCTGATACCTGCACACTTGACGATCCTATAACTGCATCAGCGGGCAGAGTTCACATAGCTGAATTTTGGGCCGAATTTATTTAATGAAAAGGAGATAGAACCGATGTGACATATCAAGACCAACCTGCCCGCCATTATGTTTTTTTTTTCGAAATTGCGGCCCACGATGAAAGTGGTATGTATGGATAGAAGACATATAAAGACGAACAAAAAATGTCCAGTAACACGGTACCCCAAAGTGTCACGTTAGTTAACGAGATATTTGAAGGTAAAGATCGACAAATGAGTACAACGACAATCATTAAATATTTTTTTTAAATAGCCATATTACGTGCATAGGCGTTAAATTGTATCCAAATAATAGTTCCCAGGTTTATTATTATTATACCTACGCACGAGAAAAACGCTTCGCATCGCAATGAAACGCTATGTTATGTCAAGGAATAGCTTTCTCGTGCTCCTAGTAGTATGTATGTAATGTACCTACTCTCTTTCAATAAACAGTAATAATAATAATCAACGCCTATAGACACGTAAAAGGTCTATTTTTTATGTGGTCATTGTACTCATATGTCGATCTTTACCTTCAAATATCTCGATAATGTGACACTTTGGGGTACCATATTTCATGACATTTTTTGTTCGTATAAATGTCCTCTATCCAAACATACCACTTTCATCGTGGGCCGCGATTTCGAAAAAAAAACAAAATGGCGGTGGGTCGATATGCCAGCTCCCATACAAAAAAGTTCAAACCCCTTTGCCATCGACAGTCAACACGCTAAGACAAAGAATGACAATATAGTAGAAAATTGCATTAAAATTAACTGACAGTGATGAAGAGTGCAATAGAACCTTAAATTATAAAATTGGAGACGTCGAAGAGGCTGATCTAACTTGCTTTGGCCGACGACATTGTTGCCTCTGTAGGAAATTAGGAATACCTTGCATGAGGTTGGCACAAGTAAAGAGAGGCATATAGCAGTGGGTGAAGTCGGATGATGATGGTCAACTTGCTTTCAATGTTTGCATAAAGATACCTGTTGGGAATCGAACCCAACAGTCACACGCAGACGGCACACGCAGACGGCGTGATCAACATGCGCGCGCGCGTGGCAAGTTGGCAACCTAGCTGAGGTGCGGGGCGCTGCGCGACTGGCGACACTCGCTTCCTCGGACCCTCCCAAGACGGACGACACCTTCAAACGTTTATTTAATTTATCATTTATGTTTGTCCGGGCAGTTATAATTGTAGATTTAATCGGCAATACACCAAGCCTTTTTAAACAGTCCACTAATCTTTTATTTACCACCACGAGCAAGTCGAACAATACCTATTAGTCAGTGCGACTAATCTAACCTAACCCAGGTAATTTTAGTACTAATATGAATTTGACGGCACGCTTGGAGCGGTAGCTTAGCGATTGTCTGCTAGGCTGCGTGTTGTGGGTTCGATCCCCGCACGGAACAAATATTTGTATGATAGTTGTTCCGGGTCTAGTTGTTTGTGTATGTGAGTTTAAAATTAAATGAATGAAAACGCACCCACGGGCCACGATACAGGAAAAACTCCTAATGTGGGGCAACATTTGTTTATAAAAAGAAATAATTAAATTAACGTACAAAGTCGGCAATAAAATTTTCACATAAAAGTTCAATCTCCAAAAAGGAAAGGAAGAAAGTCTTTGTTTCAAAAATCACGCAGCGTTCTTGTGAAGTTTTCAACTCCGACGCGGGAATTGAACCGGCGACCTTCACGCCTGAAGGCGGTCAATGCGTCTAAATGAGAGATAAATATTGTGCATCCGTATCTGTGTACAGTTTTAGTCTCGTTGAACAAGATAACGATTATCACAACACAATCAACAGAAAGAGACACAAAATACTCCCGTCGGGGCTGCGCGTTGTTCGAAAGAGATACCGCTTCATCGGCACAAAGGGTTAAGAAGGAACATCGATGATTTTTAGTCAGTAGAAGTCTGACACTCCCTATCGCTCTGCCCAGAGCGGGAGGCGTCATTTGATGATTTCACAACTTCAAAAAAAACAAATACTTATTCTTACAATAATTATTTGTGGCAGCATTTGGCCATATTTTTATTTATTTATTTAAACTTCATGCACAAACGTGGTACATAGGCGGACTTAATGCCACAAGGCATTCTCTACCAGTCAACCTTAGGGTCAAATAGGACATAATTGTTTCGAGTACAAAAATAAATAAATTAGGAGATTAGGAGAGTACTATTTTGTTAACATAAATTAAATTAATATAAGTACCTACATAAATCGTACATACTAATACATATTTATAAATATGGAATTAAATAAACTATTATATATTTTAATACATACAAATAGTTCACAAAACGAGAAACCAAACAATAATTACCATGACTAATGGGCCTACTACACGCACGCACTTCCCACAGTTTTCGTTCACACTTCACAGTACATCGCGCGTATGGTTGGTAAAACTGTATTACCATTACAAACCACACGCGCGATGTACTGTGTGCACCGTGTAATCCCGCAGGCAAAACTGTGGGGAAGTGCGTGCGTGTAGTAGGTAGGGATTGCAAATATTCGATAATTTTAGTTTTCGAATATTCGAATAAATTTTCAGATTTATTCGAATTATTCGAATATTTCAGAAAAATAGAGAATTTATATAATTTCGCGCATTTTTGCCTTAGAAACTATGTACCTAGTAAC
This sequence comes from Diarsia dahlii, assembly GCA_949775195.1. Lineage (NCBI taxonomy): Eukaryota > Metazoa > Arthropoda > Insecta > Lepidoptera > Noctuidae > Diarsia > Diarsia dahlii. The sequence continues at coordinate 12,940,677 of OX459203.1, read as the reverse complement.
ATATTTTTATGTAAGTAGGCCTTCTTTTTTTCGGTTGTATGGAAAATCATCAAATGATCGAATAATATTCGAATATTTCAGCAAAATAAAGAATTTAATATGTAATTTCTCACATTTTTATTGCCTTAGAAACCATGAAGTAACATATTTTTATGTAAGTAGGCCTTTTTTTCGGTTGTATGGAAAATCATCAAATGATCGAATAGGTAATATTCGAATATTTCAGCAAAATAAAGAATTTAATATGTAATTTCTCACATTTATATTGCCTTAGAAACCATGAAGTAACATATTTTTATGTAAGTAGGGCTTTTTTTTTTCGGTTGTATGGAAAATCATCAAATGATCGAATAAAATTCGAATATTTCAGCAAAATAAAGAATTTAATATGTAATTTCTCACATTTTTATTGCCTTAGAAACCATGAAGTAACATATTTTTATGTAAGTAGGGCTTTTTTTTGTTCGGTTGTGTGGTAATTGTAAATCATCAAATGACCCCCGCTCTTGGGCAGAGAGAAAGGGAGTGTCAGACTTCTACTGACTAAGAACCACCCATGTTCCTTCTTAGCCCTTTAGGTCGAGGCCGCAGTATCCTGTGAATATCCCACAGCCCCGACGGGATGTGAGTAGGCGGCCTAACATCCCAATCAGACAGACCCAATAACAATTTATTTAATGAAGTTAGAAATAATATGAACTTCAGATTATCATCATTCATTTCAGCCCAAAGACGTCCACTGCTGGACATAAGCCTCCCTCAGGTAGTCAGTAGGTCCCGTGCGTCTCGCATCCAGCGGGTCCCCACAACCTTCACCAGGTCATCGGTCCACCTAGTGGGAGGCCTTCCAACGTAACGTCTTTCGTTTTGCGGTCGCCACTTTAGAACTTTTGGATCGAATCGAAGGCTTTCTCATAGTCCACAAACGCTAAACAGAGAGGCAGGTTATACATACTCTTCGGTCTTCTGTATAACCTGCCGCAGCGTATGTATGTGGTCTACGGTACTAAAACCTTTTCGGTATCTGGCTTGTTCGGGAGGCTGGAAATCGTCAAACCTGCACGCGAGACGATTCGTAATGACTCTTGAAAACAACTTATAGAAATGGCTTAGAAGTGAGATGGGCCTATAGTTCTTCAACCGGGAATTATCACCTTTTTGAAAAAGAGCACCACCACGCCCCTGCACCAAGCCTGCGTTTTCCCCCCGAGTATGACGGAATTAAACAACTTCTGAAGGGCCTTATGGACCGGTTTGCCCCTTCAGAAGTTCGGCCGTAATTCCGTCACCACACGGTGCCTTGTTGTTTTTAAGCTGTTTCAGAGCCGTAATCTAGTACAGGCTGACATCCGGGATGTCCTCGGTGTAGTGTCGGGTCAGTCTAGCTCTGGGGTCTTTCACTAGATTTTCAACGGGTTGACTAGTTGACGTTTACAGCTGCCCATAAAAAATCTCGATCACTCTCAGATAGTCTCGGCTTTTAAGTCACCGACGCCTACATAAGTTTAAAGAAAAAAGTTTCTTTCCGAACGCAAATGCCTCCTGTCATCCGCTTCTGAAAATAGGTTGGTCGTCCTTTCAGAAGTAGAGCAGGTCGTCAATCCGACCAGTGCCGATTTATTCAGAAATTTGACGACCACGCTTTAGATGTCGCGTTCGAAATCAACAAAATAATGCTGTTACCTTAATTGCTGTGGTAAACTGGTAATATTCGAATATTCGAATAGTTTATAATTCACTATTCGAATATGAATTTCAAATGTATATTCGAATAATTCGAATATTCGAATATTCGATTGCAATCCCTAGTAGTAGGCCCATAACACACATAAAATTCAGTCCGTTTTTTTTTTTTGATAGATTTCAAAGCATAACATCACGCTTGTAATTCCCGAAGGGATAGGCAGACCTAATAGTATACCTACCCACATTTCGCCAGTTATATTAAGTCGCATGTAATAGGGGCGAGCCTATTGCCATCAACCGGGCACTAACCCAGACTCTATGGCTGCTATTGAGAAATTCCTAATGGAAAACCTAATAACAATTTACCCGACTCGGAAATCGAACCCAGGACCTCATGCTCAGTAGTCGCACTTGCGACCAACGAGGTGACCATGTTGAAGTGCCTAAGTAAGTATGTCATCTCATCTGCCTAGCCTTTTCCCAACTATATTGGGGTCGGCTTCCAGTCTAACCGGATGCAGCTGAATACCAGTATTTTACATGGAGCGACTGCCTATCTGACCTCCACAACCCAGTTAATACTAGGTAATACAATACCCTTTGGTAAGACTGGATGTCTGAATTTCAGGTCACTGACTACCTGTAACGACTGCCATAAAGATCTATAATATACTAGCTTTTGCCCACGGCTTCGCCCGCGTGGATGTCGGTTTAACTACAAAAATGACGATTTTCCATGCAAACTTTCATCCCCTATTTAACTCCCTTAGGGGTTGATTTTCCAAAAACCCCTTCTTAGTGCAAAATTTCACATACCTAGCCCCAGTAGTTTCGGCTGTACGTTGATATGTCAGTCAGTCAGTTCTCCTTTTATATATATAGATATGGCAGCCGGGACCAACAGCTTAACGTGCTTTCCGAGGCACGGAGGAATCAGGAAACTCGGTATGTCGGGCGGGGCGGTCACCCATCAACAGACCGACCTAGGCAAGCAAGCTTTACCTAAAGATCGACCTGAGTGGCAGCTCTTATTAAGCCACGAGCTCCTCTAAGTAAGTATGTACGTATAAAAACTTTATTTTTATTTACAAAACGAAACACATTTAAATAATTACAATATGTATATTATACTGTACAACTTGTTTACAGTGTATTAATGAAGATATATTAGCACTCGCATATAAATTACTCTCAGAATTAACACATAAAGGAATGTGAAATCATACAGTACGACTATAATTATATTAAAATTCAATAACGCTTTATGAATCAGGTACATAACTAAAATCTGTTAAATTTATTGAACTAGGTGTTGCCAGCGGCTTCGCTCGCTACAACTCGAAAATTATCCCACGGGAAGATAAAATCGGGATAAAAAGTGTACCAAATATCCAAATTACAAACATCGATCCATCCATCCAAACATACATACTTACAAACTTTCCCGTTTATAATATTAGTAGAATAAATTTCTATGCATTTATGCTTTAGCGAAAAAAATGTTGGAAAAGGAGGATCCTCCGACCAGACAGGTGTTGTGTCTGGTGGGCAGTAGCCCAGTAGCCCACTAATTAGTCCTTCAGAGAGATTTCCAAAAAACAGACACATTTTTTTTTCACGTAAACTAACTAAGCAGAAAACTCTTGTGACGTCACATTTCAGTACTTAAATTTTTTACCGGAAAGTGACGCCACAACGCCACAAGCCCTCATGATCTTTGACGCGTTTTATCTTCGTCAATTTTTATTATTTTTGATAAAACAAAAAACACGTATCCAACATTTTTCCATAATCTAACTGACGGACTAAACAGAATCATATTATTTTGTATAGTCTGGAAACTACACAGTTGTAGTCGGTATTAACTGAGTTGTGGAGGTCAGATAGTCAGTCGCTCCATGTAAAATACTGGTATTCAGCTGCATCCGGTTAGACTGGAGACGGCCCCAACATTGTTGGGAAAAGGCCAGGCAGATGATGATGGCGTTGTCTTATATTTGGACTATGTTGCTACAACATGTTAAAGCAAAATATGCACTAAGAAAAGAGTAGGTATCACCCGTACATTTGATTATGTAATAAAAATATACCTATTGCAATTCAATAAATGTACGATAAAAGAAATTGCAGCAGCCGATATGACTGCCTCCTGGGTTTAATGGTCGAGCGCAACTGCGAGGTATTTCTGTTATTTTTATAAACTACAATTTACATAACTCAAATTATAATAAAATATATTAAGTATCAAAAAGAGAAGAATTACAGGCCGGGCTTCAAAAAATTCGTCCACATCGCTGTCAACAGGAAAAGTGCCCAGAAGGCTGGCAGCATTCTCACGTTGGGTGGGAATGCTGATTTTTTTCTTTCTTATTTTCTCTTATTCTAATCCTTATACATGTTATAAAACAAAGTCGCTATTTTTGTCTGTTTGTCTGTATGCTTAAATCTTTAAAACTACGCAACGGATTTTGATGCGTTTTTTTTAATAGATAGAGTGATTCAAGAGGAAGGTTTTAGTATTTAAAATTTGAACGACATCCACGCGGGTGAAGCCGCGGGCATCAGCTAGTAAAATATATTAGAAAATTCACAATGTAGTAACTGGCCCGACTACGTATTCAAATCGAACTCAGACAGCGAAATCAACTCTTCTAGTCCAGTTGATTTATTATTTTTTATCTTGAGCTTCTAGTTGATCTATTGGAATCGGATTTTGATAACAATTTCAGGGGTTTTAATATTATTTGCACGAAATCTTCATTCTTCTTTAAAAATAAAAGTCACCTATTTTATTTTTTATTTGACTTGGGCTTACTCTTGACCTCGATGTTGCCCTAAGGGCAAAGATGAGGTCGACTATGGTACTCTGTATAACCATCAGCTATAATTGCCAGTAAAAGTCGCATCAAAATCGGTCCAGCTGTTTCGGAGATTAGCCGGAATAAACAGAACGAGAGTAAAAGTTAAACGGCCCGTAAGCATTCAGAAAAAAAAAATTCAACAGACAAACACACAGATATTTCAATTTCATTTATTTGAATTGATTACTTACTGATATCACTGGCTTTCTAGAAATCCGTCATAATCGAGGTGCTTCGACGTCACAAAGATATTTTACGTTGTAGCTGTGTGCGTCATGTCATGAGTTCCATGACTCATACATGGTCAGTTACTCAGGTCAGTATGTCAAGCTAGAGGATCAATAGAATGCGTAACTTTACGTGTCGGTCAACATGACGGTCAATATATTATAAATGTATTAATAGGTCCAAAGTCCAGGTCCTTTCGCAATCACCTACAAGTCGGACAAGTTACGGGTCCAAAGTCCGGACGAGAGCGGTGACAGGTTTAAAAATGTGAGGTAGGAATTTAGGATATTCTTTCTTGGTAATACGTAAGTGACCAATGTAAGGATATTTTAGCGCTTGTATGACGTTGACATAAAAAACAATATGGCGGTGGCAGTTCCAATTTTGGCGCCAAATATACTTGCACAGCTATATTTACATGAATTCGGTTTTAATGTTTGCTTAATCGGTTGAATGCAAATTCCTAAAACAGCTTTCAATGGCAATGGCTTGGTTTTGTAATAAATGAATCCGATTTAAAATTTATACTGCGACGGCTAAAATTACCTACTAGGATTTTGAACAGTGACCTGAGAAAAAAAAACTTGTAAACATACGGTATTCCGCATACTTTTGTGGAAAACTTAGCAGGAGGGGTCGTCAAGATATGTCAAAGGAGACTGATCAAAGGATGAATCTGATCCAAGTGTCTATTTATGCATCTGATCTCTCGCTCTCTCTGAGAATTTCAAGGTCCCCAAAATCCGATGTCATGTCTGCTCTAAAACTTCCTGATTGACATCTAAAAACAACTCGATAAATCTATATCTACTACTAGCGGACGTCCCGCGGTTTCACCCGCGTAGATCCCGTTCCCGTGGGAATACAGGGATAAAAAGTAGCCTATGAAGAATTTTAAAAATCGGTTCAGTAGATCCCGAGATTATCCCTTACAATTTAACAAATATACAAACACACAAACTTTACTTCTTTATAATATTAGTATAGAAGTATAGATAGTCTACTATTTACACGAGATGAGGAAATATGTTTGCACATGTTTTTTGTGCAACTGGAGGATACGAGCGCTGGTTACGTAATTAAAAGACTTTGGACCGTCCGTTGCCAAGATTTCTAGCTAATTCTTGTAATCTGATGCAAATAGTGTTGCGTGTTGTCAATGGCAAAGATCATGGTGAGCCCCAGTACAAAGTCCAGAACCTTCGTGGTTTTGAAGAGGAGGATATTCTTCGATTATAGTCCCGATTCCAAAATGGTAAGGTAGATTTTTGGACTGAGTTTTGAGCTTTTGTTGTGATGTTCGACATTACGGCCCAGGGCCTCATGGGTTACTTCTATAAGCCGCTCGGGCTCCCGAGATGGATATAGTGATATTCAATAGCTGGGTTGTGTTGTGGAAGTCAGAAGGGCTGCCGCTCTACGTCTTCTTTTTTTCGTGTCGATAGTGCGACGTGTTTTAATTTCGTGGACCCAGTATGTTGCCACGTTAATCGCGGCTTCTGTGGCGTCTTTTAGGTCCTTTTAAAGAGCAGGTGTTGGAACACATTAGACTTCAGCAGGTAGGACATCGCCTGGCCGGGGACTGTATACTCACTGGGTTTCGAAAGGATCTTTACTTCCCCATTTTTCCAAAATATGGTGTTAGCAGTCTACTTCAAATAGTGGTATTCAGCTGCATCTACTTCGGCTGGACACCGACTCCAACATAGTTGGGAAAAGGTGATCTTTGACACTACGATGGAGATGGACTAGTCTACTGGACCTCGGAATAGGCTAGATGGATTTCGTCAATACAAACACATGATACTAGTCTCGATAAAAACAATTGTGCGCCAAATGAGTCGACGAGCCGGCAATCCCTTTGAGCCCTTCAGTCGTTATTAGCCGAAGGGATAAACCTAATCGTAGCGGATCGTATTCGTATCAGCTTATAAGAGATTGGAGAGGCTTCTGAAAGCCAGGGTTATTACAGTTTTTGGTTCAGAGAGTAAGTTGTGCAGGCTGTCACCTAAAATTTTCATATTTAGTAGTTTACAGTGCGATCAAATTATCTTGGCAGCTCTGAACATAGGCTTTGCGAAATTTTACGCATGTAAACTTGGGAATAAAACTGTTATTGCCAGATAAACCAATACTTAAACGATCAGAAAATATCTAATTTAAACAGTGAGAAACACAAATAAAATAAATATCATAACACTTTAATACATTCGTTGTAACAACATGACCTGCACGAAGTTCGGAGCTGCCAAGATAATTTGATCGCACTGTAAATCAGTCTCAAAAGTCTCAATACATAACCATTTGTTTAGTCTTTTCCGAACTTTATTGGAATCGGCTGCTAATCTAACCTGATGCAATACGTATATCGTATGAGACATACAGTATGAGTTAGTCCAGCTACCTACACGATAACTAACAATTGCTTGCACGACTGGACGGCTGGACTGGTCCACTCAAATCTATGTGATTCATTACCCACGACGGAACGGAGACGGTATATGCGTTTGGGGTGAGAGGTTGTTTGTTTGTTTGTGTGTTTGTTTGTTTGTGTGTTTGTGCAAATACATGTTGCCATTTTTCTCCAAAACTACTAGTCCGATTTTAATGCAGTTTTCAGTTATGGGTTCGGGTTTGATTGGTGCATGTTCTTAGATAGGTGTTACGGTGACAACTCACCAGGGGGCGCTGCAGCAAACATTTTTTGTGCAAATCAAAGTTGCCATTTTTCTCCAAAACTACAAGTTCGATTTTGATTCAGTTATGGGTTTGGGTTTGATTGGTGCATGTTCTTACATAGGTGTTACGGTGACAACTCAACAGGGGGCGCTGCAGCAAACATTTTTTGTGCAAATCAAAGTTGCCATTTTTCTCCAAAACTACAAGTACGATTTTGATTCAGTTTTCAGTTATGGGTTTAGGTTTGATTGGTGCATGCTCTTAGATAAAAAATAAAAATAAAAGTAAAAAGTTTAAAATATAAAGCAAAATTAAAAATTTTGTAAAAACCCACGACTGTTAAAAATTAATTGAAAAAAGGATAAAATAACATAAAACACGTAAACACCCACCTTAAAAAAACCCAAGAATGTCCGTCGGGAGCTGAACATTGCATTGCAAAACTAGTTCATTTAATGGCAGCACCCGACGGACATTCTTGGGTTTTTTTAAGGTGTGTGTTTACGTGTTTTATGTTATTTTATCCTTTTTTCAATTAATTTTTTTTACTAATCTACTAATCTGGACTTTAAAAGAGACTATGAGCTCTGAGTTTGTTTCGGTTTTTCTTCTCCGAGTGTAAACACTGTACCTAAACGACGACGTGTAAAAGTGTTTGTACAAACCCAATGATATTATAAAGAAAGATACCTACGCCATGTTCATACTGAATGACGTTCAGATATCGTTGCGTTGTCATTAAACGGCTGAACGCCAACGTCAGACTACGACAGCGATAGATACTACGGAACATAATAAGATAGAAAGAGATAGCTAGTTTTTGTGTGTTGCGCTTGGAGTATCATAGAGTCGATTTACCACAGAAGAGACATTGAATTTTTATGACTGTTACCAATGTACAGCTACTAAGTACTGCGTATGATTATTAATATTTTTACAATTTAAATTATATTTTAGATAGGTACTATCGAATATTTGTATCAAATTTCAGACGCTTGAGTCCTTTTGTAGTAATATATTTATCTTCTTCTTTAAAATGTGCCGAACAAATTGTGCTACGTTTACTAGGCATTTCACTTCATTTCATTTCATTTCTACGTTCACTTCTTTCCGCCATAACTATGCTAACCCATTTATTTTTTATCAAGTCATCACTTGGAAATCTGTAAAATAGTAAAACATTATGAGAAAATATGTTTTATCTAGGTACGTTACTACGTACATTCCAATTTTACTAATAAAATATATGACAGCCCGCTATTACTTATCTCATTCTATATAATTTTAATCTTACTAATTGAAAGCGCAACGCTATGTATTGTGCCTACCATTTCGCTTCTGTTTGATTAATCTATGACGCATGCTATTTGTCTCTGTCACGCAGCAGATTGTCATCCTATTCTCTATCCTTTTCGAACCATCATGTCAATAATACGAAATATATTTGAAAACTAGCTGACCCACGCAACTTTGTCTGCGTCACATAAATATAGCATAGAACCTTTCTCGATATCGACTATCCGACATAAATTAAGCTAAATCGTAACAAACAAAAAATCTTATCTTTCCTCTTTATTCTATTAGTTCCGATGGTTTAGATTAGCTTAGATTATATTAAAGTGTGAATTACTATAGGTATCTCTTACTGTTAAATATACTATAACACTCTATACTTGTAAACATTATGATGCAGTAAATATTTTGAATTTGAATTTCCCGGAGGCCAGCCAGAATCCCCCGTACCTACATTGCGACGCGCGAAATATTTTGCCGCGCGGATATTTTTACATTGCGATATCTTCTAAGATATTTGTTTAAACTGTATAGAGTAAAGGGCACAAATATTCTATATTAAATTTCCGTTCTAACAAACATATTTATTTAGATATAGATTAATACCATATGGGTTAAATAAGCTTCGCAAAAAATAATTCATTTTAACCTAACAGTTTAACTGTAAAAAAAAGGTTACAGTGAGTCAATCTTAAAAGATAGATATATGCTGTCGCGAACTTTTTTTTAGAACTTTTAAAGAGGAACAATTCCTTGATACATGATATTTGCGTAACTTAAACCGTTTTCGCAGCGCACGCAGCGGAAGCTCTCAAAAAGAAAATACCTTTTCCCGTTATTGTAACATTTTTCATTTATGCTCCGCTCGTATTAGCCGTAGCGTGATGTTATATAGCCTATAGCCTTCCTCGATAAATGGACTATCCAACACAAAAATAATTTTTCAATTCCAACCAGCAGTTTCTGAGTTTACCGCGTTCAAACAAACAAACAAACTCTTCAGCTTTATAATATTAGTATAGATGAGAAATAAATCGTGAAAACAATACAAATATGATATATTTTTATTATTCTTACGTATGATATGAAACTCCAAAACTCTTATTTTTCTTGGAACCATAGTTTTTGCACTTTCTTATGACACAACATGGCATTTTTGTTACGCCGCGGACTCGACTTACTTCGCTCGCTGCTATAACCCGACTAAATGAAACTGCACCAATTAGCGTAGTTTGTCCTCAACAATTTGTGCGTGCTAATGCGATATCTACCTCTTTTTATTTATAATATCATTGGTACAAACCTATTTGCAAAATATGTACCTACATCATTTATCCGTAGCTATTTTGCATGGAGCTGCCTCTCTGCATCTGACCTTCACATGTCAGTTACTGTCGAATGTAACAGACAAAATCAAATAACTCCTCCCGCTCTGGGCCGAGCAGAAGCGAGTGTCAGACTTCTACTGACTAAAAACGACCCATGTTCCTTCTTAGCCCTTTGTGGCCGGTGCCGCGGAATCTCTCTCGAACAACCCGCAACCCCAGCAGGTACACGTTACCCCTTAACTTTAGTTGTGAACTGCATCCCCGATTTCATGTTCAAGCCAAAGTATTTAAGCGACTTCTAACGGGTATCACCTCGACATGGTTACTTAGTTATAAATATGCGCTGTGCTACAGCATAAGCCGGTAAAAACAACGTAGGTGCCTTCAGCGGGTCAAGAACTCAAGAGTGCAATCAATGCCAGCGTCGGACGAGCCGTGGCCAATATTCTGAGTAGCAGCGTAATGAATATCCTTGACATAGCGTAGGCCAAGGTGGTGCAAGGTGCCCGTCGGGGCTGCGGATTATATCGAAAGAGATAACGTGGCCTCGGCACAAGGGCGAAGAAGGAACATGGGTGGTTTTTAGTCAGTCGAAGTCTGACACTTCCTTCCGCTCTGCCCAAGAGCGGGGGGGGGGGGGGGGTTATTTGATGATTTTCCACCCACCCACCAAAAAAAAAAAGGTGATGCAAGGTCGTTTTTAGATAGCATTTTGGGCAGTATAACTGGTGAGTCAAGTTCTTTATGGGGCTTTTTGTGGTTAATCCTATAAATATGAGCATCGTATTTAAAACGTTAAAAAAATATTTAAAAATACGAAGCAGGTGAATACTACAAGAAGATCGTGGAAGGCGCACTAGTTTCCATGATATCCGGTGCAAGTGTGGGGATGGAAAATCGGTGTGGTTTTAGTCAGTAGAGGTACAAGTCTGATATACCCCTCCGTAGGTACTCCAAGGCGAAGGACATCCATTGAGGATTTCCACATGTTGAAAAAAAAATGGTAGCACTGTGATTATCATGTTTTTCTAAAGACCCAATTATAAGTAACGACTACTGTTACTACGTAACAGGTTTCTGTTATTGTTGATAGACTGATTGATAGACCTGCATATTAAATTCCCATAGGGCCAAGTTGCAGCATGCAATTCGTTTGCTTGTGTAACTTCGATCACCCTAACCCCACAGGGGGTGCCCTTAGCATATAGTCGCTTAGTTTGTAAGCTTTTTTGATGTGACTGGATGTCATAAACTCAAGGTACCCACAGTAAACTTCTGTTAAGCAGTCGAAAACCTCATAGGATATCTCCTAGGAACTGCGAGAAGCCAAACAAAAAAAAAAAAAATTGGTCATAATGCCGATAGCGGTAAATGTACTGATTTATAAATAAATTGAATAATTTAAATAGTCAGTTAACTGTAACGTTCACAATACTTGCAATGAATAATACAATAGTGCGGTGTTTTATTTAATATGGTAATCCTGCCCTTTGTTGCTTTCTAAAAGTTAAAAATATAACAAACGTTAAAACGGCAATAATTTAACGTCATATCATGCATACGTTGAATCGGTGCTCCGCTATGGCTTGATAATGTGGGGTATTAGTACAGATCAAAATAGGGCATTTATTGCACAAAAAAAAATGCATTAGAGCAAATAACCGGGCTTCGACCTGACGAATCCTGTAGGCCGATATTTAAAAAGCTTGGCTTGTTGCCGCTACCGTCTCTTTACATACGAAACATGTATGTTTGTGAGGAAGCATCAAGAATTGTTTAGTAATGCAACTGATTTATATCCTCGTAACAGACGAGACCCCCATAAGCTAGTTCTGGATATCCTTCCAAGACTAGCTAAATATCCTAACTACCCTAATCCTAACTATCCTAACTAATATTATAAATGCGAAAGTAACTCTGTCTGTCTGTCTGTCTTTGCTTCACGCCTAAACTACTGAACCGATTTGTGTGAAATTTGGTACAGACATAGTTTGGAACTTGAGAAAGGACATAGGATAGTTTTTTTTTTTTTTTTTTTTTCGCGAGATAAACCAAAAATCTGCCGGAAGTCACTATTCCACGCGAACGAAGTCGCGGGCAAAAGCTAGTAATATTATAAAAGCTGTATTTCTATGTGTGTGCGTATATGTATTAAGATACCAAGTAATCTAAAAATGTTAAATGTAAGATCCTTTAAAACTTAATTGTATGAATATTTGTGTAGCCATAGTTTTTATAGTCTCAAACACTTCTTTGAAAATAAGTCTATTAAGCAAAAACATGTATGCTCTTGATTTCTTGTATTTTTTACCATCTTATATACCACGTTTTAAACAAATAAATATTATTCTATTCTATTCTATTCTTTATTTCGAATTGGATGTCAGAGTTACACAGAGTCTGTCTACTGCACCGATTTTCATGCTCTTTTCAATAGAGTGAATCTCGAGGAAGGTTCTAGTATATAATTTGTCGCGATAACCGACATACACGAGGGCGAAGCCGATGGTATCAGCTAGTTTGTTAATTTTTAATTGGAATCCAAGTACCTATAAGTGCTGTTGTGTGGAAGTGGAACTGTTCGAAAGATATGCCGCGGCCCCGGAACATAAAAGCCTAAGAAGTTCCTTTTCAGCCCTTTGTGTGGGTTTAGTCAGTCAGTAGAAGTGTGGTTCGTTGTCACTAGTACCTACCATTGACAGTTCCATGATGGAACTACTGAACGTTTTTTTTTATCACTAGTTCCATTTTTAAAAAAACTGAAATTAGTGGAACTAATGTTGAATTTGTTATCATTAGTTCCATTATAAACGAATCTGAAAATAATGGAACTAATGTTAGAAAGAACTAATGTTAGAAAGGGTGTAGATAAGGATGTTTATGAAGGGTGACCTTCCTATCTCACTGAAACGCAAGCTCGTCGACATGTGTATCCTGCCTATCCTAACCTATGGCGCACAGACTTGGTCTTTGACGGAAGCTCAGAAGTCCAAACTCAAGGTTTGCCAAAGAGCGATGGGGAACTGGGCGAAATAATCCACAACGAAAGGACTGATCGCCCGTCTGGTGTCTGCCGGCGTCCCCGAAGATAAATAGATAAATAGAAAGAGCGATGGAACGTAGCATTCTAAACATCAAAATCACCGATCGAATTCGTAACACCATAATACGCTCCAAGACAGGCATCGCCGATGTTGGCGATAAGTCTGCGAGGTTAAAGTGGGACTGGGCGGGTCACATTACCAGGAGAGATCAGGACAGATGGACCAGAATCGTCACACACTGGATGCCTGAAGACGGTCGTCGTCACCGAGGCAGACCCAAGAAACGTTGGCGTGACGATCTGGACTCGTTGGTGACTGATTGGCCAGAGAAGGCACAACACCGGGAGAGCTGGAAAGAAATGGGGGAGGCCTTTGCCCAGCAGTGGGACAGAATAGGCTAATTAAAAAAAAAAAAATGTTAGAAAAAAAATGCAAAAATTAAAAAAAAAAAAAAAAGTTTTGTTTTAAAATTTTCAAATTTTAAAACAATGCAGCACTTAATATCATGTCCAGCATATGCTGTTGTTTGTTCATTACAGGAACTGATGGACTCTACTAACACAGAGGCACACAGAGACAGATAGACATGAGAAGCATCTTAAATACTATTTAATGTAGAAGCTTGGTCCATCTGTTTTTTAAGCCCTTTCCCACTGCTGGAACACAAGCCTCCTCTCTTTTCGAGAGGAAATGGGCTATACGCTACCACACAGGCCCAGTGCGGATTGGTTGATGCCACAAGTCTTAGAATTTTTGGTTGTAGGATATGCCGGTTTCCTCTAATGCGCCTGTCTGGGTTCGAACCCACAACATACTGTTTGTAAGTTGGAGCCGCAACCACTGAGCCACATCACACAGAATGTATCATCAAAGGATTACAAAATCCCTTATCAATTTGACACATTACATGCAACAATGACTGATATTGCAAAATGATAAGATTTTAGATAAATAAAGTGTGTATCCAGATTTATATGTAATGCTATTTTTTCCTCTGTACCGTAATCCTGAATGTCATTTCTACATCTTTGGAAATTGTTACAGGTCCATTACCCAAAGGTACGACGACCAGTCTTACCAAGGGTCTCAGTACTGATGGCAAGGTTGGCATAGTGGCTCAAGCAATTGACTGCTGCACATGGAGCAAATATTTGTATTGCCTACAGATAGTTGTTCCGGGTTTGGGTATTAGTGTATGTGAGTTTAAATGTTTGTGAATGATACAGAAGAAATTCCAATTTTTTTTTAACTGTATTGTTGAGGTCAGATAGGCTACATCTGGATTTACTAAAAGCTCCCAACATAGTTGGAAAAAGGCTAGGGATGAAAAAATTTTATACTTTGAGTGTGTATTTTGTTGATTATTAATTTGTTACATGGTATAATGCTGTCTATGTTTTCGGGAAGGAGCTTGTAGCTAAATAATAAAAGATGCACAGGTCGGTCTTCAAGGTAAAGCCCCGCTTGCCACGATCCTGTGAATGGGTGATCCAGAATACACTGAGTTGTCTCCACGCCTCAGACAGCCTAATAAGGCTTTGATATAAAACGTACTTCCAATAATACGACTATAAGATCGGTGAAGGATATCTTCATATAAATGATCTGCATGAAAATGAATAATAAATAAAACATGATGCAATTATTTGTGAATGTTAGAATAGTTATCTCACAAAAATGACAGACAAAACCATCTAAAGTTATGTATATTTTTGTAGTTAATAAAGTGCAAGTTTGTTTTATATAATATTCAGAACACGCAACAAGAAGACAAAGGTCTTCTACACTTGAAAAAGGAGGAAGATGCACACAGAAACAAGATGGTAATAAAACTATAGGTACCATACTTAATAAAATCAATAAAGTACAAGGTCAATATAAAAACACCACTCACCGATCATATCGTAAAAACTGGCCGTATAATTATCCATAAAATATGAAATAACACCCATTTTTAAAAACAGCTGATCACAGACTAGGTAAACACAATACTATCACGTTCACTAAAGTTAATCTTGACATTAAAATAATACTGGTTTAGTTACGAAATACTTTCCGCGCCATCAATTATCGAATTACGCTTTGTTTTGCTTTATTTTTTCATTGAATCGTCAGCGATTCGCAAAATTGCCTAGCAATTTGACAGTTTAGAAATGACAGCATAGCATTGACACCTTGCGGCGTTCCAAAACTTACTACATTACACTTACCATTTTGTTAATCAATTTCAATAAAATATTACATAGGCACAATAAAATCAAATCAAATGAGAAAATGTTTTAACATAATTTACATCAACTACAGCTTTATAATGTAAAAATTTCTCCCAATTTTAATTCCATTTATGAAATTAAAAGTCGAAACATTCATAACATTATTTTCATTTCATCTGTCAATTCTGATTCTGTCACTGTTCCGTCATCATGGAAACTAAAACAAAAAAAAAGTAGATTGACATGACAGTACTTTGACTGGAAAATTAAATTTTCCGCATGAAACACGCTTTAAAATGTTTTATATAAATTAATAAATTTTCTTTATATTATTTAATTTGGTCAGTAACGACAAAATTTACGAAAACATGATGCTGCGAAGCCGCTTTTTTAAGAGAGCCTTTGTGGTGTTGACCGTCTTTTTCGTTTCTTTTTATATCTCTCTTTTTGTATTTGGTGACTGGAAGTCTTCTAGAGTGATGTTGTTATCTAACTGGAACCGTTGTCCGGCTTGTTACGGACTCTCTTTATGTCCAGAGCTGTATTCAGACCAAATTACTTTAGAATCTTCAACTACTTTGTCTAGTTTCTTCAACGCTCAAAACGTTTACTACGGTTACACAAAATCAAATCGGCGAGTAGTTTTGAAGAAATTGGCTCACAATTCACAGTTGAAATATTTTGATGACAATCTGTGTGCGAGATTTAATCTGAAATGGAATTGTAAACCAATGGATTTGCTGAATAGTTTAATTATTGATGACAAAATAATTAAACTGGTGGAGTATAATTTGAAGGTGCCAGAAGTGAATCCTCGGACAGGTCTGGTAATGTGTCCGTATGCGTACAGCTTGTTCGACTTCATCTTACCGGTCTTGAACAGTAACAAGGACCAAGTAGACATGATAAATATTTGGACAATGTTGAGTCTCAACCCTGAACCTATTATATTACAGGTATGTTACCGATTTTATTGTTTCCTTTATTCAGCTATATACATATAAATTACATTTTTATATATTTCTTAAACCTTATTATAAAAAAACATTTAAAAATTTAAAAATAGTAGCCCACCTGCATTGGAAACAGGGTGTGAGCTATTGGTGGTCAGGGCTGTTGAGAGAGGAATCTGCCTTCTGAATCAAGCTCTTGAACCAGCTACCAAGCGATAGCCTCCTCAGATTTTTTTTGAGGATTTTGGTTATTAAGACATAAATTTTATTGACACTCTCATTTTATTATTGTTAACGATTTCTCTGCCAATTTTTTTTTGTACTTCTGAAATTGCCAAGTCATCTATAGCTACGTATAGTGACAACTCAACAACAATTTTAGAAATAACAAGGTGAACTGCCTGACCAAAGGTATGACTGAACGGACTGTGTGAATGATGAATAAAGCAAGATAGGAGGTGTCTGATGAGATGACGAGGAATAGACAAGTATGGATCAAAAAGATGTCGCTTCAAGCCAGAAGGACATATAAAGCTATAAGAAATGCTGCACCCATCCTAAATTAATTAGGTTATAAGGACAGAATAGTGTACTTATGAATTAATCAGCTAGACATGCTCTTCTTACTTGTATTATAATGTGAAGGTTTGTGAGGATATATAGATGGATGGATATTTGTTACTCTTTCATACAATCACTTCTAAATGGATATGGATGAAAAACACAGTTTAGGACCAGGAGTAATGCACGATAATTTACTTTATTTTTAAGTTATTATTGATCCTGAACCATATCTACTTATTTAAAAATAACCCGGCAAAATATCAGCCTATAACTTTCCCAATGCAGGGACTCAGGTCTCCTCTCTAGGAGAGGGATGGGCTAACCACGCGGGCTCAGTGCGGGTTGGTAGATGTTACATGTCTTCCAAAGTTCTAAGTCATGCCGGTTTCCTCACTATGTTTTCCTTCACCGTTTTGAGAGCAGTGGTATTGAAATAAATTACACAAAGTTTTGCGCCTGACTGGGAACGAACCCATGACTCACTGTCCATAAGTCAGAGCTGCCACTACCGCTAAAAAATACCAATGTATAAAATTATCATTTTGTTTTAACCTCCTCAGGTAATATCAAAACTCAATGGCTGGCCTGTGCCCGCTTATGGAGGTGTCTGTGGCCGACTAGAGGTGGTAGCCTATGAAGGTGAACCCTTATCATCTCTGACACAAATCCCTTGGCATCGGAAACTGAAGTTGGCCAAGAAACTGCTTGATGCTGCTATGGATTTCACTTTTAAACATGACAGGTAAATATATCTAAAATGTTCATAAAAGTTTAGTTTAGTTTCAACTGCCTCTTTGGTCGAGTGGTCGCAAGTACAATGTTTGAGGACAAGGTTCTGTTTATTCGATTCGCTGCAGAGCAAAGTGTCATTCTATCAGAAATTTCTCAGTAGCAGCCACAGAGTCTAGATTTATGCCTGGTAGATAGGAATAGGCTGGCCCTATTACATGTGACTTCATAAAGGTTTAAAAGTTTACTGAAGTATTACCCAACCCATTTTGACCCCTTGGGCCACTTTAATTTTATCTATTGTTACCCGACCATAAGGGTTAACTTCAAGAAACATAAACCGTGTTGATCTAAAAATAAACTTATAAAATGTTACTGAACCATACCACGCCACTGCCGTGATGTTACTGCACCAGGGGGGGGACAGATGCCTTGAAGTGACATTTCGCAAAGATGGTAGTGCCATCTGTTTCTTGGCTCCAAAGCTATTCCCACAATAGTTCTCAATTTATTTCTAGATGTCGCTGCGTTGTCTTTTGATGGTAATTACAAAAATATTCAATATAATAAATTTATACTGGTTTGTTTAATTAAATATTAAAGACAAATAATCATCACAAAATCGAAGTAAATATTAAATACATTAAAAAAATGTATATGGTGTTACAAGCAATAGGATATCAACACTTACAACCACCTTCCAGTGTGGTATGTAAAAAAAAAAATACCGCGAGCTGGGGAAAATTAAACTCAAATCGAAATTACAAATGGGTATCGAATAACGGCTACGTTAGTAATAAGTAATAGTTTTGACAATAATATTTTATTTTTGATATAAATTCGATGTTATCATTATTATTATTACAGCCTGTCTATAAAGCCATGAAAATAAATGAGGGCGCTGCGGTCGTGAAGACTCGTGCACATAGCAACCCTGTATAGTGTGACTAAAATGGTTTTGATACTAGCACATTATTTTGTACTAGAAGCAAACCTGGTTTTAATTAAAATCTGTTATCTTATTTAAAAAAAATACAGAAACCATAAACAAAGATGCGACCTTCATTATAAATGATAAATAATACCAGCCTATTACTGTCCCACTGCTGGGCAAAGGCCTCTTCTCAACAGAGACGGCACGAGCACTGATCACCACGCATGCTCAAGACGGGTTGGCGATTTCAGACTTATAATACTTATAAGTCCAGATTTCCTCACGATGTTTTCCTTCCGACCTTCATTGAAATAAAAATGAGTAAATAAAAGAAAAATGTTCGTACATATTTTTTATTAATTAATGTTATATTTTAACTTTTGTACCACTGTATGCCCATTTTCTCTTGCCCGTTTTCCTGCAATATGTTGTTCGATTAGAGCCTTTCTGTTATTTTGATCTTCTTGTAAGAAAATCCAATCGATTTCAAAATTTTACGCAGGACTTCTAGGCTACATTTAAAATCCAGATCTGTTTTAGCGAAATTTTATGTTGAAGTCATCCATTTCTTTCTTAGGACGGCCTGATCTGTGTTTGCCTTCTCTCACATTTTCTCACTCTCAGATTTTCCTGAAAGAAAGATTTAAAAAAAGATGTAATATCTAACAGAAAATACATAGCACTGTTTTTATTTCAAACATGTTAAAACTTATTCATATTTAAAATCACCGGTAAATTTGATTACCCAAAAGTATCAAAAGTTAACGTCGCACTACAATATGAGCTACTTACATTTGCAATCTAACCTATAAATGCGCAATGTAAACAATGCTTATTTTAGTCTTAAAATCGTATATTTAGTAAATTTGTGACTTCTGGTAGATAAAAAACAAACAATAACACGATTACATACCTGTTATAGCTGCTGTTCGAGTATAAATATCATCCAAATTTGATAAAATTTGGTCAGCTTGGTGTTCTAACAAACATCGCTGATATACTTTGAAATAATTTCCCGAGCTCCACTCCTATTTGTTTTCCTCATATTTAACACGTTTTTTCGAAGTTTTGTCGACGTAGATTTGAAAAACATTAAAAAATGCAAAAGATATCAAGATAATTATCAAGTTGATGACAGCCGATGACATTTGATGTACCATGATTTAGTGTTGCCTTACTTTTGAATAATGTTAGTTCCTCAAATATTAATTTCATGACTTTATAGACAAGCTGTACGTTAAAAAAATATTGTATGATTAATTATTTCTGTTTCAATTCCAATTTAAGTATTTTATCTGGTAACACTCTTTCGTTAATGTCAAAATCAGTTGGTAAACATTGCTTTGGTCAAAAATGATGAAAAATGTCGCAAAATGCCGGTTACTTCTTGCGTGTGCGCATGATTTTAGTTCTCCGTCTATTTTGTATATTTTTGGTTGTTAAATGTCCAGCAATTTGAAATTATGATGTAGCAGAAATTGCTACAATAATATACATAAAAAATTAACAAAACCAACATGTTGGGTAGAAGGAATAATTTCCGGGGCCAATGTTCAGATGTCGCTAGCGTTCAAACAGGTTGGCTCTAAATTGCCTAGACAGGGCTCTCTTTACCAATTAAATACTTTACTCTTTGTACTGCACAGCCAACGCATCTCTGCTAGAAATGACGACAGTACAAAACAACGGAAAAAGTAGTGGCGGTAGTAACGGAACTAACGGAGGGTGGCACTGGTGGCTGATTGGAGGTGCGGCGGCATCGTCGCCCTTGAGCGTCGGTTGAATCACATCTAGCAGCATGAAATCGGACTTTCCTATGCTTCTACCATCATCCATCACATCAAGGAAGCAGAGAAAAGTGCGATAGCGTATTACTAGATGAGGTGCAATCCAAAGTCATTCCAGTCTATAAGTTATAAGATTCAAATTTAATTTCAGCTTATATCCATTTCAGATACCGTTTCTACCTCATGGACTGGTCACTATACAACATAGTGGCCAATGAAAAAGATGACGTCAGCTTCGTAGATCTTGAAGACATAATCGTCTTAGACAAGCACATATCGCCCAAGACAGACCTGCCTCACTGGTATAAACGCTACGGTAGAGAAGATATGGGCCCCGGCTTCTCTTTTGTCGTAGACAGGATCTGCCAACATCACCTCAGTGACCACAACATTTGGGCTGCCTGCTACATTTTAGCCGGAGACGATCAGCCATACTTATACCCTATACCAAAAGAGGTTAATGCATCTACTCCTCATTTATACAAGTTATTAAATGAATGTGTGAACGGTGAAGATAGATTTAAAACTATAACTAAATTGCAGCATGTTTTTGAAGACTTGTTGATGGACAAAAATGTTTTGGGGTACAGTGAGGTTGTTAGATGATGAAATCTTTTGTGGGGTGGCACTAGTGTCCTGTGATTGTTTTGTAAGTGCACCCCCCACACGATGCGGTGCGGGTGAACCGACCTTGTGTATTTTATCGGAGTTACTTCTCTTATCGCAGAGAAATCGGCGGTCTACCGTCCTTGTCGCATATAGTGAAGTGCAGAGTCGAGTCATATCCAAGTCGAACAAATGACTTCTTGTCGCGTTTATTGCATGCTGCTATTTCGGACTGGCTCAAGATGATTCTGCGTCGATGAGTGGTCACAGTACCATACTGTAACGCATTGTGTGGGCTGTCACGGATAAAGATTATTAGTGTAGAATTAAGAGTAAATTTTAAATTGTCTTGTATTAGCTGCACAGCGGGAAAAATGTTCTAATGTTGTATCCACTTCATCATTTGTTCTGTGTCTGGGTGTAATTTATCTATAATATGTTTGTATTTAGAAATATATAAGTAATAAAAATAATAATATTCCACAACTATCACACAACGCCATCTAGTCCCAAGCTAAGCAGAGCTTGTGTTATGGGTACTAGACAACTGATAAACATACTTATATATTTCTAAATACATACATATTATAGATAAATTACACCCAGACACAGAACAAAGAAAATAAAAAAAAAGAAATATATAAGTATGTTTATCAGTTGTCTAGTACCCATAACACAAGCTCTGCTTAGCTTGGGACTAGATGGCGTTGTGTGATAGTTGTGGAATATTATTATTATTACTTGTAGCAGAGCAATAGGTTGATAACACAATTTACTAACAATATTACAGGCTAACACCACCAAGCCCCTGTCCTGAATTAATGAAGCTACCCTAGCTTCATCTTCTAACTTCCCGCCATTTGTGGTGACTGTCAAATGTCATCAAAGACAGCTTAACTGCCTATCAGCTACCTGACTACTTGTGGATGTGAGACAGTGTTTAAATAATAATATCTATAAAATAGAGAAACTATAGCCCTTTCTTATTACTTATATTAGTTTTAATCAAAATGCTTAAACCAAAGAATTAACAACTAAGAAATATAAAATGTTTACCTAAACTTGTACAGTCGCCGTCAGATAATTATATCAGACAAGGTGACCAAATACTTCTGAACAATTTTAAATTTGTCAATTATTGCCATAAACTACAAGGTACAAGACTTACCTTTTTAATATCTTAACATTCATTATTTCATTAATATCTGAGCAGATGCTTGTCAATAATTTCTATACACACAACTAACCAAAAATATCGGAACACTTACCTACTTACAATTAGTTACAATACTTACATAAATCTTTCTTTCGGTGTAAAGAACAGTCTTTCGGTGTTCAAGTTCAAAAAGGCTGTTACCTGGATTTTATTCCGGGAGTTTTAAAAATTGGTTGTATATTGAGTTCAACGTGTTTTCTTCTAATTTTCACTTTGTATCCAATGATGTATGACTATGTATCTCATTGATTTATCTTTGGCGCTCACACCACCATATTTGAAAAATGGTGCCTAGTAGCAGTTTTTTGACAATATTTCCTTTCCAACTCATTTTTCAACAACATTAAACTATAGAAAACCTTTAATTTATGTCTTCACAATTTTTTGGTAAAATCAATAGTTTTGGCGTACGAGCGCCGCAAAATATTATTCATCTATACCAACCATGTATTTTTTGTAAATTTTACTATGCGTTGTAGCCGTTGTAGGTTTATGGAACGTCCTTTATAACACGCTCGTTCGTATTAGGTATGCTCAGTGTTTGTCTGCGTAGATACACTTGACGTTGTAAGTGTTCAGATATTTTGGATGGTTGTTTGTATAGAAATTATTGACAAGCATCTGCTCAGATAACGAAGTAATGAATGTTAAGATATTAATGCTAACTTTTGGTAAGGAACTTATTGACATTTTAAATTGTTCAGAAGTATTTGGTCACCTTGTCTGCTACAATCATTGAGGTATAAGTACGTTAGTACTTTTAACTCGATGGCTACAATATATCTGACGGCGACTGTACCTATGTTTTCGTTATCTTCTTTGTCATCTTGGTCTGACTTCCACTGACCTTCCCTTTCTAAGTGTACCATTTATATTTTTTCATATCTTTTCTACTATAAATGTGAGTATAAAAAAATGTGTAGGTATTTGGGAAAGTTGTTTGTTATCATGAGTACATACAATCACGTGTTTAAGTGAAGAGGCATTTTATTTACCCAGCATTGTATCAACATACACTCCTAAGGCACAGGGTCTTCCCTAGGTTAGGAGTCACAGGGTTTTTTTTTCTAGCCTTGTTCCAAAATTAACTGTAGGCTGTAGGTACATAAGCTTTGTAGCAACAATCTCATGTGAATATAATCTCGTTATGGTAAAATAATTATTGTGTTCTGAAATCTGTGATGTATGTACCGCCATATTTTTTTTTGTTTTAAAGCATGTTTATTATTGGTTGTGAAATATATTACTATTTAGATTTACGTTAAAGTTATATCGCATTTTATTTTGATCATTTCAAACAAATCTTAACCCACATCATCATTCCACTAAAGATGTTCACGTATTCGCGAGTTCGCGACCTATGGCTTTTGATAGGAAACGGTAAGTCACGGTTGGCCCTTTGTAACCAGTTTTAAAGGCTGCTTCGCAGTGCTTCAGTGAAGTAAAAATATTTTCCAACTACTTTTAATTTTTCAACAGGCAACACAGTATCAGTAAATTTTTTAAACCTATGGCAATATGCAAACAAAAACAAGTGACAGATGTCAGATCACAAAAATCAACAGCACGGTATCTTTGTAAAACTCGCCTTTGTATTTAATCAAGTGACCAGAATCTGTGCCAGAATACCATCAAAATAAGTAAAAACTGGTAGTAAATAGCAGAAATGAGTGATTCAGACGACGACAACATCGTACGCTATGGAACACAATTAGAACCATACGAAGAAGGTTAGTTTAATCTTTCAGTTTAATATTTTTGCAAGATTGCCATTATTGTTTCAATTTATTAGCTGTAGTACCTATATTCCTTTATATCACTGCTTGTATTTTATGTAGGGTACGCACTTAACTTGTATTTGGTGGAATTAACTCGGGAACTCATTTGAATTCTAAAGAATTGATAAAATCTCGTGTCGTAAATTCTGCTATCAACCGGCCTATTAGGACCATGCCACGCTCGCGTGGCTTCAGTGAAGTACTGTTACTATACAAAACATGAGTAAACGAAAGCCATAAGTTTAATGTAAGTACTCTGCGGCCTTAACCATTGGTATTTTACATTGTCAAAGTTACGTCTAATTTGTGAAAAAACCCAAGTACGAATTTTCTATAAGTAATACAGTTGCATTGTCTGCATACCTACAGTTGATATAATGTAAGTAAAATTTAAGAAAACAGGTTATTTGATTGGTGGATACACGGGTGGATAGGTATTACAAAATAAAACAAAGAATAGCTTTCAGATGTTTTTCCATAACCATTCAATCACCCAATAAATTGAAAAGACAATATCTGTCCTCTATTCTTTTATAATAATAATAATGCCATTGTTATTTTACTCATCGCTGCATCATAACCATTCTCGTATGCTCTAAAGATGTATGTGTGACAGTAAAGACAGGGTTATGTTTTTATGTTCTTATACACAACATTTAGCATGTGAACCTAGGATATTCCTTATATATCAGACTACTATTGCCTAATGATATGAGAACCAGTGCCTGGTAACAGAAATAAGAGTAATTTCGGAGATTTAGAATAAAAAATATTGTAATTTACTTACACAAATGAAATAAACTTCAGGGCTTACGCAGTTGACTTTTGAACTCCTGTTTGTCTTGTCCAAATAGCTGAAAGTGTTCTGAGCTGAATTCTGAGTAAAGATGGACTAGTTTCAAGGACTGATGTTAAAATGCAGCCAACAATGTGGACTTACGGACCTAGATTCTACATCTGAAAATCCTATTACTATTTAAGAACATAATTTCTTGGTTAACTGAACATACTAAGATTTATTTAAATTGGATAAAACAGTTGATAAATTCAAGGATTTTCTTTTACTTACCAGATCACACCAGCATCATGGGGAAAATTCAAAAACCGTGGGCAAGATCCAAAAGAAAGAGATTCTATAAGCTTATAGCAGCTAAAGTCAACCCAAAAACAGCTTATGAATTGTGCGACCATCAATGGCCAATAATTTGTCAATTAGTTCCTGAATTAAAATCAATCGCTCCATTAATTTCTAAAAAAAAGAAGAAGAAACAGCCCCAGATAAATTTGAAGGTACGAGATGAATTTCAGCCAATAGAACATCTTTCTAGAAAACACGAGCCTGATCAAGCACTCTTTTGGCATAGTCCTTGTGACGACCAACAAAACTCACAGGATACCGGTACAAGCTCGCATTACTGGGAATCAACCCGAAGAAGAGAAGGTTACCATTCTTCAAATGAGCTTGAAAGTAATCAAGAATCCTTGGATCAACCTTTTAGGCCCCCGCTAAGGTATACCCAGGAGGTTTTACATGCTTCCCAACATAATTATCGGGAAGAAACTGATTCATTGCAAGAGAGATGTTATGAGACAAATCAGAGGAAACAACATCATAATCACGAAAGAGAATCCTATTTGGAACCCTCACACAGTCGCAGGAGGTTGTTGTCACCTCACAAGGTCCCACCATCCTCCCATAGAGATTGTGGACAGCTGAACTCCTGGGAGAGAGATTATGCACCAGTTGATGCTCGTTCACGACTAAGGGCTCGTTCACCACCGAGGGCTCGTTCCCCACTGAGGGCTCGTTCCCCAATGAGAGCTCGATCCCCAATAAGGGCTCCATCCCCAATGAGAGCTCGATCCCCAATAAGGGCTCCATCCCCAATGAGAGCTCGATCCCCAATAAGGGCTCCTTCCCCAATGAGAGCTCGATCCCCAATAAGGGCTCCATCCCCAATGAGAACTTGTTCACCACTGATAGATCGTTCACCATTTCTGGCTCATTCCCCAATGAGGGTTCATTCACCACTGAGGTTTCGTTCACCACCGAGGGTTTGTTTACCACCGAGATCTCGTTCACCACTGAGGGTTCGTTCACCACCGATGGTTCGTTCACCACCAATGGTTCGTTTACCACCGAGGGCTCGTTCACCAGTGAGGGTTCATTCACCACCGAGGGCTCGTTCACCACTGAGGGCTCGACATGAAGAGATTCTAAAGTACAGCTCGAGTCATTCGTATAAACGCACCCAGATGAATTACATTGATGATGGTATGCAAGTACAAGTTAAAAATGGATTGAGGGCAGTAAACTGTTACTATAACGAAGCTAATGATGACAAACCTTCCGACCAACGTTATAAGAATAAGAAAACGACTTCGGAAGCTGAAGCATCAGTCAATTACTGGCCCGACCTTGATCGACCCTCACGATTAGGACTCCGGGACGAGACCCATCCACCAAAACAGGCTCGTACTTATAACTATCATGACGATAAAAGGTTCAGGGAAGATCCTAGGAACTACCAGAAAATCTCATGGGACAGTAGTGTTAACCTCGACTATGGGGACTCTGACCGGCCCTCGCGAGATGGGCTGCGGAATGAAACACAGCCGATGCTTACCATCTGTATTGATGATGATTCGGAAGAAGAATACAGGGGTCCAACTGATGTCATACCTGTCAACGAGGGCGAAGCTGATCGTTGGGGTCTTAAGTCAGAAACTCAGTCTCATTCTCCTTGGCACCAACCTGCAAAGCCTCAAGAAAGTTCCGAGAAGGAAGCAAATGTGAACAAGAATGACGAACCGATCCGTGTTGGTATATGCAACGTCATCCCCATGACCAAACAACAGATGACGTTGGTCCAACAATCTATTAACCGAGCTATAGTTAAGATCAAAGTACAGGATGCTGGACCAAAGTTTTTAGAAAGTAGTTTCAAAATTGGCTGGATTCGCATGATTTGCCAAAACCACGAAAGTCGAAAATGGCTTGAGAGGGTAGTCCCTTCACTTAAACCTTGGCCTGGAGCGTGGCTTTCAATAAAGACACAAGAAGCATTGCCTAAGACGATGACAGCAACCATTTTAATTCCGGACAAAGAGGGTGTACCCGTACCAACAGCTTTGGAACTACTCCGAGTGCAGAACCCAGGACTCAACACGAGTAATTGGAAAGTGTTTAAAGAGATGAAAACATACACTGGTACAATCGTACTTCTATCTATCGACGAAGCTTCGTTTGAGGCGCTAAAACTTGTTAATTTTGAAGCTAACCTAGGCATGAATAAAGTTACTTTTCGGGTTAAGTCTTGGCCTGGCAAAAAGCCTCTTTTGCCAACCCCAGATCTAAACCAAAGATTATATTTTGGGAAGAAGCCACCTGCACCGGCAGAAGTGCCATTAGCGTCTTCGTCTGCTTATACACAGCCACAATTGACACAAATAGACGCCAAAACAGGCACTGGTGAGACTGACGCTTTAACAGTTACAGAAAAAGTGCGTCGAAGAAAACCTCGTGGAAAAAGAAGAAAAAGACAGACAGAGACAGAGAGAGCACCAGAGGAGGACAAAAAAATGATTTCGATAAAAAATCTTTCTAATGATGAGAGCTTCTCTTCCTCGGATTGGGTAACGTGGTAACTTTTTAATGGTCACCCA
This sequence comes from Diarsia dahlii, assembly GCA_949775195.1. Taxonomy (NCBI): domain Eukaryota; kingdom Metazoa; phylum Arthropoda; class Insecta; order Lepidoptera; family Noctuidae; genus Diarsia; species Diarsia dahlii. The sequence goes on along the minus strand of OX459203.1, from coordinate 12,913,112 downwards.
TTGAACACGCTCAAGGCAAAGTGAAGTTACCATTACCATGTAATCCCACTGTTTTATTAAGTTATTACGACTTTCTCACTCGTTTTCAATAAAACTAGTGAATCCACACTATGTCACATGTGGGTTATGTTAATTATGTTAGATGTGTAACCGTAAAATTTAGGGATATAAAACGTCTTGTATAACATTTTGTAAAATACATGTAGTTTAATCTGGACGCACAGTAGTAGAAAACGGGTAAACATAGTCTTGTTCAAAGTGTAGTTTTTTATATACTTAATTAAACGAAACTGTTCACGTATACTACTAATGGCACTATTAACTGTCGTCCTTCATAATTTTATAGCTTTACTTTCATCATTGTTTCGTTATCCATTTGAGAGCTAATGTCATAAGGCGCGTCCACAACTGTGCACGTACACGAACAGTGTAATTCGCGTGCATCTTAGGAACATAGTATGGACAGTATGGACACCTCAGAATATTTTCGCGAACAGGTTGCAATCAGTTCACGTGTAAGTTACGTTACAGACTTACAGTGTCCACTTGTGTACACGAAACAGTGCGACTTGCGTACACGAACAGTGCGACTTTCGTACACGAACAGTGCGACTCGCGTGCATCTAAAGCCGTGTACGCGCGTACGAACATTGCGTTGCATGATACGCAAGAAATTGTTCGTACGTGCGTACACGGCGTGCAGTGTCCTCTCGCGAACACGAACAGTGCAGTTCGCGCGCATCTTAGTAAAGTAGTGTGGACACCTTTGGACAAGTTCGCAGTGTGGTGATAGTCGCGCCTATAAATCTCAAGTATTTTAATATTACCGCATCCAAAGTTAGTTTTAAGATGTAACTAAGGAGACTGCCTATAAATTCGATTAAGGTAAAAAAGATAATTTTGTTTTTTTTACACCACTGTCCAAAAATAAGTGTTATTAAGGGTCGTTTTTGCCACTTAAGCTTTCGTTAAAACCATATTTTACTAAGGTTACATACGAAAACAAAACGTTTTACGTTATGTTTGAATACATTTTTTACCCGACTACGGCGAAGCCAAAAGGAAGGGTAATGATTTTGGCAGTCTATGTATGTGTGTGTGTATGTGTTTATTCTTCGTAGTCGCATGCCACCTTGCTAATGGCAATTAGCAGCAGACTTCTGTATCAATGAGAACGCCATGAAGGAGCATCAGGTATCAGTGGCATGCGACTACGAAGAATATCAGACACGAATTTCTTGTTTTCTACTTTTAAGACCGCGATTTTGATAGTAGTCGGGTTTTAGATTTTTGAACTTAATTTTTTAATTAAATTCAAACATCAAGCCAAGCCAAGAGCACAGTGCTCTAGCTAGATTGTGTAGATTAATATTATTATTATTATTTTTAAATTTGATGATGGTTGCGGAATAAAAAGGTCCTAATGTATCCTAAAAAAGGCCAATTCACGCCTTAAGTTAGCTTACATATTTACGGCAGTATGTAAGGTTTAATGTCTACTACACTTGGGAGCAAATAAATCGAGCCACTACCTTTTTTCACGTAAAATGGTAAATATTTTTGGTAATATGGAACGTATCAATTCGAACTTTAGATCGCCTAAAAGTTTAGTTAATAACCTTTACAATGAGTGCGAGTCGGACTCGCGCACCGAGGGTTCCGTACAAACAAAGTTTAAAATTACTTAGAATATTTTTATTATGTGATGTAACTAAAAATTTATGGTTTTCGTAATTTTTCCTTTATCTATGCTATAAGACGTTGCTTCGTACCAAATTTCAAGATTCTGAGTTCACGGGAAGCACCCTGTAGGTTTTGATTCCCTTGCAAGTGTCGAAAATTTGCGGCATAAACGGCTGTATCTTTTGATTGCGTTGGCTTAGAAGTTTGATTTTTTCACAGCTTCAAGGGACAGTAGACCTGAGTAATTGATATAAATTTCAGCTTCATACCTCCACGCGTTCCTGAGAAAAAGGGTCTTGACAGACGGACGGACGGACAGACGGACAACAAAGTGATCCTATAAGGGTTCCGTTTTTTCCTTTTGAGGTACGGAACCCTAAAAATATTCTTAATAACTGGTATTACCCCCCGTGCCCTGATACATTCTTGTAGCCTATTAGTCATCGATCTGATCAGCGTTACGATGACATATTGTGGTATGTTCTCCCACTCTTCAAGCACAGCGACTTTAAGCTCGGGAATGGATGAAACAGCGGGAACCCTGGCTCGGACTCTCCGTTTTAGCTCGTCCCCTAGGTGTTCGATCGGGTTCAAATCGGGACTTCGTGCTGGCCATACCATTTGTTGAATCCCGATCGCAGACAAGTATTCCGTAACGATCTGCGCGGTATGAGGTCTCGCATTGTCATGCATAAACAAGAAATTTTCTCCGACAAAACCAGCATACGGCATTACGTGGTTTTCAAGAATGTCAGTTATGTATCGGTCAGCTGTTAATCCACGTCTACCACTGCCATCGTTGGCGGGGTCGACGAAGACAAGTTCCGTTTTTCCGTCTAGAGAAATTCCTCCCCACACCATACAAGAACCACCACCAAAACTCACAGTTTCTCGAATGCAACATTTGGCAAATCTTTCACCAGGACGTCTATACACTCGGTTTCTCCCGTCATTGCTAAAAAGACAGATTCTTGACTCGTCAGAAAACAAAACTGACCTCCAGTCTTCTAACGTCCAATTAATGTGTTCTCGAGCAAACTCCAAGCGAGATCGGCGATGAGCTACAGTCAATTTTGGGCCAGTTGCTGGTTTGTGTGATAATAAATTTCGTTCTTTTAGTCTTCGTCTCACTGTCCACCTACTGATTGAGACTCCTCGAACGTCACGTAACGCTTGCTGTAGCTGAACAGCATTAAGTCCACGGTCGCGCAACGAATTGGTTGCAATAAAGCGGTCGTCACGTTCTGTTGTTGCCCGTGGTCGGCCAGTTCCAGGTCGCCGAACAAAAGCACCAGTCTACAGATACCTGCGGTATACCCGCTGTACCTTTGAACGACTCAAATGAAGTCTGCGTGCCACTTCACGTTGTCCGTGTCCAACCTCAAGTAAAGCTACAACTTGGGCAGCTTCCGTCGGTGTAGTATCCATTTTATCAGGTTATTTTGATTACACAGACACAGATAAAGACAACAATAACAAGTAATATGGGTATGATTAACAAAAACCTCAAATTTAATCTTTTCTTAACAGAGTACAATAAAAATGTCATAAGCAAATTAAATGCGATAATTTTATTCTACCCTTTAAACTTTAATAAAAATGAAATTTTGACAACTAACTACCCTCATTGTAAAGGTTATTAAATACCCTTTTAGGCGATATATGTTTCGAATCGATGCGTTCCATAATACCAAAAATAATTACCATAATGCGTGAAAAAGGAAGTGGCTCGATTTATTTGCTCCCAAGTGTATTTATCGAAAGAAAACATTTTGTAATACCGTGGTTTAATTTCTGTTTCAATAACGTTCGCAAGGTTCCACTAATATTAGGCGACACCTAACATAATAATGCCTAACTAAAACACATAATAATATTTTAACAACCAGCTCTTACTACCGCACCCAGAGACGTTTAATGATTACTTAAGCCATCACTTAGTAGCCTTTTCCCAAGTTCTATGCTGAAGTCGGCTTCCAGTCTAACGGGTTGCAGCTGAGTACCAGTATTTTAGATGGAGCTACAGGCTACAGCATATCTGACCTCCACAACTTAAAAAAAAGAAATTTAAAACTGCATATTATTTACTCATTTAAGTATTTAGTTGTCGCTTAGTATTATGGAACACGAGCGTACAAATATGTTTGTTAGAATTTAAGTTTTTACGGGTCTAGACCAGAATTCCACTGTCTCTTCCATTTCTCCGTGCAAAGGAAGATACGAGTAGAGCGGTGCGAAGATGTGCAAGAATCAACCAATCACAAGAGAGAATAGAGGCGTGATGTGGATTACAATGAATGTGATTGGTTAATTCCCGCATGTCTTCCTCCGCGTGGATGCGCTAAGGTAGTAAGTCAGCGAAATTCAATTTTACGTTACTTACGTTTTCTACATTTTACCGGCCAGTGTCAGGTTTTATGTTGATTAAAATATGATTCTTGCACGTAATGCGTATGCATTTATAAATTGTCTACATTATAAAGGGAACGTCTGTGCAAAATTTCAGCTTTCTAAGTCCAAGGGTTTGGGCTGGGCGTTGATGAGTCAGTCAGTCAGGACTTCTCTTTTTATTTATATAGATATATAGATGGTCGCGAATGATATTTTAATCAACATAAAACCTATATTTAAAATGTCACTTACGGGATATCTTCCAATCTTCAATCAATTTTTCTTCTTTTCTTCTTTACAATCACAGAAGATATCCCGTAAGTGACATTTTAAATATAGTTATGAACCGTGAAAGCTTAAAACAACATAAAACCTGACACTGGCCTGAAAATTCGTGGGCTACCCTAGCGCTTGCCTAACAATTTATGCATTTGTTTGTTCTACCTCTATTATTGTTTATTGTTAATCTTTTATGTATGATCTGAGTATTAAATACATAAGTTATGTAATTAAAACTGTGTTTTATACCACTGCCCAATAACCAATATCAATTTAAATACTAGTCACAAATGACCATAACAGTAGATCACCAAAGTAGGTGTAGGTTATGCATCCAAGGGCACGCCACGATAGTGGCGGTAAGTCCCCTCTTTGAGGAGTGGCTAGAGAGGAGCCACGGCGCCCTCACCTTCCGTCTGACGCAGGTCCTCACCGGACACGGATGTTTCGGGAGGTACCTGCACCGAATCAGGCGGGAGGAAACGCCCGGATGCTTCCACTGCGAGGATCGACCGGAGGACACGGTGGAGCACACTGTGGAGGTGTGCCCTGCTTGGGCGGAGCCCCGCCGTGTTCTCGTAGCGGCGATCGGCGGCGGCGACCTCTCGCGTCCGGCCCTGGTGCAAGCCATGCTCCGGGGCGAGATGGAATCGCCTCCTTCTGCGAAGCAGTGATGCTAGCGAAGGAGGTGGCGGAACGAGAGAGGGAGAGAACCTCTCAACGTCCCAGCCGCCGCGGAAGGCGCTCCGGGCGTCGGGGGCCACGTGATGGCTTCCGGCCACCGTTGACGCGGGCCTGTGGACGGTGAGTAATGGGCTAGCTCGCCGTCCGGCCGTCGTCATGACGGCAACAGACCGTGTCGGCGGCGCGTTCGTGTTTCACGCGCGCCTCAAAGAGGGCCGCGGATTTTAGTACTACATGACGTGGCCTCGGCACAAGGGCAAAGAAGGAACATGGGTTCGGTTTTTAGTCAGTAGAAGTCTGACACTCCCCTTCGCTCTGCCCAAGAGCGGGGGCCCGGTCATTTGATGATTTTCCACACAAAAAAAAAAGGTCATGCATCCTCTTGGCCGTATGTCAATTCATTTGGAATCGGCGCAACATTTAAAAGAAAGAAAACATATTTATTTAGCACATGCCACAAGTGCACACCATAAACTGTTACAATAAAAATATAAAAGAAACTAAAAAACTAAACTGAAAAAAAGAGTGTGTGCATCTCACGACTGCGCCAAATAGGCTCAGCAAACTGCCAAGCAGCTAGTGCCTTCCTTCTTCTTCCATACTTCTGTATTAGGTACTCGTCATCTCATCAGACACCTCCTTTCTTACCATATCGTCCTTTACACAGTCCATGCATCGTTTATTCCTCTACTCACCCCCTTATACCCCTCCACATTCACTCAAATCATTCATCACGACATTTCCTTCTTTCCTCCGCATCACATGCCCATACCAAAGTAAGTGTATATCACCTTTCAATAGAAATAAAAGCCGAACAAAAAAAAAATCATCTGGCAAAAAAAAAATATTATAAATCTTTAGCCGACCTCCATTACAGCAAGCTATTAGAACATAAATATATAGCATAAATAGTTTATAACGTTCCCACTGCTGGGACACAAGCCTTCTCTTCATAAGAGGGAGTGGACCATAACCCGTCGCGCAGGCCCAGTACGGTTTGGTGGATCTACTTGTAGAGAAACGCTTACACACACATTGTGTATTCGTTTGAAGTTGCGAGCGCAGCGAGCTGCAGTTGTCCGTTACCTCTCAATACTAACGCACGCTATTCGATCGTTGTAACCCTGTGTAAATTAAAGAGATAACAGACCTTTGAACCTTTTAATTCTCTTTGTGAGTACAAAGAGAATTAAAAGGTTCAGCTCAGTTCAGGAACAGAAATGGGGCTGTAATCCGCCTACGCAAGCCTATTGCTGTTTGCTAGACATCGTCTCCACTTCTTCTCGAATCGCTGACTCAGATTTCGTCTTCTATAGCGACCTGGACAGCTCAAACGTTAGGTTTATCCCAGTTCTGAAAGGTATATACAGGTTTACGATGGAGCTCTATCGTTTGCCTAATTCAAGTCCTGGAAGATACAGGTGGACGATGCGCTGGAGAGAAGGTGTGGTATATCCTGTGTTAAGGTCCACACTCACGTCTTCAAGATGGGTCGATTATATCCCATCTAACCTGGAAATTGTTCCATATTCTCCTATTTACAAGGTTGAATTTACTTGACCATCAGATGAAGTGCCTTCAAAACGCAAGTACCAACAGGCGCCAGACCAGTTCGCAGTGGACGAGCATGGACGGCGTCGGTTCCATGGAGCGTTTACGGGCGGCTTCTCGGCGGGATTCGGGAACACTGTTGGCTCTCAAGAAGGCTGGACGCCTAGTACTTTTAAAAGCTCGCGAGCGGAAAAAGCTAAGCTTCCGGTGCGTTTTAATGTTCTTTTTGTTATCAGTGCTTGATGTAATATAGTTACGACTGTCACAAACTACTGCCTACTGTTTTCCATCACCGTTTTGATTCTGATAAAATAATGCCATCGTCCTCATACACAGCCCGAATGGCCAGCCCGTCGCCCACTGCTGGGTATAGGCTTCCCTTTTCTTTTGCCACACTTCCCGGTTCCGATCAGCATAGCTATTCACAAACAATCGAATCGAAACCGAATCGAATATATCGTAGTCTATCTCGCTCACTTTAAAAAAAAGATAGACATATATACGACTTGTCGAAATCGAAACCGAATCGAAGTGTTGTGAATAAGGGGCCAGATTCAAATGTTACCCGAATGTCATATTTCTTGTTAACATTATTGATACAGTACCAGCGCCCCGAAGACTTCATGGACGAGGAAGACCGAGGCGAGTTCGGCATAGCGCCGCGACAGGTGCAGACACAGAACGAGTTCTCTGGACAGAAGAGAGCGCATCGCACGCAATTCCACGACGGGCCTATACCGGGTGAGTCTTCTACTCGTCTGTTCAGAAGACCGTGGCAAGTTCGGCATAGCGCCGCGACAGGTCCAGACACAGAACGAGTTCTCCGGACAGAAGAGAGCGCATCGCACGCAGTTCCACGACGGGCCTATACCGGGTAAGTCTTCTACTCTTCGAAACTCTCTCTCTCTTCGAAAAAACAATGGTTTGGACCTCAGCACAGCATAATGCCAGATGGCAACACAGGTGGTACTTGACGCTGATTTTCAGCTGCAGCCCACGATTGCCATACGGTCGAAAACATTAACCAACACGATGTCTTAGAATTTAAAATGGATTAAACCTGTAATCCGTTTTTTCTCCAGTGTAGTTGCCTCCTACTCTAGCCATCCCCAAACAAAACAACCTCAAGATTTTTTTATTTATTTTTTTATTTTATTTAAGGGCTTTGTCGCTTAGCGACCGCATCGCCCAACCTCAAGATTCATTTTCATATCTATTCTACAGGCGAACCAGTGTTACAGCACCTAGTCCGCGCAGTCCACGAGACGGCCGCAGTGCGCATGCTCCGTGCGATGGGCTGGAAGGAGGGGCAGGGTACGGGGGAACGACTCAGCGGGAAGGGGAAGAGGAAAGCCAGGGAACAGCATAAAGTGTACGGGTGTTATATGCCGCCGGAGATCAGACAGGTAGTCTAGTCATTTGTGCAGTTTATTTTTGAGTAAAGCCATCTCGGTTCATGGCAGCCAGTTTTAACAGCCATGCAGAAAATATGTATGAGGCGAAGGACCAAGACAGAAATCCCTGAACTTTACATCCAGTCTCACCGGATGCAGCTGAATACCAGTATTTTATTTAGATGGAGCGACTGCTTTTCTGACCTCCACAACCTAGTTGGTAGTGGGTATACCCTGTGTAAGACCAGTTATTAGACCTCTGGACCACTCACTGACTATCTGTAACGACTCAAAGATCTACAAAGAATAGGGTAGTTGACAAAAAAAAATACTAATTAGTCCGTCAGATAAATAAGTAGATTTCCAAAAAATATTGAACACGTGTTTTTCCTTTTTTCACGTAAACAAAAAATGAAGATGATACAGTGCTTCGAAAAGTCGTGAAACGTCACAGGTTGGTCCATTTTTACCAGACTATGACGTCAAAAGCCCCCTCTCCATGGTCAAGCTTTATTTTCGTAAATTTTTATTAATTTGATAAAACAAAAAACACTTATCCAATATTTTTCGATAATCTAACTGACGGACTAAACAGAATCATGTTTTTTTTTAGTCAGTCAACTACCTTAGACTAATATTTGCAGATTAAGACTATTATTTGCAGATCTTTTTGGAAAACGTTTATTGTTGTATGGTCCAGAATAATGTACTACATCATATGTACATTCTTCCCCTATTTTTAACCTCTCAATAACTCCATTACAGACACAAGAAGACCAAACTCAAGCTGAAGACGAGGAAGAAGACAGTACAGACTCCGAATTTGACTTCGACACCCTATTCGCGCCAGACGACTATGAGCCTTATATCCTGAACCGTAAGAACGATCGCTTTGGACTCGGGTATTCGGGGCTAAGCCGGCATTCTGTACTGGGCAACTTGACTGGAGAATATGGAAGCGAAGCTGGATCTTCGAGAAGTCATTTGGTTATGAAGGATAAAGGGAAACGGGTAAGAAAATTATACTACCTATCCTTACATAGTATAAAACAAAGTCGCTATTTTTGTCTGTTTGTTTGTCTGTATGCTTAAATCTTTAAAACTACGCAACGGATTTTGATGCGGTTTTTTTTAATAGACAGAGTGATTCAAGAGGAAGGTTTTAGTATATAATTTGAACGACATCCACGCGGAAGCCGCGGGCATCAGCTAGTTAATTACAATATTAATCAATTTTGCAACCAAGATTATGCCTGGACCTTAAGGCGACATTAGCTGCCCGCGACCTTGAGCGCGCGCTTAACTCATCGCCTAAACAAATAAGGTTGAAAATGGGGATGCGTTTGATTCTCGTGACTGCCAAAATGAACGATAGTTCGCAGATTTAATTTATAAAAAAAAAAATACGCTGTAATGTTAAAATATTTTTACATATGTCTTTAGTTGCTTAAATTTGCTTTCAGATAGTAAAAAAAAAAATAACAGTTATCACTCAAAATATTGAGCAATTCGAGACGAAAAAGTTTTTTCGTGTGATTTTTTTGTGATTTTGTGATTTTTTTTTTCGAGGTTCTCGATTAATTTTAGAAAATATTTTTGCATAAGTCTTTTACCTATACATTTGACTATACACTGTATTTTTTTTGGAATTGTAATAAGTAGCAATACGGCTAACTCTGCAACGAAAAACAGGTCGTTTTTACGGTGTCCCTCTTATCTGCGCCTTAAAAGAGACTAACGCCCGAATACTCGAACGTCACTCAATTATAAGTAGCCCTCAAAACTCGTGCTATCTCTGTCACTCTGCGTTAAAGTAACAAAGACAGCACGAGATTTAAGTGCAACTTAAAATTGAGTGACGTTCGAGTATTCGGGCGTTAGACCTCTGAGTTTGTTTCAGATGTTTCTTCTCAATGTAGTCAGGTACGGGACACTAGCCCTAAAAAATACACGTAAAAGTGTTTGTCAAAACCTATTTTTGCAAAATAAAGATCGTTTGAACATTTAAACAATTTACCACATCTAGAATGATGAATCCTACTATGTAATATGTATTACTAACTGATGCCCGCGGCTTCACCCGCGTGGATGTCGTTCAAATTATATACTAAAACCTTCCTCTTGAATCACTCTATCTATTAAAAAAAACCGCATCAAAATCCGTTGCGTAGTTTTAAAGATTTAAGCATACAGACAAAAATAGCGACTTTGTTTTTACCCGACTACGGCAAAGCCAAAGGAGGGTTATGATTTTGACTGGCTATGTATGTATGTATGTATGTATGTATGTGTGTATCTTCATCTGTTCCCTCCTAGCTTCTAATCTACTTAACGGAACTCGACATATGAGGTATCGTTAGAACCGTCTTAATTATCCGCTGAACATAGGCTACGTGACGTGTCACAAAAAGCGATTTGGCGCCCTCTAGCGGACAAAAAGTAAGGCTTAAAAATAAAAATGGAGATAATACGCCGTGTTTGGTATCATTTGAAAGGGCCTCACTTGTACATTTCCAAAATATTGTTCAAATTTAAAATCACGCCCTCTAGCGGACAAAAAGTCATGAGTAATAAAAAAATTAACACCAAAATTGTTTAAATAAAAAAAAGTAAAAAACTAAAACCCGACTACGACAAAAAAAACGACGCTGAAAAAGTATGAAACAAGATTTTCAGGATAGAACAAAAAGAAAAGCCGTAGTCACACGTTATAGGTACCAACCTAAACACTTTAATACCGTGTGACTACGGCTTTTCTTTTTGTTCTATCCTGAAAATCTTGTTTCATACTTTTTCAGCGTCGTTTTTATACTATGTAAGGAAGGATAATTGCGCAAGTTTGTGAGTATATAATGTATGTATGTATGGGTGGATGGATGAATTGATGGATGTTTGTTACTCTTTCACACAAAAACTACTGAACGGATTTGGATAAAATTTTGTACACAGATAGTTTCTAACCTGGATTAACACATAGGATAGTTTTTATCTCGATTTCATCTTCCCGTGGGACAATTTACGAGTTGTAGCGGGCGAAGCCGCTGGCAATACCTAGTTAGGAATAATCAGAGGTTGGTGGTTCACTTATTGTGGCAAAACTAAGTCGAATTTACTTCTCAAAATACTCGTATTATTGTCAGGTATCAATCCGCGGCCAAGCATTCGGTGTGGGCGCATTCGAGGCAGATGATGAAGATATCTACGCGAGAGAAGACATGTCCCACTACGACTTCTCTATCGGAGGTCCCGCGCCCACCAGTGAGAAGAAGAAGCCAGTTCCGAAGAGTGGTCATGTAAGTAGGACTTTATTTTGTTCGTAAACTATCGAACTTGCATGGTAAATGTAAATAATGAATACGGTAACAGGGTCTGGACTTAAGCCGGCTTTTGAATATGGGATGTAATATATAGTACAACCCGGGATTACTCATGTTCACACTGTAAGATATATATTATAGCACGGTGTGAACGGTCACGTACAAAATGTATGACGAGCGATAAAATATTATATCTCAAGATGTAATATAATTATATTATATTATATCCCATAGTCAAAAGCCGGCTTTATGCTCTTACAAGCATTCTGAATGTTACTTTTACAAACTGGAAAACAAAAAGCCTCGCCAAATGGAAAAAATCTTAAAAATCAACTTTACCGTTGAGAACTCCAGAATTGGAGATGGGCCTACTTCTGAGGCCACTGTCAGCCATAGACCTTTGAACGAGTAACTAAAACCTCAATCGATAGCGCACATAATCTTGTATCAAAAAAATTTAGCATTGTTTTTTTATTTTTTTTTATTTAATATGGGCTTACTCTTGACCTCAATCTTGCCCTAAGGGCAGAGATGAGGTCGACGATGGAACGAGCTTACCCAGTAGAAGCCTATTTACTCGCGACTTAAATAGATTGGGGTTATATGAACTCGGGAAAACCGACGCAGGCAGGGTGTTCCACTCCTTGGCTGTGCGCATAATGAAAGACTTAGCAAAACGCTTCGCTTTTATTTATTTTTTGCTTTTATTTATGCATGTGGAAGTAAATAGCTTGAAATTTAGGAAAAAATACAGTTGCATATCGTCATCTGCCGAGGTTGATTTTTAGTCTAACCGGGTGCAGCTGAATACCAGTTGTTTTCGTGCAGTAACTGCCTAACTGATTTACACAACACCGTGGACTCTTCCCTGCTAAGCAGGTATCCTTTTCCCTATAACCTATAAGCCACACAGTGCAATAATATGCTATTTAATTTAGTGAAACATACCTTAGCAAAGGCTACGTAGATAATGAAATACTCTATTGGGGCTGATATTTGATGTTAAACTCAAAGTTCAAAAATATAACCTTCACCTTCAGTTAATTAATACTATTCCATTTTCAGGTCATACAAGGCTTCGTGAAAGCCAGCAAGCCGTTACCATCAGTGCCTGCCTACCCCGCCCCAGCGTTACCGCGTGACTATGTAGCCGCGGTGGCTGGCGCCAGGCGCTCCCGGTTCGAACCTACCACGCATCAACCTAGAGACCAAGGTATGCAGTTATATAAGTTCCCATTAAAATAGGTGGACAAATTTTAACACAGCGTTCAGTAGCTCTAACCAAAGATATCTGAACAAAAAAAAAACATTAAATATAGTGTTTTCTTTTTACTTAAAATAATAAATTGCCGGCACTCTAGATAGAACAAACTCATCCTTTATGAGTAGGAACTTAAATGCGTTTTTCTTATATTTTTTTTTACCATCGTCCTTATTTTGGTGGTCTGAATGATTCCTGAAAGGAGAATGCCAGCGGCACTATGGGCAAATGTACTCAATTCAACATTGTTGTGTGTTCATCAAATCATCTTTAAAATACTCGATGGCATGTCTAAAATACTATCTCAAAAGATTGAACACAATCGACAATGGCATTTTCGAGATATTTACAAAAATGAAATGACTATTTTTAGGTTATGCTCAACCAATAATTAGTTGAAAAAAAACTATTTGAAAGGGTCTGAATGGGTTTACGAGTGAGCTTTGTGTCTTTAAAGCATAATTTTTGTAAAATCTGTAACGGTTTAGCCATTTTAAGTGGCCCGTGTCTGGTGACCACCTGTGACTAACTCACCAAGTCTAACTGATTTACATTTTGAGCAATTTAAAATCATATCCTCGCGTTTCATGAAATTGCAAAGCATGGAAGCAATCATTACTAAGATAATCAATTGCTCAGTGTTATTTGTAGATAATATTCAAATCTTAAGGTAGTGCAAAACATGAAATTGTCTTTGTAAGTAGGGTGGAAAGGGAAAATACATAATACTAAATACAATAAACGAAAGAATGATTATTTCTGGACTTTATTTTATTCATCTAAAAATAGTGTATCCAAAAATGGAGCTGAACCACTAACATTGTTATAACGTGCCCGGCTTAAATAGGTACCATACTATGCACATTACATGCACACAGCAACCTTCAGTTCTTCTCCGTCCCAAAAGTTGTTATTCAAATAAATATTGCAGATCCGGGCACTCTAAGGAACATAATTATATTTTGTGGCGCCGCGCTGTATCAATAATCCTTTAACTATTGATGATACCAATAGACGCTCATTATTGTTGCGTTTGGTGTGGCAGCAACACGTTTATATGTTCTTGAATTAACCTTATTAACAATCCATAATACTGGTCGACCAGGGTTCTGGCAGGAGGGGTGGCATTGGAATGTTAAAATCTTGTTCAATATGTGTCTGAGATCGGTTTTGGGTAGCAGAATCTTCCACTCAGTCAGCATCGTGAGTTTGTCTGGTTGCAGTTATCCAGCATGTTCGGCAAACGCTTTCCAGGCGTGACACCTGTAAATCAAAACAATGACTTGTTTATAATTTGAACAGCCTGTATTGTACAATCACTAGTAAGATAACAGTAAACAGTGTGGACTAGTGTAGTACGCAAGGGAATTTGTAGCTGATAGGCTAGAAAAACAAGGTAACGTCCTCAATCGTATGTGTATAAAAAATATTGTATATTACCTGATGAGATAGTACCCCTCGCAGTAATAATTAATTCTTTGTGGGCAGTCTAATGGCACTCGGTGAGTTCTTGATCTCAGTACGGAAACCCCACAGCCGTAGCAGACGGCCGTTTGTCCTACTGCAGGTGTCAACTGTCCCTGGTATGTGAGTGTATTTTGCAACAGTGTAACACACTCCTGACACAATGTGCCTTCGGTTGACAGCTGAAAAAAACATATTTAAATAATTATATTTCTGTACAACTAATCTTAAATGATAGGTACCTACTACATACAATTAATATCCTCGAATACACACTGATTAAAATAAACCATCTCAGTTAATAAGTTGGTTATTAACCACACATCAGTATGAGGTTCCTAGCTATATAAGTTATATTAAAATCCGGTAACTCAACTGGTGAGGTGATAAACTAACACACACAATATGTATTTTACTTTTTCCCTCTAAGATTTGTTATTTGGTACATAAACATAAAAGTACAGTTCCTAAATAAAAAACACCATTCTACGTTAAAAGACAATGTTTACTCTTACCGGTGTTGGTGAGATCCAGACTCGTAAAATGTTCATGATGTTATTCGGAATCTCCGACAACATACGTCTGTGCATGTGTTGCGTTAATCTCAAAGAACAGTTGAGACATCGCACCACAGTTGCACTCGCCATGATCACAACACAAAAAGTCCTGTATTTAGTTATAAAAAACACACGGTGCAGCGGCGTTAGAATTATGTTTATTGTCAATGGGTTGGCAGCATTAACGGAGTAACTAAAAGGTTCGACTCGAAGCACAATGTAACAAAACCAGCAAAAATGACATACCGTCATACTGTATTGTAAAAATATGACAAACGCACAATAAATGTTAATGTACCCGCACTACGAGTAACATGTCATAATCCCTAGTATTGACAGGCGATAGTAAAAAAATGGCGTACTTTGACGTCGGAAATATAAAAGTACTCATTTATTGTTTGAAAACCTATCCCATTGTAAATAATCGTTGATACTTATTTAAAAAATGTATTTTTATTTTAGATATTTAATGCCGTTTTAGGTTTTGATACACAAGTCATTTATCAAGAGTACTGTACGCTGGCATTCTCCTTTGTCCACCTATTTTAATGGGACCATAAAATTATAATACCCATTATGTTAATGTTATTACCAGTGATCGGAATAGGTAGAGCTATTTAGGTTCATTGACCGCAAACATATGTATATTCCACGGTATTCCGACTGATACTACGGGATTTTATTGAATTTCATTATTTTTGTCAATATGTATAAAAATGGTTTATGTATTTATTATTATTTTACTATTTAAAAACCAAATCCCTGGAGTCGGGGAATATCCATATTATTCTAACCCATAACAAGTACATAAAACAGCTCTACCTATTCCGATCTATGGTAGGTAATTACAGATATGAAATGCAGCAATTTCACATAGGACGATAAAATTAGAGTTCTAGCAAAGTATGTCATAATCAGGCTATAATGTTACCCCCTGCCTCGTTGATCTAGTGTCCGCAATCGCATTTGCTGAGCATGAGGACCTGGGTTCAATCCCCGGGTCGGGCAAAGTGTTAAAGCGAATTTCTCAATAGTAGCCGCGGGGTCTTGATTTGTCTGTTTGATGACAATAGGGTCACCCTCTCCTAGATAGGCCTTTAAAATAACTGGCATAATGTGTGTACTATTAGGTACACCCCTGATCCTACACAGATGACCTCATAAGAGACCGAAGCCTACAAAAATCTAACTTTAACCCTTAATCTTTCACAGGACTAGGCCGTCACGAGCTATCAGCGAAGGCCCGCGGCGAGCTACTAGGCGAGGCTCCCTTACCGACTCCTACACCCCCTACACCCCCACCCACACAGACAAACAACCCCACAGAAGACCCCATAGCCAAACTCCTCGGCAAAACCGTCAATTTCGTCACTTTAACAGAAAGTACAGAATTAGACTATATCCCTATAAAAGATTCAGGAAAAGACTTAACAAGGGTCTTTAAACCTTTTACTGGGAACCCTGAAAAACAGAAGAGGTATGAACGCTTTGTGGCAAACAAGGGGGTGTTGGAAAGAGATGGGGATACCGACAAGTTGCTGGAGTGGGAGCGAGAAAGAGAGATGGTGGAATTTGAGCAGGCTGCGAAGTTGTATCGGCCTTTGAGTGGTATTATGGGCGATCGGTGAGTTACTGTTTTTATTGTATTTTTTATAGTATCACGCTTATGTATAATTGGCTAGGCATCCACTAGTCCTTTTTGTAAAAGGACCGAGCTTATTGATGTTCACCGGACACAAAAACTTCTGAAATAGAAAATTTCAGAAGCCACGTTTGGTGGTAACGCTGAACCTCCCAGGCAGTCACTGAACTCATATACTGAGTTTTTAAACTTTTCGTATAACATAATATTTCCAATTATATCGATGTTGGGTCGAGCTAGATCAGTGGTCCTGGCTCGCCTGTAAGTGGCCCTAAATCGAAAGATTTGGAGGTCACGTCGGGAGGCCTTTGCCCAGCAGTGGCATTACACAGGCTTACCGTAACAGCAAACTTCCAATTGCGCCACAGTTTTTTAATACAAAATGTTGCCGAAGTAAAGTTCGAAATTATAAAACAGGTCAATCGAGAATATTCAACTTAGCCAGCACCTTTATAAATTACAGATTCACCCACGCCTCAGAACCAGACGACAGCACAAATCCTCTGACTGCCGTGGCCAGAAGCTCTACAAACCACGGCCTAGCTACCAAGGAACAGATGGAGGCAGCTGCGAGCGGTGTGTACGGCGTCATGACGCGCCAACACTCGCAGTGGCGACCTGAAGCGATGCTGTGCAGGAGATTCAATGTACCTGAGATAGGGGGAGACAGGTATATGTCTTGTAGACTAGAATAGTGTGATTCTTCCTCATTGATATGACTTGGAGTCTTCAGGGGGCCACGTCAAGAAGATGTCGTTTGAAGCTTTGGGCAAGTTCAAATACGCAGGGCCAAACCAAATAAGCTAGAGAAACCGCGCAATGTAGAGAAAAAGTAGTAACGGTTTTTTTGAGGATGGCCTCAAAAGTATTTTTATAAACTTTTTTTTGTCTATATGAATGGTTAAAAAAAGTACATCTGAAGTGGCCCTATAAACAAGTGTATAAACTACATTTTCGAAAATCATCCAATCTCACTTGTCCACAGAAACGAAAAGAAGAAAGAAGACCGACCAAAAGTGTCCTACTCAATATACTCATATATGGAGTCTTCAGTTCACGATAAAGACAGTTTCGCCAAAGAACAAAGCAAATTCAGCGGCTCCAAGTCTTTAACCACCAGTATCTTACCTAAAACTGATCAGATTGCTCAAAAACCTGATCTGGTTAAGCCATCTGACCAAGATATCGGTCAGACTGCTCAAAAAGTAGTCAAAAACATTGAGCCAGCCACTGGATTCAGTAAAAGACTAACAGTAGCCGAATTATTCCTAAAAGAATCGGAGAAAACTAAAAATCAAGGCGCTGAAGTCTTGGAAACGATAAATAAATTCGATAAAATGGACCTCTACAAATCCATCTTTCTAAGCGACAGTGAGGAAGAAGAAGAATATAAAGATACAAGCAAAAATAAAGAAGGAATAGACTTTATAGATGCTCCTAAAAATGTAGAAAGGAATACTTCTCCACCACGAGGTATATTTGCTAACATAGACTTTGACGAACTGAACTCCTGGAGAAGAATTGAAGAAACAACCGAAAAACCTGAAGAAACTAGCATAAAGATTAAATTTACAAAACCTACAGCTAAAAACTCTGAAGAATCAAGCACAAAAGACGAAAGTAAAAAGGTAAATGAAGAAGAAGCAATGTACGGGCCAAAAATACCAGAAAATTTGCAAAAAAGATTAGAAGCTCAAGCTAGTAATGATATAACAGAAACTATAGATGTAAACTCTTCGTCCAGCGAAGACTCGTGGGTCGATGTCAATGAAGTGAAGACTAAAAAGCAGAAAAAGAAAAAGTCTAAGAAACATAAGTCTAAGCATAAGAAGAAGTCTAAAAGTAAAAAGAAGGATAGATAAGTTGTTGTTAACAAATTCCCCAACGGCTGCGGGTTGTTCGATAGAGATACCCTATGGCCTCAGCACAAAGGGCTAAGAAGGAACATGGGTGGTTTTTAGTCAGTAGATGTCTGACGCTCCTTACCGCTCTACCCAGAGCGGGAGGAGTCATGTAATGATTTCCCACCCTCCAAAAAAATAAGGATAATAAATAAGTTAAAATGTAGATAAATGAATTTTCAGGGCCTATTTTTCAGTTTCTATTTTTGGCAATATTTTTAGGGCTAGGTACACTTTCAATTTAACGTGCTTTCTGAGACTATTATAGTAGGGGTCTCAATTCGTAATGTCATGGTCACCCATCACCAGACGGGCCTCGGTAAGCGTAGCTTAACCTCCTCTCGACTCGTGCAGCAGTTTTTTCCTAGCATCGAACTCCTATTCTTACTGTATTACATGTCACTTATAAAAAAGCCCTAAAAAAATAGCTCATAAAATTACAATAAAATCCCATGTTATGAATAAAACATTATTTTTTATTTAAAACCTGTTTTATTTTATTCCATCATCATCTAGCTAGCCTTTTCCCAACTTACTTTAGAGTTGGCTTGCAGTCTAACCGGATGCAGCTGAAGACCAATTTTTACATGGAGCGACTGCCCATTTGACCTCAATAACCCAGTTAGTACTAGGTAATACGAATCTCATAGTAAGACTGGTTGTCAGTCCTCCAGGCCACTGACAACTTGTAACAAATACCTAAGATCTTTATATGGTAGCAAAGACCAACAGCTTAACAGTGAAACCTGGTTAAGTGAGACCTCCAAGGGACCTGAAAATTTGTCTCACTAATGGGCCTACTACACGCACGCACTTCCCCACAGTTTTCGTTCACACTTCACAGTACATCGCGCGTATGGTTGGTAAAACTGTATTACCATTACAAACCACACGCGCGATGTACTGTGTGCACCGTGTAATCCCGCAGGCAAAACTGTGGGGAAGTGCGTGCGTGTAGTAGGCCCATTAGAGGTATTCCACTTACCCAGTGTCTCAGATATCCAAGTCTGTCTCATGGGACCTCAGTATGAGTTCCAGTTATGGAGGTTTCTCACTTATCCCAGGTACCTGTTACCCAAGTTTCACCGTGCTCTCCGAAGCACGGAGGAAAGTCGATATGTAATGGGTGGACCTACAGACCAACCTAGGCAAGCACGGGTTAACCTAAAGATCGACTCGAGCAGCAGTTGATAGTATTAGGCAACGAGCTCCTCGAAAATATAGCTCATATATTTACAATTAAATCCCATATTCTTATTCCTTTCCCTAAATAGCAACTGTATGAATAAATAGTTGATTTTACAACAAGTGCACAAA
This sequence comes from Diarsia dahlii, assembly GCA_949775195.1. Classification (NCBI taxonomy): domain Eukaryota; kingdom Metazoa; phylum Arthropoda; class Insecta; order Lepidoptera; family Noctuidae; genus Diarsia; species Diarsia dahlii. The sequence continues at coordinate 12,893,671 of OX459203.1, read as the reverse complement.
ACGAACCATTTTTATCCGAGACTTTTATCAGCCCGAGTCGAAGGCGAGGGCTGATAGTAATTAGGGATTGCAAATATTCGATAATTTTAGTATTCGAATAAATTTTCAGCTTTATTCGAATAATATTCGAATACTCCAGAAAATTTAAGAATTTATATAATTTCTAACATTTTGATTGTGATACGTGTTTTCGTTTTAACATTTGATACGTGTTTTTTGTTATATCAAATTAATAAAAATTGACGAAAATAAAACGTGTCAAAGAAAAAGAGTGGGGGCTTTTGGCGTCACTTAGTGGGTAAAAAAGTACTAACCTTGTGACGTCACACGACTTTACACGACTTTTCGAAGCACTGTATCGTCTTCATCTTTTGTTTACGCGAAAAAAGAAAAAATACGTGTCCATTATCTAAAAGAAATCTATCAGATGGACTAATTTGATTTTTTTGGTGAAATACCCTATTGTTATATGAATTGTAATATGAATCGTTATAAGAATCATAAAATGAATCATAATATGAATCATAATATGAATCACAATATGAATCATAATATGAATCATAATATGAATCATAATATTAATCATAATATGAATCATAATATGAATCATAATATGAATCATAATATGAATCGTTATAGATATCATAATATGAATTGTTATATGAATTGTAATATGAATCGTAATATGAATTGTAATATGAATCGTAATATGAATTGTACTATGAATCGTAATATGAATCGTAATATGAATGTAATAAGAATCGTTATATGAATTGTAATATGAATCGTAATGTGAATTGTTTTATGAATTTATGAATATGAATTGTAATATGAATCGTAATAAGAATTATAATAGGAATTGTTTTATGAATCGTTATATGAATCGTAATATGAATCGTTATAAGAATCATAAAATGAATCATAATATGAATCATAATATGAATCGTTATAGGTATCATAATATGAATTGTAATATGAATCGTAATATGAATTGTACTATGAATCGTAATATGAATCGTAATATGAATGTAATAAGAATCGTTATATGAATTGTAATATGAATCGTAATGTGAATTGTTTTATGAATTTATGAATATGAATTGTAATATGAATCGTAATAAGAATTATAATAGGAATTGTTTTATGAATCGTAATGTGAATTGTTTTATGAATTTATGAATATGAATTGTAATATGAATCGTAATAAGAATTATAATAGGAATTGTTTTATGAATCGTTATATGAATCGTTATATGAATCATAATATGAATCATAATATGAATCATAATATGAATCATAATATGAATCATAATATGAATCATAATATGAATCATAATATGAATCATAATATGAATCATAATATGAATCATAATATGAATCATAATATGAATCGTTATAGATATCATAACATGAATCGTTATATGAATTGTAATATGAATCGTAATATGAATCGTAATATGAATTGTACTATGAATCGTAATATGAATCGTAATATGAATTGTAATAAGAATCGTTATATGAATTGTAATATGAATTGTAATAAGAATCGTTATATGAATTGTAATATGAATTGTAATATGAATCGTAATATGAATCGTTATATGAATTTGTAGCGACGTTGCACCTCATAGTGCCATGCACTCTTATACTGTCTGGATTTTTCTCGCTAAAAAGCAATATATTCGAAATGACACAGACAGAACTTAAAATTATAATAAAAATGACAACTTTTTTTCCAGATCTGATCAGTTGATCTGAGTTTCATTTTCAAGTATTCTTAAGCCCTTGTCCAGATAGCTACTCAACGCTAAATTGGTGACCCCGACGCGACGCCCGTGAAAACTGAACTCTAAACTCATCATCATGCCGAACGATACCGAAGATTTCAGCGATTGTCAAGGCAGCGCAGCAATGAAGAACCTCTCCTCTATTCTGTAATATTCTGTATATTATGTGTATGTTTATTATAGGTATATTGTGCAGACTGGGCACACTTGTGCACTGGGTTGGTGGGGAATAAGACCACTGGTTGCTTGTAGTTTCTTCTTTTTATTAGGAGAGTTTCTTACTGAAGTAGTAGCTGGATTCGGAATGATTTTACAACCAAAATGTTCCCATTTTTATATACAAATTTCTAAGGCGCTGGCCAATCATAATTAAGTGTTTGCGCATGCGCAATGGCCTCTATATACAATTTGGCGCCGAAAAATTACTATTTCTGCGCGGGAAATTTTAGTATGCTATTTTTAGTGGTAAAACATCCCTTACAAAATATAACATATTTTCCTAATCTTAGGACTAACTTATATTACATAATAAACACAAAAACTATACAAAAAACCATAAAATTACAAAATTACTGAAACGGTTCTCGTTAAAGTAACGCAACGCAGTAGCTAAGCTTCGTGAACTGTGAACCTAAACACTAGCGCCGCTAGGCGGCAGGAATGCACAACTTAAGATTATGCCTTTACTATATTATAAACTGGGCTACACTAGCGCCGCTAGGCGGCAGGAATGTAAATCACTTATAACATCAAGCCTGATGGGCGTAAGTAGAGCTAATGCTATCTTAAAAACACTTATAAACATCGTAATAAACTAATTCTAACGCTATTCAAATAATATCACAACATTTACGTATCGTCACTAACGTCTATGTAACACTGCACTATTTTTCACTGTCCCGCACATCACTCCCGCAGTGCGACCGCGTCGCATCAGCTGCCGGTGCGGGCTCGACGTCCGTAGACAGGGGCAGGATCACCAGCTTCCTCACTGGCCGGCGCAGGATACCTCCTCTGGTCAGCACGTCCACCGTTCGCACGACGTCGTCGGGGCCTGGATACGTAGCGACGACTCTTCCTCGGATCCACACGTTGCGGGGCAGGTTCGGGTCGACGATCTGTACGAGGTCATTGACCTGTACTGCTCGACCTCGTCCGTGGGGCTCCCGCCGGTGTTGGAGCTCAGGGAGATACTCCTTGACCCAGCGTAGCCAGAAGACGTCGGCTAGCCTTTGCGCGGCTCGCCAGCTGGATCGTGAGATGGTGTCTTGCTCGGTGAAGGTGCCTAGCTGCGGCACTCGCCCTGGTCCCCCCAACAAGAAGTGGTTAGGAGTGAGGGCTTCCGGATCTTCTGGGCTGACTGAGACGTGAGTCAGCGGACGACTGTTGACGGTGTACTCTACTTCGGCGAGTAGAGTCGTGAGGACTTCTTCTGCTGGATGACGTTCGTGTAACGTCGCGGTGAGCGCCGTCTTTACTGAGCGAACCATTCGCTCCTAAGCTCCGCCCATGAATGGAGCCCCAGGCGGAATGTAGCGCCAGGATATGGTCCTCTTCGCCGCTTCCTCTGCAGTCGCTGTGTCGATCGCTTGTCTTAGTTCCTTGTCGGCAGCCTTTAGGTTGGTGCCGTTATCCGACCAGATTTCGGTCGGGCAGCCTCGTCGTGCGATCAGCCTTCTGACCGCCATTACCGCAGAGTCGGCGCTGAGCGAACCGGCGACTTCCAGGTGTATTGCTCGCGTCGTGAGACATGTGAAGATAGCCACATATCTCTTCTGTTGAGTTCGTCCGACGGTCACGGAGAGGGGTCCGAAGTAGTCGACTCCGGTGAAGGTGAAGGGTCGCTTGTGATGAGGTAAGCGACACGCTGGCAGGTCCCCAGTTCTCGGATGCGGTGGTACTTGTGTCTTCATTCTGCAGAACAGGCATCGTCGCAGTAGTGTGCGTGTGATAGGGCGTAGTCTTAATACCCAATACTGTTGTCTGCACTCGTTGACTGTGGCTTCTACGCCGGAGTGATGTAGTTGCCGATGAATACCCAGTATCCAGAGCTTGACTGTAGGATGATCACCGTCGATTACCAGCGGGTTTTTGAATTCTTCCTTCATATCTTTGATCGCTTGAATACGACTCCTTAATCTGATGGCGCCGTTTACCGACACAACGCTGAGTTGGTGAAGGCGGCTTTCTTTGTCGATGGGCTTCCCGTTGTTTAGACTGTTTATTTCTTCTGTGAATGACTCATCTTGAGAAGATCGCATCAGGAGTTCTTCAGCTGTTTTGAGTAGCTCTGCTGTGACCGGGAGTAGCTTCCTATTGTCTTGTAACGACTTCTTTGTCGTCGTGGGCGCCTGCCTTTTTACTGTAGTCTTGTTCTTCTTCCAAGCTGGGTCAGCTTCTTTATTTTTCCTTGTTCTTCTGTAGTTGACACTCTGTTTATTAGTTCTACAGAGTTGGATAAACTGTAGAACACGCGCTGTTGAGTATCGTAGTCAGTCCCAGCTGGAGAACTTGGATGGGTCAGGCAGACCCTCTGCTAGCTTCGGTCTTCTTTTGTCGCTCACGTGATGAGTCTTCTCTTCTTCAGAAGATTCTTCATTTGTTGTTTTAGTGGTTTCTGTCGGCCATGACTCTTCTGTCAGGTATAAGAAGTCAGGACCTTTGAACCACCGATGATCTCTGTTGAATGTTGCCGGTACGTCTCGTGTGGCGTCGTCTGCCACGTTTAACTTCGTTGGAACCCAGCGCCAGTCGTTGACCTTAGAACTGTCTTCTATTGCTGCTAGACGATGAGCCACGTATGGTTTGTAGGAACGTGACCCTGTCCTTATCCAGGTTAGGACAGTCTTGCTGTCTGTCCAGAACACTTTACGGTCGGGCTTTCTTTCGTGCTCTTCGATCACTGTCTCTGCGAGTCTGGTGCCCATGACTGCTGCTTGCAGCTCCAACCTGGGTATCGATGTCAGCTTCAGTGGTGCCACTTTTGCTTTGGCTATAATGAGGGATAGGGCCACCTCGCCATTCGCTGCCACTGTTCTCCAGAAGAGGACCGCAGAGTAGGCAGACTCGCTGGCGTCGCTGAAGACATGAAGTTCTAATGAGGCGGCGTCGCTGTAGTGTAGGTATTGCCGCGGGATAGCTACGTCATGGAGGCTTTTTAGGTGCGCCATCCAGGTTTCCCACTGCTCCGCCAGGTCTTCATCGATCTTGTCGTCCCATGCTGTTCCCCGGCGCCAGACTTCTTGAAGGAGTTGTTTCGCCCTAATTGTGATAGGTGAGGCGAATCCAAGCGGGTCGAAGAGCGACATAACTATACGTAGAGCTTCTCTCTTCGTTGGCTGTTTACCCTCTATAAGTGTTGAAGGTATTCTTGTTAAGTTAAGGTTGAAGGTGAGCTCGTCGGAGTTGATCTTCCATATGACGCCCAAGACTCGTTCTGTTTTCTCTTCTGTTCTGTACAGCTCTATGTCTTCTGTCTGACTGTCTTCTCCGAGTGTTTGTAGGAGTGACGATGAGTTTGACTTCCACTGTTTCAACTCGAAGCTGGCTTTCATGTGTACTTCTCATACACTCTTCGTGATGCGCATGGCGTCTTCAATGTTTCTGAAGCTGTCTAAGTAGTCGTCGACATAATGCTTCTGTATGATGGCGGCGGCGGCTTCAGGATGTGACTTTTCATGTTGCTTCGCGTTCAAGTTCTTAACGTATATTGCTGTTGATGGCGAACTTGAGGCCCCGAAGATTAATGACGTCATTCTGTATTCTTCTGGAGGTTGACCGTCACGTCGATCGCCGCGCCATAGGTATCGCAGCGCATCTCTATCTTCTGTTCGCAGCTTGACTTGCATGAACATCTCCTTGATGTCCGCTGTGACTGCGACCATATGTTGTCGGAACCGCATGACGACGCCTGGCAGCGACTGTAGTAGATCAGGACCTTTGAGCAGCGTGTCATTGAGTGCCACTCCTTTTGTCTTGGCTGCCGCGTCGTGTACTACCCGTAGTTTGTCCGGCTTCATTGGGTTGATTACGGCGAAGTGAGGCAGGTACCAGGTCTTGTCAGCTGTCTTCTGTTCTGGGGCAGGTTCAGCGTACCCCTTTGTGATGAGAGCGTCCATTTGTTCGACGTATTTTTTCTTTAGTGCGGGGTCACGATCTATTTTCTTTTCGATGCTGAAGAGCCTCTTCAGTGAGTTTTCATAATTGTCTGGAAACTTGACATCTTCTTTGCGCCAGAGAAGACCAGTCTGGAATCTTGTTTCTTCTATTTTTGTCGTGGTCTTCTCCAGAATACGAAGTGCTTGTTCTTCCGGATCAGTCTTCGGTCTCTTGGGGTTGATGCAGAGCGCGTCCATCTCGAAATATTGCTTCACGAGATCTTCTAGGTTGTCTTCTGGATCCTCTGCGATGTGTGACACGAAGTCGATCTTCTGGCCGAAGGTTCGTGTCTGACTGCCGTGTAGTACCCAACCTAGTGGCGTGAGAGATGCCACTGGGTGGTTCTTATCCCCTCTTCTTGTTTCTGAGGTCAGCAGAAGATGCCAGTTGTCTTGCCCGATGAGTACCTACTCGTGGTTTCGCATTTGTATAAGTGAGGTGCCTTCGGATGTCGCATAAGTGTTGACACCCTTCCACTAATTCTTGTGGAACCCGTTGAAACGAAACTTGTAGGTTCTTCACTGTGCGTGCTTGTATTTGCTCTTCATGATCGTTGAGCCCCTTCAGATTGATGGTGACTCTTCTTGACGTTGATTCTGACGCCTTCATGTCGTTGATGGATTCTATTTTTAATGGATCTATGGGTCCTGTTGCTCCGATGCTCGCTACTACGCTGTCGTCGACGAGCGTGACTGTTGACCCGTCGTCCATCAACGCGAAGGTGTCGATGGCCCCTTTTGGTCCCTTCACCTGGACCGGTATTATCTTCAAATAGGACTGCTTCTTGACTGTCCATGTTGAATTGACGACTTCTGTTTTATCTTGTACTGCTTCTGTTTTTTCAGTCTTCTTTTCGTAGTGCAGCATCTTGTTATGAGAGTACTTGCAGCTGTCGACACCACACGGCTTAGGTTTGCAGTGGTGTGTCTTGCTTCTGTAGCGAAGACATCTGAAGCAGAGGCGTTTGGACTTGGCCATGTCCCATCTTGCATTGGCGTCCAATTTCTCGAACTGTTCACATTCTGTTGCGTTGCTGTGCCCCGTATTCTCACATACGGCGCACTTCGATGTTTGTGTCTTCTCAGTCACATTGTTGACCCGTTGCGTCTTCTTTTGTTGTGCGGTCGAAGAAGGTGCTGCCATCTGTTCAGGCAGCGCGTAAGGTCCGCATAACTCTGCTTCCCGTTTGAAGAACTTTTCTATTTTGATGAGGCAAGGATCTTCACGTGGCTGCGTGGCTGAGAAGTCGTAGTATCTATATCGTAGAGTCGGCGTCAGCTTGTCCACCAGTGTCTTCGCGAGTTCCGGGTTATACATATAGTTGAAACAACCCAGAGTCTTCAGTGTGGCCACAACGTTGGATACTTTTGTGGCAAATATGCAGATGTCCCTCGGCGACTCGGTGAGGCGGGGCAGGCTACGAAGTGTCTCCATCTCCAGCATGGCTATTGACTCTGGTCTTCCAAATCTTGATTCCAAAGTCTTCATCACTTCAGCTGGATGCGCGTTGGTTATAAGTAGACCGTCGACCGCTTCTTTGGCCTTTCCCTTCAAGTTTCTTCTAAGTCGATTCGTATTTTCAACTGAGGTGAACATTGCTTCTGTCTCGTAGTAAGCGGCGCGAAAGGGTAGCCACTCCTGATGAGACCCACTGAAGAAAGGTAACTCGACGAACTTGGGTCGCTGGGTGGTACCGATAGCCCGGGTGATGGCTTCGGCTAGGAGGGCTAAGTCGGTTTGACCTCCCGCCGGTAACTGACGTGTTTCTTCATGCTTCGCTGGCCTTGTTTCTTCTATATGGACGACGGTTGGTTCTTCTGGGGGGTTGTGAGGTTCGTCGGCGATTGCTAACACCGGCGGACGAGTCACTTGATGCTCCAACCAATTGTCCACTCTTGCATTGGCTTCTGACTTCGAGTAGAGACTGACGTCATCTTCTTCATCCTCGGAGTCTTCTTTCTCTAGGACAGCTATGCGTGCTGCGGCTAATTCCACTTGAAGGCGAAGTAAATCTTCTTTCGAATTTGCAAGCTTGAGTTGCTTCGTTCTGCTATGTGTTGATCCGCCCCCTACCCCTTTCTTGCTAGGGGGGGGCAGGTCCTGATGACCGGTCGTCTTCGGTGGACCGGCCTTGCTTCTCAAAACTTGCTTTACTGTAGTGGTTTCTGTTTGACGAGTGTTGGTAGTCGGCGGCTTCATCAGCTGCTTGGCTTTCGTCCCTGCAGTCAGCGTCGTCGTAACGGATGGGGTTACGGACGGGGCGACGGCGCTAGCGGGATGCGAGGGGGGAGGGGCGCTTGCGGCGGAGGCGGCGGTTGCAGCAGTCGAAGTAGTTGCTTCGGTTGCGGAAGTCTCATAGGATGGATCAGTCGCCGCGGAGGTGTCTGTTCGTTCCGATGTCTCCGTGGCAGTCGTCCCTGTTGCTGTAGATTCTTCCGTGCTGGCTTCTGCACTGGTACCAGTCGCCGAGTTTGTGGTCTCGGACGACGTAGGATTCTGTTCCGTCGGCGGCTTGCGTCCCCTTCCCTCGGAGCGTGTGACGGGCATGTTGGCAGCTGACGAATGTCTTCAGAACACTCTTCCCTAATAAATCTTCCCTATAAACTGTAGCACGAAGTCTTCACGTAGAGATGTCTTCCCTAGTAGTAACTGTAGCACGAAGTTTTCACGTAGAGATGTCTTCCCTAGTAACTGTAGTACGGCGTCTTCCCTGTAGCACGACGTCTTCAGTTGGTGAAATCTTCTAGCTTGGTGAAGTCTTCAGGTCTGTTCCCCACGATATTCGGCTCTCGAAGGACCATTAAATGTGCAGACTGGGTACACTTGTGCACTGGGTTGGTGGGGAATAAGACCACTGGTTGCTTGTAGTTTCTTCTTTTTATTAGGAGAGTTTCTTACTGAAGTAGTAGCTGGATTCGGAATGATTTTACAACCAAAATGTTCCCATTTTTAAATACAAATTTCTAAGGCGCTGGCCAATCATAATTAAGTGTTTGCGCATGCGCAATGGCCTCTATATACAATTTGGCGCCGAAAAATTACTATTTCTGCGCGGGAAATTTTAGTATGCTATTTTTAGTGGTAAAACACCCCTTACAAAATATAACATATTTTCCTAATCTTAGGACTAACTTATATTACATAATAAACACAAAAACTATACAAAAAACCTTGATTTACACCTTAAAATTACAAAATTACTGAAACGGTTCTCGTCAGTAGCTAAGCTTCGTGAACTGTGAACCTAAACACTAGCGCCGCTAGGCGGCAGGAATGCACAACTTAAGATTATGCCTTTACTCTTCGATCAATAATGTACTAGATTCCCGATAAGCGCTTCAAAAACGGCCCGAAATATAAGACCACAAACGTATTTGTGGTCTTATTTCAAATTAGTATGCTCCAATCATAGCCAACATTAAGACGTCAAAATGCCGCAGTATGCGTTCAAAAACTGCGTAAATAACCACCGTAACACCAAGGTTTTGGAAGGAATATCTTTTTTTCGGTAATTTAATATCATTATGTGCTTTTTTATAATATTTAAACATAATTAAACTGTAAATATAATTAAATCAGCGAATATTATAATTGTTTGGCCAATGTTTGCTACAACGCACCAACTATTGTCTCATGTTCTTGAACAGGGAACGCTAGTTCCGCAATAGAATAAGCACGACATTGTACACAAAATGCTTTTAACCGTATTGCTTAGAGTTTAAGTTTCATTTTAGAATGAATATTTTTGTACTGATGACTTTTTACTTTGGAGCGACATTTAAAATGTTTTGCTTCTAATCTTTCTCCGATGAAAGGGCTTAAATAAATATACTTTACAATGATAATTAAACGTTATGCTTAAGTGTTAAGGTTTATAATCATCTGAAGTTGTTAATAATATTGAACTTTTTTCTAAGATGTTAGGTAGATGTTTACGTGTGTGCAAACGTGGCCACTTGAGCGACTTAGTTTTGTTCCTGATGCTTAATCTAGTACTATTATTGATCGAAGCCTTTACTATATAAACTGGGCTACACTCTTCGATCAATAATAGTACTAGATTAAGCATCAGGAACAAAACTAAGTCGCTCAAGTGGCCACGTTTGCACACACGTAAACATCTACCTAACATCTTAGAAAAAAGTTCAATATTATTAACAACTTCAGATGATTATAAACCTTAACACTTAAGCATAACGTTTAATTATCATTGTAAAGTATATTTATTTAAGCCCTTTCATCGGAGAAAGATTAGAAGCAAAACATTTTAAATGTCGCTCCAAAGTAAAAAGTCATCAGTACAAAAATATTCATTCTAAAATGAAACTTAAACTCTAAGCAATACGGTTAAAAGCATTTTGTGTACAATGTCGTGCTTATTCTATTGCGGAACTAGCGTTCCCTGTTCAAGAACATGAGACAATAGTTGGTGCGTTGTAGCAAACATTGGCCAAACAATTATAATATTCGCTGATTTAATTATATTTACAGTTTAATTATGTTTAAATATTATAAAAAAGCACATAATGATATTAAATTACCGAAAAAAAGATATTCCTTCCAAAACCTTGGTGTTACGGTGGTTATTTACGCAGTTTTTGAACGCATACTGCGGCATTTTGACGTCTTAATGTTGGCTATGATTGGAGCATACTAATTTGAAATAAGACCACAAATACGTTTGTGGTCTTATATTTCGGGCCGTTTTTGAAGCGCTTATCGGGAATCTAGTACATTATTGATCGAAGGCTACACTAGCGCCGCTAGGCGGCAGGAATGTAAATCACTTATAACATCAAGCCTGATGGGCGTAAGTAGAGCTAATGCTATCTTAAAAACACTTATAAACATCGTAATAAACTAATTCTAACGCTATTCAAATAATATCACAACATTTACGTATCGTCACTAACGTCTATGTAACACTTAGGGCATGCAATATCGCAAGGTTCTCAATTCCGGAACTGAGTTCCGATACTGGAGGTCTGATTCCGGAATTCCGGAACTGGTTCCGGAACTGGTAAATTTTTAAAGTTTGTTTCAAATCAAACAAGATTTATAATAATATCAGCCTTTTAATGATTTTCAGTAACAAATTAAACATATTTGGTCATCTTTCTCAATTATTACTCTAATTAAACATTTAAAAACCGTAAAATCAACAAGGTTTATAAATCACGCAATAGAAAACATACGACAAATGTTAATAAAAAACATACGACATTTTATAAACAACATATTATTGAGATATTGTACCGTATGGTGTCGGATGTAAAGAATAGCACCATCCCATATCTTCCCGTGGGTGTCGTAAGAGGCGACTAAGGGACTGGGACCAGAGGTTGGGCAGCGGCGTTCTCTGTGTCTTTGTAGCAACCACACTGCGATCGCCAACCCGCCTGCCAAGTGTGGCGATTATGGCAAACCCTCTCTAATAAATTAGAGCGCATGACAGAAATGGCCCCTAGTACCCGGCAGCCCGTCTAACGTCGACTACGGTAGCGGACGAGGCAACGGCGTGGCAAGGGGTGCTAAGAATCCCCGGAAGAGATTCGGCTACCCCAAAACATACCGACGACTTGTCCTGGCGACATATATTCCGAAAAAGTTTTAGTACCATAGACCACATACATACGCTGCGGCAGGTTATACAGAAGACCGAAGAGTATAACCTGCCTCTCTGTTTAGCGTTTGTAGACTACGAGAAAGCCTTCGATTCGATCGAGATTTGGGCTGTACTGCAGTCTCTCCAACGGTGCCAAATCGACTACCGGTACATCGCGGTGTTTGTAAAAAACGCTACCATGTGACATGTCAGTCCGACTTCAGAACCAGACCTCGGAACCTATCCTTCTGCAGCGCGGTGTGAGACAGGGAGACGTCATATCTCCGAAACTGTTCACCGCAGCACTGTAGGATGTCTTCAAGGTTCTAGATTGGAGAGGTCACCTTCGGTTTGTAGTTTGTAGTGGTCATAGCGGAGACCATGGAAGACCTCAGTACAATGCTCGATGACCTCAGTAGAGCTTCCGAAAGAGTGGGTCTTAAAATGAACATGGACAAAACCAAGGTTATGTTGAATGTTCATGTAACACCCACTCCTATCACGATCGGAGACTCTACGCTCGAAGTTGTGGACGATTATGTCTACCTAGGACAGACCTACCCAACTGGACCGTCCAGCAGTTGGGTAGGTCTAACTTCGAGAAAGAGGTTAATTCGGGATTTTCGGGGTTCGGGAAGTTTTGCGGTATCTTCTCGTCCAACTTACCACAGTGTCTCAACTCGAGACGAAAGTCTATGACCAGTGTGTGTTGCCGGTGATTACATACGGGATCGAAACGTGGTCGCTCACTATGGGCCTCATCAGAAAGCTCAAAGTCACTCAAAGGGGAATAGGGAGGGCTATGCTCGGAGTTTCCTTGCGTGATCGAATCAGAAATGAGGACAACCGCATGATAACTGAGGTTACCGACGTAGCCCGAAGAATCGCCAGACTGAAGTGGCAATGGGCAGGGCACATTACTCGCAGAATGGATGGCCGATGGGGCCGAAAAGTTCTGGAGTGGTGACCACAAAAGGGAAGACGTTGGGAATTGACTTTGAGAAAGGTATCGTCCTCTGCTTGTGCAAAGAAGACTTGTGGATTGTGTAATTAGTGGATCACACCTGCTAATAGTAATCTTCTTTGTTTAATACGACTTCGCAAGCTCATCGCAAGTTTAGAACTCACAAAGAAGTTTCTTGAGCATAAACTGTAACGTGATATCAGCTGTATGCTGTAAAGTATAGTGTAAAGCGTCGCGCAAAAAATAATAATCAAAATATCAAAAAATTATGAATATCGGAATTCCGGTATTACTCCTCTCAATTCCGGAATTGAAATATCAGGAAAATTGTTACGGAATTCCGGAATTGCGAGATTCCGGAATTCCGGAATGCATGCCCTAGTAACACTGCACTATTTTTCACTGTCCCGCACATATATATTCGGATACTAGTATTTATTTTTATATGTGTATATATTAGTATGTATGTTTATTTTATATGGATAAACTTTTGTTCTTAATTTTAATTAAAATCTTGTTAGTCTTATTTACACACTGTGTCTACATTTCTAATCAAACTTTCCTCTCGCAGGTCTGCTGGAAGAAATTTCTTTTGAAATAAGCAGTACCTTTGTGCTCTTATATTTGTTATGTTTTTATCCTTTTTTTTTGTATTTTGTGTGTGCATAAATAAATAAATAAGAACGACGTGGCATCAGTCTCACTTCCTGCAAAACTACCACCATTTTGGCGTCAAAACCCACGACTATGGTTCGCGCAATTTAAAGCCGCCGTCGCTGCCAGCAAGATAGGTGAGGAGCAGAAATTCACCCTCGTCGTTCCACTACTCGGCAACAGTGACCTAGAACAGATTGGAGACATCATCTTGCATCCACCGAGTACCGGCAAGTACAGTGCGCTCAAAGACAGACTCATCTCAACGTACCAGGAGTCAGACCACCGGCAGTTGCAGAAGCTACTCAGCGGCCTCGAGCTCGGCGATCTCAAGCCAAGCCAGCTGCTGCGTAAGATGCGAGACCTCAGTGGCAAGCTACTGTCAGATGAGGCGCTGAAGGTCATGTGGCTCAACCAGCTGCCCACACAGGTGCGCGCCGTCCTCTCCGTAAACACCGAGTCGTCGCTCGAAGTGCTAGCTGCGATGGCAGACAAAATGATGGAACATTTTGAACCCGCTACAGTCGCCGCAGTCTCCACGGTAAACCCCCAATCTACAAGCCCAGCAGTCTACGAGGTGCAGGTAAACGCGATAACAGCTCTACAGATCAGCATGCTTTCGAAACAAATAGAGAAATTATCACTCGAAGTCGCCATACTCCGCAACCACCAATATTCATCGCATCGCCGTTTCCGCCAAAACTCCGCATATCGTGGGCGCTCACGCTCGCACTCAAGACAGCGTACGGCTACGGATAACGCCCGCAAGCCCGGCGATCCCGACTGGCTGTGCCGTTACAACTACCGATTCCTTCGATCAATAATGTACTAGATTCCCGATAAGCGCTTCAAAAACGGCCCGAAATATAAGACCACAAACGTATTTGTGGTCTTATTTCAAATTAGTATGGTCCAATCATAGCCAACATTAAGACGTCAAAATACCGCAGTATGCGTTCAAAAACTGCGTAAATAACCACCGTAACACCAAGGTTTTGGAAGGAATATCTATTTTTCGGTAATTTAATATCATTATGTGCTTTTTCATAATATTTAAACATAATTAAACTGTAAATATAATTAAATCAGCGAATATTATAATTGTTTGGCCAATGTTTGCTACAACGCACCAACTATTGTATTATGTTCTTGAACAGGGAACGCTAGTTCCGCAATAGAATAAGCACGACATTGTACACAAAATGCTTTTAACCGTATTGCTAAGAGTTTAAGTTTCATTTTAGAATGAAATTTTTGTACTGATGACTTTTTACTTTGGAGCGACATTTAAAATGTTTTGCTTCTAACCTTTCTCCGATGAAAGGGCTTAAATAAATATACTTTACAATGAAAACTAAACGTTATGTTTAAGCGTTAAGGTTTATAATCATCTGAAGTTGTAAATAATATTGAACTTTTTTCTAAGATGTTATGTAGATGTTTACGTGTGTGCAAACGTGGCCACTTGAGCGACTTAGTTTTGTTCCTGATGCTTAATCTAGTACTATTATTGATCGAAGACCGATTCGGTAATGGAGCACGAAAATGTGAATCGCCGTGTTCCTTCACAAAGCGGGAAAACTAAAACGTACATCGATACTGGCGGGCGTCGATGTAAACCAAACAAGCCGCCGCCTATGTGTAATCGACACCAAAACTAGAGTAAAATTTCTTGTCAACACGGGAGCCGACATATCAGTACTGGCCGCACGAAACCAGAAATATACAAGACCGACGGAGAACGCAGGTTACAGACTTAATGCGGCAAACGGAACCGAGATTCATACCTACGGGGAGCGCACACTCGAGCTCAACATAGGCCTTCGAAGAAGCTTTAAGTGGACTTTCGTCGTCGCCAAGGTTAAGACTTCAATACTGGGTGCCGACTTTCTAGTACATCACAATTAATCACAAACTGTTAGTTGACTTGCACCAAAGAAAACTCATCGACAGCGTAACGGAACTCAGCGTGAACGCCATCAAAACAAACAACAAAGAAGAATCGATCCACATTATCAACCGCGACCACACTCATCACGACCTGCTGAAGAAATATCCAGATGTACTGCGACCGTTCACACTCAAAACTCCGGTCAAGCATGACGTCACACATCACATCAAGACAACTGGGCCGCCGATCTGTTCACGGCCGCGCCCTCTACCACCCGACAAATATAAAGCGGCAAAACTCGAGTTCGAGCTCATGATCAAGAACGGAATATGCAAGCCGTCAAACAGTCTGTGGGCAAGTCCACTTCACATCGTTAAGAAAAAAAACGGATCACTTAGAGTTTGTGGCGATTACAGAAGACTCAACGCCGTCACAGTTCCAGACCGATACCCCATTCCACGAATTCAAGACTTCACATACCAACTTGACGGCAAGAAAATTTACTCTAAACTTGATCTGTAAATGGCATATTATTGGATTCCTATGTCAAAAAAAGATGCTCAAAAGACTGCGATAATTACACCGTTCGGACTTTTCGAATTTTCCTGCATGACGTTCGGTTTGAGAAACGCTGGACAAACTTTTCAATGTTTTATGCACGAGGTACTACGAGGACTAGACGAAAATGTATTCTGCTTCGTCGACGATTTGCTTGTCCATTCAAGAAATAAGGAAGAACACTGCCGCCACTTAGAACAAGTACTCGAACGCCTAAATACCTACGGCGTCAGTCTTAATATCGACAAGTGCGAGTTTGAAAGGGAAAAAATCGAGTTCCTCGGATACGAAGTAACATCTGAAGGAATCAAACCCACTCAAGAACGAATAAAAGCCATAGTCAACTATCCGAAACCACAGACAGTCCAAGAACTAAGAAGATTCCTAGGAATGATAAACTTCTACCGCAGTTGTTTACCTCATCAGGCCGAGCAACAACATCAATTAAACCAATATCTACACAACAGCAAAAAGAACGACAAGACTTTGATACAATGGTCTGAAGTAGCAGAAGAAGCCTTTGAGAAATGCCGACAAAGCATACTCGAGGCAACAACATTGACTCATCCGATACATAACGCGCCGTTATATTTATTTACCGATGCGTCGAACACAAGCATTGGCGCCGTCCTACAACAAAAGTCTGACAATTTATGGAAACCACTGGCATTCTTCTCAAAAACCATGAGTGAGACACAGCGACGCTACAGCGTGTACGATCGCGAATTATTAGCAATGTACACCGCTGTTCAACATCTACGACGACTGATAGAGGATAGTGACCTCACAATATTCACCGATCACAAACCGCTGACTTACGCGCTGACAAGAACGGCAAGTAGCAGTGACACACCACGAAGAGAACGACAGTTACACTTCATTAGTCAGTTCTGCACGAAGATAGAATACGTTCACGGTGATAAGAACGGAGCAGCTGACGCCTTGTCACGTATCGAGGAAATCAATTTTTCACACTCCACAATCGACTACAACCTACTCGCCCAAGATCAAGAAGATGACGAAGAACTGAAGATCTGCATGTCCAACCCCAGTCTAAAATTTGCACGTATCACATTGTGCCCGGAGGACAGCGACCCATCATTTGTGAAACACCAACTGGTAACATTCGTCCATACCTACCAGCGACTTATCGTGTAGTAGCTTTCAAAGCACACTGCACAACACGAACTAAGTCACCCGCGAGTGCGAACTACAAGAAAAATAATGTCAACAAAGTTTTTTTGGCCAAGTATGAACAAGGATGTTGGTTTGTTGGCCAAATCATGCATCGGTTGCCAGCGCGGGAAAATTCAACGACATGTTATCAGTCCACTCGGCGAGTTTCATAAATCATTGCGCTTTGAACATATTCAAATCGACATCGTGGGACCTCTACCACCATCTAACGATTACAAATACCTAGTAACGATGATCGACCGCTGCACTAAATGGCCGGAGGCGATACCTATTCGTGACGTCACCGCCGACACAGTTGCTAAGGCTTTTCACGAGGGATGGATATCGCGATTTGGCTGTTCATTGCGTGTAACGACGGATCAAGGAAGGCAATTCGAATCGTCATTATTCAACGCCTTAATGAAGAAATTTGCCATCACAAGGATACGAACTACTGCATACCACCCGCAAGCGAATGGTCTAGTTGAACGCTGGCATCGAACGTTGAAGGCCGCGCTCATGGCACGAGGTGCCCGCACACACTGGAGCGAAGACTTAGCGACCGTGCTGCTTGGATTACGTACAGCACTTCGAGAAGACACACAAGTCAGCCCGGCCCTGATGACCTACGGATCGACACTAAGGATACCGTCAGATTTCTTCGCGCCTACACAGCCGAAAAATGAAGACGCAGAATTCGTCCGCCAGCTTACCGAAACAATGTCACACTAACCTAACAGCAGTTCACGTGTCAACAACAGGAGCACGTTTGTCCACAAGGACCTAGCAACGTGTACTCATGTTTTCGTGCGAAATGATACCGTGCGAAGCCCATTGACCCCTCCTTACGATGGCCCGTTCAAGGTGATTCAACGCGACAGCAAACACTTCACCATACAGATGCCACTCCGAACTACAGTTGTCTCAATAGACAGACTGAAGCCAGCACACCTACTCAACGAAGAAGAATTTAACACTACTCCAACAACATGCGCGCAACAGCAAGCACCCAGCACGGAAAGCGCACCCACGGCGAGCGTCGAGCCGCCGCCGTCAGCGAATCCCAGCGCACCGCCGCCGCCGCCGCGCGACATACGTCACTCGTGCAGTGAAACTCAACGTACGCTAACTCACTCCCCTCTCAGCGAAGGCTTAGGGGGGAGTGATGTAGCGACGTTGCACCTCATAGTGCCATGCCACCTTATACTGTCTGAATTTTTCTCGCTAAAAAGTAAAGTATTCGAAGTGACACAGAACTTAAAATTATAATAAAAATGACAACTTTTTTTCCACCCAGTTGATCTGACCATCGAACTGATAGTTTCATTTTCAAGTATTCTTAAGCCCTTGTCCAGATAGCTACTCAACGCTAAAAATTGTTATATGAATTGTAATATGAATCGTAATATGAATCATAATATAAATCGTTATATGAATTGTTATATGAATCGTAACATGAATCGTTATATGAATTGTAATATGAATTGTTATATGAATTGTTATATAAATTGTAATATAAATTGTAATATGAATCGTAATATAAATCGTAATATGAACCGTAATATGAATCATAATATGGATCTGAATGTGGATCATAATATGCAACATAACATGGATCATAATATGAATAGCTCTGATCCTCACGTAGCGCTTATTTAACGCAAAATATGCATCATAATATGGATCTTTATATGTAACATATTAATATGGATCAATTCAATGAAGGGATCTCTCCCTCTTTCACTCAAGCGAAAACTCATGGACATGTGCATTCTCCCCACCCTCACCTATGGAGCACAAACATGGTCGCTTACGAAACGTCAGAAGTCCGCACTTAGGGTCTGCCAACGAGCTATGGAGCGAAGTATACTGGGTGTCAAACTTACGGACCGCATCAGAAACACTATAATTCACTCTAAAACCCAAATAGCTGATGTTGGTCTTACAGCTGCGAGTTTAAAATGGAACTGGGCTGGTCACATCTGCCGCATGTCGGAGGAGCAATGGGCAAAACTTACCACTCAGTGGATACCAAAAGGCAAAAACGACAACGCGGCAGACCCAGAAGGAGATGACGGGATGAGCTGGACTCTTTCTCAAGGGATTGGTCTACCATCGCACTGGATCGTGAAAAGTGGAAGGAGGGAAGGGAGGCCTTTGCCCTGCAGTGGGACAACATAGGCTCATAATAATAATATGCATCATAATAATAATAATATGAATCATAATATAATAATAATTATTTATTTCTACAACTTCAGTAAACATTACAACAATGAGGTCTCAAGTCTCAACCCTTGAACTAGGACAACCTGTATGACAAGGGTTGAGGTTAAACCGGTTACATAAATCTGAATGATGAAGCTTAGACAGTGGTTACTGCAATCATAGTGCTAATGGGGTTGGCAAGTGAAAGCTGATTGTAGATGGCGTGTCCATAGCTTGTCCCAATCCGACCAATGAGGTCAAGCTATTTTGAAATATAAAATGACATTGACAGGTATTCAACCAATGAAGAGCTTAGGTTCATGCGGTGCTAGCGCCATTAGTTCCACCAGTTGCCCGTCCCATTGACAAAAAGTTAAGATAAATTGACTAAAACTAACACAAAATAAAAGGCAGAGAAAATAATAATAATAGAATAAAGGCCACTTACATTACTATAGAATAGAGGTAGCGTGTGTGTGGTGAGATGTGTGATGGTGTGTGTGTGCATGTATTATGAATGTTACTGTTATGTTATGTTAGAGTACTAATAAGGGATTCCGTGTCATCGAAGCTATAGTTTTCCAGCCAAAGTAATATTTCCTTTTTAATTTGGTAGTTATTAATATGCTTAATTGGTTTGTATTGGCTAATTCTGAAGATGAGACGTGGTGCTAAGCTGTTGTTATGCTTTCTGGCAAACTTGCTCCTAGCCCTTGGTACAGGAAACCTGTCTGATCTTTTATTGTTTTTTGGCAAGTGGGGGACCGTAAATCGGTGATATCTACGTAGACACTCGTAGATAAATATTTTTTAGATGCTCTGCACTCGTGCTTGCTCATACACCAAACTGGTAGGGGTTCTGAAGCTAAGGGACAGCAGGACCTTCAGAACTGCACGCTGTGAGCGTTCTATCTGTATCATATGGGATTCAGCGGCACCACCCTATGCACAGATACCATAGCCCAAGACGCAGTGACACAATGCCTTATACGTTTGTATAAGGAGTTTCTGACTAGCAACATATCTCAGTCTCAGAGTTTTAAATATAAATATAAGTTTGCGTGTTTTTTTTGCAGTGACTGAGATATGCTGACTCCACTTTTAAGTTTTCGTCAATTGTAACACCGAGGTATTTTATGTTGTTCACTCTCTCAAGCTCCTGGCAAGCGCAAGTAACTTGGTAACATGACTCTCTATTACAAGGGAACGTGTGGATGGGCATATTAAAGTCTCGATTGGGGCTGCCTGACTTTGACATACTAAAGCAAAGGTATTTCGTTTTACTCGCGTTTATGGATAGAAGGCTGTCTTCGAGCCAAGCCGTTACTCGAGCAAGCCCTCGTTCACTTACCTGTGCTAAGTTTTCCCACGATGTGTCGTGGAACAAAAGCATTATAATGTGAATCATAATATGGATATTATGATTCACATTATAATTCATAATATGATCCATATTATGATCCATATAAACCATATTATGATCCATATTATGATCCATATTATGATCCATATTATGATCCATATTATGATCCATATTATGATCCATATTATGATCCATATTATGATCCATATTATGATCCATATTATGATCCATATTATGATCCATATTATGATCCATATTATGATCCATATTATGATCCATATTATGATCCATATTATGATCCATATTATAATCCATATTAAGGTTCATTTTGGGAGCCTCCTTTTTAGAATTTGGATTTTCCACATACCATTATGTGGAACCAGGGACTCCATAGCGAGCGGCGATCACCGCCCCCTGAACCGCTGCGCCCGTGTGCAACGCACACCCTGCACTATAGGTAAAGACGCCTCTGTCAGAGGCGTCTCTAGCCCATGTAGCGCCCGTGTGCAAACATAACCCTAGAGCGGTAGAGCCCCCTACTAAGCACTCGGTCAAAATGGAATGGGTACAAAGGACAAGTAACAGCACATCAAGATAACACAAACTGTCAAACCCCAAACTGTGGTGTAGAGTGAGTTGTTGCCGCTGGGGGCAACCCGTATTTGGCCGCCCTCTATTTTGATCATTTCGTCAAGAAATGTATCCTTTTTTTTAATAATTGAAAATATAACACTTTGGGTTTTATTATTTTAACATACTGAAGACGGTCAGAGAGATAACTCGAGAAGAGTTGAAGGAATTTTGGGGTAAATCCTATGGCCGACTGCTGGGTTTTGATCTGTCCAGTGACGTAGGTACCTACCGATTAAGCATTGACTCAAACACCTTGCCGAAGGCGAATATTAACGGCTATAGGCCTATAATTCTTTACATTTGACCTGAACCCACCCTTGGGGACAGAGGGGTAACACGTGAGAGATTTTCCACTCTGCCGGATACGTTGCTGTTTACAGGGCTAAGTACAGAAAGAACATAAAGAAGCGGCTCTCTAAATATTTCCAAACGGTGGAATTCTATCAGGCCCTGCAGATGAATGGGCTTTCAGGTGGCGAATTGCTACTCGGCGGTATTGTCGGCTGAGTCAACCACGTTACAGCGACACGTGAGGAACAGAGCGATTCATATTATGATCCATGTTATGATTCATATTATGATTCATATTACGATTCATATTATGATTCATATTATGATCCATATTATGTTCTATATTATGATCCATACTAAGGTCCATGTTATGATTCATATTGTGATCCATATTCTGATTCATATTATGATCCATATTCTGATTCATATTATGATCCGTATTCTGATTTATATTATGATCTATATTAAGGTTCATTTTGAAACTGGTAGCTTCATGATTCTGTACAAAAAGATGCAGGCCGAAAACATGACCTCCTCCTTTTACTCGTAGAAGTTGGATTTTCCACATAACTCGTCTTCACACGTCTTGAGTCGCGCTTTCCGAAAGTAAACTGGCCTACAGCATAACTGCATGAGGTAAGGACAGGGTACTCGATAACAAAGCGGGCTTGCCTGATAATTTAGTCATTCATTCAATCCATTCGTACTGATTTATAGACAAGGTCTATTCATAAAATGATTCGTATAATGTTATGATACATTTTATGATCCATATTATGTTACGTTTTATGATAAATATTATGACAATATTATGCGTTAAATAAGCGATACGTGAGAAACAGATCAATTCATATCATGATCCATATTATGATGCATATTCTGATCCATATTCAGATTCTTATTATGATTCATATTATGATCCATTTTATGATCCATCTTATAATACATAATTTACATATATGATCCATATTATGATCCATATTCAGGTTCATTTTGGGAGCCTCCTTTTTAAATAAAAATAAAATAAAATATTCTTTAATTCGGATAAGCAACATCCATAAGGGTTAGTAAAAAAAAAAACAAAAAGATAACTTATATCTATGTTAGTAATACTTAATATCTATCTAGCAACAAGGCTGTTGTTCAGAATGCATCTCTGAAGTCTGAACAACATCACCTAACAAAGGAGAATCGGACCTCCCCGCAATGGTCTTCAGGATGGAGTTGGAGCTGCCCCGCACTCTGCAGAGCAAAGAGGCAGATCTCTGTCTGACGATGGCGTGGAAGCCATCAACGTGTGCTTGTGAAAACATGCCTGAAGCATGCATATACATGCATGATTTTTAGAAGTTGGATTTTCCACATACCAGTATGTGGATTTGTGGAACCAGGGACTCCATAGCGAGCGGCGATCGCCACCCCCTAGGACCGCTGCGCCAGGATGCAACGCACACCCTGCACTATAGGTAAAGACGCCTCTGTAGGTACGACAGCCAAATCAAACGCAAATGTCTGTATCTACGATCGTAGGTATGTTCATAGACTCAGCCGATAGTGTAGGTAGCTGCCTACTTCTGTCCCTGTACAAGTACATAGATGCAGTATACGTTCCATGTAACGGCAATACCACGTCATGCCTGAATCAAATATGTATCTCTGCACGGTTTGCTTTCTTACACGTCACCATACCACAGATTCTGATAATATAATGCCAAACGTACTACGTCACTATGACGACTGACGTGCCAACAAAAAACACGCAAAACGAACAATTATGTCGTTGGCAAAAACAAATGAATATCTACATTACCTAGTGTACTAGCGATTCTGGTTCTTTGTTGAATAATTAATCATGAATGCGAAGAACTGCGATCGATGCCACTTACTACTAGCTTGTGGATGTGTGCTGATCATGGTAGCAATCATTGAGGTATAATGTACGTATCTTAGTACATTATAGAATAGAATAGAATACTCTTTATTATGTACACCAAATTACAAAAAAAACAATAGTAAAACATTTTACAAGGGGTGACACAATGGGCGGTCTTATCGCTTAAAGCGATCTTTTAAAGACAACCTTTGGATGGATATATGGAAGAAGGAGAAACAATACTGCAGGTAGCCTGTGGTGTACCATTTACATAATTATATACAATAAATACATACATATACATACATAAACACATATTACACTTATATAAATTTACATTAAAGACAAGTGCGAAGAACTAAATTATACCTCAATGGTAGCAATATACTTTCTATCAACACATTTGGGTCAGGGCAGTTGATAACAAGCTCTTTTAAACATACAATGGGTGTAAAAAGACGAAGACAGTTTTTTACTAGTTTATTCTGTCTCACTGCTGGGCAAAGGGTTCCTCCATTCCTTTCCAACACTCACGGTCTTTTGCGGTTTTGCCTTCTCTGGCCAATCAATCAAGAGTCCAAATCGTACTCACACCAGCGTTTCAAGGGCCTTTTCTGGTGACGACGACCGTCTTCAGACACCCACTTAGTGACGATTCTAGTTTATCTGTCCTGCTGACCTATCCTGGAGCTTGAATCGTCTGACAGGACGGTTAGAGGATCTCGCCCCTGATTCTAGTACTGAGACGTAACGTCAATATATGCCACGGGACATGTTATCCCACTGGAACTCGACCCCATAGATATCTACATCTACACTAATATTATAAAGAGGAAAGATTTGTACCTATTTTTGTATGTTTGTATGTTTGTAATGAATAGGCTCAAAAAGTACTGGGCCGATTTCAAAAATTCTTTCACCCTTGGAAAGCTACATTCATCCTGAGTAACATAGGCTACTTTTTATCCCTGTATTCCCACGGGAACGGGATCTACGCGTGTGAAACCGCGGGACGTCCGCTAGTGTTTTATATTTCTATGCTCGACCTCAACACAGACAAGCCAATTATGTTGGGCTCGGCTTCCAGTCTAACCGGATGCTAAAAGGCGAGGCTCTGCCAACATCTCGCAACATCGAGCCTCGTCGGTCGAAAGCAGGGTGTACCACGTGCTGGAGAGGTTGGCTTGAGTTCCTAAGCTTATTGGGAGAACATTGTTCATCTTTTTCTGACATAACGAATGTGAGCGAGATAAGAGTACCCGGGGCTTTTCACATCAAAACGTACATTGTTTTTGAGAATACGGGGCTATTGGCCCATTGCAGTAGAAGGGTCGAAAAAGCTCGTCTTCGAAGCAGACACACAACTCTGCATAACTCTTCAGGTGTTACAGGCGTGATGTTGTGTGTGTATCGAATCAGTAGCCACGGACTTAGTTAATACATCTGCGATCGAATTGCCAGAGAAGGAGAGAAAGAAGTCTTTAAAACAATCCATTAAGTTCTACCTTCGAAGGTAGTTGGGTAAAAGCAAATTGTGAATCACTACTTATTAACTATCACTAGTTTCAAAATTATCCCTTTGTTATGTCAAGCTGCCACATTATAAAAAAAAACATACTTAAAGTGCGATCAAATTATCTTGGCAGCTCTGAACATAGACTTTGCGAAATTTTACGCATGTAAACTTGGGAATAAAACTGTTATTGCCAGATAAACCAATACTTAAACGATCAGAAAATATCTAATTTAAACAGTGAGAAATACAAATAAAATAAATATCTTAACACTTATAAACATTCGTTGTAACAAAATGACCTGCACGAAGTTCGGAGCTGCCAAGATAATTTGATCGCACTGTACCAATCGAATTGAGAACCTCCTCTTTGGGAAGTCGGTTAAAAAACTAGCATTTCATCGACGGCGGTTTAGTTATCGAATTTGAACTAAATCTGAACACAAATTATGTAGTCGTATTTTGTGCTGTATGTTCATTCAAATATAAATGCAAATTAAAACAGAGGTAAACTGATCTAGTAACAGAATCATTAAACGTAGCGCGTACCGAGTAATTTCCCGCCGTCGCGCGTCGCCTTGTCCCTGAAACGCATAGCGTGATGATTTTACCTCAGCTACCGAACATTTTCCTCACTCAAAATATAGGTCACTGCCGCTATGTTCCACAACAAAACAAAACCGAAATAAATGAAGGGAATCTCTTGATTAGTTCAAAGTCCTCTGACGCCCGTTTATGCAAAAATACGTGAATTCTATTTCGAAGTAAATAAACATGTTATTGTGTAATAACATTACGTAGTGCAGTGGGCGTCAGAGATCGCTCCAAGGTTATTTGAGAATGGCGGGAAACCGAGCGAAAGCTGCACAGCCCTACAAAACATATCAATACCATCGATAAATACACATCAATTTAGTTCTAGAATGTTATTTTAGACCTAGACGTGCTGTCTAGGTAGTCCTAGGAACAGTGATTCAGGGACGCACGTACTACCACATTAATAATGCACTTTTATACATGTCGATTTTTGTATTACAATATACATCTCTGGCTAAGTTTTCTTTGTTCAAAAACAACACTGCAGACGACCCGACATGGATACTAAAAAAATACTATTGTGTATAGGTCATAACATCTACCCAATTATCGATAACAAGTCCGACGGATAGAGACAAAGCGATTAGTCCATAGTGAAGCAAAAAGAGACAGCATGTAAACTATTGATAGGAGCGAGACGGGAATACTGAATTGCCATGTGTTAGAAAGAGATCTCCGTAAAACAGAATCTACAACATTATTTCTTCTGTCATGGTTGGTACGCATGCGTCACTCGATTATGCCAGGACTGAATTTAAAATAATTATTTCAGTCTAGAGTTTGGCTTGGCATGGCTTTGGTTGGCCATACATTTTGTATCTCAAGTGACTAGTCAAGGTCTTCCAAATTTTCTAATTTAAATATTATTAAAAGAGAACTTTTTTATAACAGCTTTGTACTAAGTATCACAATTATTAGACAAAAGTACGTGTGAAAATTGTAAAATACCATCGAGATATAAGTACTATTTTAATCATCACTCCTTTGACAACAACAATAAAATTAACCTTAAATTATGTAATTAACCATATTTTTGTGTGTAGTAAGAAATAAAGAAAAAAAACAAACACATCCAGTTCGGACCTGGCAAAATACAATCAGCTGTTTGTAATGACAGTTCCTCTGACAAATACAAAATGGTTGAAAACTAAAGTTGGCAAACAAAGAAAAGGCAGCGTAATAGCGAATTTTAGCGTTAAAAAACGTTTTTTTAAAGTGAAAGTTAGTTAGTTTAGTTTGTGTTTAGTGTTTTGTGCACGATGTTGGATTTGGAAATCGTCCCTGAACGCTCCCTGGGCTGTGATGCCTGGGAATTTGTTCTAGGTAAGGACCGCGTATGTTTATTTCTTACGTCAAGAATTTGCGCTTTATTTCTACGGGACGAGTCTTACGCAATGGTGTTTTTAACGAATATTTATCATAATTAATGAATAAGATGGACTGTGGGATAGGCGTAGTGATTGTATTACCTTTGTATAGCATTGATTTTTTTTCTGTGGAAGTGTCATGTAGAGCCTTTGTTTCGCAGATCTGTGCTGTTTATTTTTTTTATTGATAATCTTGACCGTGAAATTAGTAGATTGCGTTGTTTTCGTGTTTACTACGAGAAATCGTATGACATCTATTTAGTTTTCGGAGTATTTAGCTGTTTATTTACACTTGACTGACTCAGAAAACACTTCTACATTTCTATTACCTGCTATTGAGAAATAATGATGCAATTTTTAAAAGTAAATATTTTTGTGAATTTCTATATCTCAATAAGAAGCTCTTGTTGTATTTATCTTGGTTTTAGTATAATGTCCTTTTGTGAAAAAACATAAAAATAATCCTTGGATTAAATTATCCTTTTGATAAATAAAAACACATTTGCCAAGCTCTAGCTATTTTCTTTGCCTACCTACATTTTTGTTAAAATTAAAATAGTACTGTAAAAGTTACAAAAATGTTGATAAGTTTTGACCTGGTTTCTTGTTAGCAAAGTCATGTCACAAAATATGTTATATATTTCCTTAATACATTTATTCTTTATCCTATTAATTTGTCCAGTTAAATTGAAAATTACCCCCTATTTACGAGCTTTTTGAATGGCTGTTTTTTTTAAATAAAATCAGTTTTGCAACATTTTTTTTTTATTTGGCCCTCTAGCTAGCTACTCTGCTTAGTCAGTTCTCCTAAACCTGGAATACTTGCAATAAATCTAAAAGTGCTAATCTACCTTGAGTAAGAGAGGTTATTAATATTAGCACCACACGCATATGATATGAGGCCCTTGCCTTGCAGTGGTGCAGTGACATGCTGGTGTTAAAATAACTACCTGTGCAACCAAGCTCTGCTCAGCTAAAAATTGAAAAAAAATTCCTTGACCAGACCTACGTAGATCAATTATTTACACCAGTAAACCTATTGCAACTTTTATAACCCACGTGCTTTGCACTGGCCAGAGGTTGCCGCATACAGAGAAAAGTACTTTGGTATCCCAGGACCTCTT
The DNA here is from genome assembly GCA_949775195.1 of Diarsia dahlii. NCBI lineage: Eukaryota > Metazoa > Arthropoda > Insecta > Lepidoptera > Noctuidae > Diarsia > Diarsia dahlii. Next base: position 12,865,909 of record OX459203.1, on the reverse strand, counting down.
CGCACGATTATCACTAATACGGAAGGGTTACTGTCTTTTCTTGGGGAGTTAAGGTGGATTGAATAATATTCCCACCATTACACAACGGGTTTTGAATGTGGTGAACATTGAAACGTTAGAGCCGTTTTTCGAGAATGTGATAATAGATATAATACAAATAATATGCTTAATAATGCTTATTTAACTGCATTGGGTTAGACTAGAAGCTGGCCTTAACATAGTTAATTGTGTATAATGCATAATTAAATTATGTGTCCGAATGCGCATTATTTTTTCTATACTAAGGTAGTGTAAGTGTTGATAATGCTTTTAATCTGAATTAATAAAGTACACCATAATATGTCTGACAGGAGAGAATAGAAAGCGAAAATGGGTTACAACCCTAATTAGAATGCGACAAGGGCAGGAAAATGATGACAAGTAAAGTACAGCATAAAACAAAGAGATAAACTTACAAACACAAGCTTTATGAATTTAGTTTAAAACTTAAGTAAATTAATAACAAAGAACAAAGTCATTATCCCCGCACTGGTTTACAAACTTGCATTTGCAGTTACACTGATAACAATTTATATTTAAATGCGTTGTTATAAAAAATATGTGAAGTGTAACATTAAGTTTGTTTATGGTAGTGTGTAATCAGCCGATGACTATTTCAAGTGATTGCATCATTATTAAGTCTTTTTATTATTGTTTTTAATGTTATTACCATTTTGGAGTGTTATTTGATTTAATAATATTATTATGAGTTATACATTTTTTGATAGGTTCTATAATATTTAATTTGGGTTACTTAAATTTTATTTTAAACATATTTATAACAGAGTAAAAAGAACAAAAATTTTCAAGTGTAGGCAAATATAAATCTTTGGTTCTATAAATTTGATAGGTGGGTACTGGCTACAGGTATTGCATATACATTTTGTACAAGACAGCAAAAATAAAAGTTTTAAAACTTATTGTTTATTAACCATGTACTGAATCCTTGGTCAAGTTTGTGTCGCTCACAATGACACCTACACAGTAAAAAAATAAAATTAGATGCAAAATAATTTTCTTGAAACTTTCTTGTTCTACCTATGTATATGTACCAACTCTATGGGCCCTAAAAGAAACTAAACATTTTCAAATGTGGAACATGTTCAAACCACTAGTGTGATAAATATGCAAATAAAAAAAACAATGCTCTCATTAAACCATTGACCAGTTTTTTTTTAAATTGGAAACCTATTGTCTTCATTTATGTATGCAGGCATGGATAAAAGAAGTACTACATGCCTTATTGATGACATACATTGTGTGCCACCTAGCTATCATGTAGTTAAACAGATACATTAATATGGCAAAAAATGCGACATTGAAAGTTATACTTTGTTGGCTTTGTTGCTATTCAATTGGCAAGTCCATTAATCAAAGCTTAACCTCACTTAAGATAAGAGCGGATATTATTAATACAGTTTCCACAAGCACTAGGTAACTAGGCTATGTTTAAATGGATATATAAATAAAAGCGCGCTGTTTCATTTTCATCAACGCTCATCTTTGCTCCGAAAGTGGAAAATCTTATTTGTATCGCCTAGCTAGTGTAAGTGACGCAGGTTTAGTTTTAGTTTGTTTTCTTCTTCATGACCTATGTTGACGTGACTTCTAGTTACTTTATGTTATTAGAAGTGCAGTCGGCAAAAAATAAAAAAAAACTACTGACCTACTTCCAAAAAAAGTTTTGCCGCCAGTTATGGTGGCAAAAAAGAGAAAACAAAGTAAAGTTATTTTAAAGACTTTCGAAAATAAAGTTATTTTAGATGTTTTTTTGGAAGACAGTTTTTTTTTTCGAAAAGTTTTTTCACCCGTCTGCATGGTAGCCCAAAAGGGTAACGTTTAATAACAGTTTTGTACCCGATATCCTAATTAATTTAGAAGTTCCAGTTATAGTTACTAATACACGTAGCACTTGGCAACAGTGCCAAGTGTCACTTCTGATTTTCACCATCGAGTATACTGGACAAAGCGAAGCATGATGGAATTTCCGGTCGCGGACATTTTAAACCAATTAAAATGCGCGCTTCTATTTTTTGTTTTAAGCTTTGAGATTTTGCGTTTATTGCAAATTGAGAGAAATATTAAATATTATGTCGGTTTAGGTTCCTCATGTTTAAAGGCACACGGTTGGACAGTAGTAAAGTTATCCAAATAACTTTTGAAAGTATTCTGCAATCCGATTCATCATCATCATCATCATCTGCATAGTCTTTTCCCAAGTATATTAGGATCGGCTTCCAATCCAACTGGATGCAGCTGAATACTAGTATTTTACATGGAGCAACTGCCTATCTCTATCTATATATATCTGCTCTCAAAACGGTGAAGGAAAACATCGTGAGGAAACCGGCATATCTTAGATCCAAAAAATTCGAAGATATGTGACGTCTACCAATCCGCACTGGGCCCGCTTGGTGGATTTATAGCCCATCCATCTCCTAGAGAGGAGGCCTGAGTCCCTGCAGTGAGTGAGCTGAGTGGGAACATTATAGGCTGATGATGATGATGACTGCCTATCTGACCTTCATAACCTAGTTCAGACTGGGTGAAACGATACCCCTTAGTAACACTCTGGTTGTCAGAATTTCGGGCCACTGAAAACCAGTAACGACTGTCAAAGGTCTACAAATGACAGCTAAATCTTGCAGGAATACCCCCTAACGAATAGGATTTGGTTCACACAACTTATGGTTTTTGGATTTTCCATAAACCCTTACCGCCTTATTACAAAACGTAGTTAAACCTGGTTTAACTTAGACTTGGTTTATCTCGCATGACGTCTCACTTCAATAATATTCAAAAGAAAGTGACAGCATGCGAGATAAACCAGGTTTAACTACGTTTTGTAATAAGGCGGTTATGGTCTACTTTTCCTTTACATGGTTCTGTTGTTTTTCTTTCATTCAAGTAGCAACAGAACATTGTTGTTATGTATGTTATATATATAAGAAAGTCGTGTTAGTTACACTATTTATAACTCAAGAACGGCTGGACGGATTTAGCTGAAAATTGGTAGGGAGGTAGCTAAGAACCAGGAGAAGGACATAGGACTTTTTATGATATACTAGCTGATGCCCGCGGCTTCGCCCGCGTGGATACTGTAAAAACAATCCTTGATGCGGATTATATATCATTCTAAAATTTCAGCTCGATCGGTGCAGAACTTTTTGAGTTTTTAAAGCGTACACAAACCAACATAACATTTTTATATATATAGATATATATTTTTTTGCCTGTAAGGCGGAGGCGGAACAAAGTTCGCGGGGTCAGCTAATCCTTACATAGTATAAAACAAAGTCGCTATTTTTGTCTGTTTGTTTGTCTGTATGCTTAAATCTTTAAAACTGCGCAACGGATTTTGATGCAGTTTTTTTTAATAGATAGAGTGATTCAAGAGGAAGGTTTTAGTATATAATTTGAACGACATCCACGCGGGTGAAGCCGCGGGCATCAGCTAGTGTATGATAAAAACAACATCACAACAAGTCTAAAGATAACACATTTTAAATCGATCCGCGTGCTCGCTCACGTGCTTAAACTTGCTGCACCTGTTTACCAAGCCAGTCCAACCAGTCTTACCAAGAGGTATCTCCTTACCTAGTACTAACTGGGTTGTGGAGGTCAGATAGGCAGTCGCTCCTTTGCGAACTTCGTGTAGCTACCATAGTTATGAAGCTCAACCCTTTCGGCCACCTTCCTCCAAAAAAGCTGAGGCCAGTATATAATGTTCCTCTGTATGAGAGGGAATGAGCCACAGAAGAGATAAAAGAGGGAATGAGCTATAATCCACCACGCGGGCCCAGTGCGGGTTGGTAGAGGTCCACATGTCTTCGATTTTCCTGTCCTAGGACATACCGGTTTCCTCACGATGCTATTATGCTTATGCTGCGAAATATTTAGCGTATATCGAAACATAATACCTACCTAAATGCCCACAGCTCAAGATATTTACAAAATCCTTTGTCTTCACGCTTCTTAGTTACCAAAGGACGAATAGGACGCCAGACAGACGACTACGAAGTACGAACTAGTATCGATTCAGCACTTTTGCAAATGCCACGTGAACTGGCTAGTGGCCGTCGCTTTATCTATAATTACGTGAGTAAGGGGCCACGATACCATCCCTACTGAATAATTAATTCCACAGACGGCGGGGGACGATTTATAATGGGGGTTTTCTTCAGTTTTGCTACGCTGAGCGTTTTAAACGCGCAGATTGCGAATCATATTGGTGAATATGTCACTAACCTGTCTTGATGTGGAATGAGCATTACCATAGCCAATCACCAAGTTTAGCATGAAAGAAGACAGTGCCTGTTTAAGTCAAATTCAGTCCCGTCTTGGCTGCGGGTTGCTCCAAATAGATCCCGCGGCCTCGACACAAGGGCTAAGAAGGAACATGGGTGGTTCTTCGTCAGTAGAAGTCTGACACTCCCTACCGCTCTGCCCCGAGCGTGAGGAGTCATTTGATGATTTCCCAACACCCAAAAAAGGGGTAATTCATTCTGTCTTGATTTGGAATGAGCATTAGGTACCCAAGCCAACCCCCAAGTTTGGCTGACATAGTTCAAAACATGAAAGAAGACAGACATTGCGCCAGTTTAATTCGAATTCAGTAACGGCAGTAAATATCTAAAGGAGAATGCAACATCATCTGCCTTCCCTATTATTATTAAGCCACAAGCTCCTCACGACCAAAGAGGAAGAATCAAAACAAAAAAAAAAACACTACAAGTCAACCTCAAGCCATTAAACTAAAACAAACAAATAAAATCCGCGAATTGCCACACGTGTTCCCTCACGCGACTAACTACGCTGAATTCCTTCATCAAAATAATTTTAAATAACATCATTGTTATTGTAGAGTAACCTTGATCGGTATCATAGTAAACAGCATGTTTTTGACTATCAAAATTCAGCCTAAATTTTATCTCCTTGATAAAGTTTAATACGTAATTAATAATCTTATCTTTTTCCTTCGTTGCATCATGATTCGAAAGGCGTTGACATTAAATAAACATAACATGTTATATTGTACAAAATTATTGTGGACGAAGCAAGAAGCCTGCTAGGCTAAAATGGGATTGGGCGGGTCACGTCAGCCACATGACCGGTGGCAAAAGTCTCTACACGATGGTTGCCAGAAGACGGACAGTGCCGCTGAGGCCGGCCCAGAAAGGCGGTGTGACAATCTGGACGCGCACTGCGAGGGCTGGCTCGAGGAGGCACGAAACAAGAACACGTGAAAGGAATTGGAGGAGGCCTTTGCTATCAATGGGACAGTACAGGCTACTAAAAAAAAGGCAGAGGCCCATAGGCGGCATAAAAATTAGGCTAGTTGACAATATGATCAACAATTCATCTTCTTGACGGTAGATCTCTGTTGTGTTGTGAACTTACTTACTGACAGCATTTTTAATAATAACCAATCAAAAAGTGCGATGTAAAATTAATTAGGCTTTCAGAAACCAATAACTCGCGCCAAACAGATTTTAGCATACGCCGCGAACACTTTGATAATATTACACAGTTTACAGTTAAAGGCTATTGACCCAACTTCGTATCAATATAATAATATCTTTTTCGGTCAACAGTTTTACGACCCGTCTGACACTGAATAATAAACAGCTAATTCTACAACCTTTTCTCTATCAGAACCAATAACAAATCTTTGTTTTGTAAACATAATAATATTGTGTCGTTGAATTCAGAGGTCTGCAATCTGTGTCTACAATATTGTGAAAGTTGTTCACATTGAGAACTTTTGGAACGCAGTACAGTACCATCGTCTAAAAATCCATTCTTATGTGGACATTAAATGAATTGAGGAAGAGTAAAGAAACGTAAAGAAAAAAGAAAATGGATGAACTGTGTTAAGAATGATATGGCAAGAAAGAAAGTGTGTCATGACATGACGAATAACAGAAGTACGGAAGAAGAAGATATGCTGCGCCAACCTCCAAATGAATTGGGATTAAGGCAAGAGAATGGTGATAGCCAAATTTTGAATCTCGTCCTGAGGACGTAGACAATCTTCATCATATCAGCCCAGAATCTCCCATTGCTGGGTATAGACCTCCCTTTTTTTCTGCCACGGTTCCCGGTTCTTTGCTCATCTAAGTAGACGATAGGATAAGACAATTCAGTTCAGGCAAATGTTTTAGTTCTTCGAAACACCTCAATTCATCATCTGGCTTCCAGTCTAACCGAATGCAGTTAAAAATACTGGATTGACTGCTTATCTGATATTCAAATTCCAGTTTCTGAGTAACACGACACGCCTTAGAAAGATTGAATTTCCGAGCAGCTTCTCAATCTGGCTACCCGTAACGACTAACTTTGTAGGAATCCTTTCAAATGCTCTCCGTTGACTTGTGAATATTTTCGTCCTTCAACCCGCAACCCGCCTGTTGTGAACTTTAAAAAGAAATATTGTTACGTGGTCGTCCTCAGTATTTTTCGCCAGTAATAAACTTTTCCTTATCGCATTACAAAGAGTTTGGCAACGTGAGTCGAGGATCAGAAAGCAAACAGTATGACCAATGAGAAAGGTTTAACTGTTTAAGAATTATTGTATTCGCAAATACAGGATTGTTTCGAGATCGTGGCTGCGGATATAAGGGTGATACCCTTTGAAATTAACACTTCTTTTGTTGCAAAAAACATCTTCTTGACATTTTCCGAACTATGTTTTAGGGGCAAAAAACGAATAAGAAAGTGGGTAGACCGACTTGTTTGCTCATAGACACCCACCCAGAATAACTTCAATTTATCCTTCTTCTTTTTAGCCAATGACAATTTAAGGCGAGACCCAACGCACCCGTTCGACTATACTATAGGCGTAGTGCTACACTCCACCTTAGTCGGATTCAATAAGGTTGCTTTTTGGGCGTACAGTGTTAGGCTGGCTAGTCTTTGTTAGGCGCTTGGGTTTATTGATTTTCAAGGGTTTTCCTTTAATTATGATAAATAACTTAACATAATTTGAAAAAATAACCGGTATTCTTTATTTATTTCTAGAAAAAAATACTTATGTTATCGCTTAAATTACGGAGATTTTCGACGATAAAGTTAAAAAAAAGAGGCAATTGTATATATTTTTTTTATAGAGTTAGTAACTTTATTCGGAGATTTGATTAGGTATAATGCAAGTTTAGTTCTTTCTCTTTACAGGATATTTTTCCCACCTCAGTACTTCAAACCTATAGTTCACACTTGACGTTCAAAGACAGTACGTTTTTGATAAATCCTGGTTGGGTGTCGCCTTAAATTGAATCAGCCCATAATTTGGAGATGAGTTTGCTCTTTCAGTAGCGTCCATCAGCTCCTAATGCTCCTATGAATCCCAAGTAAATCCGCGATCATGGTGCTTACTACAGTGCGGAAATATCTGGAACTCATAACAAAAAGTAAACATTCAGTGTTCATGATTATTGAAGAGTCAACCTCCAGTCTAAACGAATGCACCGAGATACCAGTATTTGCCATGGAGCGACTACCTACCTGACCTTTACACCCCAGTCATTGGTAGATAAGCCTGTTGTCAGAATTAAGACCTGCTAAATACCCGAGCTTCCGAAAGAGTGGGTCTTAAAATGAACATGGACAAAACCAAGGTTATGTTGAATGTTCATGTAACACCCACTCCTATCAAGATCGGAGACTATCTACGCTCGAAGTTGTGGACGATTATGTCTACCTGGGACAAACGGTCCAGTTGGGTAGATCTAACTTCGAAAAAGAGGTCAATCGTCGAATCCGACTCGTCGATCGGCTGGGCAGCGTTCGGGAAGTTGCGCGGTATCTTCTCGTCCAACTTACCCCAGTGTCTCAAGACGAAAGTCTATGACCAGTGTGTGTTGCCAGTGATTACTTAGGGGACCGAAACGTGGTCGCTCACAATGGGCCTCATCAGAAAGCTCAAAGTCACCCAAAGAGCAATGGAGAGGGCTATGCTCGGAGTTTCCTTGCGTGATCGAATCAGAAATGAGGACATCCGCTTGAGAACCAAGGTTACCGACGTAGCCCGAAGAATCGCCAGACTTAAGTGGCAATGGGCAGGGCACATTACTCGCAGAACGGATGGCCGATGGGGCCGAAAAGTTCTGGAATGATGGCGACCGCGAACCGGAAGACGTTGCGTTGGAAGGCCTCCCACTAGGTGGACCGATGACCTGGTCAAGGTTGCAGGAACCCGCTGGATGAGAGACGCACGGGACCGGTCAATGTGGCGACACCTGGGGGAGGCTTATGTCCAGCAGTGGACGTCTTTTGGCTGAAATGATGATGATGATGATGAAATACCCGTAACGACAGCAGCTGTCAAAGATTAACAAATGACAGCCGGGACTATAGATGTCGGACAGACTTCGGACTATTCGCGCAAAATTTGTGCTTCTCCGGACTGAAATTTCTCCGAATTGGATCAGACTTGCAAAGACTCTTAGGCGATTTAAGGGCGCCAATCATCAGCAGCTAGTTCCAGTCTTACCCATGATACCCATGGGTAAGACTGGTTGTCTAACTTTCGGGCCATCCGGTTAGACTTGAAGCCGACCCCAACATACTTGGAAAAAGGCTGAACAGATGATGATGAATACAATTTACATTGTGTTTCAATGGCCATTATCACCTTGTTCAGCGCGTTTATCACTACAGGAATAGTATGTGATAAAACTATAAACTTTCCACGGCAACTGTCTCTAAGTATTTATCATTATTACGGCAATCTATACACGTGCGGCTCACGTGTTTTTTTTATCTACTTCATAACATAAACAGATGACGTCACGGTAGAAAAGTCTGATGTTAGGCGGAATAGAAATTGATTGTTCTTTTTTTTGTAATTTCATTAAGAGTACCCCTTTTTTATTTTTATTTATCTTTATTTCAGAAAGGTAAGTAACTTATTAGGCTAAGCCCCACAAAACCGTTGCAATTGTTTGACTGTGGGGTCGATGAGTCTCTAGACATACTTAAATGTACTTAGAACTATATTATCTAAACTTACACTTATAGTATAAAACTAGTAGGTCTAGTACTTTTCGAGGCACAAAAGAAACTCGGTATGTGATGGGCGGTCCCCCATTCACGGACCAACTTAGGCAAGCTTAACGTGAAGATGGACCATAACCGTTGTCCCAATCTGCAACTGCCCTGATCTCTTACCAACTACCGTAAAAAAAATACCTTTTTTTTTTGGAGGCTGGGAAATCATCAAATGTGAGTGTCAGACAACTGGCTAAAAACCACCCAAGTTCCTTCTATGGTGCGGGCCACACATAAAAGACGTCGGGCGCGGACATCGCGCAGGCGGCATTCAAATGAAATAAAGCGCAATTTAGGATACGCGGAATGACATGGCTCGGGCGTGGATAAGACGCGCGATTTCTGCGCCCGACGTCTTTTATGTGTGGCCCGCACCTTAGCCCTTTGTACCTATACGGGGCGGCGGTATCTCTTTCAAACCCGCAGCCTGCAAAAGTAGCCTTTAATGCGATGTCAACCATCCGACAAACAAGTACAAGTACCTATTTATATCGGAGTAAACACTCGAAGAATATTGCTAAAACAAGTGAAGAACCTGATACAAAAACATGTTTTTCTTTCCATATCTGCATATGAAACTATGCATGAATAAAGGGGTACTTTGAGGGTTTTTATGCCTGTTTTCACTTACACTAAGTGATTATACCTCGACCAGCGCAATGATGGATTATAAACTCTCAGTACAACGCCAAGAGTTGAAAATACGAAAATGCTAAATTATTAAGAAATTCACGTTGTTTTTTTGAAAATGGGCATTACTCTAGACAACTTTCGGAAAACTTACAGCTAGGCAAACACTATAGTTTCGTTAATATAACAACAGTATGGCCAAAGGTTTTCATAAATAGTCCTGGATATCATCAGTGCTATTGGGATCCAACTACCGCCATCTTTTTACTGGGCATTAAGTCTTCTTCTAGACTCCCCAGTCTAGAAGAACACGTCTTGTCCAGTAAATATAATATCGGATAAAATTCACGTGTTTTAGTTAAAAGTTCCATGTTAACCACCTCAAGGACGCTTCAAGGTTGCCGAAGTATCTTATATTTGACAGTTTGTTCCTCAACTCAAACTCACCCCGACTGAGGAAACTGTTTGAGATGAGAAGTAAAATTGCAACTATGAATATGAAACCTCCTAAGTGAGTTTGAGTCAAGTCGAGGAGATCATGCGGTTTCGACTTAAAATATAGTTTTATTAGTTCTGGAGTGGCAACCGCGATCCGGAAGACGTAGCATTGGCAAGCCTCCTACTAGGTGGACCGATGACCAGGTGAAGGTTACTAGGATCCGCTGAATGCGAGCCCCACGGGACCGATCAATGTGGCGACACCTTGGGGAGGCCTATGTTCAGCAGTGGACGTCTTTCGGCTGAAATGATGATCACATAACTTAAAATTGTTTGTTTTCGTTCCAGGGATGCATTTCTCTCAGTCAGTGGCCATCATTCAGAGTCAAGTGGGCACAATAAGAGGAGTACAAGTTCTTTATAGTGATCAGGTGAGATACAACATACTTTTAAATGAGATGACTTGTAATTATCATGATTTTTTACACGAGAATTGCCTGGGCTAGTTATCAACAGCGGAGGCGCCGTGGATTCGACCGCGATTAACGAGTCCAGGGTGTCTAAAAGGCTACTTAGCAGATCATAGGATCATAGGAATTGCGTTAAAATTCGAAAGATGGATTATTCATAATAGTAACTGCGTCTGTGACTATTTTATGAATGTTAACGCAATTCATAATAATGATCCTATTTCATCCTATTATAATCTGCTAAGTGGCCATTTTAGAGTCCCTGGTTCAAATCAAACCCAGGCAGATCTAACTGGCTAGTTTTGAATTATAAAGAAAGTTGTATAATATTATTCTGAATAGCTAATCTTTACTAGTCTTTCCGTACTGATAAAGTTATCTATTTGATAAAAGGATTGATAGGTTGTTACATAGGAATGTTTGCAAAATGAGTTTTCGTAGCATATCTATCACTGATTGCATATACTTATCGAATTACTGATACTACCAAGCATGAGATCTTTGGTTCGATTCCCAGGCCAGGTAAAATTTAACAGGGTTTCTCCATAAGAAATTTCTCAGTGTCGATGGGCTCGCGCACTATTACATACATGGAATTTTGACTTGGATAACTGGTGACATCGGGAGTACTATACCAAGGTGCAGTTTTGCATTCTGGTCAGAATTATTATTCCTACTTATAAAAAACCTACCCATTTTATTATTATTGATTTAGGGTCGAGAATCATTCGTAGTTGCCTCCTTGAATTTGAGGACGATGCAAAATGAAAGCCTCTATAGGTCTGATCTTGCCTCTGCCTAACCGTTTGGGGGATTACAGGTGTATTCTCTCTACAATAAGTTTTTTTTATTTTCATGAGAGATGGGCGTAGGTACTTTTGATCTTGACCTCAATCTTGCCCTCATGAGGTCGACGATGGAACGAGCTAACACAGAAGCAGCCTATTTACTCGCCTATGTGTCATTAATACATTTATTTTTCTGTTTCAGAACCCGTTATCCGTAGACCTAGTAATAAATATGCCTCAAGATGGGATCCGGTTAATATTCGACCCCGTAGCGCAACGACTTAAAGTAATAGAGATCTATAATATGAAATTAGTTAAACTTAGATATAGGTAAGTTCTTACACATTTATTATTACAATATTACCTTTTATTTTTGCTCGCCATTTTGGCTCGCCCCAATGACATGAGCAGCGGTGGCCCAATGGTGTCAGCTCCGACTTACAAACAGTACGTCGTCGTGGGTTCGAACCCAGGAAGGCAGATTACTTTGTGTAGTTTATTTCATCACCGCTGCTCTCAAAACGGTGAAGGAAAACATCGTGAGGAAACCAGCATGTCTTAGAACCAAAAAATTCGAAGACATGTGACAATGTGATATCTACCAATCCGCACTGGGCACGCGTGGTAGATTATAGCCCACTCCCTCTCAAAAAGAGGAGGCCACACAGGCCTCCTCTTTTTGCAGTGGAAACATTAATAGGCTGCTGATGATGATTCATCTTGCCTAGCTTAAAAAATAATTATTTTTTTCGATTTAAACATTTTCGTGAAATAAAAACCGTACATAACTATTGTAAAAAAAAACACAAAAACGTCTAAACTAACTTTAGTTTCAGCTACTTTGTTTGCCACCGACTTCCGAAAGTAAAATGTCCTAGGTAAACATTAGCATTCTATCCGATAGGTCCATTAAAAAATATGTGTTAGCCTTACGTCTAGACTGGCAATGTAGTCAAAGCTCTCATTGTGCTACAAACGAGATTGGAATATTAATTAATTCGTGGCTGAACGAACTACCAGTCTTGTTAACATTTACTATCTATCTATACTACTAAGGGCCGATTTTTCAATCCCCAGATAAACAGTTAGATAGTACTTATTCGACAGATAACAAAATATTGCATTTTTCAATCGTCAGATAGGCTCTATCTGGTCGTTCCCGGCCCTAACTGACGAATAAATCTATCTGCTTCTTTGACGGCCAGATAAACGTCTATTCAATGGATAAAACTAGATCCGTTGAAGTTTAGTTTGAGGTTATTTCTTCTTTTTTCAAAGTAATATCAAAATTATGGAAATTTTCGATACTATTGACGATATGGCAATTAAAGAAGAGGTTATTAATGTTTGAATATTTAAATACTGAAAGGAGACAAAGAGTAATCAGTCTTAGGCCCGACCAGTTTGCTATGTGGGATTTCTTTTAAAAAAATACAGTTTTAATTTGTAATGACCCTAACTATTTTACCTACTCTAATTTTTCACAATACGTTTGTGTTTATCGACTAGACTAACTAGTAATTTTACTTCAGCAGTATTGAAATTAGCGGCGTGCTCTCCTTTCTTTGATTCCATTATTATCAAAATAATAAACTCAAAATCTTTATTGCATTCATGTGTTAAAAAGTTGTTACATTATATTAAGTTCCAATATGAGACCCGGTTAGGGCACGGCGACATAAAAGTACTTTAAGTTTATATAATAACAAGTCACTGACAATAAACCAAACTACTAAAACACCACACTCGAGAAAGAGAAAAAAAAGATGCACCACCAGATGTAGAGGTAATAAACGAATGTCGAAGCATTTGCTATCCTCTTCTAACACACTTTACATCGTATGCGTGCTTCACGCTCCCACAATATTACAGTGAAGTTAGCAACAAAAATCCTCAGATAACTATTCGCTTGCTACCTGGCCATTGAAAAATGCAACAAGTTTATCTGTCCTTTTATCAGTCAGTTAAGTTAATTCTCTAGGTAGTTATCTGTTGAGTTATTCGATGATTGAAAAATCGGCCCTTAATCGTTTGTCCTGACTGACTAGGGGTCTAGGATTTGTCCTTGAATCATCACTTTTATAGCCCTTGTCTAATTTATTTATTCACACATAAAATACAATACAGGAAATAACATTAAAATAAAAGCACATAGGTACAGCTTATACTTTTACCCACGACCTGCAAAGATAATAAATATGATCCACCGAACGACCGATCCACAGTATAAATATGTCTCCCGACTGCAATAAATTGTTTCGATTTCGACATGATTTCGATAACTATTCACTTTGAGTCGGGACATTTTGCGTAAAAAATATTTAACTCTTTTTTATTGTCGTTTGTATTTTCAAAAATTTTAATTTTTTCGTATAAAAAATCTTTTGTTACCTAGATTTGCGGTTTGCTAGTTGTAGAATGATTTACATAAACACCGAATCCTCGATGTGTCGACATTACACTTATGTGAAAGAAAGACATGTTAGGTATTAACAAATAAATAAATCACAATAAAATTAATAACATCATAAACCATTCCTATCTACGCGGCTGTATCGCCACGACCTAATGACATTATAATCACAGATTGAGTGTTTCTATGTCCCCTTTCAAGGTTACTTTAATGTTACTGTACTACTGCGCTCGCTGGTAACGTCTTGAATGTTAATGTTTCTGTAGTTTCATTGTTTTATAAGGGCTTTTTTTGGAGGGTGTGTCAGGCAGAACGGAGTGTCAGACCTCTACGGACTAAAAACTACCCATGTTCCTTCTTAGCCCTTTGTGTCCGGGGTCGCAGTATCTCTTTTGAACAACCCGCAGCTTCACGTTAGTCCGCGCATGCCAATTTACCGAAAAATAATGCTTTAAGCATTTTGTTACGGTTCACAATCTCTCCACAGTTTACAATCTCGCGAGATAGATTATAATCTAACGGTATTTACAATTTTACGGTGACATTTATATTTATTTAGGCCGATGAGCGAGTCGTTAACCTGCCGATGCAATAGGGGATCGGACTGGGTCAAAATAATATGATTCTGTTTAGTCTGTAAGTTAGATTATCGAAAAATATTGAATACGTGTTTTTTGTTTTATCAAATCAATAAAAAATGACGAAGATAAAACGCGTCAAAGATCTTGGAGTGGGGCTTGAAACGTCACTTGTGTCGTCAAAATGTACTATCATATGACGTCACACGAGTTTTCGAAGCACTGTATCGTCTTCATTTTAAGTTTACGTGAAATAAGAAAAAATACGTGTCCAATAATTTTTGGAAATCTACCTGACGGACTAATTAGTTTTTTTTTGTCCGATCCCCTATTCTATTTTATCCTTCATCATGCAGAAAATTCTGAAAATTAAAAATAATGTCTTGAGACTAAACTACTACTTATTTAATTTAGATCGCTAGTAAGACTAAAAACGACGAGAACACTTATTAAAAACTATATTAACATGTGTAACCTTAGTTTTCTAACTAACCTACTAAAATGTGTATTGTGTAATCAATTAGTATTTTGATCACGTATTTTACAGACGTGTGACATGGTAGTTAAAATAAAACTATGTACACGTGTGAATTTTTTATTGTCTTTGCTCTCAGAAACGTGAATACTTTGTTTTAAGGCTTTTTGATTTTGGCCTTCAGACAACTTAAAAAAAAAGTACTTAATCAATAAATTAATAGGTATTTTTTTAATTAGTTTTTAGATTGTTTTTTTTTTATTTGACATGAATTCGTGTGTTCTACAAACACTTTAGCAAAAAATACGGATTTCTAAAACACACTAAAAATGTGACAAAGATTCAATGAAACGAACCAAGTCACCGACTTCCAAAAGTAAAGTTATTTTAGACTATCTAAGGTTTTTTCGGAAGTCGGTGTTTTTTGCAAAAAGTTTGTCAATCCAGGATTGGTCGATTCCATACCACCCTAATTATTATGAATAATATTCCAGTGGCATGTGCTTCAACTCGCCGGAGATCTCGCCGTCGATCGAGCAGGTGGAGCACTGCTTCGGGGCGACGCACCCCGGCCTCTACGACTCGCAACGGCATCTGTTCGCGCTCAACTTCAGGGGGCTATCCTTTTATTTCCCTGTTGATAGTAAATTTGAGGTGAGGACATTTATCTTAATACTACTGTACAAGATGATTTTTTAGTCATCGTCCAAATTTTTTCTAGGCATAAGGTATCATTCACTAACACCATTAAAAAAAAAATCGATACTTCAAATTTTTATATTAAATTAGCTGATGCCCGCGGCTTCACCCGCGTGGATGTCGTTAAAATTATATACTAAAACCTTCCTCTTGAATCACTCTATCTATTAAAAAAAACCGCATCAAAATCCGTTGCGTAGTTTTAAAGATTTAAGCATACAGACAAACAAACAGACAAAAATAGCGACTTTGTTTTATACTATGTACTAGCTGATGCCCGCGGCTTCACCCGCGTGGATGTCGTTCAAATTATATACTAAAACCTTCCTCTTGAATCACTCTATCTATTAAAAAAAACCGCATCAAAATCCGTTGCGTAGTTTTAAAGATTTAAGCATACAGACAAACAAACAGACAAAAATAGCGACTTTGTTTTATACTATGTAAGGAAAGATCATTTACTCGAAAGAATTATGCGCTCACCGTG
The DNA here is from genome assembly GCA_949775195.1 of Diarsia dahlii. Lineage (NCBI taxonomy): Eukaryota > Metazoa > Arthropoda > Insecta > Lepidoptera > Noctuidae > Diarsia > Diarsia dahlii. The sequence goes on along the minus strand of OX459203.1, from coordinate 12,849,844 downwards.
AAACGTTAAAACAATGATTTTCGCCAAAGATTAATATATCAGAATTTGGACGGTGTCCACAAAATCATCGTGTATAATATACGGGTTTGAAATATCATACAAAGGTAATTTTATTGTTTTGAATATGAATGTGGATGGGTATAAACGGGTAGAGGAACACCAAAGAAACGATGGATGGACTGCGTTAAGAATGATATGGTAAGAAAGGAGGTGTCTCATGAGATGACGAGAAACAGAGAAGTATTGTACAAGAAAAAGACATGCTGCGCCGACCCCAAATGAGTTGGGATAAGGGCAAGAAAATAATGATGATGACTAATTGGGGTTTCTTTTAAGCTATTGCATAGCTTCTATCGCGGGCCTTGAGCGTGGAGAGCGAATCCAGAAATTCCCTAACGAAAATATTCAAGATTCAGTATTCAACAAGGTTGCTATGGTTACGGAAAATAACAAGGTTGTCAACTGAGGTTGTCAAATTAAATAATTAATTATTTGCTGTTGATAAAAATGCTATGCAATAGCTTTATCGCGGCAGTTTCCGAGTGCCACATTTATTTTTGTTTAATATCTTGTAAGCATCATGCAAAACTACCTCTGGTGTCCTCACATTGTGAGTTACACGATTACTGAGAAATGCTTGCACTGACTGGACAGGTCCATTCAAATCTGTGTGGTTCTTTCTTCAAAAGACCATCTCAGTCACTAATCTGCATAGTCCTCATGTGAGTATACTTGAAGATTAGACATGAATCGTCCTTGTCAAATAAATATAGGCCAAGTCTTCAAATATAAAAACAATAGGGGATCGGACAGGGTCAAAATAATATGATTCTGTTTAGTCCGTAAGTTAGATTATCGAAAAATATTGAATACGTGTTTTTTGTTTTATCAAATCAATAAAAAATGACGAAGATAAAACGCGTCAAAGATCTTGGAGTGGGGCTTGAAACGTCACTTGTGTCGTCAAAATGTACTATCATATGACGTCACACGAGTTTTCGAAGCACTGTATCATCTTCATTTTAAGTTTACGTGAAAAAAGAAAAAATACGTGTCCAATAATTTTTGGAAATCTATCTGACGGACTAATTAGTTTTTTTTTGTCCGATCCCCTATTATTGAGTTTTCTGCTAAATTACCAGCTAAGCGAAGCACTAGGCCGGATTACTAAGTAATTGAACAATTTTGATTGATTATATTTTGACTATGTTTCCAGCCTGGCTACGCTCACGGGCTGGGCTCGCTTCAGTTCCCTAACGGTGGCTCGCCCGTCGTCTCGCGGACCACCATCTACTATGGATCTCAACACCAGGTCAGTTCCATGTTTCCATTTTAGTTTAGATGATTGTTGTAAAATCGAGAAGATTTGCGTCTTAAAGGTAACAATAACAATAGGATTTAAGTGCTGGGCGTCCCAGCTGTCAGCTATACATTCACTTCTGTACCTAAGCCTTTCTTCACGCGTCCAAGGGAACCTTTGGTATGGCCGGAACAGAAAAAAAACCTTCTCTCTCTCTCTTGGGAAGAATAGGGGATCAGCCTGGCTAAAAAAATATGATTCTGTTTAGTCCGTCAGTTAAATTATCGAAAAATATTGGATACGTGTTTTTTGTTTTATATCAAATCAATAAAAAATATCAACGCGTCAAAGATCTTGGAGTGGGGCTTGAAACGTCACTTGTGTCGTCAAAATGTACTATCATGTATCGTCTTCATTTTAATTTTACGTGAAAAAAGAAAAAATACGTGTCCAATAATTTTTGGAAATCTATCTGACGGACTAATTAGTTTTTTTTTGTCCGATCCGCTATTGAAGGAGGCTTCTGCCCTGCTGTATAGTAAATAGATAAGATAGTAAATGCTAATACAAAATATAAAATGGCCGGAACGAAGATGGTGTGACGATGGTTTGACTTCTAATAGCATAAAACTAACTGACTATCTTTCGACCATTATACTTAGCACCTGTTCAACAACTTAAGACCTTAATTGCTTCTTACTCCTTGCAGGCTAGCAGTACAAGTAGCGGCAGCGTCTGCGGGGCGCCTCTACCGGAGCTGCCTCTCTCCTGCTACCGGCACCAGCTGCATCTGCGGCGCTGCGACGTACTGCGCACTGCCACTGCCACGCAGGGGCTGAGGCTGCATATGTTCACTGAAGGTTAGTAAACTCTGCCGGAGCTGCCTCTCTCCTGCTACCGGCACCAGCTGCATCTGCGGCGCTGCGACGTACTGCGCACTGCCACTGCCACGCAGGGGCTGAGGCTGCATATGTTCACTGAAGGTTAGTAAACTCTGCCGGAGCTGCCTCTCTCCTGCTACCGGCACCAGCTGCATCTGCGGCGCTGCGACGTACTGCGCACTGCCACTGCCACGCAGGGGCTGAGGCTGCATATGTTCACTGAAGGTTAGTAAACTCTGCCGGAGCTGCCTCTCTCCTGCTACCGGCACCAGCTGCATCTGCGGCGCTGCGACGTACTGCGCACTGCCACTGCCACGCAGGGGCTGAGGCTGCATATGTTCACTGAAGGTTAGTAAACTCTGCCGGAGCTGCCTCTCTCCTGCTACCGGCACCAGCTGCATCTGCGGCGCTGCGACGTACTGCGCACTGCCACTGCCACGCAGGGGCTGAGGCTGCATATGTTCACTGAAGGTTAGTAAACTCTGCCGGAGCTGCCTCTCTCCTGCTACCGGCACCAGCTGCATCTGCGGCGCTGCGACGTACTGCGCACTGCCACTGCCACGCAGGGGCTGAGGCTGCATATGTTCACTGAAGGTTACTATAGCGGAACCACCAAGATTACGTCATCATCATCATCATTTCAGACAACAGACGTCTACTGCTGGACATAGGCTTCCCATAAGTGTCACATTGACCGGTCCCGTGCGGTTTGCATCCAGCAGATCCCCACAACCTTCAACAGGTCATCGGTCATATTAGATTATTTGTCTTTTTAGCACCTGGTTTATGTTTATTTTTTTATGTCAAATACATCTCTTTGTGAATGTTATTCAAGAGCTTAGAGTTCTATGCAGTATAAGACTATACAAGGTGACTTTTTTATGTGGGTGTGGATGGTCTTGGCCAAAAGCAAAAGAGGAATAGCGATAACTACTGAAAGGAGTCTCGAGCCCATGAAAACTAAGACTACATTATTGGATGTTTGAAAAAACAATACATATTCCTAACCAGAAATGGAACTGACTATTAAAAAAAATCACTGTGTTATGAAACCATTCGATAGTGTGCTAATAAGGATAAAATACTCGTCAGGCCCCAGCCGATCCCTGAGCGAGGGCGGGTCGGGTCGCGGCGTGTGCCGCGTGGTGCGGTTCGGCAGCTCGGCGCAGCGCGTGTGCGCGGCACTGGGAGCGCCGGCGCGCACGTACTACAAGGCGGACGACAAGATGCGCATACACCGCCCCACGGCGCGCAGGAGGCCGCCGCCTGCTTCGGATTACTTCTTCAACTACTTTACTTTGGGACTGGTGAGTGAATGGACAACATTTTAAGTTTGACCTTGACCTTGGCCTTGACATTGACCTTGAATTTAACCATCATATATTTTGACCTTAACTTTGACGTTAATCTTGACTTTAACATTAACCTAGACTTCGACATTTACTTTGAATTTGGCCTTGACCTAGACTTTGTTTTTGACCAACTGGTGACACTGCCCTTAAACTTGACCTTGGCGCCGAACTTTTTAGGCACGCTCGTTCCATACATCACTTTCAACCAGACAAGATCGAAGCAAAAATAGATGCATTTATTGATGAGCCCCATGACAATACTTTTAATAATTTTGCTGACTCCACTCGACAGTTATACGCAATTACGCAATATTAAAACACAATTTGGCTGAGTAAAATATGCAGGGAGAGGTGGCGCACATTCCTCATATTATAATGCCATATTATGTGGAACTACGCCACAGATATAGATAGACCTAGATAACGCAAATATCACGATCTGTGTGAAAACCAAGCGTGCAATTTTTTGACTACCTATTATGGCGTCACCAGCCCTATAAATCGGAAAATCAAATCGATTCAAAGACGACGCGTACGGTGTGCCTTTTGCACCAGCGCCGACGTCCGGCTAGCGCTATACACCGATGCAAACTGAGCGCGAAAGTGGCCACTTACAATTTTTGTACGTAAGCTAGGCACGAAAAGTGGCACGCGAAGTAGTTGCTCTTGCGTGATCTAGGTCTATCTATATCTGTGAACTACGCCTTTACTAACTATCCCTACTAATTCCAGGACGTATTATTCGACGCGCGCACACACCAGGTGAAGAAGTTCGTCCTTCACACCAACTACCCGGGCCACTACAACTTCAACATGTACCATCGCTGCGAGTTTGAGCTCACCGTGCAGCCCGACAAGTGAGTCTTACAATTTTTATATAACTTTTAGGCAGGACAGCAGGACTTCTAGAATAGGGATGTTTACCGACTTAAAAACACATGATTCTAATTAGTCCGTCTATTAGATTATCGAAAAATATTGGAATACGTATTTTTTGTTTTATCGAATAAATAAAAATTGACAGAGATAAAACGCTTCAAAGATTTGGGTGGGGGGTTGTGACGTCACTCACCGGTAAGAAATGCCATACTAATGTCTTAGAATATGACGTTACACGAGTTTTCAAAACACTGTATCGTCTTCATTGTTAAATATGTGTCCAATATTTTTTGGAAATCTATCTGACGGGCTAATTAGGTTTTTTTTGTCCAGAACACAATAGGGGATCGGACTGGGTCAAAATAATATGATTCTGTTTAGTCCGTAAGTTAGATTATCGAAAAATATTGAATACGTGTTTTTTGTTTTATCAAATCAATAAAAAAAGACGAAGATAAAACGCGTCAAAGATCTTGGTGTGGGGCTTGAAACGTCACTTGTGTCGTCAAAATGTACTATCATATGACGTCACACGAGTTTTCGAAGCACTGTATCGTCTTCATTTTAAGTTTACGTGAAAAAAGAAAAAATACGTGTCCAATAATTTTTGGAAATCTGTTTATTTATTTATTTTACTATTTATGTACAACACAGGAAAACAACATAATATAACATTAGAGTACAAAGGTACTGCTTATTTCTTTAGAAATTTCTGCCAGCAGACCTGCAAAAGGAGAAATGAAAACAAGAAATGTAGACTATAGTGTGTGAGAAGCGGAAAAGAACAAAGTGTTATGTGTCTTATCTAACTTAACCTAAGTAATAATAAATACACATAAGTATAAGAAAATAATAATATATACGTATATAAATACATAATGCTAATATACATAAACATATAAAATACATAAATGTACATAAAAATCACAATGGAGAGGAAAGGTAATATTCTTTCACTCTTAGTTTGAACTGTGAGATAGTCTTCAGGTCACGAATGCTAGGCGGAAGTGAGTTCCACAACCTTACAGCATGGACAGAGAAGAAATAGGAATAATAGCTGGATTTGTGTGTGTGGATCTATCTGACGGACTAATTAGTTTTTTATTGTCCGATCCCCTATTCCTCTAAATAGGTGTGATCACTTGACCACTATTTTGAACTTTGTTGTAATTGTGTTGTCCTCGTTCACTTCAACTACGGTACATCTTAAAGCGATTCTCGCCTATTTCTGAGTATTATACTAATATAACAATATCTTCCTCCCCAAGATGCGAAGCCAACTCGCTGGTAGAAAGTCGCGGCGCGGTGTGCATCACAGCGTACAGCAAGTGGGAGGTAGTGTCGCGAGCACTGCGCGTGGCTGAGCGACCCGTCGTGCTCAACCGGGCTTCCTCGACCAATACTACCAACCCTTTCGGATCTACCTTCTGTTATGGGTACCAGGACATCATATTTGAGGTAGGACTTACTTGTATAGTCCATACTAATATTACAAAGCTAAAGTTGGTTGGTTGAACGCGCTAATCTCAAGAACTACTGGTTTGAACTGAAAAGTTATTTGTGTATTGGATAGTTCAAATATCGAGGAAGGTTATAGGCTATATAACATCACGCTACGACTAGCAGGAGCGGAGCAAACATTAAAAATGCTTCTCAATGTAAGTATTCCACGCGGGCGATGCGTACAAGACCAATGCAATGGTCACCTGCGCGGGCCAATGGTAGCGATGATTTTGGCAGAAGTGTCAATGTCACACAAGCGCCAAAATGAACATGCAACATAGCTTTCTGCTAAGGATACTAGGACATCATATTTGAGGTATGACTTCCTTACAAGACCAGGCTCGAGGGGACAGTGATAGGAATGATTATGACAGTGTCAATGTAGAAGAAAGAAAGAAAGAAAGAAAGAAAGAAGAATATATATGCCATCACGGCATCTCCTTCATATCATTTTTCGCACAGTACATCTAAATTTTCTTAGGCCTTCCTCTTTCTCTCTATATCCTAGATAGACATGAATGTTGATACATTCATGTTTTTCTCTAAAATATTGTAATAATTGGAACTTTGACCTTCAATATCGCCATAACTTAGAAGGTTCCCAGGAACGGTCCAAAACAAAAAAAAATGATTGCTATGACCTGGAGAACAACAAGTGTTTTTACACCCAATATATAGACAGATAAAGGGTGTAAATAGACACCGAAGACTCCGTTCACCAGAAAATACCGTTTACAAATAGTATAAAGCCTTAACCATAACAAACACTACCGCAATTTTGTTCCTTACTGTCCTCGCTTTACGGATTATATTCTACTAGTTGTTACCAGCGGCTTCACCCGCTACAACTCGAAAATTATCCCTAGAAGGAAGATAAAATCGGGGTAAAAACTATACTATGTGTTAATCTAAGTTATAGACTATTTGTGTACCAAATTTTATCTAAATCCGTTCAGTAGTTTTTGCGTGAAAGAGTAACAAACATCCTCACAAACTTTCACATCTATACTAATATTATAAAGCTGAAGAGTTTGTTTGTTTGTTTGTTTGAACGCGGTAAACTCAGGAACTGCTGGTTGGAATTTTAAAATTCTTTTTGTGTTGGATAGTCCATTTATCGAGGAAGGCTATAGGCTATATAACATCACGCTACAGCTAATAGGAGTGGAGCATAAATGAAAAATGTTACATAAACGGGAAAAGGTATTTCCTTTTTGAGAGCTTCCGCTGCGTGCGCTGCGAAAACGGTTTAAGTTACGCAAATATCATGTATGAAGGAATTGTTCCTCTTTAAAATTTCTAAAAAAAAGTCCGCGACAGCATATATCTATCTTTTAAGATTGACTCACTGTAACCTTTTTTTACTATAAAACTGTTAGGTTAAAAATAATTATTTTTTGCGAAGCTTATTTAACCCATATGGTATTGATCTATATCTAAATAAATGTGTTTGTTAGAAGGAAAATTTAATATAGAATATTTGTGCCCTTTACTCTAAACAGTTTAAACAAATATCTTAGAAGATATCGCAATGTAAAAATATCCGCGCGGCAAAATAATTCGCGCGTCGCAATGTAGGGAGATTCTTTCCGGGAAATTCAAATTCAAAATATTTACTGCATCATAATGTTTACAAGTACAGAGTCTTATCGTATGTATTTAACAGTAAGAGATACCTATAGTAATTCACACTTTAATATAATCTAAGCTAATCTAAACCATCTAAACTATGTATTATAATAAAGAAGAAAGATAAGATTTTTTGTTTGTTAGTTGTCGGATAGTCGATATATCGAGAAAGATTATAAGCTATATTTATGTGACGCAGACGAAGTTGCGTGGGTCAGCTAGTTTATAATATTGGTAGGATTGTAACGTCAAATCATTTCAGGTGATGTCAAACAACTACATAGCGTCGATCACGCTGTACCAGCCCGAGGGCACGCGGCCACGCTACGCTGTCAACTCTATCGCGTGACATTGCCAGGTAATTTACTACTTTATTTGTTAGCGTATAGAGTTGAGTTTAGTTTGTTATTTTCTTTCTTTTTGATACATACATGTTGTTGTTTTTTTAAAGACGTTGCTATGATACAATTTTGTCGCTATAAAATAGGGTTCAATTTTGATTATATTTATTTGCTATTCTTCCACGTTTAATTTGAAGTGTTAAGGGTAAAGTTTGGTTTAGTATATTCATACATTTTTTTTCCCGCGCAGGGATCTCCAAGCAAAGGTAATAAATACACGTCCTGAACGATTTCGGTTGTCAGTCACCACACAAAACCTCCACCCGCGTGGTCCTCCACACAATCTCGAAAATGTTCAACTTTCTACAAAAACAAACTACTTCAACCGAAGTGTCTACATATCTTTACCACGAAGCACCTAAGAGGAAGCAGTATTTTTAAAAATGTGATAAAAAAAAAACTGTGAAAAGAAAACTCGAAAAAAGTGAGTGACAGATCTCAGACGGTGTGTTAAGTCTTATTTAATTCTTTAGACGGACTATATAGTTAATGTTTTTATTTTTAAGCTTAAATAAGTTGGTATATTTCAAAAATGAACATTGATTCTTAAATAATAGTCAAATGTGTTCTTGTAAGATTACTTTTTAATTTCACAGTACAAAAATATTTTGTCTACGGCAATATATTTTTGCACTGTGACCTCGGGATTATAATTTTAAATTAGAAGAAAAAAAAACATGGAAAAAAACTAGAAATAGACTGTGCTGTAAATATTTTTGAGAATTTGATGAAAAATTAATATGAAATTGATGTATTTTTTCTAAAAAGAAATGACTTTTCGATTGAGACGTTAGGTTAGGCGTGTGTGAAAAAAAAATGTGCAAAAGTAATTTGTCAGCACCACAGATTTTGAGTTTGTGTGTATAACTTGTGTTGTCCAACACCCTGTATAATTTATTATTGTCAGACATTTTATTTCGTACATATATTAATTTAATTTAAAAAAAATGTTAAAAAATATTTATGTAAAATAAAAATATTGACATTTAATTGTTATAAATTATTATTATTTTGCGAATAGAATATCGCACGGTGTGCGCTTTTTCTGGATTTCTTAGAAATAATTGTATTGAGTTAATGGCTTTTGAGAGATGCTTGGGGAAAAATAAAATAATTTCTATAAGTCATGATTGCTGTGCGAATGTTGGAGTAAGAAAGAAACACTTTTGAAAAATATTAGTCACAAACTTAGCCTACTATAAGAAATGGCTTTTAAAATTTCAGGTGGTCTCTTTAGTATGTTTCTTCTAACGGCTCTCAAATACTAATTTTATGAAGTACAAAATTTTATTTTTAAAAATATTTTATGGATTTTTTTATAATAGTAAATGATGTCTCATTTTAACTGACAAAATATTTAGGAAATGTATTGTTGGTTTTTACGAAAATTAAAATTCAAGATTTTTATTTTTGAAATTGTAATTTTAAGGTTAGGTTTTTTTAATTAGGATTATGGCTCCCGTACGTAATGGTAAATGATGGGCATACTACAAGGTACTTTATCCATTTAAATATGGTCATGAAAATTATAGGCCTGGGTGTTATACGTATTTATTTTAACAAAACTGACATTCGTTAAAAAAATATCTTAGCGATACACAAATTTAAAAAAAAAATAAGAATTCTAGGTATAAGACATTTTAATTAACCAATTAATTCAGGATTTCGATTGCCTGAGAAAATTCCTGAGCAGAAAAATAATTAAAAAATAATAAATAAAAAAGTCTTACTGAACCATTTTGTATACAAATGGATTGATGGCCGTTGAAGTATGTCCATTCCATGGGTCATAATGCAGTAGACATCAAACAGCCATCGACTATGAAACTTGGCTATCAGATGACGCACGCTATTCTACAATAGACGATATAAAAGAAAAAAACTTTTGACCACAAACCTCTTTGGTGACAAAATGCTTTCAAAATCTAGTGCCAATGACGTTTCGTTCAAAATTCATTGTCATTTCGGTAATAATGAGCTTAATGTAGACTACAAAATGGCGGGAGGCGGTTGTGATGTTATACTATACTGCTGTTACGGCAATATGACACATTTAGCTTCGGTAAGGTTTAAATGCTTATATTTACTTTTGAACCGATTTTGAGAACAAGAAAAAAAAGTTGAATTCGCCATTTTTTTTCTAACTCCTAACTGTTATCAATAGATGGCGTTGTTGAAAAAATGGCGACCACACAATGTTGTATTGATATCAATAAAAACCATACAATAATTATTTTAGTTATTTTCATAGCAATAAAGCAGCTGAAAATCGGTTCAAAAGTAAAATTAGTATGTTTGTTTATGCACAATTTGTCACTTGTGTGATTGTCGAGTAATGGCTGTGGTGCCATATAACAAGAAAAAAAATTAAAAAATTGACATAATACAATAAAAAAAGTATTAAATTTAAGGTAGCTCCATGCTACGTTCTAGTTACGTCTGTGCGAATATTTTGACAAGGTTATACTGTTATTCCATAAGTAATTTTAGTCAGTAGGTAGTAAATTTTCTTCTTTTTCTATTTAATAAGCCAAATTCGTCATCCACTATGATCACTAAGTTTTTATTGAAGCATCGTCTGTCGACAAAGTGTTAAGTTAATTTGTAAAAAGATGCTAAAATGTTAATTAATTTTTTTCAGTCTTTGTGCTCTAAAAATACAAAGAACGCGAGATTTATAAACCAACTTAACCATGAAAAAATATGTGTTCAAAAAAAATGTGACCGAAAATGGCGGGAAGTGAACTGTCAAAAAATTCGCACAAACGTCAACACAATTATTTTTATAACGATTAGCTTATTTCGTCACAGGGTGACGTATATCGTTCATTCGTCACTTAATGATTATATAACTATGTCAGCCTTGGTAGTTACACGGGATAAAGCAAATTAAAACCATTATAATTCTGATGATATTTTTTTTGAAGCCGCCATCTTTGATTTTGCAGACAGCGTTGTAGGTTTTTTGACTTTGACAAAACATTTGACTTAAAAAACTATCTTGATTGTTTCTTACAAGTCATAAACCTTATCCGTTCTAAGAGAAAAATACAGTTTTATTGACTTATTCGCCATTCTGTAGTGATGTTTCACCTTAAAACATTTTGGATGTAATACTGATACTTAATTTAATAACAATGATTTTTTTTATTAAGCCTTTATTGTACCTACAATCTAATAAAATAAAAACTTAATTTTTTTTCCGGTTTAGTGATCAGCGTGTCCAGTGACACATAGGCCTCTTCCAGCTTCTTCCACTCATTTCTGTCTCTAGCTTTCCTAGATCAGGTAGCACCTCCAATTTTCCTTATATCATCTCTTTGCCTGTCTTCCCTTATTCCCTTTGCCATCGCGTGGTTGCTACTCTGTTATTGTTTTGGTCCATTTTGTTTTACTATCCCTCGTCATGTGTCCTGTCCTGTCCATCTCCATTTCAACTGTTTTCCTTTCTTTTTTATAACAATGAATTACAAAAAAAATACTATCAGTAACTTTTTCACTCGAATCGATGACAAATTTTGTCCGGCCAGTAAGTAGCAACCTGGACAGCTCTGACGTTTGTTTCATTCAAGTCCTGGAGCAGTTAGTTGTGCACGACGGGCAAGAGAGGAGGTGTGGCATATTCTGTGTCCTCACCTTCCTGCCCTTGTTCCATTTTATTTGGGGTCAGCGCAACACCCGCTGCAAAATGCAAAAATACTTAAAATAATTGGAATTTTTGCGATTTACAGTGCAAATGAACGAAGTAGATAAAGTTACAATTATATTATCACTGTATAGTATGTATTATCACAGACCTAGGCCAGTATAGAAACAAAACAGGTGACGCTACTTATGTGTCACTTACCGAACAAAGTACTTAATTATAATTATTCATGCTTGCCGTAAAAAACATCTGTTGTCTTATTACGTTCTTTGTAATCTAGCAAAACAATATAATTGTAGCGTAAAGACATTCTTTGTAAACAGAATCTTTTATACTAGACTATGAATTTGAATTTTGTTCAAAATAATACTAATAGCCTTGTTGGTCTAGTGATCGCAAACGCGACTGCTGAGCGTGGGTTCCTGGTTTTGATTCCCAGGTCGGGCAAAGTGATAACGGAGTTTTTTCATCATCATTAGTAATTTCTCAGTAGTGGCCACGGAGTCTGGATTTATATGGCCGGTTGATGGCAATAGGTTCGCCCCCTATTACATTGGAGTTAAACATAACTGGCGAAATGTGGGTGTTCTATTAGGTACACCTCTGCCTAACCCTTCGGATTTACAGGCGTTCATCAGTTTTCTAAGAATGTCAGTAATACATCTAAAAATGGTTAATGAATTCAATAAAAAAAAATAGAAATATAATTAAAATAAAATTCACGTCTGCATATAGGTTTCTTAATTAAACAACATCGTTCCGATTTATCTTATTTGCAATAAATGCCTCTGAAAAAGCTTTTTGATGTTATTAGAAGTTATTTATTTATATTATGTCCTCTTTAAATTATATTTTCGATTTTTATTTTTTAAGAAATGCTATTCTCTATATCTTCCACAGGGCATAATTCCCTTTAATTATGGAAATTAAATTTTATTTAACACAAAACCATTCAGCAAATGATTAATAAAGAATTTAAGTCATTCAAATTATTTAGTTCAAATATAAGTCCATAGTGTTAGTAATAACAAAATAACTAGGGTATTAGCTAATACCTATCTGCTTGACAATGTTCAAAATAGCTTTTGAATGAGGATTTTCAGCATAATATGTCATTGAGCCAAAGAGCCAAGGACTTACACGCTACTTACCTTTGAAAAGATACTTAGATCCCCTTCTTGAAAAGGAAAAACTTATCCATTTATCTCTTTTTTATCAATGAGAGCATTTTTTTTTTATCAAACCACTCAATACTAGATAAGAAGGATGAGTTATTTGACTTCAGAAATAAGCCAATAAGGAAAACAGTTGTCTTTCACCGAAATCGCTGTTGGCATCAATATCACGATAGTGTTCGAGATAAATGTTATTGATAAAATGATAAGATACTTCATTTACATATTCTGAATAAAGGGTGAAATTAATGTTACCGTAGTTTAGAGTAAAAAAAACATATTGGTTTACCTTTTAAAAATATAAGGCGACTAGTATTTGCGTGGCTGCGCGAGCTGCGAGCAGCTCGCGGGGCGTGAAGTCGGGCAGGGGGGAGCTTTGAAAAATGATTTCGACTAACGCATTGCCCCTTTCAATGAATTTGAAAAAAAAAACATGGTCCAAGTCTCTTAACTTCCGAGATCCGCCTAAAGGGGGGGAGAAGGGGGGCAAGGGGGTCAATTTTGAAAAATGGTTTTTAATTTGCCGAGCCACCTCTATATGAATCCGTAAAAAAAACAGAACATGAATTAAAAAAAAAGGGGTGAGGAGGGGAATGGTGGTGAAGGGGGGAGAGGGGGGAGCTTTGAAATATGATTTCGACCAACGCATCGCCCCTTTTAATGAATCTGAAAAAAAAAACATGTGCCAAGTCTCTTAACTTCCGAGATCCGCCTAAAGGGGGGGTGAAGGGGGGCAAGAGGATCAATTTTGAAAAATGGATTTTACTTTCCCGAGCCTCCTCTATACGAATCCGTAAACAAAACAGAAAAAGGGGTGAAGAGGGGGGGGGGGGTGAAGGGGCGGAGAGGGGGAGCTTTGAAAAATGATTTCGACTAACTCTATGCCCCTTTCAATGAATCTGAAAAAAAAAATGTTCTAAGTCTCATAACTTTCGAGATCCGCCTAAAGGGGGGTGAAGGGAAGGGGGTCAAATTTGAATAATGGTTTTTACTTCTCCAAGCCTCCTCTATACGAATCCCTAAAAAAAAACACGTAAAATCTCTTTATTTTCGAGATCCGCTTAAAGGGGCGGTGAAGGGGGGCAAGGGGGTCAAATTCAAAAAATGGTTTTTACTTTCCCGAGCCTCCTCTATACGAATCCCTAAAAAAACACGTAAAAGCTCTTTATTTCCGAGATCTGCCTAAAGGGGGTGGTGAAGGGGGGCAAGGGGGTCAAATTTGAAAAATGGTTTTTACTTCCCCAAGCCTACTCTATACGAATCCCTAAAAAAAAACACGTAAAATTTCTTTATTTCCGAGATCTGCCTAAAAGGGGGGAGAAGGGGGAAAAGGGGGGCCACTTTGAAAAATGATTTTTACTTTACCGAGCCCCCTCTATACGAATCCCTAAAAAAAAATACGTAAAGTCTCTTTGTTTCCGAGCTACGATAGGAAGGGGGGAGAAGTGGGGGGAAAAGGGGGGGTTTGGGACTTTTCCCATACTCACGAGAGTTAGTTGTTTACGAATCTGTCAAAATATACCCACCTCCCCATCCACCATCTGGGAGAACAATTCTGTCAATAAGTCAGTCAGTGGTAATTTAGCTTTATATAGTATAACTAGTATTTGCGTGGCTGCGCGAGCTGCGCGCAGCTCGCGGGGCGTGAAGAGGGGGAGAGGGGGAGTTTTAAAAAATGATTTCGACTAACGCATTGCCCCTTTCAATGAATCTGAAAAAAAAAATGTTCCAAGTCTCTTAACTTCCGAGATCCGCGTAAAGGGGGGGTGAAGGGAGGCAAGGGGTTCAAATTTGAAAAACGGATTTTACTTCCCCTAGCCTCTTCTATATGAATCTCACGTATGCCACCACCTACCTACACCTACCTGATACCTACCTACACCTACCTACTACCTACCTATCACCTACCTACTACCTACCTACACCTACCTACTACCTACCTATCACCTACCTACCACCTACCTGCTACCTCCTACTACCACTAAAAAACATTACTCTAAAGTTTGCTTGTCGTCGCCCCTGAGTAACGCTTCACCCACTCAACCTTCGTTACGCTAAGGAGGTCGCCGGCTCGCTTCGCTCGCCACCTCCCCCCTTCGCTTCACTCGGTCTCGCAGGTTCGCTCCACTCAGGACCTACCTACCACCGGAAAGCTATCATGACATTATCCCTACGCTACGGGGGTCGCCGGCTCGCTTCGCTCGCCCGCGCCCCCCTTCGCTTTACCGGTAGCACCATTTTAGTCCCCCGAGCCTCCTCTATACGAATCCGTAAACAAAACAGAAAAAAGGGGTGAAGAGGGGGTGGGGGGTGAAAGGGGTGAAGAGGGGGGGTGAAGGGAGGGAGAGGGGGGAGCTTTGAAAAATGATTTCGACTAACGCATTGCCCCTTTTAATGAATCTGAAAAAAAAAATGTTCCAAGTCTCTTAACTTCCGAGATCCGAAGGGGGGGGGGTGAAGGGGGGCAAGGGGGTCAAATTTGAAAAATTGTTTACACTTCCCCAAGCCTCCTCTATACGAATCCCTAAAAAAAAACACGTAAATTCTCTTTATTTCCGAGATCCGCCTAAAGGGGGGGTGAAGGGGGGCAAGGGGGTCAAATTTGAAAAATGGTTTTTACTTCCCCGAGCCTACTCTATACGAATCCCTAAAAAAAAACACGTAAAATTTCTTTATTTCCGAGATCCGCCTAAAGGGGGGGAGAAGGGGGAAAAGGGGGGCACTTTGAAAAATAATTTTTACTTTACCGAGCCCCCTCTATACGAATCCCTAAAAAAAACACGTAAAGTCTCTTCGTTTCCGAGATACGATAGGAAGGGGGGAGAAGGGGGGGGAAAAGGGGGGGTTTGGGACTTTTCCCCTAGTCATGAGAGTTGATTGTTTACGAATCTGTCAAAATATACCCACCTCCCCATCCACCATCTGGGAGATCAATTCTGTCAATAAGTCAGTCAGTGGTAATTTAGCTTTATATAGTATAACTAGTATTTGCGTGGCTGCGCGAGCTGCGCGCAGCTCGCGGGGCGTGAAGTGGGGGAGAGGGGGAGCTTTGAAAAATGATTTCGACTAACGCATTGCACCTTTCAATGAAACTGAAAAAAAAAATGTTCCAATGCAGCTCGCGGTACACCTACCTACTACCTACACCTACCTACTACCTACCTACTACCTACCTACTACCTACCTACTACCTACCTACTACCTACCTACCTACCTACTACCTACCTACTACCTACCTACACCTACCTACACCTACATACACCTACCTACTACCTACCTACCTACACCTACCTACTACCTACCTACTACCTACCTACTACCTACCTACTACCTACCTACACCTACCTACTACCTACCTACTACCTACCTACCACCTACCTACTACCTACCTACACCTACCTACACCTACCTACTACCAACCTACACCTACCTACACCTACCTACACATACCTACTACCTACCACCTACCTACTACCTACCTACTACCTCCTACTACCACTAAAAAAACATTACCCTAAAGTTTGCTTGTCGTCGCCCCTGAGTTACGCTTCACCCACTTCGCTCCACTCAGGACCTACCTACCACCGGAAAGCTATCATGACATTATCCCTACGCTACGGGGGTCGCCGGCTCGCTTCGCTCGCCCGCTCCCCCCTTCGCTTTACCGCTGTACCACCACCGGACAGGTTTCGACGCCTACTATAATATTTGTTCAAACACATAATGGCTATCTCTAACCGTTATGAAGTTACAGCCATTTTAATTTTAGGGGAGGTTGGGGAGGGGAGGGTATACAAATTTCAACGCCCCTCAAATAGATTTAGGTAAGAATCAAAAAAAATTTCAGGAGTAAAAAAAGAGGGGAAGAGGGGGGGGGTGAAGGGGGGAGAGGGGGGAGTTTCTAAAAATGATTTCGACTAACGCAATGCCCTTCTATATGAATCTGAAAAAAAATTCGTTCCAAGTCTCTTAACTTCCGAGATCCGAAAGGGGGGGGTGAAGGGGGGCAAGGGGGTCAAATTTGAAAAATGGTTTTTACTTCCCCAAGCCTCCTCTATACGAATCCCTAAAAAAACACACGTAACGTCTCTTTATTTCCGAGATCCGCCTAAAGGGGGGGAGAAGGGGGAAAAGCGGGGCCACTTTGAAAAATGATTTTTACTTTACCGAACCTCCTCTACACGAATTCCTAAAAAAAAACACGTAAAGTCTCTTTCTTTCCGAGATACGATAGGGAGGGGGGAGAAGGGGGGGGAAAAGGGGGGGTTTGGGACTTTTCCCATAGTCATGAGAGTTGATTGTTTACGAATCTGTCAAAATATACCCACCTCCCCATCCACCATCTGCGAGAACAATTCTGTCAGTCAGTCAGTCAGTGAGTGGTAATTTAGCTTTATATAGTATAACTAGTATTTGCGTGGCTGCGCGAGCTGCGCGCAGCTCGCGGGGCGTGAAGGGGGGAAGAGGGGGAGCTTTGAAAAATTATTTCGACTAACGCATTGCCCCTTTCAATGAATCTGAAAATAAAATGTTCCAAGTCTCTTAACTTCCGAGATCCGCCTAAAGGGGGGGAGAAGGGGGCAAGGGGGTCAATTTTGAAAAATGGTTTTTACTTTCCCGAGCCTCCTCTATACGAATCCGTAAACAAAACAGAACACGAGTTTAAAAAAAAGGGGTGAAGAGGGGGGGGGGCAGTGAAGGGGGGAGAGGGGTAGCTTTGAAAAATGATTTCGACTAACGCATTGCCCCTTTCAATGAATCTGAAAAAAAAAATGTTCCAAGTCTCTTAACTTCCGAGATCCACCTAAAGGGGGGAGTGAAGGGGGGCAAGGGGTTCAAATTTGAAATACGGATTTTACTTCCCCGAGCCTCCTCTATATGAATCTCACGTATACCACCACCTACCTACACCTACCTACCACCAACCTACACCTACCTACTACCTACCTATCACCTACCTACTACCTACCTACTACCTCCTACTACCACTAAAAAAACATTACCCTAAAGTTTGCTTGGAGTTACGCTTCACCCACTCAACCTTCGTTACGCTAAGGAGGTCGCCGGCTCGCTTCGCTCGCCACCTCCCCCCTTCGCTCCACTCGGTCTCGCAGGTTCGCTCCACTCAGGACCTACCTACCACCGGAAAGCTATCATGACATTATCCCTACGCTACGGGGGTCGTCGGCTCGCTTCGCTCGCCCGCTCCCCCCTTCGCTTTACCGCTGTGCCACCACCGGACAGGTTTCGACGCCTACTATAATATTTGTTCAAACACCTAATGGCTATCTCTAACCGTTATGAGGTTACAGCCCTTTTAATTTTAGGGGAGGTTGGGGAGGGGAGGGTATACAAATTTCAACGCCCCTCAAATAGATTTAGGTAAGAATCAAAATTTTTTTCAGGAGTAAAAAAAGAGTTGAAGAGGGGGGGGGGGGGGGGTGAAGGAGGGGAGAGGGGGGAGTTTCTAAAAATGATTTCGACTAACGCAATGCCCCTCTATATGAATCTGAAAAAAAATTCGTTCCAAGTCTCTTAACTTTCGAGATCCGCCTAAAGGGGGGGTGAAGGGGGGCAAGGGGGTCAAATTTAAAAAATGGTTTTTTTTTCCCAGAGCCTCCTCTATACGAATCCCTAAAAAAACACACGTAAAATCTCTTTATTTCCGAGATCCGCCTAAAGGGGGGGAGAAGGGGGAAAAGGGGGGCCACTTTGAAAAATGATTTTTACTTTACCGAGCCCCCTCTATACGAATCCCTAAAAAAAAACACGTAAAATCTCTTTGTTTCCGAGATACGATAGGGAGGAGGGAGAAGGGGGGGGAAAAGGGGGGGTTTGGGACTTTTCCCATACTCACGAGAGTTACTTGTTTACGAATCTGTCAAAATATACCTACCTCCCCATCCACCATCTGGGAGAACAATTCTGTCAGTGAGTGAGTGAGTCAGTGGTAATTTAGCTTTATATAGTATAACTAGTATTTGCGTGGCTGCGCGAGCTGCGCGCAGCTCGCGGGGCGTGAAGGGGGGGAGAGGAGGAGCTTTGAAAAATGATTTCGACTAACGCTTTGCACCTCTCAATGAATCTGAAAAAAAAAATGTTCCAATGCAGCTCGCGGTACTACCTACCTACACCTACCTACTACCTACCTACACCTACCTACACCTACCTACACCTACCTACACCTACCTACACCTACCTACACCTACCTACACCTACCTACACCTACCTACACCTACCTACACCTACCTACACCTACCTACACCTACCTACACCTACCTACACCTACCTACTACCTACCTACTACCTACCTACACCTACCTACTACCTACCTAGACTACCTACACCTACCTACTACCTACCTACAGCTACCTACTACCTACCTACACCTACCTACTACCTACCACCTACCTACTACCTACCTACTACCTCCTACTACCACCAAAAAAACATTACCCTAAAGTTTGCTTGTCGTCGCCCCTGAGTTACGCTTCACCCACTCAACCTTCGTTACGCTAAGGAGGTCGCCGGCTCGCTTCGCTCGCCACCTCCCCCCTTCGCTCCACTCGGTCTCGCAGGTTCGCTCCACTCAGGACCTACCTACCACCGGACAGCTATCATGACATTATCCCTACGCTACGGGGGTCGCCGGCTCGCTTCGCTCGCCCGCTCCCCCCTTCGCTTTACCGCTGTACCACCACCGGACAGGTTTCGACGCCTACTATAATATTTGTTCAAACACCTAATGGCTATCTCTAACCGTTATGAAGTTACAGCCCTTTTAATTTTAGGGGAGGTTGGGGAGGGGAGGGTATACAAATTTCAACGCCCCTCAAATAGATTTAGGTAAGAATCAAAAATTTTTTCAGGAGTAAAAAAAGAGGTGAAGAGGGGGGGGGTGAAGAGGGGGGGGGTGAAGAGGGGGGAGAGGGGGGAGTTTCTAAAAATGATTTCGACTAACGCAATGCCCCTCTATATGAATCTGAAAAAAAAATCGTTCCAAGTCTCTTAACTTACGAGATCCGCCTAAGGGGGGGGGGGGGGGGGGTGAAGGGGGGCAAGGGGGTCAAATTTGAAAAATGGATTTTACTTCCTTCCGCCTTCTCTATACGAATCCGTAAACAAAACAGAACACGAGTTTTAAAAAAGGGGTGAAAAGGGCGGGGGGGATGAAGGGAGGGAGAGGGGCGAGCTTTGAAAAATGATTTCGACTAACTCTATGCCCCTTTCAATGAATCTGAAAAAAAAAATGTTCCAAGTCTCTTAACTTCCGAGATCCGCCTAAAGGGGGGTGAAGGGGGGCAAGGGGGTCAAATATGAAAAATGGTTTTTACTTTTCCGAGCCTCCTCTATACAAATCCCTAAAAAAACACAAGTAATGTCTCTTTATTTCCGAGATCCGCCTAAAGGGGGTGTGAAGGGGGGCAAGGGGGTCAAATTTGAAAAATGGTTTTTACTTCCCCAAGCCTCCTCTATACGATTCCCTAAAAAAAAAACACGTAAAATCTCTTTGTTTCCGAGATACGATAGGGAGGGGGGAGAAGGGGGGGAAAAAGGGGGGTATTGGCAATTTTCCCATACTCACGAGAGTTGCTTGTTTACGAATCTGTCAAAATATACCCACCTCCCCATCCACCATCTGGGAGAACAATTCTGTCAATCAGTGAGTCAGTCAGTGGTAATTTAGCTTTATATAGTATAATGTACCTGGTCTACAATAAAACCTTGTTAAGATGGAATAATATTTTGTTAGGTAAGAACTGTATCCACAAGAACAGTGCCTGGAAACAGTCCTGCAGTTTGGCAGAAGATTTGTGTAATACCCACTCATATAACTTCAGTTGAAAAAAAAAAACAAAAAAAAAAAAACAAGTAGAACCGCATTATATTTTGTTAAATATTTTGCTTTAGCCTGGAATAACATATAATAAAATAAACGATTAAGAATTCCATTTACAACAATTTAATTGTGAATGAATACTCGTAATCGCGAAAATAGTTCTCCATTAATGTTTTCTGCTAATCTGTGTCTTTTTTTTATCCACTCTCGTGTTCCCAGCCCAGACATAATCTATGATATTTTTTATCTCAAACGTGCCAGATAAAAATATTATAAAAAAAAAAAACTGACTCATATACACACATCAAAAGTGTCTAGGGATCAACATATATTTTTGCAATAACTTTTCTCCTGATTGATATTAATTAAAATTGTCTTTAAGGATTCATCAAATAAAGTGTTTTCGTTTGTCACAGTAACGATAAACCAAGTCACCTTTGCATTAATAAAGAAATTTGCCATTTTCCTAATAAAGGGATTTTTGACATTTGAACCACTAACATTAAAGTTCGAAAAAAAGACTGAAATAACAGTTTTCTTTAAAATTTTATTGGGTAACTTAAACAATTAATAATCCGTGTTTCTACCGCGAACACTAACAACACAAGAACATCGGTTTGGCATACTCAAAATGAGTTCATCCAAATCACGCTGTGGAATGGCCGCCCATGTTCGTTTGCAACAACAAAAAAAGGTCTTCTTGCGACTGGATACCCTCCATATTCGGCAGCGCTCTTCTCTGTAGCATATCCCATGCATGCTCAATCGGGTTCAAGTCTGGCGACTGAGCAGGCCAGGGCAGGACATTGATGTTAGCTGCGGCGAGAGTCTGTCTTACAACTCTTGCGGTGTGCGGTCGTGCATTATCATGCATTAACTGAAATAAGGGACCGATTTGCACTTGTAGAGGAACGATGACGTCTGATACAATCGTCTCAGCATAAATTTGAGCGTTGAGGTTGCCTCTGATCCAAATCAACTCAGTTCTTCCGCCGATCCAAATACCCGCCCATACCATGATGGTTCCACCACTATAAGGATGGACTTCCTGGCAGGATTTTAATCGCTGTTGGCGTCCAGGGGTTCTCCAGTGTCGTATACGTCTTGTATCCGGTCTCATACCACAACGAGACTCATCAGAAAAGCACACGAAACGCCATTGTTCTTCTGCCCAATTTCTGTGTTCAAGAGCCCATTGATATCGAATCCTACGATTGTGCATTGCTATGGGTGGTACCCGTAGCGGTCTTCGGGAATGAAGGTTCACTTCATGCAAGCGGTTTCTGACTGTTTGGTCGCTAATTAAGTTCCCTGAAGAGTGATGAAGCCTCACGGCTAACATCATGGCGGTTATTGTTGGAGCTCTTCGAGTTAAGATTTGAATGTATCGGTCTTGTCTCCGTGTGGTGCAGCGATACCGTCCTCCATGGCGCTCAGCCACGGTACCAGTGCTTCGGTAACGTGTCCAAAGTCGACTGATAACACTCTGACTTGTATTCAGAGCTAAAGCCACAGTACGTTGCCGGGAACCAGCTTCTATCATTCCCACGGCTCTGAGCATTTCTTCCCTGCTTAAATGACGTCGCCGCTCCATAATAACGTTGGTTTTAATCAGTAGTAGGGAAACAGTAGCACTAATAATGTCTTCAATGCGTTGTATGTTTTTATAGGGAAAATATTGACAGCTGATTTTTATCTTTTACTCGAATTTGATTAACAGTTCCTGATTCAAATTATGAAATGCACCAAAAAGGATCCATATAAATTTATAAAATCATAAATTTATTACAAAGCCACATCTCAATCTCAAGAAATCCGCATAAAAATGCTTGATCCCTAGACACTTTTGATGTGTGTATTTGGCTATCTTAAATTATTTATCTTTCTTTAGCTCAATCGACTATATAGATTCAATTTCGGTTGTAATTAAAAATATAGTCACAGCCGATTGCAGAGTGTATACTTTAAGATATCGGACTGGAATTATTTTATTACATAGCAATTATGTGATCTTTATTCACTTTTTAATTCTTTGAAGGAGAATTCAATGACAGTTGCATGATGCAACTCATGACAACTCAAACAACATCTTCGATGCAACTTGCATCATAATTTTATTGACAAGCGATGTTGTAACAAAAGTTTTTCATGAAGTTGTGTTTATTTTCTAAATATTAATGGAAAAGGTTTTATGCATGATTCAATTTCCTGTCAGACTATCCTTGTATTAGTATATATTTGTTTGGTAGAAAATAACTAACAAAACCCCCCTTTGCGATCGTGTAAAAATAAATAACTTGTAAAAACATCAAAAAGCGAAATAAAAGAGGTACTAAAAAGGCTGACATAATAAACTCGTATAATATAACTTTAGCTTGTGTATTATACGTGTAGTAGCGTTATATTATGCATTTAGGAATACATAACAGCCTTTACGATAAGTGGTTACAAGGCCCACTGGCGTTTAGATTATATAAAGGGACATAGACCACAAATAAAACTTATCTAACGAAAATTTTCGTCCGCATGCGGAAAAATTACCGGACTTGATACGGAAACTGTGCTTTGATAGATACTTCTGTACATCATCTGTCAAAATCAGGTATCCGAACCCCGGAGTAATGTCTGCAATCTTTCCGGGTTTCACTTTAGTAAGGAAAAATCCAATAAAACTGAACGGAACACTACGAGCGTTCGCGCCTTTTCTGGTTCAGATTAGATAATCCTAAACTCTCCATTTGATGTGGTACATTGAAGAAATATAATTTGTACACACTTTGCATGTTCTATTCGTTTTAATTGTAATAAAAACTAAAGAAATGATCTCATTTCATATTTCGATCTCTTTACCCACAGTGTGTATTAATTATTAATTCTTCAGTGTCACTTGTGCGGAATCCTTTTAAGGAAAAAACCGCATGCGGAATCACCTTATTAATGACTAACGAAATAAAAATGTCGAATAAAAATACTGTGAGGATTTTATTTTATTTGTTAACAGAATAAAATTAAAATCTTCACAATTAATTTGATAGTTTTAAAATGCAGACCTCGAAAACATTTGGTACGCGACGGTATAACAATCATATCGCTTAATATTTTATTTATATTAAATCAGAAGTTATTTTAAAGATCACAAACAAACTGAACGCGATCAGCACATCTAAACTGCGTTTAAGAGCTGTCAGTGAATATGTTCCAGATAAATCTCTCTTGAACGCAGTTCAGAAGTCTTGATCATAATCAGTTTATTTCGTGAATTTGGTCCTTAAATTCTACTCTTTTTCTCGTAAGCCATTTTCATGTCATTTGATAATTAAAAATATTAATATTATATTTAATTATAAGTTTAAAATTGTATCCTATTTATTGATTTTCCCGCCGTTTAGAGCTCTTTGTAACATTAAAATTTTACTTTTTAATAAATATTTTTGCTAGCTTAGATTAAACGATATTTTATTAGCTTAGCTGTTTAAAATCATGGCGGAAATTCAGCAAAAAAAAACTTATGGTTATGTAAGAGAAAAAAAACAGTAATTAATTTGTTTGGGGTTTTTGTAAGAAAGTACTACCAGATCTGTTTACGGCTGTATTTTGGTCGGGGTTGCTTTTGAAATACGCATCCTAATATAACAGCTGGGGTTGGGGGGAGGGGGAGGGGGCGGGGTCCCTCCACCCCCCCTTCAACCCCCCAAGTGAGCAAATGCGTAGTTTTTTTTTTTTAAATTTTGAGGTTAGAATAGCGCTAAAACGCGAAACGGGTAAAATTTTTGTGTCATTTGACAGGGGAAGGGTGAGGGGTGGTGCCCACCGTGCCCTGGCATCACTCCCATGTAAAGGCGACGCACCATCCTTAAGAAAAACAATTTTTTGGAACCGAACCTGCTAGTCGTCCGCTAAGTGGATGAATCACCCCAATAATAATAATAATAATGACGTCACTCATACATGCAACGCATGTACTCCATGACGCGCGCTCGCTTCGCTCGCGTATTATATAACACTAATATCTTCTGTCCCCGAAGTGCCGGGCCTCCGCCGGCCTCCTTCGTCGGCCTACGGCCCGGTGCCCATGCCGCCCATAAAGGATACTGTCGCGAGACGGTCGTATTATCCAAGTTTTCCTAGTAGCGGGTTCGTCCTACGAACTTAAAAACACCAAAAGAACATTCACGTAACTACAAGAAACGGAATGACAAACGTCAAAACTGTCACCATTCATAACAAAATGGCGGAAAACGTTCCGTTTCACGTTCACAGAATATTTATTTTTCCTATACTGATGAAAAAACATGTTCCGTTGCACGTAACTTCAAACGCTAATTTAAAGAAAACCACGAGTCTGCTCAGGGTGAAAGGGGTGTCAATTGAAAGGGGCAAACATCCTCTATAAAATACAACCCTTACCAACTTCAAATTCGGGATGCGTAATTCAAAAGCCAACCCTTTTGGTCTATTAAACTTTATGTAATTTAAGTGTTAATAATTTAAGTAGTAACAATTATAAAGAGGCATAATCAATCATTTTATGTAAAAAATGAAATTGAATATTGGCGCCAGCATTTGCAAGACTAAAATGGCCAATATTGTTTTTTTTTGTTTTGGTGGGTCGAAAATCATCAAATAACCCCCCCCCCCCGCTCTTGGGCAGAGCGAAGGGGAGTGTCAGACTTCTACTGACTAAAAACCAACCCATGTTCCTTCTTCGCCCTTGTGCCGAGACCACATCATCTCTTTCGATAATCCGCAGCCCCGTCAAATGCTTTTTTGACTTTAAAAACTTTACACCTTGTATCTTCGAAGATGCATATTTATGGATGTGGTAAAGACCATCAAATTGAAGAACTTTCTCCATATAACCATCGTCCTAATTGTGAAAAAAAATCAGCTGTCCCATACAAAATTTACAGTTGTCCCATACAAAATATGTAGTTGTCCAATACAACATAGGATACCACATTTTTAGTAAGTATTGAAATTTGTATGGGCAGACGAATAATTTTTCGCGATAACGGTGTAGCTCCCATGGAGAAAGATGTTCAGATTAATGGTCTTTACCTTAAATATGTACCTTTGTGATAGATGTTGTAGTTTTTTTTGTTCTACCAAATGTTGGCACCAAAATTCGAAATGCATTACCAATTATACTAAGAATTGCAAGCACTTGTCTGGCAAATAGCCAATGTTTTGTTTCCCATGGTGTTGTAAAATTGTTGATGGAATCGTTTTGTTTTTAAATGTTATTGCTTTAGACACAATAAATTAGTTTTTTCTTATACTTTTTTTGACCAAAATAGATATTATGGTAGAAAATTTCCCTGATAATCTAATCGATTTGAAAATAACATGATAATAGAAAATCATTTCCTTATACCTACTTACTTTTTTTAATTAATTTTTTATTGACTAGTAACTAATAGATCGTCTATACGTGACTGTGGCGCTCAAAAGGTTAAACACCTTTCCGTAATTCTTTGGGGAAGGCGTGAAAAAAAATGCATATGGCATGCAATTTTTTTTTCAGCTTGTATAGCTGTCAATTGTAATCTATACTAATATTATAAAGCTGAAGAGTTTGTTTGTTTGTTTGTTTGTTTGTTTGTTTGTTTGTTTGTTTGTTTGAACGCGATAAACTCTGGAACTACTGGTTGGATTTGAAAAATTATTTTTGTGTTGGATAGTTCATTTATCGAGGAAGGTTATAGGCTATATAACATCACGCTACTACCAATAGGAGCGGAGCATAAATGAGAAATGTTGCAAAAACGGGAAAAGAACATTCCTTTCTGAGAGCTTCCGTTGCGTGCGCTGCGAAAACGGTTTAAGTTACGAGAATATCATCTATGAAGTAATTATTCGTCTATAAAAGTTCTAAAAAAAGTCCGCGACAGCATCTGTCTATCTTATAAGATTGACTCACTGTAACCATTTTTTACTATTAAAATGTTAAGTTAAAAAGAATTATTTTTTGCGAAGCTTATTTAACCCATATGGTATTAATCTATATCTAAATAAATGTGTTCGTTAGAACGGAAATTTATTTAATATAGAATATTTGTGCGCTTTACTCTATACAGTTTAAACAAATATCTTAGAAGATATCACAATGTAAAAATACCCGCGCGGAAAAATAATTACGCGGGTTGCGTCGCAATGTAGGTACGGGGGATTCTGGCTGGCCTCCGGGAAATTCAAATTCAAACAAAATAATGTTTACAAGTACAGGATGTTATTGACATCGTATATTTAACAGTAAGAGATATTTATAGTAATTCTCATTTTAGTATAATCTTAACTAATATTTTAGAGAGGAAAGATAAAAAATTTTGTTTGTTACGATTTAACTTAATAATTTTGGTTGGATAGTTGATTTATCGAGGAAAGTAATAAGTTATATATAAAGACGCAGACAAAGTTGCGTGGGTCAGCTAGTGTAAAAATAAACGTATTACAAAGTTTCAAAACTCTGTTTTAAACGTGATAGAAATCTGCTCTCTTCCCCGAGCCGGTTGGTGTGAACGGACCCTTAGCGTCTGTATCTCTTCCACTCCGTATGCAAATTTCAAGAATGGACGCTTTTGAGGTTTCGAGGAAAGCATAACGGATTCTGTACTATCAGGCGACTTAGATGATATGATAAGAATCATGCATATATCATACCAAAAAGATATATTCATGACGTTATTGAAAACAAAACACTATCTCAATGAGTATGGCGTGACGTATGATAAAATATATTTAGTCAATTAGATGATTTAGCATCTTATTATTTACTTGAATGAGGTTTTAATCTATACTAATATTATAAAGAGGTAAAGTTTGTGTGTTTGTATATTTGTTAAATTGTAAGATCGGGATCTACTGAACCGATTTTAAAAATTCTTTCACCAATAGAAAGCCACATTATTGCTGAGTGTCATAGGCTACTTTTTATCTCTGTATTCCCACGGGAACGGGATCTACGCGGGTGAAACGCGGGACGTCCGCTAGTAAGTTATATTCATGTGACGCAGACGAAGTTGCGTGGGTCAGCTAGTTAGTTATAATATCAAGTTTTAAAATCTTAATCAGGAGTTATAAGACGATACTGAGTCTACTAATCTAATAATCAGACAACTTAGATAGGTGAGGTTAGTGGCTGTGATTGGTTGAAATATAAGAACACTCCCGACTAATTCACCTTTCAAATAAAAAAAAAAACAATCACGTTCATGCATTCGGGAGCTACGATGCCACAGATAGACACACAGACGGACAGATAGACAGACACGTCAAACTTATAACACCCTGTCGTTTTTGCGTCGGGAGTTCAAAAATAGGTAGTATACAGCGTGACATATTTGGCGACCGATTTAAATTGGCTTTTCAGTAACTATTAGGTAAGTGCCTAACACAGACATGGCCTAAGAGCGCCGAATTCACTAACCTATATATGTTCTATTCTATGCAAATAAATAAAATTGAGGTGTCTGTTTGTAATTTCAAAATAACAGCATTTTACTGAATGCTTATGAAAGTATATACTGTATTTATAATAATAAAAAAAAATTTTTTTGGCTGTCAGTTTCTTAAAATATTCCCAATGTCCACTTTGTCTTTTTAATTTTTTGTTTGCATACAAACCATAACATACAAAAATAAAAGCCCCAGTTTTATTGCTGAAATTCACACCAAATGTGGTAAAACTTAGTTATTCACTATTTGCAGTTCACCCAGCAAAAAGTTCACAAAGACTAGCTTATTTTGCCTAGTGACAATTTTCACACGGATATAATGGGTTCCCTACTTGAAATCGAATGACGCGAGATCGAATAACACTTGCTCGAAAACGTTTGCTCGATAGTACTTGAAATCGATAAATTATGAGCTCGACAGTTCACTCCCTCGATGCATCAAAATCTCGAATAACTATAAGCTCGAATCATCGGCAGCGCGAAGGCTCATTGTTTGATGTATCAAAATCTCGAAACATCATTTCTCGACCGATCATCTAATCGATTTACAGAAAAGTTATAAGGATTTTGATTTGAGTGCCTGTAACAATATAATGAAACAATACATGCGCAGAAAAATAAATTACTATCATCATTAGCACTACTCACTACATAGTATAAAACAAAGTCGCTTCCCGCTGTCTGTCCCTATGTGTGCTTAGATCTTTAAAACTACGCAACGGATTTTGATGCGAGTTTTTGTAATATATAGAGTGATTCAAGAGGAAGGGTTATGTGTAGAATTTATGTATCCGTGCGAAGCCGGGTCGGGTCGCTAGTCAACTATATTCATGAAAAATAATGACCTACCAGGAGCATAGAAGTAGGCAGGAGGTATTGAAAACATTTTTTTTTGAGCTAAAAAAAGGGAAAGGTAGTAAAGTCCCACAAACTACCAGGAGAACAGAAGAAGTCCTTATTATTATTAATTCATTTATTTCAGATAATAATCCATATCATAATATTATTTGCTTTGAAGGAATAATTTAGATTTGATTTTAGAAAGATTGCAATACCTCATTTCTACTTCTGTTCTCCTGGTAGTTTGTGGGACTTTACTACCTACCTTTTTTTTCATTTCCAAAAATATGTTTTCAATACCTCCTGCCTACTTCTATTCTCCTGGTAGTTTGTGCCGTAGTTGTACCCTAAACTGTGTGATAGAAGAAATGTGTTTTTTATGGTACCTATTGATTGAAATTTTTCTTTTTTTTACCTACATGTTGAGAATTAAGCGGCAGGGTAAAATTTTTCATTATTTTTGCGATAGGACGCACCGTTTTCAAGATATTCTATAAATCGATTAGATGGTCGGTCGAGAAATGATGTTTCAAGATAATGAGCCTTCGCGCTGCCGTTGATTCGAGCTTATAGTTATTCGAGATTTTGATGCATCGAGGGAGTGAACTGTCGAGCTCATAATTTATCGATTTCAAGTACTATCGAGCAAACGTTTTCGAGCAAGTGGTATTCGATCTCGCGTCATTCGATTTCAAGTAGGGAACCCGGATATAATCACTACGCCTACTCAAGTGTCAAAGAGTTGAAAGGGCTTGCCACTGCAATTACGCCAAGGGCACTTCAAATTAAGTAGACCATCGCTATCGCTATACATAGACAAACATAGTTCATAGACAGCGCACATTTATGAAAGAAAAACTAGCTGTAGCCCACGCTTTGGAGTAGGCAACTAGCAGTACTTTCACAAGCTATTATGCCTTTTGAGTGTGACTGTAGCTTCGTTTTGTTTGTTTTTCTGACATTCAAAAGTGCCTGTAATGGTCTTATTTAAATAAATACCTTGCGTTTTGAGTTTTGATGCCAGTTATTGATTTAAGCAGGTTTTATACGTGGCCGCTTTTTTTAAATGAACAAAAATGGAGGAAGTAAGATCTGCCACGCCTCATACAAAAACCTTGCAGCCCCTTTGTATTTTACAAGTCGCCGCCGCCGTATTGGCTATTTGTATTCGCTCCCAGTAATTCACCTGCTTAGTTTTTTTTTTAATTTTGACATATCTTGTGCCCGATTGATGGCAATAGGGTCGCCCCCTTTTAAATGGGACTTAAACATAACTCGCGAAATGTGGGTGTACTAATTTTTACACTTCTACCTACTCCTTCGGGGATTAGGTAGAAGTGTCAAATAGTTATTCGGTATTATTTTTAAAATTTTCCTTCCTTCTTGTACTTGATAATAATAAATAATATCTATTTTGTGGTCAAATTAAGTATATAAGGAAAGACATTACTGGTAAGTTTACTTACCTACAATTTAAATGATGTTGCTATGGTTGAAAATGAAAATAATTATATGATTACTCTTCGATCAATAATAGTACTAGATTAAGCATCAGGAACAAAACTAAGTCGCTCAAGTGGCCACGTTTGCACACACGTAAACATCTACATAACATCTTAGAAAAAGTTCAATATTATTTACAACTTCAGATGATTATAAACCTTAACACTTAAACATAACGTTTAATTATCATTGTAAAGTATATTTATTTAAGCCCTTTCATCGGAGAAAGATTAGGAGCAAAACATTTTAAATGTCGCTCCAAAGTAAAAAGTCATCAGTACAAAAATATTCATTCTAAAATGATACTTAAACTCTAAGCAATACGGTTAAAAGCATTTTGTGTACAATGTCGTGCTTATTCTATTGCGGAACTAGCGTTCCCTGTTCAAGAACATGATACAATAGTTGGTGCGTTGTAGCAAACATTGGCCAAACAATTATAATTCGCTGATTTAATTATATTTACAGTTTAATTATGTTTAAATATTATGAAAAAGCACATAATGATATTAAATTACCAAAAAAAAGATATTCCTTCCAAAACCTTGGTGTTACGGTGGTTATTTACGCAGTTTTTGAACGCATACTGCGGTATTTTGACGTCTTAATGTTGGCTATGATTGGACCATACTGATTTGAAATAAGACCACAAATACGTTTGTGGTCTTATATTTCGGGCCGTTTTTGAAGCGCTTATCGGGAATCTAGTACATTATTGATCGAAGTGATTACTACTAAAAGTTTTGCTAATGACAAATGCCCGTTATTGGACTTGTATCTATTAGAATAAGGTTCAAATTGCAATAACCGTGGCACGCTCGAGGTACTGAACAACTATGCATGTTACCGACTATATGAAAAAGAGGAGGCTTGTTTTTACTCTTAATATTGATTATATTATCAAGTAAGCAATTATCTTTCCAAGTGACTCCAGATATTTTTAGTACTTTGTATTTCTACAATTACTACTTAAATATATTCGAAGAAATAATAAATCTGTTAACCATTTGCTGTAATTAATAATTATTTCAGATTTGGAAGCTCATAATAAAGGCCATATTTTTAATCTTGCAACATTAACACCTATTTTCAACTATAGCAACATTGTCTTTCAACATAAAAATGCATAGTTTAAAAGTTGGGCATTACCTACCTGAAGCTGTGAACTTAAAATAAGATCGTTGTGAATTACGCACAAAGTGCTTGTGCTTGATACCGAGTTTAATAATGCAACTGTATGTAATCTATAATACAGGGTCGAAGGGACACCGAAGCTAAAACGGTTAGCACGTGATTATGACAAATGTCAGCAATTCTGACATCAGTCATCTGTCAGAATTTCTGACATCTGTCATCAGTACTCATCACATAGACATTTTTCATCAGTTATTTAAAAAAAACAGCTGTTTCCTAAAACAAACGCAATACCTACACGGTCAAAATGTATGGAAGGCTGTTTTATTTGATTTCTGATGAAGAATTTCTATGTGGGTTCAGAAAGATGTACTGTATAGTGAATACGTGGTGACCGTTTTAGCGTCGGTGTTTCTTGCTTAAGTGGGCATTTATTTAACCACAGCTATAGTCTCTGTATAATTATTTGTTAGATTATTTCACTTTTACCCGCTACTGTGAGGTAGAGTGAAATAATCCCGTTTTTACCCGAATGCGCGGCGCAAAGAAGGATAATATTTTTGTTTTACTTTTAACATTTATACTTCTTTGACTCTTTGAAGATTGCATACAATATGATTTGAAATGTTATGCTTTATTATTCAAAACATTTGTTTATTAGTAGTTTAGTTGTAGTTTTATTATCCTTGTCATCAAATGTTACAAAATGATAAACGCATCATATGAATATATTAATTTAGTAATTGAATTTAGCGTCCCGGTAAATAAATGCCCAGATGTAAATTGAAATAAATTACATGAAAACATTAAAAAACTGTAAACCCATGCATTGTAGCAGTTTCATTCTCTGCCTTATTTTGTTTTAGGCCAAATTGTTATTATTATAGTTTGACAATGTAAGCGATTTAAGAGAAAATCATTTGTGAATCGTCATCAAAATTGTAAAAATCCCGTTTTTTATATTCCAGTCATATGGGTACAAAGAGGAATGTGTCTCAAAAAATACCAAAAAATCTAAATAAAGGATTTCATACCGAGTTCGAGTTTTATTTTTAGATATTTTTCTACCATTTTTAGGAACTTATGACTAACGCGATGTTCCCAGTCACCCATCAGAAGATTGTAAATAATTAATGTAAATAATTACTTCCATATTTGGGAAATAATTAGTACTCAATTGGTAGGTACACTACTAATTACTACTCGAACAACAAAATTCCTTCCTTAGCAGTTTTCGGACCGCGTGGTCCGACTTTGGAGTCGAACCACGCGGTTATGGCATGAATGAAAATCTTTTATCGTAAGTAAATGTTGGGTACCGACCAATAGATGCTACGTCAAAAGATTCCATCGCACTGTAAGAGGTTTATCTATCTAACTCAATGTGAGGAATTCTTTGTAAATTATCGATAGAACGTTAATTGTATTAAGTTCAGATTCATATCTACTACTCAGGTAGGTATACCTACTACTTATAATAAACCCATGTAAAGTCTATTCTTGTTTATCCAAAAATAACTAGTTCTATTGGAATAGGTAAGCGCGACTGCTCAGCTTGGTTTTTTTCAACGTCGAAACGTTTGAACCCCAATATTTTTGTGGAACAAACTCCCCAGCACCTGGTTCTATTTCAAAATGTAGCTTGAGCCAAAGTGGACTTGTAGGGCTATCGGCACGTCTGCTGCATGCCCAAAGAGCTGTGGGCAAAACCATCGCAATTATTCGTGATAGACCTCGTAGAAGTTGGTGAGCTAGCTGGAAAAAGAAACTTATCGTTGGCGGGAAGCGGGTTGGTCTACCTCGAGTCGAGGTAGACCAAAGTCGAGGTGTCCAGAAATAGCATAAGACTAGAGAGGTTTGGAAGGATAAAAAGGAAGGCTTTGTCCAGCAGAACAATACTTGATTGGATAAATAAAAACGAATTACTTGTGGCCCTTGATCTACTTTTTAATGACTTCATTTGCATCTCATCAAATTCATAAATCCTGCATAGTTAACTTTAGGGGTTGTAATAAGGCGTTTTGTTTTTTTATCGCCCCGTTGTCCCTCGAAACCTCCCATAAAAGTTCCAGCGGCGTTTGTTTACTGAAACTTTTGAACCTCATTTGATGAGGTATGAAATCCCTTGACCTACATCGACACTGGCTGGTTATAAGGGCGTTAATTTTTCATTAGCGTGGCGCATCATGAGGTTTTTGCTCTATAATGAACTGGCTTCTTGTGCCCGCGAAATGGTGTTGTTTTTTTGTTTAATATTTATACAAAGAAATGAAATTGAAGTGTCTGTTTGTAAACTTAAATAAAAATAGCAGATTTGGCCGAATACATTTTAAAAGTTTTCTTTTCAATGGAAGAGCCCACGACTGTATTCCCAAACCACTGAAACTCCTGAGAACCAGAATCAACAGTGGCGACCATCAGAAAAGCGCTGAGACAATGAAGTTCGACGAAGTCGCCTTGTTCGTCTACAAATGTAAAGTATTTCCCGTGAAACGTAGCATGTCACGTCATTATATAGGTAGTACAATGAGTTCAGTAAATAGATTTAATACTTAGGTACACAGTTTACATAGGCATGTAGGTAATGCGTTCTCTGACACAGGTGCTACTATGTTAATTGTTTTAATATTCTTACTAGACTTGTTTGACGAGTTGATAAGAATAAGAATCATTATTTGCAAAAGTTGGCAATGTGTGCACAAACTATATTTTGCCTGTTTAGGGCATGCATTTTTTTTAAACATTATTGTCAAGCAATGTTTACAAATGAATGTTTCGGACTAATTTGTTTTAACTTCCCGCGTAGTGAATAATAGCCCATTCCTAGGCTATGATTCACCATGTGGCACAGTGCAGGTTTGATAGCGCTGCGTCACATGTCATCGAATTTTTGGTTCTAAGACATGCCGGTTATCGATGTTGGCCTTTACCGTTTTGGGAGTAGTGGTGATGAAATAAATTACACAAAGTAATGTGCCTGCCTGGGTTTGAACCTACGACTTACTGCTCGTAAGTCGGGGCCGCCACCTCTGCTCTCACAAGGTCACCACTGCTCTCCATGTAAAGGAAAAAAAAATACTTAAGCAACTTCAAAATGATTCATACAGCCACAGTTCCCACCGTAAGAGCAATAAACAGAAACATTAAGGTGTATTATCGCTAATTAGACAATAAGGCTGCTAATTGTTTAATTGCGTGTGTCAAAGGGCTGGCTAGTTGATAGACAGACGTGCAGTAACGCAGCTAATTGAGTAGTCGGCACCTGTAGCTGAGTAGGGCGTAATGCTTCGTGGAGGACATAATGATGTGGCCAGTAATTTGTAGGTGTGAGTCATCACGCCATAAGTATCGCGACAGCCTCGCGGGTCAATCTTCATGGTATGTTAGGCAGTTGATGATGATGACACCCAACGTAAGCTCTGTGTACGTAAGCTTTGTCTACACCATAGATATCAATCACAGATTCTGTGGTGTCAATGTATCTTGTGGAACGTGTCTTGTCGCTTTCTTTCTTGTGTGGTTAGTGCCTAACTCGATGTTGGCGAGAAATATCATTCAGGCTGGTTTCCCTATTATTTTTACCATCACCGAAGCAAGTTATCCAAAAATACAGAGATTTATTATCCTATATTGTCCCACTGCTGATGAAAGGCCTTCCTCCTTCGGCGACGACGCTCGTCTTCTGGCACCCACTGTGTGCCATCTACTGATGCATTCTACAGAAGCCTATAACATAAGAAGTCGGTTAAAAATACTAAAGCATCGCACCCATCGTTCACCAACCCAACAAACCTGACCTGCATGCTAATCACCACTAAATACTTAGCATCATTGACATTCGATATCATCATTATTTATGACGTGGTGTCCCCAAGTGGGCAGGTGAGCACTTCCCGCGGGCGTTGTTAGTCTGGTATGGAACGAGATTTACATATTGACATAATTGTTTACGTGTCGATAGTATTATGTATTACCGTAGCAGACTGTTGGGTAGTTGACCTTGAATGGCTCGTAACATCACGTCTGTAATCCCCAAAGGGTTAGGCAGGGGTGTACCGTAACTAATAACAGTGCGTTACGTGATCTCGAAATACCTATGCTAAATCGAATTTCACGCCGCCGAATGTTTGCAACAACGAATGCTGTGACAGAGCACGCAACAACGCATAGGTACCGTGACAACGAATGCACGTTACTACATAGTACACCCACATTTCGCCAGTTATGTTTAATTTAATAATTTCCATGTAATAGGGGGCGAGGCTATATGCTAGGCGGGTACAAGTCTAGACTTCGTGGCTGCTACTGAGAATTTCCTGATGGAGAAGCTCAATAACCCTTGACCTGACCAGGAAACATTGGAAATTGAACCTAGGATATGAGCATCATCTTCTACTTTCAAAAGATTCAAAAAAGGCCGATGGTTGGCGCTTTTTGAACGTTAAAAATACTAGAGACAGTCCTCCAAAACGCTCACCCTTCGCAACTTACAAATTTTTAGCTGGGAAGAAGAAGTGGCGGAACAAACTCCCCAGCAACAAATCGTCTCCTTATCCTTTGCAAATAAAATGTGGCACTAGAATTTGGCATCCATAGATAAGACGCGCTACACAGGTCACCTACTTTCGACCACGCTTCGTTCACGATGTGTATTATCCCATAACCACAGGTATCATGATACTTTGTGATACCTAATCTAATATTTCCTGAGTATCAGATTATTTGGCCAGCACATATATTATGGCCTACATACATATTTGTCTGTCTGATACTCTATCATTATATCTGTCGCTTGTTTGCAAAGCCTTTTCGGTACAAAAAATGTATGACAAACATGTTTATTTTGTCAAGTCTTCAAAATCATAGAACTCTTAAAAGTTTCGTATTGAGAGTCTACCAACATTATGCCTTGCAATTCCCATACATTTAAGCAGATGTGTATGTAGGTACCTAGAATGACACCCCCGTTTCGCCGCTGTAATAGGGGACGATCCTATTGCCATCAACCGGGCACAAATCCAGACTCCGTGCCTGCTACTGAGCATTCTTGATGGAAAAACCCAACAACACTTTGAACGATCCGGAAATCGAACCGAGGACTTCAAGCACAGCAGTGGCGCTTGCGACAATTTAACTAGACCAAGGACGCAGGCTCCAGGCTCCAGTATCTGTGGTAATGATTTGGTCTTATCTATTTTTGGTTATAATTGATGAAATGAGGAAAAACAGAGAGGTATGGAAGAGGAAGACATAGGGATGTTAACAAAAAAAATCTAATTAGTCCGTCAGATTTCCAAAAAATATTGGACACATATTTTTTCTTTTTTCACGTAAACAAACAATGAAGACGATACAGTATACAGTGCTTTGAATACTCGTGTGACGTCATATTCTAAGACATTAGTATGACATTTCTTAGCGAGCAGTGACGTCACAAGTTCACAACCTCCCACTCAAATCTTTGACGCGTTTTATCTTCGCCAATTTTTATTGATTTGATAAAACAAAAAATACGTATCCAATATTTTAGAATCATATTTTTTTAGTTAGTAAACATCCCTATTGGAAGAGAATGATGATGATTTGGTTTTAATTCTAAATCTGATGAAAACTTATCTACATACTTCTCAGCCTCGACATAATTGAACGACGACGTTCGCGATGTTTACTCGGAAAACCCGCGAGTGACGCATGTGTCAACAAAGGTGGATCGCAGACGCAGTTGAACGAGACGTATGATGAAGTATGAAGTGACATGCGACGTCGACGCCATGACAGATGGATGACATTGGCATTTTAACTGAGTAACGCACGAGCTCTCCGTTTACGTAAACGTTGATTTTAATATTTAAAAGTAGGTACTCGTATCGCAAATTAATTTTCATAATTTTAAGAATTAATTTATATCTATCGATGATACTTATTCTACTTAAAAGTGAACAGTATAGGATGATTGAATTCTGTTACGTTTACACTTACACCGTGCGCTCGTGCTAAGTTAAGATTTGTTAAATGACTTTTCGGTTGAAGAGAACATTACTCCATAATTCGAGACTTAATTGGACGATACGGTTAGCACAGTCTGAGCACTTGGCTGCTCCTGCTACGCTGCATGTCGCGGGTTTGATTCCCGCACGGAGCAAATTCCTACGGGTAGTTGTTCCGACTCTAAAACTGTGTGAATACCTACCAAGAATATTGAGGATTATGTAAATTAGTGTTTCTTGCTCTCAAGAGATGCTTAAATATTACTGAGTTACCCATACTTACTTAGGTTTATTTAAATGCCTCCTTTTTGTCCTCAAACAAGGATGCGCAACGGGGAAGTGCAGTATGATTAACTTAGAGTGATTTTCCTTCCTGTTCAGTTCATACTGTTACGTCGGCAACATTGTAGGAAGCATGTATTTACCAACCGTTTATGTCTAGATTTCTAGTATTTTCTATTCTTGTTAGTTTGGAAGTAGACTGTGCCTACGTTGCCGCTCGAGAAAGATCACAATACGCGTAGCCGTCTACTTATGATACAGAAGTCGATTGATAATGTTATAGTACTCATAACATATACATAGATGGATCCCGAACCGAGAATCGAACCGAAGACTCACCTTATGATAAGAAACGATGGATAGACTGTGTAAAGGAGGATATATCTCAAGAAAGGAGGTGGTCTGGTGAGATGACGAGTAAGAAAGAATTATGGAAGAAGAAGACATGCTGCGCCGACCACTGACCCCAAATAAATTGGGATAAGGGCAGGAGAATATATATAAAAGGTCCCTTTAAAATAGGTGGACAAAATTTCAGAAATCATTCAGAGACCACCAAAATAAGGACGATGGTAAAAAAAATAATAAGAAAAACGCATTGAAATACCTACTCATAAAGGATGAGTTTGTTCTAGAGTGCCGGCAATTTATTATTTAAAGACAAGAAAAAAAAAACACTTTATTTAATTTATTTTTGTTTATATATCTTTGGTTAGACCTACTGAACGCTGTGTTAAAATTTGTCCACCTATTTTAATGGGACCTTCTATTATATACATAACATAAAATCATTATCTGCCTAGCCTTTTACCAACTATATTGGGGTCGGCTTCCAGTCTAACCGGATGCAGCTGAATACCAGTATTTTACATGGAGCGACTGCCTATCTGACCTCCACAACCCAGTTAATACTAGGTAATACGATACCATTTGGCAAGACTTGATGTCAGAATTTCAGGTCACTGACTACCTGTAACGACTGCCAAAGATCTATATATATGGCAGCCGGGACCAACAGCTTAGCGTGCTTTCCGAGGCACGGAGGAAACTCGGTATGTCGGGCGGTCACCCATCCACAGACCGACCTAGGCAAGCACAGCTTTACCTAAAGATCGACCCGAGTGGCAGTTCTAAGTCACGAGCTCCTCCCCTCCTCCCTCGATACATAACATAACATCACGCCTGTAATTCCCGAAGGGTTCGCTAGAGGTGCACCTAATAGTACACCCACATTTTGCAGGTTACATTTAAGTCCCATAAATAAAATAGCGGGCGAGCCTATTGAATGATGATCATCATCAGCCTATATTGTTCCCACTGCAGGGACTCAGGCCTCCTCTTTAGGATAGGGATGGGCTATAATTCATCACGCGGGCCCAGTGCGGATTGGTAGACTATCGCCCAAATACTCGAACGTCACTCAATTATAAGTAACCCTCAAAACTGCTGCTATCTCTGTCACTCTGCGTTAAAGTAACAAAGACAGCACGAGATTTAAGTGCAACTTAAAATTGAGTGACGTTCGAGTATTTGGGCGTAAAGTCACATGTCTTCAAATGTTTTGGTTCCTAAGACATGCCGGTTTCCTCACGATGTTTTCCTTCACCGTTTTGAAAGCAGCGGTGGTGAAATAAATTACACAAAGTAATGCCCCTGACTGGGTCCGAGCCCACGACTCACTGTTCGTAAGTCGGGGCCGCCACCACTGGGCCACCACTGCTCTCATTGAATGATGATGGTTAAACTAAAATAAAAACATAACAGCTGAATAGTTCACCACAAAATAATATACCTACCTACCTATCAATCAGTCCATCGGGAAAACCTGACACAGGTGTAAACAAATCACGCAACATTCATGTCCTATCTACAGCAACTGCATTAATGAATGCTAGTCACGTGGTACACTGCCCTGTTATCTATAGGTACAGTCACTGCCCAGCATTACTTGACCCCTCTTCTCATACCACTTGCTCTCTTTTTCTTTAGACGAGGGCTCAGGTAATGCTGGTCAGTGACTGTACCTATCTACCTGGCTATATACTACTATGTATTGAACACGTACGTCTAAATAAATACTCTGAATACTAGGAATAGTATTCAGAGTTATTATTTGGACGCACCTAGGTACATGTGTACTTATAGATAATAGACACACGTGTGTAAACGCTAGGTTAGGGTGAAGTCACATACAAGGTGTAAACGAAATTCACGCACGATTAGGGTGCAATCACACTCAAGGTTTGCGAACCCTTCATGAAGCCGTCAATCAAGCATTCTGTTCATCAAACTAAGAAACAACGCAAAAATTATTGCTGTGAAAGACTTTTTTTTGGTGAAAAATCACGTTTTACGGTAGGACTCACTGGAACGCGCTTAACGCTGTTGGCCCCGGCTGGCATTTGTAGATTTGTGGCAGTCGTAACAGGTAGCCAATAGATGGATGTCAGTCTGAATTATTCCTCGTAGATACACTTTCCTCATAGAGACACTTTTGAAAAAAAATCGCTTCATTTCCTTATAGATTCACTTTCGTTCAGTACAGCAAAACAGAAAATACACACATCAAAAGTGTCTAGGGATCAACATATATTTTTGCAATAACTTTTCTCCTGATTGATATTAATTAAAATTTTCTTTAAGGATTCATCAAATAAAGTGTTTTCGTTTGTCACAGTAACGATAAACCAAGTCACCTTTGCATTAATAAAGAAATTTGCCATTTTCCTAATAAAGGGATTTTTGACATTTGAACCACTAACATTAAAGTTCGAAAAAAAGACTGAAATAACAGTTTTCTTTAAAATTTTATTGGGTAACTTAAACAATTAATAATCCGTGTTTCTACCGCGAACACTAACAACACAAGAACATCGGTTTGGCATACTCAAAATGAGTTCATCCAAATCACGCTGTGGAATGGCCGCCCATGTTCGTTGCAACAACAAAAAAAGGTCTTCTTGCGACTGGATACCCTCCATATTCGGCAGAGCTCTTCTCTGTAGCATATCCCATGCATGCTCAATCGGGTTCAAGTCTGGCGACTGAGCAGGCCAGGGCAGGACATTGATGTTAGCTGCGGCGAGAGTCTGTCTTACAACTCTTGCGGTGTGCGGTCGTGCATTATCATGCATTAACTGAAATAAGGGACCGATTTGCACTTGTAGAGGAACGATGACGTCTGATACAATCGTCTCAGCATAAATTTGAGCGTTGAGGTTGCCTCTGATCCAAATCAACTCAGTTCTTCCGCCGATCCAAATACCCGCCCATACCATGATGGTTCCACCACTATAAGGATGGACTTCCTGGCAGGATTTTAATCGCTGTTGGCGTCCAGGGGTTCTCCAGTGTCGTATACGTCTTGTATCCGGTCTCATACCAAAACGAGACTCATCAGAAAAGCACACGAAACGCCATTGTTCTTCTGCCCAATTTCTGTGTTCAAGAGCCCATTGATATCGAATCCTACGATTGTGCATTGCTATAGGTGGTACCCGTAGCGGTCTTCGGGAATGAAGGTTCACTTCATGCAAGCGGTTTCTGACTGTTTGGTCGCTAATTAAGTTCCCTGAAGAGTGATGAAGCCTCACGGCTAACATCATGGCGGTTATTGTTGGAGCTCTTCGAGTTAAGATTTGAATGTATCGGTCTTGTCTCCGTGTGGTGCAGCGATACCGTCCTCCATGGCGCTCAGCCACGGTACCAGTGCTTCGGTAACGTGTCCAAAGTCGACTGATAACACTCTGACTTGTATTCAGAGCTAAAGCCACAGTACGTTGCCGGGAACCAGCTTCTATCATTCCCACGGCTCTGAGCATTTCTTCCCTGCTTAAATGACGTCGCCGCTCCATAATAACGTTGGTTTTAATCAGTAGTAGGGAAACAGTAGCACTAATAATGTCTTCAATGCGTTGTATGTTTTTATAGGGAAAATATTGACAGCGGATTTTCATCTTTTACTCGAATTTGGTTCACAGTTCCTGATTCAAATTATGAAACGCACCAAAAAAGATCCATATAAATTTATAAAATCATAAATTTATTACAAAGCCACATCTCAATCTCAAGAAATCCGCATAAAAATGCTTGATCCCTAGACACTTTTGATGTGTGTAGTTAATGTAAATTTTGTCAGGTAAAATAAAGAAAAAAGGTAATTAACTGCTCATGTTAAATAAAAAAAAAAACGTTACCTACCAGTAGAACACATGTTATACAAAAGAATAATAGAGCCTACTTCTTATAACATGACATAAAAAAAAATGAAAATAAAAATGAATGATTTAAAAATAAATAATTTATAATATACAATTTTTTTTTTATAACATGACCGACCCATGTGGCTGTTATAAATTAGGAATAAATTATTCCTCGTAGATACAGCTACGAGCCTCTCAATTCATCATTCATCATCAACATAATTATTTAGTGCACAACTGTACTTAAAAGTGTATATATTTAAAAGAAGAATAGCTGTACCGGATTTTAAAAAGTGTATCTTACAGGAACATAAGTGAATAATTTTCAAAAGTGTCTCTACAAGGAAAGTGTATCTACGAGGAATAATTCGGTCAGTCTATCCAAGGGGTATCATATTACCCAATACTAGCTGGGTGTGGGTTGTGGAGGTCAGGTAGGCAGTCACCATCAT
Organism: Diarsia dahlii; assembly: GCA_949775195.1. Lineage (NCBI taxonomy): Eukaryota > Metazoa > Arthropoda > Insecta > Lepidoptera > Noctuidae > Diarsia > Diarsia dahlii. The sequence goes on along the minus strand of OX459203.1, from coordinate 12,807,384 downwards.
CATTCTCTTGTCCTTAACCCAATTCATTTGGGGTTGGCGCAGCATGTCTCCTTCTTCCATACCTCTCTGTTTCTCGTCATCTCATGAGACACCTACTCAACCCGCAGTATGACATAGAGCTATGTTTGCATATTGGTATTCAGCTGCATCCGGTTAGACTGGAGGCCGAACCCATACAGAAAAAGCTAGGCAGATGATGATGAACTGTTTCGCATATGTCAACAGATGAACAGACGGAGATAGTACATCTCTTGTACAAATTCGGAAACGAATACGTTTAAGTGCAGTTTGGTAATGTGGCAAAAAGGTCCTAACTATAACCAATGACTATACCTACATCATTTTGACTATAACCTTCGATCACTATTATTGATCGAAGACTATAACTATAAAAATCGAACTAGGCCGTCTGCTACAGATACCTATTAGAAGAGGTATCTTGGGTGCGTTGCGATAAGGCGGGTTATCTCATGTATGTACCTGTTATTGATAAAATACTTGTTTTCATTACTCATACTCTGAAAGTAGGTCAGGACATGCCTGCGGAGCGGGTTGAAAGTACTACTTTTCAGCCCTAGGGAGAATCGCTTTCTACTGACAGCTGTCAAATTATTTGATGTAATTGGGAGCAAGCCTATTGCTATCAACCAATGTAATTAGGAGCAAGCCTATTGCCACTAACTGATGTGATTAGGTGCAAGCCTATTGCCATCAAAAAAGGTAATTAGGAGCAAGCCTATTGGCATCAACCAATCTAATTAGGAGCAAGCCTATTGCCATCCACCGATTTAGGTAATTGGGAACAAGCCTAATGCCATCAACCAATTTAATTAGGAGCAAGCCTTTTGCCATCAACCGAAGTAATTGGGGGCGAGCCTATTGCCATCAACCAATTTAATTAGGAGCAAGTCTATTGCCATCAACCAATCTAATTAGGAGCAAGCCTATTGCCATCAACCGATGTAATTAGGAGCGCGCCTATTGCCATCAACCAATCTAATTAGGAGCAATCCTATTGCCATCAACCGATGTAATTAGGAGCAAGCCTATTGCCATCCACCGATTAGATTTAACCGATTTTAAGTGTTTCTCTTACGTTTACTTTTTTTTTTGTCAATTTGTTTTTTCTTTCTTCTTTCTTTCGATTTAGGTAATTGGGCGCAAGCCTATTCCCATCAACTTTCCTTGTATTCGTAATGAAAAGCACAGTGTTTACCTCGGGTTAAAGACTTATTTAGTCCCTCGAACTATTAGCGCCCTCGCTGCGCTCAGGCGCCAAACCCCGTCTCGGGGACTAAATAAGTTACTTTCACCCCTAAGGTAACAATGTACTATTTTTCTATGCCAATCCCGTCAAACTGAAATTATATTGCTACGTTGCTTGGTGGTAGGTGCGGTGGTAACATTTCCGTAGAAGAGATAGGTACTTCAGAAATCTGGTACAACTTTGTGTGTGGATGTCGAAAATGCTGTCGTTTTCAGCATGATTACCAGCTATTATTAAGTGATCAAGTATTTATGTGAGATATACTACAACTGAAAACGGTAAAATACAAAATATTTCGCCATAAAATAAACAACTTCTAAAAAAAAGAAGTCGATGGCAACAAGCACAATAAAACAAACAAAAGTAACCGACTTCCGAATGTTAAGTTATTTTTCACTTTTTAACGGAAAAAGAGGGGTGTTATAAGTTTGACCGCTGTGAGTGTGTCTGTCTGTGGCACCAGCAGGGCTATTGCGTATTTATGTCAGTCAGTGGGTATCATAAATGTATCGTAACTGTCAATTGGTTATGGTTTGGTTCATTTTTTTTTATACTAACCCATTTGACTGTTATTTGATGGACACTAGATAACCACTGACATTAAAAGATACTCTCTAACCCTGCTGATTTTCTAATGTTTTTTTGGAAGTCTACAGACTTCCTCTCTGTGAGAGAGATTGGATCATGCACATTATGCTTAGCCCTCCGCGCGGGCTCAGTGCTGGTTGATAGATGTAACATTTCTTCGGACAATTTATGTAGGTACCATTTATTAATTTATTTACTTGGTACACTAACAGCAGTACGCACTAAGAGTTAATAATATGAGACTTATCATTATTTGTGTTATTTTCCTACCCCATTTTTGAGGGCACGACTTAAAGTAAACATAACATGCATCACACGGAATCACACCTTGTAATGCCCAAAGCGTGAGACAGAAGTGTACCTAATAGTACACCCAGATTTAGCCAGCTTTATGTTTATCGATCTTTAGGTAAAGCTGTGCTTGCCTACGTCGGTCTGTGGATGGGTGACCGCCCGACATACCGAGTGTCCTCCGTGCCGTGCCTCGGAAAGCACGATAAGCTGTTGGTCCCGGCTATAGAATTTTGGCAGTCGTTACATACAGGTAGTTAGTGACCTGAAATCATGACATCCAGTCTTACCAAAGGATAGGCAGTCGCTCCATGTAAAATACTGGTATTCAGCTGCATCCGGTTAGACTGGAAGCCGACCCCAATATGGTTGGGAAAAGGCTAGGCAGATGATGATGTTTAAGTTCCATGTAATAGAGGGCGGAGCAGCGGTGGCCCAGTGGTAGCGGCCCCGACTTAATAACAGTAGATCGTGGGTTCGAACCCAGACAAGCACATTAGGTACTTTGAGTAATTTATTTCATCACCGCTGCTCTCAAAACGGTGAAGGAAAACATCGTGAGGAAACCGGCATGTCTTAGAACCAAAAAATTCGAAGACATGTGACATCTACCAATCCGCATTGGGCCCGCGTGGTAGATTATATCCCATTCCCTCTCAAAAAAGAGGGGAGGCCTGTGTCCCAGCAGTGGGAACATTAATAGGCTGTTGATGATTGATGATGAATAGAGGGCGAGCCTATTGCCAATTTTGAGAGGAGTGGTAAGCCAACTACACACCTCTAAGGAGATTAGCAGCAACAGGAAATGATTGAAGCGTTTTTGTTTTTTTAACGACAAAAACAAGTTCCTCTGTCGTTAAGTGGGTCTATAATGTTATGTTTCAAGGGCACGATAATCATTAATCACCGATCTGGTTACCGTGGAGTGTAGAGTGTGAGTAAGCGTAGAATTTTGATAAGTTATGTTGTAAGATAGGAAGATACCACAAAGTGACATAATTTATCATTACACGATAAACTTTGTGATAAAACACACGAATCAACTTTAACAACAACATTTTCCTTATTGAGGTTGAAAGTGGCGCCGGTGAATGAAAAGCTGTGTGGTAATCGGTTGCCGTGATATGGTCATGTGGTGCGGAGAAATGAGGACAATGTAGTAAGGAAAGTTCAACACTTTCCTTACTACATTAACATTTACCTTACAGTTTGAATGTGGATGGAAGAGTAGAGGAAGACCAAAGAAACGATGGAAGGACTGTATGAAGGATGATTTGGCTAGAAAGGAGATGTCTACTGAGCTAAGGAGTAACAGAGAATCAAAATTAATTGGGATAAAGGCAGGAGAGTAGAAGTTAAAGGGGAAGATGTACAAGTCCGTGATGAGACCTGTCGAACTGTAGGATCAGAATGCTGGGCTGTGAAAATGATGGATGAAAAACGATTGCATGTAGCGGAGATGAGAATGTTGAGATGGATATGGATGTGCGGAGTTTCAAGAATGGATAAAGTAAGGAATGAGTATGATAGAGGAAGTTCGAAAGTGGTACCTGTTACAAAATAAAGTAAAGGGAGTCGTCTGTCTTGGTATGTACATGTTATGATGGATGAAACACATGAGACTAAAAGAGATTTGGATATCAATGTTGATGGATGAAGAGGGAGAGGAATGATATGAAAGAGAAAGGAGTAAATAACGCCATGAAGACCGACAGGGGAGAATGTAAGAAACAAACGTGTTGCGCCGACCCCAAATAGAATGGGACAAGGGCAAGAAGATGAAAGGCAGGAGAGTGATGACGACGATTTTCCTTATTGAGTCGAACGGTACTGAAGGAAAACATCGTAAGGAAAATGTCTTAGAACCAAAAAATTCGAAGACATGTGACATCTGCCAATCCGCACTGGGCCCGCGTGGTGGATTATAGCCCATCCCTCTCCTAGAGAGGAGGCCTGAGTCCCTGCAGTGGGAACATTATAGGCTGATGATGATGATGATGATGAGTCGAACGTCGGACAGAATTTTGATTTGCCTGCACTTTCCCACCTACTATAACAATAATCATCATATCCCAACCTTTATCCCAACTACATAGTACCTAGTCGGCTTCCAGTTTGGTCGGAATATCGGGTGCTGGAGACAGACGCGCGACCTACGTTTCGTTACATTATTCTTTTTTTAAACTAAAGGTCGACCCTAGTGGCTAATTTTATTTAGCAAAACCGATTCAAAAAATTAACCTACTAAGCGATAAACAAAAGATAAGAAAGAATAAACCTGACGTCTAAAACAGCAAGATAACAATTAATATCATTACTTATGTACCTACAATCCTACATAACTTTGTACATGTTTAATACAATGGCGACACTTAAAGCTATACACTACCAGTAACATAACCTCGCTTTTTATAGATTTTCCATACAACAAGGGATCCGCGTAAACTGGTTGTTATAGTTTAATTAGTTGTATTGTTCTACCGAGTTCACTGTGGGTCGAGCGAACCATTTTCATACTTATAAATTAGAACCTAAGGGAGAAAGTGGCAGGGCACGCCACGATAGTGGCGGTAAGTCCCCTCTTTGAGGAGTGGCTAGAGAGGAGCCACGGCGCCCTCACCTTCCGTCTGACGCAGGTCCTCACCGTACACGGATGTTTCGGGAGGTACCTGTACCAAATCAGGCGGGAGGAAACGCCCGGATGCTTCCACTGCGAGGATCGACCGGAGGACACGGTGGAGCACACTGTGGAGGTGTGCCCTGCTTGGGCAGAGCCCCGCCGTGTTCTCGTAGTGGCGATCGGCGGCGGCGACTTCTCTCGCCCGGCCCTGGTGCAAGCCATGGTCCGGGGCGAGGAGGAATGGGACGGCGTCGCCTCGCCTCCTTCTGCGAAGCAGTGATGCTAGCGAAGGAGGTGGCGGAACGTGAGAGGGAGAGAACCTCTCATCGTCCCAGCTGCCGCGGAAGGCGCTCCGGGCGCCGGGGCCCACGTGATCTCTTCCGGCCATCGTAGACGCGGGCCTGTGGACGGTGAGTAATGGGCTAGCTCGCCGTCCAGCCGTCGTCATGACGGCAACACCGTGTCGGCGGCGCGTTTGTGTTCCACGCGCGCCTCAAAGAGATGTCAGCAAGGAAGGGCCCGCGAGGGCCGACGCCCGTCGGGGCTGTGGATTATCGAAAGAGATGACGTGGCCTCGGCACAAGGGCAAAGAAGGAACATGGGTTCGGTTTTTAGTCAGTAGAAGTCTGACACTCCCCTTCGCTCTGCCCAAGAGCGGGAGGGTCATTTGATGATTTTCCACCCAACAAAAAAAAAAAAAAAGGGTGAAGGTGGCAGACACTTTTTATGACTCCTCCCGCTCTGGGCAGAGCAGTAGGAAGTGTCAGACTTCTACCGACTTAAAACCACCCACGTTCCTTCCTAGCCCATTGTGTCGAGGCCGCGGTATCTCTTTCAAACAACCCGCAGCTAGTGGCAGACCCTCAGTTTAGCTCGGTACCTAGTACAGATAAGTAAGGTATATTATATGTAATTTACTTCGCGTACATACGCACTTGGTCCAAAATAGAATACACTTCCTCATTCATCATACGGTTGGTATGACGAGTTAATTTTGGTCACACAATACTTGCTGACGTATTTTCCGGCCTGGGTTGACAACCTTTTCTGCGAATTTACAGATTCTTTTTACTAAGAATCATTTCATTGCTTAAAATATAGGTGTGGCACCAGATTTACAAAGTGTGGTTTAGTTACAAACCATGTTTTGGGTTATCAATTTATCATCCATTAGATAACAAGTTTCTGGCGGCGTTCTAATTGGCAGCGCTCGAACGATCGAATGATGCGTTCATCGTCGTGCGATGAAACTGATCGTACGATGATGGTCCAACTGGTGTCCTAATTGGCAACGCACGATCGCGATCGTACGACCGAACGTGCTCTTGCATCTCGACTCACCGTACCCCGCCCCCCGCGTTCTGTTCGCGCGATGACGCGTGACTAATTAGAAGAGATTTGTAGCTTTGATTGGACTATCGCAAAATCGTACGATCGTTTTAAGCATTTCACTGCGGCTGCGGTCGCACGATCACTCGCAAGCTCTACTAAGATACACTGAAGAAACTAGTGTGTTTAATCTCGTCGTACGACGGGAACGCATCGTTCAATCGTACGAGCGTTGCCAATTTGGACGCCGTAATCTTTGACAGTCGTTAGAGTCGCTATAGGTAGTCAGTGGCCCGAAAGCACAGATTCGTAGCAACCAGTCTTATCAAGGGTTTTGGAGGTCAGACAGGCAGCCGGTCCATGTAAAAACTTGCATTCTGCTGTATCCAGTTAGACTGGAGGCCGAACCGCCCATAGTTCGGAAAAAAACCTATGGCAGAGGATGAGTTAGAGAGAATCAGTTTTGAGTTTGACAATAGGTTCCTTGCATTTAAGTACTAGAATTTCCTACAATCCTACTTATTACAAACGCGAAGTTTGTAAGTATGGATGGATGTTTGTTAGGTACTCTTTCACGCAAAAACTACTGAACGAATTTGGATAAAATGTGGTACCTACTTAGTCTACTTACACAGAAAGTTTTTTTTATCGCGATTTTATCTTCCCATGGGATAATTTTCGAGTTGTAGCGGGCGAAGCCGCTAGCATCAGCATAGTAGGTAGGTATCCTATATAGGTAGGTAGGTACCTATTTTGTGATTTGGAAATGCTTTTAGGTATACGGTTGGAGTGCTGAGTGCTAGTAGGACGTCAAACTTGCAGATTCAAGAAGTTCACTCGTTGAAAACTGTCAAAAGGTTGTTGACCCAGTGAGAAGTGAATTTATTACTTGTGGACGACGCACCGCAACAATTCAATGAATAAACATGCTTGATGCACTAGTGAAACATGTTACGAATGTTTATTATGTCAAAATTACGTGTTGTCTAGTGTAACTGACCTTGATTTTAACGCTGTCAGGCTATCAGCATTATCTGAGTTAGTAGTATTAGGGACGTCTTAACGAAAAAGCGATTTGGATTAAAAAAATAACATAAGTAACTCACATTTCACAGTACTTAGTGACGGGGTTTTTTTTTGGAGGATAGGAAGTCATCAAATGACTCCCTCCCTCCCGCTCTGGGCAGAGCGACAGGGATTGTCAAACTTCTACTGAGTAAAAAGCCCCATGTTCCTTCTTAGCCCTTTGTGTCTGGGGCCACGGCATCTCTTTCGAACAACACGCAGACCCGGCACACCCCACAGACGGAGGCTGTCGCCCTTCTGTCCGTCCTCTATTCTATCGTCAGTTTTAAATCATATTAAACTAGGTACTTTAATGAGCATAATTAGTTAGTTACAGGTGATCTATCTTCATAATTACAACCCGTACGGATTAACTGTGCACCTGGTGCTCGCGCTGTGACGTCACTCTGTCGGTACTGATAGCGAATGGTAAAAATTTGGTCTGAGGGTAAAAATATACCGATCGAATTGAGAACCTCCTCCTTTTTGGGAAAGTCGGTTAACAAAGATGGAGAACGCAGGGGAAGGGTCGCATTCTAGGAAGTTGGATTCTCCAGCATTCGTTTTCGTTTTGGTTATTCCAATCAGTGTCTCGGATCAATCAGGTATGTACCCGTATACCTAAGTAGGTAGGTATATGTATTTATTTACAAATGACTACCTTGTTGGTCTAGTGGTCACAAGCGCGACTGCTAAGATTGAGGACCTAAGTTTAATTCCAGAGTCGGTCAAAGTGATATTGGGTTTTTCCATCAGGAATTTCTCAGTGGCAGTCACGGAGTCTAGATTGTGCCCGGCTGATGGCAATAGGCTCGCCCCCTATTACATGGGACTTAAACATAATAATAATTTAAAAAATAAATAAAATTAAAACAATAAAAAATATAATTTTAAGAAATGTGGGTGTACTATTAGGTACACACCTCTGCGGCCTCTGTAGCCCATCGGGGATTACAGGCGTGATGTTATATTATGAATGACTAATGCCCGGTTTCTGAGCACCTTTATCGGTGGTCGACAGACTTATGGCACTTTTTGGCTTGTTCATATGAATGGATAAACCACCGATAAAGGTGCTCAGAAACCGGGCATAAATCAATGAAATAATCCTACTTACTCACACCAACTTGTATCAATTGAGTTTGTTAATGATTCATTGATGTATTTCTAATCAGATATGTAGGTAATGTCCAGTTGCTAATTAAAATTATCAACAGGTAGGTAATTAGGTAGGTACCCTTATCAAAAATAATGTCGAATACATACATGCCTATTCTTGTATTTAAACGTGACAATGATTTATTAAATTACAGTGAATATGTCGTATCCGATCATACGACGTTTTTTATCAATTATCAGGTGTTCACGTTTTCATGAAGCAAAATATCAAAAACTTTATTTTTTGTTTGTTCCATTTTGTCTTTCAATCGTTATCTTTTATTTTGTCTGCAGTTTGGTTGTTATGATGAGTGAGGCTGATATTATTATGGCATGACAAAAGCCTGATATATTAATAAAATAAATAAAAAAAATAATTACTCGCAGTGATCTGAACACAAAATTAAAAGAATGCAAGTGAGTGAACAGTCAAGGTCCATATTTATATTGTGGTCAAGGAGTGAAGTTCACTGCCTGCATCAATGTCCCCAAGTTCATACGACCCCAATCTGTTTAAGTCGCGAGAGAGAATATACCTAGGTATTACCTATATTTTTTTGGCTTCTTCTGGTTGAGCTCGTTCCATCGTCGACCTCATCTCTGTGATCTCTGTCCAGAGGACAAGATTGAGGTTGAGAGTAGAACCATTTAATATTAAAAACAACAAATCCAACGATGTTGAATTTTGATACTTGGCATCATTCAATCATGAAATTAATTAGATAGTAATTATTTTAACTCTTTATAAAAAAAAAAATGACAACATACTGGTATTCAGCTGCATCCGGTTAGACTGGAAGCCGACCCCAATATAGTTGGGAAAAAGCTAGGCAGGTGATGATAAAAAAAAATGTCAGTGTGTGCCTGTGTGGTAAAAAAACGCGAAAAGAAAAAGTGAAAATTCTCTCGCGTGCATCCTGCGAAAATGGCTCCGTAAAGTTTAGTTTAAAGTTACGTTATAAAGTCCACCACATCCAGTCTTCGATCAATAATCATCCAGTGGAAGATCTCACAGGGCTTATAAAGTAACATAAACTTCATAAACTTTAAATTGCCGACAATATTGCTTTATTAGTGCTTGACAATGGAGTCACTAATAAATGGAGGAAACACTGTCCCGTTCAATCAAAACTAAGTAAAGACAATTTGAAACCCACGGTAATCTACACATCAACAGCTTTTTACTAATTGTAAATAATATAAAAGTAAGAACGGTAGGTACTTACTCTTATATGCGTAACAAAAGCCTATTTTAATTTTTGTCGGTTTGTTCCGACTAATCTCCGAAATGGTTGAACTGATTTTGACGGGACTTTCACTGGCAGATAGCTGATGTTATCTTAGGGTCGAGCACGTCATAGGCTAATCTCCGTAGTTTTTCTTTTGACTAAAAGTTGAATTTTTCGTTTGTTCTCTTTTTTGCCACATCATTTCAGCCGAAAGACGTCCACTGCTGGACATAGGCCTCCCCTAAGTGTAATTTTTGCTTGGGGGGGGTTTGCCATAATCGCCACGCTTGGCAGGCGGGTTGGCGATGGCAGTACGGTCGATACAAAAAGCACAGAGAACGCTGCTGCCCATTCTCTGGTACATCCCTTAGTCGCCTCTTACGACACCCACGGGAAGATATGGGATGGTGCTATTCTTAGCGTCCGACACCATACGGAACACATTATTTTTTGCCACAGAACAAATTAATTTTCGTTCGCAGAGGACACTAGCTCCTGCAACACTATTTCAACTAACGTAGAGTCAGAGAATCCTACATACAGTGTGCAGACGCAAATACTGTACTTCAAGCTACTATATCTGTCAACTTTAATAGATTTTCAACTTTATCGCTGAAGAATTAGGTTCAAGGTTGGTTGGAAAGATTCGATGAGCTAGCGTCTGTGTAATGTAAATATATTTTGATTTTAAGTTCGCAAACCAAAGTTATAGAAAACTAAATGTGATCGGTGTTAAATGATTCTTTCTCCATTTTCACAATTATAATAATATAATAATAATAATAATAATATTCCACAACTATCACACAACGCCATCTAGTCCCAAGCTAAGCAGAGCTTGTGTTATGGGTACTAGACAACTGATAAACATACTTATATATTTCTAAATACATACATATTATAGATAAACTACACCCAGACACAGAACAAATGATCGTGCTCATCACACAAACATTTGTCCTGGGTGGGAATCGAACCCACGACCTCCGGCATAGCAGTTAGGGTCACTAACCACTAGACCAACAGGCCAGTCAGGCCATTCTCTGTGACAGTCTGATAATATTATCGGACGTATTCGCTCTGCCATAATAGGTATCTAATCTTGTAGTATCTGATAGAAATAAATAAAAAATATATATGCTCAGGAAATATCGGCTTTGTTATGTATGACGTGTATGAATCATTTAATCTTTTAGACACCACGAAAACGAATAATGTTGTAAAAGTTATTCAAATCAACTCAAATATTCTTTTTGCATATTATGGGTAGGTATATGTATGGTACCTACATAAATGTATATTACATTATATAACAATAAGAATTCTCATATCAACCATTTCTGGCATACGAAACTTTAAATAAAAGTATATCAGGCGAGAGGATACTCGTAAAAGTAGAGGAAGACCAAAGAAACGATGGATGAACTGTGTGAAGGATGATATGGCTGGAAAGGAGATGACTGCTGAGGTGACGAGTAATAAAGAAGTATTGAAGAAGAAGACTTGCTTCGTTAACACGAAGGAATTTGGATATGAGCAATTTGTAGATATTTGACAGTCGTAAGTAAGAGGTAGTCAGTGGCCCAAAAGCCTGACAACCAGTCTTACCAAGGGGTATCATTACCCAGTACTAATTAGGTTGTCGAAGTCAGATAGTCAGATAGGAAGTCACTTCATGTAAAAGATTGGTATTCAGCTGCGTCTGCATGGTTAGACTGGAAGCCGACCCTAACATAGTTGGGAAAAGGCTATGTAGATGATGAGCCTAAGCTAAACCAAAGGTACAAATCAGGGTTGCCAATCCATAGAGAAAAAGTTTTATTATATTTTCTCTAAAACTGCGATGCCAAATACTAGCGAATTGGGAACTAGACAAGCGGAGTTTTGGGGCACAGCTGCCTTTCGAAAAAAAATGCTTACCTATCTCTCAAAATACAGTGCTATGTGGTGAATCCTGGGCTACTCACCGGCACGGAAACTTGGCCACACGTAAATTTCACGATTTATCGCACTTAAATGTATTTTTGACACTGAAATAAGGGTAGATGCACTCCTGTGTTTCTCAAGCTTTTAGAACTTGATTTTGAAAACGTCACAGCACCAATAAGTTTATTTTTTAAATTGGGCACTTTTGCAGAAACAAAGAATTAAACACTAGTAATTTTAAAACACTATAGAATAAAAAAAACATGGATTTGGTTCATTTTCTCTACGTTTTAGTATCGGGTATTTCCTCCCCTAGCCTCAGAATAACGGCCTGCATTCGATCTGGCATGCTTTGAATGATGTTTCTGACATCAACTTGCGGTATGCTCTCCAAAGCAGTCAGTGCTGCATTTCGAAGTTGGTTAAGAGTTTCTGGCGGCTTGGAAGTGGACTTTATCTTTCTTTTGAGCATGTCCCAGATGTGCTCAATCGGCTTTTTGAAGGTATTCTTCAACAATGCATTATCGTGCATTAGGAGGAATCGGTCGTGCCCAATGTATCCCGAATACACCAAAACATGTTCCTGGAGGACCTCCTCGATGTATCGGGCCGCAGTTAGCCGGTTTTCGACGATAACCAACTCCGTACGACCATCGGAACTTATTCCTCCCCAAACCATTACAGAGCCTCCATTGAAACTCACAGTTTGTGTGGTGGTAATGGGTAGAAATCTCTCTCCTCTTCTTCTCCACACTCGCTCCCGACCGTCTGGGGCGCGCAAAGCTATTCGACACTCATCTGTGAACAGCACTCGAGGCCATTGCTCGTGGGTCCAGCTGGCGTGTTCACGTGCGAATTGAAGTCGAGCTACTCGGTGATGTCTGAGGAGTTCTGGACCGCGTGCTGGTCTACGGGCTTTTAAATTCACTTCCTCCATTCGTCTTCTCACCGTACGCTCACCATACGTCATTGACGCTCACTAACATTCACGCCTCTTGCAATTTGGAGCCGCTGTCGTATCTCAACAGCGGTCAGGTAGCGGTTTCTTAAAATTTCCAGGACAATAAAACGGTCATCCCGGGCCGATGTGCATCTGACACCTCCACTGCCTGGTCTACGGGAATAGTGGCCTGTCTCCTGGTATCGTTTTACTTATACTGCATGAATGATGAAACGTGGTACATTAAGCACCACGGCAACTTCACGCTGTGTCAACCCTTGGTCGATTAATGCTACAGCCTGTGCAACCTGTGCTGGTGTTGATGGCATTTTTATTGGTGTTAAAGCACCTTCAGTTAATCAATAAAAAGCACAAAAGCACAATAACTTAGTAAGTTAACCATAAACTTTTATAACACACAAAAAACTTGCAACTTAATCGCTCAAGAGACACGATTCAACAAAAAATTAATAGTTGCACCCTAGTGCACTCAAACATAATGAATTACCCTCTTGAACTAAGAGTAAACATTTTTTTGACCTACCCTCATAAGAAACAGTCATTGGAAACACTTTAAATTTTTTGTTATTGCGTGTATTTGCAAGATAAGCGCTTGGCCAAGATTCCGTGCCGGTGAGTGTATTTAGGTAAACCAATCAAGGTAGCCCGCGAAATTCAAATTTCCTATTTTATTAAACATAGTGATCGGCAAATTGCAAAAAACGAATTTTGCGGGCTACCCTGAATGTTTTCCTTGTCCACAAAGCATGACAGATAGAATATCCCAACACCCTTTGTTTGCCAGAATGTGGAATGCGTCCAGATACATACTTGGTCTACCTACCTACCTATAATCGTGAAGGATTTCGTATCAAAATGATAAGACAATCATGATCGATTGATATAATTAATTGGCTTGTGAACGCACCAATATCACGTAGCGCTTCCTGTACTTAGGTACCAGCATTACTTGACCCCTCTAGCAAAGAATAAGTGGTGAGAGAAGAGAGGTCAAGTAATGCTGGTCACAGAATATACGTCAATAAACCGAGATACCACTTCTTGCTGAAGTGTTTGTAACGTAGCCTTGTCATGTTGAGGTACTGAAACAGCTGTTAGATATCAATAACATATTTAGATATAATATCACGCACGTAATCCCCAAAGGGTTAGCAGAGGCCTCATAGTACACCCACATTTTGCTATGTAATATTGGGCGAGCCTTATACTTTTTTTTAATTTTGTTTTACTTGGCCCGACCGAACCTGTCATCCTCGATAGGAATCGAACCGAGGATGACATGACAGGTTCAGCAGTCGCGCCTGAGAGGCAGTAAAATAAGAAATATATAGCGGCAAAAAAGGGGTTTTAGTGCGTAACAGTCGTGCAACCAATAACCGGAGGAATCTGAACAGAATTTCCTAATTGGCTCGTTGTTGGAAACTATCGACTGCTCAACAACTTACTGAGATGAGATGTTATTTTTTTAAGTTTAAAAGTGGATCTATTCTCGATCTCTTTCTTGTCCTGAGGACAGAAATGAGGTCGATGATGGAACGAGATAAACCAAAAGGAGCCTATAGGCAATTATATTGTAAAACTACTGCGAAGCGGTCTAAACACCTTATTTTTGATAATAATACGAATTTTGTGTGAATCATAAAATTGCCCTTCGAATTACAATTTCGCACAATACCCAATTTTTTTAAATGAGATTTTTATAATTTTGTTGTTTAGCAAACACTGAGATTTCGATTTTTAGTCCAGTCATTTTAGGCCAAATTAGGTACAAATCTCGGAAAATTGAGATAGTTATTGATTACTCGGAATATTGAATGGAAAAGTTGTAGAGAATTTAATTATCTACAATATTAATCAGTTAAACAAACAGCGAGAAACCCATAGAAAACGAGATATTTGCAAAAAATCGATTTTTGTGACCTTTTACCTTAGATTTTTAATAGACGCGGTCACCCTACCATATGTGAATTTTGAGACAACTTTTAGGATGCCAAAAGTTTACAGTTTACAAGTTTTTATGTGGTAATATACTGGGTATCTCAATTTTCCGAGGTCAACCCCTATAGTGACTGGACTATTTGTAAACAGTCTAGCATAAATAAATACGAGTCGTAAACGTAACATAAATTCGAACGATTTCTGAATCGGTACGACGAATCATTCACTTCGTGCCGATTCCCGCTATATCGTACAATTCGTACCTACAAGATTTTGAAACAGGATCACAACAAATGAATCATCGTCACCATCTGCTTCCAGTTCCAAACCGGATGCAACTGAATTCCAGTATTTTACATAAAGTTACACTTACAATCTATCTGACCTCCACAAACCTGTTCTACTTGGTAAGACTGGTTGTCAGGCTTGCAGGCCACAGACTACCTGTAACGATGTCAAAGATCTAAATGACAGCTGGGACACTTTCCGAGACATGGAGGAAATTCGGTACGAAATAATTATGAATACGAAATGAATAATATCTTTAAAAATTAATAAATAATATGTTCGAAACGAGTAGGTACATTACCTATTTTCAATGTTAAAATCGTTCGAATTCACGTAACATTTACGTCATACGTTCATACTACGGCTTCAGCAAGAAGTATTTCAAGTATTTTGTTGTTCGCTTAAAATTCACTGAGTTTTGGTTTATTTCGTTACACACGTGTCATGTTTATAATTAGGCGCCATAGTTTAACACGTTTAAGTAATTTATAATGTTTGAAGAGATTTCAGAGTGAAATAATATTTAGAATTTTGTAAAGTTGAGATTTCTTTCATGGGGGCCTTTGCCTAGCATTATGATGTCCAGCCCATAGGAGACGCCCTAGATAGACACACTGACCTTACTGTTGAGGCATAGTAGAAATGAGGTTCTTCAGAATAGACGGGTGCGCGCCTGCCTAGGTTGGTTTGACGATAGGCGACCACCCTTTACATACTGAGCTAAGACCGTGCTTCGGAAAGCATGTTAACGTCCTGGCTGTAATTTTCAGATTTTCTATTTATATTTTCGAATGCATCTTGCAGGTCAACCTATGAATCTGGCTTCTGTTTAAACGGGCTATACTGTGGGTCCTTAAGGCGTTTCTATAAGATTAAGTATCTTATTGATCGAACGTTTAAGGCCTCCAGTTAAGGCAGATCTTTCTAGACAGTCTTTACAGGTTACTTATTACATGACAAATTATGCAATGACGCATAGACCAAGCATAAATAATACTAGTAATCTTTTCATATCAATATCAGTTGATAACATGTGCGTGCACGCTCGATAACCGCAGATAAGAGCTTTAATTTCGGAATTTCCAAATCGTTTGTGGACAATTTTTATCTATTTCCGAAACTCATCGTAATTGCTTTTCGGTCAGAGCTACATGTTTTCTTCTTCTTTTCTCCCCTCGCTTAAAAAAGGAAAATTTACAAGGCAGATGTGAGTGGCGACGCCGGGAGGGGACGCCCTAGAAAGACATAGGTACACTGACTTTATTGGTGAGGTGGTTCAGAAAGGACAGGTGCGTAGTACTCGCAACCGGTTTGCGTGTATGTCCAGATGTATGAACGTGGATGAGGGAAAAGGAGTATGTCAGGATCGTAGCAGGTGGCGGTCTGTGGTGTCTACTAACCCCCATGGAAAAGGGCGTAGGTACGTTGATGTATGTACCTATGTATGTTACTGCCCTCTTTCACGCCACGGCATTATTGACTCCTTTCTCTTTCGTATCATTCCTTACACAATCCATCCATCTTTTGCATGACCTTCCTCTTCCCCTCCATCCATCAACATTCATGTTCATCGCTCTTTTATACACGTGCCTTTTATTATCTGCCTTCATCATATGTCCATACGAAGACATCTTTATCGGTGATTAATGACTGGTTGTCGAGGCATAGAGTAAATATAAATAGTATGTTAGATCCATTGTAGGAAAAAAACTGTAAACTTAAACATAACGTGTTTATGTATACGTATACCTACATACCTAATAGTACACCCACATGCCAGTTATAATTAAGTCCCTTGTAATAGGGGTAGCGCATATTTGCCATCAAAACAAGCCTGTTCAAGGCAGTTCACGGCAGTCTCTACACTAATAACGACAAAATCGCTAACTTTCGATTGCTAATTACCAACGAATAAATGAATAATGATGCTTGCGAGAAACGCATCTTGGATGTAGAGACTTGCTTTACTTGCAACCATCATTATTGCAACCGAATTTATTCGTTAGTAATTAAGGATTGAAAGTTAGCGATTTTGTCGTTATCTCTGTCGAGACTGCCGGCCCTGGTGGAGGTTCATAGATGACCCTACAAACGATGGGACACTTGATATCGTGTCCTGCCAGTCCTGTTGCTTGCACGTCACAAGAGCTGATGGACACTGCTAGAAGTGCTAAACTCGTCGACAAATTTTGAGCTGACTCAATTTAAACTATTTTAAACTGTCATCGACACGCTAAGAAGCAGAATAAGTACCATATGTCAATAGGACTACTAACAGACTGTAGAAGGTAAAGAAATCTTCATTTGAATAAAGTTCCTTATAGTAAGGTCGATTTGTTTTAACCCAGTATATAAACTGTCCTAAAAAGGCATAATAATAATGACGTAGGTACTATTCCAAAAAAAATACAGTGTATAGTCAAATGTATAGGTAAAAGACTTATGCAAAAATATTTTCTAAAATTAATCAAGAACCTCGAAAGAAAAAATCACAAAAAAATCACACGAAAAAACTTTTTCGTCTCGAAATGCTCAATATTTTGAGCGATAACTGTTATTTTTTTTTACTATCAGAAAGTTTAACCAAATAAAGACATATGTAAAAATATTTTAACATTACAGCGTATTTTTTTTTTAATAAATTAAATCTGCGAACTATCGTTCATATTGGCAGTCACGAGAATCAAACGCATCCCCATTTTCAACCTTATTTGTTTAGGCGATGAGTTAAACGCGCGCTCAAGAGCGCGGGCAGTTAATGTCGCCTTAATGTACGAGGGAAACCACATAGGTACAAGACTTACCCAATGACGTATTTAGTTTTATACATCATTGTATTGTACTTACCCATTAAAATAGAATAGGTAAGTAGATAACAAACATACAAACACGTGAAGACGCCACTTGTTAAAATGACTCAAACAGGCAATGAACTTCCTACATTACAGTAGCTCATCATTTACCTAGCCTTTTCCAAACTATGTTGGGGTCGGCTTCCACTCTAACAGGATACACACCGATATTTAACATGGAACAAATGCATCTGCTGACCTCCACAATCCAGTTCGTATTATACTGACATTGCTCACAGAGGAAGAAAGCTGAAGCCTGTTCTGCGGGTAATATGGCCGGCCATTAGGCCTTGGATGGCCGTTGGGGTAGACGTGTTCTTGAGTGGGACGCCCTCAGGCTCGATGAAGCGACCATCTTCGCAGAATGGCTGGTAGCAATTGGATGAGAGTTGCTAGGAATCGAGCTGAGTGACGTGCGATTGAAGAGGCCTATATCGAGCAAAGGACATGTGCCTCTCTCTTGTTGTAGGCTGATAAATAAATAGGAGAAAATATCTTTATCGACATGCAGAAAAGTTCTTAGGATGCGCGAGCAGACCAAGCTAGATCAAAAGAATACGGTAGCTCTGAGACTAGTTAAAGCATTTTACTAATCTTAGCTACGAATGGCTACGATACTGCCAGGAATTAAGTTAGGTTTTCTTTCATTTTCATTTCATTCAGCCCCGACTTTCATTCAAACCCAGATGTTTAGCGGAAAAAACGTCTCTAATTAATTACCCATGATTATGCCGGACGTCATTTCTCACATTCAAGTACAATTAGTTATCGACACATGTGGGCGCTTACGTAGGTACACAAATATTCTATCATAATCATTATCATTTTCCTCAAAATCTCGAAAAGCGCGTCATACTTAAACCACAATAAATATTAAATTATAGTTTATTGGTTTTAAATATAACTCGATCCTGTATTTGCAGAAGGTCACGGCCGACTGGCAGACAGGTCTGACTTACTGTAATGTAATTATATGCTAAATATTAAGTGACGTCAGCAGACGCCGTCCTGTGATATTGGTTGTTAGAATTGTGTTATGTATCTACGGTTTGTTATGAATATATAGCAATAATGCTAGTTTCTAGGATGTAGAGTTCGCACAGTTATCCAGAGTTTATCGTTTTTTAGTGTAATTTTATTTACTAGTAAATGCCACCCACCGTGACGTCTAGCAGGGAAGAATGGATGAAGAAAACATGTTGCACCGACCCCAAATAGAATGGGATAATGACAGGAAGATGATGAATGATTGATGAGTGTAATTTTATTTATCCTTTTTTTTTTGGCGGGTGGGAAATCATCAAATAACCCCTCCCGCTCTTGGGCAGAGTGAAAGGGAGTGTTACGCCCGAATACTCGAACGTCACTCAATTATAAGTAGCCCTCAAAACTCGTGCTATCTCTGTCACTCTGCGTTAAAGTAACAAAGACAGCACGAGATTTAAGTGCAACTTAAAATTGAGTGACGTTCGAGTATTCGGGCGTTAGACTTCTACTGACTAAAAACCACCCATGTTCCTTCTCAGCCCTTTATGTCGACGCCGCGGTATCTCTTGCGAACAACCCGCAGCCCCGACGGGGTTTCATTTACCCTATTGTCGACTTTCCAGTTTTGGGGCCTGGCAACCCTAGATGGTTGTCAAATTACTTTATTAATCAACTTTATCGCTTGTTCAAGGTAGATTGGGAAAATTTTACTGTTTCGAGTAGGTTTGGAACAAATATTTGTATGGCCTAGGTACAGATACTTGTTTCGGGTCTGGGTGTGTTTGTGTATGGGAGTTTCAATGTTTGTAAACGCACCCATGATACAGGAGAAATTCTTAGCGTGGGGCATACCCATAGAGTATTAAACAGTCTTTGGGCATACCTTACACCTTCACCGTTCTCATGTGCGTATTTTTTAACATGAATGTCTACTCAGCGCCGGCGAACTGCAAGGTCCTGCTGTTGGTTTGTGACCACCAGTGCATCAATTCGTCTATCATATTAGGGCTCATCATCCTTCTGCCTGTAAGTCCTGTAACCAGACATTTTGTAATGCTCAGATATTACAAATGCAACTGGAGAAAAGGAAGTTGCCAAAAACTAATAATAAAAAAATAAAAATAAATGGCTGGTAAAAACAAATCAAAAACTGGAACTAGTTACTTTGACTAGGTAAACTTAATTTCAAGGAAAATATGCTAATACCACACCGCATCATTGTAACTAACTGTATGGGGAAGCCCATATGGGTATGCGGCCATGTATGGCTCTACGGGTATTAGATAGCATTGTTTTAATGGTTTTCTGATAACGTTTACTAACCTTGTTTGAATGAAACAGAGTACCATAATCGAGTTTCTTCCGCGCCTCGGAAAGCACGTAAAGCCGTAGGTCCTGGTGCCCTACTATGACGTCTTAAAACAGTCCGAACTCAATCTTATTCCAGTGTGGAAACGTGACAGAACTATACAGGGTGTCTAGCGCCATCTCTTTTCCACACTAGATTAAGAATAAGTTAGGACTGTTTTAATACGTCACAGTAGGGCCCCTGGCTTTTTTTTTTTTTTTCTTTAAAGGGCCCCTGGCTGTCATTTGTAGATCTTTGAAAGTCGTTACAGACAGTCAGTGGCCCAAAGATCTGAAAACCAGTTTTAGCACGGGGTATTATATTACCCGACATTAATTTGGTTGTGCAGGTCCTGTGTGCAGGTCAGAGATAGTCGCTCCATGTAAAATCAGCAGCATCGGGTTAGACTGTGAGCCGAGCCCAACTTATAGTCCAGTCAACTATAAACTACCTCCTTGCCAAAAATCATATCTAAACGTCCAGTGGTTTTCGAGATTTCGTGAGGAGTGAGTTACCTTTCGCTTTTATATAAAGGATAATGTGACTTTTAGAATCGCGATATCTCAGGAATGGTAACTCTTAGTAAATAATAATGAAGATCATTTTTGTAGACAATTTTAAGATCTACAACTTTGGCTTGAGGTTTGTTTTGATAAAACTTACCGTTTTCGAGAAAAAATCAAAAATCTTCAAATTTTGACCTTTGACCCCGAATAACTTTTGTAGCACACATAGGATCGATGGGGATTTTTAAGACTTTGTTTGTAATGGTATACCCCAGCTCTCCACCAATATTTGGCTCTGTGGGAATTATTGTTATTTGACCACTACTTTTATGTCAGATAGTAGACAATTGGCCAAGTGCAAGTCGGACTTGTACATGAAGGGTCCCGTACCATTTTAGTATCTATTGAGAGGTTTTCCATGTTATTTTAGCACCATAGACTTCTTATAGGTTTTCCTGTAAGCTGAAAACTGTGTTGAAATAATTTCTGTTTTTTTTTTCAACATTTTAGGCTCAGTATTTTCGGAGATCAGGGGGCGGGATGGTCGGACAGACAGACAGACACGAGTGATCCTATAAGGGTTCCGTTTTTTTCTTTTGAGGTACAGAAACCTAAAAAGGTTAAACAAATCAGGATTGCTAGTATGTAACTCGCAGCCTCGACAGAACCACGGTAATCAGAACTCTCGTAAAGTTAGGTATAGGTAACACGTAAATCAACGATATTCGTTCGTATTCGTTAAGTAGACAAAAACTAGCTCGATTGAAAACATCTCGTTTATTACCAGTCTCATTACGAAAGCAGGATATCTCAGACCTCAGTTGGTATTGGTTGGAAGGTTTTAAAATCATTGCGCTGTTCAGGTTATTGACTTTTGGTCGTAACACAGAATATCATCTCAAGGTTGTCTGAGCAATGTGAAACTAGGTGTTGTTATTTTTTTAGGAATTGGCAATTTAATAATTTAATAATCAGTAATCTTGTAAGTATTATCGTTTGTGCAATAAATTATTATCTACTTTATCGATTGTGCGCCCGGTGGGTCACTGCAAACATAATCTGGCACTATGAAGCTTCCTCCAACAAAGATCGCGAGTGCGTTGCTCTGGATCTGCTGGAGTATCACAGGTGTCCGTTGAGCTTTACTCTCGACGACCTGAATATCGCTTACGTGTAAAATGTGCTAGTACCCACTCTATTAGAAGCACCTCTGCCAAAGCCAATGGGGATTACAGACGTGTAAACACATGATGAAATTTTCAAAGATTTCTTTAATGAATCTTAAAACTTTCAGGTAGGATGAACCATCACTGTGGAATTTTAGAATGCTACCAGATTTCACAAAATTCGACGAAGAATTTTCAAGGATACAATATGCCAACATGTCAAATATAAACTAAACAATAGTCAACTGAATCTCATGGGCATCATACAGGATTGAATGAATAGCTTACCTTTTATTAGGTATGTTATCTAGATAAAAATCGATCGAACAGCTGCAGATAGAAACAGAAGGGCAATCTGGTCATGATCCTATTGACCGTCTGTCATTGCCGGGAGCAATAACCCATCGAATTCAATAAATACGTCATCAGGTTGCACTCATATTGTTTACTACCAGGGATGTTATGGAAATAATAAATGATACCGGTTTCGGATACAGTTATATGAAATATTTCAGACTAGCTTTTGCCCGCGGATTCGCCCGCGTGTATGTCGAAAAATATTCCGACAAGCTTTCATCCCCTATTTCAATCCCTTAAGGGTTGAATTGCGAAAACTTTTATGTACTAAAACCTTCCTCGAGAACCGCTCTATCCATTGGAGAAAACATCATGAAAATCGGTGAAGAAGCTTTTCAAATTATCGCGAACAGACAGACAGACAGACGCGTCGGAGGATTTTGTTTTAATGATGATAGTCATAGTGATTATCCGGTAGTTTCAGATAATTTTGGTTACGGATATTAGGATCTAACAACACAACCTGACAGCTGACAAGTGACAGCTCGACCGGGAAAAACACACACATAACTCTCAAAATATTAATCCCTAAAACTAATTATTTTAAAATATCCCTAAAATAATGAATAATAATTTAGACTCCACTTAACACACACACTTACTAAAAAACACACACGCAAAAACACACACTTAACTTTTAAATTGGTTTCAGTAAATTTTTAATTCGGATATCCAATAGTTTCGGTTACGGACCTCCATAATGTAACATCCCTGTTTACTACTATACTACGGTAACTATTTCTGAACGTTACTCAATGGCATAACTCCGCCAACTTTCGTAGAAACACGCGAGTAATCGCGTTATCTTATAAATGTTTCATTCAGATTCGCTGTAAGTAAATAAACAACACCGTTCTGTTGTTGAAAATGAAAATTATGAAGAATTCGTGGTACGCTTCTCTAAAGATAGATAGTTTTCTAAAGATAGGTGGCGGATCTTGTTTTAGTATCATCATCTGCCTGACTTTTTACCCGACTACAGCGAAGCCAAAAGGAAGGGTAATGATTTTGGCAGTCTATGTATTTCGGTGCTCATGGAGGCCTCATCGTCTTCCTGCCCTTATCCCATTCTATGTCCCCACTGCAGGGACTCAGCAGGTCTCCTCTCTAGGAGAGGGATGGGGTAAAATGCGCCACGCGGGCCCAGTGTGGATTGATAGATGTCACATTTCTTCCAATATTTTGGTCCTCACGATGTTTTCCTTCAACGTTTTGAGAGCAGCGGTTATGAAATAAATTACACAAAGTAATACCCTGCCTGAGTGTGAACCCACAACTTACGGCTCACTTTCCTACTCTACTCTGTAATAAATGGTAGACTGAACTCATAACGTTGTACGTTATTAATAAAAGCAGGGTAATTATTATATTTGTGACTAGTGAATCGTTGACATAGGTACCTAACTAATAAGTAAAAATTGTGTCCTATTTCCTTGAACACACAATAGTTCATGTGCACCAAAAACTGAAATACGCCAGTCCTGTTTGCTATACGTAAACCTGGTAATGGTCACGCGTACTAGCGGGATAAGAAGTGTCCTAAGTAAGCACGGCGGCGCGCGGCGGGCTGTGCGGACGCTACGGCTGCTGAGATTCTCAAGCGGCGCTGATCCACCTTATTCCTTTCAAAGTCTTCTAGGTACGTTGCCGGATGACAGCTAAGTGGAGGAGTACTTTGTTTGACGCCTGTTTTTCGTCAGTATCGCCATTGAGGTAGGTACTTAGTTTTAGTCCCTTTTTTCTAAATATTTAGTTTGTATATTTATTAACGGTTTTTTTTTATAGTATTTTTTTTACTGTTCAAGCAGCCTGTTTAGGTCCAGTCTAGACAAATCATCAACAAGGACTATCTGGTTGTAACAATATAGGGCAATGTCTCACATCTCATTATAATTGAGGAAAGAGTCATCGCTTCCAGTTGAACTGTTCACAGACCGCGGGCCACAGTATTATGTTCGGTGACTTCCACTCTAATCTGATACTTCCGCATTTTACAGGCTGATTCATTGATCAGAGCAGATTCAGGGCACCACGCCCTAGTGGGCCTGATTAACGAATTGTAGATTCGAACCCAGATAGGCGCATTACTTCGTTTTCTGTGTGTCGTCACCACTGCTCTAAAAACGATGAAGGAAAACATTGTGAGGAAAGCGTGTCTTAGAACCTAAAAATTAGAATACCTGTGGCATCTACTAACCCTGGGCACGCACGCATGGTTGGATAGACCCAGACCCTATAGATAGGAGGCCTGTGTCCCAGCAGTGGAAACATTACCTCAGCGCACCACACATCGATAAGGAAGGAAAGTATTGTAAACACGTATTTAAAACAGTATTCAGTATGTTACCAGAGACAACTCCATGTTTTATAATTCGGTTTGCGATAAATGGAAAAGTATTGATTTGTGTTGTGGTGGGCCAAAATGGCAATTTAACTGCTTAACCTAAGGATAAATCTGAGCCCCTGTTATTATTTGGCTTGAGTTTAAACGCCTACCAGAAAAGAACCTATTTTACTACCAAAAAAAATCGAAATGCCGGCCAAAATGGACTAATGCTCACCAAATTGTGTTTCCTAAAGTATTGTAGGAATGAACCTATTTTCCTTTTTATTTTATACCATAAAGATTTATAAACGCCTTTAAAGTTAACTGCAGACCAAATATTTTATATTATCACTAAATAATGTCACTAATATTGTATTTCACGACTTTCAATTTATCTCCATGACGCGCGCTCGCTTCGCTCGCATATTAAATAACACTAATATCTTCTTTCCCCGAAGTGCCGGGCCTCCGCCGGCCTCCTTCGTCGGCCTACGGCCCGGTGCCCATGCCGCCCATAAAGGATACTGTCGCGAGACGATCGTATTATAATTTTAATTAATTGATTTGGTGAGCATTTATCCATTTTGGTAGGCAAAAAGAATATAAATACAACACGTACAATTATTCTGATGAGTGTCTAATTATTTTGAAACTTAAAACGTTGTTCTTTAGGCACCTCAGTGTATAGAGTGGGTTTATTTTATTTGAAGTTAAAATATTTTATTTAGTACTTTACTGAAGGTCTGGTAAAAACAGTAAACTAGCGTCATTGTATAGTTGGGTCTGCGGATAATTCGAGGAAGATAGAAGGATATTTTTTGATCAGTTTTCCTGATTATGTTGTTTCTCCTGGTTCCTCACGACCCTGGTGTCTTAATGACGAACATTTTGAACTGTCAGTGCAAAGTTCAAGGCTTTTTCGTTCACGTTCATGAACGAGACGAAACAATGGTGAGTTCTTCTTAGCTATGTATTGTTTTTCTAACAAACTTAGGTAACTGTTTTTTGTCCGTCTAGCGATGGTTGGAGGTTGGGTACTTGAGAATTGTATTTTGGGAATTCCAATGCAACATTTATGTATATTAAAGTAAGTATCTGTGTAGTTTGTAGACCAAAGAAACGATGGATGGACTGCGTGAAGATATGGCTACAAAGGAGGTGACTGCTGACATCCGTACCTATATAGTCAAGTTAAAGTAATTACTTGAAGATATGGCTACAAAGGAGGTGACTGCTGACATCCGTACCTATATAGTCAAGTTAAAGTAATTACTTGAACTTAAGTAATTACTTATGCAAACATTTTTATGCAATGGGCAAGAATTTAAACGAAGTTAGAACCGTCAATGAAAGCAAACCTAATAATTCTAACCTTTGACAGTTCTAAGTTTCTAAGGGTCAGAGCCCATTCGTCCCCTAAGATTCGCACCCTGTGCCCACTCGTCCCCTGGAACTTTTGAAAGGCCCATTCGTCCCCTGAAGAATATTTATTTTTATTCATTCTTCTAATATAAGTACATGTATATGTGTATACTGCAGCTTGGTAGTCCTGGTACAGTCGCGCAGAAAAGGCTAAAATAAAAAATATAGTAATTCGGTAGATATCATGTTTATTTCAAATAAGATTAACACATACAAAATCACAATGTCCTAGAAACTAACAAAATACAACTTTTACAAAAATCAGCCTTGATTGACCATCATATAAATCAACATTAAATATAAAATATGCAAAAAAAAATAGAACACATATCAACAGTAAATAATCACTTCTTATTTTTTTGTTTTTTTGCCAACTACATACATGCAAAATCATAATAACTTAAATCTTAAAAATTATAACAGTACAAAAAAAAAACTAAAATCATAGTAATTATTGAAGACTAGATAAATCAACATATTTTTTTTTTGTATATTAACCAACTACATGCAAAATCGTAATAACTTAAATCTAATAAATTGTAACTAGAAGTACCTACATAAAAATTGGCTAAAATCACCGTATTTTTAACCGACTTCCCAAAAAGGAGGAGGTTCTCAATTCGATTGGTATGTTTTTTTTTTTTTCTCTGTATGTACACCGATTACGCTGCGATTTATGATCCGATTTACGTGATTCTTTTTTAGTTTGATGCGGAATAGTTGCCATTTGGTCCCATAAAAATTTAGCATGGTTTGGCCCAGTACTTTTCATTTTATGACCATTTTTCATAATTTATGAACATTTTTCGTTAGATTTTATACGTGTGTTCGCGAATAACTTCGTCGTATATGAACCAATTTTGATGATTCTTTTTTTATTGGAACGGAGATATTTCAAGAGTGGTACCATGATATGGAAACCAGATCCTGGTGATGGGATCCCAGTGAAATCGAGGGCAACCCTCAAACATAGGCACGTATTACGTGTTTCGTGCTTTTTCTGACGCTATACAAGCATAGGTTTCATAGTAAATATTTCTATAAGATACACAACTAAAAACGAAAAAATAAAAAACTTTTTTGCAAAAAAAAACAACCGACTTCAAAAACACTTACGATGTAAAATTGTCTCACTAATAAATAAATACGGTCAATCACTAATAAGTAAATATACAAAAAAACAACCGACTTCAAAAACACCAAAAAGTGAAAAATAAACTTCAAAAGAAAAATCAGCTTCTGAAGTCGGTGACATTTGTTTGTTTGATTTGGCTTTTTTTGCCACCGACTTCAGAAGCTGATTTTTCTTTTGAAGTTTATTTTTCACTTTTTGGTGTTTTTGAAGTCGGTTGTTTTTTTGTATATTTACTTATTAGTGATTGACCGTATTTATTTATTAGTGAGACAATTTTACATCGTAAGCTTATCGACAGGTTATATTATTATCATGACGGATTATCATTCATCATAGCTCTTTTTTCAATGATCTGTTATGATTAAATTAATTCCGGTAATAAACTGTTCACAAGTGTACTATGTTAACCGTTTCTTATGTAAAATATAGCTAATTTTATCTCAGGGGACCAATAGGCACCTGAATAGGTGCCGAATCTTTAACTTATATTGTATATATATTAGAGGGGACGAATGGGTACCTGAAAATAATATTTTTTATTAAAATATTAATTGGTCCCCTACCAGGAGACCAATGGGCACCTATATAGGGGCCGAATCTACAACTTTTATGCTGGGGGACGAATTTTAGGGGACGAATGGGCTCTGACCCGTTTCTAACATCAAGGAATTACTAAACTACAGAGAAAAAATCGTATCATAAACAATGACTTTTACTCAAGTAATCACTAGATGACTTGTTTATAGATACGGGTGTGAGATGACGAGTAGTGTAGACGAGACTAACCTCCCTATCAGCAGGAGACAGAACAGAACAAGGCCAATAGGCACACAGGGACGTATACAACTAAGATAAGCCCAGTTGCCTAGCACCATGAAGTCAGCGAAGCCTACGTTCCATACATACGGACCCTTATCAGAACCTTGAGGGCATCCCATGTTAAGGGACTTTGAAATAGAATGATGTCAGAGTTTGAGTTTCGCGGAACCATTTAAGAAGTACGAGTAAACAAGATTGTATAATGTTTTTAGAGCAACCACGAATTTTAAATTTAAGGAGTAAGTAACATCGGCCACCAAGCGTTATCAAAAGCCCCAGAAATATCTAGAAAGATCCCAACTACGTACCTACTTATGTTCGGATGCATTGACAATTTTCCTTTCAGAAAGTGCCGCGTCTAAGGTAGATTTTCCCACGGTAAAACCGAATTGGTTGTTATGAAATTTCGGTCCGTCTGGTAGTAAACATGGAACGATAAGACGCTCCAGGAGCTTCCTCAAAGATGGTATAGTGTTATAGGGCGGTAAAACTAGGGTCGTCCGGTGGCTTATCACCACTTTCCGGAATTATTTGTATAATAATTCCGAAAATACACGAGGCAAACGCCCTCTGCAATACAACGGTTGCAGTAAAGACTTGACTTAAAATTGCGTCGGCCGCTGTTTTAAATCCTCTTAGTAATGTCGGAACACAATACAATGGAATTATAGATTCCTTTTATTTCGACAGATTAGTGCAGATTCGTTTTTACCTGATACGTTTAAGTTATTACCTATGCATACCACATATTATCCACTTTAACATTCCCATCTTCGGTACATGCAACGACTATTCACAACAACGCTACTGTAACAACTTGAGGAGCGTGCAAGTATTACGGAGCGCAATTTTTGGAGATTTTTGACACCCTTTCCCCCTCATGTAACGCGTCGTACGTAACGTTTTACTGTTCTTCCCCCTAGTAAAACGTTACGTAACCACCAAGTGACCATTTTTAGGTAAAATTTATTTGAGGAAAAAATACAATGTTAAGTAACATTGTCACACAGACGGCAGACCCTACCACCCTTGTAACGCATCGTTACGTAATACTTGAACGCTCCCTTGCGACCCACGGATACCTCTCGACGATATCAATGAGTCGCAATGTGACGGTTGCCCCTCGAAGATATATCGGTGGGTCGCAACTAGTCGCAAGTTGTTTCAGTGACCTGTCACCATAATTATGTAAAAGGGAGAAGATAAATAAATAAATAAAAAGAATGCAATAATAAAGCAAGTACGCCTACATAGCACGTTCATTACCTTGAAAGTTTTCCTGGGCGACTGAATGCAGATGTGTTTACCTTGATTCATCGTATTCTTGTCGCTTACGGTTACTTGTACTTATTTTATTAATTACTGCTTTTGTTTACGACTGTTTCCATATATTCCTGTTATCTAGATACAAATAAATGCTCGTAAAATGAAAGTGTCTGTTTGTCATATCAAAATAACAGCTCTATATTGAATGCATTTGAAACTTTGAAAGTACGGTTCTTACCTCCTATAATAAAACGTCTTTTTTAATTGCCTGTCTATTTGTTGCGGCTAATCTCCGAAACAGCTTGACCGAATATGACCAAAAAATTTTAACCGTCTGCCGCATGCCTACTGATTAGGGGCTGCAGTCTCTACACTAATAACGACGCTACGAATGAAATCTATTAAAGAAAGTTTACGATTTTACGACTTAGCGACATTCGTAGCGTCGTTATTAGTGTAGAGACTGCAGCCCCTGTGGGCCAAAATAGCCACTTTCTGGAGCCCTGTCACAGTCAGAACGAGTTGCTGCAGACTTCGTAGAAGATGACGGTCCGATCTGGACAAGACCATAACTACCCGTGGCTCACATTGGCCCTGGATCGAAATAACTGGTCATGAGGAGAGGCCTTTGCCCAGGTGTGGGATCATGCAGGCTTGTAGCAGTATTGAGAATAGGCTCGTCAGTCGTCCCTATCAACAGTATCAACCTTGAACCCATATGGGAATGGGACGTAAACTTAAACTGTCGAAATGTGGGTGTGTCTGCTAAAAGTGTGTGATAAACTCTGCAAGTGAGTATATTATGCATAATATTTTCTGTTATTTAATTGACCTTGTTCAGAAAACATCTGGGTTTAATTTTACATTTCCTCCTTTTTTCACCTGACCGCACAAAATGTACTTGCGTGTGAGTATAATGATACACATCTGTCAAATCATACAAGTCCATAGTTAAATAGCATGGCATTTAATGTGACGTCAATTTATGACGGAATTATTAGAATGCAGTAGAATGTGTGTGTAACCTTCATTGTATCGCATTCGCAGGTGATAGATAAGTTAGTGTTCCGTGAATTTGAGGAAACTAGTTTTGGCTTCGAGAGCAGCGGTGGCCCAGTGGTGGCGGCCCCGACTTACGAACAGTAGGTCGTGGGTTCGAACCAAGACAGGCACTTAACTTTGTGTAATTTCTTTCATCACCGCTGCTCCCAAAACGGTGAAGGAAAACATCGTCAGGAAACCGGCATGTCTTAGAACCAAAAAATTGGAAGACATTTATTGTGACATCTACCAATCCGCACTGGGCCCGCGTGGTGGATTATAGCCCATTCCCTCTCAAAAAGAGAGGAGGCCTGTGTCCCAGCAGTGGGAACATTAATAGGCTGTTGATGATGATGATGATGATGAGTTTTGGCTTAGTAGTGTGAAAAAGATACTTTAACTTAGTTTGGTGGCATTATTGAAATAGAAAAATGTTTATTTTCCAGGTTTGTTGATTCCCGGAGGGCATGGTCTTAGAGAGGAGGCCTTAATCCTTGCAGTGGAAACATTATAGGCTGATGATGATGACCTTTATACCTTGTAGGTATTTACACCAGACTAGGCCCTCTTGCGAGAGAAGTTGTTGGCAATAAAAAGTGAATCAAATAAACTAAAGTCATCGACTTATTTTTACCCGATTGCGGCGAAGCCCAAAAGGAGGGTTATGTGTTTGACGTGTATGTATGTATTTCACTTTTTGGCTTCTTAAAAGTCGTATTTATTTTTTCCAAAACAGTTTCTTTATGAATTTTGTTTGCCAACGCAGTTCGTGCAATGTTTTATTCGTGTTTATTTTAAGAATTAATCCTCGACGCACAATTGCACAGTAATAAAGGCCCGGGTCGGACTGAAAGTTCTCCTAATACAGGCACTATCTGCCTAAAAGGAGGATCCAATCACAAAATTCTGTTTAGACCTAAACTTGTTTTACCAATAAACTATTTTATTATTTATTATTATAAACAATAAAAGATTCCTTTCATTCAAGTGGTGCATTCCGTTCCGTGTGGTATTTTCAAGTGTGTACCTTCATTGATGCAGTTCGTTTTGAATCGAAGTACTGGCGACACAGGAACAAAGGGCTTTTGTAAAGCTTTCTTGTACTATCGCGCTCACTAGCGAACGTCACGGATGTATTTTCTGGAAATGGAAAAGAATATGGGGATATACTACCGCGTTTACCTTTCAACCTTATGGAGCTTTCAAGAATTACGTAACCCGATTTTATGGAGATTTTTGCCGCCCCCCCCTCCCTCCTATAGTAAAACCTTACGTAACCACCAACTGACCCTTTTTACCTAAATTTATTTTACGCAAACCCACCCCTCCCTCCCGCCCCTGTAACGCATCGTAACGTTTTACAAGACCCCCAAATTCGTTACGTAATACTTGAACGCTCCCTTACTCATTCAGCTGAATGTAATGCGTTTTAAATAGAGGAACGTCGATGACCTCTATGGGTACATACTAATGGATGTACCTCTGCCTAACCCTTCATGGATTACAGGCGAGATGTTATGTTATATTATACTTGTTAATCTACACTCATAAAGTAAAGAAGACCATTCCAACGGGTTTCCCATAAGGAAACAAGGCGTATAATACCGAGAAAGAGTGTTGAACTTTCCAAAATACCAGTTTGTGAGGGAGGGAATACGGAAGAAAAACAAGCCTTGAAGATGGATGCTGTGTTTGTTATTGATTCAGTTTTTATAGATGTATCGCCTGGGAAACTTTCTATATAATCAAACACTGTTTCAAGGTGTCACGGTTCTTATCTATATTTAAAATGTCACCTATGGGATATCTTCCGTGATTAGTATTTGTTTTGAGTTCCCGATATTATGTTCCCGATAATTTCTATATAATACCCACCTAGTGGTAGCTTGGCTTGTCCAATCTATAGTTGTTGCCAATTAAGATCGCAATAGCGGTCATTGCCCTTTTTTTTGGAAGGTGTGGAATCATCAAATGACTTCTGCCACTCTGGGCAGAGCGGTACGGAGTGTACTTATAAAAAAAACATAAATAAATAATGAAAACATCAGTACAGTCAGTGCCCAGCATTACCTGACCCCTCTTCAAACACCACTTGCCCTCTTCTTCTTTATACGAGGGGTCGGGTAATACTGGGAAGTGAACTGAATGTACGGCTACAAGTTAGAAAGGGGAAAAAAAATTTAAGGGCGTCAAAAATTTCGTAAACATCGCATGCGTCGAAGACCCTGCAGTGGGAACATTTTAGGCTGATGATGATATTGAATATTAGTCAACTAACGACTAGATTTTTTTTGTGTGCTTGCTCTTGACTTCCATCTTGCCTTAAGGGCAGAGATGACGTCGACGATGGAACGAGCTTACCCAGAAGAAGCCTATTTACTCGCGACTTATATTTTGACCACCACTGACTTTTTCAAGAGTAATCTGAAGGCAACAT
Organism: Diarsia dahlii; assembly: GCA_949775195.1. Classification (NCBI taxonomy): domain Eukaryota; kingdom Metazoa; phylum Arthropoda; class Insecta; order Lepidoptera; family Noctuidae; genus Diarsia; species Diarsia dahlii. The sequence continues at coordinate 12,775,062 of OX459203.1, read as the reverse complement.
TGACTTTCAAATAAATCAAGGGAAAACATAACAACAGCGTGTTGTGTAAATGTTTCATTGACCGCGATATCAGGCCAGCTGCTAATAAAGTAATCGCGAATTCCGACAATTTTGAACATTATTAATACAACCATTGACCTGGCAGTGTTGATGACCTGTTGACCTTAGACTTAGAGCATCGTTGTTGATCGTTGTATATTATTTCTCTGGTTAGCAAAAATATAACATCCCGCGTGTAATCCCTGGAGGATAAGTAATACAACGACAACATTCATTTACAACTAACGAGTTTTACATTCTTAAACATTACACAAATTATAATTAGGTTCGTCATTAAACCTTTTCAGGCAAGTTTAGCCCATAATAGATTTACCTTACAGACTTAACATCATAATCACCGTCAGCCTATAATTTTCCCACTGCTGGGACTCAGGTATCCTCTCGAGGAGAGGGTGCGGCTATTATCCACCTAGCGGGCCCATCAGTGCCGGTTGGTAGATGTCACATATCTTCAATTTTTTTGGTTTTAAGACATGCTGGTTTTCTCACAATGTTTTCCTTCACACTTTTCAGAGCAGTGGTGATGAAATAAATTACACAAAGTAATGGGCTTGCCTGGGTTCGAACCCACGACTTACTGTTCGTAAGTCAAGGCCGCCACCCGTGTACACCCGTGGCATCCCGTGGTGTACACCCACATTTCGCCAGTTAGTTGTTTTATGTAAAAAATGTACAAGATACTGAATTCAAATAAAGAATAGTATTCTCGAATTTTAAAAGCCAAAGCTATCTTCGTCCGCCGTGATCCGCAGTCACTTATTAAAATGTTATTCAAAAGAGGTTCAAACAAAACAAGTTGTTCAAGAATTTGATTGCTATATTTTTAGATATCTGGCTAGCAGGTAGATTGTCTAAAAACATCACATAATGACTTTCATCAAACGAGCATGTGGAAAAAACTGGAGCCATTAGAAAAAACTGGTTTGCTGGTTTTATTCTGTAAGTATTTTTACCAGATAAAACCTATAGGTATATGCTATAACAAATGATCTGATGTAGAGATATTTTATAGATTTTTCAATGCTTTCGAGAAATCCAAATATACCTATCATAACTCATGTTGCCCGGTAAAATAAAAATAAAAATAAGTGTGAAGGTATTTTATAGATATTTTGTACCCTATAACAATATTATGTTGCCTATTTATATCCAAATGTTGACTGCAGATTTCATGCCTTGCGGCATTGAGTCCGCCTATGAATAAATGTTCAACTGTTTTCAAAATATTTTAAATACTTACATACTTACTTGAAGTCGAACGCCACTGTCAGGTACTTTATTAAATTAAATTACCTATTGTGTGAAATGAGTCATCTTCAGAATAATATGACATACGCCTTCAATGACCATTGTTGATTACTTAAATTTTAATTTCCAGATATTAAATAATTAACTGTGGGTGCTTTTGTCATACATGTTTTTCTGAAGATGACTCATTTCACACAATAGGTGAATAAATAATAATATATACCTAATACCATTGATATATAAAAACCAAGATACACACTCCGCGTCTCAAAACCGTCCGCTCAAAATGAGTGCAAAATTACAAATCGTGAACTCATTTCAAATAGTCTCGCGTCGCTCGCGTCTCTGCACGGTCGTACAAAATGCCTAAGTGTTCGCTGAGAAATTGCAAAAATACAGCGTCAAAGACATTAAAAAAGGATGGGATATCGTATTTTCGGTAAGTAAAAATGTTTATTGATTTATTTTTGTTGCATTTATGGCATAATATAGAAAGCAATACGTGATTTTGATTTAATTTCTCTCAGAACTTTACTAAACGGTCCGAGTATAATACGGCATATTTCAATGGTCGCTTTGTTAGCGTAAGAACGATGTATTACAAGTCTCTTCTTTTAGTCGCATTATACAAATGACCCTGTTCGTATCGAATGGAGTCGATTTTTTTTTATTGTGTTTATTTGTGTTTTTTTAATCAATAAGTTTTTTGTTTTATGTTTTTAACAATTATGTATACGTTACATATTACATTAGTTTTTAATTGGATTTCAAAAGGAGAAGAGGTCGTCAATTTGACTTCGTTTTTGACACCTTAAACTTAATAACTACTTAGTTTCGATAATAATGTTCTACTAATACCTTTAAACCAAAAATGTAAATAAATGATTCGAATGGATAATACTTGTTTCATTGATTATACACGACTACACGTACACTAACACAGTCAGATCCTAATTAAAAACATTTACCCTTAGATAAAAGTAAAATTATGTGTTTAAAACACAATTTAACTAACTGTTAAAATAATAATTAAGTATTAAAAAAACATAAAAAGTACCTATTCGTCTCCACTCCATACCTTGTCCTACCGGCTTACTTCGGTCGTAAAATTATTATTGCTTTTTATAACTGCATTGTAAAAACAACTTTAAGGAATCTGCGTAAGGTTGAATTTGCAAACAAATATGTTTATAGTGTAACGATAACTACTTATGTAGTAGTGCGTGTATTGGTGAGTGTTTGGCGACAGCTTCGACTGTTTGTTTTATTCGACACTGTGCATCTAGGGTTTTTATATATCAATGCCTAATACATATTAAATAATTAATAATTATAATAATTTAATTTCACACATTTCACACAATAGGTAGTATAATGTAAATATGTATTAGGTAGTATTAGCAATAGCAATATATTATATTGCTAATACTACCTAATACATATTTACATTATACTACCTATTGTGTGAAATGTGTGAAATTAAATTACCTATTGTATCGACTAATAAAATATGTACGAAAACCTACGTAAGGGTTTCCCCACATTATTACCAGTAAGCTTAACTTTTTAACTGACTTCTAAAAAAAGGAGGTTCTCAATTCGGATGTTTGTATTTTTTTTTTAATCTATTGCATAGATTCTATCGCGGGCCTTGAGTTGAGCGTGGAGAGCGAATCCAGAGATTTCCTAACGAAAATATTCAGGATTCAGTATTCATTTTTTATGTTTGTTCGGGCATAACTCCGTCACTTGCTAACCGATTTAAAAAATTCTTTTTTTTTTGGAAAGGGTATACTTCCGAAATGGTCCCATAATTTTTTAATCGAAATCGGACAAGCGGTTTTTGAAAAATCAACAAAATTCAAAAAAAAAACTACATTGTCCACATTGACCCATGAACATGTGAAGCACTAAAAAGTGAAAAATAAAAACTTTTTAACAAAAAATAAAACCGACTTCAAAAAAAAACACAAAAAAGTGCAAAATAAACTTTAGAAGAAAAATCAGTGAAAAAGATGGGGATGTGGGCTGTTTTCCTGGAATGAAATACTTACCTTCTAATAAATATATTTTATTATTTAAATCAATACAAAGAAAATCACACCTTTTGACAGGATGTTACGTACTCTTTGGTTCTTTTATACTTTTTTTATTATTTCAAATTTAAATTGTTTTTCTTTTCTTTCTGTTTTCTGGTTTGCTGTCAAAAGGTGTGATTTTCGCTAGATCAATTTAAATAATAAATTATATTGATTTACAAGGTAAGTATTTCATTTTCAGGATAACAGCCCACATCCTCATCTTTTTCATTGGTCCTCTTTACATTTCTGTTTTCTGTTTTGCTGTCAAAAGGTGTGATTTTCTTTGTATTGATTTAAATAATAAAATATATTTATTAGAAGGTAAGTATTTCATTCCAGGAAAACAGCCCACATCCCCATCTTTTTCATTGGTCCTTCGAGCCATATATTTTATTATTTAAATCAATACAAAGAAAATCACACCTTTTGACAGCAAAGCAGAAAACAGAATGAAAAGAAAAACAATTTAAATTTGAAATAATAAAAAAAGTATAAAAGAACCAAAGAGTACGTAACATCCTCGCTGGTGATGAGCTAGTCTTTGTGGTGGAAGATCTCCAGTGGTTGGATTAAGCGGCTGTGATTTACGAATTCTGCAGAAGAGGCATTGGTTTGTTACAGCTCTGACCGTGTCGCGAAGTCTCAACAACCAGAATCTTTGCCTTATCTCATTTATCACGGACTCATGATTTGCGTGACCTGCTTTGCGATGGTAATATTCTACCAATAACCGTGCGACTGGGTGGCGACCGTCAAGTAGGATCGGGAATCGGGAGTCGGGATCGATGCCTTCTACGGCCTTTATCCTTCCAGCCAAACGCAAAAGATTATCTTCTCCCAGAGAGGGCGATAGTTTGATGAGGCGGCTGCTTGGAGAAATTGGTTTCTTGTTCAAAATGCAGAGAATTTCTTGCAAAAAGCTGTCTTGTTGAACCCGTTGCAATATGTGCCTTTCAGCGGCTTTTATTAGGTCGTCATTCAATGGTGTTAGAGTGGTCGACGTTGGTGAAAAGTGGGAGCGAGGGTAAGCTATCCCACTGTTTGATTTAAAATTTCGAATGGTTGCCAAAATACTTCCAAAAACAGCCGCAGCTTGGTGAACCCGGGCTGTGGCACGCAACAATCGTAGCCAGTCACTGAAGCGAGCTAAATGCGCCGTGACAGGAGTAGATAAGGCTGTGCTTAGTGAAGTCAGTCCCACCAGCTCGTTCCGCTGACACTTAAGCTCTTCCCGAACTGGTGCGACGCTAAGTGGCTCCGTGGGCCAGTCCCAATGAAAAAGATGGGGATGTGGGCTGTTTTCCTGGAATGAAATACTTACCTTCTAATAAGTATATTTTATTATTTAAATCAATACAAAGAAAATCACACCTTTTGACAGCAAAGCAGAAAACAGAATGTAAAGAAAAACAATTTAAATTTGAAATAATAAAAAAAGTATAAAAGAACCAAAGAGTACGTAACATTGTGATTTTCGCTAGATCCATTTAAATAATAAATTATATTGATTTACAAGGTAAGCATTTCATTTTCAGGATAACAGCCCACATCCCCATCTTTTTCATTGGTCCTTCGTTTTAATTTTCAGTGCCTATTTTTCATCACAACTTAATCACCCACTTACTTTCATTTCGTTCCAGGATGTTACGTACTCTTTGGTTCTTTTATACTTTTTTTATTATTTCAAATTTAAATTGTTTTTCTTTACATTCTGTTTTCTGCTTTGCTGTCAAAAGGTGTGATTTTCTTTGTATTGATTTAAATAATAAACGTGCAGGATGTTACGTACTCTTTGGTTCTTTTATACTTTTTTTATTATTTCAAATTTAAATTGTTTTTCTTTACATTCTGTTTTCTGGTTTGCTGTCAAAAGGTGTGATTTTCGCTAGATCAATTTAAATAATAAATTATATTGATTTACAAGGTAAGTATTTCATTTTCAGGATAACAGCCCACATCCCCATCTTTTTCATTAAAAAGTTTTTATTAATTTTTTTTTGGAGGGTAGGAAATCATCACATTTTAATGTCCCCTCTCGCTCTAGGCGGAGTGGAAGGGAGTGTCAGACTTCTACTGACTAAAAACCACCTATATTTCATTTGCAGCCCACAAGCTTTGTTTAGCTTGATTGATCCTTGTAGGTACTACGCACTTTACCTTTCTAAAGAACCTCACTAGAGAACTTACTGGAAAAATAGTAAGCGACTGTTATCGAAAGTTCCTACGATTATTAGTTAAATAAACAAGTAGGTACATAGTAGGTTGTTTGTCTAAACCTTCGGAAAAGCTACTGGAAATCAATTACCTGACGTTTCCGTGACCTACTCCTTTGTAGAAAATTAGCTATGTTTGTTCGCGGTAGAACCTTTCTAGAACTTCAGTGGTAACAATTTGACAATGAGACCTTAATGTTATAGAAATAAGGGTTATTTTAGCTGTTTACTGTACACCAGGAGGACCGATGACCTGGTGAAGGTTGATCGGACCCGCTGGATGCGAGACGCACGGGACCGGTCAATGTGGCGACACCTGGGGGAGGCCTATGTCCAGCAGTGAACGTCTTTTGGCTGAAATGATGATGAAGAAGCAATACTGATGATGTACGATTTACTTAGTAAGTGTACAGACAGACAGTAAAAAGTTAATAACAAACACACAAGCAATTTAAAATAAAATAAAAGTATATATATATATATATTTAAATAAATAATAGATAAAAAGTCGTGTTTCTATCGTTGACTGACTCGTTTTCGCAACTGCGACTCCTGAGCATGAGGTCCTGGGTTTGATTCCCAAGTAAAGCAAAGTGTTATTGTATCCGATCTATGGCAAAATGCTATACTCCAATAACTGCCGAAATGTTGGGTATGTACTATTAGGTACACCTCTGCCCAACCCTTCGGGGATTACAGGCGTGATGTTATGTAATGTTATGAAAAATTTACCATAGGAAGGACCTTTATTAAATTGACGAATAAAAGTGAAACATTCACTCCATTTTAATTCAGTCATAATGGGTACATTTGTGGGTACACCAGCGTGGAATTGTAGAAATAAACACAGGTTCCTATGTACACACGGCTACACATCAAGCTATACAAAACCAGTTAATCTTGGCCTCACTTTACTAGATCTTTTCGCACAATGAACGATCAGATTATACTGGTTTTGTATAGCTTGATGTGTAGCCGTGTGTACTACTCGTACAATAAGGCATAGCGTCACACGAGCTCTTTATTTTTACGTTGTAAGTTTTACGCGTCGCGTCGTTGAAAAAGTGCTATCAGGCTTTCAGCAAAGCTCGGGAACAGTATGAAAGGGTTTTAGCTCTTCAGGAAAGACCCGGGCAAGTACCTTCTAGCAATTCCGGGCGTCAAGTAGCGTCATCAGTTCCAGATTGTTTTTAAAACTTAGTGAGCGTTTAAGTATTACGTAACGAAGCGTTAAAGACTTACAGGGGTAGAGGGGGTACGAATTTGAACTACGCGTTACGTATCATTGTTTTTTAGAGAGATACTCTCTCGCATTTTTTAAAACTTTTTTTGTCAATACTTATTTCAAAATTTTAGGCAAACATGGTCACTTGGTGGTTACGTATCGTTGTACTAGGGGGAGAGGGGTGCAGAAAAATGTTACGGCGCGTTACATGGGGGGAGGGGGGTCAAAAATATCCAAATATTGTGTTACGTAATACTTGAACGCTCCCTTATTGTCGCTTTGATTAGTGACAGATGAATCGAGAGTCACTTATTTCTGCTTTGCCTCTAGTATTGTAGATGACACCATATTACTAGCTACAACACGAGTTAACACGACTTCATCTTCTAATCAATAACTTATAAGATCCTTTACAAAAAAACTTTTTAACAAAAAATTAAGCCGACTTGAAAAACAAGAAAAAACTTCAAAAGAAACTTCTGAAGTCGGTGACTTTTGGTAGTTTAATTTCGTTTTTTGCCACCGAATTCAGAAGCAAATAAAAATATATACACACGAATAGAAAACATCTTCCTTTTTGGAAGTCGGTTAAAAAGAACGCACTATCTTTGGTTCTCAAATTAGGTAAATACCGTTAAAAAGCGCTCGTGTGTATCGAACCTTACACATTTTTTATTCATTACAAAACAATCACTTTGTACTCAATTTGTACATTCATGGTTCCATATTAATAATTTAATGATGAATTAAACCTGAGTCACATAGTCCACTGTACAATTTAGTATGGAATTGATATTTATGAGTATTTGCAGCTATTATCATACTATGGCTATCTGTCATTTATTTGGTTTACCTTGTCAACCGACTTCTAAAAAAAGAAGGAGGTTCTCAATTCGGATGTTTTTTTTTGTTTTTTTTTTTTATGTTTGTTCGGGCATAACTCCGTCACTTGATAACCGATTTGAAAAATTCTTAGGGTATACCGGGTATTTCGATAGGGTATGTATACCTTCCAAAGGGTCCCATATTTTTTTTATCGAAATCGGACCAGCGGTTTCCGAAAAATCAACAAAACTAAAAAAAAAAAAACAGTGTCCACATTATGACTCATGAACATGTGAACTTACATGTGAACCACTAAAAAGTAAAAAAAAAAACTTTTTAACAAAAAATAAAACCGACTTCATAAAACACACAAAACACAAAAAAGGGAAAAATAAAATTTAGAAGAAAAATCAGTTTCTGAAGTCGGTGGCAAAAAAATGAAATCAAACAAACAAAAGTCACCGACTTCAGAAACTGATTTTTCTTATAAATTTTATTTTTCACTTTTTTGTGTTTTTTTTCCGAAGTCGGTTTTATTTTTTGTTAAAAAGTTTTTTGTATTGCAATCAAATAAATAATAATCCTTCTTTATTTAGAATCCCATAAGGTAAAGTCAAAATCAATCAAAACGTTTACCTACTTCAGGTAAGTATGGCAGTTACAGGCACTAATTAACCGACTTCAAAAAGGAGGAGGTTCTCAATTCGTCGGAACTTTTTTTTATGTTCCCTGATTATTCGAAAATGGCTGGACCGTTTTGGATTTTTTTGTTTGTTCGAAATTTACATAATACGAGGTACCAGGTGGTCCCATGATCATCAAGTCAGGATCTGATGATGGGATCTTAGAGAAAAAGAGAGAACATTTCAAATTTTTCTGATGACAGGCCGTGTCGACGACGACGACGGTGTGTTCGTGTTCCACGATGTCAGTAAAATGAAAGGCAGGCCTTGCAGAAAGGGGTCCTCTTTCCTGAAAGGGCCGACGCCTGCCTACTTCGGGACTATTCGAAAGAGATACCGCGGCCCTGGAACACAAAGGGCTGAGAAAGAACATGGGTCGGTTTTAATTTGACAAATTTCCTTTTCGCAAAAAAAGGGTAGAGTCAGAGTAGATACGTAATTGTGACAATAAATTGTAAGATCATCATCATCTGCCTAGCCTTTTCCAACTATGTTGGGGTCGGCTTCCAGTCTAACCGGATGCAGCTGAATACCAGTATTTTACATGGAGCGACTGCCTATCTGACCTCCACAGCCCAGTTGATATATACTTTCAGGCCACTGACTACATTAATTGCATTATACCAAAAGTTATAATCTTTTTTATCAAAATTGGACAGACACGTGTTGATAAGCCAATAATTTAAAGAATTGTGATTAGCTACGTCAGCGGGCACGCAAGCATTTACATATATTTATTTTGTTCAGCGTTGAATGTTGCTAAATACAGTTTAATTTCTAGACAAATGCACTTTTTGATTGATGAAACTTTACTTGGAAAAAACTGTACGATGATTAAATTTTATATAAAGGATGTAAAATAAGTTTGAAAATCTGAAACCCGACTACGAATAAAATATTGGTTTGTTATTTGTTATTTTTTTTTTTTATTATTATTTTTTTTTTTTTTTGTGTTTGTACATCATACGAGTAAATGACGAGTTTTTTTTTTTGGGTGAAAAATCACGTTTTACGGAGGACTCAATGTAACGTAGTCAAAACATTATGCTGAACGCTGATGCATACATTGCTGCGGGTTGTTCGAAAGAGATACCGCGGCCTCGGCACAAGGGCCAAGAAGGAACATGGGTATAGTTTTTAGTCAGTAGAAGTCTGACACTTCCTTCCGCTCTGCCCAGAGAGAGAGGACCCTTTTGTTACGTATTGCCAAGATCTTGAGTTTAAACTCGCAATCTCTGATTATTCAGGTCCGAAACAAGGTCTTGCAGAGAATTTGGAACCTCTTACTTTTTAAATACAATTTGTGCTCCCATGCTTTTGAATCGATTGATGATCATGATAAATAACCCCTATCTGATGATTTCCCACAAACCAAAAAAAAAAATGGATGCTTAGAAAATTACGGGAGTCTTATAATTATAAACTTGCATTAAAAAAAACTTTTGTAACACAATGGTACTTAGGTACTTTGACCTCCAATATCTCCGTAGCAAGAGGGTTCCCACCTATGATCTAGAAAAAAAATGATCGTCATGAACAACTGCTTTTCGATTTCGTTAGGGTATTTACCCGACTACGGCGAAGCCAAAAGGAAGGGTAACGATTTTGGCAGTCTATGTATGTATGTTTGTATGTATCATGTTCCACCGTAGCGCCTAAACTACTGAACGGATTTTAATAAATGAGGTGTCAATAGATTCGTAAGAATAGCCCGGGTGACATAGGTTATATAAATTTTATAAATTATTTTTATAACGGAATTTAAAGTCAAAAACTTACCTCAAAAAACATTAAATTGAGATATAATCATGACGTGTTTGGTATCAAATGAAAGGTCTTGGCAAGCCCATTACAAATATTTATATCATCAGTTCTAGCGGTCTAGGCTGCGTTATTTACTCGTATGATGTACTTAAATAACAAACCAATATTTTATTCGTAGTCGGGTTTTAGATTTTCAAACTTATTTTACATCCTTTATATAAAATTTAATCATCGTACAGTTTTTTCCAAGTAAAGTTTCATCAATCAAAAAGTGCATTTGTCTAGAAATTAAACTGTATTTAGCAACATTCAACGCTGAACAAAATAAATATGTAAATGCTTGCGTGCCCGCTGACGTAGCTAATCACAATTCTTTAAATTATTGGCTTATCAACACGTGTCTGTCCAATTTTGATAAAAAAGATTAAAACTTTTGGTATATTGCAATTAATGTAGTCAGTGGCCTGAAAGTCTGACAAACCCACTCTTACCAGAGGGTATCGTATAACCCGGTATCAACTGGGCTGTGGAGGTCAGATAGGCAGTCGCTCCATGTAAAATACTGGTATTCAGCTGCATCCGGTTAGACTGGAAGCCGACCCCGGCATAGTTGGAAAAGGCTAGGCAGATGATGATGATCTTACAATTTATTGTCACAATTACGTATCTACTCTGACTCTACCCTTTTTTTGCGAAAAGGAAAATTGTCAAATTAAAACCGACCCATGTTCTTTCTCAGCCCTTTGTGTTCCAGGGCCGCGGTATCTCTTTCGAATAGTCCCAAAGTAGGCAGGCGTCGCGTCGGCCCTTTCAGGAAAGAGGACCCCTTTCTGCAAGGCCTGCCTTTCATTTTACTGCCATGGTGGTGGAACACGGACACACCGTCGTCGTCGTCGACACGGCCTGTCATCATAAAACGGACGGATTGCTAGCTATAATAGACTCTGTCTCTGCCCGAGTGTAAATGTGGTGCTGTTCCAGAAACGATGCGTTACTGACTATCGTATCGTGTGCTACGTGTCCTGGAGCTTGCTTGTTCACTATAGGAACTGATGGACGCTACCGAAAGCGCCAAACTAGTATCTCAGTTCTGGGCCGACACAATTTAGATTGCCATCGACACGCCAAGAAGAAGATTAGGTATCCAGATCGTCTATGCCATGATCAAAGATGCTCTATGTGGGTAATAAACAAATCAAGAATTAAAAATTTTAAAAAATAAAAATGGCTCCTTTTTATAAAAAAATCAGCTTTTATTATGGGAAATAGCAAAATGATTTTATACTTATACCGTCCACAAAATCAGACATCAACACCTTATTTTCATGAAAATTTGTGACATTGTAGTTTTTATGTGTCCACCGAAAATACCAAAATTAAATAATCCACAGGAAAGTCTAAAATAGAGCTTTTATTTAACAAAATAAACTCTAACATTTCGTAACATTTACTACAAAAACAATTACGTTGTACTTTACTTCTTCATATTAAAAATAAAACAAACTTGAATCCAAAATAATCAATCAAATAAAATAAGACGGTGTCCATCTTTGAAATCCTCTGGACGGTACCCGATTAGGCAAAGTCGTCGACTGGGCAATACTGGGCATTATGAAAAATATTGAATTCTGTGATTCGCCTAATTCGGTGATATTTGGTTTGAGCGGTATCATAGGGCTGTACGAGTGCACAAATGCCTTTATCACGAAGTGAGATGAGTTCACTATAGGTAGTTAATGACAATAAATCACTTTACCCAATATTCAACTTGTATTTTTGATTAAGTATTCAAATACCTAGGTGAACCTTCGGATCGTGATGAGAGAAAATAAATAAAATGTATTGTTTAGAGGAGCTCATTGCTAAACAATAACAGCAGCACAGGTTGATCTCCAAGCCCTTCGGGGCTGCGGGATGTTCGAAAGAGATACCGCGGCCTCGACACGAAGGGCTAAGAAGAAACATGGGTTGTTTTTAGTCAGTAGAAGTCTGACACTCCCTACCGCTCTGCCCAGAGCGGGAGGAAAAATTTGATGATTTCCCACCCTTAAATAATTAAAAAAAGGTTCCAGCAGCGTTTGCCAAGGCTGATCCGTGGATGGGTGACTGACCATTACTTACCGAGTTGTCTCTGTGAATGTGAATGTGGCTGTCAACAGCTTCACGGCCCATCCTTGAAGTTTGCTCTAGACTTTCAAATGACATCACAAAGAAGGCGTTCAAACATTTGTGACGAACAGCGTGACGCATTTATAAAACCATTGTTCATATATTTAAATAGGTACCTACCTATTAAACGTATAAGTACCTATAGGCCTATGTAGATACTACCAGTTACCTATTATTTCAATGAATACTAGATACCTATTTAATTACTTAATTGAAATGCGAGTTTGTTTAACATAGATAGATAGGCTACGTCATATCAAACAAAGTTATGTACGAGTATAAGTAAGTGTAGGTAATAGTATATGTCACCTTACGACTATTATAAACGTGAAAGTTTGTAAGGACAGGCGGATACATGAGTATAGCCAAGGAGGGGCCGATCAAAACAATTCTAACCCATTCAGGAGTTTAAATTTTTGAGCTCGCTACGCTCGCTCTTGGAGTCTACTTTCTTCTGATGAATCTGCGGGCATTAGTTATTCCTGAAGGGTGCAGTTAGTTGAATGAAGCAAACAAACTTGTTGGACTAAATATGAGTTATCGATTCGAGAAGAAGCTATAAACTTTAAATTAACGGTAGTTGATATATAGAGTGAGACAGCCTGTCTGGTGATGATGCACCTTGCTATGTCCACTTATGGACAAGGTGGGCAGGTTATTTCCTAATGATGAGTTACACGTCTCCTAATAGGGAAACACAGAACACACTCATCATCATCAGCCTATAATGTTCCCACTGCAAGGACTCAGGCTTCTTCTCTAGTAGAGGGATGGGCTAGCTATTAGGTTATTAGACCAATGAAAGACATAATTTGAATATGAACTAATAATATTTAATTCAGTTCCTTCAGGAAGGGTGTGTGTGTTCTACTGAGCTACACGCTACAGACAAAGCAATGGGGTCATGTGTATACGTTATACGTTTTATTAAAGAACAAAGAGCTACTTATTCAAGTAGTATAAGTATACATTTTTGTTATTCCAACACGCCCCCTCAAAAATGAATCTATTTCTCAAAAAATCAAATTATTTACAAAAATAATTTCACACCTTCCTGTATCTGGGGTACAAATAACATGGTCCACCATTTAGTGCAAAGGATTAGGGAAACCCAGAAAAACCTAATCAGACCAATTCATAAGTATCTTTATGCTTATATCTCAAAGTTATTCAATGACCTTAATCAGTCAATATTAACAATACTTATTTCTTTTACTTTTACATAGTAAATTATATCAGTAAGAGCTTTTCCCTCATTTGGGTAAAACGCACAGACGGTAATGATTTAGTTAGGATGTCAGCCAACTGGTTACCTGTGGACACATAAATCATTTTAATACAATTTTTCTCCACTTGTTCCCTAGAGAAATGATATTTTATATCAATATGTTTCGATCTTTTGTGACTCGTGGGATTATTTGCAATACTTATACACCCATTATTATCCTCATAAATAGGAATAGCACTGGATGTTTCGATTTTTATGCTGTTCAATAATGATTTCAACCATAAAGCCTCTCTAACTGCTTCAAACAAAGCCATGTACTCAGCTTCTGTAGAAGAAACCGCCACAGTTAGTTGCCTCTTTGTATTCCAGCATATTGTGCTTTGTTTAAATAGTTTAAACAAATAACCCGTAGTACTTTTCCTGTCTACTTCGTCACCTCCCCAGTCAGAATCAACAAAGCCACTTATTATATCATCATTGTTACAGTTACTTCTTTCATAAGTTAACTTTAAATCAATTGACCCTTTTAGGTAACGTAATACCCTTTCTAAATAATGACCAAAGTGTATGATTGCTTTTGTTAGCAAACCTACTCAGGATGTTTACACTAAAGCTCAACTCCGGACGAGTGCATACCATCAAGTTTATTAGGCAACCAATGAGATTTTTACAAGGGGCCTTTGTTGTATTATCGCTATTGTTAAATGCGGCAAAGTCAACTTTATTTTCTAAAGGCGTTTTCATAGTTTTACAATCTTTCATTTCAAACTTTTCTAAGACTGATTTTATGTACATTTTCTGGTCTAATGTTACTTTGTTTTGATACCTGTTAACTTTAATTCCCAAGAAACAACTAATTTCTTTCAAGTCTACCATTTTGAACTTGTTCATTAAATAGCTTTTGAAACTGTTCATGGTATTTATATCAGCAGTTGAAATAACTAGATCATCAACATAAAGTACAACATAAATGTTTTTAAGAATGTCACCCGTATCCAGAAAGTATATGCATCGATCAGCTGATGAATATCGAAAACCTTTCTCAATTAAAGCTTGCTCAAACATTTGGAACCAACAGCGTGCAGACTGTTTTAATCCATTTAATGCTTTATTTAATTTGCATACTAAGTTACTTTTATTTGGAATTCCTTTAGGAGATTTCATGTATATTTCTTCCTTTAATATTCCATTCAAAAATGCAGTTTTGACATCCATGTGGTGAACTAGCAAATTATATTGATTTGCAAAAGCTAATATGAATCTGAAACTAGTGATTCTTGCAACAGGTGCAAACGTTTCATTATAATCAGTCATATATTCCTGGCTAAAACCGCGAGCAACTAAACGCGCTTTATACTTTATGGGTTTTCCAAACTCATCACTTTTTACAGTAAACACCCATTTACAATCAATAATATTTCCGTTTTTAGGTAGCGGTACAAGTGTCCAGGTTTTACTTTCATTAAGGGATTTAATTTCCTGATTAATAGCATTTATCCAGTTAACTTTGTCATCTGTGGATTCAATTTCATATATGATGCAGGTATTGTTCATGCCAAAGATTTAGCATACAATAAATAGTTCATTAATGTATCATCAGTTTCATCATAAGATACAGTAGGCAACCTTTTAATCCGATCACTCCTACGGTTTTTCTTAGTGAGTTCATTTTGAGTCGAAGTCAATTTACCATCAAATGTAGAATTTTGTTGCATATCTGTTTCACTTACAGATTTATTAAGTGGCGAACTTAATGATACAGGTATATTTTCCGTTTGCTTACATATTTTCTTTACGGTGTGATTTTCAAAGTCTCCGAAACTTTCGGCCAAAACTCTCTCAGACTTTAACGGTCTGCTTGACAAGAAATTAATCTCATCAAATATCACATCCCTTGCTTTTACAAACTTTTCATCTATCACATCCCACACCTTATAACCATTCGGTTCATAACCAATCATTATTCCTTTTAATGATTTTACATCAAACTTTGTTTTTCTGTTTTTATTCACATAATAAACAGTTGAACCAAAAACCTTTAAATACCTTAGTTGTGGCTTTTTATCGTGCCACAATTCAAATGGTGTGTTATCCTTTTTCAGTGCTTTTGTGGGGCTTATATTAATCAAATAAGTTGCTGTCAACACAGCCTCCCCCCAGAACGTTTTGTCTAACTTGGCCCAAGAAACCAGTGTACGACCTCGCTCTGTTATTGTTCTTATCAATCTTTCTGCCATACCATTTAAAGCAGAAGTATGCGGCACTGTTAAGTGATAGCTTAGACCTTTTCGCACACAAAACTCTTTCATTTCATTTGACAAATATTCACCGCCGTTATCACAATACAGATTGACTGTTTTCGAATCAAAACGAGCCTCACACTTTGCCACATAATCTTGAAACATAGCAAAAACATCTGATTTATGGGCAACTAAATAGGTTACACAGTAGTGAGTGTATTCATCGACAAATATCACAAAGTAGTTTTTACCGTCAAGTGTTGAAGGAGTGATTGGACCACACACATCAGAATGCACATTGAATAGAGGTCGTTTTATGTTTTTTGCCTTTGACTTATTAAATGGTAAGCATACTTGTTTTCCGTATATACAAGCTTCACAAATTTTATCATTTGGTTTAACATGATTTATTTGCTCAATGTCATAAAACATTTGTTTGTTTTTTAATTCGACAAACTTTGATTTACTAATATGACCAAGTCTTTGATGCCATAACTCATAACTATTATTTACGACCTTATTCGATAAACAATCTGCATTAAAAGCACAATTTTCAAGCACATAATGAATGCCAATTAAATTGTTCAAAAACTCACCCATTGTTACCACCTTACCATCGTTATAGATTTGTACACCACCATCATTCCCAAAAACAACAGTCATTCCAGCTTGTTGCATTTTCTTTACTGAGAGCAAGTTGTAGGGAATTTCAGAGCAGAAAAGAACATCCAGTATTGTTCCCTTCACACCCAAGTCGCTGGTTACTTGAAGGTTACCCTTTTTTGTTGCAGTGATAAAAGTAACATTCTTTGCAATTGAGATGTTTATTGGCCTCTCAAGTTTTTCGAAGTTTTGTGCCAGATCTTCTCTATTAATTATATGATCTGAAGCTCCCGAATCCAGAATAAATGTAATGTCATTTCGTTGATTCTCATAACTCCCGGTTCTGACGGTTTGGCCTTCTTTTATTGAAATTTCCATGAAATGATGTTTCATTTTGTTGTTTTGTGGTTTCTGCCTGAAGAACTTTTAAACTAGTATCGCGTCTTTCATTGATCAGTTTTATTTCATGATCTAGCAATCTGGTTTTCACAAAGGTTAAGGTTAGATTATCCTCTGCCAGAGTTTCAATTGCAGTAACAACACCATCATAGCTTTTCGGTAAAGTTAGAAATAGGTGTGAGATTATATCCACTTCTTCTAATTTTGCGCCAGCAGCCATTAATTCAATTAGCAAATCGTCGAATTCTTGAAAATGTTTCATCAATGAATTTTCCCCTTTCAACTTTAAGTCCAACAGTCTTTTTCTCAGAGATAATTGGGTTGCTATGCTTTTTCTCTCGTAAATGGAATCCAGTTTTTTGAAAACTTCTTTTGCAGAAATGTTACCACTTGTAAGTCCCAACAATGAATCGGATAGATATTCGATTATCGTGTTTTTAGCGATGCTCTGCTTTTTGTGCCACTCAGCGTCCAATTCAGTAGGAGTATCTTCATCGATCACCTTTAGCACTTCAAACTCATTTAAGAGATTCCGTATTCTAAGTTTCCAGATACTGTATTTGTCTCCATCAAATGGTTTAATATTTCTTTTCATTTTTAAATGTTCCATTATATTAAATCACTAAAAGTCACTCAGAATACTTTACACTGCCACAAAGTTCACAGGGCTCACGTCTCTTTCACTTTGCACAAAAAGTGTCTTTTAATTTATTTAAAAATTAATCTTTATTTATTTAGTCCGAATCACTGGTTTTACTTTTTATAGTCCTTATGCCTGGGCCC
The DNA here is from genome assembly GCA_949775195.1 of Diarsia dahlii. NCBI lineage: Eukaryota > Metazoa > Arthropoda > Insecta > Lepidoptera > Noctuidae > Diarsia > Diarsia dahlii. The sequence continues at coordinate 12,757,541 of OX459203.1, read as the reverse complement.
ATAACCTATTAGGTTATTAGACCAATGAAAGACATAATTTGAATATGAACTAATAATATTTAATTCAGTTCCTTCAGGAAGGGTGTGTGTGTTCTACTGAGCTACACGCTACAGACAAAGCAATGGGGTCATGTGTATACGTTATACGTTTTATTAAAGAACAAAGAGCTACTTATTCAAGTAGTATAGGTATACATTTTTGTTATTCCAACACTAGCTAGATAATCCAACACGCGGGTTCAGTGCGGGTTGGTAGATGTCACATGTCTTCGATTTTTTTAGTTCTAAGACATTCGCCGGTTCCCTGGCGATGTTTTCCTTCACCGTTTTGAGAGCAGTGGTATGGTAATGAAATAAATTGTTCAGGTCTGTCCGGCGGAGAGAGAGGTTTTTACCTAATAGAATTCCCAACCTCAAGATCGGGAAAACAAATGAATTGAGTAGGTCAACGAAGGCCTTTTATTAATAATTCGCCACTAGGAAGAGCTCGTGGCTAAATAATAACAGACGCTCTGGCTGATCTTTAGGTTAGCTTAATAGGAAAAATTTATATAATGTTTGCTCTAGCTTCATGAATTCATACCTGCCCAAATGTTATCTTTGGCTTTTTGTTCTTCTTCCATTCTATCATGTCAGCCATCTTTGCTTTGTTCTACTATTACTATTTCTTTGTTACTTAATTCACAATCATAATCTGCATAATTATCCTGATCCATACAAAGTTATTGGTGAAATAAATATTCACAGCATTAATTGGCAACATACATTTCCATTCGCGCCAAAAAGTGACTGTCAAAAGTGTCAATGTACTTGAACTATCGTTCATATTCTAAAAGCAATTTGATTATGATGTCATTTTTTATCGAGCGAGCCATTGACCTTCATGGCGGTAAATATTTTAGTGTTAGAATACACTACTGGCCGAAAACAATGTGTTGAACTCTGCCATTGCCGGGTCTGTCAAGTTAAGTTCAAATTAACAGTAGAAAAAACTAACTAGAATTAATCATTAGCATGATTTTTAACAAGGACTTGATAAAAACCAAATAAATATGCACTTACTTGCGGTTTGCAAAGTTCTACCGCCATTACAAAAGGTAGTTAAACCAGGTTTAACTTAGACTTGGTTTATCTCGCATGCTGTCACTTTCTTTTGAATATTATTGAAGTGAGACGTCATGCGAGATAAACCAAGTCTAAGTTAAACCAGGTTTAACTACGTTTTGTCCGCCTTATTACAAAAGGTAGTTAAACCAGGTTTAACTTAGACTTGGTTTATCTCGCATGCTGTCACTTTCTTTTGAATATTATTGAAGTGAGACGTCATGCGAGATAAACCAAGTCTAAGTTAAACCAGGTTTAACTACGTTTTGTCCGCCTTATTACAAAAGGTAGTTAAACCAGGTTTAACTTAGACTTGGTTTATCTCGCATGCTGTCACTTTCTTTTGAATATTATTCAAGTGAGACGTCATGCGAGATAAACCAAGTCTAAGTTAAACCAGTTTTAACTACGTTTTGTAATAAGGCGGCCTAAGTGTTTAGATAAGTTTTTTAAGCCATTTTTCTAGGAGGTCATTGACAAAGATTCTTGTGCAATATTGTGCATGTTTTAAAAATTTTTAGAAGTGCAAAATATAATGATGGGTTATCTAGGTAAGGCTAGGGTTACCATCCTTCCGGGTTTATCTGATCTTGTCATTAAATTCGGACTCGGCGACCTACGGCAATTAAAATTTGAGATAATTGAAATGTTTAATGTACTTACATACAGAACAAAAAACAACCGACTTCAAAAACACCAAAAAGTGAAAAATAAAACTTCAGAAGAAAAATCAGCTTCTGAAGTCGGTGACATTTGCAAGTTTGTTTCATTTCGTTTTTTTTGCCACCGACTTCAGAAGCTGATTTTTCTTCTGAAGTTTTATTTTTCACTTTTTGGTGTTTTTGAAGTCAGTTGTTTTTTTTTGGATAAAAGTTTTTTATTTTTTCATTTTTAGTTAATAATATCCTAAGTATAGAAATATTTACAATACTTACATTAATTTAACATTCGACTAAGAAACCTGGCCCTTAACCTTCAAATTCCCATAGGTATTTGCATTGCTTTCAACTCTTAACCAGTTTTGAGGAGTAGTACCTTCTGTTGTGTTCACTAGAATCACTTGTGGGCTTTTGGGGTTTAGATTAAAACCTCTCAATATTATCAGTAATTAGTGTGCATTTCAACTCGAAGGGACCGTCTGCTTGCCTCAAGGGCTAGTTCAGGACTGTTCTACGACTTTACCGTCGAGCCGCTGTCTACGTTTATTTGTATATATCACACCTTCCATCATCAGCTCATCAACATGAAGTGATGACTGCTAGAGGCGAATACTTGTGTAGCGTCAGAAAAACACGAAACACGCAATACGTGCCTATTTGTTGGGTTGCCCTCGATTTCTCTGGGGTTCCATCACCAGGTCCTGGTTTCCTTATCATGGTTCCGCCCTTGAAAAATCTTTTTCACAATAAAAAAATAATCATCAAAATTGGTTCATAAACGACGAAGATAATCGCGAACATACATAAACGAAAAATGTTGATAAATTAAGAAAAAGCTTCATAAAATGAAAAGTAGAAAAGTACTGGATCAAACTATACTAAAATTTTATGGGACCAAATGGCAACTATTCCGCATCAAACTAAAAAAGAATCACGTAAATCGGATCATAAATCGCAGCGTAAGTAATCGGTGTACATACGAAGGTCTGAAACAACAAGGAAAATGACTAGATGCACTGTTGAACACCAAACAACTCGCCCTACCTGATAAATTGATGCTTCATCTGAAAATTGCATGCCCTTTACACTTTTCAGTGTTTAACATAGTTTTAGGATTTTCTTTTCTGTTTTTTATATTTTTATACGTGCATGCCAATACGATAAAGCCGAAGTACACTACATCCCAATTTACACAATACACAAAATCATTACACTTAATAACCAATAACTATCACAATTCACATAACTCATTACATCAGTTTTTAATACACACTTTTACATTTGTTTTACTGTATTTTCTACACTACAGAAATATTACGAGGTACCTACTATCTATGCATACGTACTATGAATGTCACTGTCCATATTGTCGCTACAATTCATTAATTAATTATTAAAATTCGATCACAACGTTAATATAAACATAACAGAACAAGTTGACTTGGCTGACCCAATTGAATGTATATCTATTAATGACACCAGTCTTTGCTCGAAACTATTGGACTATAATCTTCAAACGCGAAGTTCAATGACAATAATTAGCATTAACATTAGAAGTATTAACTGTAACTTTGACCTTCTGGCAGCTTTTATTTCCGCACTAAATATGCGTATAGATATAATTGTACTGTCCGAGTGTTGGACAAACTTGAATAATCCACCACCAAATATGAATGACTATGACAAATACTGGACTCGCACTAGCATAAACCAAAATGATGGTGTGGTGGTATACGTACGCAGTGATGTCGTGGCTTGTGTTTATGAGCCTAAGATTAGTGAAGGAAATTGCTCAATTGTAACTATTAAGCCTGACTACACAATTATTTGCTCCTATAGGCCACCTAGTTTTAAAAATCCTAATCTTTATCTGGAATCACTGGACAATATTCTATGTAAATGTCGAACAAAAAACGTAATTTTTACCGGAGATATAAATATTGATATTTTAGCACAAAACCGGTCTAGTGTAGCCCAAGAGTACCTAAATCTGATGGCTATGCATGGACTGCGACCAGGCATTAACAAACCAACTCGTATTAAAACATGTATTGATCACTTCATGGTAAAATGCTCACACCGTTGGAAAACAGCAGTTTTTGAACAGCCTATAACAGACCACTGCCCAATACTCTTATTTATTAATAGCTCTAAAATACAAAAAAAAAGTGTGATGCACAACAAAGAAACGATTGACTATGCTATGATAACAAAACTACTCACAGAAGAGTCTTGGGAAGATACAGCAACTGATATCAATGTTGCAGCGGAAATTTTAACGACAAGACTAACGAATTTTATTACGGATAATACCAATGTTATAATAAAATCCAATAGACATAGACCATTAAAACCGTGGATAACAAAAGGAGTAGTCAAATGTATAAGAAAGAGAGACAGATTACACAAAACCGCAGTAAAGACACCGGACAATTTGCTACTACAAGTAAAGTACCAAAAATACAGAAACACGTGTAATTTTATCATAAAAACATTAAAAAAACAATATTATCAAGAAAAGCTAAAGATAAACAAAGGAAATATAAAGAAAACATGGGAAGTCATTAAAGAAGTTTGTGACATGAAGAAAAATAAGGAACCCACTGTTGAACTATTGGATATTGACACCACACCAACACAATCTCTGGGTATGGTCAATAGCTTTTGTACTGGAGTTGGAGAGGCACTAGCAAATGAGCTACTTACTGGGATGGATAGATCTGAAGAAGAACTATCGCATGAAGCTGCCAGGGATACCTCACCTCCAAACTCTATGTCTTTTATTCCTACGGATCCCTATGAGGTGAGGGGTATTATTCTAGGGCTAAGGTCGCACACTGCGCCCGGAAGAGATAAAATTACACCTGAAATTTTAAAACAAAAAACTTGAGAAGAAAAATCAGTTTCTGAAGTCGGTGACTTTTGTTTCTTTGATTTCATTTTTTTGTCACCGACTTCAGAAACTGATTTTTCTACTCAAGTTTATTTTTCACTTTTGAGTGTTTTTTTTTTCGAAGTCGGTTTTATTTTTTGTAAAAAAGTTTTTATTTTTCACTTTTTAGTGTTTCACATGTGCTTACCTCTTCACAACGTACCGGCGTGATGTTATGTTAGGACTGGTGTAAACAATAGACAGACAATATGAGATTTCAGCAATCCCAGTCCATTTGCTATCATTTATTGAGGAGTTCCGTTGCCTATCTCCGAAGTTCTTCATCAGATTTTCACAAAATAGTTTTTATAAACTTTGTAATGAGTACAGGCGTGATATTATATTGTTGTGTGATGGCGTAAACAATGCTTAGATATGCTATAGCAACAATCGCGGTTAATCTGCTGTTATTTATTGAAGAGTTCCCCCGATTTCTACAAGATCCCATCATCAGATATTGAAATGGTGACAATGGGACCACACGGGAAGCACCAGCTTTCAAATGAAAAAAGAATCATGAAAATCAGTTCACCCAGTCGCAAGTTATGAGCGAACAAACATAAAAAAAAAAAAAAAAAAAAAAAAAAAAAATACAGTCGAATTGATAACCTCCTCCTTTTTTTGGAAGTCGGTTAAATATTGTTTCTCTTGCAGCACCTATTACATACATGTGCAATCTTAGCCTGTCAACTGGTGGGTTCCCGTCTATATTTAAGAAAGCGGTTGTTTGTCCAATTTTTAAATCTGGAAACAAGGATGAGCCGAACAATTATCGCCCTATCTCTCTTCTATCAGCGTTGTCTAAGATACTAGAAAAAATCGTCAACAGGAGAGTTACAAAATACCTAGAAAGTAACAAACTACTAAGTGACTTTCAATTTGGGTTCCGGGAAAAAAAATCAACCGAGGATGCAGTTTTGGCATTGACATCAACTCTTGTATCTTGTCTAGATGGTGGGGATAAATGTCTTGGAGTCTTTTTAGACCTCCAAAAAGCATTTGATACCGTATCTGTCAAAATTCTAATCACGCGTTTGGAGAATGTTGGTATAAGGGGGCTTGCTCTCGACTGGGTTTAAGGACTATTTGACGGATAGGTCTCAGCGTGTTCGAGTAGCTGGCTATGAAAGTACTGACTCCATCTGCAAATATGGCGTTCCCCAGGGCAGCACGTTGGGGCCTACATTATTCCTCATTTATATAAATAGTCTATGCAAGATAGCTGCAACCCTGCCACACATGGATCTACTAATGTTTGCTGACGACACGGTGTTGATCTTTCATGGTCAAACCTGGGACATTGTATTTAAACTAGCTGAGACCGGCTTAGCAAAGGTGACCACCTGGCTGGAGAACAGTCTTCTATCGCTAAACACTAGTAAGACAAAGTATTTATGCTTTAGCAAAACATCTGTAGGGAAACCAACTGAATCGCACAATCTCAGAATACATACATTCCCCTGCAATAGAAGAGAAATACATACCAGCTGTGACTGTGCAACGGTATCCCGAGTGACCACTGTGAAGTATTTAGGAGTAACGCTAGATGACCAACTTGCCTGGACTTATCATATATCGCTGACTATGGCTAGAATGAGAAAACTTGTATATATATTCAAAAACTTGCGGACAGTGGCAAATGATACTTGTACAAACCTACAGAGCTTTGTGCGAATGCATTATTAGATATTGCATTTGTGCTTGGGGGGGTGCGGCAAAAACACACATGATTGGAATCGAGCGAGCACAGCGCATGGTACTTAAAGTACTTTTATACCTACCGTATCGACATCCCACATCTTCAGTGTATGAACTAGCAGGAGTCTTATCTGTGAGGAAAATACACACATCAAAAGTGTCTAGGGATCAACATATATTTTTGCAATAACTTTTCTCCTGATTGATATTAATTAAAATTTTCTTTAAGGATTCATCAAATAAAGTGTTTTCGTTTGTCACAGTAACGATAAACCAAGTCACCTTTGCATTAATAAAGAAATTTGCCATTTTCCTAATAAAGGGATTTTTGACATTTGAACCACTAACATTAAAGTTCGAAAAAAAGACTGAAATAACAGTTTTCTTTAAAATTTTATTGGGTAACTTAAACAATTAATAATCCGTGTTTCTACCGCGAACACTAACAACACAAGAACATCGGTTTGGCATGCTCAAAATGAGTTCATCCAAATCACGCTGTGGAATGGCCGCCCATGTTCGTTGCAACAACAAAAAAAGGTCTTCTTGTGACTGGATACCCTCCATATTCGGCAGAGCTCTTCTCTATAGCATATCCCATGCATGCTCAATCGGGTTCAAGTCTGGCGACTGAGCAGGCCAGGGCAGGGCATTGATGTTAGCTGCGGCGAGAGTCTGTCTTACAACTCTTGCGGTGTGCGGTCGTGCATTATCATGCATTAACTGAAATAAGGGACCGATTTGCACTTGTAGAGGAACGATGACGTCTGATACAATCGTCTCAGCATAAATTTGAGCGTTGAGGTTGCCTCTGATCCAAATCAACTCAGTTCTTCCGCCGATCCAAATACCCGCCCATACCATGATGATTCCACCACTATAAGTATGGACTTCCTGGCAGGATTTTAATCGCTGTTGGCGTCCAGGGGTTCTCCAGTGTCGTATACGTCTTGTATCCGGTCTCATACCAAAACGAGACTCATCAGAAAAGCACACGAAACGCCATTGTTCTTCTGCCCAATTTCTGTGTTCAAGAGCCCATTGATATCGAATCCTACGATTGTGCATTGCTGGTGGTACCCGTAGCGGTCTTCGGGAATGAAGGTTCACTTCATGCAAGCGGTTTCTGACTGTTTGGTCGCTAATTAAGTTCCCTGAAGAGTGATGAAGCCTCACGGCTAACATCATGGCGGTTATTGTTGGAGCTCTTCGAGTTAAGATTTGAATGTATCGGTCTTGTCTCCGTGTGGTGCAGCGATACCGTCCTCCATGGCGCTCAGCCACGGTACCAGTGCTTCGGTAACGTGTCCAAAGTCGACTGATAACACTCTGACTTGTATTCAGAGCTAAAGCCACAGTACGTTGCCGGGAACCAGCTTCTATCATTCCCACGGCTCTGAGCATTTCTTCCCTGCTTAAATGACGTCGCCGCTCCATAATAACGTTGGTTTTAATCAGTAGTAGGGAAACAGTAGCACTAATAATGTCTTCAATGCGTTGTATGTTTTTATAGGGAAAATATTGATAGCTGATTTTCATCTTTTACTCGAATTTGATTGACAGTTTCTGATTCAAATTATGAAATGCACCAAAAAGAATCCATATAAATTTATAAAATCATAAATTTATTACAAAGCCACATCTCAATCTCAAGAAATCCGCATAAAAATGCTTGATCCCTAGACACTTTTGATGTGTGTATTTATATACGAAATACTACGAAGATACCACAGACGAGTCGTTCCTAACCTACCCATATCACGAAAGCGCGTAGAGTACTACCCTATACCTCATACGAAGACAACATTTGCTAGAAGACACTATTGTTATCTAGCTCCTAATACTTACAATAAATGTAATAAAGTCCTGAAAGTGAGTAAGTTGAATAATAACAAATTTAAAACAGAAATATATAATTGGCTTAACACTTTAGACTATACTGATGTAGAAAATATTTTGAAAACATAATCTATTCTAAATTTACAATCATACAAACACACAGCCTCACACACACACATACACACCACATAAATGCACACATGCACGCACACAAAAACACATACACTCTGATCCAGCCGATCATTGATTACGCTGATGCCTGCTATTTGGATGCCACCGAGGAGCTCTTAAATAAACTTGAGCGCCTGCAAAACCTTTGCATCCGTTTTGTGTTTGGTCTGAGGAAATATGACCATGTTTCTCACTTCCGTAAAGAACTCAAGTGGCTCCCTATCCGCCTTCGCCGGAACACTCGGATATTATGTCTTCTTTACAACATCCTTCATAACCCTGCATATCCCAGCTACCTTCGCGATCGTTTTTCCTTTACCCGTCCCTCTGATACTCTGTGTAGATCCCACCTTAAGCATCATCTTAATTTCCCATCCCATAAAACCGAATTCTTTTCTTACTCCTTCTCTGTTCACGCAGTACGTTTGTGGAACTCACTTCCGCCTAAAATTCTTGACTCTAAATCTTTACACATGTTCAAAAAACAAGTCAAAGAGCATTACCTCTCCTATATACCGTGATATTCTGTATATATGTATGTTTATATAGTATAGGTAGGTATATATTCATATTTATATTATTTGTGTTTATATTTGTATGTATGTTTATTATTATATGCTTTGTTTGTAATTCTGATTAAAATGTTCCTGTTTGTCTTTTCTACACACTGTGTCTACGTGTCTAATCCAACTTTCCTCTCGCAGGTCTGCTGGAAGAAATTTCACATGAAATAAGCAGTACCTTTGTGCTCTTCTATTTTTTTTATGTTTTTTATCCTTTTTTGTATTTTGTGTGTACATAAATAAATAAATAATAATAATAATACACAAAAACACATACACAAACACACACACCACTCACACACATGGCAGCACGCTAGTTACTAAACTTATTGCTTTTTTTTTTTAGTTTCCACTATTACTAATAAGTTTTTTCTGACTCTTTTTAAAAAAAAAAAAAAAATCTGTCAGACATAAGGTACCTATTGTCACTCTAATAGGGGGAAGACACTAACACCTGCAACACAGTTTTTACTAGCGCAGGTGTTAGGGAATTCAATATTGTAATTGTAATTTATGTCAATAAAGAAATATTATTATTATAAAAAAAAAAAAAAACATACCGATCGAATTGAGAACCTCCTCCTTTTTGGGAAGTCGGTTAAAAAAACATACCGATCGAATTGAGAACCTCCTCCTTTTTGGGAAGTCGGTTAAAAATACGGGTTTTTAAGTAAAAATCCAGCTTTTTATCAACTGTTTTAAATTTGGAAAACTACAATGCCATCCTGTTAGGGTGGATAGAGTCACCCTGCGAATACCGTCACTCCACGGAGCCTGAGGGCGTCCCACCTTACGCTTCCGATTTGCGGTCTCCACTCAAGAACACGTATTCATTATACGGCAAACGCTCACCTTTGTAGTCTACACTAGAACGTTACGAGAACGTTACCTACCGAAAATCACTACTAAGAAATAATAATTATTGTTTGGTCTTCTGCTTAACTATTATCGAACAAACTCCAATTGTTCTAAACAAAGAGACGTCATTCAGTCATAATAAAAGTCACGCTTCACACCTTCGCGTACAATAACGCATTGTGAGCACTATTTATTACCTACGGAGCATACGGAGACTTAAAATCATTATGCCTTATAACCTCGAAAAAAATCATCTGCAAGACTTACATTTAAAAATTAATTAGTAGTAGTAGTAAATAAATAAGCCTTTTTCTCAACCATGATGAGGTCGGCTTCCAGTTTAACCCGATTTAGCTGAATACCAGTAGTTTTTTAACATGTAGCGACTGCCTATCTGACTGACCTCCAAACCAGTTATTAATAGGTAGTACCTACGATACCCCTTCCTTTTTTTGAACGGTAGGAAGTCATAGTGTGACTCCTGCCGCTCTGGGCCGAGCGAAAGGGAGTGTCAGACTTCTACCTACTAAAAATCACCCATGTTCCTTCTTAGCCTTTTATGCCCGGAGTCGCGGTATCTCTTTCGAACAACCTGCAGTCCCAGCGAGGGTACGATACCCCTTGGCATGAATGGTTGTCAAAAATTCGGACCACTGACTAGCTGTTACGACATTCACAGTCTCACGGATCTGTAGATCTACAAGACAATTGGGACCAACGGTGTAACTGTCTCTGGCTCGGACGAAACTCGATATGTTATACGTGGTCATCCATTCACAGACCAAACTAGGCAACCAAGAGCCAGGAGTATTAAAATACTAATTGAAATAAAGTACATACCTACGGTTTAATTGAATAATTATCTAATAATGGAAAATACGGCCGGTAACATCCATTAAATTGTAATAATACAGCAACCATGAATTATTGCGAAATAATTACTTAACTACTTACCAACAAAACCATTTTCTCCACTTTCATGCGTTCTGGATTATGTTATTATCATATGATGTTATGTTATGGCAGATGATGAGTTGCACTTGCACATGGATATTTTGGCGCGAAGCATCTTATATTACTTACCATTAATTGGTTTCTTCAATTTCGGTTCGTTTCCGACAGCGATAGAACAAAAGATAACATCACGCCTGTAGGGTAGACCGGGGACAATTGAAACAGGTCATGATTGCAACAACTTCAATTTCTCGGAAACCATGATACCTACGCGTGTGATGCGGCGTTCGTTGCATCGTCGGCCATATTCGGTTTTGTGTTTAGCACGGCTCGAGCGAGCGAGCAATGTAGTCGCACACAGGACGCCTCGACGAATTTCACGCCAAAAAGTAAGTTCTCACCATTTTTATTTTTTTTGTTTTTACCTATTTTAATCTTGTAGTTTGTCAGTTTTTCTTATTTGAGAGTATTGTTTGTCTATTTAAGTTAGTTTTTATTACTGTTAATTATTATTTAAGTCAATATATTACAAAATATTGAGTGTTAAAGTAGAAGATGTGACATGGGTACGTTTGAAACGACGTGGCTGTGGACGTTTGAAACGTTTCAAACGTCCCCGCATATTTCGCATTTTTATCCGACTGCACAGAAGAAGGTTGTGTTTACTAAAATAAGTCTGCCGCAGGATTTGAAGCCGCTGTCCCATCTTCTCCTAAGTACTTAGGGACTCCACAGCCAAATTCCATGGTCATACATGTGTCGGAACAGTGACCTTACCAGCCCGATGACACTACCAGGGTTGGGCAGTATTTGAATTACTTACTTGTAATTAAAAACGTAAGTAATTGAAATACAAATACGTATTTTGTATTTCAATTACTTCCTTAAAATTAAATTTGTTTTTCGTATTTCAAATACCTGACGACGAAGTATTTTGTAATTAGTATTTCAAATACTTGAGGCTTCAAAACACATTTTAACATTAAAATACATTTATCCCCTCGTCTGTCCACTTTTTTGTGGTGGTTATTGAAGGCGATTATTTTTATTTTGAAAAAGTTTTTGTAATTATGTATTTGGTATTTCAATTAAAAATAGCTAAAAAATACTGTATTTTGTATTTTATTTAAATACCTTACTTAAAGATTTCAATTACTTGCGATACTGTATTTTGAAATTTGAATTTCAATTAAAGCAAAGCATGTATTTTGCCCAGCCCTGACTACAACACCCAACAGTCTACCGCAGGACTTGAAGCAGACCGTCAATAAACCATTGTTATGATTGAAACATTTTTATGATTGAAACATTGTTATGATTGAAACATTGTTACGATTGAAACAAGCTGCTTTGTATGAGACTGGATTATCTTTTTTTATCCCCCATGTATGTGCAATTACAGCAAAATAGGGTAACAAGTCTTTCAATCATGTGAAATAGTATTCATTAGCACAAATTAAAGCTCGAAAATGATTAAAATAAGAGATATTTTACGTTGTTTATATTAAAGATGTTTTTGCTTTTATAATTTTCAAAATATTAACTTTACGGTGACACACTTGTCACAATCTCAATAAATAATTTAGTAGTAAGTTAAATTTTTAAGATTGAGTAAAAACCTTCAGTAGTTCCTGAAATATTTCAGTGTTTCAATTATCCCTACTTACCGTTTCAACCGTCCTTGGGGTGGGGTCAATAGAACCACTGTGCCCGGTCTTCTTTAATGTGTGATTGTAGGTTAACTATTCAAAATAGAGATATAGATTATGTTTAATTTAGGAACTAGATAACGACCCTTTCAACTATATAAATTCGAAGGATGTAGGTACTATAGATACTTCACTGCACACGATTTAAGTCAAATTGTTTCAATTGTCCCCGGTCTCCCCTAATCCCTGTAGGGTTAAGCAGAGGTGTACCTAATAGTACACCCACATTTCGATGTTTTTTTTTTTTATAAACAGAAGCCATCACATCGAGTTATCAACAAGCTATTACAATTTATCAAGATTTGCAAGTTTATCGCTAAAGCATTTGGTTCAAGTTTGAATGGGGTTGACTGCCGAGTTCATAAAGGGTCGACTACTGAACTTTTCAATCTTATTCTTTAGGTCATAAGGGTGAAAAGTGGTAGACCCTCAGTGAACTCGGTAGTACACACCTACCCTATTCTTCACGTGGATAAAACTCTACTTAAAACTACTTTGATCTGTTTCGAGAGCCAGAAGTTTTTAAATTAAACCAATTGATAAAAAAAAAATCGCTCAAGGCCAACGGAATACCTATCTAATTGCATCGAGATATAAGTACTAATTGCGTAATTTAGCAATATCAATTACAACATAGTATATTTCATTATTAGTGCGGAAAGCCTGTCATTGCAAAGAGTTCCGACAAATGTCTACCCGAGCCGAGGCGCAGCCGACTGTGAGGGTTGACAGTCGGAACAAGTTGTAATGACGGTTCCGCACGTGTACACGTGTACATGAACAACTATTTTTAATACAGTTGCGAAAAAATGAAGCAATTTACTATAGAACATTTTTGGAAAATGGCGCCAACCGTAAAAGAATATAAGCAGAGATTTTTTTTGTTTTAAAGGGAACTATGCCCATAATACAGCCAAGTCTTCAGTAGATTTTAATCATTTAAATTTTAAATCTGATATTGAAACAAATTAGTAGCTTCTTTTTAGGAATATTTGCATGAATCATAAAAACTTCTATGATTTTTTTTCAGTAAAAACTTAGTGGTTGTTTTTTTTTTAATGGACATTATTTTTTAATACAGTTGCTCAAAAAGTGGCGTATTGCAGGGACGTATAGCGTTCGGGATGTGGGCTATTACATACTCGTCGCTTTTTCTTTACCTTTTCCGACCTCGTGCGTTCTCTTTCCCAACTGTCAAAATAATATCCATTAAAAAAAAACCAACCACGAAGTTTTTACTAAAAAAAAAATATATAAGTTTTTATGATTCATGCAAATATTCCTAAAAAGAAGCTACTAATTTGTTTCAATATCAGATTTATTTGATTCAATGAGTTAGGTTAGGTTTCAATCCATTTTATCTCATTAAATTTCATTTTCATTTCATATCAATAAAAAACATCTACTGAAGAGTGAAGACTTGGCTGTATGGGCATAGTTCCCTTTGCCTACCCAGAATGGGTGAAGAAAACAAAAAAAAAATCTCTGCTTATATATATTCTTTTACGGTTAGCGCCATTTTCCAAAAAATGTTCTTTATTAAATTGCTTCATTTTTTCGCAACTGTATTAAAAATAGTTGTTCAGTACACGTGCGGAACCGTCATTGCAACTTGTTCCGACTGTCAACCCTCACCTTCGGCTGCTCCTCGGCTCGGGTAGACATTTGTCGGAACTCTTTGCAATGACAGGCTTTCCGCACTAATAATGAAATATACTATTGACAGTTGGGAAAGAGAACGCATGAGTTCGGAAAATGTAAAGAAAAAGCACGAGTATGTAATAGCCCACATCCCGAACGCTTTATGTCCCTGCAATGCGTACGCCACTTTTTGAGCAACTGTATTAAAAATTATTTTAACTGTTCATAAATTAATTGGGTTGTTGAACAGACCAATCTTTCAACCTATATATCTACTGACTTGTCACATAACATCATGCCTGTAAAACCCGAAGGCTTAGGCAGTGGTGTACTAATTAGTACACTAACATTCACTATATCCCATGTAATAGAAGGCGAGCCTATTGCCATCATCATCATCAGCCTACAATGTTCCCACTGCAGGGACGCAGGTCAGCCCATCTCTCTCTAGGAGAGAGATGGGCTAAAATCCACCACGTGGGACCAGTGCGGATTGCTGGAAGTCATATGTCTTCGATTTTTTTTGGTTCTATGCCGGTATCCTCACGATGTCTTCCGTCACCGTTTTGATTACCATCAACCGGGCACAAATAGAAGAGAAAGAGAAGAAATTAGCTGATAGAAAATCCCATCGCACCGGACTTGACCGGACCTTATGCGCAGCAGTAACGCTTACGACTACAAGACCAACAAGGCACAAACAACTCACAACTTCACAAGGATATTTTAGAAATATGTTCCAGGCCAGCGGAATACCAAATTCTCTAACGTAGCACACAATATCAATTACAATTTATTGAGATGAGAATGATAGGGGGGATGTGGGGTGTTACGCGAATGGATAAAATAAGAAATGATTACTATTTATTTACAATATTATAAATGCGAGAGTAACTCTGTCTGTCGTGATTTCACGCCAAAACTACTGAACGGCACTTAGAGCCTAACAAAGGACATAGGATACTTTTTAACGCGAAAATGGGTTGTAAGAGGTTGAAAGTGGGACCTGAAAAGAATAATTTTGGTCGCGATAATCGACTTCCACGCGGACGAAACCGGGGACATTAGCTAGTTACAATTATTTTCTTTGCATGTGTGGCTTAGATGGGAATGCTAAGGGGGGTGTGGGGTGTTACGCGAATGGATAACATAAGAAATGAGTACCTACTTATATAAGAGGAAGTCTGAAATTGGCGCCGGTGACAGAAAAGTTGACAGTTGTGTGTAATCGGTTGCCATGGTATAGGCATGTGATGCGGAGTAATGAAGAAAATGACGCGAGGAAGGTTTTGATTCGATTAGGTGTGAATGTGGGGATCATTCCCACTAGTTCTACTGCACAGTCCTACGATAGAACTAGTGGGAACTAGTTTGTGGGACTTTACTACCTATCTTTTTTTTAAATCTCCAAAAAATATGTTTTCAATACCTCCTGCCTACTTCTATTCTCCTGGTAGTTTGTGCCGTAGTTGTACCCTACTGTGTGATAGAACGAATCAGAAACTTGAGTCCCGCTGGTTTGACGATTTTGTAACATCCTTTATCGTAGAACTAGTGGGAACGAAAAAATCCATTGACTTTTCGTTCCCATTAGTTCTACGATTTTGTACCGCCTTGAATCGTAGAACTAGTGGGAAAAAATTTAAAAAAGTTCCCACTAGTTCTATCCTAGGACTGTGCAGTAGAACTAGTGGGAATGATCCGAATGTGGATGGGTATAAGGGTAGAGGAAGACCAAAGAAATGATGGATGGACTGTGTGTTAGGGTCCCCTACGTTGTTAATGTATGTACAGTTGAGGTACTAATATTTTTGATTGTTACTTTGTTAATAATAATATTAAATGATGATGTTGACACCGAATTTGTTGATTTAATTTAATTACTGCTTAAATATTTTTCTGTACACTTTATGACTAAATAAATCGAAATCACAAGCATTCGAGCGTGTGAGGCAGTGAATTGTTTTTCGAAACAGCGTCTTTCGCGACTACTTCAATCGAGTCCATGAGCTTTCGAACCTGTGAGGCAGTGGAAAATTAATTCGCAACAGCGTGTGTCGCAACAGCGGGGTTCGAAACAACGTAGGGGACTCGTGTTAAGAATAACATTATATGGCATGAAAGGTGTCTGATGAGATGAGTAACAGAAAAGTATGAAAGAAGAAGACGTCCTGACATGTCCTGACTGCTGCGTCGACACCAAATTAATTGGCAGTAGAGTATGAGCAGCGGTGGCCCAGTGGTGGTGGCCCCGACTCACGAACAGTTAGTCGTGGGTTGAACCCAGACATGTGCATTACTTTGTGTAATTTATATTATCACCACCGCTCTCAAAACGGTGAAGGTAAACATCGTGAGGAAACCAGCATGTCTTTGAACCAAAAAATTCGACGACATGTGACATCTACCAATCCGCACTGGGCCCGCGTGGTGGATTATAGCCCATCCCTCTCCTAGAGAGGAGGCCTGAGTCCCTGCAGTGGGAACATTATAGGCTGATGATGATGAAGGGCAAGAGAATGATGGTGACATGTCTTTCAAACACAACTTGAAGCAACGGCTTAGATCTAAGTACTGATTTATCAATTACTTTGTTTTTTTTTAATCTTTGTACAAACTGTGCTACACTAAAGACCCCACAGTACACTGAAGACCCCCAAGAAAGAAATTTTCATTTCCACAACATAGTAACCTTTTTTGTCCCACTTTACCCAAAACAAAGGAAGCCTAGCATAATAGTTTAATCAACCCTCACACAGGTACACGAATCAGGTCGTCCAAAGGTTATACACTGGAGTGAAACTAACCGTATCAGATGACCGTGTTACACTGAATTGCCTATAAAAGTTTTACCAAATGTCTAGGCTAGATGTGCCTCATAGGCCTCCATCATACGACTTTGATTTGAAGAACGTGTAATTTAGGTTTACTTCCCACGTTTTCGTATCCAGACATACCAGAATCAGAAAACTCCTATTTATTTTATTCTTACCAAATTCCTACCATCTGACTGATATAGGTACTTAATACGAATTTTGGGTATTGCACACACAGTACATACCTACCTACACTATACATATAGATTTCTGCGCAAATCCAAAGATAAGAGCATCAGAATTCAGAATGATTATATGATCCAAAATCGATATGACAAGGTTGTCATTGCATCTAGATAACAGACTTGTTCCGAAAATTGATATGCGTTAAAGAAAGTAGATCTGAAGATGTTTCAAGTGATTTTTTCTCTAGCGATTTTGTTATTTATGTTATGTTTTTGCTTTTTTCGGAAATGAAGACATCCGTATGAGAACCAAGGTTACCGACGAAGCCCGAATAGGTAGGTAGGTAGGTAGGTACTGCGAGCAATGTGGGCCACATTGCTCGCAGAACGGGTGGCCGATGGGGCCGAAAATCGTCATCCGCGGGAAGTTATTTTAAAAATATTAAGTACTTCCCTATTTGAATCGGATTTCGTTAACTATTTCAAAGGTTTTTTTTTTGCAGGCAGAACTTATTTAAAGCATTTTCTAAAAAACATAGCCTAAGTTACTCCTGAGTCCTGATAATATCAGTTATCAGCCAGTTAAACTTGCCAGTGAAACTTCGTTTCAGAAATTAGAGGACACAAACAGACAGACAAACATTATGCGGGTAATTTTCTATTAGCTCTCAGTCTAACCGGCTGCTGTGCGATTTAGCTGAATACCAATATTTTACATGGAGCGACGGACTATCTGACCACAACCCAGTTAGTACTGAGTAATACGATACCCCTTGGTAATAGTGGTTGTCAGACTTTTTGGCCACCTGTAACGACACACCAGTTACAAAATAACACGACACTCCTTTTAAAATGAATAAAAATAAAATAATTCGCTTTATTACTTCGCGTAATGTAACTAAAGTGATAACAAACTCGTCAATTGATCCAATATCAACGCAATTGGTCATTACTGTCGCCAACTTGTTCCACCAGTCTGACAATTAATAAAAAAGATAATTAAGAACATAGAAATTGTGTACGAGAACATTCTACAACTAAAGCTAGAACGTTAGATTTGTAGGAATAGGAAACCGTCTGAAACATAACAGAACCTGTCAGGGCTGCGGGTTGTTCGAAAGAGATACCGCGGCCTCTAATACAAAGGGCTAAGAAGGAACATGGGTGGTTTATTAATCAGTAGAAGTCTAACACTCCTCACCGCTTCGCCCAGAGCGGGAGGTGTCATTTGATGATTATAACTGCATCCAAAAAAAAAACCTAATAGAAAATCATGCCTGTAGGTAATCCCTCGAAACGAGCAGCGGTGGCCCATTGGTGGCGGGCCCGACTTACGAACAGAAAGTCGTGGGTTCGAACCCAGGCAGGCGCATTACTTAGTGTAATTTATTTCATTACCACTTCTCTCAAACCGGTGAAGGAAAACATCGTGAGGAAACTGGCATGTCTTAGAGCCAAAAAAGTCGAGGATATGTGACATCTAGCAACCCGCTCTGGGCACGCGTGGTGGATCCATCCCTCTCCTAGAGAGGAGGCCTGAGTCCCTGCAGTGATGCAGGCTGGAAATATGAGCCTTTAATGTTCCCACTGCAAGGACTAGTAGGCTATTTCGGGGATTCATCATCCATGTTTCCCCGAATTCATGATGGTGAACCTCCGAAACAGTCCACATAGCATCACACCTGTATCCGTGAACGGTGGCTAACCAGTCAGAGGTGTACCATCATCATCATCATTTGAACCGAAGACGTCCACTGCTGTACCTACATAGACGTTCCCCCAGTGTCGCCACATTGACCGGTCTCGCGCGTCTCGCATCCAGCGAATCCCAGCAACTTTCATCAGGTCATCGAGTGTACAGTGCGATCAAATTATCTTGGCAGCTCTGAACATAGGCTTTGCGTTTTTTTACGCATGTAAACTTGGGAATAAAACTGTTATTGCCAGATAAGCCAATACTTAAACGATCAGAAAATATCTAATTTAAACAGTGAGAAATACAAATAAAATAAATATCATAACACTTTTATACATTCGTTGTAACAAAATGACCTGCACGAAGTTCGGAGCTGCCAAGATAATTTGATCGCACTGTACCCATTAGTACAAGTAGGTACACACCCACATTTGGGCAGTTATCTTTAAGAGCCATGTAATAGGGAGAGAGCCTATTGCAATACAGCAGACACAAATTCAGACAACGTGGCTGATACTGAAAAAATCCTGATGGAAAAACACAATAACACTTTGCCCGACCTAGGAATCGAAATCAGGACCGGGACCATACAGCGCTCTTCTAGCTCTACAGTCAACTGATCCCGCTCATTCTGGGACCCGCGGGATGAGTTTACTAATATTATTTTTATTGATATTACTTTGTCAATTGGACCCGCTGTTAAAAATCGAGGCAGTCAAAATAAACAGTGGAATTGCTCAAATAAATACTTATAGTACATAGGTACTGCAATATAAATACGTATATACGACGTACGCACACGAATTTGAGGCTTTAACTTGTAAATAACTAATAGGAAAACCTTGAAGAAACTGAAACCAAGGAGTCATCAAGTGCCTACCTAAGTTTTTACGATCGTACCAACGAAATAATTAAATTACTAGCTCATTCTACTTCGGGGTTTAGTTTAGTTTTTTTCCTATGTAAACATGTTTTATTAGCGCGCTTTACGGGTTCATAGAAAACATTGGCGGTAAGTCCCCAGGGGGTAAGTAGACATTGACTTTGACATCATGACATGGCTACTGTAGCTTTTATTTTTTTGCAATTAGGATGGAATGGCACGCGAGGATGGCAAGAGAACAGACGTCATGTTTTTGATGCCGTGGAAGATGGGGAGGTCTTTCGTCTAGTTATGATACAATAAATGACAATAATGACGATACTACGATACTCTGGCGCCATCTTCCTCGTTGATCGTGCTGTACTGGCGCTGCCGCTGTGGCTGTAGAGAACCTCAAGCCGCTGAAACGGCTATCGGCATATTGTTTACTGAGTTCACACCCCACATGTCGACAATCTCGCGAGACTAGTTATGATACTTGATTTGCTTACTTTTTTCGGCTTTCACGAGGTTCTCTACTGAAGGAATGTTTAATAATATGTTAATTATTATATTAAAGTTATTGACTTCTTTCTTTCTATCACATGATTCGAATTGTTTTTTCGATAGAGATCAATGTACCTAGGTATATCTAATTATTCTGTAACTTGTGATACCTTTTTTTTTTTGGTGGGTGGAAAATCATCGAATAACCCCCCCCCCCCCCCTGCTCTTGGGCAGAGCGAAGGGGAGTGTCAGACTTCTACTGACTAAAAACCAACCCATGATGTTCCTTCATCGCCCTTGTGCCGAGGCCACGTCATCTCTTTCGATAATTCGCAGCCAGCCCCGACGGGAAGACACCTACCTGTGTTATTTAAAAGGTCCCATTAAAATAGGTGGACAAATTTTAACACAACGGTCAGTACGTCTAACCAAAGATATCCAATTAAAAAGATAACTGATTAAAGTGATTCTTTTTAACCTTAAATGTTGAGTAACTTTTGCTGTTCGTTTTTTCAGACTCACGAAAGAATCATTCAGACCACCAAAATAAGGACGATGGTAAAAAAAAAATAAGAAATACGCATTTAAGTAGGTACCTACTCATATAGGATGAGATTGTTCTACATATATTCTGATTTATAAGAGTGTCCATGGAGTTTCTTGCCCGTTCTTCTCCATAGAGATTTATATACCCTAGGAAATGGGCAACTATTATGTATACAGTACTTTCACAAGTTATTATGCCTTTTATCTGTGACTGTAGCTTTATTTTACGTAGTTTTTCTGACATTCAAAAAGTGCCGGTTATGGTTTTAATTGAAATAAATGCTTTGACTTTGAATGCGGGAGGCGCAGGCAAAGGAAAACCAATAGGTATATATAGTAGGTAGGGTAGACCGGGGACAATTGAAACAGGTCATGATTGCAACAACTTCAATTTCTCGGAAACCATGATACCTACGCGTGTGATGCGGCGTTCGTTGCATCGTCGGCCATATTCGGTTTTGTGTTTAGCACGGCTCGAGCGAGCGAGCAATGTAGTCGCACACAGGACGCCTCGACGAATTTCACGCCAAAAAGTAAGTTCTCACCATTTTTATTTTTTTGGTTTTTACCTATTTTAATCTTGTAGTTTGTCAGTTTTTCTTATTTGAGAGTATTGTTTGTTTATTTAAGTTAGTTTTTATTACTGTTAATTATTATTTAAGTCAATATTATTACAAAATATTGAGTGTTAAAGTAGAAGATGTGACATGGGTACGTTTGAAACGACGTGGCTGTGGACGTTTGAAACGTTTCAAACGTCCCCGCATATTTCGCGTTTTTATCCGACTGCACAGAAGAAGGTTGTGTTTTCTAAAATGAGTCTGCCGCAGGATTTGAAGCCGCTGTCCCATCTTCTCCTAAAAATTATGTTATTCGGATACAGACGATATTTATCTAGGTTCCTATTAAACTTTTTTTTTAAAACATTTACTATTTACGAAATGCAAGCGAATTGCTATTTACTATTGACGAAATGCAATTCGCTTGCATTTCGTAAATAGTAAATGTTTAAAAAAAAAGTTTAATAGGAACCTAGATAAATATCGTCTGTATCCGAATAACATAATTTTAAGTTGGTATTATGTTCGTATCGCGAATGATTTTGGTATTACGTTTGTATGGAGAAATGTTCGTTCACCGTCCCCTTAAAATGAATTTTTTTTTTCGTATTTCAAATACCTGACGACGAAGTATTTTGTAATTAGTATTTCCAATACTTGAGGCTTCAAAACACATTTTAACATTAAAATACATTTATCCCCTCGTCTGTCCACTTTTTTGTGGTGGTTTTTGAAGGCGATTACATATTTTTATTTTGAAAAAGTTTTTGTAATTACGTATTTTGTATTTCAATTAAAAGTAGCTGAAAAATACTGTATTTTGTATTTTATTCAAATACCTTACTTAAAGATTTCAATTACTTGCGATACTGTATTTTGTAATTTATATTTCAATTAAAGCAAAGCATGTATTTTGCCCAGCCCTGACTACAACACCCAACAGTCTACCGCAGGACTTGAAGCAGACCGTCAATAAACCATTGTTATGATTGAAACATTTTTATGATTGAAACATTGTTATGATTGAAACATTGTTACGATTGAAACAAGCTGTTTTGTATGAGACTGGATTATCTTTTTTTATCCCCCATGTAAGTGCAATTACAGCAAAATAGGGTAACAAGTCTTTCAATCATGTGAAATAGTATTCATTAGCACAAATTAAAGCTCGAAAATGATTAAAATAAGAGATATTTTACGTTGTTTATATTAAATATGTTTTTGCTTTTATAATTTTCAAAATATTAACTTTACGGTGACACACTTGTCACGATCTCAATAAATAATTTAGTAGTAAGTTAAATTTTTAAGATTGAGTAAAAACCTTCAGTAGTTCCTGAAATATTTCAGTGTTTCAATTATCCCTACTTACCGTTTCAACCGTCCTTGGGGTGGGGTCAATAGAACCACTGTGCCCGGTCTTCTTTAATGTGTGATTGTAGGTTAACTATTCAAAATAGAGATATAGATTATGTTTAATTTAGGAACTAGATAACGACCCTTTCAACTATATAAATTCGAGGGATGTAGGTACTATAGATACTTCACTGCACACGATTTAAGTCAAATTGTTTCAATTGTCCCCGGTCTCCCCTACGGCCACCGGCTCTGCTTTTTATAACGATGGAAATAGGTACGTAAATAGGTGACTGATTTAGAATACAAATTACAGAGGTAATAATGAGCAAATTACATGATTATGTTATTTTTGGGGGACACAAATTACAATGTCACATTCATGGTCAAAAGTTAAGTGGACAAGCATTATGGCATTCAAATTCTGTCGAAAATACTTATTTCGCTGATGGCTGATGGTTTTATTGTAGGTAGTTTAGTAGTTTTCCAGGTTCTATTTCGTCATCATCATCATCATCGGCCTAGCCTTTTCCCACCTACATTGGGGTCGGCTTCCAGTCTAACCGGGTGCTAAATACCAGTATTTTATATGGAGCGGCCGCCTATGATCTGACCAACCCAAGTGATACTGGGTATAACACGATACCCTTTGGTAAGACTGGTTGTTAGACTTCCAGGTTCCAGGGCCCCAAGTCTGCTATTCAATAGTGTCAGAATGGTCGATCATTGATCTCATAATGGTTGATTGATGACAAGCCAAAAAGTACCTTATGACTGTCGACTTAAGGTACTTTTTGGCTTGTCGTAAATCAACCATTATGAGATCAATGATCGACCATTCTGACACTATTGAATAGCAGACTCGGGGCCCAGGTCACAGGTTCTATTTCGTCGGACAGTTTTATTCTATTTTTCTTAGCAATTTCAACGCACCCACGAATCCACGATACAAGAAAAAATCCTAGCAAACACAGGCAGTGGTGAAAAAATAGTGAGGTCGGCGCAGCATGTCTTATTCTTCCAGACTTTTCTATTAGGCAGTATGACTGATGCCTTTACAATGATAATAAAAAAAACTCATGCATACCACAATGAGCGGAAAATTATGTAAATTATTCAACAGCAAACGAATTATAAAGTTAAATTAAATTAAATAAATGCAAAATAAGTACTTACTACACTCATTAACATTATCAATAGAAGAGAGGTCATTTGTATGTTAGATAAATAAATTGTACTGTAGGTTTTTTTTTAACCATTATGTATAATAATTATTGTCTTTGACTTAAGTTAAGTTAAATTAACTTAAGTTAAGTTTATTAACTAATTACTTAACTTAAGTTTAATCATATTGATCACGTTTTGATAGACTGTTGAATATAGGGAGCGTTCAAGTATTACGTAACGAGTTTGGGAGGTGGGGCGTGAACCGTTACGATACGTTACAGAAGCGGGAGGTTGCTGTGAACTACGCGGTACGGAACTGTCGCGTAGAGAAATTCTCTCACACATTTTTTTCCTCAAAATGGTCATTTGCGTAATGATTTACTAGGGGGGAGAAGGCGTACAGAAAAACGTTACGGCGCGTTACATGTCTTGGGGAGGGTGGGTCCAAATTTTCCAAAAATCGCGTTACGTAATACTTGAACGGTCCTTTAGTTACTAGCTGTTGCCCGTGATTTTCGTCGCGTGAAATATTATTAAAAATATTACTTCCATATTTGGACAATTCAAATCCTATTCTTTAATCTTTTTCTAAAATAAAAGTATAAAGTTAATAGTGTTTCGGGTCTGGGTATTTGTGTATGTGAGTTTAAATGTTTGTGAACGCACCCACGATACAGGAGAAATTCCTAGTGTGGGGCAACGTTTTTAAAAAAAAAGAAAGAAAGAAAGAAAGAGAAAGAATAGGATAGGATATATTTCACAAATAAGGCAATCAATTGACCGCAAGTTGGAATGATTTTAAGTTTAACAAATAGGTATGGTGTGACCGGAAAATGCCCGTAAAGCGATACCCAGTCTATGCATCAATATTTTACTTTTTGTTTTTACACGACTGCCCCAAAAAAAAGTGTAAGTATAGTATAACACTCTGTTCTCTTTTTTTTTTCTTTTTTTCTCAATAAGCATAGTCCACCCCCCGTTTCATCGATAAGGGAGATATTAGATAAATATAAGTAAATATGTTGGACAAGTAATTGTATGCGCACACACAGATAATTATATTCTCTGTTCCTTTTAATCTCATGGTCCGATTGGACGGCAATACGAGATCAGGCTGCAGCGATCATTTGACTGGCTGAGCGTAGGGTTCTGGGTTTGATTCCCGCCAGTTATGTGTAATTGGGGGCGAGCCAATTCCCATCAACCGGGCAATAATCTAGACTCCGTGGCTGCTAATGACATATTCCTGATTGAAAAACCCAGTAACACTTTGGCCGACCTAGGAATCGAACCAAGACCTCATGGAGAGTTGCACTTACGAATTACGATCACAAAAAGTTGCAAATCGCTGCCAGAAAAACATCAAAGAATCCAGAATGGCCGATTCACCCACCGTCTAGACGCCAATAGGCCAACCCGTAACATAATAACTCTCGCGTGTTTTCGAATGCAGTTCATCGAGTCATTCGAAGAACGAACCATTATTATTGTAAAAAGTTAAAGCAAATTACTTAGGTATAACAACTAGGGTAACTACGACTACCTAAACTCGAAACTGGGTCAGTTTTAATAGACTACAAACATTTACATTGCATTTGAAAGAACATTAAGTAGGTATTTTATTGTGGTTGAGTTATTGGAGAATGTTGTTGAAGGCCGCAGCGCGTAACAAACGATCTGCCAGGTTAAGCTACGGTTGGTAAGGTCAGTGAAACGATGAGTGACAGGATTTGGTGGTTTTTTCGCCCTATGCTTAAACATAACAGGCCGTAGCCGACTTACGAACGGTAAGTCGTGGGTTCGAAACCAGGTAGGCGCATTACTTTATGTAATTTATTTCATCACTACCTACTGCTCTCAAAACGGTGAAGGAAAACACCGTGAGGATACTGGCATGTCTTAACAACCAAAAAAAATCGAAGACATGTGACATTCTACCAATCCGCACTGGGGCCGCGTTGTGGATTATAGCCCATTCCTGTCCTAGAGAGGAGGCCTGAGACTGGCTGAGATCCTGCAGTGGGAACATTATAGGCTGAGTGGAGACAATGGGATAGGAGACGAGATACGTAAAAGTTAGAATAAAATATATCCAGTAATACTGTGCAGAAATGTGCAAAGCATAAATATATCCTAGAGGAGAGGATATGTACAATGGGGAACACAAAAGGGTCAGAATATTTGTATCAAATACACCTAAAATCGAAATGTAGAACGTGTACATTACATTAGTTTTTGTTTTACTTCGATACATGCAGTATTTCCGAAGTTATAACGCCGAGAAGTTAAAGTAATTTTTTGAATTTCCGAGATTACGCGCGCTCGTACTAATACGTCACAACCCTGTTCAGCCCGCAACCGCGTCACTGCGCGGCACTTAGTCCGGTGCGTTGACCATAATAAATTAGGCGCGTCTCGTTTTATTTTGTTTCGATCGTCTTCGTTTTCCTATTATGTACTTATACATACACATAAATACATAAACTCACGCCCTTTTCCCATGGGGATAGGCAGAAACCACAGATCGCCACTTGCTTCGATCCTTACCTAATACATAGGTACTCCTTTTGCCTCGTCGTTGTCGTCGTACTTATAGTGTCCTTGTATTTCAAAGTAATAATAATATTATCCTTTTTATCCGATTACACTAAAGTGAAACGTGTATTGTTTAGAATGGAAGGTTTTCTAATATTATGTCAGTCGAACAATCTGCCAAGAGTGGATAGTTTGATGGTGACAGAATGTAGTAAGTCTTAGTAGGTATTTACGTAGTTACCAGTTTTGTAAGTAGGCAAATACCTACCATTATTATAGTTTTCTAAGTACTAAACCAGATATTTTTGATTAATTTTATTTTTAAATGAAAAGAAAATAAAATCGAAATGGTCTTCACAGCAGTGCGCTTTAGTTTTAGGACCTATTGAATCAACTCTTTTTACGGGTGTCATCCACTTTTTCTTCATTTTTTGAGTCCTCAAGCACATAAAAAAAGAGTTTTTCAGGTGTTTAAACTGTTGAATTGAAGGTGATTGAAGCACCGAGGCACAATACAGTATTTTTTTCCATTTTTACCACAGAGAACTTTATAATTTTGATTTTTACTGCGCACGGGCGTGCAAACGAGAGCGTGGTTGTGGGAGTTGTGACGTCATCGGGTAGTGAGCGCCCGCCCGCGTTTTTAAAAACCTTCGGGCGGAAATACGCACTTTGATCGTAAATATCTCAGTCATTTTTTAAGTTATGAAAAAAGTAAAAACACAGTTCTTCTTGTAATTTTTTGTAGATTTATTTGGTGTGTAAAGTAAAAAACGTTTGTCAGACCCATTGCACATCTCACCGCTCACCGCTAACTTCCCTTTTTGTCTCCGTTTGGTCTAAATACAGCACTGTATCGTCTTCATTTTTTGTTTACGTGAAAAAAGAAAAATATGTGTCCAATATTTTTTGGAAATCTATCTGACGGACTAATTAGATTTTTTTTGTCAACTACCCTCGTCTCGTTCCGCTTCGGTCAAGTCCAGCCCTAAATGTACATGACACATACATATCTGCCTAACCCTTAAGGAAAGGAAGCGTAATGTTACCAGTCAGACGCCGGAAGATCAAATAACCGAATCGAATCGTTATCGCCTTTTCCTAGAAATCGAGTTTGCGAAGGTCAGAAGTGCTCGTAGTCAGAACTTAGAATGGACGCAGATTAATCAGTATTTGACTGGAATTCCTTACATACATATATTTTAAGCGATCAAAACGTGGTTGCCTCGTTGGTCTGAATGAAGTCCTGGGTTCGATTCCCGAGTCGGGCAAAGTGTTTTTCCATCAGGAATATCTCAGTAACAGCCTGGATTTGTGCCCGATTGATGACAATAGGCTCGCACCTATACATGGGACTAAAACATTACTGGCGAAATGTGGGTGTACAATGAATACCATATTGGCTCCATATTGGTATTCCAGGGTGGTCCATATTGGCTCACCTAAAGTTCTTTACCCGAAATTGTTCTTCCTAACGATTTGTAATCCGAATGATCACTCTTCCTAAAAATTTTCATCCTAGTTTTCATTCATACTATGTATTTGTAGTGCTACCGACGATGTTCATAACACTCATGTTTCCGAAAATTGTAATTCCTAATATCATTATTGTAAATATATTTAAACTCCTACTGTTTTTTATCATAACGCTTTTAATCCTAAACATAATTACCATAATATTATATTTTCACTCATACAACTGTTTAGAATGATTGAGGTCAGAGTGTCGTCTTAGGGGGGCACTATGAAAAAAATACTTAGAAAAATTTCGCGACCAATTTCGAGGTAGTTGTCACAGTTCTAACCTAACCTATGGATATCTTTGCATAGTATATAAAGTCCTATTAAAATAGGTGGACAAATTTTAACACAGCGTTTAGTAAGCCCAACTAAAGACATCTAAACAAAAAAAAACACTAAAGTGATTTTATTTTGACTTAAAATAATAAATTGCCGGCACTCTAGAACAAACTCATCCTTTAAAAGTAGGTAAAAAACCTACTTTTTTAATGTGTCTTTCTCTTACTTTTTTTTTTACTATTGTCCTTATTTTAGCGATCTGAATGATTTCTAAAATTTTGTCCACCTATTTTAAAGGGACCTCTGACCATTTCAAGTTGGAGGATTTACGCACAGCAGTAAAATTAATAACAAAAATTAATACTGATTATTATGAATAAAAAGTAATATAAAAAAAAAAATATATGACTTTGAATAATAGTGTACAAGATGGTGTTGAGAAAATATAGGAAAACAAATTTTCGGATTTCCAATTATCGGAGTTTAAATTTTAGGTGAACTTTGGCGCACCCAGTAAATTATACTTAATACAACTATGCCTACCCTTTCATGCATAGAATTAATTATTATATCTATACTTCCATAGAAAATAACGGTGAAGTAGTTTAGTTCGTAAAACACTTGAAAGTATTCCTCTAAGAAAGTTCCGAGTATATTATAGATATCTATGATTTTACTTATCAGCGACGGTGAGGTAAGGTCGGCGCATTGGTTCATTGTACGAAGATTGTACGCCAAGCGCTGTGCTGTGGTAAACGAGTTCGACTTCCGCACGGACGAAACAAATAGCTTTTCAAGGTTGTATATCCAAGCTGCGGGTTGTTCGAAAGAGATACCGCGGCCTCGACACAAAGGGCTAAGAAGGAACATGGGTGGTTTTCAGTCCGTAGAAGTCTGAAACTCCCTTCTGCTCTGCCCAGAGCGGGAAGAGTCATTTGATGAATTCACACGCCCCAAAAAAAAAAAAGGTAAAGTCGGCGCATTGCTTCATTGTACGCCAAGCGCTGTGAGGCGAACTCGCATACCTCCCTGAGGTATTTTTTTTTTTAAAAAAAACGTTGCCCCACACTAGGAATTTCTCCTGTATCGTGGGTGCGTTTACAAACATTGAAACTCACATACACAAA
Source organism: Diarsia dahlii (assembly GCA_949775195.1). Classification (NCBI taxonomy): domain Eukaryota; kingdom Metazoa; phylum Arthropoda; class Insecta; order Lepidoptera; family Noctuidae; genus Diarsia; species Diarsia dahlii. Next base: position 12,728,256 of record OX459203.1, on the reverse strand, counting down.
CACACCCAGACCCGAAACAACTATCTGTAGGCCATACAAATATTTGTTCCATGCGGGGATCGAACCCGAGACACGCAGCGCAGCAGTCCAATTGCTCAGCCACTGCGCCAAACGTGTCGTCGAATGAACGAAAAGGTATGCGAGTTCGACTCCCGGACGGACGGAACAAATAGCTTTTCAAGGTTGACACCAATCCCGTCGGGACTGCGGGTTGTTCGAAAGAGATACCGCGGTCTCGACACAAATGGCTAAGAAGAAAAATGGGTGGTTTTTAGTCGGTAGAAGTCTGACACTCCCTACCGCTCTGTCCAGAGAGCGGGAGGAGTCGTTTGATGATTTCCCACCCTTAAAAAAAAAACGTTGAAATTACCAGGTGCCCTACTATGACGTCTTAAAACACTCCTAACTTATTCTTAATCCAGTGTGGAAAAGAGATGGCGCTAGACACCCTGTATAGTTCTGTCACGTTTCCACACTGGAATAAGATTAAGTTAGGACTGTTTTAAGACGTCATAGTAGGGCCCCAGATGCCAATATAATTCGTGTGTCGTATTATACAAGTATTGCTATTCTGTGATTCGTAGTGGGACAATTAATTTTTAAACTAATATTATCTACCGGTAAACCGTTTTGAGTTTATCTAACACATGGGATTCATTAGCAACCTATGTAAAGGCACGGCCGAAGTTTTTACCTGTGAGCTAATCGAATAGGAGCGCCTCTAGTAAACCATAAATATTTAAAATAACATTTACGAAACTTAAAATTAAATCTAATTTTTATTTTTATCGTGCCCCATTTTGTTAAAGGTCTTTTTTGTTACGGGCGTCCCGTGATGGCCAATTGGCCAATTAAAAAAGACATTAGGTATACGTGACATTAGGTTTGACGGCACGGTTGGCGCAGTGGCTAAGCGATTGGACTGCTGCGCTGCGTGTCGCGGGTTCGACCCCCGCACGGAACAAAATAATATTTGTATGACCTGCAGATAGATGTTTCGGGTCTGGGTATTTGTGAATGTGAGCTTATATGTTTGTGAACGCACCCACGATGCAGGAGAAATTCCTAGTGTGGGGTAACGTTTTAAAAAAAAAACACTTTTGGCTATGGCTTTCGTGGGGTCTTTTAAATTTGTGTTTTTAAGGTTGTGGCGAAAGCCGTTTAATAGGCTGCGGCCAATCGACCTTCAAACCGACAATAATAAAATTGAATATTACCTTACGGTACTTTCATTTACATTTTCATGAATAATATAACGTTTACAAATCGCGTAAATGTCAAACATAAATAAAACTATAAAAAAATCAATAAAAATTAAGTGAGGCATGATTCTTGTGGCGCTTGACTTGATATAGGTACCTACCATTGTAAATCGCGAGAATGGGAGGGATTGATCGATCTGCCCAATGGATCTGCCTAGCCTTTTACTATGTTGGGGTCGGCTACCAGCCAAACCAGCTAAATACCAGTGTATTTACATGGAGCGACTGCCTGCCTATCTGACCTCCACAACCTAGTTAGTACAGGGTAGCCCTTTGGGGCTTTGGTGCTTTGGGTGTAGCTAAAATAAACTGATACCTATAAAAAATTCGTTAATTTAAATAAACACCTATCTTTTTTAATGCAACAAAATCAAATAAAAAGCTAAAGGAACTCCCGAGGGATAAACTATTAAACGGTGCACATATAAGTAGGTAGGTACGTGCGATGCTATGTTTACCAGCATAGTTCGGATTCCCCGATTTGTAATCTTGGATGTGTTTTTGGTCCATTTGCAATTTGGTAACATACCAAAAATCCAAAATAAGACAGGTTTAAATTCACCGTGAACGCAGCCAAATTAGTAGGTATTCTCTTATGAATATAAAAATAATTAGTAACCAGTAGAAAAATATACATACCTACAGGTTTTTGGCAATTTGAAGTCGTTGATTTTCTTAATTTTTGGCTACAATTTAAATGCTCACCAAAAAAGATTTTTAGACCCTAGATTAAAGTACAGTAGAGTACTAAATAAAATATTTTAACTTCAAATAAAATAAACCCACTCTATACCGAGGTGCCTAAAAAACAACGTTTTAAGTTTCAAAATAATTAGACACTCATCCATCACTCATCAGAATAATTGTACGATGATTGTACGTGTTGTATTTATATTCTTTTTGCCTACCAAAATGGATAAATGCTCACCAAATCAATTAACCAAAATTATAATACGATCGTCTCGCGACAGTATCCTTTATGGGCACCGGGCCGTAGGCCGACGAAGGAGGCCAGCGGAGGCCCGGCACTTCGGGGCCAGAAGATATTAGTGTTATTTAATATGCGAGCGAAGCGAGCGCGCGTCATGGAGATAAATTGAAAGTCGTGAAATACAATATTGGTGACATCTATTTAGTGATAATATAAAATATTTGGTCTGCAGTTAACTTTAAAGGCGTTTATAAATCTTTATGTTAAAGAATAAAAAGGAAAATAGGTTCATTCCTACAATACTCTAGGAAATCCATTTTGGCCGGCATTTCGAATTTTTTTGGTAGTAAAATAGGTTCTTTTCTGGTAGGCGTTTAAACACAAGCCTTAATTTTTCATTGTTGAAGAACTGCAATGTTTTATTTTATAATTTACTAGTAACCCGCCCCGGCTTCGCACGGGCATAGTGAAGCTGTGAAGTAAACAAGGAGATTTTTTTAAATAATTGTAACTGACTTCTAAATGAATGGCTATTGATATATGAAAAAAAAACATGGTGGCATTTTATCTTTTAGCACCACACCTATCGGAACTAACTCCACAACTACTACCTACAACTATCACGATTTACAACGCTGACTAAAACATCTCGAGTCAAGCTAGGTTATCTGTTACCGAATCGTACGATTTCATGTTCGTATTATTCATCCGTCTACACATTCAAGTAATATGATATAATAATATCATATTCAGTACCCGCAATAAGCAGGGAACCATCAAATATCTGCCGAGAAATAGGTTCAATGCTCTTTAAATAATTTTTAAATAGGAATTGGAATGTGTATTGCAACTTATCAAAGTTATCTAGATTTTTTGCAGTATTTTTATCAATAGAAATGGAGATACATAAAGATGATAAAATTGCTTCAGGTGTTTAAAAAATACAAAACTTTTTAATAAAAATAAAATATATGATAACTTTTGTGGTCTGCAGTTTAAAATTCCAGTTTTAAGAAATTAAGTAGGTACCTATGCAATTTTAAATATTTTCACTTAGAGGTCGAGGTCACATTGAGCAGTTTAAAAAAAAATGTTTACTCATGTATTTATGGGCAGTAATTCTATTTAATAGGCATCATATTATATACTTTACATAATAATCTGTAGCCTTGTTTACATTATGTTATACTGGGGAAAAGTAAATGTATGAGCAGATTGTATGAGGATAGCTAATGGTACTGCTACTGCCATTATAGCAACGCAGGTTTTATTACTGCTCATTATTATTGTTTTTTTACATCCAACTAGTTTATTTAATATGTATTTTTATTGAAATAATACCTAACAAGTTCACGCCTTTCTTCTTGTAGGGGAAGGCAGAGAAGTACCTACACTACACCCTGATTTAGTCATGTCAGTTTTAAGTACCAGAGGTGCGGGCTTAATCCATAGCACAATGAAAACTTACATTTTTAATTATTGTGTACTTATTTTAGCCACATCTATACCTAAGTCCCCTTGTAGGTGTTGTAGGTGATCAGTGCCTTATCACATAAAAAAATATTTGTATTAGTTTTTTTACTGATATCACCAATCGGGCCATAAAGATAATAGTTAGGTATGTCGCCTTCGCCACACCTGCGGTTTATCACTAACCTTCGCCTAATTCCAGGTACACTTCAAATAAAACATATAATAGTTGATCACAATGTATTCTTTAGAGTATAACCCTGTACTTCTTGTAATTAGAATTAGGTATTACAATACAACATTTACTGTTTGCGGAGAATTACACATAGGTATGATACAAATATGTACGTATTGAGTTTCAGAATCATGCGGTTTAGTTTAGTTGGGTAACTGTAACTAGACCTTATCTATCACATTTCATATTTTATATTTTACACAAGGTACATAGAATGGCAATCTGTTATAGTTACAATAACAAACACCTTTGATATTGAGATTAATTATTAATATTTCAATAAACTTCTAATCATAAATGCCTGACAACATTATTATGAATCACAACAGAAGGGCCAGACATCTCTGATAAGCAATGACTCACTATACTCTACTTGTACTCCGCGCAACTACTATCTTGTCATGACACGACTCAATGTAGGAAATGACAAACCTGTTGCGGTAAAAATAAATAACCAAAAATAAATAAGTGTGACATCACGTTAAACTAACAAATGTACAAATCTTTCTAAAACAAAAGCAACAATCAACCACTGTTCATTCCAAAACTAACATTATAGCAATTAAAATAAAAACTTAATACTATATTAACTATAAACACACATCCGAAATTCAGTCGCTTTCAAACAGACTATGATACACTGGTAAAACGTAAACATTCACCAAATTAAAGCTTTCGAGTATGAGGGAGGGATGGGGCTCAGAACTTTAGTTTAGGATTGAGTTCGTGCGCGCGGCCGCCCCAATCCAGCCGGTAGCTGCGAGTCCGCCACGAGATCTCGGGGCTGAGGAGCGCCGCGGCCAGCACGAACGGCGCGCAGCACTCGCTCCACACCCAGCCGAGTAAAAACTGCACTTTGGTGAACGGCGGCGAGCCGTTCTGAACTGACCGGAGCATCAGCCAGTCCGAGAGAAACCACACTAACACATGCACGAGGAAGAAGGGCAGCGGCTCGGCGCCGAACAGCTGGCCGGCCGCCCAAGCGGCGCCGGCGCCTAGCGGGATGCACTCGCTCAGCGGCTCCAGCATGGCCGTGGTGGGGATCATGGCGATCCGCAGGCGAGCCCAGCGCCGCAACCGCGCCTGCAGGGCGCCCACCGAGCGCGTGCCCGAGTTCTGCAGCGCCGGTAGCGAGCTCACGCGCATCTTCCAGCCGCGCGACGTGATGTCCTTCGCCATGAAGTAGTCCTCCGCCAGGTAGTCGGCGAAGGCACGCAGTCCGCCCGCCTCCTCCAGCGCACACCGCCGCACCATCGAGGACATGCCCACATGACAGTTGATGCCCATGAAGTCGGCGCTCATGTACATGCGCGCCTGTGCCGTCCCGAAGAACACCTTCTCGTAGACGGCCGCGAAGCCTTCCGCGTCGCACACGAACGGCATCTGGTGCACGATGGCGACGTCGTCCCTCATGTGCTGCACCATGTCCAGGAGGGAGTCGTCGCGCATTCGGATGCCCGCGTCACTGATCAGTACCAGCGGGTATTTTGCCGCCAAGTACGCCGGCTGCATGTTGTTGATCTTTGGGTTCACGCCAACACGAAGCCCGCCCGTAAACAAACGAGCGTCTATGTGTGGATGCTTGTGGATTAAACTGTTCACTAACATCACTGCAGGATCGTTCTCGTTCTCCACACAAAATAGCAACTCGTACGTAGGATAGTCCAGTGTGAAGAACGTTTCTAGGTTGGAGAACAGGTTGGGGTCCACCCCGGTGAGCGGTTTCATGATCGACACACCGGGGTACGGCTGCTCAGGCGGAGACCGGTCCACTGTCCGATGGAGTTTCCACTTTGAGTAAGAGTAAGCCATTACGTGAATTATAAACAGACACACCCACGCGATAATGAAAAATATGGCAAAACCATACACCGTATACACCATAGGCATCATAATTGTATCCTTACGCAGTTGTCGCGTTCGGGCCGCATAATATCGACTGGTTTCTTGTTGGAGACGTGCGTTATGACGCGATCATAACACTGAACTGAACATGCGATAAAAAAGTTTTAACGTGAAGAATGAACACTCCGTAAAATGATTCAACATTTTATATTATCACGTTATCTCGACGGTTTTATCATTTCGAACTTCGAACAGGTTTCAGCAATCAATTCCTATAACAAACGGCTGAGCCCCGCAGAGTCAAATCGAAAACCCTACCAAGACACGACAAACTTCAAGCATCACTGCTGCCAACATACTGGAGCAATAATTTTAGCGTTTAATTTTTCCTTTTAAGCTAGTTCACATTTTATTTTTGTAAAGTCTAAAATTTCATTACTTTTACTTTGTTTTCTCTTTCAACATGTTTGTTGTACGGATTCAAAACATGATACTCATAAATTATTTTATCCTCAAAAGCTACAACGACGAAAAGAATTGGATAGTTTTTATTTAAAAAATTGGAAACGAAACGTAATCTACTATTGATCTCCTTGGTGTTTGAAGGTGTTTTCACTGTAAGAGCGGAAGTCTACAGATCACGATTGGTATTTTGGTCTTAAAATAATTAATATAAATGCAAAATAATATTTAATTTTCTTTCTTTAACTGCTACAAAAAAAATGTGGCTCTTTTCTAAGAAGAAGATTAACAAAGCTAAATGGTTTTTATACGGACCATGAAAGAAAATGTTTGTAAAATTTGGCACTTGGAATAAACAGACCTAAACAGGAAATGATTACCAACTTACAAGTTTATGCCGTCAAATAAGAAAAATAGCGTCTTTTAAAATTGTTTCGCGGTAATTTGTGATAATTATTTTTTGTTTGAGATGGAATAGCTTCTTTTTCGCTATGGATATCGGGAAATTATTGAAAAACGTTCATAGCTTGAACGAATACATATCAACTACTCAAGATGCTTCAGAAAAATGTAAAAATTCAAGAGTTCAATTGAATATGTCGACTGTTCTTGCGCTGAAGAAAATACGTTCTCTGGAAATAGAGGTCTGTTCATTTACTTTACAAGAAAACAATTATACGTTTAATATTAAATCTATCGTAGTTTTTTACATTATATAAGAACCATAATGCTATTTTTCGTTTTATATCAGTATTTCAACAAATGTGAGGAAAATGGAATCGCCTGCCTGATTTTCGAGCGTATGTTATGTTTGCCACCCACTAAAACATGGGGCGTGTTGAGCAAGGAGTTAGTAAACCTGCTGCAATACTGGCTGGATGCTGTGAGGAAACATTTAGTTCGGCACAACTTACAATGGTGGAGTTTTTTGAAATTGTTGCTTAGATTTGTAAAGGTAAGGAGGGTACTTTCATTATTAACCTTAGATTATTTTTATTCGTTCTAAATAAAATGACTACCTTCCAAAATAATATTGGAAGTTTACTTTCCAATGTTTATATATTTTAAACGCACACTACATGACATAAAAATACCTTTTCTCATGAGGTTAGCCAGAAACTAGAGAATCACCAGCTAGAATCCATACATACATACACCTCTCACTTTGTGTTTGTTTTTTTTTTACGTGTAATAAAACTAACTAATACCAATCTTCACAGGAGATCCGTCAGAAAGACGTCTCACTCCCCAACATCCTCGTGGAACATACTGCCGAGTGTCTCCTAGACCTGGCCACTAACAGCCGACCCGATGCCTTTCAAAGGCATGAGATCCTCCACTGTTTCAACATGTTCTGCTCTGAGTCCAGCCGGGAGATCCGATTTGCTTTGAGGAACAAGTTTGGGCATTATTTGTAAGTGGTTAATTTTATATTTTAGTGAGAGAATATTTAATTTATTTAATGGTTTGGGGCAGGCGTGGCTAGAAATTGCACAAACCAGAGAGTTTTGAGGGAGATAGGGGAGGTTATTGCCCTGCAAAAAATAAAATTAAAATAAATATAATATCACATCTTCCGGATAAGTTATATTTAAATTATTTGGTATATCTATATATATATATCTATAAATATAAAAGAAAGTCGTGTTAGTTACTCCATTTATAACTCAAGAACGGCTGGACGGATTTAGCTGAAAATTGGTAGGGAGGTAGCTAAGAACCAGGAGAAGGACATAGGATACTTTTTTTTTTGTTTTTTTTTTTTAGGTAGGGTAGTAGGTAGGTAGGGTAGTAGGTAGGTAGGGTAGTAGGTAGGTAGGGTAGAGGTAGGTAGGGTAGTAGGTAGGTAGGGTAGTAGGTAGGTAGGGTAGTAGGTAGGTAGGGTAGTAGGTAGGTAGGGTAGTAGGTAGGGTAGTAGGTAGGTAGGGTAGTAGGTAGGGTAGTAGGTAGGTAGGGTAGTAGGTAGGGTAGTAGGTAGGGTAGTAGGTAGGGTAGTAGGTAGGGTAGTAGGTAGGGTAGTAGGTAGGGTAGTAGGTAGGGTAGTAGGTAGGGTAGTAGGTAGGGTAGTAGGTAGGGTAGTAGGTAGGGTAGTAGGTAGGGTAGTAAATAGGTAGGTAGGAAAAACGCATTGCAACGCATGCGCGGGTTCAGCTATATATATATATAAAAGAAAGTCGTGTTAGTTACACCATTTATAACTCAAGAACGGCTGGACGGATTTAGCTGAAAATTGGTAGGGAGGTAGCTAAGAACCAGGAGAAGGACATAGGATCCTTTTTTTTTAGGTAGATTAGTAGGTAGGTAGGTAGGGTAGTAGGTAGGTAGAGTAGTAGGTAGGGTAGTAGGTAGGTAGAGTAGGTAGGTAGGGTAGTAGGTAGGTAGAGTAGGTAGGTAGGGTAGTAGGTAGGGTAGTAGATAGGTAGGTAGGAAAAACGCATAGCAACGCATGCGCGGGTTCAGCTAGTGTTATAATAATTTAGTTTTAATGGATCATCGCTGACGGTGGTGAAATAAACCTTCTGGTCTATGTTGAAAAGTTAATGATCTAAAGCTGGTTTTAAGTTAATTCTGTTTTTGGATTACCTAATTTATATTTTTATCAGTCAATTCAATAATTAAAATGAAGTAAATTTTAGAAAATGAAAATAATTTTTACGTTATATGATTTTTCTTCACACTACAGTTTTGTACAGTGTTGTGTCCAAAATAAACGTTTTTAGATAAAATTTAAATCTTTTTTTATATTTTTTACAAAACAACCACTTTTCTCAGCATCAAACTATCCACCTACATGGCTTCCTGTGGCCACCTTCCAACCCAGTACAGCATCATGGAGACGCTGCTCCGCTGGCTGTTACCTCGTCAGGACAGGACCCTGAGGATCACATCCGCTGCCAAGTGGTTCCCCACCTCAATGTACGCTGAGAAAGATGTGGATATCTTCTTGGAGAGGTCTTGGGTTAATTTCTTTCAGGTTTGTATGATTTAATATGGTTAGATAAGAAATTATGATTTTGTGACTAGGCTTTTTTACCCGACTGCGGCAAAACCCAAAAGGAGGGTTATGTGTGTGACCTGTATGTATGTATGTACGTTTCTTTGTTCCCTCATATATTTTTTGTTTTGGGGCTCGGAAATCATCAAATAACCCCTCCCGCTCTTGGACAGAGCGAGTGTCAGACTTCTACTGACTAAAAATCACCCATATTCCTTCTTAGCCCTTGTGTCGGAGCCGCGTTAACCTTTCGACAAACCACAGCCCCGACGGGGTTGTAACTAGGCCTTAGCTGGCGATTTCAACTGCTGTGTTTTGCCCCATAAAGATTTTTTTGTTTCTGTTTTTGATATTTTCTCAGTCTGCATTGAAGAAATTCAGCAGTTATAACTTAATATTATGCTTGTGTTTCTGAAGGGGCGGGCAGAGTGAGTAGTGCCTTTGACAAATGTCAGGAAAAGAAACATATAGGTATGTGTGTGAAGAGAAACATAATATCACGCCTGTAATACCCAAAGGGTTCATCACAGGTGTACCTAATAATACACCCACATATCGTCAGTTATGTTTTTAAGTCCCATGGTAATAAGGCAAAGACTATTAATAAGGGGTGAGCCTGTTGCCAACAATCGGGCACGACTGACTCCGTGACTCTGTGTCTGAAATGTATAAAATGATCTGCGTGCCTACTCGACTCGTCATCATTTCAGCCAAAAGACGTCCACTGCTGGATATAGGCCTCCCCCAGGTGTCGCCACATTGACCGGTCCCGTGCGTCTCGCATCCAGCGGGTCCCCTCAACCTTCACCAGGCCATTGGTCCACCTAGTGGGAGGCCTTCCAACGCAACGTCTTCCGGTTTGCGGTCGCCACTCCAGAACTTTTCGGCCCCATCAGCCATCCGTTCTGCGAGCAATGTGCCCTACTCGACTATGATGATTAAAAACTATATTTTGTTCCAGGATGCAAGAGATTTCTTGAACGCACACAACCATAGGCATGATTTCATCACATCAGTTGAGTGCCGAAAGCTGACTGTCGGCAAACTTGTTATTATTTCGGTAAGTGATACCAATACGGAGGTATTTATTTATATGTTTATAGAATGGTCAGAGTATAGGCAGATGTGTGAACGTGGTCCGTGGACGAGAAATAGTACGTATTATGGATCGTAGCAGTTCACGTTCAGTGGTTTCTGCCAGTGGCGTAGCGTGCCATATATGAAAATTTGTTGGGGGCTCAAATGAAGAGACTTTCTTGACTTTTGTAATTTTGAAATGGAACTTCTAGCACGTTGGGCACATTTATGTGATATGATTTTTTCTCGGGAAGTACGGCCGGTTTAAGTGAGATTGTTGATAACGTTTCACGAATTTTTGCTTACACACATGCAGAGCCCTAGTACCCCAGGGGATAATGCCCCGTATCATTGATCATTGACTAGCTTTTGCCAGCGGCTTCGCCCGCGTGAAAATGACGATTTTCCATACAAACTTTCATCCCCTATTTAACTCCCTTAGGGGTTGAATTTCGAAAAATCCTTCCTTATTCCTTGTCTAAATTATAAAGGGAACCTCTGTGTAAAATTTCAGCTTTCTAGGTCCAAGGGTTTGGGCTGGGCGTTGATGAGTCAGTCAAGTCAGGACTTCTCTTTTTATTTATATAGATAGATAGAAGATACGGCCGATACGGCGGTAGCTATGCCCCTGATTTCTGCCGACCCCCGTAGGAAAAAGGCGAGAGTTTATGTATCTGCCATCTTATTGGGCCATCTTAACTTAATAGTTAGGTACTGGCCTTTTAAATTGCCTTCCAAGTAAGGGCAATTGACTACAATACTTAGCTACCATTAACTTTCAATAATTGTGTCAAAAATCAGGGTCAAAGTTCAGGGGTTAGTAACATTTTTGGCCCGAAGCCCGGCCATTGGTCTATTATTATTTTGTATGTCGAGGCTAAAGATCTTACAGGTACCTACTTGGTACCATACATCTAGGGCAATGGCCTCCGAGACTCGTAGGGCAATAATAGTCTAGGTTTCACCTAGACACTGTGGCGGCATAGCCAAGTAGCCGTCTACCATTTTTCCTACTCCTCCGCTATTCTTTTCTTTCGATTTCGATTAATTTTGTTGCGAGATCCAAGACAGTAAATCGTTTCTCTGGGACTTCGTCGAGCTTCATTGTCTCGGCGCTTTTCTTGTGGTCGCCACTGTTGATTCTGACTAACAGGAGTTACAGTGGTTTGGGAATAGTGTGGCAGGCTTATTCCCAAATAAAAAAAAACCGTCTACCATAACCTTACATTAGGTTATTTTATAAATTCATATCGCACTTATTTCATCACCGGTGCTCTCAAAACGGTGAACGAAAACTTCGTGAGGAAACCGGCATGTCTTAGAACCTAATATTCAAAGACATGTGACATTCTACCTACCTGCCAAGCTGCACTGGGCCCGCGTGGTGGATTATAGCCCATTCTCTCTTATAGGGAGGAGGCCTGTGTACCACCAGTGGGAACATTTTACATTATAGGCTTATTAAATGCTTATTAGTCCCACTGGTGCTGGTCTGCTCTGAAGCAAAATGTCGTAAGGGAAAAACAGCATGTCCTGGAACCATAAGTGTGAGATGTGACATCCAACATGCTCATTGGGATAGCATAATGGATTACGGCCCACTCCCTCTCACGGAGAAGAGCTATGTCCCAGCAGTGGGACTGTTAAACAGTGAATCTATTTTTATAAATGAAGAATACATGTGATAATATATACCTACCTACGGTTCTCACGACACAAACACGTTTTTTAATTTTTTATCTATTTGTTTATTCCGGCTATTCTAATCTTCGAAACGGCCGACCGATTTTGACGGGACTTTTTTGGACAGATTTTAGATTTACACACACAGGGTTTAGATTTTTTTGTTGATGTTATCAGGTAATTAGGGTTAAGTACGTGCAAAAAAAAATCGATCAATTGAAATGAATAACAAAATCCGATTTAAAAAAAGATGTAGGTACGTCGCTACCTAATGTATTTTTATAATAATTTGACGCTAACGAATGTCGCGGACAACAGCTACTATTACATAAAATCTTTTAAATTGTCTTCTATCCTCAGGGTACAGAGCGCCAAGAATCCTGGCTAGACATAAACCTGGTGACCGGCTGTGTGTCAGTGCTGCTAGACCCTCGCGTGCTGGAGAGCTTCGGCTCCAACAACCACAAGTCCTTCGAGACGCTGGTCGTCACCCATCAGAATACGCACAGCGCTAAGTTGCACAAGTAAGTCATGTTTAAGTAATTTGAACTGAGAGGGTCCCGTCGGGGCTGGGGGTTGTTCGCAAGAGATACCGCGGCCTCGACATAAAGCGCTAAGAAGGAACATGGGTGGTTTTTAGTCAGTAGAAGTCTGACACTCCCTTTCGCTCTGCCCAAGAGCGGAAGGGGTTATTTAATGATTTCCCACCCGCCTGCTTATAGGTGATTTCAATCGTTATTACTCAGTAAAACACATTTGTTACCTACTGTCGCGAATCCTATTTTATTTAACATACCTACAATCTGACACTGACCGGCAAATTGCAAAAAACTTAAGATTGAATTTCGCGGGCTACCTTGTCGCCTTCACCTGATGAGGGTTAACCGCTCCCCGTAGTTGCGTAGGTCTGACAACCAGTTTTGAACTACCATGGGTGACCTGGAAGTCTTTTAATAGACTCCGGAACTCTTGGCCGAAGCAAGGAAAACCTGTTCAGGTGTAGATTCACAGATGACTCTGCCCTGGAGAAGGGTCCCAGTGTAAATGTGGTGTTGCCACACAAACTATGACACTTGATATTGTATTCTGCCCATCATGTTACTTGCACTGCTTGAACATCACAGGAGCCACTAAATGGGCTGAATCAATAAATTAAATTGTTACCGACTTGTTACGGTTTTTCAGTCACGACGATGTTATTCCCATATCCCAAAGAGTATTAGGTAAAATTATAACTCTCTACGCAGTTTGCTGACCAATTTTTCGAATTGTTTCCTTTGCTTGACGTAAAGGCGTCTGTGAGAAATGTCGCGTAGGTACCTACTTTTGTGTACAGTGACGAGCACTATTCAAACCCGATTTTCTCGTAACACAACAGTTTCTACTATAAGATAAGAACTATTTCGTAGAAGTATAAGCTCGAAAATGCTATGTCTGTAACGATATAACATCACGCCTGTAATCCCCGAAGGGTAAGCGCTTGTTTACGGAGACGCGGGGCGTCGCGCGGCGCGTGCAGAAGGCTCGTCTCGTGGTTTTTTATTAATTTACTGAGAGACGATTCCACCGCAACAAACGCTGCATTTTAAACTAACGTGCGAAAATAGCTTCTCGTAAAATTGACGTTTGAAATCGTTAACTTTTTCATACATCGCCATGTGTTTGAATTAAAAACGCAGCACGCGCCGCGCGGCGCCCCGCCTGTACGTAAACATGCACTTAGGAAAGGTGTACCTAATAGTACACCCACATTTCGCCATTGCAGTTATGCTTAGGACCCATGTCATAGGGGCGAGCCTATTGCCATCAACTGGGCACAAATTCAGACTAGGTACGTGGCTAATACTGAGAAATTCCTAATAGAAATACACAACAACACCATGCCCGACGGGGAAGCATACCCAGGGAAGGCTCAGCAGTCGCGCTTGCGACCAAAAACTAAGAGAAAATCACTTTTAAAAGTTTGCTGCGAGTACTAATTGTGAATATTGTGACTGTATGTAGAAAGTTACATGATGAACATACTGATTTATCTTCATTTCATCATCATCATCCCAATTCATTTGGGGTCGGCGCAGCATGTCTTCTGTTCTGTCTCCTGCTGATATGGAGGGAAGAGAAAATTTTGTTTTTTCTACTCCTCCACTATTCTTTTTTTTTGATTAATTTCATTGCGGGATCCAAGACAGTTAAATCGTTTCTCTGGGACTTCGTCGAGCTTCATTGTCTCGGCGCTTTTCTTGTGGTCGCCACTGTTGATTCTGGCGCACAGCAGTTACAGTGGTTTGGGAATAGTGTAGCGAGCATATCTAAATAAAAAAAATACTTCTCTGTCTCTCGTCATCTCATGAGACATCTACTTTTTACCCGACTGCGGCGAAGCCCAAAAGGAGGGTTATGTGTTTGACGTGTATGTATGTATGTCCGTTTCTTTGTTCCCTCATAACTCCTAAACAGATGAAGGGATTTGAATGAAATATACGTCGTTAGATTCGTCTTGATGGCGCGAGTGTTATAGGCTACATTAAAATTAAAAAACAAAGAAAAATTGCGGATTTTGGGGGCCAAATCGTGGAGTTCAAAAAAAAAAAAAACCAATCCCATCGAGTAGGGTATCAAAATAAAGGGTTTTAAAAGGAGATTACAAAAATATGTAACACTTATAAGTTTAAAAGAAATTTAAATTGACAAATCATAAAAACAAGCACAAAAGTTAAATCGACATCTGTGAAGAATTTTACGCGACCAACGAAAGAACAAACACAAAAGAACTAAAAAGTTGAAAATAAAAAAAGTAGTTAAAAAAACTAAAAAACCCGACTGAAAAAACTGAAAAGCAAAAAACAAGCACATTTTAAATTAAACAAAACTTGGAAGCAGGCGGGGTTTATTTGAATATTAAATTATGAAATGAAAAAAATAGAACCCCGCCTGCTTCCAAGTTTTGTTTAATTTAAAATGTGCTTGTTTTTTGCTTTTCAGTTTTTTCAGTCGGGTTTTTTAGTTTTTTAACTACTTTTTTACCATATCATTCTTAAAGTTGTGTGGTAATCGATTTTCGTGGTATGGACATGTGACGCGAAGGATTGAAGAAAAAGTTCTGAGAAAAATGTTGAGTAAGAAAGTAGATCTAGATGGCTATAAAAGTAGAGGAAGGCTAAAGAAACGATGGATGGACTGTGTGAAGGATGATTATGGCTAGAAAAGAGGTAACTGCTGACATGAAGAGAAACAGAGAAGTATTGAAGAAGAGACATGTTGCGCTGACCCCAAATAAATTGGGATAATTAAGGGCAAGAGAATCAATGACGTATTATATCATTGAAGAGAATGATGATTCTTAACACAGTCCATCCATCGTTTCTTTGGCTCTTATACCAAATTACCAATCCAAATTCTTAACTGATTCACCGAACGGAAATGACTAAGTATATATAGGTACTAACTTTAGTGTGTTGTTGTTATTATCCTGTGCATTCCAAGTTTTAACCGCAATATTGATAAATTTATGATTCATAGTGCATAATTATAAACATATTTTTCCTATAACGGCTTATCTACCAATTTGGAGTTATCATAATTTTATCTGTCTATTTTGTTTTTATCTTAATATCGGTCTAAATATAAAATTTTGCCGCAGTATTTAGTTGGTGATTCATCGTGATAGTAAAAGGATCATATGTTTTTAGCATATATTATTGTCTTTGCATGCATATACTTAATCCAGCCCTTTGTTACATTCTATTTAGAGTTGACGCAACACGTTTTCTTATTCCATTCTCCCTGCCAGACGTCACGGCATCGTTTTGTTTACTCTTCTTTCTTTCATCTTGATTAGGGTTTATTCTCATTACAATGCACATCTATCTATATTATCTATATAAATAAAGAGAGAAGTCCTGACTGACTGACTGACTGATTGACTGACTCATCAACGCCCAGCCCAAACCCTTGGACCTAGAAAGCTGAAATTTTGCGCAGAGGTTCCCTTTATAACGTAGACAAGGAATAAGGAAGGATTTTTCGAAATTCAACCCCTAAGGGAGTTAAATAGGGGATGAAAGTTTGTATGGAAAATCGTCATTTTCACGCGGGCGAAGCCGCTGGTAAAAGCTAGTTATCTATATAAATAAAGAGAGAAGTCCTGACTGACTGACTGACTGATTGACTGACTCATCAACGCCCAGCCCAAACCCTTGGACCTAGAAAGCTGAAATTTTGCGCAGAGGTTCCCTTTATAACGTAGACAAGGAATAAGGAAGGATTTTTCGAAATTCAACCCCTAAGGGAGTTAAATAGGGGATGAAAGTTTGTATGGAAAATCGTCATTTTCACGCGGGCGAAGCCGCTGGTAAAAGCTAGTTATCTATATAAATAAAGAGAGAAGTCCTGACTGACTGACTGACTGACTGATTGACTGACTGACTGACTCATCAACGCCCAGCCCAAACCCTTGGACCTAGAAAGCTGAAATTTTGCACAGAGGTTCCCTTTATAATTTAGACAAGGAATAAGGAAGGATTTTCCGAAATTCAACCCCTAAGGGTGTTAAATAGGGGATGAAAGTTTGTATGGAAAGTCGTTTTTTTTCACGCGGGCGAAGCCGCTGGCAAAAGCTAGTAGGTACATAAGTACTGTAAATAAATAAAAATGATCTGTCTGCAATTTCAAAATAAGAGCTCTAAACTGAATACATATGAAAGAAGTATATTGGTAGGTACTGTACTAATAACAAAAAAAAACAATTGTTAAATTTTTTGTCTGTCAGTCGGTCTGTTGGTCTATTTGTTCCGGATAATCTCCGAAACGGCTGGACCGATTTTGGCAGGGTTTTTACTGTTAGATAGGTGATGTTATAAGAAATCGGTAACTTAGGAAGAGTATAATTTTATTTAGGAAAAAGATTAGTGTTCCGTGAAAAAAATAAAACCCATAAGAAATCAAAGTAGGTAATATTTTTATAGCAACAACTAGTGTATGCATTATTCTCTGTTATTGTTGTGGAAAAATAATATGAATGAACCACTTGACTTATGAAACAAAAATCCATAAAGATAAACTAATCAGCCTATGTATTATCAGAGATAAACAATATTGTATTAGGTATATTCAACCGACGCAGAAGGCATAGTTATGTATGGAGTTTCGATAGAATAAAGAGTGTAAATCGACTCTCAAACCTTCTTGTTAGAATGTAAAATTAATTTATTCCTTTGTGTGGTAGGTATACCTAGCTACCACAAAAATTTAATGACTTTCAAAAATACACTAACCGTCATAAATAACTTTTTTTCGGAAGTCGGTGGCAAAAAAGTCAACGAAGCAAAGAAATTCATCGACTTCTGAAAGTAAAGATTTTGTTATCATTATCACTGACATGACGTGCGTACTGTACTAATGAAAATTGAATGTGACAATCGATCTATAGTAATAGACGATTTGTACGAAACCCGTGATCATTTCGTGGAAAAACAACTTTAAACTGCATGCATCATCAATTCATCATACCTACTTTGTACTTACTAGTAAGAAGAACCCAATGACTCATCTACGTATAGAATGTCACCTCTGCTTTTCATGTCTCAAACAAAGTTGTCTTATATTTTAATATCAATTATTATATATCAATAAATGATGATTATTTATTATTATGTTTATCTATTTTATTAGATTGAATGTCTTTATTATCCTAATCGTAAATATTGTAAATACGAAAGGAATTCTGTTTCTTTGTTTGTTACCTTTTCACCTAAATCACTGAACCGCTCATCCACAAATTTTGCAACGATGTCAGTTGTCAAGCCTCCCACTAGGTGGACCGATGACCTGGTCAAGGTTGCGGGGACCCGCTGAATGAGAGACGCACGGGACCGGTCAATGTGGCGACACCTGGGGAGGCCTATGTCCAGCAGTCTTTAGGCTGAAAATAATGGTGATGATAATGTCAGTTGTTAGATGTTCAGAAACGGATATATAGGGTACCTACATATCATCCCGAAAAATTACGTACCTACGTTTTTTTGCAATTTTTGTAATTTGCAGGTCAGGTTTTATGTTGATTAAAAATAATTTCTTTCAAAATGTATGGGGAAATACGGTTAATAGCTTATTGTACAGTCGAACAAGCTAAAAGTATACAGGCAGCTAACTTGCATTTACTTTTAAGATTATACAGATAGGTACATTCGGTTAATACGAAATGGTTTATAAAACAAAATTACAATCAATATTTTAAGTGTAGGTCCTAGAATTATAAAGAACTAGCTTATGCCAGCGGCCTCGCCTGCGTGAAAATGACGATTTTCCATTCAAACTTTCATCCCCTATTTAACTCCCTTAGGGGTTGAATTTCAACAAATCCTTCCTTATTCCTTGTCTACATTATAAAGGGAACCTCTGTGCAAAATTTCAGCTTTCTAGGTCCAAGGGTTTGGGCTGAGCGTTGATGAGTCAGTCAGTCAGTCAGGACTTCTCTTTTTATTTATATAGATATATAGATATATAGATTATCCAGTAAATAAACATTTGTTATTACCGCGAATGCCATTTTATTTAATACGTCTTGACACTGACCGGGAAAATGCAAAAACGTAAGAAAATTCAAACGCGGGCTACCTTGTCGCCTTCACCTTAACGTGCTTTCCGAGGCACGGAGGAACTCCTATTTTGTACTTAATCTTCCCTATTCTGCAACATCCAGGGACTCACTACAGCTGCTCCTATCAATCCGCACGGTTTCCCCCCCGCAAGTGTTGCCCTCCTGTCTCAGCCTGGGCGATGACGTCGGCTGTGACGTCAACGCCGTCGTTACGACGCGGTGTGACGTCAAACGGCTCGATCATGCGCTCAGGACGATTTTTGGCGATAAGTATGAGGTAAGCTGTGATACATAGTACTTAGGTACTAATAATTTATTTATTTGCTAACTTAGGTACACGAGAAATATAGGTAGATCTTAGGTTAGTTAAACGGGATAGGTACTATGTTGTGTAATTTTAAATAAATTGGTAGTGTTATGTAATAGTAATTCGAAGATTTAAATATTCGTCAACATTTATCGATTAAAAATTATTTTGTTCGACTTTTTTATGTCATAAGGAATTTTATTGTAGGTAAATACATGGAACCATCGTCAAAACACTTCTTTTTGCTAATGCAGTTTTATTAACAGTAGATGTTACAACAATACTTAAAAGGATCATGTTTTTTTTAGTTGTTATTGGATCTGGACAAAGAATTGGAGCAGTCACCGCTTGTAAGAACTGAAAATGCGAACCATAATAAAGATTCGGTAAGTTAGAACTTCTTTAAAAACACTTTCATTCTCCGAGCCTTAGCCTATAAATCCTGTATTGTCCTGTATGGAGTGGCGGACTCCAAATAAATTGGAATACTTGTCTTCCCTATTACTTTGTCACCTATTATCATTCTCGCATTTTATCATTCTTTCATTTTTCAACGTCTGAAAAAATATTTTTTTATGAGAATATGATTTTAAATTTTATTTTTGGTGCCAAGAGGGTAATAATAGTAGATATTAGTACTTAGTTATCTACTACAAGGAAGTTTTGGTAGGTAATTGACTGACAATCACGAGGATACACTGGCAAACATTTGTGAAAATAAATGATAAAATAATGTTAGGTACGTGAAATTGTAAAGGAAAAACAAGACTGGGCTTTTCCGATATTATGACCTCGATCCCTGATACATTGATACCGATTGCACAAGTCATAACTGTTATATAATAAGCTGTCAATATTATATTATTATTTTTTACAAATGTAGGGTAGATGAATATTTTCAAGAATTAAAATGTTTTTAGGACGAAGATCCGAGGTTTTCTCACCCAGTAGAAGTGAAACGACGTAAACATTCAGGTTAGTTCATTATTTTTTATTTGATGAAGTTAAGGTTTTTGCTGAATTACCTACCTACAGTGCGATCAAATTATCTTGGCAGCTCTGAACATAGGCTTTGCGAAATTTTACGCATATAAACTTGTGAATAAAACTGTTATTGCCAGATAAACCAATACTTAAACGATCAGAAAATATCTAATTTAAACAGTGAGAAATACAAATAAATATCATAACACTTTTATACATTCGTTGTAACAAAATGACCTGCACGAAGTTCGGAGCTGCCAAGATAATTTGATCGTACTGTACCTGTTGTGAATTTTGAGTGAGTAATTGTGCTTTACTAACTTTACTTTTAACTGAACTTACACTAAAACCTTGAACCATTCCTTGAACCTATAATTTCAAACAGTTGTTATTGAATGCAAATGAAAGTGTATACCTACGGTTCTTGCTCGGAACGGCTGGACTGATTTTGAAGGGCCTTTCACTGGCAGATAGAAAATGAATTAGGATTCCGTGCAAAAAAAAACGAATTGTTAACAAAATCCGATTCTAATATGGATTTGTATAATGATTTCGCGCGGACGAATATCGCGGGAAACAATTCGTTACAAATAAAATCAGGACATCACGCCTCTAATCCCTGAAGGGTTGGGCAGAGGTCAAATCCATACGAATTTTGAAGCCGGGAAATGGCTTCAAAATTGGTATTGTTTTTCATTTCGAATAGATTTATTGGATTCAAGCAACTAAGCATTATTTTACCTTATTGGTTAATAAAATAGCATGAAAGTAGCTAAGGTACTGCATCGTTGGTCTAATGGTCGCTAGCCACTGCCGAGAATGAGGTCCTGGGTCCGATTCCCAGGTCGGGTAAAGTGCTATTAGGGTTTCCCATCAGGAATTTCTCAGTAGCAGCCACTGAGTTTGAATTTGTGCCTGGTTGATGGCAAATAGAGTATAGACTCGCATCGCTTCATATTATTATAACGGTCGAAATGTGTACCTATGTTCTATTGGTATACCTCTACCTATTCCCTTCGCGGATTACAGGCGTGATGTTATGTTATATGAATGCAGGTTACATAGTGAAGCCACGTCAGCCCCTCTCGTGCATGTCGCCGTCTACAGCGTCGACCAGCTCTTTGGCACAGGTAAGTTTAGTTGTTTATTTTTATGAAAGGTAGCATGTGACTAAAAAAAGTGATAGATATAGGTAAATATTGATGGATGGAGAGGGAGAGGATGGCCAAAGAAAAGATGGATGGATTAAATTGTGTGAAGAATGATATGAAAGAGAAAGGAGTAAATGCCATATGAAAGAAAAAAAATAAAGAAAGAAAACATATTTATTTAGTACATGCCACAAGTGCACACAACAAACAATAAAAAAATAAAAAACAAATAGAAAAAAATAACAAAACAAGTTCAGCAAACTGCCGAGCAGCTAGTGCCCGACGCTGGTTTTCAACTGGCCCTGAGATATGGGAAGAATGGATGAAGTAAACGCGTTGTGTCGACCGCAAATAGAACGGGAAGGGTAGGAAGGTATTAGCTTCACAGCTGACAGTTTGTTAACTTAATCAAACAATACGCATAAAATATACATACACAAAAAAATTATAATAAGATAGCCGAGCGTAACTCTAATTGATTTGCAATTGATTGTAAGAGCGGCCTATTTCCATCAGTGGGTCATTCCGGGCTGAAATGATGATGATGAAAATTCTGTGTGTGTGGGTTGTGTGTCTATTTGGAATAATGCTATCTTACTGTATTGTAAATGAAACTCCTCTTTTAATTTATTATTTCCTGCTAATCAATGAAATCTCAACACTAAATCATAATTTGACATACATTCCTTTCAGCTTCACGAAAAACTAGCAGCATTACCTCGATACCGTTACGATAAAGAACCTATAGGCGTTTGCGCTCTCCCCGAACTATCCATAGTCACCGAACTCAGTGAGGTAGACGACAGACAAAGTCTCAACACCACACTTAAATTTAAACCTTACGGCGTTTGCTATAAAAACCAGAATAGGCTAGAGCTTGAGACCAGGAAATCTCAAAGCGATCCGGAATCTTCTAGAAAGACTAGAGGTAGAAGGCTTTCGCCTATTGTTAATGAAGATACAACCAGTTGTTTGCTAGTTGCTACGATTGGGTCAGCTGATGATTCAGTTATAAATGATACTGTGGAAAGGCTTTCTAAAAATAAAGATTATACTACAGACAATATAGTTGATTTGTTAGTCCAAGAGGCTTTACAAGCAAAAGATGATAAAGAAAAATCTGACAGCGGAATAAACACAGGAGAAAAGAAATCTCAAGATAATAGTGAGACAATAGATAATACACCGGAAATAGATAAAATAAAATTAAGTAAAGTCCCAAAAAAACCTAAAGTAATTTCATCAACTGATGATGAGTCGAATACAGAGGCTGTTAATGAAACACCGTCTTTCGTGAGTACGCGAAGGAAGACTAGAAAAGAACTAAAAGATCCAGTTCCAAAGAATGCTATTGATGAACAAACTGTTGAAGAATTTTTCTCCCAGCATATCGCTGAATCCAAAACTAGAGAAATTGTCGTAAGTCCAACATTAGCTAAGAAAATCAACGAAACCAGTTCAGAAACCAGCGATAATTTTGGTGAAAACCTAAATTTGAATGGAGAAGATTTAGAAGAGGATCTTGTACCTTACGATTTCAACAATTTCGAAGTTTTGGAATGTCTAAACAGCATTGTAGATAAAGTATGCGACGACTTTGATAAATATTTGAATAAAGCAGACGAGATAACCGCTGACCCTAACGACAGTATCGAAGATAACATTCCTTTAAAGGATATCATAAATACTATCCACGATATTGAGTCCAAAAAAGCTGAAACTGCAAAGAAATCGAAAGGGAAAAAGAAAATTAAATTGAAATATAAGATTAAAACTCCTAAAAAGGCTAAAGCTCGTGCGACTAAAAAGAATAACAAACTTGTTTTAGAGTCTGTATCTAAAATGTCAACTATACTGGAAGATAGGGGTCTAGAAAGCGCCGCTGAGAGCGTTGAAGATAACTTCCAACCAGCAACTAAGGTACCAGAAGAGAAAATAGAAAAGGCTAAAATAGAATCACCTCCCATTGATGCGGGAGATTCAAAAACACCTCTAACGCGGCGTAAACGTAAACTTTACTCACCAAAAGACGAAGAAATGACTAGAGAATCTCCAAAGCCACCGAAAAATGACGCATCCCAGCGCATCGAAACACCCGAGCCAGAACATGATACTATACTTTCGGAAATAATACCAATAAAAAAGACTCCAGAATCCAAAGCCACTTGCTACAAAGATATAGAGAAAGATCGACAAAGGATCCGAATACCACGTACAAGGAAATCAAAGATTCCCGCACCCCCGTCGCCTAGAACTAAAAAATTAAACGATATATTCGATAAAGTTAAAAATTCAGCAAACAGCGAAAAAGTTATATTAGCTGAAAATAACTTTGAAGCTGACGTTTATAACTTTACGAGTGACAGTGAAGATGATTTCAAGGTTAAAAAGATAGAATTATCGAAAAGAAATAGTACGACTACTTTAGCTAGTATTGATTCCGCAGTTTCTAAGCGCGGTCGAACCCTTAAGAAAATTAATTACACCGATAATAAGTCTTCAGATGAAAGCAATGCGATCAAACGTAAACCTACTAGAAAACCTAGAACTAAGAAAAAAGTGAACGTTGAACAAGATGAACTGGTTGATGAACGAATGAGACAGCCAAAAGATGTGTTCAATACTTCCATAGTAGTTGAAAGTACTAAGAACATAGTAACCGAACCTGATTTAGTTCTAGTAACAGCTCCTGAAATGGAAATCATTGAAAGTAACGATAAACAAGATACCAATCAGAAAAAGAAAGGAAAGAAGATTAAAGTAGAAAAATCTGAGTCCAAACGGCCAAAAAGAGCACTTAGCAAGGCTGTAGTTGAAAAAGTGATCAATTTTGATGAAGATAGAACAGAAAGTCCTTTACCAGGACTCTTAGTTGAACCAGTTACGATCATCAAAGATGATATTAACGATATATCAGCGACCATGGTTGATAAATTCAGAAAAATATATCAGGAAGGCCCTGATAATTATATTAACGAATCTAATACTACACAGAATTTACTCTCAGATGTTGAAAAGATAAACAATTCTAGTCTACCAAATGTTGATATTACTGAAGATTTTATACAGATTGAAGACCTGCAGAGCAAATACGAACCGAAACCTGCAGAAAAAAGTGTTAAAAACAAAAAATCTAATAGCTTAATACTAAAAAATACCACGAGAAAGATATCTCCGAAAAAGATTATTAAAGAAAACATAGAAGTTATAAGTATACTTGAGGCAACTGATGTTAAATCTGAGGAATCTATAGCAACGATTGGAATAACTGGACACGGTGAAGTACAGGAAGCACCGCCTAGTCAGGAGTTAATATATGAAAAACTGGAACCACGCAGCTTAGAGTTTGAAGATCTAAGCCATTCTATGAAAGATTATTTCGATAAGTTAACGAATCAAATGGATAACTCTAATAATCGAGAATCCAGTGGTTCCAATGGTGACAATGCATGTAAAGTCAGCTCTAAAGCCAATAGTATACGATCTAATTCTCCAGTAGTGTCTGTAAAAAGGTTGTCTTATGAAGATATAAGTAGATGGTTACCTTCAAGACGTAATTCCAATTCAGAGGAATCTTACGTTAGCGCAAAGTCGGGAGAAAACCGAAACAACAAAGAAAATGTCACCGAAGTAGTAGTTAGTCCTAAAATATCGGAAACAAAACCCGATGATAAAGACTCTGACGTTTCTGAAATTAATAGTAAAATACGAAAATCTTTGACACTGATTTTCCAAAGTTCACAACCTGCTAAAATTAATAACAGCGGCGAAACCAAAGAGGATTCTAAATCGGAAATCGACGATGAATCTTTAAAAGAACTTATAGACAAACAAAAAGTTATGCTCAAAATTGTAGAAGCTAAGAAAAGGGCTAAATCTGCAGAAAAGACAAAAGTTGTAGAACCTAAGAAAAGGGCCAAATCTGCAGAAAAGATAAAAGTTGTAGAACCAAAGAAAAGGGTAAAATCTCCAGAAAAGACAACGAAAGAGGCAGGGACTCAACGAAAATCTCTCATTTCACCGATACAACTGTTTGAAGAACTAATATCAAATGCAGAAAAACAGTCAGAAACTTCTTTGTCAGATGACGAAGAATATATGAAGGACATAATACATACACTATCTAAGAAGAACGCTGAAACTCTTCCAAAATCCAAAACTACTCAAGATAAGCCTCCACTGAAAATAATTAAGAACAAAACAGTGACAAGAACACTGAGTTCAGCTTCAAGTCATTCTAAGATAAGTACGTCAACGAAAATAGAAGATTCCGGAAGGATTTTGAAAAGGACGTCGATAGAAGAAAGGTTGGATTGTAAAAAGAGGAAAGTTGAGGTGAATAATAATGAGGAGTTGTTGTCGAGTGGAGTGACTGTGTCCAGTGTTGATGACTGGTTCAAGAGGATGGAGCCGAGGAGTAGCAGAAGTGAGTTTTTTATTTTATTTTATTCACTCTTCTCTTACTGAGTTGTGGAGGAAAGATTGGCAGACGCTTCGTGTATATATATAATAGATGCTCAGCTGCATCCGTTGAGACTGGCAGCCGAAAAGGCTAGGCGAAGATACGAGGCATCCTCATTTCCTTTTAATCAGAGAGGATTCTTGAGATCTTGAACAAGGGTGGACAAATCCTGCCTTTAGACTTGATGCTGACGTTACTGGTCCCGCCAATTTTGGTAGTGACAAGGCTTAGTAAAGTCCGTTGTCCATCAGGCAATGATTTTTGACTGAGATAATAATGATATTTACATTTAAGTACCAGCAACCTGCGTTGATGAAGCTCAATGTTTTTCGTTTCTTTTTTTAGCTGAAGCAATTAACGCGTCGACTAGACACGTTATGCAAGAAGTAATGGAGAAATTGGATACTACGCTCGTTGAAATAAAGAGGAATACTAGTAAAAAGTGAGTGCCTACCTATATAATCATCATCTTCTTGCCCTTGTCCTACTTACGTTACTTGGGGTCAGCGCAATACGTTTTCTCTTCCAATCTCCCCCTGTCAACCGTCATACTATCATTTTCTTAAATATCATTACTCACAATACTCATACAATCCATCCGCATGGCCGGTATGTCTTAGAACCAAAAAATTCGAAGACATGTGACATCTGCCAACCCGCGTGGTGGATTATAGCCCATCCCTCTCCTAGAGAGGAGGCCTGAGTCCCTGCAGTGGGAACATTATAGGCTGATGATGATGACACAATCCATCCATTTCTTTGTTCTTCCTCTTCCTCTCCTACAAGCGTTGTTAGTTAGTTTTAATGTCGAGAATGCTTGGGTTAACAGCTTCGTGAAGAGTTCTTTTACACCTAGATCATCATTATCTTGGCCTTATCTCAATTCATTTGGGGTTGGAGCAGCATTTATCTTCTTCTTCCAAACTTCTCTATTAGGTACACGTCATCTCATCAGACACTTCCTTTCTTGGCGTATCATTCTTTACACAGTTCACCCATCGTTTCTTTGGTTCGTTTATAACTTGTATAGGTGTTATAATCACTACATACTTCTATTCTATTTTTGTTTAAGTATTGGCAATTAAAGCCGATGTCGACTATTCTGCTAATGTCCAGTAAGTTGGAAAAACAAGTCTTATTATAAAACAAAGTCCTCCGCCGCGTCTGTCTGTCCACGATAAACACAAAAACTACTGCACCTATTTTCATGCTGTTTTCACCAATGATTAGAGTGGATATCAGGGAAAGTTTAACTATTTAATTTGACCGACATCCACGCGGGCGAAGCCACGGGCATCAGCTAGTGTTACATATTTTTCAATATTCCAGATTCGTGCATTTATTCGTAGACGCTCAGAAGCATTTGAGTGAGTTGAAAGAGAAACGCCACGACATGTACTGTGAGGTGGCGACCGATATATTGAGCGAAGTCGTGAAGGTCATGGACAGTAAGTTCGATGGTCTAACCAAGAGGTGAGCAAATGCTTTGTAATTATGACTAGTAGTTGGACAGTGATGGGCTCCTGACTTCATGATAACTTTAGCTCCAGGTTGATCTTTAGGATAAGCCGCACTTGTCTAGGTTGGTGTGTGGATGGGTGACTGCTCATTACTTACCGAGTTTCCTCCGTGCCTCGGAAAGTACGTTAAGCTGTTGGTCGCGGCTGCCAATTAAATAGATCTTTGCGGGTCGTTACTGGTAGATGAGGTAGACAGTGACCTGAAAGTCTGACAACCAGTTTTACCAAAGGGTATCGTATTACCCGATAACTGGGCTGTGAAGATCAGCTAGGCAATCGCTCCATGTTAAATACTGGTATTCAGCTGCATCGGGTAACGGGTTAGGCTGGAAGCCGACCCTAAGGGCTCGTTTACGGAGACGCGGGGCGTCGCGCGGCGCGTGCAAAAGGCTCGTCTCGTGCTTTTTTATTAATTTACTGAGAGACGGGTCCACCGCAACAAACGCTGCATTTTAATCAACGAGCGAAAAATCGCTTCTCGTAAAATAGACGTTAGAAATCGTTAACGTTTTCATACATCACCATTTGGCAGCACGTGCCGCGCGACGCATGCACATACATAGTTGGGAAGTGACTTACCATTACCTCGTAACGGGTCTGTGAAGATCAGGGCCCCGAGTCTGCTATTCAATAGTGTCAGAATGGTCTATCATTGATCTCATAATTGTTAATTTTGACAAGTAGACGACAAGCCAAAAAGTATCTAAAGTCGACAGACTTAAAGTACTTTTTGGCTTGTCATCAATCAACAATTATGAGATCAATGATAGACCATTCTGACACTATTGAATAGCAGACTCGGGGCCCAGACAGGCAGACGGTCCATGTCAATACTGATATTCAGCTGCATTCGGTAAGACTGAAAGTCGAAGCCAACATATCGCGGGCTTCACGAAAGG
Source organism: Diarsia dahlii (assembly GCA_949775195.1). Lineage (NCBI taxonomy): Eukaryota > Metazoa > Arthropoda > Insecta > Lepidoptera > Noctuidae > Diarsia > Diarsia dahlii. Next base: position 12,700,375 of record OX459203.1, on the reverse strand, counting down.
CTAGGTAGATGGTGAGATCCAGAACAACTGCTGTGGCTCGACTGGCTCATTTCGTTATTGCTTAATGGTGTGATTTGGCGTCAACATTAGTCTTCAAAACACAGTGTAGTCACTCCATTAGGTACCTAGGAGTACAGCCAAATTTTATTCGACGAAACACGACAACAAACGTAAAACAAAATCATAACCCTCCTTTGGCTTTGCCGTAGTCGGGTAATTAGCATTGACGATGTTTTTATCGCAGTCTTTTACGTTTCATTGACTGCCATAAGCCCGGTAATGCCCGGTATCCACTAAAGCGGAGACGAACAGAGCGGAGAGATATGCCAAATTCGACCAATCACAGGAAGGGCAAAAGACCAGGGGCCGTATTTTTGAATCAATAGAATTCCAAATCGTGTAAGAAATCGCAGAATTCATCACGTCATTTCCGTCATTTCTACTGGTAGAATATCGGAAACGAGTGGGTCGGACCACTCGTTGCAAAATTCACGGGTATGAATATTCAAAAATAGCGATTTCGTACGGATTCGCATACGAATTCTGCTATTTCGTACACGATTTGAAATTCTATTGATTCAAAAATACGGCCCCTGATGTAAATTTTAACTAATGTGATTGGCCGATTCCCGCAGTCTGGCCGGAAGTTTTGAGGTTTACAGCCATACTATTTTCTCCTACATACATAGATTACATATAGATACCTACGTTTGGTTTAACAGGCTTTTTGTTTTTTTCTGGCGTTTATCTGGCTAGCTTCTGCATAACCGGACAATCCAGTGGGTGTCTTGAGTGTAGGGCCTCCAGCAAGGCAAAAGTATAAAACTAACTGACAGTGCGCTAAGGGCACCCCAGCCGGAGTACGATCCTCGACTTAGGGCGATATTGGAGAGGGCAGTAAAGGGACTGGCTGAATCTGAGTGTGGCATTAAGATCATTATTTAGGTGTTGATTTAAAACCACTTCCTTAGCATCGTGGGCTTGGCACTTTTGAAGTAGGTAAGGGTCGTAAATTTTGGTCATTGGCTTTTATGTTGCGGTCCGCGGTAGTTATCACATCTAGGTAACACGTCTTTGTGGTCCTCATAAGAAAAGATTAGAAGCCAGCCCGTGTGGCTGAGTCTGTAGTTCTAAACCAGCACCTAAATAATGATATCACACAACTTTGATTTTGATTTTTGACCTGAGTGGAGGCACTCAAAACACTCAAGACACTCAAAGGAAACTCCGGTAAAGCAGTCGACAACGACAACCTCCTTGGTTGAACTGAGAGACGCCATTCCTAAAAAAAAAAAAAACGATAATCTGAATGCTCATTTCCTTCTCCAGATTACAAGAATTAGACGATGACTTCATGTATGAGCTGAAGAAGCGTTCGGTAGACCTGATCAGAGAGGACTGCCAGCATACGAAGGCTATGGTGCGGATTTTGAAGGAAGATGTGCAGACCGTGCTTGACCATTTGGAGCGGCAGGGTACTCTGTGAGGTGCAGGTGGATATACCCGGGAGTTTATTAGTATCGTAAAACTGATACTGGTTGATAGACCAGGAAAGAACATTTCGGACCATATTTTTTTTATTAAAATCCACTTTGAAAACGACGGCTTTTATCGCACAATGGATTATTATCAACGCTTGGCTCAAAACCAAGACTTTTAAGATAAAAATTGCCTTTGCAAACGAAGGCTAAGACAGTTTAAAATGTTTTGCGCGAGGCAATATGCGACTTATAAGTTGCGTTGCACACACAACACAGCAACGCATTTTGTTCGGCTAAACATACTTAGCGGAAAAAGTATGATATTATTAATTTTCGGCTTTTCATCTCGGGTCAGGTCAGGTTAGTATTGAAGATACTAATGAACTCGTGTGCAAACTACTACCTACCTACCTTATAAGTTGAACCTGTTGTGAAATAAGTATCAGTAGCGCAACTGATACTGTATTTAGTGTAAAAATGTCTATAATACGTTTTTTTTTGTTGTTATATCAATTTAATGTTCTTTAAACTTATGATTATCGTTACGTGGCTGATTTATATTAGTGTGCAGTCTGCTTTATATGTCGAAAAAGTTATTTGGTATACACGCAGAAATATTTTTGAGAGACGACTGACAGATACCGAGAAATCTTAAAAGTAAATGCAAGTTAGTGGCCTATATACCAAATAGCTTATTCGAATGTACAATTAGTTAATTTTATCAAATGTTTAATTCTGTCAATGTTATGATGTTTAATGCCAATGGTGATTGTTAAATTTTCTTTTTTACTTATTTTTAAGAAATTCATATCAAATAAGGTATGCAGTTTTTAGTTAAAGTTTTCTAGTAAATAATAAAAAGAAATATCTGTTTTTATTTCACATGTTTTATTTAATAACTTATGTAGATATAAACCTAAATAACAACCAACTGATTATCACTTTAAACATTCATGACATTTTTCATTTTAAGATTGATTTTTCCTATGATTAATTTAGACAGTATTCAGTAACCAGCAATACTTGATCCCTATTACAAAGAATAATAGAAAAACAAAGGGATCAGGTATAAAAAAAAAAAAAAAAAAAAATATACTAGCTAACCAAAAATATTACATCATTTGGTAGACCGTAGAATGCCACTCACCCAACTACTAAAGAGCCTCAAAGTCCACCTTTCAAATTGTCTAAACTTTTGCGAAAGTAAAAACGTCCATTTATTAATTATTCACTAAGGACCTGTTTCACCACCAGGGTGGGAAATCATCAAACGACTTCTCCCGGAACTAAACACCACCCATGTTCCTTCTTAGCCCTTTGTGTCGAGGCCACGGTATCTCTTTCGAACAACCCGCAGTATCCAATATTGTTGGATAATCTAACTGACGGATTAAACAGTTTTTTTTTTGTTTTTTTGCCAGAAAACATTCCTATTACATGGCAGCAGTGGACGTCTTTTGGCTGAAATGATAATGATCCCTATTAGTAATAACAAATACACCATAACTATTATGTTATCTTGTCTGCACTATAATATTCACATGTCACTTCACATCACATTCTCATCGGAGTCAGATTCGGAGCTGAGTGCGAGGGACTCCGCGCTGTAGTGTTGGTACTAGGAGTCTTCCTGTGACGTGGCTACTTGCGCCAGGAACACCTGCTGCTGGGGCTGGTGCTGACCTTGGGATTGGACCTGGGGAATAATGGGTTTAGATCAGTTTTTGGGTGATTAACTAGTGGGTTGGTTGATTGTGAGTGGTTATCGCAGCCTTTGGGTAATTCACTAAAAAAAATATTAATATGATAAAACAAATTTAGAGTATTTTTCGATAATCTAACAGACGGACTAATCACTAGTTAATTAGATTTCTTTGGTAAAATATTATTCTATTCTTTACCTACTAGTATAAATGCAAAAGTTTGTCATGTATGGATTTTTGGGGGGTATGAGGAACAGGGTGTAAAGTTCCTCATCCCCCGTTGAAAAGGGAGGATCCTCCGACCGGACGGGTGTTGTGTCCGGCGGGCTAACTGCCCGACAGTTGTAAGTCGGGAACTCCTATATAGGATTATGTCGCGGATAATGTTGATAGCGCGATGTAGGAACTTCTGTCGATCGTTTGTTAGTACGCAGGTGTTGCGATAGATGTCGCTAGTCGCCACATCACTCCCCGTCGAGACCGGAGGTCGAAAGCAGGTTAAGGGTAAACAAGCCAACGGCACGAACTAGTTGGTGGGCGGGGCTAAAATGCATGCTATTTCATCCGACATCACAAGCGAAATGCATAGAGCGAAAGAGACACAACTAAAACGGGCGCGCGAAATTTTCTATGCAGACCTTTGGTATATTTGGTTTCATGAAAAATCTGTTGAATGTATCTGTTCAAAATCAAATTATTTAAATTTTTTAATAACTAATCTATGTCAGTATGGTTTCACTTTTTTCTTTTTCATACTATATACGTTACTTATTTACGCCCAAAGATGAGTTAAAATCAGTGCTAAAATATGAAAGTTTTGACGTTCATAACTTCCAAATCAATATTTTTTTTCCAATTCTGCTTCCATACAGACCTAGATAATGATAAGACCAGTAGATAAAATTTTTAATTTTGAACCTACACCGTCAAACAGAGGAGTAATCACCTTCATAAGTTTGTATGGAAGAATGACTGGCTTGTTCAACCTTAAGTCTTGGCGCTTGTCAGCCAGTGGATAATGAAAGTAAACATTTGAAGAATGACGTAGTGATAGAATTTCAACAACGTTATGTTACCTGTATAATCTGTGGCGATTGTTGAGACTGCGCCTGTATGATGATGGGCTGGTTCGGGTTGTTCTGTACTTGCAACCGGATCATGTTCAACTGCGCTTGGGTTAGCTGGATCTGAAATCACAAACATCAGATCGTCTGTATTTAGCCCAAAGTATGAGATAGGTCTGATCGATCCTCGTGAAGTTTCGTCTTTGCGAAAAGATAAGCACTCCACTCAGGAGGAATGTTTCTGTAAAAATACATCAGAAATTCATGATTTGTTTTTTTGAAAAATCGCACTTATTATGCAGAATGACTTTATGACGTTCTAGTTCCAAAACCACCCATGTTCCTTCTTAGACCTTAGTAGCTAAGAAGGAACATGGGTGGTGTGTTTAGTCAGTCGAAGTCTGACACTTCCACTCCACCCAGAGCCCCCGGAGGCTTTTAAAGATTTCCAACCCTCTAAAAAAAGGGGGTTTATTTAGGGCGTTTGACGTTACTGGCTCAGCGGCGCGAGTTAGCTCGTCGAGCAAGAGTTGGGTGGGCGTAAGGAGTTAGTTGTCATGGTAGTAACTCACCGGGAATTGCTGTACTTCTCCGGAAGGTGTCACCACTTGCTGCACCAACGTGACAGGTTGCTGCGACACCACGTTGTTGGAAGACGATGATGTTGATGCCGCTGATGCTTGCTGAAATACGTACAAGTTCTCTTTTAAGTTTGTGAAATAATTTAAGTTAATTGAATATTGGCGCTTGGTAGTTACTAAGTTAGCTTAATTTTCTAATTTAATGTTTTTTGTATGAGAGCAATTCGTTTTTTTTACGTTGTTTGCAATTTACCGATCAGTGTCAGGTTGTATGCTAAATAAAATAGGATTCGCGACAGTACCAAAAAAGTGACTTTTCTTATGATTAAAACTACCAATACAAACCTCTTAGTTCATACAACTTCCTTGAAGGGGGTTACCCATCCTCGGACTAACAAAGGCAAATGCGGTTGTACCTGAAGATCGACAACGTGCGGATATTCTGTCAGCTATAGTACAAATAAAGAACACAAAATGGTGTACAGGGTGTACTAACCTGTACCTGCACATTAGCGCACGGTTGTATCACAATCTGCGGCTGTGACTGCGATTGTGCTTGTGCAGCATTCTGCATTGCGGCGTGGTGATGTGCTACCTGAAAACATATTATATACACTGTTACAGTTAATCATTCAGTCAATCATACGATCTTCAAATGCGCAGGTGTCACTGTCAGGGCATGCAGCGCAGGATGCAAGGTCTATCTGTGGAGATATGCCGCATACACTTGAGATCTGAGCCGTCCATGAAACCCCACCTGAAGAGATTGTCATTGCTATGGCCGACTTGGGTTCGGAGTTGGAAATTTCCAAGTCGGATAGGACAAAGCAAAAGCATGTCAAGAATTTTGCGGGGATATGGATGGTAAGTAATGGGCTAGCTCGTCTTATGAGGAGAGGCCGTGTCGACGGCGCATTCGTGTTCCACGCGCGCCTCAAAGAGATGTCAGCAACATTGAAGGCAAGGACTGACGCCCGCCGGGGCAGCGAGACTGTCCGAAAGAGATACCTCGGCCCCGTAACACAAATGGCTAAGAAGGAACATGGGTGGTTTTTGTCAGTGCAAGTCTGGCACTCCTCCCGCTTCGCCCAGAGCGGGAGGGGTCATTTGATGATTTCGAATAAGCAAAAAAAGGGTGGAAGGCTTTCAGAACATTAAATGGTTACCTGATCAGCATGACTGCTCCTTGGCGCATGGTCGTACCGCGGCTTGTTCGGCTTCACCTCGTGACGGGGCACTATGTCGATCAGGAAGTCGAACTGATCGCATTTCGATATCGCCATCGCTATGTCGTTGCGCTGGAATGATATTTATAACAAGTTTAGGTTAAGGATGGGACTGTGCGTGTGATTCAGAGTCTGTTTGAGAAACACATGAATATAGACATTGATATAATAAAACCCAAGATACACACTCCGCGTCTCAAAACCGTCCGCTTAAAATGAGTTCACAATGAACTCATTTCAAATAGTCTCGCGTCGCTCGCGTCTCTGCACGGTCGTACAAAATACTTTTTATATTGCTTTTTATAACTGCATTGTAAAAGAAATCTGCGTAAGGTTGAATTTGCCAAAAAAAATATGTTTATAGTGACGATAACTACATGTAGTAGTGCGTGTATTGGTGAGTGTTTGGCGACAGCTTCGACTGTTTGTTTTGTTCGAGACTGTGCATCTAGGGTTTTATTATATCAATGAATATAGAGGACAAATTACCAATAACATATAGACTAAAAATAATGCAACATCTGCCTAGCTTTTGTCCAATTATGTTCGGTTCGACGTCCATTCTAAACGGATGCAGCTGAATACCAGTATGTTACATGGAGCAACTGCCTATTTGACAACCCAGATAAGGTAGTGGTAATACGACATCCTTTAATAAGACTGGTTGTCAGTCTTTCAGGTCACTGACTACCTGTAACGACTGCCAAAGGCCTACAAATGACAGCCGGGACCAGCGGCCTAAAGCACTTTTTAGGTATTATAAAAAATAGTACAAAACTTTTATTTTATACTACATTGGAGGTAGTTTGTCTGCTGTGAGTAAACTGTCAGAGCGAAACAGTCTCTCAACACACGTATCAACGTGGATTCGGTTTGATACAGTCACAAAGGTCTTTAGGTGCAAGGGTGCAACCAATAAGAGTAATTCGTCCAACATGACGGTGTGGAGTGACGTCAAATTCCTTAAATTGCATACGACGCACACTGCAATTATGTATTGAAATCAAGTACAACGCAAAAATTGTGACTCACATGGTATAAATTCACGGCCGCTTGGCTTCAGACCAAGGGCTATCAAATTCATCCAAGTTTCTCGACGAATATTGGTTACTTTTAGATGCAGGAATTCAAATACAAAGATAAAGTTTTTACATTTTTTTGCATGGTATCTCACAAGTCAACCGATGAGGCTGGCTTCTGCTTAAACCGGACTTTCATGTAAGCCTTACATGAGCCATGGCGTAAAAGCCTTACATGGCGTAAAAACTTATAGATTAAGTGACAGCTCACTAAGGGCACCCCCTGTGGAGTATTATGGCCCACGGGTTAGGGCGTTACTGGAAAGGGCAACAAAGGGACAGGCTAGATCTGAGAGATTATTTAGAGGCTGGCTCAACACTACTGGCTCAGCATCGCGGGCTGGTACTAGCATGGGTAGGGGAGGTCGCGGGATGACTTCCTTGGTCATGCAAATGAATTTGAACACTGGGCGCCAGGTACAGTGCGATCAAATTATCTTGGCAGCTCCGAACTTCGTGCAGGTCATTTTGTTACAACGAATGTATAAAAGTGTTATGATATTTATTTTATTTGTATTTCTCACTGTTTAAATTAGATATTTTGTGATCGTTTAAGTATTGGTTTATCTGGCAATAACAGTTTTATTCCCAAGTTTACATGCGTAAAATTTCGCAAAGCCTATGTTCAGAGCTGCCAAGATAATTTGATCGCACTTATAACCAGACCTCAGAAGGGAATCATAGAATTGAAACAACGGATAAATCAACGCAATAACAATGTTTATTATAATTTATTCAGCCTAGATCAGTACATAATATAATTCACAATCACATCATTTTACTAACCTTAGAAGTTGTCACTCCGGTGCCTCGTTCAAGACTGACTCATGTCGGGAACTTGATAACTGACAATTCACTTCAATGTCAAAATGATTTTATAACTGACAGTGACACTTTGAAATATTTAAAAATGACATAAACGTCACTTGACTATAGCAAGCTTATCTATGGACTGTTAACTATAATATCAATCTACCCTCGCATAGATAAGTCTTGTTACAGTCGGCCATCCTTCAAGAACGAGTCCCTTCGTTCCTAAATATTGTATAAGAATAGATTTGATCAGTATCTTCTATCTATCAAACAATTTTCAATCATTAACAATTACAAAATAAAATAACTTGTACATATTTAGATGTATAACAAGAATAATAAAAAAATAATCAGTCTTAATTCTAGATCATCATTATCATCTATTTTATAGCTTGAGTGCTGTGAAAGCTACTTCCTTCACTCTCACAACACTTCAGCCGCAATGTTTTGAACTATTCAAGGGCGACGAGTTCATACGCCAATCCTGCCCAGTTCAAACATTCTCACTCAACTTATCGTCATGTCTATTGCCGAGCGAAGTGAGGCTACTTCCTTCACCATCACTCCGTCATCGGCAGCGGTACTTTGAGCCAATCCTGGGCGGCAAATCCAACGCCTAATCCTGCCCGACTCAAACACCCTCACTTATCCCTAAGCGACTGGCAAGTTCATATGCCAGACGCCATATCACATCATATCTATTGCCGAGCGAAGTGAGGCTACTTCCTTCACCATCACTCCGTCATCGGCAGCGGTACTTTGAGCCAATCCTGGGCGGCGAATACCAACGCCTAATCCTGCCCGACTCAAACACCCTCACTTATCCCTAAGCGACTGGCAAGTTCATATGCCAGACGCCATCAAACATCATGTAATCATCATATAATCATCGCAAATCACGATTAGACTAAATATCAATTAAATAAATCAAGTAACTCATAAACTCATCATTGACATCTAATTATCAATATTAGCGATTGACAAGTTCATATGCCAGACGCCATCAAACATCATGTAATCATCATATAATCATCGCAAATCACAATTAGACTAAATATCAATTAAATAAATCAAGTAACTCATAAACTCATCATTGACATCTAATTAACAATATTAGCGATTGGCAAGTTCATATGGCAGACGCCATCTAACATCATGTAGTCATCATATTATTATAATCATCACAAATCATAAATTGTACTAAATATCAATTCACTAAATCAAGTACTTAACTCATATGTTCATCATTTACATCTAATCAACAATATTAGCGACTGGCAAGTTTATATGCCAGACGCCATCTAGCATCATGTAATCATCATTATAATCATCGCAAATCATAAAATAGACTGAATATTAATTCAATAAATCAAGTAACTCATAAGTTCATCATTCACATCTAATCAACAATATTAGCAACTGGCAAGTTCATATGCCAGACGCCATCTAGCATCATGTAATCATAATTATAATCATCGCAAATCATAAATTAGACTGAATATCAATTCAATAAATCAAGTAACCCATAAGTTCATCATTCACATCTAATCAACAATATTAGCGACTGGCAAGTTCATATGCCAGACGCCATCTAGCATCATGTAATCATAATAATTATAATCATCGCAAATCATAAATTAGACTGAATATCAATTCAATAAATCAAGTAACTCATAAGTTCATCATTCACATCTAATTAACAACATTATTTCTTAAAATTGCTATCACTTTCATCGTCATGTTCATCACTGGACGAGCAAGCAGGGTATTAAAACTTAGCCCTATTTCCTAACCACATCGCCCCCCTTATAATTCGCGGCCTTCTTGTTGTGTTTGTCATACCGATTCTTATTTTTCTCCTGATTTCTCTTAATACGTTCACTCCCTTTAAGAACTAATTTCGTCTTGACTTCGAATACTAATCTGTCCTATCTACGTCATCAATCATCATAGTAATATAAGTATTTACCGCGTTAAGAGTGATAGAAACGTGATTATTTAACCCAGTAGTTATTCTGAATACATGTAAGTCTAAATTCTCCGATCCAACAACTGAGTGCAATGGCAGTCTTAAGTACTCTAAATAAAGATTGTACTCTAAATTGTCAATAAATTAATTACTAATATTAAATGATACTTTTAATGTTTCCTAGATTTTATCTCGCAATTTTGATATCAAATTTTTTTTTTTTTTTTTTTTTTTTTTTATCCGATAGGTTATTATTCAACAAATAAATACATACTAGATTGCTAAATTATATTATCTAATGAAATTTTAAAATAATACTTAGTATTGGATTCAACCCAACATTTAGAACTAATAAACGACATTCAGATTTATGAACTTCATATTTTCCAGGTAAGAGGTAGAACCTACTCATGACTCGCGCAGCCCCTAACCGATCCGCCTACATATATATCTCCTTACGAGCAACGTTTGTCCTTACAGGGACTGATATGATCTCAACAATGTCTACATCACAAGTTGTATAGAGACTGATGTTATTTAGAATAGTGATCTAGTTCAAATATTACATCTGTTGGAGTTTTAATAATCTAAAATGATTTTCAGCAAAACTATGTCCAAGCTACACGTCATAATTAACTAAGTGGTCATCCACTTTAAGCACTTCGACATCCTTTTCCGAATTGCCTTGTATGTCACTCACTAAAGTACACCCTAGCGGTAAGTATGGTATATTCTTTAGTCCTCTCAATATGGGCCATTAACGCCGTTCCAGTTAAATCCTAATCTTAGAACACTATTTTCACGAATTAATGTTGCTTGAAAACCTAAATACTGTAGCGATTCCGATAATATTTGTCATAACCTTGTATTAGTCGTTACATATTTTCAGTGAAGGAAATCTACAGGACCTCTTTATTCTATGGAGATTTTTTTTTTGATCCTTTAATCTAGGACAGTGGGAACTGTCATGTCCCATAAAAAACCAACCACTTAAATCCACTCCAATCCACTTAAAGCTGGGGTGACCGATACCCTGACAGTTAAAGCACTTCATTTGCCCTTTCGCGCCACTATTTTTGCTTGACGTCGTGTTATCTATATTTTTTTACCGGACTATAACCTACCGATGTACTGCTAGGACGCTTGTCCTTACTAAAACCTTTATTAGAGTCCGACTAATTTCTGCTGTGATACTTAATGGTCTTAAAAAAAATCAAGTACATCTTCTGGTTTATCGAATTTGGCTGCTTCACCTACACCTACACGAACTCCCCTGTCGTCTACCCCATAAAATAAACAATCCACTGTTCAATTTCCAAGTTCAATCACAATTGCTTTCCAAATATTTTACATCTATTCAGTAAATTGATTTTCGCAAAATAATAAAGTTCATAAAATTCTCCAAAGCATACCCGTATATTAAGCATATCTGTCAAAACTTCTGCATAATTTTCTGTTGTAGGAAATGATTCCTTTAGCATCAACTTCCATTCAAGCCGACTATGCTTAATAGAGGGCAGACCCTGAAACCATGTCTTAGCTAATCCGGTGAGTTTGGGCAGGGCATAGTGAACCGTTTGCTTATCGATCGAGCCAGATATGAATGATTTGTTCCTTCGAGATAGGGTCAAAGTCTGGTACAACATTATTAAATGATGAACTGGAAAACGATTCACGATCCCCTGCTTTAGACTTAAAAAGTTTTAAAAAGAAATCTTCAAACAAGTCTGTAGTTATAAATTTAGTTTTCTTGTTGTCATGTGCTTCAAGTTTGTCATCACTGGGTGCGTGTCGTTTCGTGGGGGTGATTAAGGAACGGTACCGAGTTGAGCTACTTTTGCCAGTATTAGTCTGCTCACGATTGTCCGGTCTAGGTTCGGGCGTCTCGAAATGCCTACGTGATCGGTTCCGTTCCGTTAATCTCTCTCGTTCTTTGCGTACCTGGTTTTCAAGGGTTCTTAATTTTTCCCTCTCCCTGGACAGCTCACGTTCTTGCTCGAGCAGCGTTCGCGTGCTGCTGACGCTGCGGCTTCTCAGTTGATTACGCGTCGCGCTGCTGCGCCGACGATCACGACCTGGACTGCGCCTCCGAGATTCTTGCGTTGGTTGTTGGTCATCGCCACGGCTACTACGACTGCGGCTCCGACTGCGCCTCTCCACTTCCCCTGAGTCTCGCTTCTGACTACGTGATGATTCACTACGCATCCTCTGTCTTTCGTAGTTGCGGGAAGGGTTGCAAGTGCGTCGATAATCCGCCTTGCTTTCCTTGTCGCTCATTTTCTCTGAAACTCGGAACATTTTGTTAATGTATTGTGTACAAATTTCACAACTTACAGTCACTTAGACACTAAATTTAAAATTGTAGTGGGTATTTGAACATTATTTTGTAACTGTATGTTCACTATATTTAATTCTCTTACATGTTTTCGGAATTTATGTTTTTAATCTGTATTCATCACAAGAATGGCGATGCATTTTGGGGTTCTTTGTCAGTTTCCAAGCATTTTGTTGACTAAATTTCTATATTTAATTTGTATTTCTACTCCCACTAAACTACCTCCAATGATGGGACAAAGATTAATAGACTACAGGAAAGATTATAGTTAACAAGGTATTCATTTATTGTTTTTAATCTGTATTCATCACGAAAAATGTTAGATATTTTTATTAAAATAATATCATTTCTTGACGTTAATCACACTCAAATATCAGCTTAAACCAATATTTCTATAATATCTATCTACCTGATCCATTACGACCATTGACAAAAATATTTTTCGAAAATAAACTGTTGAACCAATCTGCTTTATTTGGTTAAATCGGGGTTCACAATACTATCATGTCATGTTAATTCACACATTTCCTTAATTTTCTTCTTGTATTTGCGTTGATTTCCCGTTTTAAAATGAATATAGTTTTATTTATCGGCGGTCGAGCTCGTGGGGTGGTTTACCGCAACACAAAAAGTGTTTCGTTCATCCCACTTCTGAGATATAACCAGACCTCAGAAGGGAATCATAGAATTGAAACAACGGATAAATCAACGCAATAACAATGTTTATTATAATTTATTCAGCCTAGATCAGTACATAATATAATTCACAATCACATCATTTTACTAACCTTAGAAGTTGTCACTCCGGTGCCTCGTTCAAGACTGACTCATGTCGGGAACTTGATAACTGACAATTCACTTCAATGTCAAAATGATTTTATAACTGACAGTGACACTTTGAAATATTTAAAAATGACATAAACGTCACTTGACTATAGCAAGCTTATCTATGGACTGTTAACTATAATATCAATCTACCCTCGCATAGATAAGTCTTGTTACACACTGTACATCGTTTCCTTGATTTTTTTTTTTAGGAAGGCGAAAACAAGAGTATCTAGGTATGTATTACAAATGAGACAAATACCTACAGGATATTACAAGCCAAGTTCCTGAAGGACAATATTTACCTGCAAAGTCCTCCTCTTGTTATCCTCAGTGTGTGCCCAGGCCCTCAACGTGAGCTCGTGTATAAAGATCTCAGCGGCTTTCGCGAACAACACCGGGGCTTCAGCCGATATCATCTTCACTTCCTCGTCGAGCTTCATTATCTTCTTGATGCGGGCAAGAGGTAACGCTTGGGATTTGAAGTCGTCCTGAAAATGTGGTGAAAAGGATTGTTATCTATATTACCTTTTATTAGCATCATCATCATCAGCCTATAACGTTCCCACAGCTGGGACACAGGCCTCCTCTCTAGGAGAGGGATGGGCTATAATGCACCACGGGCCCAGTGCGGATTGGTAGATTTCACATGTCTTCGAATTTTTCGGTTGTAAGGCCGCGTTGTAAAGAGCGTGCAGCGGGAGTTGAATGGAATTCCATTCAACTCCCCGCTGCACGCCCCGCCTCTCCGAATTTGCGGCCTAAGACATGCCGGTTTCCTCACGATGTTTTCCTTCACCGTTTGCGCACCATGCGCCTGACTGGGTTCGAACCCATCACCACTCACTGTTCGTAAATCGGGGCCGCCACCACTGGGCCACCATTGCTTTATCCTATTGCCTATTAGCATAACCAGCCTATAATGTTCCAACTGCTAGGACACATGAAGAAGCAAAAGTTTGTAAGGTTGTATGTATGGGTTAATCTTCAGAACTACTGGACCGATTCCAAAAATTGTTCCACTTAACAGAACCTACATTTATCCCCGACTGCCATAGGCTGTAGTATATGCATTTTCTTTTCTCCCAGGTTCATAAGCCGATGGGAAGGTAATTTGACATGACCGAAGAGATTTAGCCATAGGACGAAGGTCCCGCTACTGAGAAATTCAGTTCTTCATAGAGAAACAGCACATCATTATTGGGACATCTTCTAACCCTCACTGAGCACGCGTGGTGGACAGACTGTCTCTCCAGGAGGCAGGATCCCGGTCAGTAGGTCATCTTACGAGCGGTCTTAGCAGTTGATGATTATGTCAGACTTCCACCATCACCAGCAGATTTGCTTATGCCTAAACCACCGATTGAATCAGAAAATCACAAGAATCGCTTACCGAATTCACCTTTTTGATGTCATCAGTGACTTTACACCAGAACTGCTGTAGACTCTGCTGTGGCGACTCCGCTGGTGCGTTCTCCTCTCCCATCAGGTCTCCATCGACTTCATCGGAGACGTTTGAGGAACCCGCCTGGTCCCTGTGTAACAAAGACATCTTTGGTTAACTTTGGTATCATTGCGTGTGATTCGTCAAGTGATATAAGCTAGATTGCTTTTATAAAACAACCGTGTGTCTTCGGTTAGGACAAGAACTACGACCGAATCAAACTAAAAAAAAACTATTTATTTCAAATAGACCTGTGAGTCCTGTGACAGACACTTATGGATATTCAATAACCCTCCTTTTGGGCTACGCCGCAGTCGGGCAAAAATAAGTTGCCGTCAGTCAGACTGTAGTTGCCCACACAATCTGCACATGGAGAAGAATTCAGAGACCCGTTTACGACTCCAGAAAAGATGTAACTTGCGTCGGTTTCCACGCGCGTGTAAGTATATGTTACAGTCAAAACTCTTAATCGGTCAAAACTACTATACACTTGATTCTTTCATGTGAGCACTGTCAAGTCTTGGTGACTCGTCATGCCCAAGCAATTTATTTATTTGCCATTCCCGCAGCCGCTGTAGCAAAACGCATCCCGGTTGAGCGTTTATCTCGTAGCTGCTCTAAGCGGTGTCTTCGTTTTATGGTTGAAATTAGTGATCGATGGGTTGAACCTAATCTGGCAGCACAGAATTGCACTTCTCCATGATCTTCCTGTCGTTCACAACCATGATTTGCTGGAACGAGAAACATGGAAAAGTCACGTCACTTCAACGTTTGTCAGGAATGATATCGCACGTTGCAGCATCAACAAGGTGATCGGAAACACCGTCTGTGACTGTTTCTCGCTCTAGCAAGTCGTAGTCACCGCTATAGTGTGCAGGAATTGCCATCCAGTTAAAAACACGCGTGATGCGAGATGTCTTACCATGTCTTACCAAGGGGCTCGTTGCATGGCGTGGCTTGGATAGGTATAATGTAGCTCTAAGCCTGTACAACTGGTAGCCATACAGAGTGGAAGAAACAACAGCGTACAAACGGATATCACGGGTTCAGTACATCGTTTCGAACCTCCCGTATGACTATGGCGTAAAGGCTCCGACGTGACTGAATTCGAGCACAATACCCTACGAGGTCGGTCCAAAATAGTTAGTTCTATTAGCGTAACACCGGCGCGCCAGTCTGACATTCTGCGCGCCGCGGGGCGCAGAATGTCTGACTGGCGGTTTCTATTCCATATTATGTGGTACTTATACCTACTTATGTTGCATTAATATTGAACAAATTGCAATACTTCGACAATTAAACGCGATATACTTGCAGCTATTTGAAGTCACTTCGACGTGTAGAACCTGCTCATTTTTTTTTCAATAGAACAAAAGAAAACTCCAGTCGAATAGTTCCTAACTTTCGGCAGTTCGGTCTAACCCGACTTCTCGGCTAGTTAAAAAATACTGCCTGTGTGTCTGCCTGGGTTGAAGTGGCCCACTTCTTCGATGATCAATAACCGAGTCGCCCTCCCACATTTAGGTAAAAGATGGCGAGTATTTTTGTTTTGTATTGTCTGGCCATGACCAGTGTGCGTTGCCAGTGATTACATACGGGACCGAAACGTGGTCGCTCACAATGGGCCTTATCAGAAAGCTCAAAGTCACCCAAAGGGCAATGGAGAGGGCTATGCTCGGAGTTTCCTTGCGTGATCGAATCAGAAATGAGGACATCCGCATGAGAACCAACGTTACCGACGTAGCCCGAAGAATCGCCAGACTTAAGTGGCAATGGGCAGGGCACATTGCTCGCAGAACGGATGGCCGATGGGGCCGAAAAGTTCTGGAATGGCGACCGCGAACCGGAAGACGTTGCGTTGGAAGGCCTCCCACTAGGTGGACCGATGACCTGGTCAAGGTTGCAGGAACCCGCTGGATGAGAGACGCACGGGACCGGTCAATGTGGCGACGCCTGGGGGAGGCCTATGTCCAGCAGTGGACGTCTTTTGGCTGAAATGATGAATGATGATGATGATGTATTGTCTGGATAAATAAAATAAACATTAAAACGGATTGTCATTGACATATTACTTTTAAAGGGAGCCCTATCCTATGTCCGGCAGTATGTACTGCCAGACTTATGAGACTTAGGCCCGGTTTCCACCAAAGCGTAGAAGAGCGGAGACGAGAGGAGATGTGCGGAAATCGACCAATCACATTAGTTAAAATTTACATCTGGTCTTTCGCCCTTCCTGTGATTGGTCAAAGAAGGTCGGCCAAATCGTACCTGACGATGAAACGATGGTGTCCCAATATGGCATATATATGAAAAATACCCTTATTTTTTAAGGTCTTAAAAAACGCAAGAAATAACTCTCTAAGTAGCCACAAAAAAAAGTTATCCATTTATTTGTGTTCTTGTAACTGTTTCGAAATAATTAAAATAATAGTTTCAGAACGCACTGGAACGCACCTAATTACGATTCATTTCGCGGATGAAAGGACTTGGTATTCAAAGACTAATTATTCACGTTTTTCTGA